>OY288261.1:36558779-37928707 GCA_958450325.1 Agrostemma githago
CCAACGACATATCACACGCCCCAATCGGAGATTAAACGAGAGAGTTATGGCCCTCTGAAGTCACAGGGCGAAATTTCACCCGATGAGAATTTGACCGGGCGAAATTTCGCCCGATGGTGTTCCTCCCCAGATTGCCATTTTGGACAAAAAGTTCATAGGGTGAAATTTCACCCTATGAGATGACCGGGCGAAACGACCGGACGAAATTTCGCCCACCGAGTGAAATTTCGCCCGATGGAGAAAAACGTCAAAAATGGCGATTCGAGAAGAAAATCTCACCTGATGAAATTTCACCCGGTGGTTCTAATGTCGTCAACCGCAGGGTGAAGTTTCACCCCATGAAGACTCATTGGGCAAAGTTGCATCTCAAAGGACAAAGTCTCACTAATGGGCAAGGATTAGATTTGGGCTTTAGGTTAAGAAGACCCATTAAGGCTTTACTATATATATGTTACCCTAGTTTGTTGCCCAAGCCACCATCCACTATTACACCACTCCATCCACCATTAAGTGTAGTTACACCATCCATTACTAGAACAATCTAGTAGTATTCTAGTAGTAATTCTCTACAACTCTAGTAGTTTCATAGTAATTTAGTAGTAGATCTACATAGTTTTTATCAACAATTCTCTAGACTCCAAGTTTGTAGAAGATTATTACATCAAGATTTATTTGAAGATTTGTGGGGTTTATTGAAGAATTAGTGACAAGTTCTTCATTCTCTTCATCAAAGATTCAATCTTTATTTATGCAATCTTCTTATTTCTTGTAGATCTTCATAGTTGGTATATTTGTCTTCCACTCTCTAATCTCTAGTTTAGATCTAATCTTCATAATTTTTTTATATTTAGTCATTATGCATGTTGTAGTTATTTTCTCCTTAGTTAATGTTTTGTTGTTCACCATGATTAGTGAGTAGATCTTTGTTAGGGGTTAGGGGAGGAAGGATTTGGGCAACGTAGATTAAGGATTCTCGTGATTGAATGCACTTGGGTTGATTTGTCTATTTTGAAATTTTTGTATGCTTGTCGACTTTACTTGATCAATTTAGTTGACTCGTATTCACCCTCGTCAATATGGGGAAACTCGGGGCTTGGGTAATTCCGACTTAGTGACCTAACTTCTTCGTCGCGAAAGCGAGTCTTAGTAAGGTCGGGTGTAGAGACCGAAAGGTGACCCATCCCTTATCAACTGTGTATTGTTTGCTTGATTCCTTGTTTTTGTGTCCCATTTCCGATTCCCCGACTTCCCCTAACACTTTTCCTATATTGACCTTCTTTTTAGCTATTATACCGACCATCTTAGTTTAGTTCTAATCCTACTCAAACCCCCCTTAGATCCCAAACACTTATCGACTTTTACTCGACCGACTTTACGTAGACCGTCCCTTGGATCGATCCCGACCTACCACTACTACATTAGTTAGGTTTGTCGGTGTTAAAAATATTGTTTGATCGTACGGGTCGCGACGCCCGCGCATCAAAGGATCATTGTCGAAACCTGCCAAGCAGAGCGATCCGTGAACATGTGTATCCTCATGGGTGTGGGGGTGTTGCTAAGTGCCCTGTGCGCTTGCACGCCCGTGCCCCAAGTCGAGGAGCCCCTCCTCGACAAAACAACGACTCCCGACGCGTAACGCGTAACGCGTCAAGAAACATTGCTCTTATGGGTTCCGTCGCTCTGCTTGATGATCTGCAATGTGAGTTGCTATTGCTTCGGGCTTGTACGGGTATTTCTAAACTTTATTTTACTTTACGTACTTGTTCGCCTGCTATTTTTGAGTCGGCTAAGCTTTCCTTCGATGCGGCACTTCGTTCTCATTTAGAGTGAATTGTTGCTGCGTCTGGGCCTGGATTTGGTGATTGGCAGTGGCGGCTGGCCACCCTTCCCTTTTCCTTTGGAGGGCTTGGGGTGTACGCCGTTGGAGATGTCATTCATTATGCTTTCTTGGCATCTCGTTTGCAATCCGCTGGGTTGCAGACTGCGCTGCTGCATGCTGTTGGTGTTCTGACACCCGGTGCTGCTTTTGATGAGGCGTTGCGCGGGTTTCAGGAGGTTCTGGGTTCTGATCTGTGTAATCCTAGTGCGATCGCTGCCTCTAAACTTATGAAGTCTTTGGCAAATATATATTTCAAAAGGGCTGTCTCTACTGCAGAATCCGATTTCTTTTTGACTCCTCGTCAGGTTGCGTTGTGGAAGTCTCAGCAGTGCAGTCATGCATCTGATTGGCTACGCGCCGTCCCTATTTCCGGGTTGGGCCAGACTATGAACGGTCGAACTTACAGATGTGTACTTAGCTATCGATTGGGCGTTCCATTGTTTTCAGTACCTGGACCATGTTCTGCTTGCTCGCGGGTCTTCAGCGAGGATATCTTTGGGGATCATGCTGTGTCGTGTACGGGGGTTGTTAGCATCAAACATCGGCATAACCTCGTTCGCGATACTCTCTTGGATATCTGTTACCGCTCTGGGATCTCTGCAGGTAAAGAGGTTGATATTGGTTTGATTGACGATCATGACAGGTCCTTGCGTCCCGCAGATTTGCTGCTTTATTCATGGGACAAGGGTCGTGATGTGTGTGGATCTTACCGGTTCTTCCCCATTGACACAGTCCGGGCTCTCTGAATTCTTACCAGGCCGTGTTGTGGGCGACACTGCTCAGCGCAAGTGCGCTAAGTATCAGGGTCTTTGTGCAGGGATTGGCTATGGGTTCTTGTCTTTCTCTTTTTCTTCGCTGGGGGAGCTGGAGGCGGAGGCTATTAGTCTGCTTAAGTGGATTCAAAAAATTTCATTAGCTCAGGATGCCGAGGCGCGCGTTGCTCCTTTTATTTTTATTCGCCTTGGCTTTGCTATAGCTAAGGGGGTGGGGGCCTAGATTGTATCTCGGCTGCCCACCAATTTTGTGTAAACTGCGTTTTGATTCATCAATAAAATTCTCTCATTAATAATAATAATAATAATAATTAAAATAATAATAATTAAAATATGAGAATTACAAAAGTAAAAATCTAAATTAATTCGATAATTAAATTAAAAATATAATTACAAAATACTAAAAAACATATGTACAACCTAATTCATAAGTAATTAGTGTAAATCATAAGTAATTTGTAATTAGGGTAAATCATAATTCAATTAGGGTAAATCCTAAGTAAAAAACATTAAACCTAATTCAATTAGGGTAAATCATAAGTAATTTGCAAGCAAAATAAAACCATCGATTACTGAACTATAATCCATAGCGAATTAATCGATTTATTCTAAAATTGACGAAGTTGGAGAAAGAGGTTTAGAAAAGAAGAGAAAAGAAGTAAAACAACAAGTATGAAAAATTATGGGAAGGGTAGTATAGGAATAATCAGGAAATTTCAGGTATGATTGAGTAACATACGATTATGAAAAAGTAATTCCGTATAAGTATATAGCTGTGAGTCATTAGTTGATGAAGAATCAACCAAGGAGAAAACCCTAATATATGTCAGTTCAGTTTATTTCTTCAAGCACCCTTAAGTAAGAGAGAGAATCGTTCTATCTCTTCCGTCCTAGTAGACGTGGGATTCTGACTGGGTTGGTGGACCGAGCACAGGAGCAACATGTGGGGCTCTGGTATCTCTCTGTCTTGTATATTGAGGAATTTACGCTACGAGGGTATGTATTTCTCGACCTCTTTTTGAAATTCCGCTTTCGCACCGGTAAAATCCTTCAGTGGTATTAGAGTCTCTGGCATAATATTTATATGATCAGATTCATATTATTTGTTCGTCTTTATTGCGATTAAATTATAATCTCGATTTTATCATGGGAAAATTTGCAAAACTAATATGGAGATATTGGTTGATTGAATATTTTGTAAGGCAGCCGTAAAATTAAGAATTATAGTCATTATTAAAAAGTTTTAAGGATGATATGAATTGTTTGATAATTTATACTCATTATTTTCTTATTTCAATGAAACGAATTATATTAAAAAGGAAGTTTTTATGTGAATTCGGGTGACAAAGTGAAAAATTGTTTTCAATTTTGTTAGGCTAACGAAATCATATAATCCGTATTCTTCTTGTCCCAAAACAATTAGTTCAAATAAGGAAAGATAAAGGGGTAGCAGTCGGCCAGCCGCTATTGTCGGTGGTCGTCGAGACCAAGTCATGGCCAATTGTTGGCCGGAGCATTATCGCCAACTGTGTGCATGTGGCGTGCGTGATCAATGCTTGGTGGTTGACGGCTAACTCGATCTGTGTGTGAGGACACCAAATCAAATTAATTGTCGGATAAAGGACAATGATTGTCCAAGATCCAGTCGAGAATGGTCGACGACTCAAGTAAGGTGGTGGTGACCACTGGGAGCGTCGATCCACTGGTGGCAACTGTCGTCTGGCCGGCAGAGGTATAGTGCTTCGTGCGTCTTGCCTGCAATACTGGGTTGGATGTTATTGTTTGGGCCAAGTGATAGCCTGACATATTCATCTTTGTTGGAGGAAAGAGTGTGTTGTAAGGCCCATTGATTACACCTGAAAGGAAATAGAAACTTGTTGCTCCTTTTGGGCCCATTGATACCGTAAATATGTTTTACCGTATATATGCCCCATGATGAAAACATATCATATTTGTTCTTCTTCTTTGGGCTGTTGCGAGAAAATTTAATCCCCTTAAATTGTTCAATAATGCAAATTTTTCGTAATTCGATTACTTCCATGATAAAATATTATAGATTGAGTCGTAATAAATTCGTTGGTTTAGTTTACAACTTAAGAGTTGAGTCGTGTTACTAAAGTTGGTTCTGCGATTGGTTTACGATTTAATTGTTAAATCGTGTTACTAATTTCAAGTTTTTTTTCTAATTAATCGTTAATTAGAATATGAATGAGATTCATTGTTTTTATGGTTTACGTATTGTGAATGCGGGGACTGAATGCCATTATAATTGTTATGAGATTGGCTTGTGACTAGTATGGCCCAAACTAGGATGGTTTACGATCTGCGTATCGTTTTTCGTTGTAATGATTTTTAATTATTTATTCGTCTTGTTACACGTGCAATGTATAATTATTCTAGTTCATACGATTGCGGGTGCATCGTATTGCAATGTAATAATTTATTGTTTTATTTTACTAGTTAATGTGTAATTAGTGATAATTAATGTAATTTGAAGACGAAGTCTCGAGAAGATGGTGGATGGAGATCCAAACGATTCGAGGGAGGTTTCATGAAGGATGGAGATCCGGAAGAAGCTTTTGGACCTAGTTAGTTTAGGGGTCATGCTAGATCACTTATTTTTTATGCTTGCATTTAAGTTCGTTTTATGGTTGCTTTATTTTGTGAATGTGGTTATTTTGTTATGAGTTCACCGTAAATAACCGACATTTGATCCCCATATAAGTAATATTGAGTCCTATGTTTTCCCAAACAACACCTATAAAGCCCTAGAACACGATTTATAGGTTATGCCAAAGCAGGATGTTGATCGTTATTCAGGGGATAATAGGGTGAATTTATGAAATTCACACATTAATGTTTGGTTTGACTCAACGGGATTATCAAAAGATAAAGTTTTGGGTTTCGAAACAAAGAGATGTGTTTGACAAGGAGTTGTTAAACACGTCGACCAAGAATTATAAGGCAGATAGAATTAGTAAGGTTGTTACTTACCTTAAACACTATTTAATCAAAGGCAGGGCCAAAGTCCGTTTGATGAATAGTGGGAGAGGGTCTTGGTTGAATGCCTTTTAGGGCATATTTTTTAAAGGACATTGGTAGTTTAAAAGGTTGTTTTAAACTGCTTTGATGAACATTTCGCTTATACTCGCTTGTTATTTTATTTATGTAGATATAATGACTAAAACAACAACTCGTTTTTTTAATCTGTGCTCAGTTCTTGAGAAGGACAAACTGAATGTTAATCTTTCCTGAAATGAAAACGAAACTGAGAATGGTTCTCAGGTGTGAAGGAAAGGGTATGTTTTGAACAATTCTTTTTCTGCAGAACTCCCTGAAATAGCATCAGATGCTAAAAGCAGAAGAGCGTATCATAGTGATAGCTCGAATGACCATTGATAATGTATCAATTAATTTGTTGTATAACTGGTTTCAAAATTTGTTTGAACTTTTGTATGCAATGAGGGAAAACAAAACTGGAAAGAGTTTGTGTTAATTCGGATTGAGAGTTACATCCCAAATGAGTCGGAAAAGGGAACATTGAAGATGTTCCTACGGCTCGTAAGGGAAAATCGTTCAAACGGATGGGTTAAGATCAATTTCTAAGAATAACCATGACAAACAAGTTGTCAAGTCAGGATTCTTTTGAAAAAGGAAAGGTCGGTTCAAAAGCAAATGTTGCGAATGAACTTCAATGTTTCTCTCGTCTAAAAGCTAGATGTGGAAGAGGATTTCCCCAAATACCACGAGGACAAGAAACATGGTGTTTCTACGTTCGGTCTATTTGTTATAGAAGTGAATTTAGCAAATTCTATTTCCTGGGTATTCGATGTCACGAGTGGTAGTCACATTATTGGTAATGTGCAGAGACCAAAAAGAGTAGAAAGCTAAATTATTAAATAGTTTGTATGTTTCGGAAACACGCATCTATAACATCGACAACAAGATACATAAGGTTAATGATTCAAACATCCCTTGCAGGGCAATTGATGTTCTAGCCCTTACAAATACGGATGTGGTGGGCCGGTGAGCACATTAGCAAGAAGTGGTTGTGGTTTACTTCTTATATCGGAATTATTTGAACTGTTCGAACATTTCCAAAATGAAGTGCAAAATCAACTTCAGAAGAAGATAAAAACACTCGATCCGATCGTGGTTGGTGAATATTTACTCACAAGAGTTTGATGATCATTTACAAGGGTTGTGGAATCGTTTCACATTTCAGACCACTAGGAAAATAGAGTTTTCCGAACGGAGGAATTGAACCTTATTAGATATGGTTTGATTCAGGATAAGTCTTGCTGACCTTCTAATTTTCATATCCGGATTTGCATTTGGAATGCAGCATTCGCACTTAACATGATTTTTACCAAAGCAGTAGATGAGACACCATATACGTGATATGGATGTAAACGTTCCTAACTAGTCTTTTATGGTCTATTTCGAATAGACTATGAGATATTACTTCTACACCCAAAGCGTAAACAAAGTAGTTGTTGCTTGTGGTGGTGTCTTTTTGAAAAAAGATGGTTGTTGCAAAAAGTCAAGTGGGAGTAGTATACATCTCGAAGGTGTTCGTGATGACGAGCAACAACTGAGTGAGATGACACAACATAATGATGTTGTAAAAGGTGGTGATGTAGGTTCGACCCACAACCCATTCGCTAATTATCTAAAGGTTGTAGTTCCATATTGTAGAACTAGTAGATCTTATATTCCAACGAAAAGGTTTGCAAAAACTTATTTGACGGAATGTTCCAAAATAATTATTTTGGAAAATAAGAAACTTAATTACTACCTACAAGGATACTTTGGTAAGTCAAGACTCTATAAGGTGACTAAGAGTGGTCGTACTAAAATAGATGTCAAACCGCTTTCTTGAAAGAGTTTTTGAAAGAGGATGTAAAGTTAAGTGGGAGTATTATTGTCATAGGAAACGATGCATCCATACTTGAGGCAGTCAAGAGATGGTCATATTATTGTTTCGCTATGAAGGATCTAGGAGAGACAAATTACATATTGGACATCAAGATCTATGGAGATAGATCGAGGATGATGATTGAATTTAGTCAAGAAACTTATGATGATAAGATCTTGTTATGTTCACGATGACCCAAATACCAGACAAACTCGGGCGTTTAGCACTGGGTTGTCGTGAAGAACACTCTTAAGTACTTGAGAAGAATTAAGGACGATTTCTTGGTATGCGGTGGAGAATTTGAGTTGGTTATTACAAGTTACACTGTTGCGAGTTTTTGTACACTACTACAAATATTAGAATAAGCAACACAAGATAGAGAACAATTGAGTTAGTTGACCGTTTTCTGTAACTAAAGAGAACGCCTTTCTAAGAGAACAGTTATTTAAGAAAACAACAGAGAATGCCTCTAAGAGATAACAGTTACTTTGAACAATAATAGAGAACGCACGTAAAAGATAACATCTACTTCAAACTTTAATAGACAACGCCTCTTCACATATGCGTTTTTCATTGTTTTTTCTTAACATATGGCCCACGCATGATTTAGTAAAAATAAAGAATCAAAATAAAAATAAAAATATCTAAACTATGTCAGCCATAGATCGTGCTTTCAATCCAATGGCCAATCTAATTACCATGTCATCAATCCACTAACACTTTTTATCAATTTTTTTACGGAGAAGTCTTTGAACAAATAAACCACCAGATTCCTTTGAACAAATGAACACGCCCCATCATCAACCTCAAGTTCTAATGTGTCAACCCCAAAAAAAAACACATTCCACCACATACTTACCACATCTTCCCTCATCGTTCTTCATCGCCATCACCACAATAATAATTCCAATGACAAAAAAACAACATCAACATCAAAAAACTCTTGAAATTTGATGTTTAGTGTCTCGGATTTGATTCATGTAGGTACGTTATGGGTTCGGTCTTGAATTTATTAGGGTTCTGTTGGTCAGTAAGAGAAGTCTACGGCGTGGTGGTGGCCGGTGGGTACGTGTAGACAGGGGTGAGTCAATTTTTTTTATGTTTCATATTTTATTAAGTTGTGGTTGGTTCGATTTTAGTCAATTATTTTGGGTGATTAGAATTTCAAAACCACCTGAACTAATATCTTGAATATTAGAGCTAATAAAATTGCCTTCCAAAGATATTTTCTTCTGGGTTTTCGGATTTTGGGGGGCTTTGGAAGATGGTTATGAATTGATTTGGGAATTATGATCAGAGTTAAGTTTCTACCATTTTGTGATTTAGATTTTGGAGGTGGGTCCTGTTAGATTCTGATAGGGAAGAGAAAAGGGAAAGAAATGCAAATAAGGAAGAGAATAAAGAGAAGGAGGAGGAGTTAAGGTTTGAAAGCTATGAAAATTGAAGAAACTTGTGTTTCCACCAAGAACAGTAAAGGAAATACTAGTATTTTTTTTATTTCTTCCATAGTTTTTATGTGCCTCATTCTTTGTCATTATTATTTTTGATCTTCTATTTGTATAATAAGTACGGAGTACTACATACTCATATGTAATTTGGAGTATATAGATTTATTTTATAATCAGTGTAAAAATACAGTATTGTTATGAATAATACTTGTATTTAAATTGATATTAGTGTTTATATGAATTTGTTATTTTTTAATACCCGTGTCAAGATCACATGATGAGGCATTATTTAAAAAAAAATAGAGTTAGAGAACAGTTATCTACCCCACAGTTGTTTTTAGTATGGGAAAACAAAACTGTGATTAAAGGGAGGCATTATCTATATTGTGGAAAAGAGAACGCATATTTAAAACAGGCGTTATCTATAATTAGGGAAAAGATAACTTATTTCTAACTCAAGCATTTTCTATCTTTTCACTTATAAATACACCCTTCAACCGTTCTTTATACAATAGAGAACACTGAGTTATGAAGCGGTTCAAAGGCGTTCTCTAAAACTTCTTTTAACCGTTCTCTAATCCTATTTTTGTAGTAGTGGTGATGACTAAAGATGACTTCCGCAGTAGTCTGGTTTCATTCTTTGTCTCAATTGACTCTCGCAGATTTTACATAAGAAACCGGGTATATAGCAACGACAAATGCAGCAAAAGTAGTTTGCAAGGTTCGGAACAATGCAAATGTCAAAAATCTATTTGACTAAACCGTTCCCACAACCTAGGTATGAGAGTCATACTAGGTCTATGGGATTCAAGCTAATAGAAGATTAGCGTTGAAATTGTATTTGGAGAAATACAGTTATTAAAACATGGTTGATGTTTGGAATGTTCATCATTGATACTTATTTAATCATTGGTTTAGTATTAAATAAAATGTCCAAAAGCATGTGAGTTCTCTATAGGATTATCAAAAGTGTTTTGATAAGTGGAAAACTATCGGTGAACAGAGATCACAGCTTACATGTGTCCCTAGTCAGTGTAACTAAATTGGACATAAGTGATGCATTAAATGACTAGCACGAGATTGTTGGATAGCGCAATTTCATGGGCTATGGGAACATAGAGATGTTCGTTCAATCGAGTGGATATATTGGATATATTGTGACTTAACCAAAGTGGATTCTAAAGTACAATCAAATCTATGTTTAGTGGATTCCTTTGACATGAGTATATCATTGCAACCATGATACGATTAGTTGTGCATTGACACTGTCAAACGTTGCGCCATAAAAGGAGGTTATAAAGACATTCGTCATGCATACTAAGAATTGAGTGGGAGTTTTGGATGATGCAAGACTGGGATAAGTCCTCCTATATGATAGGATTGGTGTCTGGGCCCCTTGATGAGGGAGAACTGAAAAATGCATGGTCATGCGAGGAATGGATTAAGGAGTTAATTTATTCAGCGACAGTTCGAACTTGGAGATCGAGGAAATGAATTTGATAAGTGACACATTAATCATGAGATGTTTAGATGTGATCTAATTCGACATTAAGCGACTTAAGGAATTTGAAGATTGCCTTATTGTCTACGGACAAGTGGGAGATTGAAGGAATATGTCCTAAAACATTTCCGACAATTACTAAATATAATATAGGATATTATTATGGAGATAATCATTATGTATTCTAGTAATTCATAATTGCTTGCTAGAGAATAATTATGATAATTAGTCCAATTCGATTGGGCTGATGACTATGGATATATAATCCTATAAGGTCACACAATCAGACTTAGTCAGGAAACTAAACAGGTCCAATATGGACTTGTGAGATATTAGGTTGTGACTACTTATGAGGCCCGGTTAGTATCTTGGTTTAACCTAATCTCTACTACTATATAAGGATATAGTTGTGAGTCATTAGTTGATGAAGAATCAACCAAGGAGAAAACCCTAATATAAGTCAGTTCAGTTTATTGCCTCAAGCACCCTTAAAAGTAAGAGAGAGAATCGTTCTATCTCTTCCGTCCTAGCAGACGTGGGATTCTGACTGAGTTGGTGGACCGAGTAGAGGAGCAACACGTGGGGCTCTAGTATCTCCCTGTCTTGTATATCGAGGAATTTACGCTACGAGGGTATGTATTTCTTGACCTACTTTTGTCCTGATTCATATCTATATTGTGCTTGTTATCTTGGATTGTTGCAAGGAAATTGTTTCCTGAAATTTCGCTTTCGCACCGGTAAAATCCTTTAGTCCGGGCACCAAGGCATATTCAGGAATTTAGTTGGATTATGTCTCATCTAGTCATCTTCAGTGCATGCGTCTGCTATTTACTTGCATTGGGTTTTTCTTGGAATAAGCGCCATGTTGGCTGATTTTTTATGCACATTGTCTGTAGAGTTAGGTGGGACATGTAAAGCTACCATTTACCTTTGTTTTACGTAGGACTCCTACAGTTCTACTCCCTCCTTTTCACCACGGCTGTGTCGCTGATCTAGCGTGTTTTGTATGTGTTTACGATGGAGATTTGAGCTAGATTTGGTGATTAAAGGTGCGGATTTAGAGTGCGAATCGTCTATTTAGTTTTTATCTGGAAAATTGTGCTTTATTGAAGAAAAGACGGTTTTCAGAGCTCTTAATTCCATAATGTGTGATTTGGGCTCGAGACAGAGAGTGTGAAGAACAAGCCCAACTAAACCCGAGTGAAATATCAAAGCGCGTCTCGGGAATGGAAAACGGAACTGCCTCGGGTTCCGTGTCAGCTTAATTATTATTTATTATTATATTATTATTAGAGTTAGAAAATTACTAGACTTTCCTATTATTATTAGACTACGTATTATTCGATTAAGAATATTATTTTTTTATCATTAAACATTACGTTTATCATATCATTAGAAGAGAAGAGAAGAAAAACCCTAGGCATGTGTAACTAATCTTTCTTCTCGGATCAAAGATTTGAACCTACTAGATAATTGATTATGAGACTTTTCCTAATCTTTGATTTAATTACTTGAGTATTGAGTATTCTTTGTGCCTAATCTATGATGATTATTGTTTGTTTAATCTTTTTGGCCAAATGATTATTTCAATCTTCAATCTATTGCAATTCTTTGTGTTTGAATCTGTAATTGTTCAATTCACTAAATAAAGTTCAAACCTTTAGACCTGATTATTTGTATGCGTTTCATCGTAATTGGGTAAAAGGAGGAATAAACATATATTCGAACCAATAACCGCGTGTGTTAAAGGTCGTTATATCTATTGATTTGTTCATATCGTTCATGCTGTTATTGAATTAAATCTAGACGTGTGGATTAGATTGTTCAATAATTAGGTTGCTTAGTTTCACGTTTCGACCTAAATAATATTATCTACGGAACAATTGGAACTTTCTGTTTCACAATAAAATACTCAAGGATTAAATAAAGGTTAGTAGTCGATGATCAATTGTTTAACTAGTTAGTGAATTTTCTTTGAGTCGAGTTTCTTAATTATGTGAATTCTCATTCGTAGTTATTTTGTTTTCATTATTTTAGTTGTTAGAAATCAGTCTCAAAAGCCCCCATATTGTTACGTTACTTTATTTTATTCACTCATTAATTTACATCGCCTTCCCTGTGGATTCGACACCTGACTTACCTCTACTATATTGTTAAAGGTAATACGACTTAATTATTTATCTTTGGGAGCATACAACCCCGTTTCACCATTCGCTGTTAGTGAACAGAACTATTCGATCCGATTCGTAAAACTCGATTAGAAAAAAGCTCGATTTGTATTCGATTCGTCTGATCAAATGTAGGGCCAAATAATAATTTGGTATTAGGACCAAATCAAGTCAAATATTTGGCACGATTCATTTCAACCCATTACTTGATCCATTTTTTTGGATCATTTAAAAAATCGGAGTTACTCTTCGCAGTACGCATTTTACTCGACGCAACACTTTTTACACATTTTTTCTATTGTATATCCTTTTCCGAAAACAAACTTAATTTCATTTATCTCCCACCATCTTTACCCTAACCCTAAAAACCATCTTTTTTCATTTTTTCAATTGTCATTGATTACCTTCAAATCTAATTATACATTCATTCAATTTATCAAATTTAATAGATTATGGATACGATTTTGATTGAAGAACATGTATCAACCATTAATTATCATTAATTATTGAAACTAGGGTTTTTTTTTTGTTTCAAAGTTCAAAATATATATTGTTTTTTTGGTAAAATGTAAATATATTGATAAGTGAACTAATTTGTTGGGGAAAACTCCCTCAATTACATAAAAGTTTGTCAATCAGATTTTTGTCCCTCACCGAGGCGACACAAAATTCAGAAAAAGCAAATTGAAAATCCTTCTTTATAGCAGATATAATGTACTCCGGCTTCATGATACTTTGCTCCACTCTTGCCTTATTTGTTATGTTCCAAATATTGTATATCATAGCATTCAAGAGACCATTAACCACAGCTCTTCGGACAGTCGAGCCTTTTCTCGCCTCCCTCCATGTGCTGATGTTATCATGAGGAAATTGAATGTCAGTCCAATCACTCATCAGCTGTACTAATCGCCTGTTATAGCAGCATTCAAAGAACAGATGATTTTTTGTCTCAGACGCATCGTCACAGATGCAGCAAGAATCTGCTGTAATCGCTCCAACGCGGACCAATCTCGACCTGGTATTCAGTCCGTCGTGCTGATACATCCAACAAATAAACTGATGCTTCGGAATCGTCCAAGAATTCCAAACGTATGAGAAAAAATAAAAAAAAAAAAAATACGTACTACTTAGCGTTTGACACTCCATTTTTTGTCTTCTCCCTTACGTACTACTTGTCCATCTTTTTTATGTACTGCGTCAAAGTTGAAAAAAAAAATGTGTTGCATCAAAATTGAAAAAAAAACGTATGTATTCCGTGATAAAAGAAATGTATTGTGTTAATAAAGTTAAAAAAGTACTTTTTATCAAAAATTAAAATAAATGTACTACATAAAATTTTAAAATAAATGTGTTGCATAAAAAAAATGTACTGTGTAAAAGAAAAAAATAATGTACTGGGTTGATTAAAGTAGATACGGAGAAGAGAAAAAGAAAAGAGAGGAAAAACAAAAGTATGAATTTGAGGAAGGGGGAAATGAGAGGGGCAAAATCGGATGTTCAGGCAAGTTCTTTCTTAAATTTACGGTCCAGTTGAAAGTATGAAACAGTGAAACACAAGTTCTTTCACCTCGCCACCTTCATTAGATATTCAGGTTTCAAATCTCACCTCGTCACCTACATACTCACCTTCATCAAACCTAAACTATTCACTTGTTCACCCAGTTTCACAGATTCACATGTTGTTCTTCATCAAATCCTCTAACATCCTTCATCAAACCTCGTCAACTTCATCAAACGTTCATGTCAGACCTACATGAATTAGAACTATGAATTCCCATTAATTATGAATTTGATGACTGATCTTTCTATAATTTCATTAGATGTGTCCAAAGAACTCAAGAGTCGAATGTTGATTTATCGTAAGATCGAAGTTTCACTCCATCACTTGCAAAGCCGCTAAGAAATTTGCAAAAGCAACAACATCGTCGAGTACTAAGAAGTAAAGAAGGCCTTGAAAATAGATTATAAAGTCTCTAAAGTAGAGACTTCATTGAGTATGTTTGCATTATTTTGTTTAGTTTTTTATTTTATTAGGTAAAATCAAATGTTATTTGGTTATTTGATTCGACAAATCAACTAACAAATTAAATAATGATTTTCATTATTCAACTATATCAAACCAAATCAAACGTCGGCTCAAAAAATATCAAATCTAACCAAATAATGACATTATTCGGTATAGTTCAGCTCAATCACAACCCTAGTTTTCATTATAATGTTCTTCGTCCTTCAGGACACAATTTTAGGGAAAGAAAATATGTGGTTGTGGTTGAGTGAAGTAAAAACTTGGTTAATAATAGTCATGTGTTTTATCTCAAAAAAAATATACCCAAAAAGAAAAGGAATAATATGTTAATGAAAAGGAGGGATTGAGGGAGTATTAGATAAAACTCTATAAAGTCTATATTTGTATTGCATTGGATTTAGGGGAGCGTACTCTTAAAAGTATATTGTGTAAACTGTATAATATTTACGTAAATTCTTTCCTAGAATAGCTTATTAGTTATGTAAACCAAAAAAAATAAGCGATAATATAATAACAAGGCGGAAAAATAATATGGATACAATAATTTTTATTTTTATTCCTTCCATTTCAACGAAAGTTTCCACCTAAAAATTGCACTTTTTTTAAGAACAATAATAAAATATTCAAAAGTAGAGAAGAAGTAAGTAGGTGGTCCAACTTTTGCAAGAGAGAAAGTGATATTAAAAAAAAAAAAAAAAAAAAAAAAAAAAAAAAAGTTATCAAAGAAATTTACGGGAAAAAAAAGTGGAAAGTTTCATTGAAATGGAGGGAGTATTATTGAAAGATTAGAAACTACAATTCTCTATATATGAGTCCATAAGTCCTCATCCCATTCATTGGATGAGATGAGGATAGATGGACATGATTCATTCTACAATTTGCATTAAAAAAAAAAAGAAAAAAAGAAAAAGAAGGGAGATATTGCTTCCTAAAATAACTCTCATAATTTTAGGAAATAATAATATCACTTTCATTCACCCATTCATTCATTCACGTTACCACGTTCATCAAACCTAAAAAAACTGTTCCAACATCACGTTCATCCATTCATTCATTCAAAATCTGTGCTCGACATCACGTTACTATGGATTCAATGATCGCGAGATCATCATCAATTGTTGATAAGCAATTCGTGGAGTACAACAATGGTGAGTTTCGATATTACTTTCATGTTTTGCGTCAATTTTATTCATTTTATTCATCATATATTCATATAAACGATTCATTGCTCTTGTTTTAGTATAGATTGCAGATTGTTAGGTTTATTATTTAGGTTTTTTTCATAATCTTCACTGATTATCATTTAGGTTTTTTCATAATCTTCATCAATTGTCATTAAGATGCTCCATATTATTAGATTTTACGTTCATAGTATGATTTTTTAAAGATCTGATCATTATATGATTTTTTCGCACAAACATATATATGGAGTTATTGTAATGCACATAATGTGTTACTTTAATATAGACCATCTGTTATTTTAATGTCAAACCCTGTGTATAGAAATCTTCTGTTAATTGAATCTCGTGTTACTTTAATGCACTTCATCTGTTACTTTAATTCTTGTCATCTGTTACTGTAATGTATTGGAGTAACAAAGAATTTAGAATACTGTCATATTAAAAACATATTGCTTCCTATAATGATGGAACGTGATTGCTATCAAAATAGGAAACAATATCAAAGTATAACGTTCTCATTCAGACTCTTAGTCATAGCAGTATACATGTTTATACTGTCATTCATACCTAATGTATTACAGTAACACGTTTGAAGAATTAGAGTAACATGTCATCGGATTTAGTTATTAATATTTTGGTTAGAATACCGCCATATTTCAAGTTCTGATTGTTTGTTTGTCGCCACGATTACTGACATTGTTCTTGTTTTTGTAGTAGACGTAAAAACAGAGGAATGGTGCAAGGATGTGGGTGAGAGTTTCACTCCATACATAGAGCAGATCTTCAAAGATGTAGATGATAAGAAGAAGAAGAAGAAAGAATCATTAGGAAACATCATGTAATTAAGTCATCGTTTGACGATGAAGAAGGAGAAGAAGAAGAAGAAGAAGAAGAAGAAGAAGAAGAAGCACAATTCTGAGTAGGACAATATATTGTTAGAGTAACATACATTATTCATTAGAGTAACATACTGAATAAGTTAAAGTAATACAGTTTATGAGTTTGATTGATTTTCCAATATCTAATCCTTAGAGTAACATCCTTTATTGGAGTAAAATGAGTTAGAATAACATACATTATGCGTTAGAGTAACATACTTAATGAGTTACAGTAATACAGTTTATGTGTTTGATTGATTTTTCAATATCTAGTCCTTAAGAGTAACATCCTTTATTGGAGTAAAATGAGTTAGAATAACACATATTATTCGTTAGAGTAACATACTTAATGAGTTACTGTAACACATTTAATGAGTGTAATTTGATTTCCAATATCCAGTTCTTAGAGTAACAGGTGTGAAACATTGGAATTATAATGGAGTTTTATAATTTTTGTTTTGGAAAATCCTTAATAGAAACATACATTATTCTTTTGGTTGATTGGAAGTCCTGTTTTTGCAAAAGACTATTATGCAACGTAACAGATTTTATGAGTTAATGCAACACGGTTCATGAATTAAAGTAACACATTGTATGAGTTAAAGTAACATAGTTTATGGATTATGGCAGTAACATAGTAACATACGTACAATGACAGTAGAAAAATGATGATATTTTGGTGAAGATGAAAAAAATTTAATTTTGAAGAAACTTGTTGTGTGAGAGAAAGAGGCAATTAAAAGATTGATATGAGAGAGAAGAAGATTTGCATTGGGATAATTAAGGAAGGGAGAGAAATGATATATTTACCAAGATTTGTTAGTTATTTCCTTATTTCACCTCAAGCAATCACAACCATCCATCTTCCACTTGATCAATGGTCCAAGATTGGACTCATAGACTCAATATATATAGGAGGACTCACTTGATCCTTCCTCTATATATATATATATATATATATATATATATATATATATATATATATATATATATATCAAGGTACTCACCTTGCCATTTATGGTACGGCTCGAAACATGCAAATCCAGGCGGAGCAATAATTGTCGACCGTCCCAATCCCGAACCCAAACAGGATCCTCATAAGCAACCTCCTCAGCCTCGTTAATAGGCCCAGGTACATGCTTCCTCCTAGCAACCGTCACGGGCAAAGTACGCCTCGTGACCCGATCAAAACTAGCCTCGTTTACAGCCCCAGGCTCAAGTCGAGGCGAAGGAGCGCTCCGACGCCTTTTGCGGGCCACCCGGGAAGTTAGTGAGCTCGACCCGGCAGCTTCACCACTAGTACTAACCGCAGAGACTCCCTCAGGACCCCCCGTACCGTCTCCAGTTATAAAACAAAACAAACAATGCACCTCGGGTCATGTCAGGACAGCCCAAACAGGTCAAAATAAGCTCAAAATTTTGGAAAGCAATATCAAAATTCCGACAGATCCACTAGCACCAATTTTTGACCCGAGCAAAATAAAAGTGGTTCCGAGAAAATCCGGCGTCGTTACGGCCTCATTTGGTCCGTCGTAAGCATCACAAACTCACACGGAGTGACCTAAAGCCCATTCCGACTCACGAAAATCGACATATGAGCTACCCACAACCCCACAAGCAAGAATCTAACGAGATTACAAGGGACAAGTACAGGAATAACCGGGAAATCAATTCCTAAGCCCTAGCATTTCGGTTTTCACCCATAGGAAGCCCTTAAAATACCTCCAAGCTTCCACCTCAAGCAAATAGCTACACCAACGAGTTCCATACTACCCTAATTCGAGAAACGGATCGAGAACATGCATCACACCAATCAAGTACAAAATCGACAATAGGTGAGTAAGGAACACTTACCCGGGGTAGACATAGTCGAGTATGACGGAATTTGAGTTTGAATTCGGTTGATTGAGTCGAGAATACAAATTTGGGGGATGGGGGTCACGCGCCTGGTTTCTGGGTCGAATGAACATTTCCCCTTTTTAATCACGATACTTAAGCGAAGCCGGAAAATGAACTTTGGCCGCCTCAGTGCGGGCGCCCGAATAATAGGGCGCTGCAGCCCAGGCGTCTCAACACTGGGCCGCAGGAGAAGGGGTGTCTGACCCTTCGACAAAAACAAAATCTGATTGACCCAAACACAATCCTCAATGCCCTCGAAACACACATGCGCATATGCCAACGAAATAAACAATGACGAGGCAACTTACTCCTCTTCAGCAGACTGACCAAGTCTTACTTCCTCTCCCTAACGAGATGATTGAGTCAATTTACCTTTTCCCAGCAGAATAAGCAAGGCATATAAAATCCCCAGCTGGTACGGCGGCCCGTACTAAAATCATAACAACCAACTATACTATTACCCCACAGCAGAGCATCTCATAAGCCGACGCAGCCCATTGTGGAAACCCGTGAAAATCCGTAGCGGTACCCATCAGCTCCAAATGTCAAAACTCAAACACAAATCGATAATCCTAAGAAATCCCTAGTCCAAAGCAACCAACCCATATTCCCAGCAGAAAACCATGAGCCCCAGATCGAATACAAACACAAGAATCAATGCAAACACGATTATGCACTCGTTAAAAGTTTACACGACAACCTCAACAAATTAAAAGCAAAACTATCAATGTACAAAGGCCAAAGATAATCGGAAACTATCTCAAAGAAAGCAAAAGACCAGGATCGAAGACTCGTTCCAAAGAGTGGGCCAGAGGTACTCAGAAACTATCTCAAAGAAAGCAAAAGTCCAGAAACAAAGATCCGTTCCAAATAGTAGACCAGCGATACTCATAAACTATCTCAAACAAAGCAAAAGTCCAGGGACAAAGATGCGTCCCAAAGAATAGGCCAGAGATAGGCAGAAACTAACTCAAAGGAAGCAAAAGTCCAGCGACAAAGATCTGTCCCAAAGAATAGGCCAGAGATAGGCAAAAAATATCTCAAAGAAAGCAAAAGTCCAGGGACAAAGATTCGTCCCAAAGAATAGGCCAGAGATAGTTAGAAACTATCTCAAGGAAAGCAAAAGTCCAGGGACAAAGATCCATCCCAAAGAATAGTCCAGAAATAGTCAGAAACTATCTCAAACAAAGTCCAGGATAGACAAGATTTTGTTCCAAAGAAAATAAATCTAATTCAACGCAGCTACTCGAGAGGGAAAAATCTAATTCGAGGCAACCACCCACAAGGGATAACCAAAACCAAGTCATCTAAACAAAAGGTCCATGTCAAAGACTGAAACACTAATCAATTACAACAACCCCGCAAACCCAAAGCAACAGAAGCAAACCCAGACCACAATTTCAACAAACGACCGCAGGAGAGGAGGTCAGGTATGATTTCAAAACCTCGGCTGACGAGCCTTAGTACGTAGTCCAACGGACTTAAGACAACCCGAGCGGACAACCGCCAGGTCGTAATCCTCGATTGACATGGGCGACTATACTTTGACTTACATGTTGTCCAAGCCTCAGTCAAAGTGGGGGCTTCTATAAACACCCAGATTTGGACCTGGTGGCTGCAGAAGTGTCCAACAAACACCCGATGATGATCGGATTGCAACACGACACGATTTTACGATGTTTTAGATGGTTTTTCTATAGAACGGATCAAATAATTACTCGAAAAAACTAATTCAACATCAAGACGGTCGTAGTCGTGTCATTATTGTCGCGTCAAACTACTTAGAGTCAATTCCGACACCGGCACTCCGAATCGATCCCGGAACATGCGAAGTCAAACACGAGTTAGCGTGTTAGGCCGAGCGAGAGACGCGCGCTCAAGGCCCATCGGCGCACGCACGCTAGGTCAAAAATCAGAGCCTTAACGTCCAAGTAACAATGATTACGTATAATCTCCGCTTGGAAAGTTTTGAAATCGGATTTTCAAAATCTCAGTCGCCTCACTCTAGGAGCCTCAATTCCGCTCCGCCTCACCTCAGGCATCCCAACTCTGGGTCGCACACAATCAGGCGCCTGAGACTTCGATTTGAACTACGAGAAAAACTATAATACCCCCCTTTCTCCGCTTATTCAACACACAACTCACATGTCAATCTCCCCTCTCCGCTCTGCGAGCCTTTTGCTCGTCTTTAGCGTAGAACTCCGACTTTAGGCATGATCCACTCGATCGTTTTCTCTTTGATTCGCGTCTTACGAATAAACACTACACCTTGTAGTTCCTCAAGTTATTGATTCGATACGATCGAAAAAGGGCACCTGTGTTGACTAGCCGACCCAGCCTACCGTAGCGAAACTCTGCCGGAATTGCTGCAGGAAAGTTAGGAGGTTCCGCCATTAGAAGTCGTATCGTCACTAGGTTGTCATCTGAACACAACTTTATATACCGTACATTTAATTATGCAGTTCGATAATGTCGAGACCGTCTCATGTGGATATTAAATCCACGACGTGTCGTAAACATACATAACGTCCACAACTTCAACCCTAAGCGCTAAAACACCTTAACTAAACCCGAGTAGTCATAAGATCCGTTCTCAACTGTCTACACATCGTGTCTCGTCTAGTGTACACTCTGAGGGTGCTATTCCTCACAATGTCATTTACTTACATTTTGAATTTACAGCTTTCGTATGATTTACCGCTTTTATGACCATAAGCGCATGCAAAATCACCTAACACGGAATTCAAAACATAAACAAGCAAAAACTGAACAGGGGATGGTCGGGTTCCATATTAATCTTGATGCTCACCCCTCACATGTGGTTCAATGCATCCTTATTAATACCGAACCGACGCACCTTAAGCAGAATACCAGGTAAGGTATACTACGAGAATGACTAATATCTGTATTATCACGTTAAAACTGATTTGGTAATACGAATAATATCTAGTACTCTCTACTCTCCTACGTGCATCTTTTCATGGCCTGCTTGTCACGTGAAATCGCATGCAAAGAATGTAAAAGCAATTACTTCGACTACAAAACTTACTTGCCCTTAAACAACCAACATAGCAAAGGCATAGGGTTAAAACAACGGATGTTATCGTACTTCCGCCACAATTAAGGAAAAAAATTATCATCCCATCGATTGATTTGTAGAGGCCGCTACGTGCGGGCGGGATTGGGTGTCGATGTCTATCAGACGTTGACTTCCCAATACCTACCCTCACCCCTTACTTAGAATCTACGGTTTCCGGATGTCGAAAACCATTGGCAGTGAGAGTCATTCTAGACATGGAATGCTTAAGGGTACAAGTCTTTATCTTTAGGCCCCCATGTCACTCAGCTTTGAGCTGGCTAAGGACTAAAGTTGACTTGAAGGGTTTCCGAGTTCCCAAAATTACTCGGTGGCAACTCCACAAATTGGCAACAAATTTAGTTCACCAAAAAGGTTGTCAGACTAAACATATCGGTTTTTAAACATTTACAACCACATCTCGATCGATTCTAAAGGAAACATAGATGTCCCTACATCTGTCTAGTACAATTCCAACCAAATCAAGGTCCGACACATCGCCCCGAACGCGAGGTCGGATTGGCCCCCAAGACGCGAGGCACCCCGAACGACGAGCCGTATGTGATACGAAAATTACGCTCTGATACCACTTATGATACGAAAATTAAGGCTTTCGTATATCTAACGTAGCAGAAGTCTTTTTTTGAGGTTTTATTTTGTAAAATAGAAAGGATATTTACTCGAACTAGACCTATAGGACGAATAATGGTGAGAACAATTAAGACCTATTAATTGTTAGCCGAGTCAATGTTTGATACGCGTCAAACAATAACAAAGTTTGGATCGAAACTCGTCGAACCGATAAACACAATTGCAACGCAAAGGTTCAAAATTCTTATTCATAAACTTCTATTCCCTAATGAATACAAAGACTATATTTATACTACTAACATAAAATAATCCCAAGTATAAAAATTATATTCTAGAATAATATATTTCCTAAATACCACTAGAAAATAAACTAATTAGATACTTATACATGTAAATAAGGAAAACGATCAAATAAAGAATATCAATATTAATAATTTCCTAAACGACTAATTAGATACTCTTATTTTCGCATCATCCCCTCCTCCTTTGAAGAGAATTGTCCTCAATTCTTGTAACTTTAATCCGCCAGGATCGAAAACGAAAATCACCAACATCAAACCTGAATGTATACTCAAACCAACCTCGAAGCTAACTTTCACCTCGGTCCTTCCTTTTGATCTGAGAAGTCTCTTGTGCCATCCACCCCACCTCCCTCCGTGCACAAGTGTAAACAACTTTTCACGAGCCGCATTGCTGAACAAATAACAAACTTGATCTTGAATAAACCCAATAGGATCAACCATGTATTTATTTGGCTTAGAAGTTAGATTAAACCCAAATCCATAATCAAGTGTAAAACACGGCTCCTTAACATCAATAACAATGGTTTCTTCATCTCCGTAATCATCAAAAATCGGTGGCAATGTTGGATCAAAAGCCACACTTTCCTCGTCTGTATTTTCCAACGAAAATATTCCCAACATTTTTTTCCCTTTTTTTATCTCTCCGTGAACAGTACACGTGAACAATATTTTTTTATTTATTTTTTTGAAAAAAATCGAAACTCAACAAAAACCACTAGACAATCAAAACCGATTAACCCTCGACCTACCTCGCTCGAGTTTGATCTTTGAATTCCAATCGCAACCGGAGATTCGACCTATAACTTGGCCTTGACACGCCTTAGGACCGTCTCGATTGTAAGAAAAATCAAGATCTGAAGCTCTGATACCACTTATAATGCGAAAATTACGCTCTGATACCACTTATGATACGAAAATTACGCTCTGATACCACTTATGATACGAAAATTAAGGCTTTCGTATATCTAACGTAGCGGAAGTCTTTTTTTGAGGTTTTATTTTGTAAAATAGAAAGGATATTTACTCGAACTAGACCTATAGGACGAATAATGGTGAGAACAATTAAGACCTATTAATTGTTACCCGAGTCAATGTTTGATACGCGTCAAACAATAACAAAGTCTACAGCCGCCGCGACCGGTCCCCCCGCGGGTGCGCGCAGACAGCGGTGTGAGGGAGCGTCTACAGATGTACGTTTTAGGAGTGAACTCGCTCCTTTCACACAAAACACGCGAGACAATGAGATGAGCGACCGGCGACGCGAGTGCAATACTCTTGTGTTTGTGTTTCCTCATCTTGCCACCCCACATATTCAATATGATTGAATTGAGCATTTCAGTCTAACGCTCTAAATCTATTGTACATGTCAATGTTGAAGTTATTTAGTTCAATTAAAACGAAAAAAGCGATAAATAAAATGTTATAAATGTTAGTGTACGAAAATTAAATGTTAGTAGTTAGGAACGATAAATAAAATGTTAGCGATGTTAGATGTTAGTAAATAATACGAAAAGAAAAAAATTAGAAGTGGAGTTGTTACACCCTCAACATACATGTTTTTGTCTCGATGCGGAACTCATTTCGGTATCAACTTCGGACACGGAAAGCTCCTCCATATATAGTCGAGTTAAGATGTGCTAGGGTTGTTTTACGTGGTTTGAATTGATGTCACATTTTTCTGTCTTTTGAAAGTTGAAGAGGATTTTTCAAAAGTTTATTTCCATCAATTGAAATGGTCGAGGTTGGGTGGTATTTATAGAGGATGTGAGGTTTTGAAAATGTGTTTGAGCGTCGAAACCTAATTTTTGATTTCAAAACATAGGCGCAATAGGGCTCGCGCTCTGATTCTGAAGCGCAACAACTCGTGTGCCTCAATTCTGAAGTGCAACAACCCATGTGGTTGAATTCGCATTAATAGGAAGTTGCCCGAAATACGAGATTTATATCCTTGATATTTGAGGGTAGATTTGATACGGCTTTGACTTGATTTGCAAATGCACTTTGACGCAATTTGTGCCCATGTTTACCATTTTCAACATTCAACACAAAATTTGTGTCCTCGATGGCACAAAACTGACATACACATCATGTGTTCGCCTTTTTAACGCACATCGTTACGATGTGTTATGACATGTTGTCGATACTTTCGCCCCTACCACGCACCATCGACAATTGGATATGTATGCCTCGTGGTTAAAGTCTGATCTATGCACATATCCTCCAAAGAATAGACGATACACTCAGCGAAAAACTCCTACCCCGAGTTCTTGAAGACTAATCCACCGCCCATGAAGCATGAGTTCAAGTAGAAAGCTTTTTCAACAACAACAAAGGGGCTCATGCCATAGCTCTAGAAAATGAGTTCAGTGACCTTCGCCTTGAATACATGCCTTCACTCGAAGCCCACTATCAACGTCTCCGCAAGCTCGCTAGTATGCTAAAAGATGTCAACACCGCCACCACCGACCGTCGTCACGTAATTCAATTGCCACGTGGCTTAACAACCAATTACAACATCGTTGCCTTGTACATTAATCAAACACTACCTACGTTTGAGACCGCTAAATGCATGCTTGACCATGAAAACGTCACCATAAATTTGGTTAAGACGACATCGCCTTAGTTGCTCCGGGCTCACTCATGCCAGAAGCTGCCCCACCACTAGCCTTACCCGCTAATCAAAAAATCGAAACCAAAGACGTTGCGGCTCTAGCCCGAACACCGCTCGCAATAAAGGTGACCACACTACTGCTCAAACCCAACCGCCACCAACCGATTAATTATCTTTTGCTTGGCCGGCCCCTGGAGTACTCCACCATCCGGTCCTATAAATTACCGCACATATCTCGAGTGGCTCCACAATCGTGGGCTCGTTAGCTATCCGGTTGGCTCGCACCCATGCTCTCTCGTCTTGTCCTGGTCACCATACCTGACCCTTGGGTCAGGCCTATGTGCTTGGCAATGAACCCCCTCAACTAGCTCACGGACTTGAGTCAGACATTCCAAGATCTCTTCGTGCAATCTCACTCGGACAACTCGTAGTACATAGATTCGGGAGCATCGTCATACTTGACCATTGACTATGTATGATCACCGCTTCATTTAATACGAGTAATGTTCTATCGATCTAGCTATGTCGGAAAAGGATATTTCATTCTAGTTATGCAATCGGGTACGACTACTATACTCACATATATGACAAATTGTTTGCCTTCCCCATGCCTTACATACACCGTCAATCATTAAATATCAAATTTATGTCCGTCAATTTACTATCGATAATAACGTAAGCGTTGAATCTGACCATTTTGTTTTTAGCGAAGGATATTTCGACGAGACAGAGATTATGCAGAGTGACAGTACGTATCGGCATCTAGTGTGATCCACAAAATCATCCAGTTCGTTCTCCACCTCAAGCATTAATTACGTCTAGTGCCAACTCTTTGCACTACCTTCTCGGTCATCCTAGTGCGTCTATTTTAAAATTACTTCATTCAAAATGTCATACCGTATTGAGTGTAATAAAGTGCCAGACTCTCCGCTTTGCTCTTCTTTTCAAATTAGGGCTCGTTTGGTTCACCATGGGAAGATAGAGTTACCAGGAACTTAAATTCACGTGAATTTGCATTTCGGGTGAATTACAATAGTGTTGTTTGGTTGCCATAGGGGAAATTAATTCATGTGAGAAGTTGTACACACAGAGGGGGGACTAGGTGAGCAACTTCCCCCATTATGCAGGATTTGAAGTTCCTTGGGAAGTTGCAATTCCAATGAAATGGGTAACCAAACATCATCCCAATTTATCAATTCATGGGAAGTTGTGCTTCCCATGATTTATGAGGGCAACCAAACAACCCGCAAACATTGTCGTTTATCTTGTTGTGACTCTATGTCTCTTTCGCCTTTCAATCGATACTATACATTTCAACTCATGGACGTCTCCTATTTTGAGTAACAACGGGCACAAATACTACTTAGTACTTGTTGACAATTTCTCATAGTTTGGTTGGGTCTACCGTTTAAAATTCAAATATGAGGTGTACAATAAATTTAGCCGATTTTGTAAGCTCGTCGAAACCCAATTTAATCGACCTATTAAATCATTTTAAAGTGACCTAGGCCGTGAATTCGACAACAGCTCCTTCCACGAATTTGCACGTTAGAATGGCTTCGTTTTACGCTTCTCCTGTCCTCAAACGTCCTCCCAAAATGGAAAAATTTGAGCGTATATGATATGCCACTTTAACAATATCATCCTTGTCATCCTTCACCATGGTCATGTCCCACCTAAACTTTAGATCGATGCTCGTCATTTCGCCACTCACCTCCATAACATCCTCCCTACGTCCAACCTCAAATTCCGTATACCCATTTCCTCTCTCTACCTTAAAAACACGTCCTATAATCACCTTCGAGTCTTCGCATGCGCTTGCTAACCGAACATATCATCTACTCACTCTCACAAATTAGCCCTCCGCTCCCTCAAATGTGTGTTTCTTAGTTACCTTCTTAACCAACGGGGATGCGGTTGTCTCGGTCATTCCACTAGTTGTCTCTATATATCTCTTCATACGTTTTCCGAAATCATGTTTCCATTCGCTGACAAGCTCAGCTTGAAGCCCCCATCTTACAACTTCCTTGACTTATCCCCGATGTACTTCATCCCCTCCTTATCGAGTCCATGACCGCACCCTCCCAAGTCCCAACCACCCCCACTAACCACAGCGCATCCGAGCCCGCGCCTAGCCCCCACTCAACCACCACCCGAGCAAACTTCCCCAACCTCCCCACAACCCTCTACACCACCCCACACTAGCGCCACATCCCCATCCGCCTGCCACCCTCTCTCCCACCCACCACATGTCCATTCGTGCTAAGAATGAGATTTTTTTAACCCAAAGTCCTTGTCGTATCCAACACCCTTTCCCCGCTCCTAAAAATCACCCATTGACGCACTTCGAGACCATAACTGGAATCAAGCTATGAAAGACGAATTTACCACACTAATGGACGATCATACTTTGTACCTCACCCTACTAATGCTTCCGTTATTCGTTGTATGTGTTTGTTTCTACATAAGTTTTGTACAAATGGCTCGCTTTAACGTTATAAAGCTCGCCTCGTTGTGAACGGAAAAACCTATTATTAAGCCAATGTCGATTGTGATGAAATTTCAACCCCCGTTATTAAACCAACAACTATTTGCACGGTTCTTACTTGGCAGATACACCAATTGGACGCCGAAAATGTGTTCCTCTATGGTGACTTAGTTGAGACGGTCTTTATGCATCAACCATCCGGTTCGTCGACAAAGCACATCTTGACTATGTATGTCGGCTTGCTCCTCAAGCCGTTATATGGCCTGAAATAGCCTCCCCGAGGTTGATATCATCATTTCGCCGCATTCTTCTTATCTCAAGGATTCAAAGGCAATCTTTGTGACTCTTAATTATTTATTTATACTGCACCTACTGACACTGCTATGATTTCGGTATGCTAAAATCGTTTTTTTCTTTCATATTTTTCATGTGTAAATAGTGATTTTGGTACTCCCTCCTTTCTCTTGAATAAGCCCATATTCCTCTTTGGACCTTTTTTTGGATTAGCCTCATTTCCTAATAAGGTAAAGTTCTACTCCGTAACTTTTTTTTTACTACTTTACCCTCAAATAATTTCTCATATTCCTCTCTCCTTCACTCATTTAATAACTTAATCTACCCCACCCATTTCTTAAAAAGACAACAAATACCCCTACTCCACCCCCTTTCCTTAGTATCCGTGCCTACCTCTAAGGGTGCTTATTCAAGAGAAAGGAGGGAGTAGTATTTAACAAAAAATAAAATTTTAGTTACAGTATTAACTAGGAAATATCTAGCTGAGGATAATCAAAATACTAGATCACAAACAACATTTTGCATGGCGTAAGCGAAGCATGGATTATGCCCTATTACTACAGTAGCGGTTCAAGCACTTGATCTCCAGGGGAAGTATAGTCAGGAAATAGATCCTCTCCATTACTTTTTCTCTCATTATCTTCCATTATCTCTAATACAACAATATAATATCATTAATCATACTTCACCTCATCAAAACCGATCACCGTTGGATCGTTTTGAAACAAATCTAAACCATCCAAAAGTAATGGAAAGTAATGGAGAGAAGGAAGTAATGGAGGGGAATTAACTCGTATATTCAACACCTAAAATTGCTTCTTGGATTCATTCAACCAACCCTCCAACTAAAGACCCCATGTTTCATAGCCTTCCTATAAAAGTCCCAATAATTTTTTTTTTTTGTCAACGGAAACAAACCACCCTACAACAAGTCTAGAGCCACCACTACATGCAGTGTGTACTGTTTTGTTAAGGGATTACATAAAACAACACGAACATAAATGAACTTTAAAAAAATCCTAAATAGGATGAAGCTGCGTTGACCAAGGGCCGCATGCTCACAGATTTTGTAGTTTTATTTACCGTTCTGACTACCATTATAATTAGATAGATGGATGGACCCTAAAATTTAGACACAGCTTACACCCACACGACTGTCACTCGAGAAACTAACTATTTTCAAGGGGAGTAACGGAGATGCAGCCCCATTTGGCCATAAGGAACTCAAAATGTTCGACCTCATTTTTGTCATGAATCATACTCATGTGAATACAAAGGTAAAGCAGCGTACACAGTGACGGAATACATACTAATTCCATGATATTTATTGCAAA
Source organism: Agrostemma githago (assembly GCA_958450325.1). Classification (NCBI taxonomy): domain Eukaryota; kingdom Viridiplantae; phylum Streptophyta; class Magnoliopsida; order Caryophyllales; family Caryophyllaceae; genus Agrostemma; species Agrostemma githago. The sequence continues at coordinate 36,588,147 of OY288261.1, forward strand.
AATCAACTAAAATACATAATCCAATGTTTAATACAAGTTGGTGACTAAATACAAGTACTGAAATTTGGTTATAGTTACCAATTTGAGTCACTATCTTTTCTGTAGGATGGAAAGTGGAGACTTTTTAATCTTCCTTTTGAAAAAGAAGAAAAGCGCTGAGCCTACCAAAGGCCAACTTGTAGCAATGGCCACATAAGCAAGCAGCCACATCGATTTTCTAGAATATCGTGAGAGCTGATCCAATCGTCGTTTGATTAGGGAAGTAGCATTCCGAAGATTGTCCACAGACATGTTAGAGACTTGTTCAGGGATTTGAGTGACCGACGGGACATCCTTTGACACATAACCCTCTTCCTGTTCATCATGCTCTGACATGTCACTGCTTTGTTTATCCAAGTCAGATATGTCTCCGTCCGCCTCAGCTTTTGATGGTTCATTGCTTGCGGCAGCAACCATTCCGTCCTCGGCTACACTAACAAATGGACCCTGGTCTATGGAAGATTCGAGCGTGGAGACGCGAGCCAATATCTACGCCATATACATAATTGTCAATATAGAACTTCATGTGTCAACTGGAACTACATACAATCTCAATGCCTGAAGCTAAATTACAATCTCAATGGCTGATTAGCTTGTAAATTCATTGAGTTGCGGAACTGATCAAGTGGGTTTAAAATCCAGCAGCATTAAGATATAGCCATAATGGCTACCCTTCCCCAAAAAAATTGTTAAATCTGAAAAGAAGGAATTCACCTTCTTTTGTTTGTGCATGTATGGACTCAAGTGTAAGACATCAAAGTATTCATTAACTGCCCTAACCCACCTGCAAAAACATGATAATTCATTAAAAACACGACAATTCATTTAAGCAACTTGTGCACCTCTGTGTTATCCAAACCAATGACTTACAAGTTACAACCATGAACCCTCTCCAAAAGAAATCAAGAAAACAGTTACTAACTTCTTACTTCGGAAAACAGTAGTGAGGATGATGAAATTGGTGAGCTATGATCTACGGGAAGTAACATGCGTAGCATAGATACTGTAGAAAACTCCCTGTATCTCTGTATGTACTTTACCAGTGGCTACCATGTGTGTCTGTGTTCTTCGCATGAAGAGTAAGACTAGGGGAAAATGAAAGAAAGGAATAAAACTTCAGTTTTGCCAACTAGTTAATTGAGGTCCATAAAGTAATTTACGGTATCAGTTTCTATAGAAAGCAAGGTCTTATTCAACCACATTTCACAGCAACTAGGGAGAAAAAAACATGCTAGTCTACAAAGAGGAGAAAGCTAAGTACAGAAAACTAGAGTAAATGTAGTTCATAAGAAATAGTGGGGGCAGAGAAAGGTCAGGAAGACGGTTGGTATATTTTCTATCAAACTATTCTTAAGCTTTAGGAAGTACCCTATAGCTTCATAGTATATATCGAATGAAATAAGCCATCATGGGAAAATACCAGAGACTGGAAGCAGTGATTCCTTCAAAAAAAGCTAGATGCCCACCGTGTTGAGGGGTAGCCAGAACAATGTTTCTGTTCACTCTGTAATAAGCATGTATACCAAGGAAAGGTTAGTGAGCGCTCTGTCACGAGATGACCGCGACAGCTCTTTAAGGACAGTTCAATGGCATGATAATAGATGTTAATTACCTGCATTCATCCCATGGGATGGCTTCTGTGGTGCATACCGGATCATCTAATGCACTAATGCATAGTAGTGGGACGGCTACACTGACCACATAAGGGGTACTGCTACTATGCCTATAGTATGTGTCAACAGTCTGACGATGTGTGGTAGGATGATTAATAAAAAAAAAGTTAGAAAGGGTAACAAAACAAATGGAGGGACTGCAAGAATAAAAAATAACAACCTCATATTTCCCCACAATGCGAGTGGCATGATTATCAAAATCCCGAATGCTACGAGCCTGTAACATCATGCAGTAGAATCAGTAAAAAGTATGTCAAAGTCAGATTGCATTAATGGTGAATGATAGAATGACAGTGGACTTTAGGTAATAAATGATAGCCGATTTTTGGATAAAGCACTGTGGAGTGCATCGTTACACTAAAGGCTCCGCAATATATAGAGAAAATAAAAGATTTAATTAGTTTAGAAAAGAGGACTAAACTTTAGTATCCCTTCCCAGTTAGCAAGACGTGAATAGCGTGGCTCGTGTCTACAAATCCAGAAGTGAGGAAAAGGTCAAGTGGCCGTAATCTAAATATTTACTTGAAACTTCGATAAGTATGACACTTAATTGAACTGCAAACACATATTAGTAAGACAATTCATGAGTTAGACGAAAAGGGCATACAACTGTGCATAGCCTTGCAGACCGACAGCCAATGCTCGGTCATAAAACTTTTGGATAAAATTGCGACCAATATACCTCGAACCAATCTGAAAATGAAAAAGGGAAAATATACAAAACGGTAAGTTGTACAAAATTGGTAATAGTTACGAAATTATTTCTCCTTTGACGGATAATTTAAGCAAAGAAAAATTAACAATCACACATAGGGGTGAGCAAAAATATACGATACGGTTTTATATACGTATACGATACGGTATACGCTTTCATTTATACGAATTTCAAGATATACGATACGAATAATCGGATATACGATACAGTTTTCCTTAAAACAGTAGCGGATACGTATCGAGAAAAAATTGAAACCTGATATCCGGTTTTAGATCCGATTTTTTAAAAACAATAAAAAAAAATGAAAAATATAGTCCTAATATGAATTATACAATAAAGAATTCCAAACTCACAAATTATTCTCAAAGCTCAAAAACAAAACTATTAGTGAATTTATGATAAAATTATGTAACGAAACGTAATATTTTGCTGGAGTAATGGTAAAGTAAGACATATGTACCATATTTTTTTTGAGTTTTTTTATGTAATTTTTTATATTAATTTATATAAAACGTAACGCTACTTAAAAATCAATTAACTACTCTTAATTAAAAATGAAAAATTGTTTTAAAATAAAGAAGAAAATATAAAACCAGATATCCGGGTTTTCGAATATACGGAAAAAACCGGATCGGATACGGATCGGAAAAAATTTTGATTTTTAAAACCAGATATCCGATACGGTTTATGAAACCGGATCGGATATTCGGTTTTGCTCACCTCCTAATCACACCCTTTTATATATCAGATTTGTACATTTTTACCATATATTTTTTAAAAATAGAAGTAAAAAAATGACTTGATATTTTGCTACCTTATGAAGCGCTGCAGGTTGGGAGTTACTAATTTAATGCCTTTCTGATGACAAAAAAAAGAATATTCCGGCCATTATTAAAATTTCCCTTCAACTCTTATGCTTTGTGACTAAACTTTACCATCATCAATCATTAAGGGAGTGCTTGGTTGGAGTTTTTGGAATGAATTGGAATGGATTCAATCCATTCGATTGGTTGGTTGAAGCATTTTGAAATGGAGTTGGATACTTGATGGATTCTAATTCCATTCTAATCCCTTGGAATCTCATACTCATCTCTGCAACCAAGTTTCTAACTCAATTTCATCAATTTCTATTCTATTATCCATTCCGGGATCAAACTAAACAAGCACAGACAAGTATCGGATTCTAGTGAGCCACTACAACAGATACTGAAAGTCAGGAGGACAAAATTTGAGAGGCAGGTCATTCGAGTTGCTTTTAATAGCTTTTTGTATAACATTTAGCACCCACGAAACTGTAGTCGAGTAGAAGGGGTCCCGGTATGTCCGAAGTTTATGCCGTTTAGATGAAAAGATGAGATGTGCATCGCACTAGCTTTAAAACTAGTGTTGTATTCAAAGAAGAGAAAGTGGTACATTAGTGAGGGGTATTTGGTCCCTTCACTTATTAGGGAGGGGTGTTCTCACAAATTTCTGTTTTAGCCTGCAGTGGACCCTCCCACCCTACTCCCTTTGACATACTATCAATTTCCAAACACAGATATTTAAATTTGTGGTTGATTTAACAGGTCAAATATTTATTTATATTTATTTATCAGAGAAAAAAAAAATATTACCTGTATTATTTTCTAGGAATAATATTTTGTGTTGTTTAAAAGTAAATGAATAATATATAATCCATTATAACAATACAATGAATAATTCGTCACAAGGGAAACTAATTAGAGTAGTTTGCAGAATGAGTTCACTTTTTTTTCACCTGGAAATGCATCAAAGGTATCAACGTCTAACCTGGAGTGCTTTATAAGTTAGCAAGTTCTTTTTTTATATAAAATAGCAAGTTGCAAAAGTGCTCTAAATAAAAGTGTAATGGTTAATTTTTCTTGTAAAGTACTTAGAGAATGCACATAGCTTCTTTCCCAAACAACGGTTACCCAATGTACGAAGAAAACTATTCACAAGAAAAGTTGTAATTTTATACCACATCGGGAAGAAAGCAAAGATACACAGGAAAACTATCTTGAAAAGAGAGGATCCCTTGTAGACCAAAATTAACTTTCCATGCACGTTAACACTCCCAAAAACCTTCTTTTTAAAACTAAGGTACTAGACCAATGCTTACGATACATGTAGAGGTGGCAAACTGGGCCGGGGCTATCTCGGCGACCTAACCCGGCCCAGCACGATGACACGTGGCCCAGGCAAGAGCCCGGCCCGAAGTCGGGCAGTGACACAAATTTGAAGATAGTATGTGCCTAGGCACGGCCTAGCACAAGGCACGACGGGCAGGCATGTCTCTAAACCCAAAAAAATGAAAAAAATTGAAACTTTGGTTAGGCACGACAGACTGGCACGACCGGGTGTCCGTGCCTATCCCGGATTTCGGCTTTTGAAATGGGGATCCGGCTGGGCCAGGCACGACGGGCCTCCTACCCGTGCCTGAGCCGGGCTTAGTTGGAGCTAGGCACGACCGAGCTGGCATGAGGCACGACCCAGCACGAACCACCTCTAGATACGTGTAACTCATTGTTGTTAGAATCCCGATCTGATTTTACGATTTCAAGGATTTTACTATTTAAAAAGGACTTTCAGGTCCTGATTTTACGATCCGGTCCATGTTTTTAGAATTTTACGATTCTACTTATTTGTAAATTTCTATTGGTAGGATCATATATGATCCTACGATCTTCCGATTCAACAATCTAATTCTTTAACAATTTTTCTTTTTTCATAATGACTTTTAAAACCAAAATTTCTTAAAAATCGTAGAGACATATTTATATAATGATTGTAAGATTATTTTATATATATATATATATATATTAAGCTTTTTTCGAACGATCTCATTGGTCCGTTTCATCAAAACTCAAATTAGGAAAGTATCTTAAATAATAAAAAAAACCAATTAGAGAATCTTTTAATTATTATAATATATATATTTAATCTATTATATTAATGTGATGTTTTACAATTCTTAGGTAAAAATCTTTAGAGGTCATTTTTTAAAAACATTATCGTAAAATAAATTATAAAAATGAAATAACTAGATTCGTTTGATGAATTTATTACATATAACAGTTGTAAAATTATCCCACATCGACAAATTATAATATGATGATGAAATTCTATATTATAAATAAGAGTTTTTCATTCGTTCTTTGATATCTACCAAAAGTCTTTTGAATTTCAAAAAGAATTGTTAAGACTATAAACCTTAAGTAAATTATCGCATATCGAAAAACTATACTCCCTTTTGAGTCTAAAAACCTCTTAAGACCACCTAATCATTCATCCTTAGATGTTAACAAAAAAAATTTAGTCTTAAAAAAAGTTCTTAATAGACTACAAATAAGTTAAATTAAAATTACCACATATCGAAAAATTATAATGAGGCAATAGAATTCTATGTAATCTTTCGTCTTAGATATTAACCAACAATCTTTTGAGACTTATAAAAAAGTTCGTAAGACTAAGACTGAGATTATATGCAACAAAAAATTAAGATGGGGTGATGGAATTCTATATATTATAAATAAGAGTAATCATTCGTCTATAAATAAAAGTTCTTAATTAGACTATATCTTAAGTAAAATTATCCCACGTCGAAAAATTATAATAAGGTGAATTATTTTTATTATATAAATAAGAGTAATCATTCAACAAAAATATATACTCCAATAAGATGATGAAATTCGATTATATAAATAAAGAGTAATCGTCTATCCTTTAACTTAGATATAAAAACAAACTTTTTTATGGCTTAAAAATAGCTCTTAAAACTATTTACTTAATTAAGTGATGAAATTTTATATCATAAATGGGGTAATCTTTTGGTTTAAATATCAACCAACAATCTTTGAGTCTAAAAAAACTTTTAAGAAGACTACAAACCTAAAATTATCCCGCATCGAAAAAATTAAATAAGGTGATGATTCTATATTATAAATAAGAGTAATCGTGCGTTTTTCTGGTCAAACCTTGAGTAAATTATCCTATATCAAAAAATTATGATGAGGCGATAGAATCTTATATTATTAATATCAATCAAAAAATCCATTCATTCTCAGATACCAACCAAAAAATTCATTCGTTCTTAGATATCAATCAAAAAACTTTTGAGTCTTAAAAAATCTCTTAATAAGACTACAAACGTAAAAATATTTCCACATCGAAAATTTATAATAAGGTGATGAAATTTTATATTATAAATAAGAGTAATCATGTATTCTTTTGAGTTTTAAAATAAGCTCTTAATACTACTCCCTCCGGACATTATTTTTCGCCCCGATACCCTAATATTTGTGAGGAGTATTTTAATCAAACGGGGCAAAAAATAGTGTCCCGAAGGAGTATAAACTTAGCTGAAATTAAGTTTGATTACTAATATCACTAATATAGATCCCGTGCAATAATGCACGGTAATTGTAAAGTTTTGTTTTTAGTGCATCGCTTATAAATACTTCTACGTATCTAATTGATAATTTATTAACTTTTCAGATTTTAATCGAGATAATTGAGTGTAATTTTTATTACAAAGCTGATTATATTTTTCCTAAATTTTTCCATGATAATTAAATAAAAACTTTTTTTATTCACGAAACCAATACTCGCAAAATACATACATAAAATTTCACTCTGTAGTTTAAATTTTTTTTATTACATTAAAATATATATTTTCTTTATATTTTTAAATCAAAATTTCAAAGTATTTTATATACTTTTTGGGTCCCATACTTTTTCCCATTGTAAATAATTGTACATGTACGCACTTGACTTTATAATTTGTGACACTTATATTTTGCTACAGCAGGAAATTATGTACTCTCTCCATTCCAATCAATTCCATACATTTGGTTATTGTGCACTATTCATGGGTGAGAGGAATCATCGATATACGTAGTAACTTTTAATATATACGATAAAATATATCTGGTTCAAGTTGTCCAATCGAGTGCATCATGAATATCAAATATTGATAATTTTTAGAAATATGTAACTAAATATATAGATAAAAGAAAATGTGCATTGGTGTACGTGATAAAACAAATGTATGAAATTGATTGGAATGAAGGAGTATAATAAATATCTTTTTTTAATAGTCTCCTATCTACTCCGTAGTTGTTTTCTTTATTAAAGTATTTTTGGTCTAATTCTCCATAATTATTTAGTTTCATTTCAATTTAGATTTTATTATATGAGTTAATAATTCATTTGTTTCCATATTGAGGTAAGAGTGTTTTGGAGGAAAAAACTTTTCACAAGAGCTTGACATCTCACCATATTCCTAGTCCCCTCTATTCTCTTAGTATAAGAGGGATGTGATCAACTTATTTATTATAATGATATAGATTGATTAAGTTTACTATTTAACGAATATACATCATCAATGTAATTAAGCCAATAAACCCGTGCAGCACACAGGCTTTAATTTAGTTATCAATATTTTATGAATAAATATTAACAAATACTTCCTCCGAGTTCCTATCATTTACCCATTTGCTTTTGGGGTGAAAAATAAAAAAAGAAAAATGAGTGGTTAAAAAAGAAAGGAGTAAGAGAGAGAAATTGGTGGATAAATGTGAACCACACATTTATGGCCAAAAGTAGAAAATTAGTAAAACATCAAACTCAGTCCAAAAAGAAAAATGAGGCAATGTTAGAAACTCGGAGGGAGTAATTGTTTTAATCTTCACATATATTCCCTCCCTTTTTTATGTTTCTTCCCGTTTCAATTAAAATACTCACAAATCTTAAAAAGTGGGAAGAAACATAAAAAACAGAGGGAGTACATATTTGCCAAATAAAAACCTATATTTAGTAAGAATGTAGAATCTTACGATCCTACGATCCGATTCTATCAATTTCATCATAATCAATCCAATGATCCAAAGTAGAATCCCGATCCTAACAACATTAGTGTAACCTAAGAAAGACATTCAATCGTCTTGAAACAAGAATAATGGGGATCAACTCATACGAGTGTAGCGCGTGTCTATAGGAAAGATTTGGGTAGAATGAAAGTCAAGCATGGATTCAACGGTTCATCATAGATCTAGTAAGGTAACAATGTTTATAGGCTTAAAAAATGAGAATTTTTTTAACATTTTTAACAATGTAGAAGGAATTAGGGATTTTGAGCTTACCAAAAGATCCCATGGAGAGCAGATAACAACAGCTCCTGCAATTGGTATGTCTTCCCCTTCTTCGCCCAGGTATTTTACCTAAATTAATAATTACAACGTTATTAATGTGATGCAGTTTATGGTGCATTGGTAATTTTATAATGAGCTTTTGAAAATTGAGGATGCTGTATTCAGTAGTAAGATTATTAAGTGTCTTCAAAAAAAAAGACTGGAGTGTCTTCAAATTTGCCACTTATAATGTGAGGACATTTCTTACATCTTACTAAAAAAAAAAGATTATTAAGTGTCTTCAAAATTTGCTTCCTCGGCAACATGCCAAACAAATACTCTGTAATAGACTGGAGTTCTATTGCTGGTTTGCTATTACTACTATTTAACATCGCAGAAACAGTGGGAATTCTAAACAAACGAAGTTTAAACCAAAATCTTTAAAGGTACACGCTGGAAATGACGGACACTCCATTTTATAATTTTATACAAAGAAAAAGTAAGTAGACTTTTGTATAAAACAACTGCATCCGACACGTGGACTCTCACCCTTATTGGATACTTCTAACCGAGTCTGAGTAATGTACACTGCTTCCACCCAGGAAAAAAAAAAGGTAAATAGAAACACTACACTTCTTTATGAATTATTTTGCCATTGTCCAAAAATGTAAAGAGACATCTACCACTAGACTGAACTCGAAATTCACCACTCACTACTCAACTTTTTCCAGATATCAAGAATCTCATCAAGTAAATTTTTTATTTTTATTTTTACAGAAAGTCTTTCCAGAGACATACCACGACATTGGCTCCGATGCTTGTGCCCACAATAAATAGAGGAGCATCTGGATATTCACAATGGAGATGCTTAACAATAACACGAATATCCTCCGTCCATGCAGCATTGTAAAAGCAATCAGACTGAAAAGACCACATACAGACAGTATAAATAGAAACTGAGGACTAAGGAAAAGTGACCATGATGGGGAGAGGGAACCTAAGAGACATAAGGCGACAACCACTATCCAAGGTAGAATCATGAGTTAACTACATTCCTAAAAGAAAATCATACCTATTGAAACCAAGTGTCTAATGAGCCATTTAATTTTACAATGATAAAATGGACAGGTATCTATAATACTATGTTTTTATACTTCTACCCCGTGAAATTCCGGACTTGAATACCATCATGTGGCCAACGGGCATCCCATGTAGGTCGTGATTCAGTGGTCAAAAGATCATGCATGTTGAACGGATCATTGTCGGAATTGAACACAAAGATAGGATCAGTATATCAACCCTGACAGGAATAAATATTACGCCAGCCAATTATACCCATGGTTTTAAATCTCGTTATGGGTCGCGGTATCGCGGAATCGCTCTTACTCGCTTGTCATGAAGCTTGTATCGGCCGTATCGGTTGATTTTAATTTAAGAATATTTTATTGCAATATTTTATGTTCTTAATATGTTTTACAGTATGTTATAGTATGACTAAATATATCTAAAACAACATTTTTAATTAACACAATTAACATATCGGTAATGTCTCGATCATATCGGGGCATATCGGCCTGTTTTTTCTGTTTTTTTAACTTAGAAGGAAATAAGTACTCAACAAATATTGAAGAAATAAATAATCATATACTCCTTGTTAAAGAAAAAAGAATTTGAGTAATTAAATACTCTCTCACCATAGCCGCCCAAGTCCCATTTCCCTACTTCTCAAAAAAAAAAATCAATTTCCCACACCACTGACAACGGACTAGTGACTAATCCTTCTATAGAGTACTAGTATAGCCCCGTGCATTGATGCACGGTATTTTTTGTAAATTTATTTAATAACTTCATTTTAGGTTTTCAACTATGAATTTATTTCTTTTATTTTTATACATCTAACAATGGTACATGTCCAGATGTACCTTAGGTATATATGAAAATATTTTTGACATTGCAAAAAATATCAAAATAATTGGATAATATTTTGAAATGTCATTAATTGTGTATTTTAATGAAAATATTAACTATATTTTTCATACTCCGTATGTGTCATCTAACATTTAAAGATAACTCATTTTTTTCTTTTCAATAGCTATTTTGTAAAAAAAATGTGTACTGATGAAAGCTTTTTTAATTGTTATGGTGAAACAATCTCACGTTATGAAAGAACTTTTCTGTATAAAAAAGCTCTAATTTCTCAATAATAAATGAAAGTTCTTTATTTTTATAAAATGAAAGTTCTTTTTCGATAAAATGAAGGTTCTTTTTTTAAAAAATGAATTGTTTCACATGTCATAAGAACTCACCGTATAATTTAATTTGTGAAAAGAAATTCATGGAGAGTTTATTGGTATACTCCGTATTTTGTATACCTTTGTAAAAATTAAAGTTGAAAAACGCATCTCGAATAATTCAGATAAATACATTTTTTGTCACAGAGTTAACGACACTATATTAAAATTTCCAAATTGATTTCATTCAAAAAAAAAAAAAAAAAAAAGTTTTTGCATTAATGACAAGTATTAGATTGTGAATTTATTCAATGTATGTAATGATTTTTTCATTCCTTATTTAGAGTTGTGGAGTTTGGAGGGAAAATTTTTAGAGAGAGTTATTTTCTTAGTGGAAAGGGGATTAATTAATTAACCTACCCCTATATTAATGAGTATACCTACGTCCACTTCCAATCTTCCATAGTCAAATTACCACAATTTACCAGATGCTTTACCACCGCCCTCCCATTTCCCTACTCTCTTAAACAGTAACTCTTCATCACTAGATCAGTATCACGATATCAGTCTCTTCATGAAGATCTTAATTTTTTTAAGGTGAGTACAAACTATGCCCTGTTGAAAAGTTGTTTAATTGTTTTTTTTTGGGTGAAAAAATATCGGCTGCTGATATCGGAAATATCGGACCGAGATTCACGATACGCGAGTTATCTCGGTTGTCTCGGCCGATTTTTCCCCATAAAAGAAATGGCCGATATATCTCCCCATATCGTGTCTCGGCTGCTAACGAGACCGAGATATCTCGGCCAATACGAGACATCTCGGCCGAGGTTTAACACCCTGATTATACCCACCCCACGTGATGTAGCTAAGCAAGCAACTGATTCTAAAGTTGATACTCAATAGAACACAAACTGAAAAGATAATTTATCAATACTCACAGTGATGGAGACACCGCCCAAGCCTCTGTGGTTGCAAACAACTACATTACGCCCACGCTTTGCTGTGCTGTATGCCAGATGCTTCAAATACTGGTAAACAAACAATAGATGCATATATTAACATGAAGATGAGAGAAACATTAAAACTACAAAACAATATGTTAAAGAAGCGGTGGATATACTTTGAAACACATATACACAGTTATCGTGTATGAACATCTAGGTTTGTAGATGAAATTGCCTGATAAATAAAAATATAAACAAAACTTACCGCAGAATCAGAATCACTAGTCAAACCGGGGATCACAATCACAATGGGAGTTGTGTCATGTTTTGGAATTACATTTTCAATGTAAACTGCCCCTCCTGACACTGAAAAGATAAGCAAAAACCAGTGCAGCTATCAGACATAAGAAAAGGTAAGCAAATACTTGGATTTCAAACGACGAGAGCAATAGCAATGAAAAATGCAGAACAGGTGGCTCACACAGATGTCTCTTTAGAATCATTTTATTCACATAGGAAATTGAATTGTTCATGAAATTTCAATTCATGAAAGGTAAATATCTTCATCCAATCTATTATAATCTCAAAAATGCGCAATTAGTATTGTGGTGGGTTGTAATACTCACGCTTTGAATGGAGTTAAATACTCGCTATTCATTGATTTCAGACGAAGAAAGAAGGCAAAATGGCTCATTAGACTTGACTTTAAGCACCTCTCATAGAATATTGACACATTGTCGATGTAATTTTCACAAGTGGCCACGTCACACCATTTCTAGTAATTTGAACTCCCTCGTTACTTATCTATAGGCAAGAGCCTTCAATGAATTGCATAATGGTTTGATGCTGCTGACTGGTTGACAATGAGCAAAGATATGTCTACTTGCATCAAAGAAGATGGGAAGATTCAACAGAAATTCACTTGTTTATTTAGCTAACTTGTGTCTGCCGGACAACTCACCTTTCCAACGTGCTCTTGGAGTTCACATTATTTAGCAAAGGATAACATCTGTTACAAGAGAAATGATTACATACCATCAGAACTCAACAGCCAGTCAAGAGCAAGAGTACCACCATCTGAAGTACGAAAAATTTGCCTGATAGAAGAAGACACATGGAAATGTTAAGCAGATGATATGACGAAGACCGATTGATTCTGAATGCACGCAAGGTAGCGTACACGAGTCTCCCTTAATAACTTTGGAGGAACACGGGTAACGTTATGGTAAGGAATAAGAGAGTAGGTGATGTTTTTGCGCAATTTGGGTTTGAGTTGTCTCAGGAGCTACGTTGATCTGGAACATGGATCAGATTTATGAGTATAATAATCTAGCTCAATTTGATTAATGGATTGAGTGTGGATTTCAATGATATTATTAGCTGTTTTCAATTTATAGGTTTCATAATACTACGAGTATAATGTTGTATCTTGGGATTAGGATTAGGATTAGGATGGTTGTGGAATTCTTTATACAGTTTTGAGATCCAAAGCAGGTGTCATTGTGTTTTGAGATCCAAAGCATTTTGCTTGCGGATTCCACTGGCATTCTCACTGGAGTGCTCGTTTTGTCGGTTTTTCCATGAATGGGACTGTTGTTGCTTGCAAGTCGTGGAATAAGTTCTCAGCAAATGTGATCAGTATTAACATGTGATGAAGATAAAATATTTCATATACAGTCTTCACTACATGTTTTCTAGTCATCGCCAACTTTTTTTTCCATAATGTTCTGCAACTTCTTGCCCGACTATATTGCCAAAGATATTCAACTCAGTAATGCTGGTTTATAGTTATTGAAGCTGGAATTATCCTAGTTTTACTAACGTTAGAGTCTTTGTATCCTCGTTTGGGATCAAATTATTAACTATTCAGTTCAGACTTCAGACGAGATTTGGGTTTGAATAGTATGATCAGTGATGTTTGTATTAGACCATCGTTCTCTAACTGTTTCAGATCAACACAAATACTCGTGAGTGTTTGATATTGCTCGTTCAGTTATTTGAGTAATTAGATTAATTTCACTCTAGGACGGACGGTTCCATCAAGAATCTGTGTAGTCTGATATCGAAATACGTGAGACAGAATGGCTATGGGATTACTGATGAAGGCGAAATGTTGATCATTACTAGAAGGCATATCAGTATCAGGCAATCATACGCTAAGAATCTATCCTTATCTATTCTCCTATGTTTAAACAAATCTGAATGTCAAAATGACAGTGGCAAAACCAAAACAATTATGTTTAGCACTGGGAATCAGGATAAAAGAAGATGAAAGAATAAAGATAGTGAGTATACCTCCTATAACTGAAGACAGGAGGCCTCCCAAAAAAATTCATAAAAGCAGTTTGTATATGTGGGCTAGCAAGCCATGGTGTCACCAAATACCTGCAAATCACATTTTAAGCATTTCCTCCATAAATCATCTCAAATCCAACTACTGCTAATTCAAAAGATTGAAATATTTATACCTCCCATGTAAAATCCTACACTTGGAAACAACTCCCTGATAAATTTTAGAGTCGGGATGGTAAATTAATTTCACAGGCTGTCCTCTAAACCCGCCTAAGATATCACTGATTACATGCCACTCCAAGTAATTATACAAATATACAGCAATCAAAATCACTAATCCAATCAAATAGTGTGTGAATGGTATCAAAACAAGAGCTTGGAGCATCAGCTCATATGGTTGAAGTAAAGAGCTGGTGTTTGCATCTTCCATGATTATTCCGCAAAATGTGACTTGCAGGATGGAAGAACCCTATCAATTGGGGATTTTTATTTATTATTATTATTATTATTATTATTATTATTATTACTCGTATTAGTTAAGGTATTGTTTCCTGATTCATGAGTAACAATGAATCACGGTTCGTATATATACAGTTGATGAGTGGATGAGAAGTGAGAAATGGAGAAAGTTGACTAATTGAGGCAGGGAAACAAAATAATGTTCGTTATACAAGTAATAATTCACATTTGACTGAAGACCAATTGACTATGGGAGTTCACAAGATCTGTGTTTGTGCGTTGAGTTGTTCACCCTTGACTCCTTGACTTTGATGATTGACTCCAACCAATTAGAATAGTCAAGTAGGTTGGGTGGGTGGATCTCATCATCTCGAGTTCTGTGATTAAAATTTTCGGTATACATCTAGATTTAGACCTGGTGTCCGCAAGAGTTTCCGATAAACACACGATGATGATCGGACAGCAACACGACACGATTTAACGATGTTTTAGATGATTTTTTTGTAGAACGGATCAAATAATTACTCGGAAAAATTAGTTCAACATCAAGACGGTCTTAGTCGTGTCATTAAAGTCGCGTCGACACTAATTAGAATCAATATCGACTCGGGGTTTCGAATCGACCAAGTCAACACATCAGGCCAAGTCAAACCAGGTCAAACCTAGTCAAGCCCAAATAGCACCCGAAACCCTAGGCACGGAACCCTAGATCATCCGCCTCCATCCAAGATCACACGTATCAAATCGGATCTTCAATATTTCGACTGCCTGGTTGCAGGCTCCTGAGAATTGGGTCGCCTAGTGACAGGCGCCTCAATTCTGAGTCGCTAGCCATGGAGCGCCTGAAATCTCGAAATGAGCTACGCGAACAACTATAAATACCCTCTTCTCCGCTCACAATTCACATGAATGAGAATTCGGGGACACACGATACAACTCGCTATTCTCCGTCTCTTCTCTACGAGCTCCATAGCTCTTATTTAAGCGTCGCACTCCGACATTAGGCCGATCCACTCGATCTTTTCTCTTCGATTCACATTCCATGAATCAACACTACTCTTCGTAGTTCCTCGAGTTGTTGACTCGACAAGAACGAAAAAGGGCACCCGTGTTGACTTGTCGACCCGACTCACCGTAGCGAATCTCTGCCGAAATTGCCATAGGAAGCTAGGAGGATCCGCCTGTAGAAGTCAAATCGTCACTAGGTTGTCATCTAAACACAACTTTACATATCGTACTTTTAATTATGCACTTCGATAATATCGAGTCCGTCTCATGTGAATACTAACTCCACAACACATCGTAAACATACGTAACGTCCACAACTTCAACCTCAAGCACTAAAACACCTAAATAAACTAAATCCGAGTAGGCATGAGATCCGTTCTCAGTCGTCTACCCATCGTGTCTCGTTAGTGTACACTCTGAGGGTGCAATTCCTCACAATGTGATTTACTTACATTTCGCATTTACCGCTTTCGTATGATTTATCGCTTTTATAACTATAATCGCATGCTAAATCACTTAACGCGGAATTTAAAATGTAAACAAACTAAAACTGAACAAGTTGTGGTCGAGTTCCATATTAATCCCGATGTTCACCCCTCACATGTGGTTCGACGCATCTTCATTAATACCGAACTAACGCGCCTTAAGCAGAATACCAGATAAGGTATACCACAAGAATGACTAATATTTGTATTATCACGTTAAAATTGATTTGCTAGTACGTATAATATCTAGTATTTCTACTCTCCCATGTGCATCTTTTCATGGTCTACCTATCACGTGAAATTGCATGCTGTAGACACCCACATTTTGACCGCCAGGTGTCTATAACAGTTTCCGACAAACACCCGATGATGATCGGACGCAAACATGCTTTAACATACTCGAATACGGGCTCAAAATCATTGGTGTTTGGCTTGGGCTTTTTACGGAGTATAAATCTCACAAAACCAACCTCAAATTCAGGCCCAGTGGGTCATTTCGAGTCAAATAAGACTAATTTGGGTCGAATCCGACACTAGGGGCAAAACCGTCTTTTAGCGACCGAGTCAAAACCCGGTCAAAGATATTTTCGAGACATACAAACCAGCCGTGTCACCCCATGAGTTCGGCTTGAGCTCAGACACAACAAAAATCAGCCACAAAAAAAATATTAAACAATTCCGTTAAGGATAGAATTCGATCTCAAATAGGAATTCTATCCGAATACCCGATCAAACACTCGACCGAGCATAAGGATACTCGGCCGAGCAGCCTTGTTTCAGCCGAATTCCGTGCCTTCTTCACCAAGTAACGGAATTCTCGTTCCTCTCGACTTCTTATGTTTCCTATCCAAACCGGTATTTCTTGTCATCCAAGCAAGAATACCTCTCCTAGCTGCAATCGAGGACCTCTCCTATAAATAGGACCCTCCCATCAATCATTCAAACACCTACATCTACGATTCAAAAAACACACACATTCACTAAACCTCGAGACTCATACACTTAGCATCGAAAAACCGATAGTATAACCCGAGACCCGAAGGAGCCGGCCACTTAGACCCGACACCCTACACGTCCCATACCACCATAACTCGCCTACATTATCTCGACGCTCCCATGTCTAAGCCACATTCCGACGAGCCCCGTTCCGAGTAAACAAAGCATGTAGGTTGAGGGTGTAAAATCAAACCCGACTTCTCCTTTCTCTCTTCCCTTCTCTCGTCTTTTCCTCGTCTCGTCGTCGTCGGTCGTCCGTTTTATTAATGGTCATAATCGCATCTCTTATTTTTTTATAATAACGATATTACAAAACTATTTTCATATAAAACAAAACGTTCTTAAAAATACGATATCGATTCTCTAGTCGAATATCCTATCAAAAAAGAACTAAATTAATCTTGTTGATGCTAAAAAATCGTTACATGGTCTCAAAAACATAATACGACGATTTTAACGCGGAGAGAATCAAACATCGTTTTTTTAGATTAATTTTACAAAACGATTTTCAAAACCTTTTCTAAAAAAATTGTTCCGAGTATTTGATATCGATTTCATAATCGAATATCGAATATAACGAATATCACAAAATTAAATCGAGTATAAATCATGCAATATTTGTACACGATTTAATAAAGCTATAAATTTTCCGAAAAACAATTTCGAAAACAGCCCGGGACGCGAGTCGCGTGCATCCCGGGCGAGTCGCCTTCTCGCGCGAGTCGTGCTCTTCCCGAGCGAGTCGCGCGACCTCCTAGAAACGCGACATAAATCAATTTCGTTCTATTTTTTTGAACATCGTTTCTTTAACGAAACAACGGGTTTTTTCGACATATTTTATTCTTCTTGACCTCGGTCAACACGTGCTTAATCCATCACGTGTCGTAAACTTTTCAAAATCATGCATATTATCGTATTTATATTTTTTATTCAATCGTTACTAACACGTTTGTTCATCTTTTTAGCAACTTCTTTTTATCTCTTCTTTTATTATACTAAAACGAACCTCACATGCTAAAATACAACTTTGACGTTAATTTTAGTTGCATTAAATCGACTAAGCAACACATTCAATTTCTCGCATGTTTAGGGAAAACAATGTTTGCATATCATTCATCGAATTACTAACACGCGTATTTTAAAATCAAACGATATCCTAGTAGAGGCCGCTAATGTGCGGGCGGGGTTGGGTGTTCTTTGTGAACTTCCCAACACGTACCCTCACCCCTTACTCAGAACCGTGGTTTCCGGATGTCCGAAACCATTGGCACACGAGAGTCATTCAATACACGGTATCCGATAATGTCGGTATCGGTATCAAATGCAAAGGGACGAACTCAATAAACTCTGAAATCGGAATGGGCCGTATTTTGTACACGGCCCACTACAACATAGAGTGGGTTCGAACGGGCCCGAACTCCCACAAAGTTCGGTGGCGGCTCCACTTCGATTTAAATTTCAATTCGATCCATTCTCATATGGAGATTCATTCGCCTCCCCAAACCCGCGCGTGGCCGCGTTGGGGTGGACCTATGTTATGTCCACAATTTGGCGACTCCGCTGGAGATTAACTGATGCGTGACTTACCATCGGCATTCTCAGGGTGAGACTCGAATAGAAATCGTTTGACTAGTACAATACGCATTTTAGTTTTACGGTTCATGCATAACCCCATATTTTCCCGGGCCGGTACTGGTGACCGACGTCCCACTATACTATTGATGTAGTCCAAATTGGATATGTCAAAGGTGTCCATAGTCGATTCGTATGGGTTTTACGGCATGTTCTAAGCTCAACTCGACTTAGGAAGTCCGCCCCGATTCTCGGATAGGCTATGTACACTGGTATAGACCCTTTATAGACCGGCCGAGACTTAGTGTAAAGCATACATGGTGTCGTCATAATGCTTGCGTGACTACCTGCTACTTGGTTTCCGTGTCGTTTTCCAAAAACCGTCATTTCAAAAAAAAATGCATCTTTTCAAAAATATTCAATTTTGAAAAACTCGGAAAGCTGCCAAAATTTAGACTTAAGATTTGACTCAAAACAAGCCTATTTTCTAGCCGGCAACCTGTCCATTTCAAAATTCGAATTTCCGGTCCACCACTAGATTTTCGAATTTTCAAAATTTCAATTTCGATTTTCAAAACTTCAAGATGGCATTCTCGATTTTCAAATTTTCGAGATGCCGTTTTCGATTTTCAAATCTTCGAGATGCTGTTTTCGATTTTCAAATCTTCGGGATCTCATCTTCAATTTTCAAATTGTTGGAAATTCTTTTTTCGATATTCAAATTTTCAAAATTCCAAATATTCAACTTTTCAAAAACCCGATCCTAATGGCCCACTGCCAATTTCGGGACCATCTTCTCAATTTCCAAAATATTCAATTTCAAAACCCGGGAATATACCGAATTCAGGACTTATGATTTTACTCAAAATAGCCTATTTCTAGCCGGTATTCTGCCCATTTCAAAAAAAGAAAAAAAAAAAAAAAACTCTCTGAAAAACCCTCTGAAATTCCTACGATTCAGGCGAACGATTAGGGTTTTCCGGCGGCTTCGTGAGGCGCGCTCTCCTGCCTGCCGTCGACTTGACGGGTTAGCGTGTTGTGACGTATGGTTTTGTGATGAAACAGAAGGCTAAGGCAGTCTCTCGGGGGACTAGGGCTATGAAACCGGTTACAAAAAAGGCAAAGGAGGAAATGTTACGGAAAGTAGTGAAGAATGCAAGCTTGGATGATAGGTCGAATAGCTTGGGGAATGTCAGGATCAATGATATTCCGGGGCTGAACTACGTATCCGATATTGAGGACGACGAGATTCCGGATGTGGTTCCGGAATCTGTGCCGGAGATGACACTGGAGAAAGGGGGCTGGCAACAAAGGGAAGGGAAGCGTGTCATCGACATGGATGATGATGAGGAGCTACTTCGATTTTCAGAGGACGATGTGGATGATGAGATAGAATTTTGGAGTACGGCTGTGTACTGTTTCATTATGGGTGCTAACCCACCATGGGAAGTGGTGGAGGGCTTTGTGAGAAGGATATGGAAAGAACATGGAATTGACAAGATTTCCTTTCTTCCAAATGGTATTTTCTTAGTCCGATTCAAGGACAAGGCAGCTAAGGTAAAAATTCTTGATCACGGTTTGTTTATGTTTGATAATAAGCCCTTGATTGTTAAAGAATAGACTCCTGAGGCTAAGTTAGATAAAAATGATGTCCATGAAGTCCCGGTGTGGATTCAATTGCATGACTTGCCCTTGAAATTTTGGGGTAGATGCTTACCCCGGGTTGCCTCACTTGTTGGTTCGTATGTCAAGTCTGACTTGGCTACGGAAGAACGATCGCGACTTGGCTATGCTAGGGTAATGGTTATGGCGAAGGTGGGTCAAAAATTTAAGAATGAAATTAAATTTGTTGATGAAAAAGGAGAATTGATTGAACTTTTTGTCAAATATGAGTGGAAGCCAATATGGTGTACCAAATGTAAAGGGTATGGCCATGAGACTAAGGAGTGTAGAAAAGATGAGTTAAAGAAGGCGAGACAAGAAGTGAAACAGGGAAAGGGTCCGGGTGGGATAGCTGCGAAACAGCCCCAACCAAAGCTGTTAGTTAACGCCAAACCCGCGGCTGGTCGCGGGAATGGTAGTCCGATCCCCACTACGGTGAAATATAGTACCCAGGGTCCGGGAGGGGTGCTGACCAAAGTTCCGAGATCGTCAAAAGTAGTTGAGAATGGGATATCCTATGCAGATATGATTGTGAGATCTCCTCGAAATGAAGTAGGTGTGAGAAATGATGGGGTTGGGTTGGAAGTTGTTGTTCATGGAAATGCATAATATCGGGTTTTGGAATGTGCGCGGTATGTGTAATATAAATAAACAGCGTGCTATTAGTGAGTTTGTTAGAAAGCAGCAAGTAGATATTTTTGGGTTACTCGAGACAAAAATTAAGAATAAAGCGTATGCCAATGTTCATCAGAACGTGTTCGCTGAATGGAGTATTACGACAATAGCCATTGTGGTATGGGTGGTCGGGTTTGGCTATTATGGAAACATGATAGGGTGAACCTGCAAATTTTGGAGTATAGTGCTCAAAGTATCCATGTCAGGGTGACCTCTACGTCGGGGATGGATTATCTGCTTACAGTTGTGTATGCTTTTAACTCGGCTTCGGGGAGGGTTGATCTTTGGCGAACTCTTGAATCCTATGCTCATTCCGGTCCTTGGATGATCTTAGGAGATTTTAATTGCGTGATTGATGCCCGGGAAAGGCTTGGAGGTAATTCGGTGGATGAGGATATGAATCAATTTCGCGATTGCCTTGCAAATTGCGATATTGGAGATTATCGAGCGAGTGGATCTTGGTTCACGTGGAATAATAAACACCGAGTTGTAGAAACTAGAGTTTTTAGTCGGATTGATAGGTGTTTGGTGAATGACGATATGGTGAGGCTGTGCCCGAATGGTTTTGCTAATTTCCTCCCGGAAGGAACGTTTGACCATTGCCCGTGTATTGTTCAACTTGGGAGACCGCCGACTAGGAAGAACCGTTCTTTTAAATACATGAACATGTGGAGCCGATCACCGGATTTCCTGACTTGTGTTGGGGAAGTTTGGGATGAACCGATCTATGGAACGAGAATGTTTCAGCTTGTCTCGAGATTGCGTAGACTGAAGGTACCCCTGAAAAAGCTAAATGCCAGCTCGTTTGCCGACATTGAGAATAGATGCAGTAGGGCGGAGATTAGGCTTGCTGAGTTACAGGTGCTGCTGCGTACGGACTGCTCGCCTGACCTGATGCGTGAGGAATCGATGCAGAACGAGCAGGTACGAGAGCTACAGGCCGCGCGAGCTGATTTCTGGGCTCAAAAATCGAAGCTCAAATGGATTAAGGAAGGGGATGTTAATTCAGCGTACTTTCATGGCCTTTTGCGTTCTCGTCGGGCCCATAATGCGATTGTGAAAATCGAAGATGAAGACGGAGTGGAGTGTTCGACAAAGGAGACGATTGAGGGCGCTTTCATTCGGTTCTATAATAAGTTATTGGGTGAATCCTGTGTTGTCGAGGAGGTGGACGTCGGACTTGTCAGGCTGGGACAGCTGTGTTCAGACGAGCACAAGTTGTGCCTGGGGACGAGTGTTACAGAATCGGAAATCAAGAAGGCCATGCATTCTATTCCTAGGGATAAGGCACCGGGCCCTGACGGGTTCACTAGTCAGTTTTTTATTGACTCGTGGGATATTGTAGGAGGTGATGTAGTCAGAGCTGTTCAGGATTTCTTCCACTCCGGTAAGTTACTGAAACAATTGAACTGTGCTACTATTACTTTGATTCCTAAAGTGAGTAGACCCCAATCTGTGAAAGAATTTAGGCCGATTGCGTGTTGTAATGTTGTTTATAAATGTATTGCGAAAATTTTGAGCTCGAGATTGGCCAAGGTTCTTCCACAGATTATCTCGCCTAATCAGGGAGGGTTCATTGAGGGTCGGAGCATTGTGGAAAACGTGTTGATATGCCAAGATCTAGTCAAGATGTACGGGAGAGGTCGGGTGTCTCCGAGATGTTTGTTTAAGGTAGATATCCATAAAGCCTATGACAGTGTGGAATGGAGCTTTGTTGATCAGATGCTGAGGGCTTTGGATTTTCCTGATCACTTCCGGCGGCTGATTATAGAGTGTGTCACATCGGTCTCATATTCGCTTTGTGCTAATGGGGATAATTTTGGTTTTTTCCGTGGGAGAAGAGGTTTGAGGCAGGGGGATCCTATGTCACCATTGCTGTTCACGATCTGTATGGAGTATTTCTCGCGTATTCTGACTTATGGGAGGATGGACAAGAAGTTTAGATATCACCCTAAATGTGGCCCGTTAAAGCTAACACATCTTCTGTTTGCTGATGATCTGCTTCTTTTTTGTAAAGGGGACCCTGAGTCGATGACTTTTTTGTGGAGAGCTTTTGCCTCTTTTAGCAGGGCATCGGGGCTTAATATAAGTGTCGACAAATCCCATGCTTATTTTGCTGGAGTTGTTGAGGATAAGAAAGCTGCTATTTTGCAATTTTCTGGCTGTGTTGAAGGTGTTGCCATTTCGATATCTGGGTTTGCCTATTCAGTGTACTCGGCTTGGCAAAAGTGAATGCGAGACTTTGCTTGCACGCATATTCACGCGTATTACGGGGATCGGTGCTAGGAAGCTCTCTTATGCGGGCAGGCTGACCTTGGTCCAGTCTGTGTTATCCCAACTTCACAATTACTGGGCCATGGTTTTCATCATCCCGAAGTATGTCATGAATAGAATAATCTCACTGTGCCGGGGGTTTCTTTGGACTGGGGGGGTGGAAGGGAATAATCGGGCGTTAGTGAGCTGGGAGAAAATATGTTATCCAAAATTGGAAGGGGGCTTGGGAATTAGAGATCTTTGTGCTTGGAATCAGGCTGCGGTGGCTAAACTTGCATCTTGGGTGTTTGACCAACCGGATCGTCTGTGGGTTCGGTGAGTTAGTAGCATCTATCTTAAGGGGCGAGATTGGAGGGATTATCAGCCTAACACGGATGTTACCTGGGCTTGGCGGAAGGTTTGTCAGGCTAAGGAAAAAATAAAGCACTTGTATGCTAATGGACTCTGGCATGGTTCGTGTAATTACTACACGGTTTATGGGGGTTACGAGGAAATTCGATCTCACAAACCGAAGGTTCCTTGGGCTCGGCTAGTTTGGAGTGGTTGGAGTGCCCCTAAACACAGCTTCATTTCTTGGCTTGTCTTTAGGCGGGCTCTAAACACTAGGATTAATTTGGTCAGATTTGGTGTGGCTGAATCAGATCGATGCTATATTTGTGAGGATCAGGAAGAAGGCTTGGAACACTTATTCTTTGGATGTAGGTGGAGTGGCAAGATTGTTGGAAGCCGATTCCTAAGAGTGATACCCTGAAATGGGCGTGCAAGATGCGGGGCTCGAAACTCCAGTGTAATATTTTACGCGCTATGGTCAATGCCATGATTTACCATGTCTGGAGACAACGAAATTTGTGTAGAATTGAAGGCTCGGTTCAACGATCTCAAAATATCGTCAAAATGATTAAAACGGATGTACGACATAGAATTATGGATAAGATTAAATACCCGATCCGGGCTAGAGACTCTAGGTGGCTACATAATTTGATGTAGTCATTTAGTGTGTACATTGATCCATATTTTTTAATACATACTTACCATTCATCAAAAAAAAAAAAAATCGAAAATATTTTCGAACTTTCAAAGTTGCGGCCCGATGCACTTTTCCGACTTTCGAAAAAATCGGGCCATCCACCGAGTTTTTTTTCGGATTTTCTCAAAAAAAAAGTCCTATTTCAAAAACTTCCTCTTCTTAGGACCTCCCGTATTTAGCGGTGTCGGGTCGCGTCGTAAGTTACCGAGGTCTCTAGCGTCGAAACTCCGTCAATCTTATATCACGGGTTTCCTCCCTATCCCAGTCCGCCTTATTTAACTAAGGCAAGGCCCACCTACGTAGGACATACTCCTACAAAGGATGGCCCGTTTACACAATTGAGTCCAAAGTCTGGGGAATGTCTCACGTGAACCTCCCTTCAAACAGGACTCGGCCCACATAGCTGGATCCTAAAGGAGGTCCACCTTTCACAAGTCACCCGTCTAGAGTCTTTTCCGAGTCAACCTTTTACAAGGCATAGCCCTATAACAAAAGGTTCGTGATCCTTACGTCTAAGGGTCACTCGTCCGACACTCGAGTCTTAACAAAATTTTCGATCCCACTTGGGGGCTACCTTTCAGCAGGGCGATCAATCACAGTTGCTCTAAGGGTCATGTCTTACACGTGTCTCATGTACCCCACTTTTGAGTCACTTAGATGTCACACCATCTGAGTCCTACCAGAGTCTTCAGTCTCACTCGGGGGTTGTCCTCTGCCCGAGCAGTCAACCACGGTCACCTTAAGGGGTACCCTACGTCCATCCTACACCGGCGTCCTTATGATGCCTTCTTCGAGTCGTACCTATGCTACGAACACTCGAGCCACCTAGGGTTAGGTCACCACGGTTGGTCCGAGCACGTGACACGGTCAAACACGGTCGCCCCATTTTCGGATTCGCCCTTATGCAGCTTGAGTCTCTTGGTCGAGTCCAAGCCAGGGTCGTTGCCTTGTCTAAGTCAAAGTTCGAGTATTCCAGTCCAAGAATCTTAGTCATTCCCGTCACCCCGGGCCATGTCTAGTTTGACTCTCTCTCTTGCGTTTGCGCAAAACCGAGCTTAGGCGAGTTCTAACACCTGTCGTTTCTTTCGATCAGGGACCCTATGAATGAGGCGTTACCAAACCACAACAAATCCCGCACCATCGAGAAAGGGGATATCCAGGGGAGTATGCTTATGCTATCTTGCTCCATTAACAATATCTTCTCAAAAATCAATACCGCCCTAGATAACCTAAATGTCAGGGTGACCACCATCGAAGAAGACCTTGTAAGAACCCGATCCCGTCTAACACAACTAGAGCGGGTAAGGCAGCCAATCACCCAACTAAGCCATTTGAAGGATGAACACTCTTACGAAATCGTCCGGTACCCTCAAGATGACAGGACCGAGAGAGGTAACCCTCAAGTCACCTCTCCAAAAATCAAGGACCAGTCAAAGGTAAGGGCATTTACCCACTTGGATATGTCCTACACCGTCGCTTTCCAGAGGCTGGTTTCGAAGGGCCTAGTACTACCTATAGGCCCAACAGCCGACCCACCTTCAGAAAAACGCTTCAAAGCATGGAACGCCGAGCATTACTGCAAATTCCACATAGGGAGGGGACACGATACAGAACAGTGCTGGAAGCTGAAACACCTCATTCAAGACTTCCTCGATGCCGGGAAGACTCCCGTCATGGAAACATTGTCACTTGCAAAGCCCCTCATGGACTATAAAGGGCCCGATGACCAAAGCATCCAATCTGCCTCTCATGCATCCAAGAGTCCGGATTTGATTTAAGTCCAAGTCTGAGTCTGAGTCTAGGATATACTATTTCAAAGTCAGAGTCAGAGTCAATTGTATTCTGTCCTCTTTTTAAAAATTCAATAAAATCGGCTTTTCTATTTCTCATATATACTTTCCTTATGTGCCTCCGAGAACATGATGAACACCATCATACACTGTGAGCACATGCACTTGACTATTACAGGCACATCTATAACGACCTCGGGAAATGAGAGTCGTGTTTTCCTTTACCTATTCCATGTCTGACATAGAAAGCCACAAAACTACCCTTAGCAGGAGCGGTATCGAATCCTATGACGAATCTTGGTAGTCTCCTAGTTCGGGCCCAAGACGAGAGGCAAGCCCATTTCCCATAATAAACACCCATCCAATAAGATCAACCATCTCTACCTTAGGTGTTAGTCTGACCAACAAAAAAAAAGGTCCAAGAAAAAAGAAAAACTGGAATAGAAAAAAAAATCAAAAGTCCAGGAAAAAAAGAAGCAAAAGGCCAAAACAAGAAGCAGACCATCATCAAAAAAAAAGGGGCATCCATGACCAAGGTTAAATGGTCAATCCAAGTGAAGAATCCCAAGACCGGGGTTAAAAGGTCAACCAAAGAATATTCAAGAACCCATGACCGTAGTGAAAACAGTCAATTCAAAATTATCAATACTCATACCATCCAATAAAGGAGAAACAATCAAGCTGGTCAACTAACACCACATTTAGCCTTCCCACATTACAACCCTCAAGACCTTCCCGAGACCCAGGCTAGAGACAGCCAAGAATTTTGAGGATTCAAGCTCCATAGGATACCCCTAACCATTAGGGCCAGACATGGAAACCAGATCCCGCATTATCAAAACCTATCCCGATCAAAGTTCGAGTCATTTTACTCGACTTCCCCTTTACATAACATAATTCACAATCACCATACGCAAACCCGAGAGCAAAACTCGTCAAATCCTCGAGAGCAAAACTCGTCAAATCCCCGAGAGCAAAACTCGTCAAATCCCCGAGAGCAAAACTCGTCAAATCCTCGAGAGCAAAACTCGTCAAATCCCCGAGAGCAAAACTCGTCAAATCTCCGAGAGCAAAACTCGTCAAATCCCCGAGAGCACAACTCGTCAAATCCCCGAGAGCAGAACTCGTCAAATCCCATCCCAATTCTTCTAATCCAAACCAGTTACCAACCCCAAACACGGGAACTCAACTTGCGGTCAGCATAGAACATGCCCAAATAGTTCACACCACCTCTGGGGGCTACCCCGGGGAACGCTCACAGTCACAGGATCAATATCCTAACCATTCTAGCCCTTTGATCAAGATATCATTGGGAATGCACTTAGCCTGCACCATTGTTATGGCTAGTTACACACAAAGTCCTATTAGACTAGGCACCATAATATATCTTCCAATCCACTGAACTACGGCATGGTTTGATTTCACTACACGTGAATACGTAGGCAGCCTTTCAACAGAGGCACAACCACCCACATTGACACACATTCAAAAAACGTCATCATTCCGGTCACGACACCATCATGTTCTCAACAGCTAGCTTTGTCATCCTGGGGGCTTCTTTTAGGCAGTAAACCTCCATCCACTCACAAAATCAAGAAAAATTCAAAAAATCTAGCTTCCTTTCTGTAGTACGTCCTAATACTCGGCTCAGTCGAAGACAAGAATTGGTCAGGGACTCAAATAAGCACTTACCTTGGGAATATACCCCGAAACCGAAGAAGATCCAAAAGAGCAAAAGTCTACTACTAAGTTTTGTCGTACAAGAACAGTCTCGTTACAGACTACTGCAACCCCGTATAGCATATCTATCCCATTTCGATGTTCGACCGTTGTGGACATGACATAGGTCCACCCCGACGCGGCCACGCGCGGGTTTGGGGAGGCGAATGAATCTCCATGAGATGGTCAAATGGAAATTTAAATCGAAGTTGGAGTCGCCACCGAATTTTATGGTTATTCGGAACCGTTCGAGCCCACTCTATGTCGTAGTGGGCCGTATACAAAATACGGCCCATTTCCGATGTCAGAGTTTATTGGGCTCGTCCCTTTGCATATCGATATAGATGCCGACTTGAGCGGTTAATCGTATATTGAATGACTCTCGTTGCCAATGGTTTCGGACATCCGGAAACCACGGTTCTGAGTAAGGGGTGAGGGTACGTGCTGGGAAGTTCACAAAGAACACCCAACCCCGCCCGCACATTAGCGGCCTCTACTAGGATATCGAATGATGTTTTAATACGCGCGTTAGTAATACGATGAATTATATGCAAACATTGTTTTCCTAAACATGCGAGGAATTAAATGGGTTGCTAAGTCGGTTTAATGCATGAAAAATTAACGTCAAAGTTGAATTTAACATGTGAGATTCGTTTTAGTATAATAAAACAAAAGATGAAATAAAGATGAATTTGCTACAAAGATGAACAAACGAGTTAGTATCGATTTGTGAAAATAATATAGCAAATAAATATACGAGATCGAAAAAATAAATATTAATCGAAATCTGGAAACTATTGTTAAAAACGATGTTTTGTATAAAAAACGAAGTTCGAAAAATAATAAAAAAACGAGAAAAAGGGGCGTCGAGGCAGCCGGCCGCGCGGCTCGCTCGGGATGCCGGCGAGTCGCGTGTCGGTCTGTTTTTGAAGACGGTTTTCGAAAACTCGATGTTTTTATTAAATCGCGTATGAATATCGCATAATTCGTACTCGATTCAATATTTTCATTATTCGTTATATTTGATAGTTAACTACGAAATTAATATCAAATATTCCGAATAGTTTTTAGAAAAGATATAAATTTTAAAATCGTTTCGTAGAAGAATAAAATAAAACGAACGAAAAAGCTAAAAAAACATCTCGGATTTCAGGCCCGTGCGCGAGTCGCCTGGGCATGGCGCGACTCGCGTGCGGGTCTGTTCGGTTTTTTATTTTTTGTTCGAAATTGCTACTTTTAATAAATCGCGTACAAAATATGAATTAATTTGTACTCGATTTATGTTTTCGATATTCGTCGTATCCGATATTCGATTATGAAATCGATATCGAATATTCAGAATGAATAAAAAAAAGGGTTTGTAAAAAAGTGATTTGGAAAATGATGTAACGATTTTTAATATCGTTGAGATCTTAATATAATTCTTTTTGATACAATATTCGATTATAGAAAATCGATATCATATTTTTAAGAATGTTGTCATATGAAAATAGTTTTTGTAGTATCGATATTAGAAATAATAAAAGACTCGCCGAATGACCAAAAAGAACGACACGACCCGTATGAAAAAGGGCGAGAGAGAGAAGAGAAGGAAAAGGAGAGATCGGGTTTTGTGCACCCTCAACCTACATGCTTCTGTTTACTCGGATCGGGGCTCGTCGGGACGTGGCTTGGGCACAAGAGCGTCAAGTGGATGTCGGTGAGTTGGTGGTGGTTCGGCTCGGGCGTGACGTGCGTGAAGGGTGTCGGGATTCGGACCGGTTTCCTTCGGGTTTGTAGTATCGGTTTCTCGATGTGTGTGTGTGTGATATTTTCTGAGGATCGATGAGTATTTGATTGATAGTGAATGTATATTGTAGATGCTAATTGATAGATAATGAATGATTGTTTCTGAATGCTCTGAATCTCGCGTACAAGGGGCTATTTATAGGAAATTCCCGACCTTGGCTAGGAGAGTTTGAACTACCGTTTAGGATAGGAAACGTAGAAGTTGTAAGGCATGAGAATTCCGCTTTCTTGTCCGAGAAGAAGGGGAACACGGCTGGTGGGAGCCTACTCGGCCGAGTGTTTGCACTCGGTCGGGTGTTTGAATCGGTTTTTGGATAGGAAATGCAAGAGTTCGAAAGGAACGTAAATTCCGTTTCTTTGTGGAGAAGCCAAAATTTCGGCTGAATGGAGGAGTATTTCGGCTATCTTGGGTGTCTTGGCCGAGTATTTGGTGCTCGGTCGATATCCGATTCGGTTTCCGGATAGAATTCCTACTTGAGATCGAATTCTATCCTCAAACGGATTTGTTTAATATTTTGAGAAGCTGATTGTTTGTAGGATTAGAGTAGGAATCAGCCGTGTGAGGTGTCACGGCTGACTCACGTGTCTCGGGAAAATCTTTGACCGGGTTTTGACTCGGTCGTAAAAAGACGGTTTTACCCCTGGTGTCGGAATCGACCCAAATTAGTCTTATTTGACTCAAAACGATCCACTGGGCCTGATTTTGAGGTTGGTTTTGTGAGATATGTACTCCATAATGAGCCCAAGCCAAATGCCAATGATTTTGAGCCCGTTTCTGAGTAGTTATAGCACGTTTGCGTCCGATCATCATCGGGTGTTTGTCGGAAACTGCTATAGACACCTGGCGGTCAAAATGTGGGTGTCTACAACCATGTTGCCACTCTCCTAGGCTACGGAATAGCGCAACTTAAGAGTCTTGTCATCTTAGGTGGCCCACCCTTTTACCGAGTCACGGTCCAACCCCTCGAGAGTCCAGTCGTGTCTGTCAACTCGTCCGGTCACGTCCAGAGTCGAGTCTGTCGGTAGGCCCCTCTCTTCAAATTCTACTTTGAAATCTACAAAACTTAGCCATTTGAGAAAATCCTTTTCGATAAGGTCAAATTTCAGTCTATTTAAACTACAAATTTCTTTTCTACCCCTTTCCATTTTGAAAACCTAGCACGTGAGTTGCTTTCAGGATTTTGATTTCAAAATGAAGCAAAAATCATTTTCCCCAGCGCGAGTCATCTTTTACCTACGTGTTGCATGCAAAATTTTGTGTAACTTATACAGGTACGATTCAAGACCGCGCAGCTCACATATCTCCCCAGTGGAAGGCCCAAGGTGGCATTTTACACGGGATGGGCCCACATACAGGCGCACCCAGGACTTACACGACAAGTCCAAAATCCCCACGGAGTTATCATCATCAGCTCAGGTATGATTTCTATCTTATGGCTGGCGAGCCCTTCACGGAAGTCCAATGGACTATAAGCGACCCAACCGGAAGTCTGCCAGGTCTTAATCCTCGATTGGCCTGGTAGCTACTCTGACTTTCGCCTTGTCCAAGCCTCAGTCGGAGTGGGGGCTCTGTAGACACCCACATTTTGACCGCCATGTGCCTATAGCAGTTTCCGACAAACACCCGATGATGATCGGACGCAAACATGCTTTAACATACTCGAATACGGGCTCAAAATCATTGGCGTTTGGCTTGGGCTTTTTACGGAGTACAAATCTCACAAAACCAACCTCAAATTCAGGCCCAGTGGGTCATTTCGAGTCAAATAAGACTAATTTGGGTCGAATCCGACACTAGGGGCAAAACCGTCTTTTAGCGACCGAGTCAAAACCCGGTCAAAGATATTTTCGAGACATACAAACCAGCCGTGTCACCCCATGAGTTCGGCTTGAGCTCAGACACAACAAAAATCAGCCACAAAAAAAATATTAAACAATTCCGTTAAGGATAGAATTCGATCTCAAATAGGAATTCTATCCGAATACCTGACCAAACACTCGACCGAGCATAAGGATACTCGGCCGAGCAGCCTTGTTTCAGCCGAATTTCGTGCCTTATTCACCAAGTAACGGAATTCTCGTTCCTCTCGACTTCTTATGTTTCCTATCCAAACCGGTATTTCTTGTCATCCAAGCAAGAATACCTCTCCTAGCCGCAATCGAGGACCTCTCCTATAAATAGGACCCTCCCATCAATCATTCAAAACACCTACATCTACGATTCAAAAAACACACACATTCACTAAACCTCGAGACTCATACACTTAGCGTCGAAAAACCGATAGTATAACCCGAGACCCGAAGGAGCCGGCCACTTAGACCCGACACCCTACACGTCCCATACCACCATAACTCGCCTACATTATCTCGACGCTCCCATGTCTAAGCCACATTCCGACGAGCCCCATTCCAAGTAAACAAAGCATGTAGGTTGAGGGTGTAAAATCAAACCCGACTTCTCCTTTCTCTCTTCCCTTCTCTCGTCTTTTCCTCGTCTCGTCGTCGTCGGTCGTCCATTTTATTAAGGGTCATAATCGCATCTCTTATATTTTTATAATAACGATATTACAAAACTATTTTCATATAAAAAAAAACGTTCTTAAAAATACGATATCGATTCTCTAGTCGAATATCCTATCAAAAAAGAACTAAATTAATCTTGTTGATGCTAAAAAATCGTTACATGGTCTCAAAAACATAATACGACGATTTTAACGCGGAGAGAATCAAACATCGTTTTTTTAGATTAATTTTACAAAACGATTTTCAAAACCTTTTCTTTTTTATCTTTTCTAAAACAATCGTTCCGAGTATTTGATATCGATTTCATAATCGAATATCGAATATAACGAATATCGCAAAATTAAATCGAGTATAAATCATGCAATATTTGTACACGATTTAATAAAGCTATAAATTTTCCGAAAAACGATTTCGAAAACAGCCCGGGACGCGAGTCACGTGCATCCCGGGTGAGTCGCCTTCTCGCGCGAGTCGCACTCTTCCCGACCGAGTCGCGCGACCTCCTGGAAACGCGACGTAAATCAATTTCGTTCTATTTTTTTGAACATCGTTTCTTTAACGAAACAGCGGGTTTTTTCGACATATTTTATTCTTCTTGACCTCGATCAACACGTGCTTAATCCATTACATGTCGTAAAATTTTCAAAATCATGCATATTATCGTATTTATATTTTTTATTCAATCGTTACTAACACGTTTGTTCATCTTTTTAGCAACTTCTTTTTATCTCTTGTTTTATTATACTAAAACGAACCTCACATGCTAAAATACAACTTTGACGTTAATTTTAGTTGTATTAAATCGACTTAGCAACCCATTCAATTTCTCGCATGTTTAGGGAAAACAATGTATGCATATCATTCATCGAATTACTAACACGCGTATTTTAAAATCAAACGATATCCTAGTAGAGGCCGCTAATGTGCGGGCGGGGTTGGGTGTTCTTTGTGAACTTCCCAACACGTACCCTCACCCCTTACTCAGAACCGTGGTTTCCGGATGTCCGAAACCATTGGCACACGAGAGTCATTCAATACACGGTATCCGATAATGTCGGTATCGGTATCAAATGCAAAGGGACGAACCCAATAAACTCTGAAATCGGAATGGACCGTATTTTGTACACAACCCACTACGACATAGAGTGGGTTCGAACAGGCCCGAACTCCTACAAAGTTCGGTGGCGACTCCACTTCGATTTAAATTTCAATTCGATCCATTCTCTTATGGAGATTCATTCGCCTCCCCAAACCCGCGCGTGGCCGCGTCGGGGTGGACCTATGTTATGTCCACACATGCAAAGAATGTAAAAGCTATTAATTCGGCGACAAAACCTTACTTGTTCTTAAATAACCGACGTAACAAAAGCATAGGGTTAAAACAACGGATGTTATTGCATCTCCGCCACAATTAAGGAACGAAGTTATCAGCTCATCGATTGATTAGTACACTACAAAAAAAGCAGCTTCGGGCGTCCACCCAGTGGCTTCCGTCAATGGACAATATACGGGTACGGGGGTCCGCAAACAGACGCCAGAAAGTGGAAGCCACGACCAGTCGCCCTTTTTTAAACCGGGCTTCCACTGTTGGACGCCAAGAAAACGGGCGTCTGACTGCGGACCCCAGGTGTGGTGTCTGACAGTGGACGCCATATCCCTTGAATATCTGCCACTTTTCTTCGATTTTAGCTTTCTCTGGCGTCCGGCATGGCGTCCGTTATTGGACGCCATGTATGTTGTTGCATGGCCGTAAACATGCGTTCGATGTCTAGCCAAAACCTGCAAAATAAACCACATCCACAACTCTCAACCAACCACAATTGTCGACCATCCACAATAGCTCAACCTTATTCACTCTTAATCAACCAAAACACTTAATCTCTCGACACATTTATGCTGAAAAAACATTCATATAAAAAAGTTTTAACATACGGTTTGAAGGTACATAAATCTAAACTAGTTCGAAGATACATAATCCATAAATCCAGTTTCAACAACAACAACAAAAAACCATCAGCTAGCTGAAACACCAGAGTTACCACCATCCCTGTTAAAGGGGTCTTTGTCATCTGGAGGGGATGGGGGACGACCTTGGTTGCATCTCTCAAATATGGCCTGAAACATGGCCATCTGTTCCTGCATTTTCTTTATTTGCTCCTGTTGTTCCTTCATTTGCTCCTGCTGCTGTGTCAGCTGTTCCTTCATTTGCTCCTTCTCCGGGTCGGGCTGCTGAGATCCTGCCGGCGTGTACTCCATCTGTGTAGAGGTGCCGAGACGCGGTGGGGGAGGTATGAAGTACATCCCGTGTGCATTTCCTACACCGTACACACTTCCTTTCTTGTACCCCGAGACAACCTTGAAAAAAGTTTGATTCTGGTTGACTTCGGTAGCATCAAGAGCAGTCTCGAGGTTCGCTTGCTCATTTTTGTAGGCATCCAGCGTACACAACAATGATTTCAATTCATGTTATTATTAGATGAAATCATTAAAGATAGTTATCTACCACCTAAAGTATAGACAAAGTTGATTTATTTGAAATAGTTAGTACTCACCCAGATTGCCTGATCTTTCCTCGTGACGAAACTAGTCGTCCCTTCATCATCGCTCTTCGCGTGCATGTCGAGGAATAGCTCGGGCGCGGTTGGCATCCTCCCGAGTTCAGCTTCTAGCTATTAAATTGTATGAACGTTAGGCGAATATATATTATGCGAACATAGTTTATGATTATTTAAGTACTAGTACAATATTAATAGAAATAATACCCTCTTGGCACGACGGTATGAAGACTGAGAACCCCGATGATGTGTCGGGTTTGCCTTCCCCTCAAGTTCACAGTTCTTCATTTTGTTTTTCTGTGCCCTCTCCGACCTGACCTTGAATTCCGTGCTGTCATGGTACGCAACCCACCTCTCCAACGCTTCCCCTGAAATATGAAGATACTAATATATTAGTTAATACGTAAAAGATTGAAGTTAGATTGATTGTTAAAACTGAGTACTATTAAAAACTACACCTTTAAGGTCTTTGAGCGCAGTCCCCCGCTTGTGGCGTTTGTTCATGACGCAAGCGAAACGTCGTGTGCAGGTCTCGTTATATCGGTCCCACACCCTTCCTTCTAACTTCTTATCCCAAATGAACTTCAACTACACAATCAAGGCGGAATATTAATTAGTAGCGAAAATATTTACAAAGTATACATTGTAAAATAAAAACTCGGTAACAAAAACAATCCACGTACCCGGAAGTTGTTGAACCACCACTGCCATACGTCCATCGGCATCATACTCCAGCAAGCATACCCCTGCCATTTGTCGACCATGTAGCTGCTAGTACAGCCTCCGGTGACCTCCTTCTGCAGAAACCTGCACCGAGTCGAGAAGCACATATATGTATGAAATCTTAAAATATATAGTTGAAGAATTCATATGTTACAAAAGAATCGACATGTTAGATTATATTACCAAACGCGACCAGGGTCAAGCTTCACCCGTCCGTTCTCGTCTTTTTTCAGCTCCTGCTGCTACCCCTGCTGCTGCTCATTCTGCTCCGGTCTCGTTTCGGGGACTCGTTCCTCTTCCTCCTGCTGCGTGGTGGATGTCTGAACAGACCTACTTCCCCCACCACGTCTCCTGGTCGATCTACCGCCTGCCATCTTAACCTTGCAACAAATTAAACAATGTCAACAACAATTAGCAATTACAATCTAACTTGATTAAAATAATGTACCAAATAATTAACACAATGATCAATATAACCTACTACAACAACTCTAGTAGTCATCTTCGCTGTCGTTATTGTCCTCACCCTCATCCTCCTCAGTCTGATCTTCCTCCTCCGTCTCCTCGCCCTCCACTTGATCGTCCTCCAAATTCTCTTCATCGTGTCCGTCATCCTCCTTAAGGATCTCTCGAACATCCATAACCATGTAATCTCGTAGTCCATCGATATCGTCATCATCCTCTAAATCTTTTTCTGCCCCTTCATTTTGATCTTCACTGGAGAATATGGTCTCTTCACTTGGAGATAAGCGTGTACCACTTGAAGCCGCATCTTCCTGGAACAGAGAATTGTCTATTTGCCTCCGTGGTTTAGTCGTAAAGACTGCCCACCATTGACTTTGATTTCTGTCATTTTTCGTGTAAGGATAAGGAGCAAAGTAGACTTGCTTTGCCTGATGCGCGAGTATGAACGGATCGTACGTAGGATATTTCCTGGTGTGATTAACTTCCACAATCTTGTAACATTCATGCACTCGGGTCCCGTTCACGGAGCTGTCTTTCCACTCACATTTGAATATCACAGCTCTATACCCCCGTTCTTTACCAGCATAACACAACTCGAAAATATCCTCTAAAATACCATAGTACTCATCACCATCAAGAGATGACACACTCACACCAAAATTGCATCTAGCCTTGTTCTTCCCGTAGTTGAATGTGTGAAAATTGAACCCATTCACCGAGTACCGGTTCCAGGTTTTAACCGCTCGTACTGGACCGTATGCCAAACTTCTAACCAAATCATCATGTATG
Source organism: Agrostemma githago (assembly GCA_958450325.1). Lineage (NCBI taxonomy): Eukaryota > Viridiplantae > Streptophyta > Magnoliopsida > Caryophyllales > Caryophyllaceae > Agrostemma > Agrostemma githago. The sequence continues at coordinate 36,624,682 of OY288261.1, forward strand.
TCTAAGGCAACTACGTGATGCTTGAGCCACTTAGGAAAATGTTCGTCATGCTTACTCCAAACGTCATCAGGATTCACGTCAGGGTTTGCAGCGACATATTCAGTTACAAATTGCTTCTCATAAGGCTCTAAGATCTCACAATTAGAGAGTAGGTAAAGGTGCACTCGGTTGTACTCTTTCTCATCTAGCGTCGTAGAACCCTCAACGAATGAAGTTTCTTCATCGTCCTTCTTTTGAAAAAAAACTCGGGTATAGTAGGATCAATGGATACCGAATGTTCTAGGTTCAGGTTCTTGGTTTTTGTTTGGACATCTTTCTCGAAGTAGAGGGAGCATAAATTTGTAATCTCTTCTGTCAAATAAACATTACAAATAGAACCCTCTACCCTAGCCTTGTTACCAATTTTCTTCTTCAAATGATTGAGGAACCTAAATACACAAGTTATGTATTTCAATTAATAAAATTAGCTAGGTTTAAATTAAATTTATAAATGAAGTTACTAAAATTTATGTACCTTTCAAATGGGTACATCCATCTATACTGGACAGGTCCTCCAACCTTAGCCTCGTAGGGCAAGTGGACAGGTAGATGCTCCATGGAATTAAAGAACTACGATGGGAAGATCATCTCAAGTTTGCATAGTATCTATGGAATTTGATCCTCCAGCCGAGTCATATCCTCAATTGATACTGTAGAAGAACACAAATCTCGAAAAAACTAAGATATCTCAGTTATAGAATTCCACACCAAAAGGAAAATTGCGCGATAACAAGAAAGATCTTAGTTCACTATCAAATGCTGGGGAGTGGGATGACTTTGGTCCTGCCTCTGAACTCGTTCCTCTTCCTGAAGCCGCTCTTTCATTCACCGATATACTAGAACTTGGGGGCAGCTTCCTGACTGACAACTTGTCATCCTTTTCTTCTTATCTATCTTTCCAACCAACCCCGGGAATAAAGTTAAGTAGTGGGCGGCTGCTCGAATTTCGGACCTCAACATCCTGCTGCTCATGGTGTTTCACGATTAGTATTGGAAATGAACGGAGAAGTGGTGGAACGTGCGGAACCACATATTGGATTACTCCAGTGCGGCACGAAGCCGCTGACGCCGAGTCGGCCCCTATGCCGCTAGCTATGCCCCGCTTGGTCCCCCGGGACGCTTGAGGCTCCGTAGCGCGTTATGAGCACCAGGCTAAGGGGCGGTTGAGCAACTCAAGCGAACCGCCCTACCTTATTACAACATAAGGACATAAGGGAGAAGGTTGTGAAGGTGGCCTCGTTATCTACATATCCGGTCGGGAGAATAGAGGACCGACCGAGACCCGGGTTTTTCACGAGCGTTGGCGGGTCCTGGAGTGCCTGTCAAGGGCGCTAGCGCATACCCCGGGGTGATCATCACCACCTGCACCTCACATCCCGGCACAGTGTAACGTGTAACCCGCCTGCTGTCCCATTTAACTACATTTGTTCCTCTAATCCATACATAGCCTAACAGAACGCGACAGCTAGGGACAACCCGCCCATACAGCCATCGGGGAGGATGGCACTACTGGCAAAGACCGTCTGGCGAAAACGCCGCAGGCGCGAAGCGTGGTAGGCCCGCGCCGAGGGAGCATAGCATAGGGAGGAACCCGGACGGTAGAAGAGCCATGAGAGGCCAGGTCATTTGACGGAAATGGAAGGCTTTTACCTATTAGAAAAGAACCTATGGGGTAAAGAAAAGTGCATGAATTCTTAGAAAAATAGGAAGCGAGCCAGCCTATATAATGTAAAAAAGAATGTCAAAAAAAATTCCATGAACAAATAGAGTCAACGGTACAACAGACAGCGCTGTCGGTGGCAAAAGTTGCTTTAGTGATACCGGAAGTAACCTCTCCATGAAGACGTGGCAGTCATGACTCTTTAACCCTTGCAGCTTTAGGTTCTTAAGATCACCACAACGTTTGAAGTCGGAGGCGTACCCATCAGGGAATTTCAAGTTCTCTACCCAGTCCAACAACGCCTTTCTCTGAGCTTTGTCAAGGGTAAACAAGGCTCTCGGTTTGGATCCATCCCGTTTTATGTGCTGTTGAGGATGGTCACAAAAATTCTTTACATCTCGCCGGGAGCCTGTAGTGTCACAACTCTTCCCCTCCACATCCATCACAGTGTGAATCAACTGCTCAAAGAAGTTTTTCTCTATGTGCATCACATCTAAATTGGGACGAAGTAACAAAGTCCTCCAATATGGTAGGTCAAAAAATATGCTACGTTTAAACTAACCATTTTTCAACTTTTTGAGGTCTTTGAACTCCTGCCTGATTCCGTCAATAGTGGGCGGGTAATCGAAAATCAACTCCCATATTTCATCTCCTAGGAGTCGATCAGGTGCGTCGTCAAGCACAACCTCACCCTTCTTGAATGCCTTCTTATTCTTTCTATATGGGTGACCTTTTGGTTGGAAATGCCTATGACAGTCAAACCAACTTATTTTACTAGAATTTGGAAGATAAAAAGTTTTGCTCTCATCCATAAAACACGGACATGCTTTCTGACCCGCAGTAGACCACCCCGAGAGCATACCGTACGCGGGAAAGTCGTTTATAGTCCACAACAGAGCTGCTTTCAACTGAAAGTTTTGTCTCAAAGAAACATCATAAGTTTCCACCCCTACCTCCCACAGTTGTTTCAATTCCTTAATAACAGGTTGCAAGTAAACATCCAAATGATTTTTCGGGTTTTTGGGTCGAGGCACAATAAGAGATAGGAAGATGAAAGGTTGCTTCAAACACAACCAAGGAGGTAGATTATAAGGTGTGATCATCACAGGCCAGCAAGAGTACGACTTACCAAATTGGCCGAAAGGTGCAAATCCATCAGTACACAACCCAAGCCTTACATTTCGGGGTTCTAACGCAAAGTGGGGATGTAGTCTATCGAAATGCTTCTACTCTTCACTGTCACTCGGATGACACATCTTCCCTGGTACCCTAATGTCCTCCTTGTGCCACCTCATTTGCTCCGCTATGGTTTTGTGGCATACAATTTTTGAAGTCTAGGTGCAATAGGGAAGTACGTAAGCTGACTGATTGGGATCGGTTTCTTACCCCTAACACCACTTTTCCCTTTTATACCCTCAAAACAATATCCCCCTCAACCGTCTTATACCTACCCTTACCACATCTCCTACATTCATCAAGCATCACATCGTCATTCCAAAATAGCATGTATCCATCTGGACAAGCATCAATCTTTTCATGCGGGAGTTGAAGGTCCTTCACAACTTTTTTGGTTGTGTAGAAAGTTCGGGTCATGATATTGTCTTTTGGGATAACTCTCTCAAGCAAGGCAGCAATACCATCGACACAAGCAAAGGATAGGTTGAACTCACATTTAAGGCTAACTACCATAGATGCGACTTCTAACAAAGTCACATCGCACCCTCCGTATAACGGTTTCTCCGAAGCGTTCAACATGTCGAAAAACGCCTTTGCTCGTGGGTTAGGCTCTTGTGGGTTAGGTGAGTCTTGTGGGTTGGGTGAGTCTCATGGATTAGGTTAGTCGTCATTCTTATATGTGTTATCGTTATTTGAACAAGTTGCACTCCACAACGTCAACTATCATACCTCTTAACCTCCCCTCATTTTGTCGGTTTTCGGGTTCCTCGGACTGAGATGGCTCACCATGATAAATCCAATGATAATAATCGGGTGAAAAACCATTATAGATGACATGTTCCTTAACCACAACGACCTCAAAAATTTTTAGGTTCTTGCATTTAGTACACGGACACCTAACCTCCCCTCTCGATGCATAGTCTAGTGACTTTTTAGCACCTCGACAAATGATTCAACACCCCTCAAAAATTCAACGGTGAGACGTCTCTTCTTATCAAGTCTTCCCTCATACATCCATTTCCGTTCAATTCTCTTCATTTTCTATGTTCAAAAAATATATATAACAAATTAAAGTTTAATTTCCCTAACTTAACTTAGAACTTACTAAACAAAAATTTAATCACCATTTAACTTAAACTTAATTTCTCTAATTTCCATAACTGAATTTCCTCAATTTAATAACAAATAGATCAAAGTAAACCCAAATGTCTGTATTAATTTAGAATTGACCTTACGAAAATTAATCACCGAATTTAATCACAATTTAATCCCAATTTACGAAAACCCTAATTCATCAATTTAATCCCAATTTAACCGAACAAAACACAAAAATCTATGGCTTAGGTCAGACAGAAACAGCTTAAACATGTCAAATAAGGTCAAATTTTTGGATAGAGATATCAAAACTCCGAAAGCACCGCTAACACCTATTTTTGTCCCCGATCACGATGGAAGTGATTTTGGGAAAATCCGGCATTGTTACGACACCTTTGGTCCGTCGTAAGTCACACAAAACCTCACAGAAGGCCCTAGAGGTCATTCTAGCTCACAAAAAGTGACAAAGAAGTCTCCCACATCATCACAAACACTAATCAAGCAAAAATACACAAGACAAGTACGGGAATATCCGAGAGAACGGTATCTAACCCTAGCATTTCGAACTAATCACACATGACTCAAATCCTAATTAATAAATGTAATCCCAATTCAACCAAATTCATCAAACCCTAATCAAAATTGAGATGATGGGCAAAACTAATCTACCTAATCGAATTTGGGCTAAACTAATCTACCTAATCGAAATTCAGACCTAAACAATATTGACTATCAAACTACCAATAAAAAACGATAAAAAAAAGAGCTAATTATAATGAATAAGAACTAAGTAAAGTAAGAAAACATACCGAAAATTAGGAAGAAGTATGGAAAATGGAAGGGAGGATGGGCGAAGTGGCTCGGCGAGTAGAGTACAGAGAAGTTAGAGAGTAATTTTTTTTTTTGGAATGAATGGGGCGAAGGGGCTCGGCGTGTATTTGAAGCAGGTCTGGCGAACGGGCGTCCGATAGTGGACGCCATATTCAACCAAACGGGTGTCCGACAGCGGACGCCATATTCAACTAAATGACGCCCAACAGTAGACGCCATTAAGGCGAATATGGCGTCCGCTAGTGGACGCCCGACAGCCTGAATTTCTTCCTTTCCAACTTCTATCGGACGCCAAGTTTGGCGTCTGACGGTGGACACCCGTTTGTATTTTCAGACGCCATGTAGGCGTCCATATGTCCAGGACGCCCACCAGGTGGACGCCCGGGGCTGATTTTCTTGTAGTGGTAGAGGTCACTACGTGTGAGCGGGATTGAGTGTCGATGTCTATCGGACGTTGGCTTCCCAATACGTACCCTCACCCATTACTCAGAATCTACAGTTTCCGGATGTCCGAAACCATTGGCAATGAAAGTCATTCTAGACATGGAATGCTTAAGGGTACAAGTCTTTATCTTTAAGTCCTCTTGTGTAGACACCCGCATTATGACCGCCAGGTGTCTATGGTAGTTTCCAAAAAACACCCGATGATGATCGGACGCTAACGTGCTCTAACGCGCTCGGATACGGGCTCAAAGTTAATAATGTCCGGCATGGGCTTTTAACGGGATACAAACCACACAAAACCAGCCTCAAATTCAGGCCCAGTGGGTCGTTCCGAGCAAAATAAGACTAATTTGGGTCAAAACCGACACCAAAAATAATTCCAGTCTTTTAGCGACCGGGTCAAAACCCGGTCAAGAAGAACTCGACACAAAAAACGACCTGATACATTCTCGAAACTTGCGCCAAATTCAAAAATCAATCAAAATAATCAAAGAGCAATCAAGGTCAATCATTCTTAAAATAGCTCATCCTAATTGATCCACTCGGTCGAGTGGATTGACCCACTCGATCGAGTGGAGCCTCAAAAAAACGGTCCAGGTTCATTTGCCAGGGCACTCGACCGAGTGCACTAGGGCCACTCGATCGAGTGCCCCTGTGTCGTGGGTTCCCTATAAATACCCCGTCAATCCTAAGCATTACACAACTTTTTCCTTCACAAACTTCTTCCTAAGCATTCATCAACTTTTTCAATCATAATTTCAGCCAACTTTACACATCCAAACCCTCTCATTTTCAGCCATAATCCAACCCTCATGCATCGTCACGCTTATACACACTTCGAGAGCAAAACTCGTTAAAATCCGTCTCCATACAAAACCTCATACACACACACCATCAACTCCTCCTACGTATCTCGACGATTCCCGCGCCATTGCCGCCATTTGACGAACCGTATCCCGAGAAGCAAGAGCATGTAGGTTGATGGTGTAACAATTCAACACCGACTTCTCCTTCTTCCCTTTCTTTTCGTTCTTTTATGTACATTACGTTTATGTCTATGTATTATAATTAGTCGATAATAACGACATGACTACTAACATCTAACATTTATTTATCGCATCTAACAATCTAACATTTAATTTTCGTTATTTACATTTCGTCATAATATCACTACCGCGTATATATATATATATATATATATATATATATATATATATATATATATTTACGTATTATAAAAATTCGGATTTAACTCGTTTAGTTACGACTGTTGCCCAAAGTCCGTTTAATCCCTTTACGAGACGCAATAGTGGTGGCGCCCTTTCGAGGAGCACCGCCCTACGCACTCAAGGGTATAACGTGATCGTGATAGTACGTAGTTGAACGGGCTTAATTCCATTTCAAAGGATTGGTACAAAACCCGTTGACACTAAATCGAGCATCGCATAATCCGTAAGGATTATTAAAGATGACGTAATGCGGAGGGAATTAATTTTGTCCCGGTCCAATTTAAAACGATTTTTATGTCATCTTTTCTAAAATCTCCGATAATGGTCTCGTAATCATAATATACACATTATGAGTACCTAAGATCGAATTGCATATAAATCGTGCCATATTGTGATTTGATTTATTATCGATTTTAAAACACATTAAACAAGACGAGTTATACCTCGCACAGATGCCACTCGACCGAGTACATAAGCTACTCGATCGAGTAGCACCTTAAAAAACGGGCAGTAGCTAATTTAAAGACGCACTCGACCGAGTCATGCCATGACTCGACCGAGTGGGTCCTATAGCCTAGAAATCTGAGGGCTTTAATGCAACATTCGAGCCTCGTTTTTTTTTTTACGACTTAGTCGACACGTGTAAAGCCAATCACGTGATTTCCTTTTCAAAATACATGTATATCATTGCACGTAAACAACTTTGATCGACGGTCTCACTTTTAATCACGCGTTGACAACTCCTTAGTTGTATCCGACGTATGATTAATTTAGACTCCAATTTCTCGATATGATAAGTTGGGACAAGGCATCGGGATTTGGGATCGGGCTAGCACCACGCCTAGGTCCTATATCTCCGTCCTTCGATTAATACATAAAATAATATGTATTTTATTGAAGTTCGTCCATTTACACGATTCACGGTCTAGTTTATACACGGGTCCGTTTCTAACTATTGCTCATCATTTTGGCTATATATATTTCGATTATTCTACTTTTATTGCTCATTGTATTGTGAATTCCGGGTTGTATTCCGCCCGTGTAATTTGTAACCGATTTATTATTGCTTTGCTTTATTTATTTACATTTTACCGTTTATAAATGAACCCTCGCATGCTAAATCACTTCGACAATAAATTAGATGCATTAAAATGACGTAGCTCACATTTAATTCGCATGCTTAGCTAAAACGCTGTTTGCATATCATTTCACCGAACCACTAACGCGCATATTAGAAAGTCAAACGATGTCTTAGTAGAGGCCGCTATGTGCGGGCGGGGTTGGGTGTCCTTAGTGGGCTTCCCAACACGTACCCTCACCCCTTACTCAGAACCTCGGTTTCCGGATGCCCGAAACCGTTGGCGCACGAGAGTCATTCTCTACACGATTACCGGTATAGATGGTATCGGTACCGCAATGCAAAGGGACGAGCCCAATAAACTCTAAAACCGAAATGGGCCATACTTTGTGTATGGTCCATAGCGATATAGAGTGGGCTCGAACGGTTCCGAATAACCATAAAATTCGGTGGCAACTCCATTTCGACTTAAATTTCAATTCGATCCATTCTCATATGGAGGTGCATTCGCCTACCCAAACCCGCGCGTGGCCGCGTCGGGGTGGACCTACGTCATGTCCACATCTTGTCACTCAGCTTTGAGCCAGCGAAGGATTAAATTTGACTTGAACGATTTTCGAGTATCCAAAAATTACTCGGTAGCGACTCCACAAATCGGCAACAAATTTGGTTCACTGAAAAGGTCATCAGGCCAAACATATCGGCCTTTAAACATTTACAACCACGTCTCGATCGATTCAACGGAAACATAGATGTGCCCCACATCTATCTAGTACAATTCAAATCATCAACTAAATCGAGGTCCGACACTTCGCTCCGAACGTGAGATTGGATTGGCCCCCGGGATGCGAGGCACCCCGGACGACGAGCCATGTGGGTGGCCACCGCGACTGGTCCCCGCATGGGTGCGCGCGGGCAGCGATGTGGCATCGTCCATAATTTGACGACTCCGTTAGGGATTTGCAAACAATTTTTCAGCGGTGGTGTAAATCGAACGAGGTCGGTGAAGCCCATTTCCTAGTTTCTTTTTGTGGTCACTACAGGTTTTGGCCCTAAAAAGCTCACCATAACCAATTTTAGGATCAATCGACCTTCTCGCGGTAAGGTTCTCGGATCGGACCCGCAGGGAGACCCCCGATTGACGTTCTGGCTATCCAAGGTAGTCACGCATTCCGTGAATATGTCAAGTGATTGGATACAAGTGGAACAGGGCAATGTTCTGTAGATACCCAGATTTTGACCTGGTGTGGACGTCCGTCCGCACTGCCCGGCGCCCCGCGCGGAAGACCGACCCGGTTTTAAATCATGGCGGCCACCCACGCGGCCCCCTCCTGGTCGGGGGCCGGTCCAATCTAACGTTCGGGGTGATGTGTCGGACCTCGATTCGGATGACGATTCAGACTTGTACTAGACGGGCGCAGGCGCCCGTGTTTCCGTTGGAATCGAACGAGTCGTGGTTGTAAATGTTTAAAGACCGATATGTTTGGTAAGACGACCTTTTTTGTGAACTGAATTCGTTGCCGATTTGTGGAGTCGCCACCGAGTCAATTATGGGGACTCGGAAACCGTTCAAGTCAACTTTGATCCTTAGCCGGCTCAAAGCTGAGTGGCACGGGACCTAAAGATAAAGACTTGTACCCTTAAGCACTCCATGCTTGGAATGACTCTCATTGCCAATGGTTTCGGACATCCGAAATGTAACACCCCGTATTTTTAACAATCTTTTATAAATTTTTCCTATTTTACGTTATATTTTGTCGTATTTTAGAAACTACCAGACCCCTTTCCGTGGGGTGGATAGAAATTTCATACTTGATTTCTACAAATTTTCTCATTTTATTTTTCTTTCAAGATATGTAACATGTCATTTTATTTATTTATTTATATTATTTTATTATTATTTATAAGATTGTTCAGCTCAGCTTAAAGACAAATTAAGTCGATCATAATTCTTTCATTAATTCTCATACTCGCACACCCCAATATACGTTTTGAAGATAAGAGCGGGTACTACAACCTTGCAGAATAAGTCGGAGACAAATCCCGACAACTAGTAGACAAAAACCGAGTTGATTGTGAGACCCGAAATTAAGAATGATATTTTGGACCTCCTAGCCAATAACCACCCTGTATCCCCCTAATTACCTAGGTAACCCACGTGTAACCCTTACCATCCACCTTCCTAAATCCACCTTTCTAATTACCACCTTCCTAAATCCACCCCATTAGACCCAACCACCATTCCAATCCCTATGAACCCCAAATTCTCCATAAAAATGAAGAGAGTAAGGGAGATGTAGAAATTTGACAAACCGGAATCTCAAATTTTGCTATGTTTATGCACATCTTGATCTTCAATTTTCATAATAAGGTATTATATCTTTATTTACTTAATTATTTTAGTTAAAATCAGGTCAAGGAAGAAATCGGTTAATTATTTTAGTTCAATTATTATACTTCAATTAATATCTTCAAAATTCTCTTAATTGGTATGAGTAAAATCCTTAACTTGGTTGATGATGGAATTTTTGCCGGCATGGAAGAAATCGGCGTGGACAGGACGAAGCATCTCGGCTTAACCGAACCAACCCAGATTCCGATTTTTCCGCTGATTGAAACACTTTTGGTTAGGGTGGGTAAATCGTCACCCTTTTCTAAAAAAATTTGGGTTCTTTTATCAAATAGATTTTTTATGGACTAATATGTTAATATTGATGCATGTGATTATGTGAGTATGTTATGGATATTTTTAATTGCATGCATATGATTATTTGGGTATATGAATCTTTATTACTTATATTTACATTATAAATAAGTCAAAATTTTAAGTTATGAAATTAATTGGGGAAAAGGGGGACGGTTGGCAGGGAGAAAGGAAAGGTTCTGTTCCGGTATCAGAATCAATCGACCCGACTTCGGATTCGGGTCTCTAGTGTACGTGTGTTGCTTGAATGATCTTGCAATCCTCTCCTTCTCTTTACTCCAAGAATCGGACCTCCCCGGCGGATCGAGCCTGCTCCCTGTACACAAAGCGCACAGGGCCTCGGAGGTTGTCCGAGGAAACCCTCTCCGATGCCTAAGTCAGTCCGTGAATGTCTTAACGAACCTAGTTCGTGAGGAGCTAGGTGGCGTTTTTTTAGAGTAAGAGTCTAGAGAGAGAAAATCCAACCCTTGAAAAGTGGGAGGAAGGGATGTATTTATACCTTCCCCCAAGAGAGAGAGAGGAGAGGGAAAAAGAGCGGGAGAATGGGTGGATGGCAAAGCGACACGTGGGTCTATTTTATCCATTCATTCTCCCTTACCTTAGGCAAAATGACGGAGGAGCCCCTGGTAACCTCTGACCCTGCCTGGGGGAGAAGTCCCCTGGAGACAGGCAAGCAGAGGGTTTTGAAGGCCCTGCTCGGTGGGCCGCATCGCCCTGCTGGGCAGGCGACTGCCTGAAGTTACCCCCTTGGGGGGTTCCTGGTGGTTTACCCTGACAGCCTGCTGGGCAGGCTCTCTGATCTTTCGGGTCGGGTCACCTATGGGCCTGCTTGGCAGGCGGCCCTGCACAGGCTACCGACCCCCATCAATTGGCCCTCGCCGGTTTGGGGGGAAGCAGGGCTTCCCTCTAGCCGGCGAACTCTTGATTTAGATTGTGGGAGGTTGACTTGTTGGCTTCACTTTTGCATTTAATGCGTTGCATGTTCCCGAGGGTGGAAATTTAACTGTATTGGGCATGCAAAGAGTTGGGATGTCTTCTGGTCATGATTACTGCTAAGCGGATTTTTGGGCAGCGTGCTAGCTTAATGATTGGTTGCATTTCCTGTCGAGATGGTTGGAGTGCCATTTATTGCTTCGGCCTTTCTCTTGTATAAATTTTGCCTTTCTTGCCATTTTGGCAATACATCTTCACATTCCTTCTACTCTTTTTCAAAGAACTATGTCTTGGATCAAGAAGACAGTTGCCCGCTATGGAGTTCGCATTGGTACCTTCCGCTTTAGGGGGTTTTGGAGGCTGAGGTATGCCAGGGTGGCTTTTTTGGCCCTGCGCCACAGCCGACATCCACGTTCTCGCTCTCGCCGGAACACCAGGAGAGCTTTCATCAGGGCAGGCAACCACCCTAAAAAAATCTTCGTCTCTAGTTGGTTCCAGGTTCAAGCGTTGCCCTCGGGGTGGAGGTTGTTTTGACAGGGGATGCCATGAGTGCTTTCCCTGGCTGCACCCAGAACAATTTGACCCTAACTGTCCTGAGTTGAACTCCTCCCCGGAGTCAGGCCCTTCCTCCCCTCTGGTGAGGAAAGTGGGCTGCGGCTCTTGTGATGACGTTCAGGCAGTCCCTTACGGCAGGGACTGGGACGTCAGCAGCCGCGATTTTGAAGATAGTGATGGCCTTGCTTCCTCAATTGCATTGACCGATTGATAGATGGTAAGTGGATTTTTCTTGAACAACATCCACCCAAACCGATCTCCTTATATCCTGCAGGCTGGAGCTGGCCAGTTTTGACAGGGCGTCTGCCCGGTTATTCTGGGATCGGGGGATTTGCCTGCTTTCATAGGATTTTAAGCTTGACAGATCCTGCTTCACCCTCTCCAGGTATGCAACCATGGCTTGGTCCCTTGCTTCATATTCCCCGTTAATTTGGTTGGCAATGAGCTGGGAATCAGTTGCTAATACTACCCGCTCTGCGTCTGCTGCTCTAGCCAGACTGATCCCTGCGAGCACAGCCTCATACTACGCCTCATTGTTTGATGCAGGGAAAGTGAACCTGAGTGCATGCTCAAAGTCCACTCCCTCGGGGCTGGTTAGTACGACACCTGCCCCCGCACCGTTGGCTGTTGAGGACCCATCAGTGTATACCACCCATTCTCCGGCAGGGGGGTCATCTTCTTCTGAGTGGGAACATTCAGCCAAAAAATCCGCCAAGGCTTGAGCCTTGATGGTGGTTCTGGATTGATATGTTATTCCCAAGCCACTTAGCTCGTTTGCCCATTTTAGCAGCCTTCCAGATTTTTCAAATTTTTCTAAGACCTTTTCCAGGGGTTGGTCAGTCAAAACTACGACAGGATGCGCGTCAAAGTATGGCCTGAGCTTCTGGGCGGCGATGACGACCGCATAGGCGGCTTTCTCGACCACCGGGTAATTTCTTTCTGCTGCCCTCAGGGCATGACTCACAAAGTAGATAGGCTGCTGGGAACTCGCTTCTTCCCTTAATATCACTGCACTTACTGTGGTATTTGTTACGGCGATGTAGAGGAAAAGTTTTTCCCCTGCTACTGGCCTTGCCAGGGTAGGTAACTTCTTCAAATGTTCTTTTAGCTGTTCAAAAGCCTCCTTCTGTTCGTCGTCCCACTTGAACTGTCTGTTACCCTTTAGCACTTTAAAGAAGGGGGTTGACTTGTCCGCCGATCTGGCAATGAAACGTGCCAGGGCAGCCATTCTACCTGTCAACCGCTGGATGTCCCTTATGGTTTTAGGCTCAGGGAGATCCAAGACAGCCTGAACCTTCTCAGGGTTGGCGCCTATCCCCCTGGAGCTAACTAGAAAACCTAAGAATTTTCCAGACCGGACTCCGAACGTGCATTTTTTCGGATTGAGCTTCATCTTGTAGGCCCGCAGGGATGAGAAAGTCTCTTGCAAATCCACCAGGTGTTCACTGTCTCCCTTACTTTTCACAATAGCGTCGTCGACATAAGCCTCTAGATTTCTCCCTTTCTGGTCTTCAAAGACTTTGTCGACTAGCCTCTGGTAGGTGGCGCCTGCGTTCTTCAGTCCGAATGGCATCATTTTATACATATAAGTGCCGGAGCTGGTAATGAAGGCACACTTTATCTTGTCGGGTTGCCAAAGATACACCTGATGGTACCCTGAAAAAGCATCCAGAAAACTCAGCATAGAGTACCCACTAGTGGCGTCTACTAGCTGGTCTATTCTTGGAAGGGGGTAGCAGTCCTTCGGGCAGGCTTTGTTCAGGTTTGTGAAGTCCACGCACATCCTCCATGCACCTGACGACTTCTTGACCATTACAACATTCGCCAGCCATTCAGGGTAGTCGCAGATTTCTATGAAATCTGCCTTCAAAAGTTTCTCTATTTCTTCTTTGATAGCCAAGTCCTTTTATATAGACATATTTCTCTTCTTCTGCTTTACAAGGCGAGCCTCCGGGTTCACGTTCAGCCTGTGAACGATGTGAGCCGGGTCGACACCCGGCATTTCATCCGCCGAGTATGCAAAAATGTCCCTGTTGTCTCTAAGGACCCTGATGAGTTCTGCGCGGTAGGATTCTTCCAGGTCAGCCCCTACAAGGACCTGCCTGCCAGGTTCTAGATCTACCAGCATGCTTTCCCCCCAGGTTCGAGGTGGTCAGCTGCCTGCTGGCTGGCTGAAATCTGTCCCTCCCTGCTGGGGGAGCTATCAGCCTTCCTTTTTCCTTTCCTTTCGATCTGTCTCATGGGCCTGCAAAGCCACCGAGTAACAGTGCCTGGCAGACTCTTGGTCTCCATGGATCTTTCCTTCTAGGCCAAAGTCTGTTACGTAGGCCACTGTTAGGGCTCGGATTGATATTGCGGCTTCGATTTCGTCCAAGGTGGCTCTACCAATTAAGGCGTTGTATGCCGATTTCGCATCTACCACGACGAACGACGCCCTGACATTCCTGGCATAGGTCCCTTCTCCGAATGTTACTGGCAAGTCTATAATTCCCATGGGGAGCACGCCTGCCCCACTGAATCCATACAGTGATCCAGGGGCAGGTTTCAAGTGTCTTCTTTCCAGTCCCATTTTCTCGAAGGCGTCCCTGTAAAGCAGGTTCGTGTAAGCTCTGGTGTCCACCATACACCTTCTCACGATGTGGTTGCTGATTTCCAGGGACAGGACCAAAAGATCACTATGCGGGTACACTACTCGCCCTGCATCTTCAGAGGTGATGCTTAGTGTCATACCTTTTGGACTCCCTCCCCTTTCAGCATAACAGATCTGATTTCAAAGCTCACGAATCTGCCTCTTTTGGCCTCTCTTAATTGGTATGAGTAAAATCCTTAACTTGGTTGATGATGGAATTTTTGCCGGCAAGGAAGAAATCGGCGTGGACAGGACGGAGCATCTCGGCTTAACCGAACCAACCAAGATTCCGATTTTTCCGCTGATTGAAACACTTTTGGTTAGGGTGGATAAATCGTCACCCTTTTCTAAAAAAATTTAGGTTCTTTTATGAAATAGATTTTTTATGGACTAATATGTTAATATTGATGCATGTGATTATGTGAGTATGTTATGGATATTTTTAATTGCATGCATATGATTATTTGGGTATATGAATCTTTATTACTTATATTTACATTATAAATAAGTCAAAATTTTAAGTTATGAAATTAATTGGGGAAAAGGGGGACGGTTGGCAGGGAGAAAGGAAAGGTTCAAATTTTACAAATTTTATTAAATTTTTAACTTATTAATCTTTAATTATTTAATTATTCTAGGAAAAGAAAAATTATTATTATAATAAATTATTAATTTCAATATAAACTTTGTTTTATGAAAACCTATTATTTTAGATATGAAATTTAAATAGTATATAAAAATGCGTATTTCTAGATATAATTAGAAATTTTACAACTATTTTATTATCGTCTCAAGGAAGATATGTTAATTGACCTTATTTTATTTTTACTTGATATTGTTATTATACTAACTATGGGTAACATAGAAAAGTATTAATTTTATTTTATTAGTTATTTTATTCGAATCTAATGTAATTTAATTACTACTTGCGAGACCTGACCAACGATACCCCGAGATACGGTAATATTAAAGGACCTAGATTATTTTCTTTTCTCACAAGTAGGTTAGAATTCTAGGACCTTGGCAATCGTTTAGGCCTGACACACGATATCGTTAGACTAACGTAAAATTTCAGAGTTTGTGTATAAGAAGTTGCTTATTTTAAACTTGTGTATTAGAAGGAATCGTATTTTCTAAGACACTAAGATTTGAGATTAACGAGTTAAATAAAATGGACGTTACCTATTTTTAGGGACTTCATCAAGAATGTCAATTATGTTTTAAGTTATAAGCTGTTAAAATCCGGGACACATCATCAAATGGTCGTCATTTGAAAGTTAAAAATTTTGATTAACAAAGATTTTGTTTAAAGCCAAGTATTTAAGATTTTGTTAAATGGTCAAGACCTTGGTTTTTTTAAAATTATATTTATAAGTCAAATGTCACTTTTCTTAGCATTTTGTAAAATGAACTTTTTAAACGATTTTATACAGACATTTTCTCTCTTTATATTTGAATCACATTTTGGAATTATGGGTTATAGTCAGCTAAATGAACTAATTTAAGGGAAATTTCTAATTAATTGACTACTCAAGGGACTGGAAACTGTCCCTTAGTTAGGTTGATTAAAACTGGGTTAAAATCCATTAAAGGATCATAATAATCATTTAACTTATTAACCACGTTCGTTAGCCAAATCTCGGCCTACGAATAGGGACAACCCCGTAAGGAGACCTTTATTTGACTACGTGCTATTTGTCTATTGTTACTTCGTATCTAACTTCAAGAAAAAGAAATTTATGGAATTCAAGTTGGATAACACATAATGTTTTAAAAATATATTTCAAAAGATTGTATATTTTATTGGGCATTTTTAGGACTTTATTCGAAATCTCATTGAGCGGGAAAGCAGGTTGTCTCTATTGTGTACGAGATGACTTGGATGAATAGCGCTTAGCTTAACCGTATAAAACCGTCCGTAGCGTACGAAGGGTCTTTGGCTGTGCTGACATTGACTCGAGTGTAGGCGGGAGTGTGGCCATACTTTAGGTGGGGACCTGATCAGTCTCGTACGTGTTAGGTAGATCGCACCCGGATTTCCTTGAGTCGACAATTGGAGCGTGGCTGCGGGGATAACTAGCCGGGTGGTGAGTAGTCCATGGTGCGGGTAACAACCCCACGTATCCGGCATTCGACCTTGGAGATGAGAGGACGAATTTTGTTTTAAACGTGTTTATGTCACCACGGTAAACATGAGTAATAATGTAAGCCCCTGGTATCGGTGTGATTGGCGATATAATATTATTGTACAAGTATCAAATACGAAACTTATTCGGTACTTGTACAATAATTGGCCGGTATATCGTGATAAAACTTTTCTAAAATTAATACGGCACTTAAAACCTTTCTTACGATTTCTAAAAGTTATGTGTTATCGAATGTGTTTTTGTGTAATGCTATTTGATCTGTGTTTGATTTAATATTTTATTTATATTAAATTTTGATAATTTACCCACCTGACGATTTGTTTTTCTATGAAATCTTTTAAAATATTATAATCGTCAGATTAAGGGAGACTGACCATTACTCAGACGGGCAAGGTTGAAGATAGCTCAAGATGGGACTCGAATGTATTTCTATTATTCATAAAATTGTTATTATAAAATATAATATTTAAGTACTTTCATAATTATTATGAAGTAATATAATTAGTTGAGAATAGTAATGACTCGGATATGTATTATGTCTTCCGCTGTTTCCTACTATAAACTTATTTATAGAGTCTGGAAAATCTGGGTTGTTACACGAAAACCATTGATTCTGAGTTAGGGGTGAGGGTACGTATTGGGAGCCAACGTCCGATAGACATCGACACCCAATCCCGCCCGCACTATAGCGGCCTCTACTAATCAATCGGTGGGCTGATAACTTCATTTCCTAGTTGTGGCGGAAGTACTGTAACATCCATTGTTTTAACTTTATACCTTTTGCTACGTCGGTTGTTTAAGGACAAGTAGGTTTTGTCGTCAAAGTATTTGTGTTTACGTTCTTTGCACGCAATTTCACGTGACAAGCAGGCCATGAAAAGATGCACATAGGAGAGTAGAGAATACTAATATTATAGGTATTAGCAAGTCAGTTTTAACGCGATAATACGGATATTAGTCGTTCTCGGGTATACCTTACCTGGTATTCTGCTTAAGATGCGTCGGTCCGGCATTAATAGGGATTCATCGAACCGTGTATGGCGAGCACCGGGACTAATACGGAACCCGACCACCGCTTTGTTCAGTTTTAGCTTGTTTACGTTTTGATTTCCGTGTTAGGTGATTTAGCATGCGATTATAAGGTCATAAAAGCAATAAATCATACGAAAAACTGTAATTGCGAATGTAAGTATATCACATAGTGAGGAGTTGCACCCTCGGAGTATACGCTAAACGGGACTTGATGCATAGATAGCTGAGAACGGATCACAGGACTACTCGGGTCTATTTAGAGTGTTTTAGTGTTTATGCTTGAAGTTGGGACGTTACGTGTTTTAGTGAATGTCGTGGACCTAGTGTCCACCTTTAATATTATCGTAGTGCATAATAATAAAGGTTAAAAAATGTAAAGTTTTTTTTAGACGACAACCTAGTGACGATTCGACTTCAAAGGCGGATCCTCCTAGCTTGTCCGGTGATTTCGGCAGAGTCCCGTTACCGTGGGCCCTTCCTGCGGCTAATCCGGCAGAGCTCCGCTACTACTTGTTAGTTCTGCGGCTAATCCGGCAGAACTCCGTTAGACTCGGAGTAGCTAGTCGATCACATGCACCTCGGTATCAAGTAGAGTGCTCGAAGGTGAGGAGTAGTGTCGATTTCGCTGTCGGGACTACGATCGAGTGGATCCTTTGCTATGGGTGTCGGAGTGCGAGCCCAAGCGAGATACTCTTAACGAGTCAAAGAGAGAAGGGAATTGAGAAGTGTGTCGAAATGAGAGGGTGAAGGGGGGGGGGGGGTATTTATAGGTGTTTTCGGCTCTCGTTGCCTGGATGGACGCTTGAGTCTAGGCGCACCAGAACTCAGGCGCCTGGGTTTAGGCGTTTGGAGACTCAGGCGCGCAAAGTTAGGCGCTCGTGATTTTGAAGATACGATTTTGATACTTTCCAAACCGAGAGGTGAGCGTATAATACAATGCTTGGGGATTTAGTCTTCCCCGCCTTGACCTAGCGCCGTTGCGCCTAGTGGGCCCCGGGTGCGCGTCCTGAGGTTTGCTTGGCGTGGTGCTGACTCGCTTCGTGTTTCGGGACCGATTCGGAGTCCCAGTGTCGGAATTGACTCTAATTAGTGTCTATGCAACCGTAGTGACACGACTAAGGTTGCCTTGATGTTAATTTTAATTTTTCCGAGTAATTATTTGATCCATTCTATAGAAAAACTATCTAAAACATCACGAACCCGTGTCGCGTTGCTGTCCGATCATCATCGGGTGTTTGTTGGGCACTCTTGCAGCCACCAAGTCCAAATCTGGGTGTCTATAGAAGCCCCCACTTTGACTGAGGCTTGGACAAGGCGAAAGTCAAAGTATAGCCACCCAGGTCAATCGATGATTACGACCTGGTGGTTGTTCGGTCGGGTCGTTTTAAGTCCGTTGGACTGCGTGTTGAGGCTCGCCAGCCAAGGCTTAGAAATCATACCTGACGTCCTTGCCTGTAGTTTCTTGTCGGGGTCCGGGCCCATGCTTACCGTCTTGTTCTCAGTTCTTTATGCTCGTGCCTTGCCTTTTCAGATTGCTTAAGAGTTTGTTCGGATTTGTATCACTTATGACGCGTCAAGCGTGGATGTGTGAACAAAATGTTCGTATGTGTTAGTTTTTTATTTGAACGACTATCTTCAGGATGCTTATGACCCTTCTGACTTAACAAAATGCCTTTTGGGATGCTTATGACCCCTCGAGCTCGAGTAATAACATAAAATGTCCGAGTGTGTTAGTATCCACTCGAACAATGGCCTTCGCGATGCTTATGACCCCTTGGATAAAACATGTTTGGGCGTGTCAGTATCCGCTCAAACTCAAGTTGCCTCCAGGATAACTCAGACCCCTTTGGCTCGAAAAGTGTTTGAGCGTGTCATTATCCGCTCAAACTAAAGTTGCCTTCAGGATAACTTAGACCCGTTAGGCTTGAAAGTATTTGAGCGTGTCAGTATCCGCTCAAACCCAAATTGCTGTGATGTATAAGACTCAAATGCCTTCCGGATAACTAAGACCCGTTAGGCTCGAAGGTGTTTGAGTTATTATTATTATTATTATTATTATTATTATTATTATTATTATTATTATTATTATTATTATTATTATTATTATTATTATTATTATAATTATAATTATTATTATTATTATTATTATTATTATTATTATTATTTGATGAGGGTCGTAAGCCTGCGCTGGGTCGCCTGCCCAACAGGCCCCAAGGCGACCCGACCCGAGAAGCCAGAGAGCCTGCCCAACAGGCTGTCAGGATGGATCACCAAAAGAACCCCCAAGGCCATACTTTGACGCACACCCTGTCGTAGTGCTGACAGACCAACCTTTAGAAAAAGTGCTGGAGAAGTTCGAAAAATCAGGCAGGCTGCTAAAGTGGGCCATCGAGCTGAGTGGACTAGGAATAACATACCAGCCTAGAACAGCTATCAAAGCGCACGCCCTGGCTGATTTCTTAGCAGAATGCTCCCATTCTGAGGAGGACATCCCGCCTGCCGGTGAATGGGTGGTGTACACCGATGGGTCTTCCACAGCTAATGGTGCAGGGGCCGGAGTCGTGTTAACCAGCCCGGAAGGGGCAGACTTTGAGCACGCACTCAGATTTGTTTTCCCAGCATCAAACAACGAAGCCGAGTACGAGGCGGTACTTGCAGGTGTTAGTCTAGCCAAAGCTGCAGGAGCAGAACAGATTGTCTTGGCGACAGACTCCCAACTCATCGCCAACCAAATCAATGGAGAGTATGAAGCCAGGGACCAGGCAATGGCCGCGTACCTAGAGAGGGTGAAGCAAGAGCTGTCAGGCCTGAAGTCGTATGAAATCAGGCAGATCCCCCGGTCCCAGAATAACCGGGCGGATGCCCTGTCAAAACTAGCTAGCTCCAGCCTGCAAGACATACGAAGGTCAGTTTGGGTGGACGTCATCCAGGAAAAATCCACCACCCCTTGCCAGCCAGTCGGCGCTGTCGAGGAGGCAGGACCTGAGGATTGGATGATCCCAGTCATCCGATTCAAAAAATGCGAAGTTTTACCATCTGACCCTGTACAAAAGAGAAAGATGCCGGCAAGAGCTGCATGGTTCATACTGATAGGAGAGGATTTATATAAAAAATCATTCTCATCTCCCCTGCTCAAGTGTCTGGGGGCAGGACAGGCTGCTGAGGTGCTGGATGACATCCATTCAGGGATATGTGGTCATCATATAGGAGGGAAGTCGTTGGCTCACAAGGCCCTAAGAGCAGGATATTACTGGCCAACCCTGCTGGCCGACGCAAAAGACTTGACTCAGAAGTGCAGAAAATGCCAGCTCTTCGCTCCATCCATCCATGCCCCTGCCCAAGAACTCAGACCAATCCTATCCCCCATCCCCTTCGCCCAGTGGGGGATGGACATACTGGGTCCTTTTGCAGTGGCAACCGGGGGCAGAAATTTTTTGATTGTGGCAATCGACTACTTCACCAAGTGGGTGGAGGCTGAGGCAGTGCCGAACATTACTGAGCCTGCAGTCAGGAAGGTAATATGGAGGAATATCATCACCAGATTCAGCCTGCCAAAAATGTTGGTGTTTGATCATGGAAGGCAATTCGATAATGACCCTCTAAGGGTTTGGTTGGAAGGCCACGACATCGCAGTTGCCTACTCTGCCGTCTGCCACCCTCAAAACAACGGACAAGTAGAGGCTGCCAACAAACAGATCCTGAACGGTCTCAAAAAGATGGTAGATGACCTTAAAGGCAGGTGGGCTGACGAGCTACCAAGCATACTCTGGTCAATCAGGACCACTCGTAAAGAGTCCAAGGGTCACACCCCCTTTGGCCTGGTCTACGGGGCAGAGGCCCTGCTACCCATCGAAGCAAGGATTCCCACCCTGCGATCCCTGCAGTATGACAGGGCGGAGAATGAAGTGGCAATGACTGAGGCCCTAGACCTGGTCAGCGAAATAAGGGAGGAGGCAAGCGTTAACATCCCCGCCTACCAGCAGCGGATGAGGAAAACGTACAATAAAAAGGTACATGAGAGAAGCTTCCAGATAGGCAACCTGGTTCTAAGGAAAACACAGGCTGTAGGAAAGTCAAGAGAGCATGGCAAGCTGAGTGCCAACTGGGAGGGCCCATATCAGGTGACCCGGATTCTGGGGCCAGGCACGTACATAATCGCCAACCTCGATGGCCAGGAATTGGGCGCGCACTGGAATGCCGATACTCTAAAGAGATATTATGTCTAGAAAGTCTTAAAGTAAATTTCATTTTCAGAAAATTGGCGGAGGACGGTCAGAATAGAATGTCGACGGCTCCGACCACGCTTATGTTTAGCTTTTTTGCAAAGAAATGAAAGGAACTCCGAATCCATACTCGTTGTCTGTTCAAACTTACAGTTTCACACACAAACGAGTAGGGGGCAATAGGGGGAGGCCCCCTATTGCCAGAACCAAGGAAAATGGACCCCCCAACAAAAATTCTAAGTCCCTCCGCCTACCTCTGGGCAGGCAAGGGGCAGGCCCACTGGACTTCGACCAGAAGCCAGGGTCAGGCCGGGCCCTACGCGCCGAACGAACAAGGACTGGGGGCAGGCCCCGCAACCTTGTATAAAAAACGCAAAAGCCTCCCTCCCCGCCTCTAGGCAGGCAGGGGGCAGGCCCCCTGGACTTTGAACAAGAAGCCAGGGTCAGGCCAGGCTTCGCACGCCGAAAATGAACAAGGACTGGGGGCAATCCCCCCAACCTTGTATAAAAAACGCAAAAGCCTCCCTTCCTGCCTCTGGGCAGGCAGGGGGCAGGCCCCCTGGACTCCGAACAAAAAGCCAGGATCAGGCCAGGCTTCGCACGCCAAAAATGAACAAGGACTGGGGGCAATCCCCCCAACCTTGTATAAAAAAGGAAAAAAATGAACAAGGACTGGGGGCAATCCCCCTAGCCTTGTATAAAAACGCAGACCCTCCTCCCTGCCTCTGAATAGGCAGGGGGCAGGCTATATCCCAAGAAAGAACACCAAAACAGATGCATATATAACAAAACAAAAGATGTCTTTACAGAAGAACAAGTTAAAATCCATGAAAGTGATTAAGGCATTACATCGGATAAGGCACCCGGCCACAGCAGGGCTCGGCGCGCAAAAAGAGTTAGAAATATCAGCGAAAGAACGAAAGCGCAGCAGGGAAGGAGCAAGAACCCTCGGAGGACGACTGCCTGGCAGGTTAGGCAGGAGGGGCGCCTGAATCAGGGCGAGCAGCCTCTTCAGCCGATCTGCGCACCCGGGCCTCGTCTTTGGCGGCGTAAAGAGCCTGAAAAGCCTCCTCATTAAAATCAGGGAACATCTCCCTGATAGCCTCCATGACCACCACCAAGGAAGAGTTAACACCACTTTCGAAGCCCTTTTCCACCGCAGTCTCAGCCTCTTGGATTATCTCATCTTTTTCCGTCTTCCACTCCACAGTCTTCGCCGTCAAATCGCTGCGGGCCGTCTGGAGGTCTGATTCAGCTTGGGAAAGACGCTCCCCTAAATCAGCAGCTTTCCTCTTGACATGCTCTAGCTCAGCCAACGCCTTCCTGGCCTGCTTTAACTCCAAGGCAGTCTGCTTAGATTTCTTCAGCTCCTCCTCCAGGCGAGATACCTCCCTAACTGCCCCCTCACCCTGAGATTTCCAGAGGACCGCCTGATCCTTAGCCTCCTCCAGCTCACCCTTCCTTTTGACCAACTGATCCTTCAAGCTGGCGATAAGCGCGACATCCCTCTCAACCGCGGCCAGACGCTCAGAGGGAGGGGAGGTCACCAACTCTTCATCACTCAAGCGGCTAAGGGCCGCCAGCTCAGCAGAAGCCTGAATAACCTGGGAGGTACGCTGGATATACTGGGTCACTTGGTTGGTGGCAGAAGTCACAGTCTTGATAAGATGGTCCGCCAAGACGGCTCCCGAATCAGAGAGCAGGGCAGAAACGTCCAAGCTATCACCAACGGTATAATGAAACTCAGCATTCTCCTCCGAAAAAAGGGTGCCTGGGACGTCTCGGGCAGGACGCTTCGGGTCAGGAGTGTCCGCCTCCAGATCTACCACATGCTCAGCGTTTGGGGGATCCCTATTTCTTTTCCTAATCAGCTCCTGAGGGGTGCTCTCCCCAGTCCCCTCAGAACCGGCAGGCTGTGGCCCCAGGGGAGTATGAGTTCCTGTAGGGGAGCCTCCCCGTTTGCTGGCTGAAGAAGGGGTAGCCTTAGAAGCGGCGGCAACTTCCACGACAGAGGAGGGGGGAGCTATCGCTTTCACAGGCGTAGATCTAGGGAGAGAGGGAAGCCTTGTCCTACTAGCTGAGAGGCCCTTCAAATACTTCATTAAGTTCTTCTCGCCTTTCTTAAAATTGTGAGGGAGAGAAGGGCGGTTCTGGATAACGACAAGTTCGTTGCTTAAACCCAAACACTTCACCTCCTTCCTCGTCCAGGTGCAAGTAGCAAGATCTGCAGGGTAAAAGAATGAACAGTTAGAAAACCCTCAAGAGAGGACAATGGGGATAGAGAAAAACCAATGACGCCCCTGAACTACCTCTATCCAGGCCAGGGTTCAAACCCACTCGGGTCAGAAATCTATCAGTGGCGATAAGCTCCGCATGGGGAAGCCAGAAACTAGGGCCATAAACGCCTGATTTGTCTGTATGAGCCGCAAAATTCTCCACCAGATCATCATCCTTTTTGCTCAGCTTCACCTCAAGGGCCTTTCCTCCAACACCGGGATGATACTCCTGGCGAGTTTCCAGCCTGGTATGGACATGGTTCCTAAAGTGCCGAGGGATCCTCCATTCTGTAGCACTATGCACATACAGGAAGTTGTTCTTCCAGTCCCTCAGGCTGTCCAGGGCTGGCCACACCAGGGTATGACCTTTCTGCCTCTGGATAGACCAGTACCCAGAGGAACCCTCACTCCCAGAAGCAACCATTTGCAGGCCAGCCATGTACCTCAGGGCATCAATGGAAGGCTCGGCATTATGAAACAGGCAGGTCCAAGTATACGAAATCAGGGACCTAACCGCCATGGCGGTCAGTTGAGCTATGGCCACGTTCATCCGCCTGAAAGTCTCTTCCAGGAAAGAGTGCAGGGGGAAACGAAGGCCAAATTCTAAGCACTTGTGGTAAACTACTATGCAGCCGTCAGGGAAGTAGCATACAGTATCTTTCTCTCCGGGGACCACAATTGTGTACCCCTCCCCAAAATCATAAAATCGCTCGATCGCGGCGGCGGCGTTTTTCGCCAGAATCAAATCCCGATTTTTGGGTTCAGGATAAGTCCCCAGAGGAACGCGATATTTGGCCTTGTCCAAGTAGTATGTCTTACCCCTTTCTCGGGGAATGAGAGGGCCGGAGGTCCTAAAGGGATCAATCTCCAGCGCCTTGTCGTCCGAATCAACGACGTCATAAGGGGCGGGGTCAGGAGAGTTACCACCTCCACTATCCCCCGAATGCTCCTCCTCGACTATTTGGGGGCCAACCCCCCTGGAAGAAGAAGCAAAATTTTCCCTACTCTCCTCTCCATCCATCGTCCTCTCAGCTGACGGGTCGGTAAACGGTAAGATGCGGGCACGGGTTCTAGACATAGTAATCTAGGAAGAAAGAAAAACAAGAAATCGAAAGAAAGGGAGCAAGAGCTTGGAATTAGAAATCTAACCTAAGGTTGACTGCTGGTTGGACGAAAACTTGAGAAGGAAAGCCCAAGAAAATTTCCCAGAAATATGAAGGTGTGAGAAAAGGCTCGAATTTTCCTCTCAGAAGTTTGTAAAAAAGGAGTTTGTAAAAAGAAGAAGTACAGATGCTAGATTGCTTTTATAGGGAGGGGGACAGATGAAAGGTCGCCAACCCTAAGGGATCCGCCCAAGGGCCACTCTCCACGTGTCGCATTCTCGGAAGCCAGCCACTTGTGACTTCCCAAGAAGAACCTCGAGAAAACAAAAAGGTGTCAGGGGATTAATCACCCTATGACGTCATTCCTTCAAAAAAAAAAGAAAAGAAAAAATGGCACACATAAAACAAACTGCCTGATCTTTCATTAATCCGAAAAAGCCCGAAAATGGGCAAATTACATTCCACACACGGCAAGTAGAAAATACAAAAGGAGCCTAAATTTCCGGCTCAATGCGCCTGCACCCTATGAGCAGGCTTAGTCATCATCTAAATCCGGGGAGTAATCCCCAGGGCTGTCCTGGCCTCCTGCGTCAGACCCCCAATTCCAGTCATTGGAGTCCTTGAAGGGGTCGTCAGGGAGTCCATCCTCATCCCTGTCAGATGAGTAGCCCAAACCCTCACTATCTCCAGAATCGCGGCTGCTGACGTCCCAGTCCCTGCCATAAGGGACTGCCTGATTATCATCACAAGAACCGCAACCCACTTTCCTCACCATAGGGGAGGAGGGGCCCAACTCCGAAGAGGAGTTCAACTCATGGCAGGTAGGGTCAAATTGCTCTGGGTGCAGCCAGGGAAAGCACTCATGGCACCCCCTGTCAAAACAACCTCCACCCTGAAGACAACGTTTGAACCGGGAGCCGACCGGAGATGAAGATTTGTTAGGACGCTTGCCTGCCCTGACAAGAGCTCTCTTGGTGTTTTGGCGAAGGCGAGAGTGTAGACGCCGACTACGGTGCAGGGCCAGAAAAGCCGCCCTGGCATACCTCAGCTTCCAAAACCCTCTAAAGAGGAAGCTAACAGTGCGAACTCCATAACGAACAACTATTTTCTTAACCCAAGGCATGGTTCTCTGAGAAGAAAAAAAAACAGAAGGAAAGTGAAGGTATATTGATAAAATGGTAAGAAAAGTCGTAATTTATACAAAAGGAAGGCCAAGGCATTAAATGGCACTCCAACCACCTCGGCAGAAGACACAACCAATCATCAAACCAGCACGCTGCCCAAAAATCCACTGAGCATGAGAACTAATCATGACCAAAAGACATCCCAACTCTTTGCATGCCCAATGCAGTTAAGCCTCCTCCCTCGGGAATGTGCAAACGCATTAAATGCAATAGTGAAGCCAACAAGTCAACCTCCCACCATCTGAATCAAGAGTTCACCTGCTAGAGGGAAGCCCTGCTTCCCCCCAGCAGGTGAGGGCCAATTGATGACGGTCGGAAGCCTGCGCTGGGTCGCCTGCCTAGCAGGCCCCAAGGCGACCCGACCCGAGAAGCCAGAGAGCCTGCCCAACAGGCTGTCAGGATGGATCACCAAAAGAACCCCCAAGGGGTAGCTTCAGGCAATCGCCTGCCCAGCAGGGCGATGCGGCCCGCCGAGCAGGGCTTCAAGACCCCCTGCCCGCCTGTCTCCAGGGGACTTCTCCCCCAGGCAGGGCAGGGGTTACCGGGGGCCCCTCCGTCATTTTGCCTAAGGTAAGGGAGAATGGGTGGACAAAATGGATCCACGTGTCGCTTTACCATCCACCCATTCTCCCGCTCTTTTTCCCTCTCTTCCTCTCTCTTGTGGGAAAGTATATATACTCTCCCATTTCCCACTTGAAAGGGGTTGGATTTTCTCTCTTTAGACCCTTACTCTAAAAAACGCCACCTAGCTCCTCACGAACTAGGTTCGTCAAGGCATTCACGGACTGACTTAGGCATCGGAGAGGGTTCCCTCGGATAACCTCCGAGGCCCTGTGCGTTCCTTGTGCAGGGAGCAGGCTCACTCCGCCGGGAAAGATCCGACCCGTGGAGTAAGGAGAAGGAGAGAATCGAGAGATCATTCAAGCAATATTCGAGCATTAAGAACCCGAATTCGTAGTCGGGTTAATTGATTCCGATACCGGAACAATTTCAGGCTCACTCCGCCAGGAAAGATCCGACCCGTGGATTAAGGAGAAGGAGAGAATCGAGAGATCATTCAAGCAATATTCGAGCATTAAGAACTCGAATTCGCAGTCGGGTTAATTGATTCCGATACCGGAACATTGTTATTATTATTATTATTAATTTTTTTTTTGCAAGGAATTATGACTCATTTTATTCATCCATTAAGGGAATAAAAGAGCCTAACTTACAAAGAAGAACCCCTAATATGCATAAGCATCAACCCTCCTTACAACACCCCAGATTTTCTTAATCTAACAAAAACATCAAATTTAATTAATTTCAAAGTAACTTCTACAGGCTTAATATTGGCCTCAAAAATACGACCATTTCGTTTAGCCCAAATGTAGTATACCGCAGCAGCAAGACACGCACAATACCACCTATGTTTCCAATGTTTCCTGTTGCCCCTAACCATACACCATTTAACTTCAGTGAGTAAATCAGTGCCTCTATTCCTGATCTTCATCCAATCCTTGAGCAATGTCCAGATCTGCGTCAAATAACTGTAATCAAAGAACAAGTGAGAATGCGTCTCACTCGTCTGACAACAGAGAACACACCTATTTACCAACATAATGCCTCTACGCTGCAAAACATCAACTATTGCTAGCTGACTTTGACATGCTAAAGATACAATTACCCCATGCCTTGGAAGAATATGCTGACCATTGAGAGCTCGAAGCCAAGACTGCCTTCTCCCCTTACTCCTAAACCAACTATAAGCAGCTGCCAGCTGAAACTTAGTTCCATCCTCCCAGCCATTCAATAATCGTATGGCCTGCTCTTTACTACCTTCAGCCTGCAAGAGCATATCTTTTATCTGTATCATGCTTCTCAAAGTGCCCGAAAGTCTGTCCTGCTTGTGTATTTCCCAAATGAGTCTTGGACCTAGAACATAAGCTTTATTCCAAAGTGTCCAAAGATCCCCCTTGTCCTGCTGAAATTTCCAAAGCCGAAATGCTATTAAAGCATTATTCCAAGCTCTCAAATCCTTGATACCAAACCCTCCTTCATCCCAAGGCAAACAAATGCTATCCCAACTCTTTAAGACCAACCCCTTCCTTTGATTTGAACCTGTCCAAAAGAAATTACGACACATTCTAATAATCTTCTCCATAACATTGCTCGGAATTATAGCATTAGAAGACCAGAAATTCATAATTCCTGTAATGACTGAGTTAAGGAGTTGAATCCTGCCAGCAAAAGTAAGATTGCAAGAGGACCACCTTCCCACAATCTCCTGAATCTTGCTCAACAACCCAGCATAGTGATCCATTCTATTAACAACATCATTCAACGGAAGCCCTAAATACCTACAAGGAAATGAGCCTTGCTTGAAACCTGTCTGTAACAAAATCAGATCCTTAACTTCAGCTGCAATACCCCCAAAATAGATTTCAGTTTTGTCTTTGTTAGCCTGCAAGCCATCTACACCTGCAAATCTGTCTAAAGCACTAGTTGTCTGCATTTAGGATGAAAAGAGACTTGTTTGCCCTGATCAATACACCTGAGAATTCTAGACAACATCTCCATACTAAGGACAAAAAGGTAAGGAGACAAAGGATCACCTTGTCTAACTCCCCCTTTGCCTTTAAAAAAACCATGAATAGCCCCATTAACTTTTAAGGAAAACCACGATCCCTGAATGCACTCCAGGATCCAATCAATGAACTTAGGAGGAAAATTAAGCCCCCTCAGCATACCCCTAATGAATTTCCACTGAACAGAATCAAAAGCCTTCCTCAAATCAACTTTAATAAGACACCTGGGAGTCAAGTACTTCCTACTATATCCCTTAATCAGAGATTGAGAAAGTGCAATGTTATCCTGGATACTCCTCCCTTTGATAAAAGCACCCTGTTCCTATCCAATCAGCTTATCAATTACCAACTTAATCCTATTAGTAAGCAACTTACTAACCACTTTATACATTATTGAACAACATGAGATAGGCCTGTAATCAAGAACTGAAGAACAAAACTTCTTATTAGGGATAAGGGCCAGTAAAGTAGTATTAGCTTGCTTAATCATTTTAGATTTCTCAAAAAACTCTAGCACAGCAGCACAGAAATCTTTCTTAACCAAATTCCAAGAGGACTTGAAGAAGCCTGCCGAAAAGCCATCAGGACCCGGACTTTTCAAAGAGCCCATGGAGAATAAGACTGATTTAATCTCAACTTCAGAAGGCAACTGAAGCATTGCATCCCAATCAGATTGGTCCACAACTCCTCCAGCCCTAAAAAAAGAGGGATCCAGATCCATAACCTCCACTTCCTGACCCAGTAAATGTGAATAATAGTCGATGAAGCCCTGAGCAACCTCACCAGGCCCAATTCTTTCATTACCATTATGATCAGTAAGAACACCTATAACTTGCTGCAGCCTTCTCTCTTTGACTTTAGAATGGAAATATCTTGTCCCAGAATCATCCAAAGATATATTCTCCATTTTTGCTCGTTGTGCCAGAATACTAATTTCAGCTTTTTGAAGATCTCTAATACTCCCAAGAAGGTTCTCTTCATGGATCATCAAACTATTAGAGAAAGGGGCAGCCTGCAACTGACATTGACAAGCCTCCAACTCTTCTTGAAGCTCCTCAATCCTAGAGCTTATGCTAGAAAAACTCAGCTTATGTAACTCCATGAGAGCACACTTAACATTTTTAAGCTTACTAAACAACTTATAACCATGAGTTCCATAAACTCTCTTAGCCCAAGCTGTTGCAACAACCTCTGAGTAAGAAGAATGCTGCACCCAACAGTTTAAGAAACTAAATCTCCTACCCACCTTCCTTTCCCTAAAGACTCTAATCACAACAGGTGAATGATCAGAGACTCCTGAAGTCATAAAATGAGCAAAAGAGTTAGGAAAAGCAGCAGCCACTGTGCATTAATTAAGGCCCTATCTAACCTACTCTAAACTCTCGAAGTAGGATCCTGCTTGTTAGTCCAAGTAAATTCACACCCTTGCCCAACAATTTCCTGAAGACCAGCATCAACAATACAAGCATTAAAATCATCCATCTCCTTATCCACAGGAAGAGAACCTCCCACCTTCTCCTCTCTACATCTAACAATGTTAAAATCACCAGTAACTAGCCAATTCTTAGTAATTTGCAGACCAGATAATCGTGCCCACAAGTCCATTCTTCCATCAGCATCATTCAAACCATAAACAATAGTAACCAAAGAATCAATACCCGAACTCAGATGATGAACCAGACAATGCATTAATTTAGAAGAAGAATCAATAATAGAAACCCTAACAGTAACAGGGTTCCAAATCACCCAAATCCGACCATTATAATGACTATTATAATTGCAAAAAACCCCATAACTACCAAATTTATTATTAATGATTGACTGAGCTTTATTCTCTTTAATCCTTGTCTCAAGCAACCCTAGAACATCAATACCATTATCCCTAATAAGCTTTATTATGGCATTCTGCTTAAAAATCTCATTACTACCTCTGATATTCCAAGAAGCTATGATCATTAAGATAAATCAGGGGGATCAGCATCCATATCCTGACCAGAATCAGTCTGCAAGACCTCATACCGATTAGGTGAAACCACCTCCAATATTGTCTCCAATCCACCATTACCTGAATTAGAGCCTGTCACTAAAGGGCCTTGCCCAGCACATCCTGAGCGCCTGTGAACAGGAGTGAAGCCAACACTTGAGCCAAGATCAGTCTCCACTGAATCCCCCTGAATCAAGGTTTGGTCTCCTCAATCAAAAGCGCCTAGTGCCTGGGGTTCTGAGCTAGTGATACAGAGGCCTCCAGCCGGTACTTCCTCAGAGGTTTCATGATGCATTACATTAGGGATAGGAGGCTCCACATCCTTCCCTAATGAGGTACCACCTCCCCTCTGAGGGTCATCCTTCTTAGGAGTGTATCTTTGTGTAGGAACTTTAGTTGAAGCAGCCTGAGCCATCTTCTTCACCCATTTGCAATTAGCTTTTGTGTGACCAAGCTTCCTACACCCTTGACAGTAATATGGGATCCACTCATAATCAATCCTTTGCATCGATTGTCCCAGAATTGGAATATTGATTAACACAGATTCAGGCAATTCCATTGAAACATCAACCTCAACCAATACCCTTGCAAAAGAGATTTTCTCCTTGTAGGTAGTCGTTGAATCAGCAAACATTGGTCGTCCTATTTTGCTAGCCATCTTACTCAACACAGAGACGGTCCAGAGATAAGGATCCAAGTCTGGAAATAATACCCAAACAGGAACCAGAGAGACCCTCTCCATATCTTGCGAAAAAACGGGACTCCATTGTTTAAGGATCATGGTGTTCTGACCCACAAGTCATGGCCCTCCACGCAAAATAACATCCATATCCTTCTGGCAAGTGAATCGAAACGAAAACCATCCCTTCTTGAAATATTGAACAACCGGCAATCGTACCTGATTCCAATATTTCTGCACATACTCCTGCATCTGTTTGAGAGTAGGTTGAGCACCAATGATGTTTCCCATCAATGTGAATTTCCACATATCCAGCTCCTCCTCAAAATCCTCCAATACAATATCAATTTCCATAGAATCAGCACATTCCTTATTGAAATATAACTCCATACCCATCTTAGTTTCTGTTACTTTCGCTGCCCATGTCTTCTCTCCCACCGCAGCAGATTCCACCGCCTTCCTTGAATTAGAGCCTGATCCAAGATCGGACTCCGATCCTCTCTTTCCATGAATCTTCACCATCTCCAGATTCTCATCCTTCTCATTCAATCGCCGTCTTGTATCCTCCTTTGATCCACCAGAGACCCTTACAGAAGTCGCTTGGAAGGCGTTCTGGATTATCTCATTGATTGATCCACCTTGCTTGGGGGTCAAGCTACCCGATTGCTCCTTCTGAACCTCACCCTGCGTTTCCAAAATCACATTAGAAGAGTCCTTCATCTGCTCCTCATGTCGATCATGCTGAATTTTTCGCGGCCTCCCCCTCCCTCGTCCTGTCCCCGTCATCGTTACCGGAGAAGGTGAAATCGCATCGAGAGAGAAATTCTTTCTCTAGAACGAAGAGAGAGAAGCTATTATTATTATTATTATTATTTTTATAAAAACGGAACTTGTATTAAACACCAGAACAAATTACAAGAAGTTAGAGGGAAGCCGAGATACTATCTAAGCCCCCACTCCCTTAGAAATTGCAAAGCTAATTCTAGTGAAAATATGAACTGCGGCACGCGCTCCATCATCTTGTGATAAAGCGAATTTCCGAATCCGCTGGAGCAGAGAAACAACATCCGTGTCGAGCTCGCCGAGAGAGGAGAAGGAGAAAGGTAAGAAACCATACCCAATCGCCGTGCAGCGTGCCTGATACTTGGCACACTTACGACGAGCAGCATCAGCAACGACTCGTCCAGGCTCAAAAGCGGTAAGGCCGGACTGAGTCAAGGGCGAGGACCCAGTCAGATCAACACAAACATCACGCCCCTTGTCCCCTTATTATTATTATTATATATATTTTTTTTTGCAGAAAAATTATCATTTCATATCAAAGATGTGAAATTACAAGTTTATGCGCTATCACACTAGATCACCTCAACTAGGAACATCCAATACAACTAAAATCCTTTGGTATTTAGGACTAGAAAAGCTATGAAGACGAGCAGTAACTACAAACTTTATCTAAGCAAAAATTTGATCCACTGGAGTACTCTTGCCGTTGAAAACCCTTTTGTTTCGTTCCTTCCAAACCGCAGTCACAGTAGCCGCTAAACTGACTAGCAACCAAGGGATCTTCCAATGTCTTCTATGAGTATTGTGTAAACTCCATCGAATGATGCCTTTCAAAGAATAAGAAGGGATGCTAACAGCTATCCACTCTTGACATAATTGCCAGATATTACGAGCTATGTTGCATTCAAAGAAGAGATGATTATGACTTTCATTATCCTGTAAACATAGAGCACATCTATTAACCATGCAAATGCCACGCTTTGCAAATTGATCTACTGTAGGCAACTGTTTATGCACTGCTAGAGATAGCATAATCCTGTTATTAGGCACTAGAAGCGAGTTTGAGCCAATATTCTTGGGAATAACTTTAGCATTCCTGTCTGTGAGTCTCAGATAGATGTTCTAAACATTGAATTTATTACCATTGCAGCAGGATTTCAGAAAAACCTGGGCTTCCTGTACAGAACCACATAGCTCCACAATGCAATCTTTAACTTTAATAATGTTCTTAAGGCTAGAGGGGAAGTACTCCTTCAATTTAATGACCCAAACAGAGCTCTGCTGTAGAACATAAGCTGAGCACCACTGTACCCAAGCATTACCTTTACCCTCTGCAAGCTTCCATACCCATCTACTCATTAGTGCAATATTCCACATTTCTAATTCTTTGAGGTTGAAACCCCCTGCTGACCATGGAGTACAAATATCTTTCCATTTTTTGAATACAAATCTTCTCTGACCCTCTTTTATCCCCCAAAAAAATCTTTGCAAAGCTTATTAACCATTTTAAGAACAGATTTAGGGAAAATCACACTAGAACACCAAAAATTCTCAAGTCCAAACACTACTGAATTGAGAAGTTGAACTTTGCCAGCATAAGAAAGTAATTTTGTTGACCAGTGAGCTGTAGCTTTTTGCAACTTCAAAATGAGAGAATCAAATAGACGTACAGAGATCCTAGAATCAGAAAGTGGCATTCCCAAGTATCTGAAGGGAAATTCCCCAATTAAGAAACCAGTTTTCTCCAGAATAAGATCCTGCACATCTGAATCAACTCCTCCAAAATATATGTTAGTCTTGTCAGGATTAGCACACAGGCCGGATATAGAACCAAAATACTTCAAAGCTGCAATAATAGCCAAAACTGAGGGGAGATCACCTCTTGAGAAAATCATAAGGTCATCAGCAAAAAAAAAAGGTGAGTAAGTCCCACTTTAGAACATTTAGGATGATAAGAAACATTAGGCTCAAGACAAAGTGACCTAAGATGTTTGGATAAAACTTCCATGCTCAGGACAAAAATATAAGGGGATAGAGGGTTCCCCCTGTCTGATTCCACTCTCCCTTTTGAAAAACCCTCAATACCATCATTAAGCTTGAAAGAGAACCAAGGATCTTTTATACATCCCATTACCCATTTAACAAAAATAGAGGGAAACCCCAAACCTACAAACATTTGCTCTATAAATTCCCATTGCAAAGTGTCAAAAGCTTTCCTGATATCAACCTTAACTAAGCATCTAGGAGTAAGAAACTTTCTATTATAACCCTTAACCAGGGCTTGGGAAAGGAGAATGTTCTAAAAAATGTCTCTACTTTGGACAAATGCTGCTTGCTCCTCTCCAATTAAGAAAGGTAAGAGTGGTTTAAGCCTATTAGCAAGGACCTTAGATATGGCCTTATAAAAGACAGTACAACAGGATATTGGCTTGAAATCTAGAACACTCTTAGCTCCATGCTTTTTAGGAATTAGAGAAATAAGAGTAGAGTTAGCCTGCTTGGACATTTTACCAGTTTTAAAGAAGTTAAGAGCAGCCTTGCAAAAATCATTACCAACAATATTCCATGCAGACTTGAAGAAACCTGCAAAGAATCCATAAATCCCTGGACTACTATTAGAGTCCATTTGGAATACAACTTGTTTAATTTCCAAAGGAGAAAAAGGAGCAATAAGACCAGCAATTTGATCAGAAGTAAGCCCCCCCAGAAAGTTGATGCAGAGGTGTAACAGGAGTACTGGTCCCAAGAAGATTGGCATAATATTCCTGAAAAGCATTTGCTACCTCCTTTGAACCAGTTTTAAGATCACCCTCTGCATTCACAATAGCTCCTATCATCTGGTGAGGCCTTCTTTCAGAGATTTCTGAGTAAAAATATTTAGAAGAGCAATCAGCCAACTGAATGTGCTTGACTTTTGCTCTCTGATGAAGGATAGAAAGCTCAGCCTTCTTATACTCTAGGTAAGAATTCATGAGGTCCTTCTCAGTGTTGATAAGCAAAGGAGAAAAAGGATCTTCCTAAAGCTGTCTTTGACAATCATGAAGAGCTTTTTTAGCATCTTTAACTCTAGTGGAAATATTAGAAAAGTTTCTCCTATGGAACTTCTGAAGAGACAGTTTTGCATTCTTAAGTTTGGCAAACAAACAAAATATGGGAGATCCAGAAACCTTAATACTCCAGGCCTGTTGGACTGTGGGCAGATAATCAGGGTGACCACACCAGTTATTGAGGAAACTAAATCTCTTTCTAGCAATTCTATCCTGAGAAACCTCCACAATCAAAGGTGAATGATCAGAGATTCCAGATTCAGGAATAATTGCTGTAGAAGAAGGAAAAGAAGAAGCCCAAGTAGTATTAACCAAAACTCTATCAAGTTTAGGCCACACTCCAGAAGAAGGGTCTTGATTATTAGTCCAAGTCATATCACAACCTGCACTATGCAATTCTTCCAAATGATATCGAAACAAACAGTCATTAAAATCCAAGATCTTAATTTTTCCTCAGGAGTCCTGATGACATTAAAATCTCCTAGGACCAACCAAGGATCAGAAGGGATTATTGAAATTAATTCAGACCAAAGGTCCTGCCTATCCTTACCATCATTAAAACCATATACTGTACTTAACCAGAAGGAAACCTGAGTACAAATCTGAGTAACACAACAAGAAATATGCTGAGAACTCTTAATAACCTGATTGATAACAACCGTGGCAGGGTTATAAAAAAGCCAAATTCTGCCATTGTAATGTGAAACATAATTGGTTTCCACCTTCCAATTATTAAATTTACTATTGATAATCTTCAAGGCTTTAGAACTTTTGACTCTGGTCTCAAGCAAAGCAAAAATATCAAGCCCATGAGTAACTAAAAAATCTTACACCTCACTATGTTTAGTAGGATCATTGAAACCTCTGATATTCCAAGAAGCCACCTTCATTATTTATTAGGAGGAATTGGATCTACTCTTAAAACCACCATAGAACATCCTTGGTGCATTACAGGGAGCTCCCTAGTGCTGACATCAGGGGGAGTGAGGGGATCAGTTCTATCCCATAACCAGATACAACCCTACTCACCAAATCTTGAGATACACTAGGGAGGCCTGAGGTACCACCTAGTTCTCCCCCAACCTCATTCACCTGACTCTCATGGAGTACTTGGAATGCATTATCCAAGACTAAGGACTTCAAAATAGTCTCCTTAGGTTTAAAAGAGGATGAATTCCTCTTAGAAACAGGAATAAATGTGTCATCCTGGTAAAACTTCTTAGGGCTTTCTGAGTGCTTTACAGTCTCATTTAGTGGAGGGGTCAGAATAGAGCCAATGGTTAGATCCCCTTTGGCCTCTACCTGAACTACACCCTCCCCAGAGTCTGAGGTACCACCTGGCCCTGAGTGCAACTCACTATGTTGTGGATTCTTTGCTGCAGTCTTCTTCTTTTCCCATTTGCAAGATTTAATTGTATGACCAAGTTTCCCACAACCATGGCAATAATAGGGAACCCACTCATATTGCACCTGTTGACAGGAATGCTCACAATATGGTGTATTAATGATAATATGCTCAATCAAGTCTTTTGAGACATCAACCTCAACTAAAACCCGAGCAAAAGAAAGCTTGGCTTTAGTAGTAGTGGCTATGTCAGCACATAGAGGAGTACCAATTTTACTAGCCAATTTGCTAAGCACTGATTCTGACCAAAGATAAGGATCAAGATCAGGAAAAAGGACCCAAACAGGAACTACAGAGATTCTGTCCATCTCAGATGAAAATAATGGTGTCCACTCCTTCAAAATGAGAGAGTAAATTCCCACCTTCCAAGGACCATCCCTAAGAACCTTATCCATGGCTTCCTTAGACCCAAAACGGAAGGAAAACCAACCTTTTTTGTAATACTGCTCTACAGGCTTATCAATTGTAACCCAATTAGTTTTAACAAACTGCTGAATCATCTGCAAAGAGGGTTTTGACCCTAACACATTTCCCATAAGAGTATTTTCCCAAATCTCAAGCTCCGATCGAAAATCATCCAATTCAATGTCAATTTCAGTAGATTTAGAACTATCATCGCAAAAGAACAAACTCATTCCAGATTTAGAAGCCTGAACAACTTTTGACCATTTTGGCGGTAAATCATTGACAGGTTTAACAACTTCATTTACAGGTTTAACATCAGGTTCAACAGGAATATCATTGGAATCAATTGAATTAACCACCACAGGATCGTCATTCAAGTGTACAGAAGGTTTAACAGAGTTAAGATCAGTTTTACCAGCTGAGTGCAAAGCATTTAGAATGAAATCATTGAGCAAAGTTTTTTGCGAAGAACTCTGGTTGTCCAAATTCTCCATTGATTCTGCAGAAATCCTCTCCAAATTAGGTTGAGGAGGAAGATTCGCTTGCAATGACTTCTTGCTTGGACGACCTGGACCTCGTTTCAGAGGTTGAACAGAAGCCATGGAAGAGCTTTCGCGCGCGTAACAGAATTTCAGAGAGAAACAACCTAGAGAGAGAAAGTTTTCTCTCTCTTCGCTATTATTATTATTATTATTATTATTATTATTTTGCAAGAAAGGTACATCTTATTTTATTAATAAGATAAGGATCTTACAAAAGTATAGCCAATATGAAGGTTAGCCTTCCTCAATTACATCATTTAATTTCCACTAACTCGAATTCCCCGACCCCTTAATCTAGTGAAGGCTTCAAACTTTATCTTACTAGTGATACTAGATATAGAACAACACTTTCCCTCAAAAATTTGAGCATTTCGCTCAACCCAAATAGAATATACTGCTGCAGCCAAGCAATTGCAGTACCAGTGATGCTTCCAGTGTCTTGTCTTCCCTTTTAACGCGCTCAAATTCAGTTCTTTAATAAGATAGTTGCTTCTTCCTGTCAATTGCATCCAACAAAGCAGGTTCTGCCAAATTTGTCGTGAAAAAGGACAATGAAAAAAAAGATGTGTAGATGTTTCCTCAGCCTGAGAACACAGCACGCACCTACTGGCAAACTGCATTCCCCTTTTCTTCAGATTATCTTGAGTTGCTAAATTCTTCAACCCTGCAAGTGTCAGGAAAACTCGATGCTTCGGGGTCATAATAGCATGTCTAACACCTCTCAGCCAC
The DNA here is from genome assembly GCA_958450325.1 of Agrostemma githago. Taxonomy (NCBI): domain Eukaryota; kingdom Viridiplantae; phylum Streptophyta; class Magnoliopsida; order Caryophyllales; family Caryophyllaceae; genus Agrostemma; species Agrostemma githago. The sequence goes on from OY288261.1 coordinate 36,663,161, forward strand.
AGGATTACTTGATGTTTTGGCCGAAACCAGTCATATGCGACCCCAACATTAAACGAATTCTCCACTGCCCAGCTACATATCAGGCGCTCAGCCTCATTCTTGTCCCCTACAGCCTGCAGAACTTCGTCTCTAATTCGAAGAATCCCATTGAAAGTAGCAGTAAACCTTTCAGACTTGCTGATATCCCATACACTTTTCCCCTTAAGAATGTATCGCGTATGCCAACTGCCCCACAATCCCCCCTTATCTGTAATTAATAACCACAACCATCGAGCCATGAGAGCTTTGTTCCAATACAGTAAGTGTTTGATATTAAATCCTCCCTCAATCCAAGGTGCACAGATGCCATCCCACCTCTTAAAGACCATTCTAGTCTTATCTCCATCTCCTGACCAAAAAAATCGAATGCATAGCTGATCAATTTTCTTATTCACATTGACAGGCAGTATTGCATTCGAACACCAGTAATTAGTTAGGCCAAAAATCACTGAGTTGAGAAGCTGCACCGCGATCTTACTAATAAGAGCTTGATATTCCCCTCTTCTATTGTTAACAGAATTGAGGGGAAGCCCAAGGTACCGACATGGCAGTATACCAACAGAAAAACCTGTTTGAGCAAGAATAAGGTCTCTCACCTCTGTTGAAACACCTCCAAAAAAATGTTGGTTTTTTCACAGTTTGCGTGCAGCCCAGATTCCAAAGAGAAGTCCCGAAGTGCGTGCATGACAGCAGCCACTGATGGACAATCCCCTCGAGTAAAAACCATTAGATCATCCGCAAATACCAGATGATTCAACCTTAATTGGCAGCATTTGGGATGATAGGAGACCAATGCTTTAGAATTAATACTTCTTAGTCTTCTAGAGAGTACCTCCATACTTAAGACGAAAAGATAGGGGGATAGAGGATCCCCTTGTCTTATCCCGCTTTTACCCTTAAAGAAACCACGAGTATCTCCATTTACTTTAAGCATAAACCACGAGCCAGTAATACAGGTCATTATCCAACTAACAAATTTAGGAGGAAAGTTGAACGCTAGAAGCATATTCTCAATGAAAGGCCATTGAAGTGAATCAAAAGCTTTACGGAGATCAATTTTCATTAGACACCTAGGCGTAATGTAAGCTCTCCCATAATTCTTTATTAATGATTGAGAAAGAGCAATATTAGCATGAATGCTTCTCCCCGAAACGAATGCTGCCTGTTCCAACCCAATAATCTCCTCCAAAACCTCTTGAATTCTAAGAGTAAGAATCTTGCTAACAGTTTTATAAAACACTGAACAACAAGAAATAGGCCTAAAGTCAAGCACCGATTGACAAACCTCCTTCTTTGGTATAAGAGTAATAATGGTTGCATTGGCTTGCTTTATCATTCTACCTTTTAGGAAAAAATCCATAATAGCTGAACAAAAGCTATTTTAACAGTCTGCCAGGATGCCTTAAAAAATTCCGACGAAAATCCATCCGGCTCTGGGCTTCTATCAGAGCCAATAGAAGATACGCATTTCCTGATCTCATCCTCTGTGGGCAACCGAATCATTGATTCCCAATCTTCTTGCTTCACTAAAGGACCTGTCGTAATCATACTCAAGTCTATATTCTGAACATCTTTGCTGCTGCCCAGCATTCCTTCGTAAAAATCCACGAAGCTTTGAGCCACATCCCTTAGCCCCTCCCTAGGATTACCATTACCATCAATTATTACACCAATTACTTGCTGCTGCCTTCTCTTCTTAAGCCTAGAGTGGAAGAACTTTGTCGACTCATCTCCCAGTATAATGTTATCCATCTTAGATCTTTGCCTAAGTATACTTAACTCAGACTCACTTAACATTTTATGCTTCTGCAACAGTTCTTTCTCCATGTCAATATGACGTTGAGAGAAAGGATGTTGTAACAGATCATTCTGACAGTTTTCAATTTGCTTCTCCACATCCATAATCCTGCCTCGAATGCAGGAAAAATTGTCTTTATGTATTCTTTTTAAAGCCTGCTTGACAGCTTTCAGCTTCCCAAAAAGTTGAAACCCTGCTGTTTCGCACACAGCACTCCTCCAAGCAGATAGGAAGGACTCTTCACCCAACAGTTTAGGAAACTAAACCTAGCTTTCCTTCTATTCTCACCCAGAATTGAGACGATTAAAGGAGAGTGATCCGATATCCCAGGTGCCAGTGCAGTAGCAAAAGAGTTAGGAAAGGAGTTAATCCAAGCCCCATTTACCAAAACCCGGTCCAATCTTGTCCAAATACGAGTGTTGGCATCGTGCTTATTAGTCCAAGAGAACTCGTATCCCTGATGCTGGAGTTCCTGCCATCTATTATCACTAATACAATTATTAAATTCCTCCGTATCCCTTTCATCAGGTAAAGAACCCCCAATTTTCTCCTCCATAGTGCGTACGATATTAAAGTCGCCTGAGATAATCCACTTCCCCTCAATATTGACCCCACTTAGGTCACTCCAAAGATTTTGCCTACTCTCTCCATCATTGAAACCATAGATTACTGTAAAATTTACTTCACAACCGGTAGCATAGTGGAGGACTGAACTATGCATGAGTTGTGCAGTAGAAAAATTGACAGTAACTCGAACTGTGCATGCATTCCAAATCATCCAAATACACCCATTATAATGATGTTTATAGTTGCACTCTACATTATACCTCCTAAATTTGTTAACAATAACATTTCTTGCTTTATTCTCCTTTATTCGAGTTTCGAGCAATCCCAACACATCTATATTTTTATTCTTAAGCAGACTAAGAACAGCATTCTGCTTGACCTCTTCATTTCCACCCCTAATATTCCAAGTGCAGAAAATCATTGAGATAAATCAGGTGGAACAACATCATCCCCAAAAGTTACTTCCTGATCTTCCTGCAATATGTCATATCTGTTTGCCTTCAATATCTCAATTTTCTCCTCTTTGTTCATTTGGAAACCAAAAGAACTCTTGACCCCTGATCCCTTTATCACTGGTATAAAAGCAGCAGTACTAGTCTGTACCTCTATTTGATGCACCTGTCCCAATCCATCCAACATAGCTGAATTGGGATCCGGGGCAACCAACCCTCCCTCCATGGATTCCTTAGCTGAATTACTCAAGCTGGAACCCTGTCCACCACCTTTTTCCAGAATGCTAGTCCTCCCTGAACCTGGTCCCTTATAGACCAAATTTGGATCTGACTCACCGCATCCTGTATCAGCTTCAGTAACTAACAGGTGTATACCTGAGCTGTGATGTTACCAACTTAGCTTTCCTCTTCTCCAAATTATTATTATTATTATTATTATTATTATTATTATTTTTTTTTTGCAAGAGGATTATGCCTCATTTTATTAAAAAAGAGACTGGGTCTTACAAAAGATATATCCCCTATTAGATGGAATTTCCATCTAAAATCACCTAATTACATTGTCAATCTAACTAGATCAATGCCTTTGCCTCTAAGTCTAATATATACATCAAACTTAATCTGTCCGATTAACATTGTGCTAGAGTAATGCTTATTATCAAAGATCCTGACATTACGAGCGTTCCAAATACTAGATACTGCTGCTGCCAGGCTACTGCAGTACCAGAGATGCTTCCAATGCTTCTTATTCTTCTTCCTCGCACACCAATTAAGCTCCTTCTGCAGATCGTAACTCCGTCCTGTTATCTGCATCCAGTTCAGTAAGGCTTGCCATATCTTCCTTGAGTAAAAGCAGTCAAAGAAAAGGTGTGAGTGTGACTCTTCAGCCTGCTGACATAACCCACACCACCCTGCTAGATGCATCCCTCTTCGTTGTATATTATCAAGTGTAGCTAGCTTCTTCTGCCCAGCTAATGCTATGATCATCCCATGTCTTGGCATCACCCACCCATCTTTAAACCTATCCATCCACGCAATCCTTGGGAACTTGGGTCGAAACCATTCATAAGCGAAACTGACTTGGTACTTCCCATTAGCCTCCCAACTGCGAACAAGCTGCTCCGCTGCCTCTTCACTACCCACCACTGTTAATATTTCATCCCTAATTTTTAGAATTCCATTCAAATTTGCTGTAAAATGTTCCTTCTTTCCCATTTGCCAAACATTATGGGATCCAAAAATGTACCTCCTATGCCATTCTCCCCATAATCCCCCATGATTTGTGATTAGCTTCCATAACCATTGCCCCATCATGGCTTTATTCCAACTGTTAAGATGTTTGATATCAAACCCACCCTCAATCCATGGACTGCAAACACTATGCCAGCTTTTATACATCATTTTCCTCCTATCGGTTCTCCCCGCCCAGAAGTAGTTTTTGCACAGTTGCTCAATTTTTTTGCTGACATTAATAGGAAAGAGGGCATTCGCGCTACAGTAACTCGTTACTCCAAACATGACTGCATTCAGCAGCTGCACTCTTCCAACGTATGAGAGTTGCTTTGTGGACCAATTCTGCATAGCATTCTGAATTTTGCTTATTAGGCCCTGATATTGTTCTCGCTTATTGTTGACAGAATGGAGTGGCAGGCCTAGGTATCGACAAGGAAAAGACCCCATTCGAAACCCAGTTTCGTGAAGAATAAGATTTTGAATGCTACTTTCCACTCCCCCAAAGAAAATATCTGTCTTTTCTTGGTTCGCACAAAGGCCAGATTCTGCTGCAAACCTCTTCAATGCACTCGTGACTGCAGCCACCGAAGGCCCATCTCCCCTCATAAAAACCATCAGATCATCCGTGAAAATTAGATGATTAAGTTGTAACTGAGTACACTTAGGGTGGTATGATACTTGCGGCATCAAGTTAACCCTTCTCAATCTCTTTGAAAGAACCTCCATGCTCAAAACAAAGAGGTATGGTGAGAGGAGGTCTCCCTGTCTCACCCCACTCTCCCCTTTAAATAATCCATGCCCAGACCCGTTGATTTTAATTGAGAACCATGATCCTGTAATGCATTCCATAATCTATCTAATAAATTTCATAGGAAAATTAAAAGCAATCAGCACCTTCTCTTTAAACCTCCACTGGACCGTGTCAAATGCTTTTCGAAGATCAATTTTCATTAGGCATCTTGGCGTAAGATACTTCCTTCCATAATTCTTTATCAAAGCTTGGGAGAGAGCTATGTTCTCATGTATATTTCTTCCCGGGATAAAAGCTGCTTGCTCCCACCCAATCAGTCTTTGGAATACCAACTGAAGCCTACAAGTGAGTATTTTACTCACAGTTTTATAGAAGACGGAACAACACGATATAGGCCTAAAATCCATAACAGACTTGCATACCTGCTTCTTAGGTATTATGGTGAGCAAAGTAGTATTAGCCTGCTTAATCATCTTACCCTTCGCAAAAAACTCCCAGACTGCCTCACAGAACGTTTCTTTGATAATATGCTTGGATGATTTAAAGAACTCAGAAGAGAATCCATCCGGTCCAGGACTTCTCTCCGAGCCTATAGAGTGCAAGGCTTGTTTTATTTCTTCTTCAGTAGGCAATTTTTCAATCTCAACCCAACTTCCTTCTTGCACTATATCACCTTGTTGAATCAGCCCTATATCAATATCCTCAACCTGAGTACTTAGGCCCAAAAGCCTCTTATAATAGTCAATAAAACTCTGAGCAACATCATCCACCCCTTCCCTTTCATTACCTTGAGAATCCTGAATGGCCCCTATGATCTGCTGCTTCCTTCGTTCCTTGATTTTGGTATAAAAGTATTTTGCTGAACCATCCCCAAGGGTAATATTATCCATTTTCCCCCTTTGTTTCAGGATACTAAGCTCCGCTTCCTGGAATTCCTTATAACGTTTAGATAAGTCCCTCTCCTTTATCATGAGATCATAAGAAAAAGGTTCATGTTGAAGTTTTTGCTGACATGAATCCAGATCCTTTCTGAGTTCCTCAATTCGCCTCCCAATGCTAGAGAAATTCGTTTTATGCATCTCTTTTAATGCCATTTTCACGTTCTTGAGTTTATCAAATAGCTGAAATCCCTTCGTACCATGGACTTTCTTATCCCAAGCACTCTTCACAATGGAAGCATATTATGGGTGCTTGGTCCAACAATTCAGGAAACTGAAGCACGACTTCCTCTCATCATTAGGCAAAATGCTTACAAACACAGGTGAATGGTCAGATATACCTGAGTTGAGAAAAACCACATTAGAGTTAGGAAAGGAGGAAATCCAGTCCAAGTTAACTAGCGCTCGATCCAGCTTAGTCCAGACCCTCGATTCCGGATCATGCTTATTAGTCCATGTAAATTCGTTCCCTTGCCCTGCCAGTTCCATAAGCTCGCTGTCCTGAATACAAGCATTAAAGTCATCCATGTCCTGCTCACTAGGAAGAACCCCTCCTATCTTCTCATCTATAGTTCAAACTATGTTGAAATCCCCTAAAACTATCCAACACTTTACAGTGGTGCTAATATCTCTTAATCGATTCCATAAACCTTCCCTCTCCTTTGGATTATTCTTCCCATATATTACGGTTTGATGGAATTCAAGACCAGTAGCATAATGCTTGATATGAGCATGAATAAATTGATCATGCTTTTCTAAAATGGTGACACCCAAAGTGCTTGGGTTCCATATAAGCCAAATTCTTCCATTGTAATGCTTTTCATAGTTGCATTCCACAGCATACTCCTTAAATTTTCCCCTAATAATTTTCTTAGCTTTATCCTCTTTAACCCTAGTTTCTAGTAATCCCAGAATATCAATCTTCTTACTTCTAATGAGTTTTACCACCTCTAATTGCTTTATAGCCTCATTGCCACCCCTTATATTCCAGGTTCTGATGTTCATATCTATTTGTCAGGAGGTATTTCAGGCTCTAAAGGAAACACAGTCTCCTCTATCTTTTCCTCTATGCTACGATGCTCATCCTGCTGCAGCAAAACCTCAAATCTGTTGGGAGTGTGCAGTTGGTTAAGACCATCTTGCTCCTTTCCCTTATCTCCATTGAGCTGACCTCCAACGTCCTTCACCTTTAAGCCTAACCTATTGCATCCTGAGCGCTTAGCAATGGGGATGAAACCTGGTTCCAAATCGACATGGGGAGAGAGACCTAGCCCATGGCATCCTGAGCCTTCCACCATGTGATTTCCACCTTGGCCTCCCCTTGCATCTGCACCTAGCACATAGGGTCCTGAGCTAGTGAGTAGACCACCGGAGGGCTCCTTCCCAAGGGGTTTTGAGTGCTTTACGACTAGAGATGTGACAGGATTAGGCACTACCTCAATCCCCGCCTCATCTCCTATCGAGGTACCACCTATCCCCTGGGGAACCACCTTTTTCGGCGTGTACCGAGTTCCACGTACTACTCCTGTTTCTGCCTGAGTTTTTTTGCGCTCCCATTTGCAGTTACTCTTCTTGTCGCCAAGTTTACCACGACCATGGCAGTAAAAAGGCACCCACTCGTACTCAATGCGTTGCATTGACGCATCATTGTAAGGCGTACTGATCATCACAGCATCAAGCAACTCTTTAGAAACATCCACTTCAACCATGACCCTTGCGAATGATAGTTTCTCTTTGAACGTAGTTGTCGTATCAGCAAACATGGGCTTCCCCACTTTGCTAGCCATTTTACTCAAGACTGGTACTGTCCAAAGGAATGTATCCAAATCAGGGAACAAAACCCAGCCCGGAACCATTGAAACGCGGTCCATTTCTTGAGAGAAATTAGGACTCCAATGCTTCAGAATCATAGTATTTTGCCCAACTAACCATGGCCCTCCCTTCAAAATAGTATCCATGTCCTCCTAATTTCCAAACCGGAAGGAGAACCAACCCTTTTTAAAGTATTGAACCACTGGCTGCCTGACATGGTTCCATTGCTTGGTAGTGAAGTCTGTAATTTGCTTTAGAGTAGGTTTCGATCCAAGAAAATTCCCCATCAACGTGAACCTCCATAACTGAAGTTCGTCTGCAAAGTCCTCCGCCTCGATTTGGATTTCCGTTGAATTTGAGCTGTCTTCATCAAAGAAAAGTTCCATTCCAATCTTCTTCGGCGTTATTTTTTGCGACCATGTTGAAGAGTGAACCTCTTCAATGGTGGATTCCTTGTTCTCCGTGTTACCAAGTTTCCCCGTCTGGGTTTCTTGAGCTTCACCTTTTTTCCCGGATTTTAATAGGATTTCCTTGTTACCAAGATCAATTCCATTGTCACCTTATGATTTAGATGCAGATTGAAAAGCTTTTTGAATCAGGTCATTCAGGCTAACCGACCCCTGTTTCTCACCCATCTGGGTTTTAGTTTTCTCTTCCTGAGATTCTTGAACAAAGTTCTCACCATGATTAATGGATTCTTTGTGGTGCGGCGGTTCGATTTGCACATTTTTCCGAGGCCTCCCCCGTCCCCTTCCCGTAGTTGCAGCGGTACTCATGGTCGTCAATGGCGAACAACGAGAGGAAACTTCCTAGAGAGAGAAAGGAGAGAGAGAGAGAATTATTATTTATTTATTATTTTTTATTTTTTTTTATATAAACGGAGCTTGCATTAATATCGAAACAAATTACAAGAAGTTAGTGGGTAGCCGAGATACTATCTGGGCACCCACTCCCTTATTATTATTATTATTATTATTATTATTATTATTATTATTATTATTATTATTATTATTATTATTATTATTATTATTATTATTATTATTATTATTATTATTTTAGGAGCTGAAAATATTGGAGTTGGGCTGGAAATATTCAGGCTGAGCTGAGCTGAGCTTATAGGAGCTGGGCTGAGCTGATAAGAGCTGGGCTGAGCTGGTCTGAAACGGGCTTAAAATAAGCTGAAAAGAACATGGCTTAACACCAAAGAGAACGGACCAGACTTAACTAGCAGGCCCAAATTACTTGCCCTTACCCGCCAATTAATACAAAACCGGGCAACCTGGGCTATCGGGCCAACTATTAAGTGAATGAAAAAGCTATCTGCATGTGACTATGAGGGAAAGGTATTTGCTATATCAGATCGTTATTAACGGACAATTATTAAGTTGTATGCGTCTTGATTAGAGCACGGAGTAATTATTTTCATTTGCATAATGAATATACCTTTTTCGTTCCCTATATAATTAATTAATTTCTAAGTTGTAGAATTTATACGAAGTATAATATTTTTAGCAGATCGGGCGGGCTAGCCCGTTTTAAAATATTAGTGTTCGTGCCCAGCTCGTTTTGTAAATTGGTCCGGGCTTGTCCGACCCATTTATTAATTCGGGTCAAGATTTGTTGTCCAAACCCACTAAATAATCGGGTCAGACAGGTCGGACTATTCGGACGGTACGACCCATGATCACCCCTACCGCCAAGTTGAGAATGACTTGCGGAAAGTTCGAGTCAAATACAACGCTATCATCCACCGAGGGGTAAAATCTAGCCATGAAGTGGGCTACAATATTACCCCAACGTTTAATGTGCACACACCTACTACGAGAGAAAACATTTATCAAAGCAAAAATATTATCAAAACACGGACCTAGAGGACTGCGAAACACAACATCCGATCTAATAGCAGTAGTGAACGTCAAGGCATCACTCTCCAGAATAAGACTCGCTTCCCATTCCTCTCGCATTTGCTTCAATCCGAAAATCATAGTCCGAGTCTCAGCCATCTCAATATCCCAGCATACTCGCATCCGTTTGCATCCGGCACGCACAAATTCCCCCCTCGAGTTTCGACACACAAACCCAAGTCCCACCTCGTCCGTGCCAAAAATAGCCGCGTCCACATTAAGCTTGAGTCATCCCTCCTCGGGTTTCGTCCAGCGGTCATTACCAACACCCACATTTGGGGTATGTGCCATTCCAATTAAGCTCGTGTACTCAGTATAATCATCCACCAATCTGGACAGCCCCATCCATCGTGACAATAGGGGGGGGGGCATCGGATTCTCCTCGAAGAGTTTCAGGTTACACCAAGACCAAGCCACCTATGCCAAGGCCATCAACCGGCTTGCCTCCTCCCTATTTGCCCTGCACAAAAGCCATTTGAACGCTTCACAACAGATAACTATCGAACATAAGCAGAAGGAGATCAGTGAATTCACTCTCCGCCCAAATGATATTTATGACCGAGCATTGAAACAGGGTGTGGGTAGCAGTTTCCACCTCCGAGTTACACAACCTACAAACAAGGTCATCAAGGATATGTCATGTCACCATGTGTTGTTTAACGGGAAGCATCCCTGAGCAAGCACGCACACAAAGTGAGCTAACTTAGGAGGAATCTTGAGGTTCCACACCTGGTCCCAGAGTTCAGACTCAACATTCCCATCCACATTCATGCTTCGTCCTGCATAACCGCCAGTAGCTAGCCTGTATGCAGACTTCACAGAGAAAATACCGTCCCGAATCGACCACCAGTAGCATGAATCAATAGGTAAGTTAGGTCCTATAGGCAGAGTGATAGCATCACGGACATCACCCTCACATAGAACCTCCTGTAGCCTATCCAATCTCCACTCGCCACGGGTTTGGTCGATAAACTCAGAAACAGTTATATGCGGGTCTGCTTCTATGTTTGGGTGCGGAATTCGACTAGATGTCGATCCGGGTAGCCATACCTCATCCAAAATATTAATGTTCATGCCATTCCCGACCGCCACTTCAATCCTTCCAAAAGCAAAGCTTTTGCCCCCCATAGGCTCCGTCAACAATAGCTCAGGTCATGGCCCCTCCGTGCTTCGAGAACTCCATCATGCTTGAAGTATCCTGCTTTAAGAATCCGAGCCACAAGAGAGTTTGGGAACACAAGTACGTAGGCGCCACACCTGCTTTGCCAATAACGCCCGGTTGAAGAACCGAAGGTTTCGAACCCTATGCCACCCTCGTGCTTTGGGACACACAACTTTTCCCACGCTCTCCCGTGTATACGTCTCCTAGAGTCCGACTAACCCCACCAAAACCGGACCATGATCAAATTCACTTCCTCAATATAGTAGTGCCTTCCGGAAGAGAAAAAATGCTCATCATATAAGTTGGAATAGCTTGGGCGACAGGATTAATAAACACCTCTTTCCCGGGTTTGGATAATAATTTCTCCTTCAATCCTGAACTTTCTTCCATATATGCTCCTTGGTGCTGGCAAAAATAGCTTTTTTTAGAGCGGCCGATAATGGTAGGCAACATGGGATCTCATGATAAGCTTGAACTCGGTTCTATGTTGGACCATGACCCTAAAAATAACTTCCGTCTTCGAATAATTTTTTTTTGACTCGATGCTCCCTCGTACTGGCTAATTAATTAGCTAAAATCGAGCATTCCCCTGAAATCGTTCTAGCAAACAGAATACGGTCATCAGAAAATAAATAAATATGACACGCTCGACGCACCTCGACAAATGCTTATCCCGTGGATTTCTTTCCTCCGCCGCTTGCCGAATCAAATACGAAAAGGCATCTGCGCATAACAGGAAAAGATATAAAGATATGAGATCTCTTTGTCATAGCCCCCGGTTAGGTCGAACCTCACCAGTAAGAGCCCCGTTAATCACGAACGAGTGACTAACGGTTAAGATACATTCCATAATCCGCTCGACCCAAGTTTTAGTAAATCCTAATCAACGCATCATAGCCTCTAGAAAACTCCATTGTACCCTGTCATACACTTGACTCATATCAAGTTTCAGCACAATAGTCCCGGCGCGGCCCTCCTCACCTCTCTTCATGGCATGAAAAATCTTAAAGGCGATAATAGCATTATCCGTGATAAGTCGACCCCGAGTGAAAGCATTCTGGTTCTCCGTAACAATGGTGTTCATAATGCCCTTCAATCTGTTTGTCATTACTTTTGAGATAATTTATATATAACATTACAAAGGTTAATTGGCTGATACTTCATTATCTTACGAGGCGACCCAGTTTCCGGGATTAAGACAACGACCGTTTTTTTTACATGGCTCAGGTCTTCCCCATCAGCCCACCAAAGGAACAATCTCCGGTCCCACGATGTCCCAATGCCTTTGATAGAATAGAGCATGGAAACCGTCGGACCCCAACGCCTTATTCGGGTGCATATCAAAGAGAGCTTGTATGACCTCATCATCCTAAACCGGGCGAACAAGCATCACGTTCATATCTTCCGTCACTACGCGATGGACACTAGTCAACATCTCTTCTACTTCTCTCATCCTCTCGGCTTGAAAAAGACCTGAAAAATACTCGTGAATAATCCTCCCAGCTTCATCCTTCCCGGTGTGCCACGTTCCATTCCCTTGTTCCAGGCCATGAATACGGTTTCGCTTGTGCCTCTTGTTCCCCTTGTGGTGGAAATAACCCGTATTCTTATCCTCATCGCGAAGTTCATTTTTCCGGGCCCTAGTAAACCAATACGTCTCAACCTGTTAATATTATCCTTACCTTTCACCAAAAAGAAGAAGAGAGATTCAAAGGAAAGTGAAGGCAATGCAATGTAATATGTATGCAAGAACCTGAACAAAGTAGGAGGCGCATTGCTTAAGGCTCAAGTTTTAGATCAGAAATGGAGGTGGCTGGAAATACTGTTATGATATACCCCTTCGTTACCATAATGATCTTCCCATTTTATTATTATATATTCCTCGAATGGAATAAAAATAGGAAGATCTCTTCTCAAAACCATGGAAGTTGAGTTATGAGTGTGGGAATTAATGTTTCGGTAAACAAATTTAATAGCTAGAAAGTGAAAATAAGTTGATTCTTCTTGAAAAGAGGGGATGAGATCTCGAATGCAGTGATGAAGCTCGTCGACTCCAGCTATCTGATAAGCTAACTGCAAGCAATCCGTTTGCATCATGATGTGAAGGTATCTCTCATTTGTTTCCCATCTTAGCGCCTTTATATATAGCTGCAATTGTTTCCACTTGAAGAATCGATTAAGCCAGAAATGCCGCTTCACCTGATCTAACAACAGAAGAGCGTTGTTCCTTGATAATCCATCTTCCCGAAGCATTCCCAGTAGGCATTCACCCTGCATCAACGTTAATAACGGTAGCCAAACATTGGCATCTGTTGTGTGTCGGCTAAATCACCCACCACTCCTTAGATTTATGAATAAGAGATCTCTGTTCTTCACTTTATGAGAGTTCTTCTCTGTTAAATTTCGACGACACACGTCTCTTCTTCATATCATCCCCAAACTTCATTCAACGTGGATAGATGCTTGATATTTGGTTGTTAATCTGGAAAATGAGTTTTTATCACCATTAAATACGACTCCATTTCTGAAATTCCAAATGTTGTATAACACGTTGATGAAGTGGAAAAGACCCAGCTTCAGTTGTATCATCACCACTAAATAAAAAAGTTATTTGCTTCAATAGCCATTCTTGGAAATCCATATTCTCACCATCAATCAGAGTATTACTAAAATGAGTGCTCTTCCATAGATTCCTACTAGTTGGACAATCTCGAAACAAATGGCCAGGAGTCTCAATATATTTACTCGAGTCGTTGTCCCCATCATTATAGCATAGAACACAATGGTATGGGCCTACCAATGTCCTTTTCTCTCCTTCAATTCCTATGGGCATCCAATTTGTCAATAGCATCGAATTTTTCAATATCTATCTTCCATGATGACGGTCCTGGAATTTTCCACAAAACTTTTTTATAGAACATAGGTACAATCACAACCGTTTTCCTTGCTCTCTCAAACCATTCAGTCATCTCCGGTTTCATTTGAAGTAGCTCATAATATCCACTTTTGACACTTTAATTAAATCCCATTTCCAGTCTTATTCCAATAAGAAAGACTCTCCTTTGAGAAGTTAGTTAACGGAATAACGATTATTTTATTACACCATTCCTGCGTAAAAACTGACTCTAGCCTAACCATATTCCACTGTCCGTTAATCGTAATAAGATCTCGAATACTCCAATTTGCCGCATGAAAAGATGGATCATCAATATACACCCCTAGTTTTAATAATCGGAATACTTTCATTGACCCATTTGTCTTGATAAATATTGATGGGTAACTCATCTGAGGCCACACCAATTCCCACCTTCCAACTCAATCCAACTTCCAGCACTTCTCTCCCTTTAATTATTCCCGTCCAACCCCTTGACTAAGGATCCTTTCTTTTAGTAAGTCTGAACTCCTCGTAATTTTTGAACTGCCATACTTCACAATGAAGACCTTCCTAATAAGCGAATCCTTGTTCTTAATTATTCGCCATTCATTTTTTTTTGCGAAGAGAGCCTTGTTAGCTAATTTAATGTTTCTTATCCCAGTCCACCTATATTTTTAGGTAGGCTAAGGAAATTGGTCGATCTCCAGTGCAAAGTGCTCCCCTATTTATTGCCAACCCATCCAAAATGTGCCAATAAAGCGTTCACTTCATCAACGACACTTATCGGAATTTTGAAAATCGATAGGAAGAAACAAGAAAGGTTGTCAAGAACCGATTGAATTTATCGTTAAACGCCCTGCTGGAGAATTGAAAAGAGCACACCATTCCACGAGCCAATTATTTTAATAAATTGTTCAACAATCCTTTTCAATATACTTCCAGAACCTGTCGCACTAATTTCCGAGATGCCTAGGTACTTCCCTAAACTATCACACGGTTGAACTTAAAAATTTTCAAGCTATCCCTAATGATTCCTAGATTGCAATTAGGGTTGAACACTATGACATACTTCTTCTTATTAATAATCTGTCTGGAGAGTGCACAGTATTTAGACAGTAGTTTGTGAAAATTTATCACATTGTCATGTAAACCTTTTGATAACTTGTTATTTACTCATATTTATACCCCGTTTTTATGTCTCGTTAATATCATTTATATAACATTATTTGGGCTTTATAGTGTACTTTCCATTAATTTGGATATTTACTCAAGTGAATATTATTTTAGAATAAAATTGGCTAAATTATATTAATTGTGAATTATAGGTACGAGCTGATCGGTATACACGGATGATCACTGAAAGCGGCTAGATATAGGATGAGCAAAACGAGACGACAGAAGATAATTAACTATATGGAAATACAAGCCCTACCAACTTATTAACTAGTTGAGATTAGACCTGGCAAAACCCGACCCGACTCGACAAAACCGATCCGACTTACCCGAGATCGAACCCATTCGACAATCGACAATACTGAAATATCTTAGTGATCGAAACCGACTTGGTTTGATTTGACTTAATCCGATACCTGATTATATCCGATAACCGATAGATTCCAAATTTGATAACAACCGAGTCGTTTAAACTCGACAAGAAAATAGCCGACCCAAATCTGACTCGAATAACCTAAAATTATCCGAAATATACGTATGTGGACGTCCGTCCGCACAGCCCGGCGCCCCGCGCGCACCCGCGTGGGACCGACCCGGTTTTTCAATGTGTGGCGGCGGCCACCCACGCGGCCCCCTCTCTGTCGGGGGCCGGTCCGATCTCGCGTACGGGGCGATGTTTCGGACCTCGATTCGGATGACGATCCGGAGTTGTACTAGACGGGTGCGGGCACCCGTGTTTCCGTTTGGGAATCGATCGAGTCTTGGTTGTAAATGTTTAAAGGTCGATTTATTTGGTAAGGCGACCTTTTTAGTGAACTGAATTCGTTGCCGATTTGTGGAGCCGCCACCGAGTCAATTATGGGGACTCGGAAATCATTCAAGTCAACTTTGATCCCTTGCCGGCTCAAAGTTGAGTGGCACGGGACCTAAAGATAAAGACTTGTACCCTTAAGCACTCCATGCCTGGAATGACTCTCATTGCCAATGGTTTCGGACATTCGGAAACCGTCGATTCCGAGTAAGGGGTGAGGGTACGTATTGGGAAGCAGACATCCGATAGATGTCAACACCCAATCCCGCCCGCACTATAGCGGCCTCTACTAATCAATCGGTGGGCTGATAACCTAGTTCTTTTGTTGTGGTGGAAATACTGTAACATCCGTTCTTTTAATCCTATACCTTTTGCTACGTCGGTTGTTAAAGACAAGTAAGTTTTGTCGTCAAAGTAGTTATGTTTACATTCTTTGCATGCGATTTTACGTGACAGGCAGGCCATGAAAAGATGCACGTAGGAGAGTAGAGAGTACTAGTATTATACGTATTAGCAAATCAGTTTTAACGTGATAATACGGATATTAGTCGTTCTCGTGGTATACCTTACCTGGTATTCTGCTTAAGATGCGTCGATTCGGTATTAATAGAGATGCGTCGAACCTAGTAAGGCGAGCACCTGGGCTAATATGGAACCCGGCCATCACTTTGTTCAATTTTAGTTGTTTTACGTTTTGAATTCCGTGTTAGGTGATTTAGCATGCGATTATAAGGTCATAAAAGAAATAAATCATACGAACAACTGTAAATGCGAATGTAGGTAAATCACATTGTGAGTAGTTGCACCATCGGAATATACACTAAACGGGACACGATGCATAGATAGTTTGGGAACGGATCTCGGAAGTACTCGGGTCTATTTAGTGTGTTTTAGTGTTTGCGGTTGAAATGGGGACGTTACGTATTTTAGTAGGTGTTTGTGGACCTAGCGTCCACATCTAGTGTTGTCGTAGTACATAATAATAGAAAGTACGAATATGGAAAATTTGTTTAGATGGCAACCTAGTGACGACTCAATTTCAATAGGCGGATCCTCCTAGCTTGACCAGTGACTCCGGCAGAGCTCCATTACCATTGATCCTTCCTGCGGCTACTCCGGCAGAGCTTCGTTACTACGGGTTGATTCTGCGGCTAATCCGGCAGAACATCGTTACTAGATTTGAGCTAGTCGAACACAGGCACCCGGTATCGATTGGGGTGCTCGAAAGTGAGGAGTAGCGTCGATGTCGCTTTTTTTATCGGAACTACGATCGATTGGATCGTTTGCCTCGGGTGTCGGAGTGCGAGCCCTTAGCGAGAGATTAGAGGGAGAAGAGAAGATGAGATGTGTCGAATGAATGAGGTGAGAGAGGTATTTATAGGTGTTTTCGGCCCTCGTCGCTCATATGGGCGCCAGAGTTGAGGCGCACGAAGACTCAGGCGCCTGGGCTTAGGCGCGGGGAAACCAAGACGCGTGAGGTTGGGCGGTTGGGATTTTGAGGATACGATTTTGATACTTTCCAAAACCGAGAGGAAGAGTATAATACAAAGCTTGGGAGCTAAGGCTTCCGTGCGTGTTACCCTAGCGCCGTGAACATTACTGGGCCTCGGGTGTGCATCCCGAGATTCATTTGGCGCGGTGTTGACTCGGTTCGATTTTCGGGACCGACTCAGGGTCCCGGTGTCAGAATTGACTCTAATTAGTGTCTATGCGACTGTAACAACACGACTAAGGCTGCCATCATGTCAGTTTAATTTGCCCGAGTAATTTATTTGATCTGTTCTATAGAGAAACTACCTAAAACATCGCAAACCCGTGTCGCGTTGCAGTCCTATCGTCATCAGATGTTTGTTGGGCACTTCTGCAGCCACCAGGTCCAAATCTAGGAGTCTACAGAAGCCCCCACTTTGACTGAGGCTTGGACAAGGCGAAAGTCAAAAGTATAGCCGCACAGGTCAATCGAAGATTACGACCTGGTGGCTGTCCAATCGGGTCGTTTTAAGTCCATTAGACTGCGTGTTGAGGCTCGCCAGCCAAGGCTTAGAAGTCATACCTGACGTCTTCGCTGGCGCTTGCTTGCTTGGGCCCGAGCCGTTGCTGGTCATCTCGTTCTCGATTCTTTATGCGCGCGCGCTTTGTCTTCTTCGTTTTATTTAAAGGTTTTGTTCAATTTTAAGTGTTTTTGTGCGTAGGTGACGCGTTAAGCGTGGGTGTAAGGAATGTTCATATGTGTTGGCTTCCATTTTGAACAAACATTTTGGGGATGCTTGTGAACCCTTGATGAAATAAAACGTTCGAGGGCGTCAGTCTCCACTCGAGCGGCTGTCTTTGGGATGCTTGTGACCCCTTGGGCGAAATAAAGCTAAACAGAAATGTTCGACGACGTCAGTCTCCACTCGAACACTTGTCTTCGGGACGTCTGTGATTCCTAGGACAAAACAAACAAGATAAACTACTCGAGGGCGTCGGTCTCCACTCGGGTAGATGTCTTTGGGGATGCTCTGACCCCTAGGACAAAATAAACGATAATAAACTACTCGAGGGCGTCAGTCTCCACTCGAGCAACTGTCTTTGGGGATGCTCTGAACCCTAGGACAAAATCGCTGTTGTAAACTACTCGAGGGCGTTAGTTTCCACTCGAGCAGCTGTCTTGAGGGATGCTCTGACCCCTAGGAAAAAATTGTTGTTGTAAACTACTCGAGGGCGTCAGTCTCCACTCGAGCAGCTGTCTTCGGGGATGCTCTGACCCCTAGGACAAAATTGCTGTTGTAAACTACTCGAGGGCGTCAGTCTCCACTCGAGCAGCTGTCTTCGGGGATGCTCTGACCCCTAGGACAAAATTTCTATTGTAAACTTCTCGAGGGCGTCAGTCTCCACTCGAGCAGCTGTCTTTGGGGATGCTCTGACCCCTAGGACAAAATTGTTGTTGCTGTGCCTCCGGGATACTAAGATCCCTCGGGCAAAATTGCTGTTGGTGTGCCTCTGGGATACTAACGTCCCTCGGGCAAGATTGCTGTTGCTGTGCCTCCGGGATACTAACGTCCCTCGGACAAAATTGTTGTTGCTGTGCCTCCGGGATACTAACGTCCCTCGGGCAAAATTGCTATTGCTGTGCCTTCGGGATACTAATGTCCCTCGGGCAAAATTGTTGTTTGTTTATTCGTTTTAGTTAAATTTTATTTTGCAGGTTTATCTTATCTTGTTCGGGTTTGTTTATGCTTTTGTCTCGGTTTGTTTATGTATTTGAGTCTTGTTCAGAGTTCATTTAGATTAGTTCGAATTGCTTTATTATGCGTTCGGGTGCGGTGTTTAGGTTAAGTGCGGTCCTTATGCTTGTTTCATTATCGAGAGTGCGTTATCGGTATTGATTAGTAATTGCTCCGTTATTGTTATATTAAGGGTGCATGTTTTTATGTGTATCGAACTTCGAGTCTTGTTTATTTTGCTTTAGTCTGTACTGGGTCGTTTAGACGCGCATCCGTCTGCACCCTAATGTTCAGGCGCCTAGCCTCCAGCGTGCTAGGACTCAAGCGCATTGCTTGGGGCGGTCGGGTTTCTGTGGACCGGGTCGATTTAAGTAATCGAAAATTGGGGCGATTGTTCATTCGATCTAAAACTCGAGCGCGTCACTCCCTTCGCCTACAAATCGATTTCTCAACTTTCTTTGCCAAATTCGTCTCGATTTTCCGTCGTACGCGACAATGTTGACTCCGGGTAAGCGTTCTTTACTTGTTTATTGTCGGTTTCGTTTGATTTGATTGATTATGAGTTCGTTTTGTTGAAAATCATAGAAAATCGATTTGGGTGTTTTTGATTTACTAAGTTTCGATTCTTGTGCTTAATCTCATTGTTTTTTTTTTGAAAGTTAATCTCATTGTTAAATTAAGGTTGATTACAGCTTGTTAAAGTAGTTATAAGCTTGATAAGGGTTTTCGAGGTGCGACAATGGCTCCCTATGAAAATGTGTTTGGAATGTTAGGGTTAAGGACCGTTTCCCGATTATTCCCGTATTTTATTTGCGCAATTTTGCTCAAATAGTGTTTGTGAGGATGTGGGTAGCTCTCTTGTCGATTCTTATGGGCTAGGATGACCTTTAGGACCCTCCGTGAGGTTTTGTGTGTCTTAAGACGGACCAAAATGTGTTGTAACGACGCCGGATTTTCCCGAAACCACTTCCACTGTGACCGGGATCGAAAATGCGTGCTAGCGACTTTCTCGGAATTTTGATATCCTTATCCGAAATTTTGACCCTATTTTGACCTGTTTAAGCTGTTTTAGCCTGATCTGAGGTATATATTTTAGTTTTTTGTTTGGTTTCACAGTTAGGGATGATACCGAGCGTCCCGAGGGAACTTCCTCGGTTGGTGCTAGTGAGGAGGTGGTTGGGGCGGGTTCACAGACTCCTCGAGGGATTCGCAGGAGGCGACGGAGCATCTCGTCTCAGCGTCGTGACCCTGAGACCATTAATGAGGCTGATTTCGATAGAGTGAAGAAGCGTAAGCTTTCGGAGACGGTGGCTAGGAGGGTTCATGTTCCGGTTCCTATACCGGAGAACGAGGAGGTCTGTTACGAGGATCCCGATTGGGCTCGGGACTGGGATGATCATCAGCTGATGTTTCACCTTGGCCTTCACGTTTCTCACCGTATCGTGCGTGATCTAGTGAGTGTCCTATTCGTGCTTATTAGTTATGTCTCAGGTTTTTCTTTTTGCTCGGGTTAGGTTAGGTTTGTTTATTATCGTATTGTTTTTGTTTGCAGACCCCCGGTCCGATGAGGACTTTCTCGGGCTTTAGTACGTGTCTCGATATTTACTTTCAGAAGTTGACCCCCGCAGTAAAGGAGATTATCAAAAGGACTGCTCTAGGTCCCGTGGTCGAGCAATGGGTCCGGCTGGTGGGTTGCAAGACTAAGTGCAACCTTATGGTGATTAGGGCGATGATAGATCACTTTAATGATACTATCTCGACCTTCCACATGGCTTTTGGGGAGGTCGGGATGACCCTGGAGGATTCTGGGATGATTACCGGTCTTCCCTGGGGTCCGGATAGGATTAGGTGGGCCGCCGAAGGCCCTAGGCTAGATAGCGATGAGGTGCGAGGCCTCATCGGGGATTGTTTGGAGCATGAGGCATATAGTGCGCCTCATGCTCTGGTAAGCTCGTATATCATCGATCACTTCGAGCGAGTGGTGGTGTTAGAGGGTCGAGAACCCAACACGCCGGAGCAGGATGCCCAATTGTGGTTGTGGTATTTCCTAGGGTCGACTCACTTCTCGGATAAAGGTGAGAGGTTTAGTACTAGGGTTTTGCCTTTCCTAGCTGACCTGGCCCAGCTAGGACGTTATGATTGGGTGACCGTGGCTTTCGCGGAGATGACTCGTTGTCTGCAAGTCATGGTGAGGCCGTTGGTGATAGGGTCGGCTTTAGCTGTGCCTATCGTGGGTCCGGGCCTTATACTGGAGGTTAGTTGCTATTCTCGCTTTTGTATTTCAAGTTCTACTTACTTTTCGGCTTGGTTTTGCTAAAGTTGTTTTGGGATTTTACAAATTTGGATCTACTCCTATTTCCCTTATTTGGCACCTAAGACGGTGCGGGTTCACCCGAAGAGATTCCCGACGGGAATCGAGTGGAGGCTGGCTCAACCTAAGAGCACAATCAGCCATTACCCGTCGGAGAATGCGTTGGGTAACAAGTTACGCCTCGAGGATGTAAGTTTTCTTTTTATAGCCTATTTTGTTCAATAGCCCCCAAGGTTTGGGATTCATTGAGATGTTGGTTTTATTTGTGTAGTTTGTGGCCCGCCCTTGGGCCGATTATGAGGGCGTGCCCGGGTATGTGACTGCGGAACTGAGGCCTCGGAGTTATAGGAGGATGCTCCTTCCTGCGTTGTTTCGCCCAGTTTGGTATCTGGGCGAGCGGTTGGTGCGTCAGTGTCTGTATGACGATTTCATGGTGCCGGTTGATCCTCCCCGGACCATGTTCAGACCACCGACCACCGACCACCGCAGAGGTCCTCGAGGATAGAGACGGAGAATGAGGCGATACACTCTTGGTGCCTAGTGCCTCCTACCTATCTCACGTCACCCGGCGGTTAGCTTGGTACCGCCTCGTGGTAATGTTCTAATTTTGGTTCTAAGGTTTGTTTCGTTGTTTATTATTTCTTTACCCTCTGACCGACCTATTTGTCATTTTCTCAGTTGGCCGATCCGGCCGATGAAATCCAGCCCCCAGATTTTCCCCTGACGCTGCTTAGGGTGGACGCGGTTGGGATACCTTTCACCGAGTCTCTTCACCTGTGTTCTGCCGAGGAAATGGATGCCGGGATAGAGTGGCGTGACCGGGTATACCGGGTGATTTTTGGCTTTCGTTTTCGATTTGGGTTCTAAGGTTTTGGATTGGTTTATCTAACTTTTACGGTTTCAACTCTCAGGTTTCGTCAGCTTGCCATCAGCGGTTGTGGCAGGCCGCCAACTGCTTCCGGGCCTACGCCTCGAGGGTTTCCTGTGACACTTCGGGACCTCGATCGTGGAGTTTGCATGACTAAGGTGGTTCTCTAGGCTGCTTTCGTGTTTTCCTAATGTTTGAGTGTATTCGCAGGATGTCTCGGATATAGTGGGACAGCTGGTGTGGACATGACATAGGTCCACCCCGACGCGGCCACCCGCGGGTTTTGGGAGGCGAATGAATCTCCATAAGAGATGGATCGAATTAAAATTTAAATCGAAGTTGGAATCGCCACCGAACTTTGTAGGAATTCAGGCCCGTTCGAACCCACTCTATATCTTAGTGGGCCGTGCACAAAGTACGGCCCATTACGATGTCAGAGTTTATTGGGTTCGTCCCTTTGCATTTGATACCGATACCGACATTATCGGATACCATGTATTGAATGACTCACATGTGACAACGGTTTCGGACATCCGGAACCGAGGTTCTGAGTAAGGGGTGAGGGTACGTGTTGGGAAGTTCACAAAAAACACCCAACCCCGCCCGCACTTAGCGACCTCTACTAAGATATCGTTTGACTTTCAAATACGCGCGTTAGTAATACGATGAATCATATGCAAACATTGGTTTGACTAAACATGCGAACAATAAAATGGGTTGCTATGTTGGTTTAATGCATCTAATAATAACGTCAAAGTTATATTTTGCATGCGATGTCCGTTTTAGTACAATAAAACAAACAACGAAAAATAAGAGACAAAGACAACGAACAAACGGGTTAGTAACGGTTTTCAAATTGAATAAACGATGTGAATATGATATGATGCATGATTTTGAAAAGATGAATCACGTGATAGACTTGACACGTGATGACCGAAGTCATTAAAACGTTCTATCGGGACTCGAAGGACGCTTAAAGACTCGCTGTTTTGATGAACCAGGAGCCACTCGATCGAGTCATTGCGGGACTCGACCGAGTGGTCTCGAAAAAAGGCTTCTGTCTCGGGTTTAGGGATGCCACTCGATCGAGTGGGCTAGGCACTCGATCGAGTGCCCCCTGTACGGAATTTTCGATACTCATTATATTCGACGCTTGATTATGGAATCAATATTGAATATTCGGAGCGACCCTTTTTAGAAAAGATGTTTTGTAAATCATTTGAAAATCGAATTAAAAACAATGTAGATTCTCAACGCGTTGAAATCGTCGTATTTTGTTTTTAGGACTCCGTAACGATTATCTTAGCATCAACGAGATTAATTTGATTCTTGTAGATTTGATATTCGACTATAGAGTCGGTATCATATTTTAAGAATGACCATTTTTTTTGTATAAAAAATAGATAGTTGCATAATATCGGTATTAGAAACGATTAAAAAAGAAAAAAAAAAGATGCGACGACGACCCGAATAAAAGACGGACGGACGAGAGAAAGAGAGAAAGAAAAGGAAGAAAACGGGTTTGAATTGGACACCCTCAACCTACATGCTTTAACTTCTCGGAATACGGCTCGTCTAGTTGTGGCTTAGACACGGGAGCTTCGAGATGATATAGGAAGAGTTATGACGGTTTATAATTGGGAATGGATTTGACGAGTTTTGCTCTCGGGTCTTTGACGAGTTTTGATCTCGGGATTGTGTATGATTAGGGTAGGGATTTGGCGAGTTTTGCTCTCGGGTTTGTATATGGTTTGCCTAAAATTGCCTAGAATTTCGGGTTGTGAATTGTCGGGAATTGTGTATGTGTAACTGTTGTATCGTGAGGTTGTAATTGTTGATGTAACATGAATGAATATTGTGTTGTGCAAGGGGGGCTATTTACAGGAGAGCTTCCCGACCTTGGCTAGGAGAGGTAGCTTTACTTGGGTGAGAAGAAACACCGCTTTGGATAGGAAAAGCACGCAATTTGAAAGGAAACATGATTCCGTCGTTGGGTGGAAAAGGAATCCTTTTCCGGCTGGAAAAGGGGTCACTCGACCGAGTGCGCCTAGTACTCGATTGAGTGCCCGGTCTAAAGCCGGTTTTGAGCGATTTTACGAGCCTACTCGACCGAGTGGGCTGGTCCACTCGATCGAGTGGGTCTAGCTCGGGTAGAAGGCTCTTTAGAGATCAAATTCTATCTCTAACGGAATTGTTTAATCTTTTTTGTAGCTGATTTTTTGTAGTTTTCGACTTCTAGTTGGATTTGTGGGGTGACACGACAGATATTTATGCCTCGGAAATATCTTTGACTGGGGTTTGACTCGGTCGCTAAAAGACGATTTTACCCTTGGTGCTGGATTCGACCCAAATTAGTCTTATTTGACTCGACATGATCTATTGGGCCTGAATTTGAGGTTAGTTTTG
This sequence comes from Agrostemma githago, assembly GCA_958450325.1. Lineage (NCBI taxonomy): Eukaryota > Viridiplantae > Streptophyta > Magnoliopsida > Caryophyllales > Caryophyllaceae > Agrostemma > Agrostemma githago. The sequence goes on from OY288261.1 coordinate 36,687,467, forward strand.
TGAGATTTGTACTCCGTAAAAGCCCAAGACAGAAACTAATGGTTTCGAGCCCATATCTGAGCGCGTAGAAAACATGTTTGCGTCCGATCATCATCGGATGTTTGTCGGAAACTGCTATAGACACCTGACAGCCAAATGTGGGTGTCTACAGAGCCCTCACTCTGACTGAGGCTTGAACAAGGCGAAAGTCACAGTAGCTACTAGGTTAATCAAAGATTAAGGCTTGGCAGACTTCCGATTGGTCGTTTATAGTCCGTTAGACTTTGCGTAAAAGGGCTCGCCAGCCATAAGATAGAAATATACCTGAGCTGATAATGATGACTCCGTGGGTATTTGGACTCGTCGTGTAAGTCCCGGGTGCGCCTATATGTGGGCCCATCCCGTGAAAAATGCCGCCTTGGGCTTTCCGCTGGGGAGTGAGTCGCATGGCCCTGCTTGAATCGTCCCTTTACATGATTATGCAAAGTTTTGCATGTAACATTTAGGTAAAAATGAGTCACGCTGGGGAAAATGATTTTTGCTTCATTTTGAAATCGAAGTCCTGAAAGCAACTCACGTGCTAGGAGATAGGTTTTCAAAATTGAAAGGTGGTAGAAAGGAAATTTGCAGTTTAAACAGACTGAAATTTGACCTTGTCGAAAAGGATTTTCTCAAATGGCTAAGTTTTGCCGATTTCAAAGCGGGAATTCGAGGAGAGAGGTTTACCGACAGACTAAACTCTGGACGTGACCGGAAGAGTTGACAGATACGACTGGACTCTCGAGGGGTTGGACCGTGACTCGGTAGGGGGTGGGCCACCTAACAAAGACTATTAAGTTGCGCTATTCCGTAGCCTAGGCGAGTGGCAACACGGTCGAATCCTCGGAATGGGAAAGATATGCTATTCTGGGGATTGCAGTAGTCGGTAATGAGACTGTTGTAGTCTAGTGCTCTTTTGGATTTTTTTATGTTTCGGGGTATATTCCCAAGGTAGGGTGCAACTTCGAGTCCCTGACAGATTGTTGTCTTCGACTGAGCCGAGTACTAGGACACACTACAGAAAGGAGGCTAGATTTTGAAAGTATTTGGATTATGTGAGTGGATGGAGAACTTCTGCCTAGGAGAAGCCCCCAGGATGATAAAGCTAGTTGCTGAGAAAATAACATTGTCGTGACCGGAATGATAGTGCTTTTTGAATGTGTGTCAATGTGGGTGGTTGTGCCTCTGTTGAATGGCTGCCTACGTATTCACGTGTAGTGAAACCAAACCATGCTGTAGTTCAGTGTTGAAAGATATATTATGATGCCTAGTTCATTAGGGTTTTTTTTGTGTAACTAGCCATAGCGATGGTGTAAGCTAGGTGCATTCCCAATGATGCCTTGATCAAAGGGCTTGAATAGTTAGGATGTTGATCCTGTGACTGTGAACGTTCTCCGGGATAGCCCCCATAGGTTGTGTGACCTATTTGGGCATGTCCTATGCCGGGTGCAAATTGAGTTCCCGTGTTTGGGGTTGGTAACTGGTTTGGAAATTTTCGGAAATGTGGAGCTAGGTCGTAAGTGGCTTTGATGTTTTGACATCTGGAGCTTGATTTTGTGGAGCTAAAGCTTCGAGGGTAAGCTATCGCAATGTGGTAGGAAATGGGGAAGTCGAGTAAAAATGACTCGGACTTCGATTGGGCAGGTTAGATAATGATGCGGGATCTGGTTTCCATGTATGGCCCTAATGGTTAGGGGTATCCTATGGAGCTTGAATCCTCAAAATTCTGGGCTGTCTCTTAGCCTAGGTCTCGAGAAGGTCTTGAGGGTTGTAATGTGGGAAGGCTAGATGTGGTGTTAGCTAACCAGCCTGATTGTTTCTCCCCTATTGGATGGTATGGATATTGATAGTTTTTGAATTGACCGTACCCCGGTCAAGGGACTTTCACTTGAGTTGACCGTTGACCACGGCCATGGGTATTTGATTTCTTTTTTATGATGGCCTGCTTTTTTGTTTTGGCCTTTTGTTTTTTTTTTCTCTTGGACTTTTGATTTTTTTTTGTCCAGCTTTTTCTCTTTTTCCTATCGGCCAGACTAACACCTAAGGTAGGGATTGGTTGATCTTATTGGATGGGTGTTTATTGTGGGAAATGGGCTTGCCTCTCGTCTTGGGCCCGAACTAGGAGACTACCAAGATTCGTCATAGGATTTGATACCGCTCCTGCTAAGGGTAGTTTTGTGGCTTTCTATGTCAGACATGGAATAGGTAAAGGAAAACACGACTCTCATTTCCCGCGGTCGTTATAGATGTGCCTGTAATAGTCACGTGCATGTGCTCACAGTGTATGATGGTGTTCATCATGTTCTCGGAGGCACATAAGGAAAGTACATATGAGAAATAGAAAAGCTGATTTTATTGAATTTTTAAAAAGAGGACAGAATACAATTGACTCTGACTCTGACTTTGAAATAGTATATCCTAGACTCAGACACAGACTTGGACTTAAATCAAATCCGGACTCTTGGTGATGTTGTCATTAGTCGTCGGCTGCTAAGGACTCGAGTTGATGTCCAGTATAGCCTTCAGTAGAAGCTTCACCCAGATCTCCATTATGTCGAAGATCGTCTTCAATCCTAATGCCCATTTCGGAAAGCATTGCAAAGTTTGAAATACCGGCATACCTAAGATGGACGCGGTAGGAAGGTAGGAGGTTGTTGATGAACGCCTCCACTAGTGTCTTCTCGTTGGGCTTGTCTACCAACTTCACACTTTCGGCCCTCCACCTTCGAAGGTACTTGGTGAAACCTTCTTTGGGCTCTTGGGCCATAACCTCCAGAGTACGCATCGTGGTCTGGATCTCGGTATTATCAGCATAATTCCGAGCGAACTTTGTTGCCACTTCATCCCAAGTCCTGTTGCCACTTCATCCCAAGTCTTGTATTTCTTGGAATCGAGCCTGTAGTACCAGGCTTTCGGGTGCTTCTCGAGGGAAGAAGCAAACAAATGCTTGAACATGGTGGATTTCACCCCCTTGACAGCCATGAACTCCTTGAAAGCCCGAATGTGATGAACCGGGTCTTCAGTACCCTCAAACATCGGTATGCCCGTAAGGTTGAGGTTGGCGGGTAGCTCGTCATTCAGAGGCGAATAGGAACGAGCGTTTTCCGCATGGATCGAGTTATTTGTTGACAAATGGACCTGTTCTTCAAGTTTACGAACGGCGCTGACCAGTTCAGCTATGGGCCCAGTGGTTTCATTCCCGACCTTAGGAATCCTTTGCTCCACGGCACTCAAACGGATGGCAATGGCGGTTTGGTCGGTCCTGATAGCTGTCAGTTGGGCCTCCATCTTAGCCAGTGAGGCGGTCAGTTGGTCCAAGGTTTCTTGCATTTTCTGGCGTCTGGTTACCAGTGGTCTGTTTTTTAAGAATACCGCGTAATCAGGAAAGTTGCTTCGGAACTCAAAGACATCAAAGCATAGGAAATAGCGCGGGAGGAGAGACGACTCCAGTTTGACTCAGGTTAGACCCTCCTAAGACAAATGTGTAGGGTACGATTCTCAGAGTGACCGTGATTAATCGCTTCATCGGAGAATAGGCCCCTAGTGAGACTAAGGACTCAGATAGGACTCAGATGTTGTGACACCTAAGTGACTCGAAAATGGGGTACATGAGACACGTGTAAGACATGACCTTTAGAGCGACCGTGATTGATCGCTCTGCTGAAGGGTAGCCCCCGAGCGGGATCAAAGACTTTGTTAAGACTCGAGTGTCGGACGAGTGACCCTTAGACGTAGGGACCACGAACTTTTTGTTATAGGGCTATGCCTTGTAAAAGGTTGACTCGGAAAAGACTCCTAGACGGGTGACTTGTGAAAGGTGGACCTCCTTTAGGATCCAGCTATGTGGGCTGGGTCCTGTTTGAAGGGAAGTTCACGTGAGAGATTCCCCAGACTTTGGACTCAATTGTGTAAACGGGCCATCCTTTGTAGGAGTATGTCCTACGTAGGTGGGCCTTGCCTTTGTTAAATAAGGTGGACTGGGATAGGGAGGAAACCCGTGATGTAAGATCGACGGAGTTTCGACGCTAAAGACCTTCGACGACTTATGACAAGACCCGACACTGCCAAATACAGGAAGTCCTAAGAAGAGGAAAGTTAGAATTCCGAGAAAGTCGGTGGAGGGCCCGACTTTTGAAACCGGCAAAATGCCGTCGGGTCGCAATTTTGAAGTTTGAAAAGATTTTTGAATTTTGAAATGGGCAGCATACCGGCTAAAAATAGGTTGTTTTGAGTAAAATCATAAGTCCTAAATTCGGTAGCTTCCCGGGTGTTTGAAAAGTTGAATATTTGGAATTCTGAAATTTGAATATCGAAAAAAAGAATTTCCGACAATTTGAAAATCGAAGATGAGATCCCGAAGATTTGAAAATCGAGAACGGCATCTCGAAGATTTGAAAGGTGAAATTGACATTTTGAAAACTCGAAAATCGAATGGTGGAACGGAAATTCGAATTTTGAAATGGGCAGCATGCCGGCTAGAAAATAGGCTTGTTTTGAGTCAAATCTTAAGTCTAAATTTCGGCAGCTTTCCGAGTTTTTGAAAATTGAATATTTTTGAAAATATGCATTTTTTGTAATGACAATTTTTGAAAACGACACGGAAACCAAGTAGCAGGTAGTCACGCAAGCATTATAACGACACCATATATGCTCTATACTAAGTCTCGGTCGGTCTAAAAAGGGTCTGTACCGGTGTACATAGCCTATCCGAGAATCGGGGCGGATTTCCTAAGTCGTGTTGAGCTTAGAACATTCCGTGAAACCCATACGAATCGACTATGAACACCTTTGACATATCCAATTTGGACTACATCAATGGTATAGTGGGACGTCGGTCACCAGTACCGGCCCGAGAGAATATGGGGTTGTGCATGAACCGTAAAACTAAAACGCGTATTCTACTAGTCAAACGATTTCTATTCGAGTCTCACCCTGAGGATGCCGATGGTAAGTCACGCATCAGTTAATCCCCAGCGGAGTCGCGAAATTGTGGACATGACATAGGTCCACCCCGACGCCGCCACGTGCGGGTTTGGAGAGGCGAATGAATCTCCATATGAGATGGATTGAATTGAAATTTAAATCGAAGTTGGAGTCGCTATCGAACTTTGTGGGAGTTCGGACCCGTTCGAACCCACTCTATATCTTAGTGGGCCGTGCACAAAGTACGGCCCATTCCGATGTCAGAGTTTACTGGGTTCGTCCTTTTGCATTTGATACCGATACCGACATTATCGGATACCGTGTATTGAATGACTCTCGTGTGCCAACGGTTTCGGACATCCGGAAACCGAGGTTCTGAGTAAGGGGTGAGAGTACGTGTTGGGAAGTTCACAAAGAACACCCAACCCCGCCCGCACTTAGCGGCCTCTACTAAGATATCGTTTCACTTTTGAATACGCGCGTTAGTAATACGATGAATGATATGCAAACATTGTTTTGACTAAACATGCGAATAATTGAATGGGTTGCTATGTCGGTTTAATGCATCTAATACTAACGTCAAAGTTATATTTAGCATGCGAGGTCCATTTTAGTTCAATAAAACAAACAATGAAAAATAAGAGACAAAGACAAAGAACAAACGGGTTAGTAACGGTTTGCAAATTGAATAAACGATGTGAATATGATATGATGCATGATTTTGAAAAGATGAATCACGTGATAGACTTGACACGTTATGACCGAAGTCATTAAAAACGTTTTATCGGGACTCGAAGGACGCTTAAAGACTCGCTGTTTTGATGAACCAGGAGCCACTCGATCGAGTCATTGTGGGACTCGACCGAGTGGTCTCGAAAAAAGGCTTCTGTCTCGGGTTTTGGGATGCCACTCGATCGAGTGGGCTAGGCACTCGATCGAGTGCCCCCTGTACTGACTGCTGTCCGGTTTGTTTTTGCTCTCGAAATTGTTTTATGAAAAATCGAAAATTTTGTTAAGTCGCGTAAAAATATAACATGATTTATACTCGACTTAAATTTTTGTGGACATGACATAGGTCCACCCGGACGCGGCCAAGCGCGGGTTTTGGGAGCCGAATGAATCTCCATATGAGATGGTCAAATTGAAATTTAAATCGAAGTAGGAGTCGCCACCGAATTTTGTGGGAGTTCGGGCCCGTTCGAACCCACTCTATGTCGTAGTGGGCCGTGTACAAAATACGGCCCATTTCGGATGTCAGAGCTTATTGGGTTCGTCCCTTTGCATTATGATACCGATACCGACATTATCGGTTATCGTGTATTGAATGGTTGCCAATGGATTCGGATATCCGGAAACCATGGTTCTGAGTAAGGGGTGAGGGTACGTGTTGGGAAGTTCACTAAGAACACCCAACTCCGCCCGCACTTAGCGGCCTTTACTAAGATATCGTTCATTTTTGGTGTACACGCGTTAGTTCGACGGTGGAATGATATGCAAACATTATTTTCCCTAAGCATGTGAGAAAAATTAAATGGGTTGCTAAGTCGTTTAATGCATCTTAAACTAATAACGTCAAAGTTATATTTAGCATGTGAAGTTCGTTTTAGTCTAATAAAACAAAAGAAAGAAATAAATTGCTACAAACACGAGAAAACGAGTTAGTAACGGTTGAATAAATCGAATGAAGATGTAAATACGATGTTCGAAAAAATAGAAAAAAAGGAACGAAATTGTGTCGCTATTCCCGAGGGTCGCGCGACTCGCCTGGGATGCCGGCGGGTTGCGTGATAGGCTGCCTCGGGATCGGTTTTTTGAAAAATCGATAATTTTATTAAACCGTGTATGAATATTGTGTAATTCGTACTCGACTTAATTTAGCGATATTCTTTATATTTGATATTCGACTATGGAATCGATATCAAATATTCGGAATAGTTTTAGAAAAGTTGAAAAGAAAAGGTTTTGAGAAAATCGTTTTGTAGAATTAAAAGAAACGATGTTAAAAAAATAGCGAAAACACAAAAAAAAGGCCGCGGGTTTCAGCCCCCCGCGCGAGTCGCCTATGAGGGATGCGACTCGCGTGGGCTGCTGTCCCGGCTCGTTTATTTTTTGAAAATCAGTAATTTTTATAAATCGCGCACAAATATGGATTAATTTATACTCGATTTATATTTTCGATATTTGTCGTATTCGATATTCGATTATGAAATCGATATCGAATAGTTAGAATAATTTTTTAGAAAAAGTTCTATGAAAATATTTTTGAAATATCGTTTATTAGAAAAAAAAAACGCGGAAACGACCCATAATTAAAAGAGGACCGACGACACGACGCAAAAAAAGAAAGAAAAGAAGGACGAGAAAAGGGAAGAGAAGAAGAGAGAATCGGGTTTGATTTACACCCTCAACCTACATGCTTTGTTTTCTCGGAATAAGGCTCGTCGAAAAGCGGCTTAGGCACGGGAGCGTCGAGACGATGTGGATGAGTTACGGTGTTGGTTTGGACGTGTGAGATGACGTGAGAGGCGGCCGGTTTTGGTCGGGCGTGGTCTTGGTGTGTTTGTGTCGTGTGTCGGGAATTATGTTGTTGTGTTGGTAATAGATAATTGATGTTTGAGTTTTTGCTTGAGTGAATGTATGGATTGTGTATATTTCTTCTCTCTATATTTGATGTGTCGTGAGGGTCCTATTTATAGGAGAGGTCCTCGGTTGAAGCTAGGAAAGGTATCTCGTTTAGGTGATGAGAAATACCGACTTGGATAGGAAACGTAGGAGTTTGGAGCGAACGAAAGTCCCGTTTCTTGGTGAGGAAGCCGAGTATCTCGGCTGTTTTGGGGCTGTTTTGGCCGAGTGTTTGAGCTCGGTCGGTAAATCGATTTGGTTTTCGGATAGAATTCCTACTTGAGATCGAATTCCATCCTCGAGTGGATTTATTTAATATTTTCGAGGCTGATTTTTTGTAGTATTTGAGTCCAAACCTGACGTGTGGTGTCACGGCTGGTCCGTGTATCTCGGAAAAAATATCTTTGACCGGGTTTGACCCGGTCGCTAAAAGACGGTTTTGCCCCTGGTGTCGGATTCGACCCAAATTAGTCTTATTTGACTTGAAACGACCTACTGGGCCTGATTTTGAGGGTGGTTTTGTAAGATTTGTACTCCGTAATAAGCCCAAGCCAAATGTCCATGATTTCGAGCCCATATCCGAGTCCATTAAAGCATGTTTGAGTCCGATCATCATCGGGTGTTTGGCGGGAACTACTATAGACACCTGGCGGTCAAAATGTGGGTGTCTACAGAGCCCCCACTCTGACTGAGGCTTGGACAAGGCAAAAGTCAGAGTAGCTACCAGGCCAATCGAGGATTAAGACCTGGCAGACTTCCGATCGGGTCGTTTATAGTCCATTAGACTTGCGCGAAGGGCTCGCCAACCATAAGATAGAAATCATACCCGGATAGATGCCCATAATGTCGCGGGGACTTTGCCTGAAAAGTCTTGGGTGTGTCAGACACATCCCATCTTGGAATTGCGCGGGAGCTTGCCTTGGAAGCTATGGGTGTGTCTGTTTACGGACACATCCCATATTGAAGTGAGAGCTTGCCTTGGAAGCTCTGGGTGTATCTGCTTACAAATACATCCCGATTCCTTAGTAAAAAAAATGTTGCCTGAGCTTCCACTGGGGAGTTTTTGAGAATTCTTCGGGAGTCTTGGGTACACCTTTCTGTTGACACATAACAATTTTTATGTAGCATTTAGGCGAAACACCGGCTCACGCTGGGGAAGAAATGATTTTTTGATTGATTTTTGGAAAGAAAATGCTGATTTTTTTTTTTTTTTTTTTGGAAATAAGACTGCCTTGGATGACTTGATTCCTTATCAGATTCTGACACGGACTCCTAAAATCCTCTGGTTAGGCCTGTATGCCTAGATGTAGGGGATATCATAAAAATTCCTACTCCTGGGTGACTAGGAAAAGGATTTTCTCTATTATAAATAGAGAGTTCTTGCTCTTAATCTTTTCATATTCCAACCCAAATCTGCTTTTCTATCTTAAAATCCCTTAGACTTTTAAGACAAAAAAACTTCTTGCTATGGGTATCGAACATCTGACCGCGAAGCTTCAAGCGTGCGCCCAGAATTTTCGAGACGAAGATAAAATTCAGATAACTCAAATGGGAATTGTTGCCTTATTCCCGCTTCAGCGACTCAGGCTGGATTCACACTTTTTGGATGTTTGCCTATCCTTTTGGGATACTACCCACCATGTTTTTGCCTTTCCTCGGGGAGAAATATGTCCCCTTCCTGAAGAGATTGCAGCTATAGGGGGTTGGTGCCCTAATGTTTGTCCTGCTATTCCTCCCTTTTATCCTGACCCAATGAGGAGACTGAGGGATTTTCTTGGGTTGTCTCATGCTGAGACAGCTCGTATGGTAAAGGGAGAATTCTGTCTCCCTGTTTGGCCTGGCTGACAAATTCATGAATCCAAACGGCGCAAGAATTACTTCTACCCATAGGCGTAGGGCCTTCGCCTTTTGTATGCTGCATCGATATGCCTTTGAAGGTCGGATGGACGCTGACTCATGCTTAGGCGAAATCAGGCTGATCGGCATAGTGGACCAGATGGAGACAGGTCACAGCCCAGCTTGACTGATAACTCGGGAGATCATTATGAGCCTGGATGCTAGAAGACTTGACCCGGATCGGCAATTGACGGGAAGCATTCGGCTTTTGCAGGTATTGGACCGCGTTTTTCTCGAATTTTTTCAAATTTTTCCGCTTTTCGATTTTTTGAATTTTTCACGAAAAAAAAATTTCGAAATTTTTTTCCCGAATTTCTTCTTCTTCTTTTTTTTTTTTTTTTTTTGATTTTTCCTAAAATTTCGAATTTTTTTAATTTTTTCGAAAAAAAAAATTTTCGAAAGTTTTTTACTTTTCGATATATTTTTTTTTGACAGATCTGGTTATCCGAATGCTTGTCGATCATAGAGCCCCCGGTGAGCATATCCAGATACCGCAGCTGTCAGATAGGTTCACAGTCTCGACGAATAAGCTCGAGTCATCACATAAATCGGAATTATTGGGATGAAGAGCTAAAATTCCACGGTGGGCCCTTGATTAGATGGACTGTCATCTGGTGGTTCCTCTCGAAACTGATGGGGTTAGCTAAGAGAGACAAAGCCCGATATCTGGTAATCCTGTCTTTGGATCGGACCGTCCATATCTATCCAGATCGCATTCTGAGACAGTTCGGTTTGTTTCAGCAGATCCCCGAAACTGAAGCAATAATTAGCGTCTCGCTCCAACTGACGGACGCTATGTGTGACACGTGGTTACAACGCTGGTTTACCCGTATCATATGGACTGTACCTCGCCCCTGTCAATCTTTCTGGGTCTCGTAAGCATATCGCAAATGGACTTCTGAAGAATCAAAAGAAGCCCGTAAAGCCCTGAAGACTGATGAGGCTTTTGACTTGGCCCGTCGAGAATCGGTAAAAGACAATAGGTGGTTCTTTGACGAAGAAGAAACTCCAACTACCCTTGTCCGGCCAGAGTCGGGATCTAAGTCAAAAACTAAGACTAGAGTTAAAGAGACCTGTAACACCCCGAATTTTTGGACATAATTATTTATTACATTTCATATATTCTAATATCCGAAATTATTTATTTAATTCAATTCCTATAATTTTTCTATTCGGATATTCCCTTTTCCGGTTTAATTGTCCAAAAACCGTATCCTTGTAACCTTTTGTCGGTTTAGCTTGGAATGTGGGCCAAGGCTAACCCATCCTTGCTTCCCATGTGTGGATTGATGATGGAGCATTGGGATTTGGGCCCAAGTATGGTTTGCCCAGGATCTTGCCTATATATAGGTGATTAGGGTAAGAGTTTAACCTCTTCTTCTCATTTGCAAACCCTAATTCTAGGTTTTCACCCTCTCCTCTCTTCTTTTCCTCCTAGCCACGCCTCATACCTCCTCCTTCTCCACACTTTCGTGCCTCCTCCTCTTCATTAAAGAGTTGATCTTCATCCCTTTCGAATCCTAATCGATCCTAGCGCAATCCTTTGCATTGTTTCGTAAGTTTCACTCCCTTTCGCGCTAGTTTTTCGTAATTGTTTTTAGTAGTGTTTAATTAGGGTTTTGTTTGGTGTTGGCACGTGATTGATGATGGTATAGGCAAGGAGATGTGCCCGTGGGAAGACGTTTATATCGTTGAAGAAAAGATCGTTGATTAAATCGCAAATTGGTAACTAGATGTGATTCTTTTCGTGTTTATGCATTTTGAATGTGTTGTGTGATTTTAATGATTTGTAACATGAGTTAATTGATTTGTGTAGTATCTTTATTCATGATTTAAAGAGTCTAATTAATTAGTATGTTAATTGAACGATTTATTTTTTCTTTAGATCTATAATTGTCGTCCGCGCTTATATTAGAATTGTTAGATCTAATCCGTTATAACATCTAAAATTCGTACGTGAGCCGCTTGGCCTCTCCGTTTGGAGATGCTAGGGTTGTTTCATCGATGGCTTTAGGGTTCCAACCCTAAGTATTAGATGACTCGTCCTATCATCACCCAATGTTGAGGTTATGGTTGAGGTTAATCTAACCTTGATTGAAGATCATGTAACTTTATTGGAAAGTTACTGTACAACTTCACTTAAGGTTAAGGTAACTTCAATGCGGGGTTATAGTCTCGTTGGGGCTCAATTTGAGTGACTCCACGGGGTTATGATCAAGGTTAAGGTAACCTTAGTTGAGGTTTACGTAACTTTAACGGAAAGTTACTATACAACTTCACACGAGGTTAATGTAACCTTATTGCGAGTTATAATCTCACGGAGGTTAACGTAACTTCACGAGGTTATAACAAGGTTAATGTAACCTTACTTGAAGTCAAGTAACTTCAATGGGAAGTTACGATACCCTTCACTTGAGGATTACGTAAGATCGTTACGAAGCTATAATCTCACTGAGGTTAGGGTAACCTCACAAGGTTATAGTCGAGGTTATTGTAATCTTAACTTGAAGTTGACGTTATAGTAGTTATACTATGACACCATCATCGGGTTGACGTTATATACATAACTTCAGTTTAGTAGACAAGGTTAATGTAGCCTTACCTTGACCTTGAATACTAATACACGTTAGATGTTCAGGGTTATAGTACGTTAGACCTTAACCCTAATACTATTTGAAGGTTATAGTCAGTTGTACTATAACTTCACTATGTTATCGTTGTTTGATTACTTCTATACTCGTTCCTTTAGAACAATCAGTTACATTGTTCTACGTTTGAGTCGTGATGTTTATCACGAATGATTAATACTTGGTATAGTCTGTTACACTATCTAGGGCCTGATTTTCCCTGGTATAGTCAGTGACAATATACTAGGTTTGATTACTACATCGTGCAGTCAGTTACACTGTACTATGTAAAAGTCGTGAGGTTGCTCACGCAGTTGGTAGTCAGTTACACTGTGCAACGTACATGATAGTTAGTGATATAGATGACGGTAGTATCAGTTACATACTATCAGAATGAACCAATACTGCTCGCAAGAGGTTTAATTGGTCCATGTTCGGTGGGTCCAGATTCGTCAGTTACACGTTCTGGATTCCCGTGTGTCGTTCGACGTACAGTTACTGCGTCGAGAGCTCTGGCCAGGTCTTAGACATATAATCGTCAGTTACACGCTATACATAGTACCGTGGAGTATCAGTTACATACTTCACAAAACGGAGGGTCAGTTACACGCTCCGTGTCAGAGGGTCAGTTACACGCTCTGACTAGTTAGAGTATCAGTTACATACTCTAGCCGGTGTTCATTCTATGTCCTATACATCTTTGTATGAAGTCTGTTGTTACTTACTCCGACTTGTGTGGATGGATACATAGTATTTATCTCGATCGTTATGATTATTTATGGATTGCATTAAATTATATGACCGTGTCTAATAACATGTTGGTCATGTGTATTGATATCTTCACATGTCGTTTGATTATGTTATCTCTCATTATTATTGCTATTCATGTTCAACTTGTTATAACCATGACTGGGAGAACATCTAGTTGCTCCCCACTGACTGTAGACCCCCCCCCCCTTCAGGTATTTCGAGATGATGTTGAATGTGATGATGTTGGGGAAGACCTGTGGAGAGAGACCTTTACTTAAGTTTCTTTTGATTTTCATTTTGCACACTTTTGAATAATGTAATAGTTTGACTGTCGAGATAGTAATGATTCGGATTTGGTCGGGTGTTTCCACCACCCTTGACCCTATTATTTATACTATTGATATTATTATTTAGTCTTTATAAATCCGGGTTGTTACAAGACCGGTGCTAGTGACTTGGAGAGAAGACTCGGACCAAAACTAGCGGTCCGAGACAGACTGGGGCCGCGGGACCGGCTACCCGAGAGGGTAAGGACCCGGCTAGGACCGACTGAGGTGACCGGGGAATCAAGTTTGAAGAAACGAGCCCGGGCTAAGGAGGTTCCCTTGGTGATTCCGGAGCGTTCACCTCCACGTCGACGCCGGTGGACGGAAAAAGAAGCTAAGGACAAAGGAAAGGGAAAGATGCCTTAGTTTTTTTTTATTATTTAAGTATTAGTACTATTTATGTGTGTTTTTTTTTGGATTTTTTGTAATTTTCCGAGTTTGTCGGATTTTTTTTTGAAATAGATAAAGGAGTTTATTAAAAACCGTTCCTATTTTTTTCGATTGCAGTGGTTGTGCTCTTTTGAGGGGCTGCCTACGTATCCACAATTAGCGGAATCAAACCAAACGTAGTTCAGACTTAATTTGCAATTTCGAAATACATCAAGACTATTGGTTCAAGATGTTTATAACAGTAGAATAAGTAATTCTAACTTTGACTCGTCTTTAAAAGTTTATTTTGAAAAGGTGTTTTTAATAAACTTTTGCAAATGACATTGAAAGAAATGGGTTAAGGGTAGTAACGCTTCAGATGGTCCAGGTTAGTTGGGTTGACAAACTCATTCCCGTCCAGATCTGTTAGCATCACTGCTCCGCCTGATAGAATCTTTTTTACCAAATATGGTCCGGCCCAGTTAGGTTTGAACTTTCCCCTTGAGTCTACTGGTAATAAAGCTCGAACAGACTTGAGAACCAAATCTCCTTCTATGATGTTTCTGGGTCTTACCCTTTTGTTGAAGGCCCGTTGGATCCTCTTCTGATATATTTGAATATTATTGAGGGTACGAGATCGTCGTTCGTCTAAAAGGACTAGCGAGTCATATCGTGCTCGAACCCAATCTGCTTCGGGTACTTGACTCTCGAGCAGGATTCTGAGGGACGACACCTCTAGCTCGACAGGTTGTACAGCCTCCATCCCGTATGTAAGGTAATACGGTGTTGCCCCGGTCGCAGTACGAATCGAGGTCCGATATCCCCAAAGTGCAAATGGTATCTTGTCGGGCCAGTCCCGGTAATTATCAGCCATCTTTTTGAGTATGGTGACAATTGTTTTATTAGCCGCTTCTACCGCTTCGTTGGTGTGGGGCCGGTAGGGTGAAGACGTATGTCTTTGAATTTTGTATTTGGCTAACAAGGCTGCCGTCTCCGCTTGAAAATGGGTCCCGTGGTCACAAATGAACTCATGAGGGATCCCATACCGGCATATTATCCTATTTTGGATAAATTTGGCAACATGACTGGCGTTGAGAATACGATAAGACTCTGCTTCGAGCCATTTGGTGAAATAGTCGATTGCTACCAAAATGAAGCAGTGTCCTCCGGTTCCCGAGGGGTTTATCTTTCCGATTATATCGATCCCCCATGTTGAAAACGGCCAAGGTGACGTCATAGTGTACAGCAGGGATGGCGGCATATGCTGCACATTAGCGAAAATCTGGCAGTTGTGGCAGTGTTTGACATAGAGTTGGCAGTCGGTCTCCATGCTATTCCAGTAATATCCGAGTCTCATGATCTTCCGAACTAGCATTTGGGCGTTCATGTGAGGCCCGCACTCACTGTCGTGCACTTCGGCCATGACCTTTTCGGCCATGACCTTTTCGGCGTTACCTTTGTCAACACATAAAGGGGAGCCCTCTGCGGTGTCTTTTTGTAGAGTTGTTCGTCGTCGGTACGAACGAACTGGGCTGCTAGCCTACGTAAGGCCTTTATGGCTCGATTGTCGTCCCCGGGTGGATACTCCCCGTTTGTCAAGTATGCTTGGATAGCCTTAAACCATGGCTCGGGATCGGGTATCTCGATATCTTTGATGTCGTGGAAATATGCTGGCTCGGATCGTCTTTCGACACAGATTGGCATGCTGGTCACATGATCGGGAATGTTTAGTAAAGATGCCAATTTTGAAAGTGCATCTGCGAACTGATTTTCTTCCCGAAGCAGGTATATGTACTCTACCTTTTGGAATTGTTTTTCGAGATGCCTTACTCGTGCCTGGTAGGCCACGAGATTAGCATTTCGGGTTTTCCATTTTTGGAGCGCTTGATTAATGACCAGAGATGAGTCGCCGTGTACTCGGAGGTTTGTGACCCCTAAATCGGCGGCGTCTTGTAGCATGTGAATACATGCTTCATACTCAGCGGCATTATTAGTGACGTCAAAGTCTAATTTGATGGACACGGGAGTATGTTCCCCTTTTGGCGAGATTAGGAGAATTCCGACTCCAAATCCTCGGAAATTTGATGCCCCGTCGAAGTATAAACCCCATGTTTCGGTGTCGGTATGGAAAATATCTTCATCCGGGAAGGACCAAGTGTCGGTGTGCCCTTCTTCGGTTACGGGACTGTCGGCGAGAAACTCGGCTACTATCCGGCCTTTGATGGCTTTCAATGGTACGAACTTTAGATCGAATTCTGCCAACATCAGGGTCCATCTTGATATTCTGCCATTGAGAATGGGCTTTTCGAAAAGGTACTTGATCGGATCCATTCTTGACAGTACTTGTACCTCATGGCTGAGCATGTAATGTCGGAGCTTCTTAGTGGCCCAGACTAAAGCTAAGCATGTCTTTTCGAGCATAGTGTATTTACACTCGTACTCTAGAAACTTTTTGCTGATGTAGTATATAGCTCGTTCTTCGGAGTTGACCGTCTGAGCTAGCATAGCCCCCATGGCTGTCTCTGTCGTGGTTAGGTATAGTGACAAAGGCAAACCGTGTTGAGGTGGCATCAGGACCGGTGGTGAAGACAAGATTTCTTTGATTCTATCAAAGGCTGCTTGACACTTGCCGTCCCATAGTAACCGTTCCCCTATTTTCAGCTTTTTAAAGATCGGTTCACACACCATGGTTAGCTTTGACATGAATCTGCTGATGTATTGAACTTTTCCAAGAAACCCTCTTATCTCCTTTTCGGTCTTAGGGGGTTGCGTCTCGGTGATGGCCTTAATTTTGGCTGGATCGACTTCGATACCGCGTTGGCTAACGATATGACCCAGTAATTTGCCAGACGTTACCCCGAAACTGCATTTTTGAGGGTTTAACCTCATGTTGTATTTGCGTAATCGGGTGAAGAACCTTCTCAGGGCGGTGATGTGACCGTCCCTATCTTTAGATTTGACGATCATATCGTCCACGTAAACTTCCACTTCTTTATGCATCATGTCATGTAATAAAGTTGTGGCGGTTCGTTGGTAGGTGGCCCCGGCATTGATGAGACCAAATGGCATAACAGTATAGCAATAAGTACCCCAAGGTGTAATGAAGGTGGTCTTATCCATATCTTCCTCCGCCATTTTTATTTGATTGTACCCGGCATACCCATCCATGAATGATAGAAGGGCATGATCAGCCGTGTTATCCACCAGTATATCGATGTGTGGTAACGGGAGATCGTCTTTCGGGCTCGCCTTGTTAAGATCCCGAAAGTCTACACAGACGCGTACTTTGCCGTCTTTTTTAGGAAACGGCACGATGTTTGCAACCCAATCTGGATACTCGGAGACTCGTATGAGCCCAGCCTTGAATTGTTTGTCGACTTCCTCCTTGACCTTGAGGGACCATTCGGGCCTCATGCGTCGAAGTTTCTGCTTAACAGGCTTGAACCCTTCCTTGATCGGTATATGGTGCTCGGCTATTTCGCGATCTATCCCCGGCATTGTTCTTGTAGGACCATGCGAAGACGTCTTTGAATTCTTGAAGGAGATTTACGAATTGTTGTTTCTCCTCGGGACCTAAAGATAACCCTATCTTAAGCATCTGAGGCTCTAAGGTTGTTCCCACGTTGATGGATTCGGTTTCTTCGATTACCGGATTGCGGGATTCCCTTTGCTCTAGCTTCTCGATCAGATGTGGAGGTAAGGATACCTGTTCGTCGGGTTTCTCAATGTCATTGCACAAAATATTTTTGAAATTAAGACATTTTTGAAAATGAGACAAGTCGTAAGCAGAACGGTTGTTATTATTCATAAATTGGGAAAATAGCTCGAAAAGAGCTGCCATCTGATCGCTAGTCAGTGGCGGGATAGGTAAAATGCCCGGGACAGACCCCGAGGCATTAGGAGTAGCTAAAGGGAGAGGGGGATTTACAGGGATGACCCTAGCACCGTACTCACTAGACTCAATCTCAGACTCTGACTCGGACTCGGATTCGGACTCGGACTCAGACTCTGGCATTTCTCCTTCTCCTGCGATTAGCTTGTAGGTTCTTCCTTGACCGTCAGTCCATTTGACGGTTTCCCTCCAAGCTCTCTTTCCTGTCCCGGATCCGACATCCGAGATCAGCTTAGATGGATCAAAGGTGCGGCTGCGGAGAATGAGACTGACCAGCTCCTCCTTCAGTGTTGGGGCCGCGAGTTCCGAAAAGTAGTCCCAGTGCGGGCTCAGCATTTTTAGCATCTTCGGACTGGATGAGAGCGAAGATGTCGTCTGGTATGTAGTTACAGTCCTGGGCCAAGTGGGTCCCAGGGTGCGTAGTATTGGGCCGATATAGGCATGTCTGGACGGACTCGAACACTGGAGTGACAAAGGTGACTTTGCTGGCTCCGGTTTGGCCCATGTTTTCCAGGGTGGTTATGGTGTAACCTAGACCGGTTTGAGTCTTGCCGTTATCAAGAACTTCGAGGATTTTCCCTGCGGGGAGATTGGGCCTGAATGTAGCCCCCGGTAGAAAGCCCAGATTCTGCAGCATCCGGTCAATGCTAACTGTGAAGTAGGGTCGGAAAAGGTACTCTTCTTCGATAGCCCCTATGAAGTCGAACCCCCAGAGATCGGTGCAGCCCGAGGTGTTGCAGTTAGCCACAGTCATAGGCGTGGCTTCTAGAGTGATGACGGCATCGTGCAAAGGTAGCTTGATTTTCCGATGCAAGGTAGAGGATACATCCCTGGTCGCGTGGATCCAGGGTCTTCCTAAAAGAAGGTTAAAGGAAGAAGTGACGTCGATCACTTGAAATTCCAGCTCTTTTTCTATCGGGCCCGTTATAATAGTAAGTTTTACGGCCCCAGCTACTGACTTCGGACTTCCGTCGAAAGCCTGAATGGTTTGAGCTGTAGGAATGTAATCGGCCTCGGTGATGCTGAGGGCTTTGGCGGTCCTCAAGGGGAGGACATTGACTGTAGACCCGTCGTCGATTAGGGTCATGGGCAGGTACTTCCCGCGGCAGATTACCGTGATGTAGAGAGCCATATTGTGGGCAAGCCCAAATGGTGGTAGATCAGCGTTGGAGAAGGTAATTAGTGGGCCTTCCTCTTTAGCTTTCCCCTTTAGGTGGGGCAGAATCGTGGCTACCATTTCAGCTGGAGTAGCCGTAGAGTCGATCTTCACTTGATCGAGGGCCTTAGTGAGTGCCTCTCGATGTTCCTGTGAGCTAACTAGGAGTTGCCATATAGAGAGGTCAACTCGAGTCCTGCTCAGCTGTTTCACAAGAGCCTTTTCAGTAGTTAGCTCATCCGGGACGACCTCCACTCTAGGTGGCGGCTCGGTGACGATGAGGGCGTGACTGCTGGTTAAAGCCTTGCACTTAACCTTCTGGATCTCCTCGGGCGTGATGGGGACAGCTTCACCCTTGGTGAGATAGACGTCGTCTTCGTCGTCGTACCAGATCCCGTTTATTTGCGGGACAAACCGGGAAATGAGATGTGAACAGTCCATGACTTCCCCGGAGAAGATGGCGTGAGTGGCCAACGGGTTATCCTTGTTGCTGGGGTTGCCTCCAGGTAAGGGGATCTTCCCACTTTCGATGAGATCCTGGATAAGATGCTTTAGCTTCCAGCATTTCTCGGTATCGTGTCCCTTGCCCCGATGGTACTGGCAGTAGGCCTGGATGTCGTAGGCCTTGGAGCGACGCTTAACCGGGAGCTCAGGTGTTGGGCCTATCGGGTTGATCAGGCCTTTTGACGATAGCCTCTGTAAGGCATTTGCATAGGTGGTGCCTATGTCGGTGAATACCCGGGGTGTGGTATTATTCTTGGACGGGGTATCAAGTAGGTTTACCTCATCAAAAATGCTACGAGTGGGAGCAGTGGATGCGGGCTTGCTTGTCGATGAGCTGGCCCTTTGGTATCCCTTGGCGGAGGCCTTAGTGAGGCTTTCCAACCTTAGATCATCTTCGATTCTCGTCCTCATTTCAGTTAGGACCGCGAAACTAGGTATGATGGCGTACCGGAGATGGACCCGGTAGGCAGGAAGGAGGTTTTTGTCGAAGGCTTCAACCAACACTTTTTCACTGGGCTTATCGACCAGTTTGACGCTTTCAGCTCTCCAGCGTTGAAGGTATTTTGTAAATCCTTCCTTAGGTTCCTGGGCCATTACCTCCAGGGTGCGCATCGTGGTCTGGATTTCCATGTTATCGGCGTAGTTCCGAGCGAATTCCGTTGCCATGTCATCCCAAGACTTGTACTTCTTGGAATCGAGCCTATAGAACCAGGCTCTCGGGTGCTTCTCGAGGGAGGAGGCAAACAAATGCTTGAACATGTCTGACTTGACTCCCTTTAGGGCCATAAACTCTTTGAAGGCCCGGATATGTAATACCGGGTCTTCGGTTCCGTCGAACATCGGGAGGCCTGTCAAGTTGAGGTTCGCAGGCAGTTGGTCGGTCAGGGGGGAATAGGTTCGAGCATTCTCCGTATGGATCGAGTTGTGGGTCGACAAATGGACCTGCTCTTGCAGCTTGAGGACTGCGCTGGTCAATTCGGCTAATGGCCCCTTAGTTTCGTCTTCGTCCCTCGGCCTATCCTGCTCCATG
Organism: Agrostemma githago; assembly: GCA_958450325.1. Lineage (NCBI taxonomy): Eukaryota > Viridiplantae > Streptophyta > Magnoliopsida > Caryophyllales > Caryophyllaceae > Agrostemma > Agrostemma githago. Next base: position 36,707,580 of record OY288261.1, read on the forward strand.
GCGCTTACCCGGGTAACGTTGGCGATTTGGTCTCCCCTCATCTGTGCCAGTTGATCTTGGATCTTAGCCAACGAGGCGGTCAGTGCGTCTATGGCTTGTTGAGTCATGGTTCGGGTGAAAAGTGGCCTGTCTGTAAGAACACCGTGTAATCAGAATCGGACCCAGATCGAAGAGTGCATCCCGAGCAAGAAGAAAAAGGACTAGACTCGGATAGAAGACCGAAAACCGACTCCTAGACGGGTGACTCGTAGGTGGTGGGCTTTCCTTAGGATTTTGGCAAAATGGGCCTAGTCCCGTGTAAGGAAAGACCTACGTGTGAGCTATTCCCCAGACTTTGGACCCTAAAGTGTAAGTGGGCTTCCCTTTGTAGGAGTTTGTCCTACGTAGGTGGGCCGTGCCTTGTCAAATAAGGCGGACTGGGATGGGGTAAAAACTTCGTGATGTAAGATCGACGGAGTTTCGACGCTATGGACTCTAACAACTTATGACAAGACCCGACACTTCTAAATACGGGAAGTCCTAAGAAGAAGAAAGCTTTGAAAAGAGGATTTGGATTTGAAAACCGAGCAAAGTCGGATAGGATGGCCCTATTGTTTTTGAAAATGGAAAAAAAAACGTTACCGGGCCGAGATTTCGAATTTTTGAAAAGGTTTGGACAGCATACCGGCTAAAAATAGGCTATTTTGAGTCAAAATCATAAGTCCTAAATTCGGTAGCTTTCCGGGTTTTGAAAATGGATAGGTTTGAAAAAGATGCAAGTTTTTGAAAAGGACGGTTTTTGAAAAGACGAGACATGGATCAAGTAGCATGTAGTCACGGAAACAGTATAATGACACCATGTATGCTCCTAGTCTAAGTCTCGGTCGGTCGAATAGGGTCTATACCAACGACGATAGCTTTCTCGCAAATCAGGACGGTCTTCCTAAGCCGAGTTGGTCTTAGAACCTGCCGTAAAACCCATGCGAGTTCCGCCATCGAAGTCTTTAGTGCACCCATTTAGGAATGCACCGTGGTATAGTGGGACGTCGGTCACAAGTAACCGGCCCGGGAAAGAATTGGGTTATGCATGAAACATTGAACTAAAACGTGTACATTACTATTCGAACGATTTCTTTTCGAGTCTCACCCTGAGGATGCCGATGGTAAGTGACTCATCAGTTGATCCCCAGCGGAGTCGCCAAATTGTGGACATGACATAGGTCCACCCCGACGCGGCCACGCGCGGGTTTGGGGAGGCGAATGAATCTCCATATGAGATGGTCAAATTGAAATTTAAATCGAAGTAGGAGTCGCCACCGAATTTTGTGGGAGTTCGGGCCCGTTCGAACCCACTCTATGTCGTAGTGGGCCGTGTACAAAATACGGCCCATTTCCGATGTCAGAGCTTATTGGGTTCGTCCCTTTGCATTATGATACCGATACCGACATTATCGGATATCGTGTATTGAATGACTCTCGTTGCCAATGGATTCGGACATCCAGAAACCATGGTTCTGAGTAAGGGGTGAGGGTACGTGTTGGGAAGTTCACTAAAAACACCCAACCCCGCCCGCACTTAGCGGCCTTTACTAAGATATCGTTCGTTTTTGCTGTACACGCGTTAGTTCGACGGTATGCAAACATTTTTTTCCCTAAGCATGTGAGAAAAATTAAATGGGTTGCTAAGTCGTTTAATGCATCTTAAACTAATAACGTCAAAGTTATATTTAGCATGTGAAGTTCGTTTTAGTCTAATAAAACAAAAGAAAGAAATAAATTGATACAAACACGCGAAAACGAGTTAGTAACGATTGAATAAATCGAATGAAGATGTAAATACGATGTTCGAAAAAATAGAAAAAAAAGGAACGAAATTGTGTCGCTATTCCCAAGTGTCGCGCGACTCGCCTGGGATGCCGGCGGGTCGCGTGATAGGCTGCCTCGGGATCGGTTTTTTTGAAAAATCGATAATTTTATTAAACCGTGTATGAATATTGTGTAATTCATACTCGACTTAATTTAGCGATATTCGTTATATTTGATATTCGACTATGGAATCGATATCAAATATTCGGAATAGTTTTAGAAAAGTTGAAACGGAAAGGTTTTGAGAAAATCGTTTTGTAGAATTAAAAGAAACGATGTTAAAAAAAATAGCGAAAACACAAAAAAAAGGCCGCGGGTTTCAGCCCCCCGCGCGAGTCACCTGTGAGGGATGCGACTCGCGTGGGCTGCTGTCCCGGCTCGTTTATTTTTTGAAAATCGGTAATTTTTATAAATCGCGCACAAATAGGGATTAATTTATACTCGATTTATATTTTCGATATTCGTCGTATTCGATATTCGATTATGAAATCGATATCGAATAGTTAGAATAATTTTTTAGAAAAAGTTTTATGAAAATATTTTTGAAATATCGTTTATTAGAAAAAAAACGCGAAAACAACCCATTATTAAAAGAAGACCGACGACACGACGCAAAAAAAGAAAAGAAGGACGAGAAAAGGGAAGAGAAGAAGAGAGAATCGGGTTTGATTTACACCCTCAACCTACATGCTTTGTTTTCTCGGAATAAGGCTCGTTGGAAAGTGGCTTAGGCACGGGAGCGTCGAGACGATGTGGATAAGTTACAGTGTTGGTTTCGACGTGTGAGATGACGTGAGAGGCGGCCGGTTTTTGTCGGGCGTGGTCTCGGTGTGTTTGTGTCGTGTGTCGGGAATTATATTGTTGTGTCGGTGATAGATAATTGATGTTTGAGTTTTTGCTTGAGTGAATGTATGGATTGTGTATATTTTTTCTCTCTATATTTGATGTGTCGTGAGGGTCCTATTTATAGGAGAAGTCCTCGGTTGAAGCTAGGAAAGGTATCTCGTTTAGGTGATGAGAAATACCGACTTGGATAGGAAACGTAGGAGTTTGGAGCGAACGAAAGTCCCGTTTCTTGGTGAGGAAGCCGAGTATCTCGGCTGTTTTGGCCGAGTGTTTGAGCTCGGTCAGTAAATCGATTTGGTTTTCGGATAGAATTCCTACTTGAGATCGAATTCCATCCTCGAGTGGATTTATTTAATATTTTCGAGGCTGATTTTTTGTAGTATTTGAGTCCAAACCAGACGTGTGGTGTCACGGCTGGTCCGTGTATCTCGGAAAAAATATCTTTGACCGGGTTTGACCCGGTCGCTAAAAGACGGTTTTGCCCCTGGTGTCGGATTCGACCCAAATTAGTCTTATTTGACTTGAAACGACCTACTGGGCCTGATTTTGAGGGTGGTTTTGTAAGATTTGTACTCCGTAATAAGCCCAAGCCAAATGTCCATGATTTCGAGCCCATATCCGAGTCCATTAAACCATGTTTGCGTCCGATCATCATCGGGTGTTTGGCGGGAACTACTATAGACACCTGGCGGTCAAAATATGGGTGTCTACAATTTTCGATACTCATTATATTCGACGCTTGATTATGGAATCAATATCGAATATTCGGAGCTACCATTTTTAGAAAAGATGTTTTGTAAATCGTTTGAAAATCGAATTAAAAACAATGTAGATTCTCTCTGCGTTGAAATCGTCGTATTTTATTTTTAGGACTATGTGACGATTATCTTAGCATCAACGAGATTAATTTGATTCTTGTAGATATGATATTCGACTATAGAGTCGGTATCATATTTTAAGAATGACCATTTTTTTGTATAAAAAATAGATAGTTCTAATAATATCGGTATTAGAAACGATAAAAAAGAAAAAAAAGACGCGAAGACGACCCGAATAAAAGACGGACGGACGAGAGAAAGAGAGAGAGAAAAGGAAGATCACGGGTTTGAATTGGACACCCTCAACCTACATGCTTGAACTTCTTGGAATACGGCTCGTCTAGTTGTGGCTTAGACACGGGAGCTTCGAGATGATATAGGAAGAGTTATGGCGGTTTATAATTGGGAATGGATTTGACGAGTTTTGCTCTCGGGTCTTTGACGAGTTTTGATCTCAAATTGTTTATGATTAGGGAAGTGATTTGGCGAGTTTTGCTCTCGGGTTTGTATATGGTTTGCTTAAAATTGCCTAGAATTTCGGTTTGTGAATTGTCGGGAATTGTGTATGTGTAACTGTTGTATCGTGGAGGTTGTAATTGTTGATGTGACTTGAATGAATATTGTGTTGTGCAAGGGAGGCTATTTATAGGAGAGCTTCCCGACCTTGGCTAGGAGAGGTAGCTTTACTTGGGTGAGAAGAAACACCGCTTTGGATAGGAAATGCACGCAATTTGAGAGGAAACAGGATTCCGTCATTCGGTGGAAAAGGAATCATTTTCCGGCTGGAAAATGGGTCACTCGACCGAGTGCGCCTAGTACTCGATCGAGTGCCCGGTCTAAAGCCGGTTTTGAGCGATTTTACGAGCCTACTCGACCGAGTGGGCTGGTCCTCTCGATTGAGTGGGTCTAGCTCGGGTAGAAGGCTCTTTAGAGATCAAATTCTATCTCTAACGGAATTGTTTAATCTTTTTTGTAGCTGATTTTTTGTAGTTTTCGACTTCAAGTCGGATTTGTGGGGTGACACGACAGATATTTATTCCTCGGAAATATCTTTGGGTTTGACTCCGTCGCTAAAAGATGGTTTTACCCTTGGTGTCGGATTCGACCCAAATTTGTCTTATTTGAATCGACATGACCCATTGGGCCTGAATTTGAGGTTGGTTTTGTGAGATTTGTGCTCCGTAAAATCCCAAGCCAACAACTAATGGTTTCGAGCCCATATCCGAGCGCGTAGAAAACATGTTTGCGTCCGATCATCATCGGGTGTTTGTCGGAAACTGCTATAGACACCTGGCAGCCAAATGTGGGTGTCTACAGCTGGATACTCGGGTGACCGAGCTCGAGGCGAGAGAGGTTGAGTCGCAACGGCTCCTGTAGTCTCGGGTTGACGAGATCGCTTTCCTTAAGGAGCAACTGGCTCGGTCTCGGGGGAAGACCTCTGCACAGGGTGAGGCTAGGCGTCGGCTTGAGAGAGAGACTGAGGCTGAGGCTACGGGTGCTACCGAGGAGGTTGGAGGAATCCTTGAGACAGCTACCCTAGACATGTTGTCGGGGATGGATGGTAGTGCGTCTCCTCTTCTAGACTTGGAGGATCTAGATTTGGATGATGACATTTGTGAGGTCGTGATGTCCATTGGCGGGGCTTCTAGGGGTCCTCCCTATCCTCGATTTGTGTATAGATTCACATATTTTGTATATTCGTTTTAGATTCTTAGTATTTGAATGAGTTGGATTAGTCTTGTGTTTGGCGAATTTGTTTACTTAGATTGACAAGTAATCACTCTTTGCATTCATTTTCTTTGCGATTTGACTTAGTTTAGGGTGTGTTAGCGTTGCATGAGAGTATGAAAACCGTTTCTTTCGAATGTTTTGAAATGCGTTAGTTTGAACCGGGAATCGGATCAGGTAGTATGTCGATTAAAACGTTTTGACTTGAGATGTGAAATATTAACGGGCTTTTACCGAGTGTGTTAAGAGATGAGAGTGGACGAGGCCGAAGTTAAAATTCGGGCGACTTTTGAAAAAACAGTTAGACCACTTTTTATACATTCGTAATATTGCCTTATTAGGCTACAGACGCGACTTGACAACAACCGTTAAAGGCTACAACACGCCTAGGTTGGGTAGCTTATCCCCCTAAAAGGAAAAAATGAAAAGGCATCTAAGTCTGGTGGATCCGATGGACGAAATGTACTGTCCGTGTGGACCTGTCATTCTTGCGCGGGCATTTCGGCTGTTGGAAAGGGGTTTAGCGACTTCAAAAGGTCGTTCCTGGCATCTGGGGTTGTCGGGTGTGAGAGAAAGGTTAAGGATTGTGGATATGACCGTACTAGAGAATAAGGAAGCTATGCGGGCAAATGTCGCTAAGTGCCCGACCGAAGACGACGTTACCGATCCTAGTGTTCGTCAGTTCATCTATACAGGCCGAGACCGACAATACCCATATTTAAAATGTGAGTGAGGAGGGGAAGTGAGATTGGCTGGGCTCGCTTTTGGCTAGGGAGGTGGAAGCTTGCGTTAGGAGGGTCAATGGTGATAGACTCAAGCAAGCACACCCGAATGGCAAGGGAAAGGAAAAGTTGGACCGGTAGAGCCCAGCCGTTTAGTACTATGTTGTATTAATTGATATTATATGGCGTATTAGTACTGTTTTTGTAGGGTTTTGCTTGACACGTTGTCATTTTCCGGGGTAGCCGGATTTCAGATGCTCGATGTAAAGGGCCTCGACAAAGGCTTGATTTAACTGATTTTTTTAACTAATGAGAAGCACGTTTTTTTTAAAAATTTTTTTTTGTTTTTTTTGTGGTGGCTCGCAACTCGATTCTTCATTTTGCCCGGAGCGCCCTTTCGGGTTTTCACTCCGTCCTCGGCTCACCTTTTTTGCTCTTTTTTTTTTCTTTCATTTTTTTTGTTGTTTTTTTACGACGGCTCGAAACTCGTTTCTTCATTTTGCCCGGAGCGCCCTTTCGGGTTTTCACTCCGTCCTCGGCTCGTCGTTTGTGCTTCGTCATTGGAATCACTCGTTAACCGGAGCGCGGAAAAAGGTTCCGGTTTGCATGTGAATCGAGTAATCAATTTTGTTATTTGGTTGGTTGTACCCGAAGAAGAGTTGCCTACGTATCCGTGTTTAGACGGAATCAAACCATGTTCGTAGTTCTTTATAGATGTGAGAGATTTTGCTTTAGACTCGTTATGCCAATCATCGATGTGAGATGTTTAGAGTGTATCCTCCCTAGTTAAAGAACTAGGGCGGAGTGATTGGGTGTGACCTCTTGAAAGTGACAATTACCGGGATACCGTGTTTGGGTCAGGGTGACTGGCTTGGATGGTTTTGGAATGTGGAGGTAGGTAGTAAGTGGTTTCGATAGATCAAAATCTAGTGCTTGATTTTTGTGGAGTTAGGGCTATGGGCTAAGGTTCCGTAATGTGGTAGGAAAGGGGAAGCTGAGTAAAAATGACTCAAACTTCAATCGGGTGGGTTGTAAATTACGTGGGATATAATTTCCATGTCTGGCCCTAATGGTTAGGATTATCCTATTGAGCTTGAATCCTCAAAATTCCGGACTGTCCCCTAACAAGTGTTCCAGGAAGGTCTTAAAGGTTGTAATTTAGGGAGGCTAGTATTGGGGTGCTAGTTGACTGGTCTGTTCATTTTTCTTTTCCTTTCTTTTTTTTTGATTTTTTTTCGGACTTTGCACTTAAAGTTGAGTTGAATGATTGGGGGTTTCATTTTAACCGTTGAGTTTGGTCTTGATTATTGAATTGGGCCGGTTTAGCTTGGCTTTGTTTTCACTTTTTCCTTTGGCTCCTTTTGGCCATTTCAGACTTTTTTTTTGTCAGACTAGCACCTATGGCGGGGATTGGTCGGTCTTTTATTCGAGGGACGTTTATTGTGGGAAATGGGTTTGCCTTCCGTCTTTGATTGCAAGCTAAAAGACTATCTAGATTTGTCAAAGGTTTCAGTAATGCTCGTTCTAATGGATAGTTTATGGCTTTCTATACCAGACATGGAATATATAAAAGAAAAGAACATGGATCTCAGTTCTTGTACTTCCTCGTTTTTTCGAGGTATGTTTGATTGTTATCGATAAATGGCATTGTATCGAGTCGTAAGCGAGAAATATATGTTTTAAATCAAGCGATTGTCGAGGCGCATTATAAAGGAAGAAAAGTTTATTTCTTTGTAATGAACGGGCTATGTGCCCGAGGTATTATTTTCGGGGAGGTGGAGGATAGATCCCCTCGCACCTCTTGACTCAAAGTAAAAACAAAAGACATTCGTTATACTATTAGGTGTAGGCCCTAAGACGAACTAGACTTTGACTCGGACACATATTCACTTGTCTTGGAAGGGTTCCCGCGGGTAGCCGGGGTTTTCCTTGATATTCAGAACTTTCTCCTCTATAGGGTCGAAGTGGGAACAATCGATGGTGTCGTCAAAGATGGCATGGACACTAAAGGGTTTGTGGTATTGTTTGGTTTCTCTCCGTGATCACTCGCGTCCACGCTCGAATCTCCCAACATGACTTTGGAAAGGTAGTATTAATGAGGGCGGGCCCACCAGACAATTTAGGAACTCGAGGAATGCTCGTAACTGAGCGACGCGGGAATGAGATCCTTGACTGGCGTGTGGGTGCGGTCACTAGTTTAGGGACTCAGGTGCTTTAGACTCTTTGGTGTATTCGGCGAATTGCCTTATGATGCAAAAGGCATTTTGGAGATGCAAAGAAGCCAATTGGAGAGGCAAAGAGCTCATCAAGAACTTTATGCTCAACTTCAAAGGGAAAGTACTCATAGGAAGATGCTCGAAACCCAACTAGCTCAAGTTGCTTCGGGTAGTTCTTCAAGGCAAGAAGGGTCAACTACCTCCTCAAGGTGAACCGACAAAATTTGAACATGTGAATGCTATCAGTTTGAGGAGCGGTGCATCTTATGACTCTCCCTTGTTCTCTAATGAGCAAGAAGCCATGAAAGAAGCGAAATCTCCATCTCAAGGCAATGAAAATTGGGGAAATCTCATGGAGGAGCAAGTCTTATGGGAGGTTGAAAAACCTATTGAAGACAAGATTCCCCCACCCCAAGAGGAAGACAAAGGAAAGAAGAAAGTGTCAAATGAAAATTCCAAACCTAATGAACTTAACAAGATACACATCAAATTGCCTTTCCCATCAAGGCAATTGAAGACAAAGGTGGATGTTCAATTTGACAAGTTTGTCGATATTGTGAAGAAATTGGATGTGAGCATCCCTTTCACCAAGCTAATTACCCAAGTCCCAGCCTATGGAAAGTTCATGAGAGAAGTCTTGGCTAGGAAGAGATCCTTGGACAAGGAAGAGACCATAGCGTTCACAAGAGAGGTGAGCGAGCTCATTCAAGGCTCTATACTTCCTATGTTGAAGGAACCGGGTAGTTTCTCAATCCCGTGCACCGTAGGGAACTTGAAGATCGAAAGGGCATTATGTGATTTGGGGGCGAGTGTAAGCATTCTTCCCTATTCTATTTGTGAGCGACTTGGAATGAAAGTGCTCAAGTGTACCTCTATTACACTCCAAATGGCCGATCGTTTGCTTAATCGACCATTAACAATGTTAGAGGATGTGTTTAGACACCCGCATTTTGCCTGCTAGTGTCTATAGCAGTTCCCGACAAAACATCCGATGATGATCGGACTTAAACGTGACTTAATACGCTCGAATACGGACTCGGAATCAATAGTATCCGACGTGCGCATTTAGCGGAGTGCAAATATCTCAAAACCTACCTCAAATCCTAGCCCAGTGGGTCGTTTCCAATAAAATGAGACTAATTTGGGCCAAAACCGTCACCGAAAATAAAACCGTCTTTTAGCGACCAAGTCAAAACCCGGTCAAAGTCGAATCCCGAGACGAACCGGCCTCACATTATGTCCAAATAAACAAAATGAATCAAGACTCAACAACCAAATCAACCAAATCTCATTCAAAAATAGTCAACAAATCTTTCCTAAAAAGCCTTCATGCGGTTTGATCCACTCGATCGAGTGGTTCAGACCCACTTGGTCGAGTAAACCAACGAACCGGCCAAACCGGTCTTTAACCCGGCACTCGATCGAGCGCACTCGCACCACTCGATCGAGTGGCCCTAAACCGGGGTATTTGTTCTATAAATACCCCATTACCCTAAGCCATTTCACAAAGTTTTTCCGACCTTCTCAATCCCCATACAACCTTACACATTTCAACCTTAACCTTTTCCAACCCTCATCATTCATCACATACAAACCCTTTGAACTAGGCTTCAAACTCACCACATTCACATCCTCTCAAAACACACATACATACACACATTTCGAGATCAAAACTCGTCAAAGACCGAGAGCAAAACTCGTTAAAATCCATTTCAACAAGCCATATACACCCTAACTCACCCTACATATCTCGACACTCCCGCGCACACGCCGCTACTACGAGTCCGTTTCCGAGACCAATTAAGCATGTAGGTTGAGGGTGTAATTCAAATCCCGACATCCTTTTCTTCCTTCTTCGTTTCTTTTATATATATATATATATATATATATATATACATATATATATATATATATGTACTATTATTATTAGTCGATATTAACGACACTAACATTTTATTTTCATTACTAACATTTTAATTTTGCTACTAACATTTTATTTATTGTATCTAACACCTAACATTTTAATTATCGCTCATTTACATTTTGTTATATTAATAATACCGTGTATACTGACCAACAAAACTATTTTCAAAACGATCCGAGCAATGTCCGTTGAGGCTAAATTAATGATCGTAGGCCTTAAGGCCAAATTACGATATTAAAATGCCGAGGACATAAGTTTGCAACGACGATCGAATTTTCGGGTCGAATATGTTTAATTACGAATTCCGCCTAAAGTCTATTTAATCCCTTTACAAGTCGTATTGGAGGTGGCGCCCTTCGAGGTGCGCCACCCTAAACACTTAAGGGCGTAATAGATCGTGGAGATTCGTCGTTAAATATGTCCGACCACATTTCTTTCAAAATATTATTCTAAAAGAATCATCGACAAATCGGATTAGGACGAAGCCCATTGACGCCGAATTAATTGTCACACGATCCGAAAGTATTGATTACGACATTATGACGCGGAGGGAATCGATATTTGTTCTAGCCCGATCAAACTCAATTTTGCAAATTTCGCTTTAACTACTAGAAAACGGTTCTATAACCGAATGTCGAGTAGGACGAGCCATCGAAATTTACACTAATATAAATTGGACAATATTTATATTTAGTGTAATTATATGTCGATTTCAAAATCAATAAATCGGAATCACCACCTTTTCCGAATGGAGTAGCACCTCGAACAGAAGGCACTCGATCCAGTGCCTTGGCTCACTCGATCGAGTGACACCTCAAATAACAGGCAGAAGGTATCCACGAGGGGCACTCGATCGAGTGTCTCGTATCATGCCTAACCCGTGAGCCTTCTAAATACCGTAAGCCTAGTCAAATTCTTTTTACGATTCTTGTGCCTACATTTTCAAAAACCATGCACCACATTCTATTTTAGTTACCTTTACGACTTTGAGCCACGTCTCACAAGACTAGTCCTAAGTTGACGACTTTTTAGTCGTATCCAATATAGGACGGGTTGAGACATTTCCATTTCGCTATGATAAGTCGGGACAAGACTCCGAGGCCCGGGATCGAGCTAGCACCACGCTACGACCCCATACGCAAACGCGTATTAAAGTCTCCGTCCTCCGTTTAATGCGCAACATAATGTGTATTTATTTGGAGTTCGTCCATTTATTCAAATTACGGTTTAGCTTACATTTTCTATTTACGGATCCGTTTATAGTTAATGTTTACCGTTTTCTAATCAGATTATTATTTTATTGCTCGTTGTATTGTAAGTTCCGGGTTGTATTCCGCCCGCGTAATTTGTAATTTATTTACGAGTTTTCTATTTTCGATGTTTGCCATTTATTGCCTTAAATGAACATCGCATGCTAAATCACTTTGACGTGAATCAAGATGCATTAAAATGACGTAGCTCACATATAATTCACATGCTTAGCCAAAAACGTTGTTTGCATATCATTTAATCATTTTACTAGCGCGCGTACACGAACACGAACGATATCTTAGTAGAGGCCGCTAAAGAGCGAGCGGGGTTGGGTGTCCTTTGTGGGCTTCACAACACGTACTCTCACCCCTTACTCAGAACCATGGTTTCCGGATGTCCGAAACCGTTGGCATATTGAGAGTCATTCGATGCACGATATCCGATAACTCGGCGTCGGTATCGTAATGCAAAGGGACGAACTCATAAGCTCTAGCACTAAAAGCGTGCCCTATTTTGTACACGAAACGCGTAAGTGTAGAGTGAGTTCGAACGGGTCCGAATTCCCATAAAATTCGGTGGCGACTCCAACTATGATTTAAATTTTGACCCGAGATCAATCTTACCACGAGATTCATTCGCCTACCCAAACCCGCGCGTGGCCGCGTCGGGGTGGACCTACGTCATGTCCACAATTTGGCGACTCCGCTGGGGACACCTGATGTACCACATGTCATCGGGGTTCCTAGGATGAGACTCGAAGAGAAATCGTTCGCATATTAGTGTACGCGCATTAGTTTAATGATTCATGCATAACCCATTTTGCCCGGGCCGGTTACTTGTGACCGACGTCCCACTATACCGAGGTGCATTCCTAAATGGATGCGCTAAGACTTCTATGGCCGAACTCGTATGGGATTCACGGCATGTCCTAAGACCAATTCGGCTTAAGGAGTCCGTCCTGATATACGAGAAAGCCATCATTGTTGGTATAGACCCGATTTTGACCGACCGAGACTTAGCGTAAAGCATATATAAGCTTCGTTATAATGCTTGTTTGTATACGTGCTACTTGGTTTCCGTGTCATTTTACAAAAACCGTCATTTCAAAAATGCATCCTTTCAAAAATATCCAATTTTAAAAATTCTGAATGCCGCCGAAAAATTAGGACTAACGATTTGACTCAAAATATCCTTTTCTTTAGCCGGCATGCTTCCCATTTCAAATTTCGAATTTTCAATTCCCTTTCGATTTTAGAATTTTCAAAATTCAATTTCAATTTTCAAATCTTCGTGATACTATTCGCGATTTTCAAATGTCCGAGATGCCATTCTCGATTTTCAAATCTCCGAAATGCCGTTTTCGATTTTCAAAATCTTCGGGATCTTATTTTCGATTTTCAAATTTTCGGAAATTTATTTTCGATATTCAAAATTTTCAAAATTTCAAAAAAAACCCGGTCCTGTCGGCATGCTGCCAATTTCAAAAGACGGGACCGTCTCCCAATTTTTCAAAATGCGAATTTACTCGCAACCATTCAAACATTTCAAAATGCCCGCACAACTATCATCATCAGGTCAGGTATGACCTTTTTCTTATGGCTGGCGCGCTCTTCACGCGAGTCTAATGGACTATAAACGACCCGACCGGAAGGCTGTCAGGTCGTAATCCTCGATTGGCCTGGTAGCTACTCTGACTTTCGCCTTGTCCAAGCCTCAGTCAGAGTGGGGGCTCTGTAGACACCCGCATTTTGCCTGCTAGTGTCTATAGCAGTTCCCGACAAAACACCCGATGATGATCGGACGTAAACGTGACTTAATACGCTCGAATACGGACTCAGAATCAATAGTATCCAACGTGGGCATTTAGCGGAGTGCAAATCTCTCAAAACCAACCTCAAATCCAGGCCCAGTGGGTCGTTTCCAATAAAATGAGACTAATTTGGGCCAAAACCGTCACCGAAAATAAAACCGTCTTTTAGCGACCAAGTCAAAACCCGGTCAAAGTCAAATCCGGAGACGAACCAGCCTCACATTATGTCCAAATACACAAAATGAATCAAGACTCAACAACCAAATCAACCAAATCTCATTCAAAAATAGTCAACAAATCTTTCCTAAAAAGCCTCCATGCGGTTTGATCCACTCGATCGAGTGGTTCAGACCCACTTGGTCGAGTAAACCAACGAACCGACCAAACCGGTCTTGAACCCGGCACTCGATCGAGCACACTCGCACCACTCGATCGAGTGGCCCTAAACCGGGGTATTTGTTCTATAAATACCCCATTACCCTAAGCCATTTCACAAAGTTTTTCCAACCTTTTCAATCCCCATTCAACCTTACACATTTCAACCTTGACCTTTTCCAATCCTCATCATTCATCACATACAAACCCTTTGAACTAGGCTTCAAACTCACAACATTCACATCCTCTCAAAACACACATACATACACACATTTCGAGATCAAATAAAACTCGTCAAAGACCGAGAGCAAAACTCGTTAAAATCCATTTCTACAAGCCATATACACTCTAACTCACCCTACATATCTCGACACTCCCGCGCACACGCCGCTACTACGAGTCCGTTTCCGAGACCAATTAAGCATGTAGGTTGAGGGTGTAATTCAAATCCCGACATCCTTTTCTTCTTTCTTCGTTTCTTTTATATATATATATATATATATATATATATATATATATATATATATACTAGTTTTCATGCCCGTGAAATTCACAGGTCTAGCAATGTATATATTATACAATTTTTCTTTATTATTACCATAACTTTATTTGTGGCCAAATTTTTTCAACCTACATACCATTTAAAAAAGAGTAAACATAGTAATAAAAATACTTAATGATATGTGAAAATAGTATTTATATGTTGATAATACTTACTGCCTCCGATTTTTAAATTATTGCCCTAGTTGGGTAATATATGTGAGGAGTATTATAACGAAACGGGGCAATCATTTAAAGAAGACGGAGTATTATTCTAGTACAAAGTATGACGCATACAGGCTCGTTTGTATTAGATATTTAGGTAACTAACAATAGTATGTATATAATTTTCCAAATTTTGTTGGTAGACTCCTTAACTAACAATAGTATGTAATAGTTGTCTCGAAACCTTTGCAGTTCTAGTATTCCCCTCCGTGATTTTTTCTTCCTCTTCAGTTTCATATCTGCGATGATGATACACATACTTGGTTACTTGGCAAGCATAATCAGACAAATAGCACGATTATTTGTAAATGTAATTGACTTCATACTTACTCTTATGGCCCTGTTTTATGTGACGTACTGAGAAGCATATCTTTTTTGTTTATCATAGGTTGTTTTCTCTTCTTGAATGATAATATCATTATGTTTTACTTTAAAGCTTGCAATTTCATATCTTTCGAGTTATGTTTGAGTTTATGATAGCTACTAAAATAACGAACATAATAAAAGAACAAATTTACTCGTAAGGTATAGGGTGGGGTGGTTCGGTGGTGGTAGTGTCAACGTGACATGATAATTACTCCTTACTACTCAAAGTAAATTCTAATAAGGAAAAAATTAAGTAAACATCAGGGTTTAGAATTTACTTGTGAGGTTGAGACACTAATTGGAAAGTTACGATTTTGTTCTACGGAATCTTATTTAGTTTGAGTAATTAAGGTAATGCTAAATATAATAGACAGATGATTATATTGTTCTGTATATTGAGTAATTTCCCAAAACACATCTTCTTTGATGAATCGTCACGAGCTTATGTTCTACAAATGACAAACATATTTTATCCAGTGAAGTAGTCTAAACTTGAATCATGTAGGGTGCATTATACTAACATACGGAGTACATTAAGAGAAGGTGGCGCATACCTGTGTGCAACCAAAAACTAAAGAGGAAATACTAATAATACTCCAATTGAACCAATTTTAAGAGGAAAAATACTCAGATAAACCTACATTTTAAAAAGAATGGTGGCGGTTTTGAGTCAAGCTTGACTATTTGCAACAACGATTGCCGGAGCCGTGATTTGAGACAAAAAAAAAATGCCGTGGGTTAGTTCGTTGTAGAAGTCAGTTTGTGATTTAAGTCACTATAAATTGCTTCATTTTCTCCTATAATCTTCTCCTTTGGTCGGTCAAACAAAAGTCAATTTGCAAATAAATGAAAAAAAGATAGTGCTGCCATTTGTCACTCATAAGAAGCTCTTAAGAAACTTGTTGGGATGCCTTTTTATGTTTATATATATATATGTTGAGGGTGTAATTCAAATCCCGACATCCTTTTCTTCCTTCTTCGTTTCTTTTATATATATATATATATATATATATATATATATATATATATATATATATGTACTATTATTATTAGTCGATATTAACGACACAAACATTTTATTTTCATTACTAACATTTTAATTTTGCTACTAACATTTTATTTATTGTATCTAACACCTAACATTTTAATTATCGCTCATTTACATTTTGTTATATTAATAATACCGTGTATACTAACCAACAAAACTATTTTCAAAACGATCCGAGCAACGTCCGTTGAGGCTAAATTAATGATCGTAGGCCTTAAGGCCAAACTACCATATTAAAATGCCGAGGACTTAAGTTTGCAACGACGGTCGAATTTTCGGGTCGAATATGTTTAATTACGAATTCCGCCTAAAGTCTATTTAATCCCTTTACAGGTCGTATTGGAGGTGGCGCCCTTCGAGGTGCGACGCCCTAAACACTTAAGGGCGTAATAGATCGTGGAGATTCGTCGTTAAATATGTCCGACCACATTTCTTTCAAAATATTATTCTAAAATAATCATCGACAAATCGGATTAGGACGATGCCCATTAACGCCGAATTAATTGTCACACGATCCGAAAGGATTGATTACGACATTATGACGCGGAGGGAATCGATATTTGTTCTAGCCCGATCAAACTCAATTTTGCAAATTTCGCTTTAACTACTAGACAACGGTTCTATAACCGAATGTCGAGTAGGACGAGCTATCGAAATTTACACTAATATAAATTGGACAATATTTATATTTAGTGTAATTATATGTCGTTTTCAAAATCAATAAATCGGAATCACCACCTTTTCCGAATGGAGTAGCACCTCGAACAGAAGGCACTCGATCGAGTGCCTTGGCTCACTCGATCGAGTGACACCTCAAATAACAGGCAGAAGGTATCCACGAGGGGCACTCGATCGAGTGTCTCGTAACATGCCTAAACCGTGAGCCTTCTTAATACCGTAAGCCTAGTCAAATTCTTTTTATGACTTTTAGTCGGCACGTGTAAAGTCAATTGATGGTAGAGTTTTGTCGCGTCCCCCACCGTCAAGTAAAGTCCAACTAATCCTAACGGCAGCTAGGGTAAGTCGGGTCGTGTCCACGAAGACGGTTATATGGTGTCTAGACTAGGTCGACCTAATAACAAGGCTAAGTCACACAAACAAACACAAAGAAGACGATAATTAACAAACTATGATGGTTGAAGGTGATGAAAGTGGACTAACAATAAACTAGCTATAACAAAAACTAAAGAAACAACTAAAGACTAAGAAGATGGAGAACTCAAATATTAAAGGGAGTAGGGTTAGGTCGGGTTCACAAGTGTAGTAGGATAATTGGGAGGTCAAGGGTGTAAGTTTCTCTGCGCCACTAGGGTCGGTTTGTGCTCTCGCGCCAAAGCCTATGTCCGCACTCTCGTGTCTAAGACTAGACTCGAATAATCATGCAAAGTATTACCCAAAACATAAGCATTCAACCTCATATCGATTACAAGATGAGAAGATGAAAACAAGCAAGAGAAGCATGGCCACTACAACTCAAACAAGCAATTCAACAAACACATAGAGTGCTCAACATGTGACTAGTGACAAAGATTCCACTTTTCCCTTAATCAAACCCTAATTACCCATAATCCACACTTAATCCCCCTACTAACCCCACAAGGAATCTACTCAAACAAGAGAAATCTAAGACTAACAACAGAAATCAACATAATAATCCAAACATCCATTATGAACAAACAATAACAATAAACAATATGTAAAGATTAGAACTTGCAAGATTAACAAAGATTAAAAGTAAAGAGATTATACCTACTAACAAGGATAAAAAAAGATGAGAACTTGTATTGAATAGATAAACCCAGATGAAACTCCCAAGGATGTCAATCTTGGATGAATCTTGAAGAAATCCCTTAATACAAGACTAATCCACTAGATTAAACTAAGATTAACTAAAGTTTAAAGAGAGATTAAGCTAATGAGAGGAGAACTAAATCTAGGGTTTAGAACAATGTAGAGAGTCTAAAACAAGCTAGAGTAATGTAAGATACTTAAACAAAACAAGGGGGAAGTATTTATAAGGTTACAAGAATGAAGGAGAAGAAAAGAAGTGACGCGGGTCTGCAGGTGGTCAGTCTCAGGCGAGAAGATGGCATCTCGGCCGAGATGAAGTGGTCTCGACCGAGATGGTGGTGATCTCGGCCGAGATGCCACTCCAGTGGCTCGGTTTTGCTTGTACTCTTCATCCCGACCATGATGGCTCTTATCTCGACCATGATTGGTCTTGTAGGTCTCAAATATGATCATTAAGGTCCCTCCTTGCTTCTCATGGACTTCTCATCGACTCTCGGGGCTCGGGATCGAGTCTAAGGGCCTCGGGAATGGGTCCTAAGGTCTCGGGATCGAACCCAAGGCACCGAATGATCGTTCCTTCTCTTCGTTGGCTTCAAAAGTGTATGAAACGAGCCGGAATCGTTCCAATTCTCCATGAACGGTCTCGGAAACCTAAAATGAACTAAAGGAAGAATGAGTAGCCCAGAAACCGCTCCAAAGAGCGATTTCACAAGGTAAAAAGGGACCAAACACAACAAAATAGGCACTACAAACTACACTTATCAACTCCCCCACACTTAACCCTTACTCGCCCTCGAGTAAGCACCAACTAATTAAAAACTAGACTACTAACCGAGCGGGTATTAGCGAACCCTAAGCCCTTTCAACTCACGCGAGTACACTTAGAGGAAAAGTGCACTCCGCAAGGCAAGTAAGGTCTTGCGACAAAACTGTGGATGCAACCGGACACAAAAACACAAAAAACAAACAAACATACAAACAAACAAGTGATCGGTTGCACCCAAAAAAGAAACAAATACCGCTTCCCTCTAAAAAGCGGTGAAAGAAGCGCCGGTTTAGGACTCAAGGCAAGTGACAACGTTCCCAAGCTAATCATACAACTCGAAATGAACAAAACCCTAATAGTATGACAACAAAGCAATAAAAACGTTGGTAACTTACCTAGGTCCTCCTAACCTTCTAAGAACGTACTACGGGACGATCGGCGGGATGGAAAAAGGATGAACCACGGTGTTAGTCGACACTGTAGGTAAGTGAGACCCCGCCCCCTTTAGCGATGAGCCAAGAGGGTCGTCCCATGACCAGAACCGCCCAACTAGTCCAAGTAAAAAGGTGGATATGATTGCAAAATGAGGGAAGACCGATGATTACCGCTATCATCCTTCCTAGGGAATCGGTCCTTTGGTAAGCTCTTCACGGTAACGATCGGAAAAAGGCTTATTTTTGAGATGTGGGGATTCTTTTTTTTGTGAGACGGTTTTCTTTTGGCATTTTTCTTTCTTTTGCATTTTTGCTTTGTTTGTTGCTATGCCATTTCTTTTTCATCTTTTGTATTTTCTTTTTGGTTTTTTGTGCATTTTCTTTTTCTTCAATCTTTTCTTTCTTTCATTTTCTTTTCTTTGCCCTTTTGGCTAGATTTGAGTTGTAGGCATTTCTTTGCAACTAAGAAAGAGATTTCAACAAATTGCAACTTTATTTTGTGGATATGTGTAGGAGGTAGGGGAATGGGTGAGTCGGGAGCGCGCTTTCCCTTCAAACCCACAAAAAGGGGAGAAGGACTAATCAGACAATTCCGAACACGGTCACCTAAGGGACGGGACTCGGCAACCAAGGCCTTTTCACACCGTGGGTGGTCATAATGGTCAAAATGCAAATCCCGTAGTAAAACCCTAGTAAGCTAGGTGGACTCAAGGTAAAAGACCAACGAAATCATTGATTTAGGGTCATTCTACTAGGCTAAAGTCCAAGACTCGATTCATACTACTAGAAAGGGAAAGTAAACACTTGCACACTATCCTCAAAACCGGGTTTTCGAAAACCTTTTTACACAAAAGACCCAACGACACAACACAAGACAAAGACTCGACAAAAACGAAGAAAAAGAGACATAGACAACAAAACAAGACAAAACAAAACAAACACCACCCCAAATTTCCAAATGAGCAACCAATCAACCACAAATCTTCACAAAGCTCCACCCGAGCACACAACATCACAAATCTCCTCCACACTCCACAAGAGATAAAGAGGAAAAAGGGATAGAAAGGCGTTACCGGATATCTTGCGAGCTTTCCAAAGCTAGCGGTGATTAAGCGACCGACAAGGAAAAAGGGAGGCAAACGCACGCAACACAACAAAAGCACGAAATAACAACACAAAAAGGAAAAGACACAAAAGAAAATCTTTTTGATTTTTTTTGTGAAATTTTTCAAATTTTTAGGGTTTTTAAAAAAATTTCGAAAAACTACGAAAATAAAACTAACTACGCTAGGATATCGCTCCCCCACACTTAAACCGAGCAATGTCCTCATGCTCGATCTTAGTGTATGGAGACACTAAAGAAACAAAAAATCAAAAAATAAAGATAAAAATCGAAAATGAAGATGAAGAAAGGGTAGAATGTGTCCGGCCGGGGTGTAATCAAGTCACCAAGGGCCGAGACGAGAAAAGATATGGATGGGGGAAGAAATAAAAAGAAGAAAATAAAAGGAAATGGGAGGGGAGGACTAGGTGTAATCAAGTCACCTAGCCCGGATTCCGCCTAAATCCGACTAAATCCCAAAAATTGAAAAACAAAGTGAAAAGGCTTGTAAATTTGGATTTTGAAACGACTCCCGACGTAGCCAAGTCATCGAGAGTCGGGAGCAATAACTACCAAGGCCCCGAGGGCCACCATGACACAAAGGTGTATAAGGGGAAGGGGACAAACAAAGGAAGACAAGCGATAAAAGACGGAAAAGAAAGGATAGTTGCCGTACCCATCGGTTTGCAACTCACTCGCTCCATCGTCTCATAGTTCAATATCGTCACATAGCTTGTCTTCGTCATTGCTATTCCTCTTCAATCTTGATAGGCCCTCATGGTTGAAGTATTAAGCTTGCAATGGTAGAAGGGAGTGGGATTTGATGGGAAAGTCGGTGTGTAGTGAAGATAAGGTGAGGTGAGAGTATGTATATGGAGTGTAAGGTCATATGATATGTGCAAGGGTAGGTAGGGAGGTTGGGAGGGGGTATAACATGGTTGGGTGGGCTCGAATGTCGAAGAAGAGGCAAAAGGTGGGGCAGGGGACCATCCCGGTCGGGATGGACTTCTTCCCGGTCGGGAAGACTCCTTCCCGGTCGGGATCACACTCCAGAAGATCCAATTTTCAGCGCAATCATCCTGATTGGGATGACATCCTTCCCGGTCGGGATGCTCTCTTCTAACCCTTCATTCCTTGGTAGCTTCACACACATGTCCACCAATACATCGAGACATAGAATCTCGTCCCCAAAAGCTTGTCAAAAGCTTCAAAAACCGACTCCCTTGCCCAAATCCATTCTTCTATTATCATCTACTCTCATCGAGACTTTATCTTCACTAAGACCTACCAAATAAACTCAAATAACATTCATCAAGATCCCTCCCTCACATCACTCATCAAAATAACAAATCACAAGATTTCCACAAAAACTAACTATCCTAAAAACCAAAACAAACAAACATAAACACAAATACAAGCACAAAAGAAAAGGGAAAAGATATTTACACTAAAATACTCTCTCCAACTACACTTCCATAGCCATCAAGAGCTCGGAGGAGTAAGTCAAATGCTCTAGCAACATCTTCATTGAGGCTCACATGGCCGAGCCTAGCTACGTTCAAGAGCTTCCAAGTCGGAGGCAAGAAGCGATCATCTTCATTATGCACGGGGTTCTCGTGATCTTCCGGGTCTTCCAAACCAACAAAGCAACGACTCTTATGACCATCCGGTAGGTATAGTGGTCTAGAGTCATGCTCGGTGTTATGATGTGGGAGATCACACCCTAAGGGGATTGCTTCTTCTACGGGGTCGAGAGTAGAACTCTTTTCCACCGCCCGACAAGGATCCTCTTCATCAACCGTCTCACAAGACAAGGGACTAGAAATCGAGTGCGATAGAGGAGGAGAAGGCATCAAGTTTTCTTCATTGGAGGCAATTGGCTCCTCCAATTTCCCATTCAAGGCAAGTTCCAAGGCATCTACTTATTCTTTCTCCCAAGTATTACGCTCCTTTTCACTCACCTTGTCAATATGGCCTAGAGGAGGTATGTCTTCACTTGGCTTTGGATTGTCTAGACCCGGTTCATCACGAAGAAAATCATACAAATCCAATTTGATAGCCAATACATTGGCTCCCCAAGAGTTATCTTGATAATCATGTTCAAATCCCTCCTCATTGTTGACCCTTGAAGCTTCAACTTCCTCTATTCTTCCCATATCTTCACCATCCAAGCAACACTCAACAATGATCTCTTGATTGACCCTCTCTTCTTCATTTGTAGCTTCACGATCGGGTTGACTTTCTTGTGGAGACACCCGACCTTCATGCCCAAATGAACCTTCCTCAACAATTCGCGGAGCTCGAGTGGCCGACATCGTGATACGAGCCATGAGTGCATTGATCCGAGCATTTTGCACCTCTATTTGGGCCTTGAGCTCCTCTTTGACCCCTTGTATTTGAGTCATCATCGCTTGTTGACTCTTTTGCAATAAAATGATCATCTCATGTTGACCTTTTTGCAATAGCATTATCGCCTCTTGTTGACTCTTTTGCATTTGAACCAACATTTGACAAGTCTCAAAGTTGGGGGTTTTTGGTTGTGGGTTATGTGAGGGTGTTTGGTAGTTGTTTGGATGTTGGAATGATCCTTGACAACTTTCATGGTAACCATATGGAGGGCATTTCGTAAGATTGTTGATGAGGTTGAAATGGTTGGTGAAATTTTAGGACTTGGCCATTTGCCCCATAGTTGTCCCGTGACGATTGATGGAAGCTAGGACGTGTCATTTCCATAACGTTGCTTTGATACCTAGGATGAACTAGAAGCACTTGAGCAAACGTTAGTAGCCTAGTGCTTTTGAGGCACTAGGAAGAGAGAATAGCACACAAGAAGTAGAACGGAGATACACAAGGAGAAGAAAACACAAAGATCAAGAACAAAGTCTAAAACTAAGCACACAAAAGTCTAAACTACGCCGTCCCCGGCAACGGCGCCAAATTGATGGTAGGGATTTGCCATGGATCCCCACCGATCAATAATAACCAACTACACCTAACACGTAGCTAGGGCAAGTCGGGTCGAATCAACGGGGACGGTAATGAGGCGTCTAGACTAAGGTCACCCAAACACAAGACTAGGTCAACGAACTAAGCTAAACTAGAATGATAAGAAGGGAAGAAGGCTAAGACTATGACTAAGGTGACAGAGAAAACGAATAAGAAAAAGGGCTAGGATTAGGTCGGGTTCAAGGGTGATAGAATGATCGAGGAAGAACAAAGGTGAAGGGGTAGTCGGGTTATCTAGGTGTAGTCCGGGCTCTCGCTACGTAGACCGACCTAGAGGTTCCTCGCTCTCGCGCAAGAACCCATCCTAGCGACACACATGACAAACGGGGTTACTAGCGTTCTTTCGTAGCCTAGGTTACGTCCGGGCTCTCGCTACGTAGACCGACTGTAACACCCCTGATTTTGTAAATGAATTAAATTAAAGTTATATTCGTATTTTTATTTTATTTACGATCTAACTCATAATTCTTAAAATTATTATAAAACAAATTTATCATTTAATCGTTTCAAACTCCTGAAATTCCATATTTCTCGGAAACTCTTAGATTTAAACATTTTATTTCTGTTTCAATTTATTTTATACATTTAATTTAACTCTTATCGAAAGTCTATTTCGGCGATTTAAATTCAAAATTCTTTTTAGTTATTTTTATTTACGCTCGAATTTCTATTTTCGACTCGAAGCTAATTTAATTTAAGTTTCGTCAAAACATTTATTACCTTTCTCGAAAAATCAATTTAATTTACTTTTTCGAAGATTTATTATTTATCGGGAAATAATATTTGATCGTTTAATTATTTAATTATATAAGCTTTGTTTTCGTCTCGAATAATCTATTTACTCATTTTATTTGATGGTCCGATTATTTATTAATTTTATTAACTTGTTTTAACCCAATTCGTGGGTCAGTCAACTTATCGTTACGGAATTCGTTTAATTCGATTTTCCGAACCGATTCATCGGTTTCCTAACCCACTTAAATATCCACCGCTTATTTATTAATTTGATTCATTTCCCCATGTACGTTCATTTTTTTGTCCTGCCTCTTAAATATCCACCACTTCACCCTCATCACCTCTTCATTCCTCCTCAGTCCTCCCTTATTCATTTTCTTTGTTTTGGTCTGCCAACTTACCCCTCCGTGTAACTCGATCGGCAGTCACCACCATCTTCAATCTTCACCGTTCTGCAACCTGTGACCTGCTATTGTTATTTTCCCCTGTTTTCCCCCTGTTTTCTTGTCATTCTGCGTGTGATCTCTGCTGCCGCGGTACACCTCCTGCTGCTGCTACGCTGCTGCCGTGAATTCTGCTGTTTTACTTGGCTCTGAGGTCAGTTTTGTCGCCCTTTTCTGTCCTCGTTGTCTTTCTCGGTTTCGGTTCGTGTTGCTGCTGCGTGTTGCGCTTGTCCTGTTCACCGATCTTCTTCTTTTTCTTCTTCTTCTCTTCTTCTTCTTATTCCTGTGTTGTTCGCCATCGCTACGGTTCATTCTGTTTTCATGTCGTTTTTGTCGATCTTGTTGCTGTTATTGGGTGCTATTATTACTGCTCGCCGATGTTGGTATTGTTGTGCGTGGGCTGTTACGTTACTGCTAATCTTTTGTACGTTAGTTCCTCTTTTCCATTCTTCTTCATCTCCTTCTTCTCTGTCTTCTTTTTCGTGTTTCATTATACCGCTGCTACTCTCGTTTTCTACCGTTGTTTTAATATTTCGTTGCTGCGGCTGCCGTTTCTTTTCCGTTTTCTTCTTCTACGTTTGCTTCTGTTGCTACTGTCCGTTTTGTCGCTGTTATTGTTGTCCGTAGTGATGCTGCTTCCTTCTCTTTATCTTATTCTTCCTCATTCGGGTTGCTGTTTGTTGTTTCGGTTTAATTGCGTTGCTGCTACTGCCTTTTTCTTCTTCTCGTTCACCTCCTTCTCCTTAATCTTCTTCTCTTGTATTATTCTTTTGTTCTCGGTTTTCGCATCCCGACTCTACTGTTATTGTTTTATTCTTGTTGTTACTGTTGGTACATTTGTGCTGCTGCTTTCCTTCTTCGTTTCTCATCCATTTTTTCCTTTCTCCGAATTGTGTCCCTCGGGTTCGGTTGTCAATTTTTCATCATGTTTCGTTGTTGTGGCTGATATGTGTTGCTTATATCATTTGGCTGATGCACACTTTATCCCTCTTATTTCGTTCCTTTTGTTCCCTGATTTCTTCTTCCCTAATTTTGGAACATCATGTTTCCCGATTCTTCTTTCCTCTGTTTGATTCTGATTCGTACGTTCCCGTCTCTTCGTATTTTCAATCCGATTCAGCCTTGAAGCCTTACTTGTAACACCCGCTATTTTTCTTAGCGCTTTTATCCTTTCCGCTATGACTTCGTCATAACTCTATTTCGGCCTTATGTTTCATTATTTTTCCAAGCTTTATTTTTATTTTCGAGTCCAATGATATTTATTTTTATTTTAAAGGATTTTAATTCTTTTAAACCTATTTATTCGATTTTCATCGTAAACTAATTAATTTTCCGCGAGGAATTCTATTTCTCTTTGAATTGACGTTTTAAAACTCGGATTTAAGTTACTCTTTTTCCTAAAAATGTTTAAATACATTTATATAAAATTTTCAACTAGTAAATATTTTTATTTACAAGTATTTAGTCGTTAATAATTTTATTACGAAGCTTCGCGAATAATTATTTTCTTACGCGAGGTTTACTCGAATTACCTTGAAATGCCTTTAACTATTTTACGATTATACTTTTTATCAACTTATAAATCATTTGAGACCTTTTCCTTATATTTTGGACCGACAAAGCTTCTTGTCACAATTTAACTATGTTTTATTAATACGTTTCATTTTATCACATTAAACCGTAAACATAGGATTCTTTTCTTTTCATTGAATTGAGGCTTTACTACTCAAGCTCTTCCTACTCCTCTTCTTATCCCTTTGGCTAGCCATATTTGTCTAGATGCACTTAGAATTCTTCAACTATTTTACTATCATTTATGCTCTTTAAGTGTAGTAACCTCCTTCTCCCTTAATCTACTCTACATTCATTTTGTGCATTAACAAAAAATTACTACAACATATTCATCATCCTTTTTTTCCTTCTTGGCCGAGTACTCCCTTCCCTATTCCAGCCTGATTTTTGCTCCATTTCGAGTCTCAATCAAATTGTTTTTATCGTCATATTAATCCTCTTTCCGATTCCTTCGTTAAGGTAATAATCGATGTCGTTTTCGATCATTATTTACCTTGATTTTTAGCTTTTCTCATGGTATTGTTTTCTGCCATGATTTTCGTGTTTGGTAGGATTTGTGGACGATCCCGAGGCCGACGAGTATATAATCGATTCAGATTTGGAGTAGAGGTAACGTCGATATTACTCGGTATTTCATGAATTTAATTGTGTATTTGCATGTATATATTTTTGTGTTTTATTTTGACAATATATGTATGTCACCAAATCTGGAAAATTTTTAAAATTTGAAAATTTGCATGTTTCGGTATTTTTATCGCTTTTACGAGATTAACAATTAAATTGTTATATTAATTTGTAAAATCATAATATTCGGCCTAAACATGTAATATATATTTATATTCTGTAAAATTGATATTTTTTGATGATTTATAATAATTTAGGATTTTTCTGATATTTTAGATATCGATTATGGAATTATTACCGTTTACAGACAAAAATGATTAAAAGCGATTTTTAGTTCTAGTACCTAAATATTTTATTTTAATCTGATTTTTGGCGTGGTGAAACTTTCCGGTGAAACAGAATTTTATGAATTTCTTCATAATTTTTCGGAATTGTTAAGTGGATGAATTAATTAATCACTTTAAATCATCGTTTATCGTTAAAACCGTGTTTGTTGTTTAAATTCTCGAATTATGGTCTTTAGTTTAAATCTGGAAAAAAAATGTGATTCTGATGATTTCATATTAAAATGTATTTTTATGATTTTTAGTGCCTTCATAAAATGTTAGGAACGATAAGTTTATTAATGAAATCTTTAATTGTGAAAACGAGTTTAAATGACGGTTTTGTTGGAATTTGTTGAATCTGGAATTTTGGAAAAATATGGAAAATTTATATTCTGGAAAATCAGGATTTTAGAGTGTAATAATAATTTTTGGATATTAATACTTAAATCGTTTTGTAATGACTATTTTTATTAATCGTTATTGTCGAGATTAAACGATTAACGGGAAAAAAAACCGAGTTTTAGGATTCTGAAAAATTTTACTTTCTGGACAGAATGTCCATAATTATGTTTTAACTATTTTACGTAATTTTTGTACTATTTATTAAAGTCTTTAATTAATAACTATTGATTTTCGGACAAATTGTGTTTTATCGATAAAATTCTTCGTCTTACCTAGAAGAATTATTTTTCCACCAATTTTGAAAGTATTTAAATATGAAACTTTAAGAGTTAAATCATCCCTTAACATATTCTAAATATATTCAATGGTTTAATTAAATAAAAGATGTTAAAAGATTTTATTTGACATTTGCCGTAAAATCCTATTTATAATCGTATTGTCGAAACTAATAATAATTAGGGAATTTTAGTTTTGTAGATTTTGGAAACACCCTAATTAGTAGTATTTAAAAATTTTAAGACATTTCTAAATCATTTTATAAACACTTGTATGACGTTTCAATAATTTCACTAACGCAAAAGTTCTCGTTTTAAGAATTAATATCGTTAAGGCCGAAAGTACTAGTTTTATAAATCTATATCGTTTACTAAAAATGTTGTATTAGTTTAAACTAATATTTTGCTATTTTCATATGATGCTATTTTTAGTAAGTTTCTAAAAATAGAAGTTTCCTAAAATAAAAGTTTCCTAAAATAAAAGTTTCCTCTTTTAGAATATTGTGATTACTCCTTTTGTTCTCTTATTATTATGATGATTATATCTTTTGAATATCGATAATGGCTTTGTTTTAGAGTTATGGAATAAGGAAAAGTGTGGGTTTAGAGTAATATAGTCTAGGCTGTACGTTTTGCCATCAACTATAAAGCTGGTGTGTCTATGTTGATACACATTGGTCGTTGAACTGAGCATGGTTTGTGTTCAGGAGAGTGTATGTTTACCTTAAACTTAGATATCGCATTGTGTAAGTCGCGTCGGGTTGAACTGGGTATGGTTTGTATCCAGGAGGGGTGTGCACTACTTAAACCAGGACCTCGCTGCACGCAGTCCTGTTATAGTTGAGTTGCCTAGTTAGAGATCAAAATCTGATTTGTTTTGACTAAGTTCTCGAAACTAGATTTTAGTATTGTCCTAGTGAAAGTCTAGATTCTACATTAATCCTATCCATAACGCCATTTTGATTATTTTATTTATTATCGATATAAATTGGTTTGCAGGTTGGCAAATATTTTTATGTTTCTTCGGTAACCCATTTTAATATTTTGGTTTTGTGCTGGAAACTTATTTTAATATGATGTTTTACTGTTTTCCATTTTTATTATTTTTCTATAGTAGTAAGTACAGTTTTAAAATCCTGTTATACGGCTGGGAGAACGTTGACGTTGCTCCCCACTGATTGTGGCTGTTATGTTTTAACATGGCAGGTATACGTGTTTGTTTCCGGTGGGTGTGGGCTAACGAGCAGTCTTGGATCCTGCTTGATCTTTTTAATAATTATGTCTTACGGATTGTTTAACCTTTTTATGGATTGTTTTAAATTTTAGCCATTTTTATGTATGGCATACGTTTGACTTTACCAATTTAATTTACTAAGACATAGTTACAGTGTGTTTTAATCCCGACTCTACAGTGTTTCCGCCACTGTATCGCGTTAGAATTTCTAGGGGATTAAAGTTGGTATCAGAGCATCACTGCTCCCAACGCTTACACCTGAAATTAGGGAAAATACCAGTAAATTATTTAAACAGTAAATAAAATATTATTAGAGATGGGTAGAAACAAAATAAGAACTTAACTGTTAGGTTTATATGTTCTTATAACTCAATGATTAGCATTGAATATTTGTTGCTTTTGTCTGGAGGAAGACGAATGAACAAGATGCTGTCATGATGCTGCTCCAGATCGGGACAAGACCTGCTTAGAACTCTCAACGCCTCCTGACTCGAGTGGACAATTTGGGGCTCCAAGAAAAATGTCGAAGGTGACTTCTCAGCTCCGATTTAGTTTGCTCAAGCTACAGGTTAGATGATCAAGAGTAGATTCATGTTCCACGATGTTGCAGTCGATCCAGATCGAGCGACCCAAGACTTGCATGCTCGTTCCTTTGCAAGAAGATGAAGTAATCTTTTTGGTTCCCTCGTGAACCTTAGAGGTCCGAACTTTTCCTTCTCGTTATAGGTCTTCATCATCTTGAATCATTGATTCTTTTCTTCCTGCTTCTGCCTTTTCCAATTCTTCTCTTATATATTCTTATCATTATTCGCTTGGTGAATCCTTGTTCTATTCTCCTACTTTAACATCTCCCTCTTGAGATTCCTTGGTTAGACCAAATTCTGTCTTGTGAATCTTTTGGAAGTATAGATGTTTGAGATTTAGTAAACCCTTAGCTTGTTACTTGATTTGAGGATTGTGAGTCTACCCTATCTTCTAAGCAAGTAAGAAATTTTTGAGGATTGAGTTGAATGGTATTAGTTGATTAATGGAATTAGGTTGTTACTTTAGACACTAAACCTTGGGTTATAGATTACTTCGATTATTTTGGAGTACTTAGAGTTGAATATATTTTGGAGTAGTAAGAATAAAGTTTATTCTGTCTGATGGATACCTAATACCCAACATAGAACCTAGTTAAGTGTAAATAACAATATTACTTGGGTTTCCTACCTAATGTTGACTTAATGGACTAATCGTGGAATTTTGGGATCATAAATCATTGATTAAGATGTTAGCCTAAGTGTTTTGGTACCATTTCAGGTCCTCATTAATGTTTAGTAAATTTTGGTAGTTGACATAGGTTAAACCTTGTTTCTTATGGATTAGATCGCAGAGCGTTGATGTAAGGTTGTAACCTATAAACCTTAGAGTTGAATGACCTAAGTTTGGGCGGATCATTATTAGCCTTGAAGAAGAAAACATATTGCTCAATTAAAGGTTGGCTTTATCGCGTTGTTTTGAGGAATACTTAATATCAATCATCTTGATGGATTTATAGTCAGAACCCTTAGACCACCGAGATTGTGGCTTCGTTGAGTTAATAAATATTTTAGTGGTTTCACTGTTACGATATGAAATTTGATGGAATTCTCAGAAACCTTAGCTGAATGACGTATTTGAAAATGTGAGTATCTGGCGTTACATGTCAGGCTGAGTGTGTTTAGGGTTTGGCGTACTTTCCTAACCTTTGTCTATTGATGATGTTAAGAATGTGTTGATGATCACTTTTGAGGTTTTCGTGTCCGAACATTGTTAATTGATGGATTTTTATTTAGTGTTCCTTAATCGAGAAATTTGAAGTATACCTCGAGTTCAGACCTTATGAGCTTTTAATTTATGAGCCTTAGTGATTACGAGTTTGAGTATGTTTTGATGACCGTTGGAATATTAAGTAATGGATTAGTCTAAATCATTTGTGGATTCTTTTTCATACTAATTGAAGGAATATATAAGTATGTAAGACTTAATTTTGGAGGCTATGGCAGTCGATAAATTTGGAGGTTGTAGATTAAGTAGGACCACCCTATACCGATATTGGTCTTAGCGTTAGTTGATGGGCCAATTAGGAACCCATGTTTGTGAGAGTCGTGCTAGGAATCTCGAGATGGTTAATTGCTTCTATAATCCTTGCGAGCTCTTTTTTATACTCTGAACTCCGCCTTCCTTTCTGCTTCTCTTGAATTCTGTTACCCCCATCTGCTGCTAATCCCTTCAACCTTTGTCGATTTTGAAAGCTCTTATTTTTAATTTATTTATCCTTGTTCTATTTACCCGTTAACCATTTTTTTGAACTCCCTATTTTATAAAAAAAATTGACCAGTTTAAAAGAAAATTATGGATTATCGTAAAATTTTAACATTTGTTACTTATTACCCCTAATTAAATACCTACTAATCCATACACATTAACTTCCCTACACATATAACTACTTCACTAATACACATTGTTATTACTCATTCTTTTTACATCCATATTATACTTCACTTTTATTTTATCTTTGGTTGATATTTATATTTACTTCTATTTCAAAATGCCTTAATAATTTATTTAAAATTATTTCAAAATGCCTTAATAATTTATTTAAAATTATTTCAAAATTGTTTCAATTTTTTATTTTCAAGCGATCGGAGTTTTATGAAGACTTTCAAGTTTTCAAATACTTAAATTACTAAAGGATT
This sequence comes from Agrostemma githago, assembly GCA_958450325.1. Taxonomy (NCBI): domain Eukaryota; kingdom Viridiplantae; phylum Streptophyta; class Magnoliopsida; order Caryophyllales; family Caryophyllaceae; genus Agrostemma; species Agrostemma githago. Next base: position 36,738,724 of record OY288261.1, read on the forward strand.
AGTATGCAAAACGTTTTAACATTGTCGAAATTATTTTATGTTCAGGTTTGATAACATATTTGAAAACTTTCATAATTACTTTGATAACATTTTCAAAATTTTAACATTTTGAAATCAGTTTTCGTTTTGTTGTTGGTGGACTTTTGAACCTGTCATCGAAAAACGTCTAACGACTAATTTAATTTTACTAACTACAAAATTTGCTTTCTCAAAGATAATTTTTGTTTTGTCTTAAAACAAAATATTGTCGAGTTTCTTAATCAAAAAGTTTTGTTTTGAACGTGTTTTCGGTATTCTCCTCCGAGTTCGTTTACAAATGTTATTCAACAATGTTATTTTATCAAATAACTTTACTTTACGGTTTCATTTTAGAAGGTTTTAAACTTCGGGTAGCTTAGCTCAATTCCTCTTGGAATAAATATTTGCCATCGATTTTGTATCACTTTGAAAGTTGTAAAATTTTCTTTTAAACCAATTTTTTTTTAATGCAAAATAAGTATTCTCATCTTTCCGACTGAGGTAATCTAGATTCCTTTCTGCTTATTCTCAGTTTCGAGGACGAAACTTTCTTTTAGTGGGGAGGATTGTAACACCCGCTATTTTTCCTAGCGCTTTTATCCTTTCCGCTATGACTTCGTCATAACTCTATTTCGGTCTTATGTTTCATTATTTTTCCAAGCTTTATTTTTATTTTCGAGTCCAATGATATTTATTTTTATTTTAAAGGATTTTAATTCTTCTAAACCTATTTATTCGATTTTCATCATAAATTAATTAATTTTCCGCGAGGAATTCTATTTCTCTTTGAATTGACGTTTTAAAACTCGGATTTAAGTTACTCTTTTTCCTAAAAATGTTTAAATACATTTATATAAAATTTTCAACTAGTAAATATTTTTATTTACAAGTATTTAGTCATTAATAATTTTATTACGAAGCTTCGCGAATAATTATTTTCTTACGCGAGGTTTACTCGAATTACCTTGAAATGCCTTTAACTATTTTACGATTATACTTTTTATCAACTTATAAATCATTTGAGGCATTTTCCTTATGTTTTGGACCGACAAAGCTTCTTGTCACAATTTAACTATGTTTTATTAATACGTTTCATTTTATCACATTAAACCGTAAACATAGGATTCTTTTCTTTTCATTGAATTGAGGCTTTACTACTCAAGCTCTTCCTACTCCTCTACTTATTCCTTTGGCTAGCCATATTTGTCTAGATGCACTTAGAATTCTTCAACTATTTTACTATCATTTATGCTCTTTAAGTGTAGTAACCTCCTTCTCCTTTAATCTACTCTACATTCATTTTGTGCATTAACAAAAAATTACTACAACATATTCATCATCCTTTTTTTTCCTTCTTGGCTGAGTACTCCCTCCCCTATTCCAGCCTGATTTTTCCTCCATTTCGAGTCTCAATCGAATCGTTTTTATCGTCATATTAATCCTCTTTCCGATTCCTTCGTTAAGGTAATAATCAATGTCGTTTTCGATCATTATTTACCTTGATTTTTAGCTTTTCTCATGGTACTATTTTCTGCCATGATTTTCGTGTTTGGTAGGATTTGTGGATGATCCCGAGGCCGATGAGTTTATAATCGATTCAGACTTGGAGTAGAGGTAACGTCGATGTTACTCGGTATTTCATGATTTTAATTGTGTATTTGCATGTATATATTTTTGTGTTTTATTTTGACAATATATGTATGTCACCAAATCTGGAAAATTTTTGAAAGTTGAAAATTTGCATGTTTCGGTATTTTTATCGCTTTTACGAGATTAACGATTAAATTGTTATATTAATTTGTAAAATCATAATATTTGGCCTAAACATGTAATATATGTTTATATTCTGTAAAATTGATATTTTTTGATGATTTATAATAATTTAGGATTTTTATGATATTTTAGATATCGATTATGGAATTACACTAGTAGAAAAAGGTCAATTTGCTACTCCTTATTTGAGGCGTTTTTGGTAAATAGCTGCAAATAATGTACTCCCTCCGTTTCCATGATTTCTTCCACCTTAAAAGTGACACATTTCTTAAGAAAAACAATAAAATAAGTAAAAGGAGAGAGAGTAAAGTAAGTGGGCCACCTAGGTAAGAGAGAAATGTGATAGAAAAAAGGAAAGTGGAAGAAATCACAGAAATGTTTGAAAAAGGAAATGTGGAAGATATCAAAGAAACAGAGGGAGTATATTTTTTTTAGTATAAACTAGTTGCAAGCCGCGCGCGATGCGCGCGTATGGTTAGGTACGTTTTTTGTATGCAATCTGACGGTGGTTGTTGTTTGGCTTGGGCATGCAAAATTGTTGGCTCAATGTGTTGTCGTTGTTTGTGATATTGTGGGAGAAGTTGGCTGCCGAATCTAATATATGTATTGCATGTGATTAGCAGTACATATTCGAAGTTAAATATGGCACACGAATTGTAAGAGCGTTCTATCGAGTATGGCATTTTTTTACCTTATTAGAAGTCCTATCGAGTACGCTATGGATGCCACTACTTGAAGCGCTTTCATAGTTCGCGAGAAATCTAATTGTCCATGAGTTGTACAATTTTGTGTTTAGCAGGCGCTAAGAGTAACGCGTAAATGTGTCATGAGACTGTTAGTAGTGCTTTTCAATTGCCTTGTTTCCCCTTTTTTTGCAACCAAACGTGAAAGTAGACTATACGTTTCCGTGATATTTTTTTTTCGAGTTAAATACTTTATAATATTTAGGTTCCCGGATATTGAATTTAGTTAGATGTAATTCGTAGTCGCAACATATGATCGTGTTTGTTATTTTAGAACTGAATTGTCAATTCTGTGATGGAACCGTAGAATCAAATCTAGTTAGGCTGAAGTGTACTATCGAATAAGGGTATAGTACATGTATGACCGCAGAGAATCTGGAGATATATTTGATAAAGTTTGGCCCTTGCGGTTTTTTTTTTAAAACTACTATAGAGAAATTAAATTTGGTTCTTATTCTGGAAGCAAGTTTGTCTTCAAAATAAAGTAAAAGTCCAATCAAATAACTGATCTTAACTAAAATTTATGGAGAAATATTATATAAGAATTTTATTTAAAGTTCTTTCATTAAGATATAAAGTTGTTACAGTTAAAATATAGCGTAAAATGAGGTAATCATAGAAATAATTTTTTTTTGAACTGTCAAATCTCTGTAGGTAATTAGATTTATTGCAGTAGAACTGCTGCCTGTCCAAATTGGAGGAAGACTACTCACAATGTCTATTCAAATGTTTAACTTAGCTGTCCTTTGAGGGTCGCCTCTGTTTTGCTGAGCTGTTCATGCTAGTGCTTCAATAAAGGTGGTGTGACGTTAAGATTCTTACCATTCTCCCCGGCTACAATTCTTCTCCCCAAATTACGCTAAGATAATTGCACTGCATTTCTTTAAAAGTCGGAGGAGATGACAGTATGGGAGGACCAAGTTCGAGAGATTCAGCGGGAAATTGATATGATAAGAGATCATGCTCCTCGTTTTCTTGAACGGTTGAACATCGTTATGCCTGAAGCCGTGTACATGAATATGGTACACCGCGGACCACCGTTGACGATGCTGGGCGCCATCATATCTGGGAATGCAGATGCTGTGTTGAGCTCACCTACTTTGGCGAACGCGACATCAGGTAATACACGCTGTGCGTATTCAAATGTGTTATACGTCTAGGGAGCATACTAACATGGCGAACATGGGAAGCGTCGTTTAGTTGTTTGTCTATGTGATTTCAGTTTTAGCGAGCGCAAAAGCCGAAGAACGGCGCAAATTAAGGGCTGAAGTTACAGAAATGGTCAGGCGATTGTTCAGTGTTATCAACTATCAAAGTTTGCTTGATCTACTATCCGGAGCGGGGCGAGTCTTCGCTGGACGTGATTCTGTTCACTATTATGATGTATACAATGAAGTATCCACGGAAGAAGAGCTGGACGACCTACGTGATCAGGAGGTACCGCCAGATGGGCTTAATTACGACTATGAGGAGTGGTTATCGAGTCAGTGCGACGGTTCCAACTAATTGTGTATGCTTCTGTGTTTCCGTTCTATGATTAGGTGTGTGTATTTTATTCCGATGTTGGATTATGTAATGGAAGTATTAGGTTTATGGACTTCTGTTAGGGTGGTATCAGTATCTAAGTCTTGTATTGGAACTCAAGGCAGTTGCCAAATTTAACTATGGTCTTTTAAGGGTGATGTAATTCTAATTTTATTGTGCGTTTCTTTGTGTTTTTTTTTTGCGCCTTCTAAAACGTGTTTTTTTATTCGCCAGAGTTATTTGCTGTGTATTGGAACATGTACTTTGGTGATGTCGAGCCAATTGTTTTGGTGTGTAATTTTGAAATGCTTAGTACGATTTTGAGTGTTCTTCAGTTTCCGTGCGGCATTAATGGGGACGTTGTTTGCATGTGTGTGTGGATGTACTACAGTGGTGCGTCGATAGGCTGTAGATTTATGCTGGGCGCGTGCAATTCTTCAGCAGTATACAGTCAGAGCTGTGACAATATAGCGTGAAGCACACATGGTGTGTCGTAGACCTCAAATATGGTGAGGCAGCCGACTATGCATTTGCCATGACGAGGGGCATGCGACTATCAGGTTGTTCTCCTGCAGCGCTGATGCCAGTGGTAGCTGCATATGGAGAAGGGAACCATTTTCGCGGGTGCAGCTGCCCCTTTGTTTATCAACGTATTGCGTAGGGCCGAACCATTGGTATCTCTGATGCAATTTAGCCCAACAGAACCATCGTCGTGCTTACCTAGATTTTTTTTTTGTAGATTCTTGGGTTAGTTCTCAAAGGCGGGTTTTGGTCATCAGCGGTGTGCAGCGGCTCGACTGGGTACAAGGATAATAGCGCATCCATCATTTTTTGTGGTCGGGCCTGCTTCTGTTGTTGGATGTAATTGGGCAGGCGTAGGTTCCAGTAGAATCGGCTTGGAATAGTCAGTTCATCACAAAGTTCTTAAAACATAGCATATCGACATACATTAACCACGTGCCATATCTAACGACAGCTCATGGTGAAAACCTTTCCCCTATGCCTGTTGGCAGGCGACTGCCGGAGTCTAACTACTACTGTTATTGTGAAAGCTATGTAGTACATGAAACCATCGGCACTAAAGGGAAATGAAGTATCTAGGCCGATGAACACAAATCATTCCTCAGCGTTCCACATATATAGTTCAGGGTACAAGTACAGCAATTCAACCATTACAACGTCAAAGTCCTCTCCGTAGTTGATAGCTGCTTCTGTATCTGCATTTGTCTTCAACGCAGTCGGAATAAAGCGATATTGGGTATCTCGCGGCAAATATGCGCTGTCTTCACGCGTTGCAACCCAAAAGCAAATGCCCTCAAATGTGTCAGGGCGCTCGGCAATACGGCCTTTTCCAAAACCCGCTTTATCAGCTTGCCTCGCAAGCCTTAGTGCAGGCCAGTAGTGATCCATGCCTTCTTCAAACTCTAACACTATAGCTTTCTTGTAGGCAAACCCTGGCTGCCCGGTAACTAGTTCCAAGCTAACAATTCGGTGCCCTAGGTCTCTTATTGCCTCCTTAACAACCGTGTGGCAGTGGGCCGCGTACCGCGTGTTGCGTGTTTGGTAGGGCATATCGTCTACTATCCACCGAGCAGGGTACGCATACTCAGATATAAAACCTTCAAGGTCAGGATCGCTTGCCATTCTTCTGCTATGTGTATTGTGTAGATTCGATGCAGATGTGCTCTTCTACCCCTGCAACAGTAAGCATTAGAATAGAACGCAGGTGGTGCCAATGTTTGTTTTCAGATGCTCACCGACGCTATTTAATTATATCTAGTAATCTATCGTCGAGTGGTGTAAAATAAATTATGGTGAACGACTGGTATTTATTCATTTGTCCCTGCATGATTCAGCATCAGAAAAGTGCGGACCTTTTCTCTATGACTCTCCTAAGATGCTAATTTGAGGCTACTAATTGTATTTATTCATTTGGCTTCTATTTGTTTTTAAAAGCTTATGATCTGATGGAGCTCGCCATACACTTGCATACGGAGTCAACCAAATAACATTATGGGTGCAGTCTGATTCCAATTTACAGACATTATTTTGTTATATGTGAAAATAGTAAAACAACTATTCATAGACCAGCACAGAACGACCAGTTTGGTGAGGGTGATAGCATTGACAGTTACGCCTTTGTACAGGATGCAGCGACCAGCGGTGATAAGACTGAGTCTAAACAAAGTTCGAGATAACCTTGACCGAAGCGCACCAACACGCAACAAAGAATTGAAGACTTGATTAATTTGAAAGAATTTTAAACGAAATACAGAGGGTGTTCTATAAAATGGAATATGAGAGGATATTACGAGCAGAAGGACTCTACACAAGATAACTGAAATATCATGCATACTAAGCAACGATAATGACCAACGCCAGCATTTTTTGCCAGCATTTTGTGTTTCATGTGAACTACAACACTAAAAGTTGATGAGGAGCCGAGAACTTACGCTTGTAATTGCTGTTGATGGGGTTTAGCGCTTGCAGTGTAAGGTTTGTGGGAAGTGATTCCGTTTCTGTACTGGTTGTTTGCTGGTAGAGTAATATTAAGTCACGGGGGAGGAAAGGTAAGGGCTCTGTGGTGTCTTGCCAGTTTGGTAGCTGTGAGGAGTGTAGTTGAATTAATACGGCACTTCTTCTAAACGCAGGGGACCTGATATGATTGGCAGGTAGATATAGGTGGAAGTTGTAGACATTAAGTTTGCATGTAGCTTTTGCCTATCTACGTTGGAAGTGTAGCTATTGGTTCAAATTACAGTGTCTTGGGGTCTGGTTTTAATTTTTTAAAAGGCGTGGCCTATTTGTGCTTTCTGGGTTAAAATAGGGGTAGGGCCGTAGGGGTTGACCTATTGTGTTGGATACGTGAAAGTTACACAGAGGCAGGGGTGGGACACGTGGGAAAGGCGACAACATTTAACTCGATTTTACTTTATTGATCGCAGTCGCCGGTCTGTTTTTTGGTGTGGCCGTGCGGCATAGTGAACGCGAGTATGCGCGGTAGGGGAGGAGTGTTTTCGATATTTCTGTAAATGGCAACGTACGTTGGTGTTAAATGTATGTGTTATGACCACTTATTTTTACGGGACGAGTAGGCCAGTAAGTCTAGGACAATGAGTATTGTAGTAGAAGTTAAACCTAAAAAAAGCGTGAAACAGGACTGGGACGACAAAGCGTAGCTAAAGACGCAACACAAATTTGTTAACAGTTGGAAATGACTGTCGGAGGATAGTAAGTCATAACAGTAGTCACTACAATGCAACGACACACATAGAGAAATTACAAATAACAGGAACTGGGAAACAGCAGGAAGCAAGTTCGACAACTTCAGTGGCGACCAGCGATATGCGTAAAGATACGGGCACTATCGCACCACAGGTGACCTAGTAAAATGAGGGATAGAGCTGCGTTAATGTTTCCATGACCTCTTCGTAATGGCATTTGTCTAGGGCAGCTGCGGCAGAAATACCAAAACCCTTTTGTGATATAGGTACCATGTCATAGTAAGGGTGCTTCCTCAAATAATCTCGGTCTGCCCTCGTACCTACCCAGAGATATGGTCCGGCAGTAGGGTTGGACTGCCTTGTAAACTGGTCCTTCCCTCTCCCCTTTTGCTCAAAGACGTATTGTAGCTTGAAGGCATTGACATAATTCCCACTGCCACTTTGAAAATGCACTACGGCTGCTTTCTGAAAAACCGGGCCTCTCCATAATGCCTCAAAATTTAACACCGGGTATCCCAGGCGAAGTAGGCAGTTCCTTAGTGGGGCGAGACTCCTACTTGTTACGACATTTTTTTCGACATCGTATGGCATGTTTTCAAAGATGCATTGGGCAGGGTAGAGGTATTCCGTTAACGGGTCGCTGGAAGCGCCCCTTTTTTTTGTGTTGTATGCTTTGATCATCCCTGTCCCCCTCCTCCTCTGCATCTCTATTCCTAGACATCAATCCCTTCCCCTTTTCCATCTTTTTTGGTGGCTGAACTGCTCTTGCCTCTCAGTGCGTGGGATAGCTGATACTATCAGATACGTATGTGTTTTGCCTGGGTTGTGTATGCCAACCAACCTGCCTCAAATATTTGCTTCGTAGTGTACTTATAGAGGTGTTTGGAAACTTGTGCCATTGACTGGCGAGTAGCAGGGAAAGTGGGAATGCATGCCACCTAAATGACCGAAGCATGATGGATTTCCATGAGGCTGAAATTTCTGTTTTTGAAATGACTACGCGTAAAATTCATGATTTCCAAGGAGGCAACTTGTGAATTTGGCACAGTGACTTGGAGGGACATGTCTGATTTGCCTTTTTCTTTGGTAGTATGCAGTCAGTGGTAAGCGGAATATAAATGTGGTTAAGTTTTAGATCCGTTAACAACCTGTGTAGCAACCGAGGACATATAGCGCGCCTAATAAGCGGAGCAAATGTAGAGCAATGGGCGTGTGGGGACAATGCATGAGACGTGGTGTGTTAAGTGCGGAAATGTGTTAGCGATTATCTGGTCCGAATTCCGGTACTACTTGTTGGAACGATAGTGTTTGCGGTGGGCGTTTTTTTTTTGGTTTGTAGGCTTAAGGGTGTATGAGCGGGTGGAAGCCAACTGCGGATTAGGAGTTGGCCTATTTAATTATGTTGGACTTTGCTGGTTCTGTATAGTGTAAAGTCGTAGTTGTCAGCGGTGGAATTGCCACCACGTCTTTGTTTCGCCATGGTATATCTGGTCGGATTTGGCACGGATTATCTGTCAGGAAATGTAATGCGAGACCCGAGTCCACTGGCAGTTGTTGTTTGAGAGTTCCGATTCGAACTGTGTGCTCGGACTCCTAATCGTGGCCCCAACCAGCTAATTCCCCGATTTAAAGTATAGCTGCCCACCGAACCCCAAATTTGAACGTGCATACATAAACAGTAAATAGTGCGCAAAAGAGGGATAGGTGACATTGTGAAATCTGGGACCATAATAGAAATGCATGGGTAGCAGAAAGTCTACTGCGTTACAAGCAATAACAATTTTACACTAAGCTTGTAATGCGAATGGGTCTGTCCATTCAGGAGGTGAGCGGTGCAGGCACAAACAGAATTTCTCGGGCTATAGCTACGATATTATCATAGGGCAACATTATCTATTAGGCAAAAAGTAGAGAAGCCGTGCCAGACCAGGGTTGGTGTGAAAATGTAGTCTGTCAGTAGCTGGGCATCCAAGTTTACGTGAGAGCAGCAAAATGCATCTTCTTCGGAGAACTATAAAGACAGGCAAGTAATAGAGTTGTTAGTGGACCTCAGTTCAGTAATTACAGTACACCTAACTCTGAATTAGGAGACTTAACATGAGTCCGCAGTTTTGGCATTCCAGTGCGCGCAAGAAGCTTACCTAACATATGATGTCATCGATTTTGCGACGGAGCTGGACTTATTAGTCTAGGTGATACACGGTGCTTCGACTGTGGAGCATTAAGCCAATTTCCTGTGCTCCGTTAAAATGATGGTCCGGGTAGCGACGGAAGATGCGCTCCTCACAGTCTTCACGCTTTGTTTAAATAACCAGCAGGTGTGGCTTGGTCCTTGATGCTGATTGTAAACCGTGGAGTACTGTCCTAGCATAGACGTTATTTGTCTCGCAACAGCGGCAGCGTTTTGAAAGTGCTATGTTACCTCTGTAAAGTGTTGCCACACCATTACGATTCTCTGTCCTCGGGCTTCTATTGTAGTCTACATCTAGTCTTGGCGCATATGCATGAAGTAGAAACAATTGTGCCCACCTTTTGCAGACAACGGCAACGTTAGCCTTGTCGCCGTGATCTGCCAATTTTGCAAAGATGTGCCCCATAAAATCTGCACTGCACAGTACTTATTTGGTGGCTGTCGTTTCTGTCCCGTCAGTCTGCACTTCGTGGAAGTCATTGTAGATAAAAGGCAGCCGTTGTTTCTTCTTTCCGATTGACTCTGATTTAGCTGCCAGTCTGTCGGCCGCTTCAGCAATGAAAACCCAACCAGTGCAGATGTATCTAACCATGGTATGGTACCTGATAACAGATCCTACAGCGTTCTGAGTCAACATACATAAGGCTATAACAACAATTGTCTCATACCATGGATTGTTCTATGAGCAAACTTGAGTTTCCAACCATCATCGGATGCGTAAGGCATTCGAGCATCACCTAAACCATCATAGGACGGAAGCCTCCTGGACAGTTAGACCTATGGTGCCAGTTCAGAACCTAGGCGTTCATGTGACAATTTTCGCTACATCAATGAACTGCAGACCGACATCTCTATCACTGTAAACACCATAAAGTACTGAGCTTTCCATCCCCTAAGTCTATATGCACAAGCATTGGCAATTGCCATACCTAAGACTTGATCTGTACGATTTGATAAGTGACTCGTTGCAAAACTAAGTAAATGTAAAGAATCAGTTAGACAAGTGGCTGGAATGTTGGTCAGCAACTCTTAAACAAGCTACCTAAACACCGCACAAGGTACACAATGTAAACCTCAAGACAGCAACTCTTAAGCCCAAGGCATGCAATATTACAAGTTACACCTGACCTCAATGACCCAAATCGAATAACCTAACGGAAGACCCAAGCATAGTCTGTAATTCCAAACAGAAAGGTGGCGAACCTAGATTTAGAATTTCTGGGTAGCGCTTTCATTCTAGTGTGTCATTATATTTGAAAAGGTCTTGTCTTTATGAATTCCGGGGTAGCCAAACTCGGTACCTTTAGTCATTTCCTCTAGCTAAATTTCCCACGGTGCCAATTGACTCGACGTAACCCAGTTCGAATTGAACGTAATCACTACATACAAACATAGATCCGTAAGAAAATTTGACAATAACATACTTGAAGCCGGCCCGATTCTTATACACCCGGCCTGAATCGAGCTGAGCTCGACCTAGTTGACTCTTGTGGCAAGTTTACAATCGACATTCAGAGATTCAGCATTTACCCATCAAGACAAGCGCGAATTCTATCATGGTGACCACTAAAAATTACTTACCGTTACTCGGTAAAAGGGGATACATGTCGAATCTGGTAACATAGGTAATAACAAATCTACAAGCGCGAATTCTATCATTTTTTTCCTACATTCATTAAACCAGCGACCTGAAGACCTCAGAAAGTACACAAAGTAAACTCCAAGACAGAAACTCTTAAGACCAAGCCATGCAATATTACAAGTTACTGTTGACCTCAATGACCCAGCTCGAATAACCCCACCGAAGGCTCAAGCGTAGTCCGCAGTCCCAAATAGAAAGGTGGTGAGCCTCGAATTACGATTTTCTGGGTAGCGATTCCATTCTAGTGTGTCATTATATTTGAAAAGGTCTGACCTTTATGAATTTCGGGGCAGCCGAACCCGATCATTTTAATAATTTGCTCTAGCTAGATTTTCCCCGATGTGAATTTACTCGACGTAACCCAGGTCGACCTGAATGTAATTACTACATACAAATAGACATCTCTAAGAAAAAATTAGAATAACATACTTGAAGCCGGCCCGATTCTTATAGACTCGACCTGAAAAGAGCTGAGTTCGACCTAGCTGAATCGTTTGGCAGGTTTACAACCCACGTTCAAAGATTCAGCATTTACCCATCAAAACAATCGCGAAATCTATCATGGCGACTACTAAAAATTACAAAGCGTGAATCGGTAAAAGGGAAATCAACCCGAATCTGGTAATATAGGTGGTAATAAATCTACGAAAAACCTAGATACCACCATTGTTGACGAAACCCGTATTAAGTCGGCCTAGGTCACAGGAACACTAATACTATAATAATTTGGTCATGTTAATAACCGTAAGCAGTATTAGATAGATTGAGGACAGCAAATGGGGTCAGATTGATGGAGAACTTACGAATATCGTGACGACTGAGCTTGTTGCTGCTTTCCTTGCAGTCTTGCTGGTAGAAGAAACTGAGGGACTAAGCGCTGGTGTTTCTTTATGTGAGGAGGCCGCACGGAGTTACACCTGGGGTGTTAAGTGTACGGTTGTATGTGTAAGGGTATTAATGCTTCCACCTAACCGTAATTCTTTAAACTGTGGCACATATACAGTAATGGCCGCGTCTTATGTAAAATGTCTGCCAATAGTAATGCAAATATATACAGGCCGAATTACCAAATTGGTAAATAAAATGGCACAAATGTGACATTTGGGCAAAAAAATGTCACTTGTGCCAATTTGGTTTAAAAAGTGGTATGCAAGTGACAAATTGGTAACGAAAAAAACAAATTGTTAAGAATTCGTGTTGTCCCTCCGGATTTTTGTTTCCGGTGTGTATCGGTTTAGTACGAGAAATTGCAGAAATATATATTGTTAATTGTTTGTTTATTATTATAAAAAAAATGTTTGCCTACTTGACTTGGTTTAAGCGGTCTGGTTCGAAGGCATTTTTTTAACCCGAATCTGAAAATGAAAAAGTATTGACGAGTTTTGGATGTCCATCAGTTTTGGTTTCGATCTAATTTTCTTAGCGATCTACACACTTGCCTAACGCGACACCCTAAATGACAAATTGGTTTTATAAATAATCGTAATGGCATAATAGAAATAACAATATGAAACGTGCCGAGCGAAAAAATATGAAGTGTGTAAAAAAAAGTTTCGGGTGTCGGGTCGGGTTCAGGTTAACTTATTCGGGGCGATTCATTTTTGCCAAGTCTAATTTCTATGGAACGAGTTATGCGAAGTTACAGAGTGTATTATAATTTACCAGGGTAAGCCGGACCAATTAGGAAAACCATATTGTTGAAAGAAAAAGGGAAACTCAACTAACAATAATTCCTTTTTTTTGGACTAAACCGATATGCACCGAAGAAAGGCCGGGTGGAAAATCGTAACTCTATAAATTTCTAGTATTTCTTTACCAATCCGTCACTTGTAGATATTTTTTAAACCGATTTGGCACAAGTGACATTTTTTAAACCCATTTTGTCACATTGGTGCCATTCTATCTACCATTTTTGTAATTTGGCCTATATATATATATATATATATATATATATATATATATATATATATATATATATATATATATATATATAGAGAGAGAGAGAGAGAGAGAGAGAGAGAGAGAGATGAAGCATTTTATTCGCTCTGAGTTACTATGATTGTCTACAAAGTTTCGTGATGAAAAAAAGGAAGGATAAATGAATAGTTTTTTCTAAAAAAAAGGAAGAGGGAGAAATGAGAGAGTAATTGGAAACCACATTCCGCTACTATTAAAAAAAATAGTAAAAAAAATCGAACACAATCTAAAAAGAAAAGTAGGACAATAACATGAACTCGAAGGGAGTATCGTATCTGAACATAAATCAACGGAATCTGTTACTGTTACTTAATTTCGCTTAAAAAGAATGTTAAGGTTGAAAAATAGACGATATGTGGGGTACATATTAGTAGTTGGGCAACACATTTTAATTTTAAAAAAACATTTCTATATCACTGATGATTCATTTCTTTTACAGATACAAGTGGGCGGTTCTATTTATGAAGCTAGCCTGAACTAAACAATAACGCTAAGAACAAACTGGGTGGATTTTAAACTCTTTGCATATGTGGGTTTATATGCTGATCCGGCGCATTTTGTTTTGTTGGGTGTTATTTGAAATTCGAAAAACAAATTAGCATTTCCCTCCAACTCCCATGTTTTCTGAAATTATATATACACGCGTAAAAAATTAGAGGGTGTAGCATTATTGTAGGAATATACATGTTATAGTGCAAAAAAAAAAGGGTTTCGGTAACTGAGCTGGATCCAGAAGTGATCAGAAGGAAATGGCATTATGGGATGACGAAGTTAGGGAGTACCAACGAGAAATAGACATGATAAGAGATCATGCTCCTCGCTTTCTCGAGCGGCTGAACACAGTACTACATGAAGCGGTGTATATGAATATGATACATTGCGACCCACCGCTGACAATGCTGAGCTCTATCATATCCGGGAATGCGAATGATGTGTTGAGCCCGGCTGTTTTGATTAACGCGACATCAGGTAACATATTCTATTTGGCCGTTAGTTCGTCGCGTCATAGTTATAGGGAACATAGTAATATATTTTCCGTTTGTTAAATATTATAGCTTGTCGACTATGCCATTTCAGATACAGCCAGCACAAAAGCAGTGGAACGGCGCAAACTCAGGGCTGAAGTTGTAGAGGTGGTCAATCGATTGGCCAAAGTTCTCAAATTCGAAAGTTTGCTCGATCTGCTATCGGGAGATGGTCAAATTTTCATTGCACGTGACACTGTTTATTATTATGATGTATACAATGAAGCAACCATGGAGGAAGAACAAAACTATTTACGGGATCAAAATGTGCCAGTAGATCGCCTAAATTATGATTCCGACGAATGGTTGTGGAGTGACTGTGACGTTTCAGATTAACCGTGGTTGGTGATGTATTCTCGGCCTATGATTATGTGTCTGCACTTCACTTCTGTCTTGGTCAAAGTACTGGAAGTATTAGGTTTATGGATTTTTGTTACTGTGATATTAGTGTTTAAGCGTTGTATTGGAGCCGGAGTCTATTGTTAACTTTAATTATGGTACTTTAAGTTGTATGTTTCTTCGTTTTCTTTTCTTGGCACTGTGTTCATTTTGTTCGGGATTAAATAAAGGTCCAGCATTGTTCCACCCTACTTTTCTCGTTTGGCGGGAAGCATGTACCTCTCCGATGCGGCGTCACTGGTAACGGAGTGTAATTTGTAAAAGCGTAGCGCGATTTTCACCGGGCTTCAAGTTCAGTGTAGCAGTTATCTGGAGCCTTTGTGCATGTGTTTTAAGTTTATCGTCAAATTTAGGTATGGTAATTAAAGTCTGACGGATCTATGGTTGGCTCTTTTTTCTTGTCGCATTTTTTTTTTGGTATCTTGGTAACAAGAAATGTTCAGCCTTAGAATGCCAGATTTGTTCGCTGGCAAGTGGGAGATGCACCTCTGATCTGGGTATGTGGGTATTGGATAGTTCCCGGTGTGGAATCAATAGTTGTGATGTGTAAGCTGTAACAGGCCCGCATAATTTTTAGTGGTGTTTGAGTTCAGTGCAGCAGTGATGGTGAGGCGGCGTGTGTTTCAAAGTGTCTCGCGTTTGTCCTTTTTACTTAGTTAAAAGGTGTGGGTTTCGGCGCTGCTCACGAACAGGGGTTTAGGTGTATGCTCTTTACTGTGGTCGTAGAACTTGTTTACCAAACGCCGGTCCTTGATGACCTATGTGCATCTCTGATGTTGCCTGTAATCGGGCACACCTAGGTCCCAGGAGAATTGGCTTGTAATAGTTAGTTCATTACAAAGTTCTTAAAGCATAGCATACCGACATACAGTAACTACGTGCCATAACTAATAGGAGATCATAGAGCGAACCTCTCTCCTTATGACTGTTGCCAGGCAAGTGCCGAAATAGGAAACTCACCAATTTATGTTGAATGTGTATTTTTTTTTGAATTATGTTGACTTGATCCAACAAGAACAATTCTAATCGACAGCCGATTATTGAACTGTTTTTTTTTTGTGTGTAGCGCAGTCTTATATTTGTTTTCTGTTACGGGGGAATACCAATCTAATTTGTGTATATACAGGAGCTTAGTTGCAACATTATATTGGATCTAAATCATTCTGTATCAATGGCCATTAGCATGATAACGATCGACTTATCTATAATTATCTCACTTGGCTATCTGTATAATTTGAAGAGGTGGTATCTACGTTTGGGAGAACAGAGTATCAGAGGCCAGAGAAGATGGTACATGTTTAGCATTGCTAGTAAGCAGGAATGCTGGTCACTATTGATTGATGTGCACCACTGATGTGGATTTACAGGCCAATATTAACATCTTTATTACATAGAGCTGAGTGTTCTTTGGGTTTGCCGTGGCTCTTTAGAGCGGAGTTCATTCAGCAGTGGTGTACAATGGTTAGTCTGGGTATAAGCATAATATCGCATCTAGTACTATGTCGAAGACCATGTCATCCTCATTAGAGGCTGCGGCGGTCGCGCTTGTTTTTATGCTGTCTTGGATGAAGCGATACTGTATATCTTTATGCAGGTATTGACTGTCTTCTCGTGTTGCAGTCCACAGTCGGACCGTTTAGCGATCCATGGGTGATGACTCATTGTACTATAGCAGCGTGTGGATCAGTGGAAAATTAGTGGCCAAGGCGAACTTATCATTTTTTACTATATGGGTAGTCTGCACCAAAGACCAGGTAGAAAGCTACACAGCGGAAGTGCACAGTAGTCCTTCAAGTTGGTGCATTAGCGGGAGGAGAACTCTATCACATAATAGTTACTACCGGAAAGGGTAAGCACACCGAGGGATTGCGTGTGTGGCAGGGATCAACGAAAAACAGTCGAAGCACAGATAACAGCAGAACTGTAGTCTATAATAAGATTCGCAAAAAACATACCAGATATACGGTAGAACTGACACTGGAACAGCAGCTGCAAACTTCGCTATCAGTCTTCGGTGAGTCACGGAGGAATAGAAGACGTCGAGACCCTTGCTACGAAGGGTGTAGGAAAGGGAAATTGTTGTTCTGCCTTTGTTTAGTTGAAATAGCTCCTTTTATTTGCTCTACAAATTCGGTCTTTAGTTGGGTTAAGGTAAGTAGTGGCATATTCAATGTGGGTACCGCTAGTTCGTGGACTGATACCTGTCTCTTTTAGACCAAGTGGTGCAATTTGCCCTGTGGTAAGTGTAATGGGATGCGGACAACCAATGTGTTTGTATTTAAGCGCTTTATAATGATAGCGCTGGTATGTGTGTTATCGTTTTTTTTGGGGATCGTCGTCACCCAGTTCATTTATTTTTGTTTGTTTTGGAGATATAATCGTCTTTTATAAATGCGAACAAATAACTGATCACGCCGATTTCATTTTTTTTCATTTGGGCGTTTGGTGCACCGGTTTCTGCCTATTTCACAGGAGAGTCGAGCCGGAATAGACAGTACACTACGATTTTCTGAAGAGATAGCATACCGACATACATTTACTACGGTCGTTAAGCAGATATTTGTGCACCCCATAGCTAAAGGGGAAACACAAAAGTTATTTCACCCAACTCGGTTTACAGGCGCACTGCGCACTTCCTTACATATAGACAGATTGAGTTGTACTAAGACCCGACAAAAGGGAACGACGCACGTCTATGCTGCTAGAGAAAAGGGAACGACGTACGTCTATGTTCAGGATACTTTGTGTTCAAAAGGCAGATCAGCCAATAAAAGGTTACATAGTCTATCATCAAGAGGGTGTCAAAGTCACCTGAAAGCGTTAGCAATTGGCTGCAAAGACAAAAGGAACGAACAATTCAGAATTGGCCAGGAAGTGTCGGACCATTCAGTCGTTTCTGCCGATCAAAGCGCATCTTTTCTTGGTCGCTTGACATGGACATCAACATTTGCACTATCTTCTTTGACCATCTACGTCTCTCAAGCGGAACTGCTTCGAAGTTATTGTCAGAAATATGTCCTGGAGGACACCTCCTGACCTGTAGGTGAGAGTTTTGTTTTAGTGCATATTGCCTTTTGTGTAGCATTGATTTGGCGATCGGAGTGACAGCCCTATAGCATTTGCATTTCTTCGATATCACAGTGTCACCTCGATACACAACCGTTAGCCCGTACTCGTGCTCTGTGCGGAGCTGCTTATTGTATTCTGCATTCCACTTAGGTGCGTCCAAATGAAGGGCAAACATGCGTGCCCACGCCTTGCATGCCACGGCTACGTTTGACTTGTCAGAAGCGCAGGTAAGAAGTCCAAAGATCTTGCACATGATATCTTCGTTGCAGAAGACATTTTCTACCGATGCACACTCCCTGTTGCGCTGCACAACGGTGTGGTGTTTGTCGAATATAAACGGTAAACGACGCATACTTCTATCCTGCTTTTCTAGTAACTGGGCACGCCTGTCGGCTACTTCGTTGTTCACTGCCCACTCTTTGCACCGAAGCTCACTCATACTGTCACCTAGATCCTGTGTCATGTGACAAAGTTTAAGAAAGATGGTGTTGTTCGTGGTATAGGGTAAGACTATTTGTCGTTGTTTTTGCATCCCATACTACTTTAATGTCTTTGCACTAAGGTACTGCAGCTTAAAGGCAGGCAATAAAAAAAAAGGTATCAAGCACCAGTTTATTTGGATGCAGGACCGCTACTGAAGCATCTCTGGGCGACTGCTTCAGTATAGCATTTATAATGTAGAATAATACGCGGTCACCAGGCAACAGTGTCAATACTGAATGGAGGCCAATACAGGCGGGCCTATTGTCGCAGAACTACTGACGGACCACGCTAAGATGTGGTTGGCGAATTTACTACAAAAATGACACTGCACGCACATCTAGATACAGATACGGGCAACATCTGTACTTTCCATGAGTCTCGAGCGTTAGCCTGTACAATCTAGCACACGTTATTCCGTGCCTGTTATTGTAAATCATCGTAGTTGCCATCATTGTGTGTATATAGAGGCTGAACGAAGCATACTAAGTAACACGACCGGTGAGAAAATGTCTGAAATGCCAAAAAATAGGAGCAGTAGCAGGAAAGATAGAGGCACAATAAATCCATACAAGATTCTCCAGATACAATGCATCTGAAGCAACGACAATGAACAAAGCCATCATTTTTGTGGTAGTATGTCGTGAGTGACGTGAACTATAGCAGCGAAAGGTCATGAGGAGCAGAAGACTTACCTTGTCACTGTTCTTACAGAGGCCGAACACATGCAGCAGAAAATAGACTCGGGAAGCACAATATTTAGTCTTTTTTTACTGGCCCTTTATTGCTGGTCTGTTTCTCAGGGAGGGGGGAGGAAATGAGTGGTCTGCTTTGTGCTAATGAACTCGGTGGGAGTAACTGAGTGGGAGTTTTCTTTTTGTGAACAAAGTAGTTGAATTAGTGTAGGATGTGTCTTTAACTCAGCTGATTAGATGTGACTTATAGGCAGGTACAGTAGGAAGTAGCCATATTAAGTGCTTACTTTTCAGGCTACCTAAAGGTGTGTCTGTGTCTGGGCCCTTTTTTTTGGGCTTTCCAAAAGTATACTGCATAGTAATTTTTGGGCCTTGTAACATGGCCCATTGTAGGATTTAGGGAGGGTGTAGTATATTCAGGTGTAACGTACGTGGGTTTGGGCTAAGCTGGGGAACCGCTCTTCTGTGGGCTGGGCCATTGTCCTTTTCTGCTAGCAGGTGGGTAGTCTGTAGCAGAATCTGTACACTAAATGTGGCTGCGTGAAGGCAATTAGGAGTGGTCGCTAGACTAAACCCAGAACGGAACGGTGTGACCTGCGACCCGGAAACAACGGAAGCCTAGTCCCTGGGTCGGACTGATTAAGACAAGTTACCCGTAGCGGAGCGGGCTGGACCCTCTTACGACCGGACTGGATCGGGACGGACCGTAAAATTAAAGTGAATGTGATATTTTCTTTCAAGTGTGGACTGGCCCGGGCTGGGCCGGGGGACGGTTCCCAACTTTTATTGGGACCCGGACACCGGACCGTTAGGCACCCGGGCTGGGCCGACCCGGGCCTTATGTTCCTGTTCGGTCCTACTTGTGGGTCCGGTTCAATTTTTAACCACTCCTAAAGGCAATTGGCATTTGGCGTCGCATTTTTTGTTGTTTTCCTTTCATTGGGACTGGCGCTTTATTGCCCTATGTTTTTGTATTCGTAGTGTAAGCGTTGCTCGAAGAGCGTGTTCGGCCAACATGTGGTGTTCGTATACTTGATTTGCTAGCAATTCATGATTTGTGTGGGAGTGTCACTTTCTCATTTGGGTAATGTGGAGGGGTAGTCGCACAGAGTTAGGTATTGTTGACTTCGCGTTAAAGACATAAAGGTTTCTAACTGAGTACTTGCGTTTAGTACTAGTATTTCTAGTGTGGGAGAAAATGTGGCAGGCGTTGCCGGAGACTGTCTTCTTTTGCCAAGTTTCTTTGCATACTTGCATTTGTGGTCTACAATGTGCCTACAGTGTTTGTTATATGTTTTGCACATGTGTCTGACTGAATGTGCCTTTGTGAGGCAGTTGTTCTAGGTAATGAATATTACTTGCTCAATCTGATTCTGTTATCAATTGGTGCTATAATGAGGTGAAGTTCAGAGGTAGAAAAGCGCGGGCCTCATGAGACATAAGGTATGCCGAAGAATGCTGTAAACGAACAACCTGACAAAGGAAAATAGCATAGAAATGTATGGTAAGCAAACAGCTTCGCGCACTACAGATGACAGTCACTTCACAATAAGTTCGTAGTACGATGGGTCCAAAATCCAGCACACCAGTAAACATTAGTTACACGGACAAAGGAAAGTCCCATAGATAAAGGTACAATACAGAAGGTACTGAACCTAACCCAGTCGGAAGTCGAAGTGCGTGCTTCCTTATTCATAGACAGACTGAGCCATACGAAAACATGACATAAGTACCTAGCATATGTCTAGCTTGGTGTCCGACTATGCATCGTCAAAATGGCCTTTGCTCAGGATGAGTGTTGTTCAAAAGGTAGGGTAATCTGTGCTACCGTAGAAAAGTCGTGGACGGGTAGCATCACTGGCAGCACTGCGTGCTGCAAGTTACTGGGAAATTGAAGGTGCACCAGCTGCGGGCCGTGTCCCGACTGGCTGTTTTGTGGTGGCAGTTAAGCGTCTGGTTTCTGCAGAAGCCTCTTGCTTAACAGTATGGATTAGTAGAGCACTGTGAGTGGCTGCAGGTGCCTTCGTGGTTTGCTCAGGTGTTGCGGGGGCATTTTCAGCTTGCAGGAGAAGCTGTTTTTTCCTTGGAGGTGTACTGAGTTCTGTGTCTGGGGCCTTCTTCCCGTCTTCGTGTGCTTTCCTGGCAGGTGTGTGTGCATGGTCCTCTAGAGCCATTTCTGGTTTTTGCAGAGAATGGTTGTTGTGCACATATAACGTGGCAGTTGGTGTGTCCGATAGTGTCAGAACGGGGAGCTGGTTGGTCGGATGGGTTGCTGCTGGTTTTGAGGTGCTGTCTGGTGAGGGCAGAGGCAAGTTTCCAGCATGGGCACTGTCACTGACCACGTTTTTTAGTACCCAGTGAAGGATTCCATTTCGGGAGAGAAGACCGTTTGGACCAATTTCAATGAGCGTATGGTGTGTCTTCAGCCTCTCACCGAGCACTTGGAATGTGTCGATGTCATCCTATATGGCATAAATATGTAGTTTGCTTTCAGAAGGTGTTAACATGTAGTTTACTGTGAGAAGGTCTGAGCCAACATAATCACAGGATCTGAGGGAATGAAGTAAGGGAAAGCGAAATGGTAGAGGGGTCTGTGTGCGTAAAAAGGGCACAGTGGTAACCGTTACGGGGCAACCATTAAAATATGGAAGAGCAATCTCACAGAGTGGCACTTACCGTGTGTCTGATACGAAAGAGGTCTTCAGCTGGCACAGCGAACAATGTTTCGGCGTCTGCGCTGAAAAAAGTTAGGGGCAGCATAACCGTGCCATCTGAGACCTGGCACTGAAAGGTGACCCTGTCACAGTGGTGTGTTAGTTTCAGCTTCTAAATGTAACTTGTCTATAGACGTATATCTCAGGATCTTTTATTTTCTATGGTGGCCTTTACCTTGGACAGCTTAAACCTCCTCTCTGCGAACACCCTTCACAATTAAATTTTTGGCCTGCTGGAGTGTCTGTTTTTTTACCGCACGAAGTGTACCCAAGGTAGGCATTGAGTCTGTCAAATTGGGGGTCAGGAATCACAATCTTCAGCCTATGTCTTTCTTCTGGTAATGTGTCATGGCTCTGCAACAAATTTGGTTCCACCTATTAGGAACAAAGCTGGTTTCAAAGGTAGAGAGAATGCATAGGGACTATTTTTTTTAAAGGAAAAGATGTAGTACAGGTAATGGCTGACTAAATAATACACTACGACTTTTTTGAGCGAAACGGTGGCTGGTTCGCTAGCCTGTTGTCTTTCAAATTTGGATATCAAAGACAGGTATGTTTTGTTAGAGCCTCTAGGGTCTTAAAATATGGTAGACGGAAGAGGGTAGTCATTCGGGGATAAATTAAAAGCGGTTAATAAGAAGGGAACTGTAGAGTGGTGGTGGCAAAAGGCATAGGCCACTTGAAAATGAAGAGGCAAGTAGAGTCAGGGGGGTCTAGGTGAAACTGTTAAACTGCGGCAAACCGTTTTAGCCAGTATGGCTGCTCCGTTTGTGACATGTAGTCCACCAGCCGAGAACTTGACATTAAGAATGCGTGATTGTGCATCAAGGAGATAGCCATGATTTAGTCCAGCCCTGCAGGGTACATGAAAGTTGTATTAGAAGTAAATCTTTGATAAAGATTAAAGGGTAAAGCGTACCATGTGCGCAATGTGTCTGCCATGTCTCCTGCAGGATCCACGATGAATGTGGTGGACATGGTCGTCGACATTGAAAACCCTGTAGGTGGTAATGCAAATCTGTTACTGATTGACATAGCCATTTGTAAACAGGGCTACTGAACTTGTAGAATTTAGACACACCTTTGTGTGCAGTGACTTTCAGGGCCGTGAACCCGACAATACTGAGCTTTTCATGCCATCCATCAAGCTGTGCACATTCATTCTCTGCCAAGTCATTCCAAGCCGAGATGGTTAGAGGCTGCTGTGAGCTGTATGAATGTGCGAAAATATGAGTGATATTGTGGTAGTTGTACAGGAGCTAGGGAGTGTACTTTTGTAGCTAGAAGGCGCATCTCTGGTCAATCACAAATATTTCGCGGACAGAGTATTCGCGCTGTTGTGCGGTAGCAATTTGCCTAGCTGTTTCCTCTACGTATAAGACAATTCCAAGGACGTCTGTAGAAAAACACAGAGAGAAGTAAACTTGATTAGTAATTTGTAATGCATATTATATGTGGTAATCCTTCCCTCCCCGTAACCGCGGGAAATGGTGTGCCCAAGTGTGTACCATATTTTTCAGCTGGGTTAAAAGCCCTTGGCAGCTGGGAGATGCGCCTGTAATCTGGCACTGGCGGGCCAGAATTCAAAGCTGCAGGTTGCACAATGGTTTGGCGTGCAAAGGACATCTGGAATTTTAAATCTGCAGAGTCCATCGTCAACCGGTCACTGACGGGTTTAATTGGAGCATTTGCAATTTCATAGACACCATTGTACACCAAAGCTTCTTTATAGCTATCGATCTGGTCTCCAAACAATGCTCCCCGCATTCTATTTCCCTGAGTCCATCAAATTTCAGTAGATATAATTAGCAAGCAAAACAGAAAATGATGAAAGGGCTATCTGGCACAAAAAATGAGCAAGATTCACTAAGGGTGAAATGGGATGTGGGTCTGTGGATAGATGGCAGCAGCATCCGAAGCAAAGGGACAATAGTAGATGGCAGAACGAGAGCTGGTGTACTAAAAAAACAAAGGGACAATAGTTTTTCTTTTTCTGCAGGCACAACCATGTAGACACTGAGTATGAACATGCCCGCGAACAGTTATCTAACTACCAGCATGAGTCGTGGGCAGCCCTATTTACAGGTGCGCACATCTATCACATTGGATGTAGGGTTTGGTAGTAGGGAACTAAACATGTAGCAGGTGAAGTAAGGCAAAGCAAACATCAATCTATTAGCTAGAGGCACAAACCTTATCATCTTGGAGTAGTAAAGTCTGGTACGCAACACCCTTGTTCGTGGACATCTTAGGTCTCCCTTTCTCGATAACCTTGACCTTGACCTTATACTTCTTGCTGGTGCTATTGAGGTCAGATAAAAAAACTCTAGACGATTTCATGGCGGTGGCCTGCAAAATAATACGGAAGTAGATGTCAGAAGATTTAGAAGGGCAGAGAACATATTTTCTTGTTTCGAGTGTAAGGATCCCTACCCCTGTGTTTTTCTGTTGGTCAAATTGTTTTAGGGGGCGCGCAACATAAATATATAGCGTGAAACAAAGCAGTCCATCTTGTTCTTCACACGTTGCACCGTATCGGACGTTTATGCCCCCGCAACAGAAATATTCCTTTTTCGTCTTAAAGAAATGTTTCCGCACGCAAAATGCGGTCTTCACATTGGGTTTTATGTTTTTTTTTTGGTGTTTGTTTTTTTTATTCAACCGAATAAGTGTCACACTGGCTTGGTGCCAAGCGCTAGGTGCGCAGGTTCAGTACGTGTATGATGGCACACGAGAAATGGCTTTGTGTCCTCGGTATAGGAGTTGTTTTGTAAGTTAGGTCCGA
The DNA here is from genome assembly GCA_958450325.1 of Agrostemma githago. Taxonomy (NCBI): domain Eukaryota; kingdom Viridiplantae; phylum Streptophyta; class Magnoliopsida; order Caryophyllales; family Caryophyllaceae; genus Agrostemma; species Agrostemma githago. Next base: position 36,762,983 of record OY288261.1, read on the forward strand.
GTTAGAATGTGTTAGATTAAACATAGTAGACTTGTGCAGGTTTGGCGTGGTAATCAATGGCATTGGTGCGACACATTAAGAAGGCGACCAGAGGAAATACTCCAGTCATCCCAGGGCTGTGATTCCGTGTAAGAGGTCGACTCCTGACACCGAGCTGAGAATGCGACGTTTTGTTTGTTGTTCTTTTTTTGGCAAGAGGCTACGCGAAAACTTGGGTTGGTATGAGGTCCTAAATTCATAGGCAAAGTACGTGTATGTTGGCACACTATCAACGGTCCTGTCTGCGTGGTACAGGAGTTCCTAAATTTTTTGGGTGCGGGTGAGAAAATGAGAGATAATATCTAAAAGACTCGGTCTGAGGTTAGGTGTGATTTCTTGGTCAGCATACTTACGCACAAAATTTCCTAAACTATGTGCTAGCGTCGATGTATTACGTTCATTTGGTCGATTAGTTACGCCAAACGCATTTTCATTTTACCTCACCAGATGATAAACTATTACTTGAGACTAATAGTTAGGCGTTTGTATAGTCGCTTATGTGCCCATAATGCTGAATTCCTATGAAAAAGTGTACAATCTGCAGCAATGCAAGCACACCACGCTACCTTTTATTTGTTTTGTTTTGGGTTGTCTCCTATACCCAACAAACTATGCAATCTATTTTAAAAAAAGGAAGAGTTGTGATATGACTTGACAAGTAATAGAGGTAATATGGGTTTTCTTCATTTTCTTATTTTTCTTCCATTATCTTTCATTACTCACAGCAAAACAATTTCAAATCAGTAATGGCTCTCAACTTCAGCTAAATCGATAACCGTTGGATTGGAAAAAAGCGAATATGAACCCTCTAAAAAGTATTCAAGAGTAATGAAGAGGGAAGCTTGTGATTTACAATTAAACTTTAGACTTCTATATACATATGAGTTTAAAGTATAAACTTTAAATTGTAAATTAGTCACGCCGTCCTAACACGTCTTCAAATGTATTTACACCATATCTGACATTTTACCAAACACTTTTTCATTTTTTTTGCGGGAAATTTTGTAAAAGTTGTGGAATATTTGTGTAGATCCTTTGGAAACGGACCATATGCTTCATACATGTCAAGTACTTCCTCCGTTTAAACCATTTGTATAAATTTGGTTTTTAAACACTATGTACAAGTGGCGAGAATATTCAATATAGCTTCTAATATATAAGATAAAGTATAGGCATGTGGGATATTGTCTAAATTGTAGAATAAAATATATTATGAATATTAATTTGTTATAGTTTCTAGCAACACGTAACTAAAAATATAGTCGAAATAAAGCGAGTATCGACGTACGTACATAAAGCAAACGTAGATAAATGGTTGGAACGGAGGGAGTAATTTTTAATTCTATGGTGGGTTCTAAAAGAATGTAAGAGGATGACATGGCGTAACAATTTTATGTGGAGTGTATGGATTGTAATTGGCCTTATAAAATGTTATCATCCCTTGCATCAGGCACAGCAAGTTAAGTGGTGACCAAACTCAGAATAGCTGGCAGATGAAGAGCAATGATGTTCTGTTTTCAGATATATCTTGCACACTTTGTGACCCGCCACTTATGATGCAGATTTTCAGACATGATCTTGCATTCCCAAACTGCAAGGCGGAAGCTGTAAGCAAGCCAATGTGAGTTGTCACATCTTTGCTGTCAATGCAGGGTGGCCTGTATGATTCTGCTGCAACCACATCATGGACCTGGCAAACCGAAGATCGAAACTTGTAAGGTACCTCTTGCTGACACGGCTATCTGGTTTAGGTGTTCAGAGAAGCAGTGCTAACATTTAGACATACATCACTTGACCTATGTTCTGTCCAGATTGAACTAAGAGGGTACCAAGGTTTTCGATTTGCTTACTGGACTTGATTCCATTTAAACTGAACAGGTGAACCTTATAGTTGTATCTGTGACTAAGAAGTTGCCACTTAGTTTGGCTCGAATTCTGAGCATGTGGTGTATGCGCATGGTCTGAAAGTCACAGCGATTTGTCCTGAAATTTGTCGGGCCTTATGAATGCGCTGGACGGCAATTCCTATACTCTGGGATGAGGTTTTTTGTTTTTTTTGTTTTTTAGTTGGGCAGTTTCAAGGGACCGTCGAATGTCTGTATGTTCCTTGACTTTTAAATGGCATGACGCACAGCAGGGCCGGAGAATGATCTTGTCATTTGTTAACAACTGCGGCGAACCTAAATAGATAAGCTAACAGTGACTAACCAAATGACTGGGTGCTGTGGTGTGCAGCTGTAGTAAACCGTCATATATTACATTAATTAATAATGAAACAGAAACAGCCACTTTTACATTGGCCATAGGCATGTACAGGGCACGCCCAAGGATTGGCGTCATTGGTTAGCTCTTAATGGTTGGACCTGTGGCACAGTGCCATGGATCTACAGCGATAGTGCGAATCCATGTGCATTAGATATATGTGTACACACACTACAGCAGGAATTGGTTGTCATCAGTTGTGGGTGCGCAGGTAATGGGAGTGCATTGAACATGTGTGAGCAGTAGTAACAAGCAGGATGCATATTGGCACGCGAAACGACTTGGAGAAGGCTCAAGTTTGCCTATCATTGTATGCGCAGCAATTGCTGGCGTGCTGGTCTTTTCTTGGCAGCTACATATAGGCAGCAAACAGGCAAAAGGGACACTCTTTAAGTTATATCGGCTAGACGTAGGATGTCATAAGACATGACATTTTTAATTGACCCAGAGGAGTACGGTGGCGGCGGCGGTGGAGAGATGACAGTTACTTTGTCTGCTTTTCTGGCGCGCGACAAGGCCACATATAGCTGGCCATGTGCGAAGCAGGGTTTGGGAAGATATACAGCAACTTTTGAGAGAGTCTGGCCCTGCGATTTGTTTATTGTCATTGCAAAACTTAGCTTAATCGGGAATTGAGTCCGCTGAAACTGGAAAGGGTTGCTGGTGGGCGACGGTGGATGGAGCTTAACACATGGGATAAAGACGTGTTCCCCTTCGTGAGACCCGGTTGTTATTACACATTCAATAAGGTTTGGGAAGAAGTGCTTACAAATTAAGCGAGTGCCATTGCAAAGACCTTCCGATGGAAGTATATTGCGAAGCAAGATTATAGGGCACTCAGGTTTCAGAACTAACTCGTGTGGGCTCATACCCCCAGGGCAGAGCTTATTAACAAATTCAGTCGGGTAGATGTTGCAGGCGTCATCCAGCAGCACATCGAAGCTGCGATAAGTTACGGCTTCTCCGGGGAAGCGTGCAATAAGAGTGCTATTTATACCATCGACATCCTCATTAATTGGAGTCAGTATAGCGCAACTTGTGAATAGACTGGCATCAGAACAGGGGGCCTGTGACTGAGGGAACGTTAGTTCCGCAATTGTCTCAATGGACTGTTTACCAGGCTCCCTTTCGAGGTATGTGATTCCCTGTGGTAGCGGAATGTGGCCCTGTTCCGCGCTCTGTAGTCTCCCGTCACCGAGTGCAAGCAAGAACTCAGAGAACGCAGGGTCTTCCCTAGCCCGAATGTTCTCTGTCAGTCTAAATCTAGTTAGCTTACACCATATCGGTGACGCCACCAAACTTGCCGCAACAACCTCTTTTTGTGACCTGTTAGGAACAACAGGCAGCACTTGTCTGAAATCTCCTCCAAAGACAACGACCTTGCCACCAAAAAGGCTGCTTGGATCACATAGATCTCTAAGTAGTGCATCAAGGGACTCCATATTTTCCCTACGTGCCATAGACGCCTCATCCCATATAATCAAGCTTGATTCCCTTATAAGAGCAGCAAGGCTACCCTGCTTTGGGACAGCGCATGCAAGAGACGCGTCCACATCTATGGGAATTTTAAATCTGGAATGTGCAGTACGGCCAGAAGGTATATTTGACGCAGCTATCCCAGACGTAGCTGTTGGCAATACGATTTTACTCATGGACCGGACCTCTGCATACAACGTATTGTAGAGGAAAGTTTTTCCAGTGCCACCAGGGTCGTCCACAAAGAAGGCGCCAGGTTTCTTTTCCTGCACGGCCTTTATAATTGCTGTAAATGCTGCTCGCTGCCCAGTGTTCAGCTGCTCTATAGCACGTGTGCAGAAATCTAGGACAGGTGCATCCAGCGCATCAAGAATGTCTTTGGTCCTGCGAATATCATCAGTTCTTTCCTCTGTCAGAAAATCCAATTCAAATGACTTCAAAGAATGTCCCATCGCTTCTAGATGCCGTTCCACTTCCTCGACTGCTGCACGTGTTGCTGCTGCCAGCGACATCTTATTACAATAGGTGAAATCATCAACCAGGTGGGCCTCATATTTACTCCACAAGGCTTTCGGGTCTTTTGGCTGGTAAAAGATAAGAACGGTTGCAAAAAGACGTCTTAAAGCGGATGGCATATGAATTTCACAAGCCTCGGCCAAGCACAAATCCACGGTGTCATCTTCTTCTACCAGTCTCAGTTTCAGGGCAGCCTCTTGAAAAGTAGCGCACTTCTCACTCTCCAGTGTCGTCAAATCCTCAAATGACGTAGGGCCTCTAACATGTAGCAAAAGCAGTCGCAAAAAATAGCGCTCCCCTTCTGACGGTGAGACAAAAACGACTCTACCTACGCACAGTTGTCTGGTCTTTCTTTTCACCCATGTTTTACTGGCCACATCCCACCTAAAATGTTCTGGGAACTGCGGGTATGAGTATGCATGCTGGTTCACGGAGGCGTTGTAGCTGAAATACTCCGTCAACCCAGTTTTTGACCGTTTTGAGTCAAGAGCAATAGCTGAAAGGTTCTCATGGCCTCTGATATGTAGTGTTTGCATGTTCGGAAGGTGGACTGGTAACGTTAAGACTGCAGGGTACATCTCAAAAAGTGGGAAAGCGAAAATTCGCCAAATTGCCTCACATGGTGATACCCAGCGGCCCGACTGGTACTGTTAAATCTCGTCCACCACCTGTGTGCTAGATCCAGCAGCTACATCGAATGCTATTTTGTCGTGGCCCTTGTACACATACTTTTACAAGTACTTCATGGCTTGAATTGTTGAGCACACCTCCACATTTAGATGGCAGTCAAACAAAGCCAATAAATAAGGATTATACGGGATCACCCAGCGGTTGTCAAGTATGTGCCTGCGCACCGTAACGCGAACGTCATCTGGACAGCGGCGGTACACTGGGTAACCATCGGCGTTGTTGGTAGTCTCAGCAGCAAATTTCTTTGGGTAACCAGACTTACACTTGCCAACAGATTCCTCTTTGGTCATGCATGGATAAAGCGGGTTCATATCACCGCAAGGCCCGTGCATCATATGCTTAAGAACCGAACTTCTAAGGGCAGCAGTTTGTGGCTCGGGGCCTGGAATTTCAGCAGACACGAATTTGTCAAAGTCGGCCGGGCATTTAAGCTTGTATGAAGGTTTCAAGATTATTAATAAGTGAGCATGCGAGAGGCCTCGTTTCTGGAACTCGACTACATATATGAATGCGCTAACCTCGCCGAAAATATGCTTCTCTATAATCAGTTTTTTTTAGGTGGACTAGCTTTGCTCTGAAAACCCTGGACACAATATCTGGGCGATTCTGAGCCTCCTCGCCCGGCGCAAGCTCTGACTTGATTTCTGGCCAATTCACGTTGCACGTCATTGTGATGAACAAATCCGGTTTTCCGAACCGGTGCACAAGGGCCATTGCATTCAAATATCTTTTCCGCATGTCTCGTGGGCCTCCTATGTAGGTCGGCGGTAAAATAACTCGCCGGCCGACATTTCCAGCACAGGTTTCCCCTGCGTCTAAGGTATCCAAGACCCCCTGGTATAGTTCGGCTCGTATAGTCGTTTGATTGTTCCGTAGGAAGTCTAGACGCGTGTTTTCAATCTTCACATACATGTCAACGATATACTGCTGCAAACAGCGACCAGCCCTTAGCATCAGGTTGGATGGCCGGTTCTGTAGCTTGCAGCAATAGTAGGACCGACACGAAATGCGCTTCCCATTTTCAGGATCGTCATGGGTATCACCTGCATTCAAGTAAACTCTGCTATTATTCTAGTGTGCTTTGTCTGTGCGTAACATGCATGTCCGCACCGGCGCACTAATAAACACAGATTATCATATATTTATTCGGATCATAACTGCAGTTTCTGTGATTAGGGTGCCCCGAAAAGGCAACACCAATTCAAGGTTTGAACGGAACTTACGTTGAGCTTCTAGTTCCAACAATGCTTCCACAGTGACCACAGTGTCGACAACGTTGTCGCCAAGCAACTCCTCGCGTGCTGTGGTCGTACAAGCCTTTGCCTTGCTAATTGCTGGGTGCCAGCCTGTTTCTCCATTTGGGAACAGAAGTGGATACTGCAGCGGATCGTAACAGCCATAGTAATGCATGATTCTGTGAATTGTTGACGCAGTTCCGCGCACGACAATGTAAGGGCCGTCTGTCTCAGTTGACCCAGACCTGTCTGGCCAGATAGCAGCGACCTCATCACAAGTGGGTGCATTGTAAACCCGCTGATCTTGTTTTGGATTTTTGCGCAGGACAATTTGTGTTTCGTGTGTAACGTTTATTTCCTGCAACGAACGGAAGAAGCGAGCGTATGGGTTGTCAGCTGTAACCTATATTAGTATGTCAATGATGCTCTGGCGTAGTTCCGTGAAACATCCACCTCGGTTTTCGGCCTCGTGCTGACCATCGTAGAAATAAAGCTGCAAGTACTTTGGATTCTCTTCACTGGGTAACAGATCTGGTACATTATGGTAGATCTGGCCTTGCAGTTTGAAGACATAGATACCCTTAATTGTTTTGGCATCGAATTGTCCACCGATGGAGCTAAATGCAAAGAGATTATTATAAATGCGCGCATACTTCCTAAAGTAGATTGCATCATCGTCCGTCCCAGTGTAAAAGTCTACAAGTACCTGGGGCATCTGTACTATTGGGAGGTGAACCGAACCATGGTTGCAACACAGGTACTTTGATTCATAGGCGTACAGTTTTGCAAGACATTCGTGGGTCCTGGCAATTGTAACAATGCCTTTGGGAGTGGAAGTCCAATTGTTGCCCGCACTTTTGGTGCAGCTGGCCTGCCCCTTTTCTTTGCATGCGGCGTAGCTGTGCTCCCATCGGCGGTGCTGCAAGAGCAAATTTTCTTTGGTGATGCGGGCGATATTTCAAGAGAATACAGCTGTGGCAGAACGAAACGAAGAGGCCAAACCTGTTGCCCGTGGAAATGAGCTGCACCTGTGTCCGCGAATTTCTGGTACGCTTGACCTGGTCCGGCTGAACTGGAAGTGCGCCACTTGCAGCAGAAGAACTAAGTCAGTGGTTGTGCACCCACGAGCTCAGAATAGCGCAGTGCAGAAATTGCATGGTGACTTCCAGACCTCTTGCTGCACAGCTGGTGTCACACGGGTTCTGCGTCGGACTGATGGCAATATTGTGCCAGTACTCCTGTCGTACGATATGAAACGGCATTATCCTGAAAACTGTGCATAGTGACAAAACTGTCATAAGTAAGCTAGGTACATTTAGTGCAGACCTGGATACAGCTGCCGACGTCTGTGCTTGCCTTGCAGATAATGGGGCCCGCAAAGTATGTTGGCCCTTGGCAGAGCTGTTGTCACCTGCAGACAATGGCGGCTTCATTGTGTTATTTTTGGTAGGCTGGTGGAAGCGGAACAGTGCACGATAAAACCGAAGAAGACAGCTGTTCAACTATACCTGTGATCTTGCGATCCTGCTTTTTCGGAGATGGTTGGGCGCTGGTTCCCCCCTCCTCTCTGAAACGTAGGACATGCAGATAAAATGTTCAGAATGGATGATGTGCCCTTTTCACTCAACAATTTGGTCGAAACACTACACAGTCCATGATGGATCCTATTCCAGGTAGAGGGCAAGAAATAAAAGGTGCGTGAGCGAAGACTGAAATAAATTGAACCTGCTCCCACCACATGCAGCTAGCCGTTTTGAGACCCTTGTTCGCTTTACCGTGCCCTTGTTACCAGGGAGAGATGGTACGTTCCCTACACATTTACTCTTGGTATCATCACATACATCTCGACGCAATTTACAGAGGATTGGCCAGTATGAGGCTTGTTTGCAAAATGTGATGCGGTCAAATTAAAGAACGAACTTACCTTCGGCTAGGACTGCTGGTTTGCAGTTCTGTATTTTTGTGGGCGGCTGTGTTCTGGGTTCCATATAATTTCTGGAGCACGACACACACAATTTAGTTTGTCAACAGAAACCGCTGGACTATCAGTGTATCTATTTCTAATTTTAGAATGCCTGGGGCTCGAAATCAAAGTGGATAATACTCTACAGCAACAGGCAGTCTAGGTAAGCGGAGTTGGAAGGCGGATAGTTTTCTCGAAGCTTAAGGCCACGAAATGAGGAGCGTTTCATGGTTAATCTTATTGTAGATGGAAAGCTAAAGAGGAGGTGTTTCGTGAAGATCGAAAATAAACTTAACTGATTTCCACCGAACTCCGCCCGTCTTCTTGAAACCCTGGTGCGTTTCGGCACACCCTTTTCACAGGGTGGAGTGTGCGAGTCCTCTGCACAGGCACAGTTGGTACCGCTGTATGTGTTTACAAATGAGTTGGGCTGTTATAAAGGCATTTGGAAAAATTAACCAGCTAGCAGAGCGTAGAGCGCAAATCACCTTGCACCGTTCTCTTTGAAGTTCACAATTTATATCTGATTCTGACTAATCCTGCAGCGAATTCCAGAGAACAGCGTTGCCATTTAATCGAGGCCACTCATGGGTTTATGTATATGTAAGTCGTCTCTAAAGGCAGCAATTTGTATATAACAACGAAGAAAGCAGTGTTAAACACGGCCCTCAGGGGCACCAAATGCTTTCTGTTGCACTATAAACCTAAAGGGCATTGGCAGCAGTAGAAGCAATGCTTGTATTCAGTTTTATTTAGTGGAATTGTGCTATTGAAAATGTTAGAGTGGCAGCCTGCTCATCTAGAAAATGTTGAAGTGCAAGCGTTTCATGTGGAGGGCTGGTAATTTGTGGGGCCGTATAGCGTACATATTTCACGTAAGGGTTGTGATAACTACACATATGAAGCGGCAGGCATAATATGAAAGCGGAGATCAGACAATGAAGGGGAACGAGGACACCACCCCAAAACTAAGGCATCACAACATTCATGTAACATATCACGAAGTGCAGAGGGATCACAAATACGTAAACAGTGCAAGGAACCATACCTACTCAAAAATGTGGCTGCAGCCTTATATTATGTCACGCATCTTGTCTGGCTTGGTGATGTTTTTTTATCAAAATGCAGAGTAAGTTTTAGTCCATTGTAAACCGGCTACAAGGTACGCAGTAGGCAAATGGGAGAAAGTTTCCGTGAAAACGTATGACAATGCGTGGACTATTTTAAAATAGGTGAAGCTTAGCTGCCATTTAAAGTGTAAGGCAAACTATGCTCAGTCACCACTGTTCGCACTTACAACAAGGGCATGGGTGAGGGTAAGTATCTGTTGTTAAGACAGTAGCAAAGGCAATACTAAAGAAGTTACGTATCATTTAAAGAATTCCTAAGTCCTTGTCATTTTAAAGATTGAGCCCCCCACACGAAGCTGATCGTTAGAGTAGATAATCGGTTCCATACATCTAGAAGAATGGAAAGAAGGGGCCATAATAAATCTATGTAATTTGACCATCGAGAAATAATTAAAATTTCTTGATATATTTCTTCTTTTTTGGTGACAAATAAAATTTGTGTTTCGAACCACAGGCATTTATACTGCTCTTAGTTTCCGTTAGGCTATTTTTGTGGGTCGTCTATTGACTGCAATATTGTCGGTTCAAATTGGGTCTATTCATATGCAGTAAAATTGGGGTCATTCGATGGTTAGGGTTAAATCTGGTCGACTAATCCGAGGTTCGAGCCTCAACAAATCTGTGTCCCATAGTCCATTTCTGGACACTTTAATTGGAGAGAAAGTTCCAACTCAGACCGAAACAACTGATAACCGGGTACCCATGACTGAAACACCGGGTGTAACGATGAGAGGGGAGGAAGGCACAGTAAGATAGAAGCAAAAGTAGACTAAATTGCAATTGTTCTCCCAAAAAACAGGAACTACGCAGGAACAATGGTAATTCTCAGTCTTATTCCACCCAAAACTCCAACGCAGAATCGCGCCACTCTTCCTGCAGTTTGGCTACAGTTGACCCAAATCTCCATCACATTACACACGCAAATTTTACTTCCTGCAGTATAAAAGAGGGAGGGTTGAGTGTAGCAGTGTCCTCCAAGTGGAAAAAGTGTAGGTAGCAGTGGTCACTACAAGGACAGAATTGACAGTTCAACAAGACAACTCCAAAACTCTGAGTACTTTGCAATCATATCTGGAAGTCCTTCAGTTAAACTAACCAAGCAGTTCAACTGGAACTTGATAATATATTATGGTCATTCTGTATCAGTGGGAACGATCCAGAAGAATGGTCACATTCCCCATAAACTTTTAAGGGTTACAATCTAAAGTGAAATAACGCCTTTGTCTCTCCGTAATCTATAACAACAAAACAAAATGAAATTATCTTACTATACACTTAAGTCTTGAAAGTTGGTCTAAGACGCAGATGTTTATGCGTCAATACCTTAGATTAACAACATACCTTATCTATGATATAGTATAAAATATCATAAACGCAACATAATGATGAATGATAATAGAGTTCGAATTTCTAGTTCATATTTTTATGACAAGAAAAAAGATTCGATAGTTATATCGAACTATCACGCTTAGCTGCATTTACATAATGGTTTGGGTTGCTTAATTATTTAGTTGTAAGAGTTACTGTAAGACTACAAACTCACCTATTACGCAACGATTGTTGGGAATCCATTTAAATCTAGTACGTATAGGGGTATACTCCAGTAGATATGAAGTGTGTGTCTATCTTTTGGGCGACCACGTTTGTGGTATAGATTCTGGTCGAGCTACAAGTTTGTCGGGTACGTTTTGTCTTCTTGGAGATGGGTCGGGCGTTGTGCTCTGGTACTGGAAGATGTAAAAGGTTAGGGGTTAGTTAACTTGGTTTCAGTCTCCTGGCGTAGGCAGCTCGGGCCTGACTGTCAGGTCCAGGAATTCGCGTGTTGCTGCCTCGGCAAACTCGATTGTTCTCTGTCTACACACTGTATACTAACGCAAACTTGTCATAATCTTTTTTTTTAAAGATGGACAGTACAACATTTGGTTACCGCGTGCCTCAGAGATTCTGGTTTCGCCACTGTCCCATGGCTAAAATAGAACAGTGCTTAATAAACACAAATATTAAACCAGACCTGACAGTTTACTTCGATACAAATGAAAACAAAGTGAAACACAAATCTAACTGGGGCTGTATATGCCCATACAACACGTGCAGTTACACATCCAGACACTAAACTTTGTTGCCGACGTTGAAACTACAAGCACAACAACGCGTCAGCTAGTATGCATGCACTGCCTTCATGGAATACCAGCGTTCCTAAAGAAGCTATTAATGTCATCTGAAGATACAGCAGAAGACGATGGCCCTCCAACATTAAATTTTGCTCTCATAGTTGGGCAAGGTCGCAGGCGCTTCGGAGCCAAGGGCGGCGAACTGGGCTGAGGAATAGAATGCATCACACCTTTAGGAGTGGTACACTCATCTTCGACAATAGAGGAAGTCACTGGGGATCCTCCCTGGACCTCTAGGACATGTTTTTTGAAAGTAGCAAGCCTATTCCGAGCACATTCACTCTCACAGGCAGCAGCCCTAACATTATGTGGGGAGTAGTTTGCATCAATTATGTCTACATTATAAAAGGTAGACAAATACTCAACAGCCTTAGAGGCAAGATTTGTTTCTGCTGCACCAGAAGATGCACACACATCACTAAAGATACACACATGGTTGTGGCCATGGCTCTGATGGTCAATAGATAGCCACGATGTGAATGTGAGAGGGGTATGTTCAATGGTCTGAACAGGGGTACACTCAACAGGAAGTTTTTCAGCGATGGTCATAAGAACGGACATAATGTCCAGCGAAACACTCCGAAGGTGATTCATCTCGTGACACTCAAATTCCTCTTCTAGAGACATTTTAGGCAGCCCTTTTGCAAAGCGTTCCAGGTCAAGGCGCTTCAATCGGCAAAGATTAGCGCACCTCACATACATGTCTTTTTTTTTAGCCGTAAAATCGTTGATGTAAATATCAAACATGGCCATAAAATCGCGGACAGCAGTTCTTGCTGCTCTGTTGCATGATTCGTCAAAGGTCAATGCACAACCGCCGACGTAAACATATGTCTCAGGATCGTAGTCAACCTTCAGGGTGACAGAAGCAATGGTCCTTTCAGCATCTAGTGCACTGTATTCTGGTTCCGAGAACCCCAGGCAACTGGCAATTTGAGATAGCAAGGGCTGAAAAGGGATCACAATTTGTATAACCGGCGCCGCTATCACTCTGTGGAATAGAGAGCACACGGGAAGATAAGAAGCAAATAGAATACGGGGTTTGGCATGGTGAAGCTAAGAAAAATAGACAGGCATTTTCCGATTGAAAGTAGGACGTGGTAGACAGACACTCATCATTTCCGTGTAGTTCGAGACGCAGGCGTCCTTCCCTTTTATCGAAGGGTACACACGACTATTTATTATGCCACCACGACCTATGTCCGTGACACTGGGACATAGAGATAGGCAAACAAGGAACGGGAAAAAAATGCGATGCTGTAATGAACAATGTTCCGCACCACATAACATAACTACGTTGAACATGTAACGGCAAATTCACTGAGTGACTAATTTATAAGGAAATGAGGTGACAGCATTTCTGTAGAATGTAACAACAACTGCTAAGAACGTTATCCCACTGTTACATATATAATATTTCGAAAAAGAAAAAGGAGACGGTAAACGTGACAACCAACAACGGTTTCTAATACTCGTAGCGACATTGGCACTACTATTAGCATGACAATATACACTGGAGAAGAAACTAAGCATGTGATGTGAACATGTGGAAGAGCTAGATGTGAGCCACGAAATGCAATAAGTACTATAGCATATTTTTGTTGATTCGTTTACACAATAATAGTCCGACTATTCGAGAGGAAGATTTAGGATGTGTACAACAGATAATGTGGTAATGTAAAAAGAGAGCACCTTTTTTAATGGGTGATTGGTTGGGAAGAAGATATGCAAGAGACCACGCAGTGGGAGTATAACTATGCGCTTGCTAAATAGAAACTCGTGGGAGTCTTCTCTATATATAGAAAACGTTGACCCACCATGTCAGTAGGCAGGCTTATGGGCAGTAACTAATATTAAAAGAAAAGGGTAAGGCAACTGTGTAGTTAGCATTCAAAGAATACCAACACGTTGGTCATTTAGAGTGTAGACATAGGTAGAAGCACATCTTGGTACTAATCGTACTGCTGCATTTGGAAACAATTGAGCGATGAGTGCCCTTGTCAGCAACAGTAATGCACTCACAAGTCAGGTCACTTTTTCTAAGACTTGCTGGAAACCGACTCCGTAGAGCTTGGCTACGGCACTTCAACTAATTACAGACAACCATGTGCGCAGCTGTTACGAATACATGCATGACAAAGAGAAAAAACTGCATAAGGTATAAGGGACTGCACGTTTTTGAGTGAAACAGGCCTAAATTCATGGGTTCATACATCAGCAGAACGTGAATTCTAGTATGAGCGTCCGCTGATTCTGTGGCGACCTTGTATCGTGTCCGTGCAAGTACAGAAAATAAGGACCATCCTTACAGATTGTTGGGCAGCAAATGCCGGAATGCAGCAGCAGCACGCATAACAATCGGACTATACGATCTGCTCCCACTAATCTACAGACAGTATGCAGAGAATTCAGAGAGCGAACGTAATAAAGAAGGTACGCAGTATACTGCATGCGAACCTAGGACCTGTAGGGTAACCTGCAAAAGAAAGTGACCACTGTAGCCCCCCGATCCCAAACTACACAGCACGCAGAACGCAGCACACCCACTACATAGCATGACAATAAGGAAGATACACGCACATGTGAACATAATAATCGCAAATTGAGTCTTACAAACACACATCTATTGTCATAAAAAGGGAATACTCGCATAAAAGACAGCGGAACAAAGAGGGTCAAATGGCAGCCTGTGATACCCAAGAAGTAAGGCTCCGCACCATAAAATGTTGTCCACCAAAGTCATGAAAGCATAGGTACATAGATAAGAGATCCCACATCAGGCAACAAGGCCTCCAGAAAGCAAGGGGAACATTAATACTTATGGTCCAAACCTACAAAATGCTCATAGCAACCACTTTATGTTCCCCGCAAACGGCTACTCCCAGGTTCCTGAGGATGCGGGGTACGGTAGTAGACAGGGTAGGCGGCTTCTTCACCAATGACATCATCTCTAGGAAGAGCTGAATCTTCATTTGACACTCGCTGAACGGAATCCGGAATCGCTGTTGACGCATCTAATGTTTGAAACACAGGGCCAGGAACGACTGGTGGTACATCTACCGCCACATCTCCAGATGCACCGTCGCCAACCTCTACCAGCAAGCACGAGTGTCCAGGCACATTTGGGATACCAGTCATCCTTTCCATTATTGTTAGGTAGCTTTCCCGTTCAAGGTCGCAAACAAGAGCAGCGAATTGTGCACCACGTGAGTTGTAGTTGACATCAATTATTTCCAAATTGTAGGCAGTTATTAGATACATCACGACCTTCCTAGCAAGTTGGCACTTTGCATATGCCAGAGTGTTGCAAGTTGGGCCTATGAACACTTCTTTTCGGGCAGCACTGTTCGGCACCTGAACTGTCATCCAGGAAGTGTAGCGACCAATATAGTGTTGTATAGTTTCCAGCGGCGTAGCCTGGATCATAACAGTCCGGAAGATCTTCCTGAGAAGGGGCATATAATCAAGGAAGACATGGTTAGTATAGGTGGGGCTATCAGGCACATATTCTTCAAGGACAAGCTTAATCCTCCCTCTGATGCTGTCCTCTAATCCGATGCGTTTAAGCCGGTATAATCTACCGCAGCGCTCTACTTGCTTATTGCGTTCGAAGTTTAAGTCTTCGACAACCAGATCAAACATTTTGACAATGCTATGAACTGCCTTCTTTGCAGCAATGTCACAGGACTCTGCCACCGAACAAGCTTGTCCTCCGACATATGACAAGACCGGCACATCAAAAGGTGGATTCAGTAGAACATAAACACTATTCTTTGATACGTCTAGCATATAATAATTAGGAGATGGCCACTGTAAAATCTCAGCGATATGCTGAAGAAGTGGGCAGAACGGGATAGTGATCATAGTAGTCGGTGCAGCCCACCCCTGTATGGGCAACATATAAAGCAAACATGTCATGTCAAATGCACACACATTATCCTAATCCCTGACGGTACAGCTACCGGTAAACCACAAACTGCTTGGATAATGAGACATAAATAACTAACATCAGAAAAGGTAACCGAAGATCAATGTTGACAAATCAATCCCAAACAAACTAAAATTCGGCTTGATGGCAGAAGCAAGCAGTTGTACAACCTCAACAGAGGACAGCAGGCAGGAGGAAGCAACATTCAGGTCTACGTAACAAAACTGGAATAAACACACTACAGCCAGGACCATTTAAGTAATGAGAAACGGTGGAACTAACAACCAACACTGCCTACCGCACGCTCGCAAGTAAAAAATGTCAGTGTGCGCTGTAAACATACAGAAGAAGCAGGCAACAAAAACACAAATATATATGGTGGAGCAATTTCATATAGGTTAAACATGGGAGACAAAACAGAACATATACACTAACATCACGAAAACATACATGAACAATCTGCATCACGCAGCACATAAATCTGACATAAAAAATCGTTTAAGATGACCTAGAAAAGGCTAGCAAAAGGGACCGCCTAAGCGGGCGAAATGGTAATCTATACCTGAGGAGCTGGGTCTGAATCTGGGAGCTGCTGCAGAGACATTAAACGGTGAGAGCACTATTACTAAGGCCGACTAACTGCGATAGTTTTGTTCAACCTGCAGCGGTAGAAATTTATAGATTCAGAGGCAAGAATAAGCAGATATTGCGTGTTTTTTGTTCAAATTTGTAGACATGACAACTGAGAGTGTGGAGTGCTGGCTGAAATGGTATAATTTTAAATGGTAAATTAAATTGTCCATCATCAGTTGAGTGGCCATGCAACACATGTAATAATGGGCAGGTGAGTGTTCATTGGCTAATTATCGTTTCTGTTTGTATTTCTATTTCGTGCGACCACGTCAGCGTTTACGTTTTTTCAGGGCATTTAGAATTAAAAGTATTCTATCGAAAGGGTTATCATAAGTGAACCTACCGTCCACGGTAAATGTAATTAAAACACGTCCAAAGCATGGTTAGCAGCAACATCATCAGCTAAATTATATGACGTTCAATGGTAGGCCAAAGCGTCCTACATTAGTTGACTGTTCATGCGATCTGTGCAGTGATGGGCACTTTACAGTTTCCTATTTGAGTGTGTGGTGACTAAACACCAATTACCTCTTTGTTCAGGTGCGCGTAACGGTAATGGGAACTTATATGTTATACCTTCTGAAATGTATTCGGCTTAGTCAGCCGCCATACGCTCATGTGCACATTAGATACACCGGTGAAGCAAACAGGCAACGTCAAGCCCCTCAAAAGAGGTACCAAACAGCAGTGCCATCGACCCCCACAATCTATAAAACATTTACCGAGCATTCACAATGGAAACAAAATAATCGTTGTGGGTAGCAGAGACATAATTTCCTGTTGTGTAGTATTCTATGACACGATGATGGCACCAAAGCGCTACAACCCGTCAGGGGAAAGCAGTACTAAATCCGCCAAGGCTGCAACAAAGGTGGCTCATGCAACGTAGAGCAGAATACTAACAGCAGTCAAAACATAAACAACACAGACAAGATGCGGTATATCGACAATAGTCCGTAAAACAGGTACTGTTTCCATTACACACAGAACCGAAGGCGCTTACATTGAAAGGCCAGCTGTTGGCAAAAACATTCAAAGGCTTCTGTAATAGGTGGAATTAGCAAATATTACAGACAAGCATAACAACCAGATATGGAGCAAAAGAGGGTTAGATAACACAGTGGAACCGAAAACAGTTTGTCCTTAACGGCCGGCCTACATAGGGCCTTCGCTGGCGCCATTAGGCGCCATGTCTAAAGGCGGGAGAGCCATAAAAGCACTGGGAAACGCCACAGACGGGGAGGGGTTGCGGATTGTGGAGGAGCTGCCCTTTTCAGCAGGTGCTTTTCTCTTCTTAGGGCGAGCGGCGGCGACATAATAGTTGGCATCTGAAGTATGTGTGTCCTAGGAGCGGCGTAGACGTATTCAGGCAAAAGAGAAGAAGGCATTACAACGTCCGGTATTCCCAGAACTCTTTCCTTGACAGTCATGTATGTCTCACGCTCTAACGCGCATGAAACAGCGGCATACCTATCAACCAATGGGTCATAGTTGGCATCAATTAGATCAATGTTGTGTAAAGGAACAAGGTAGGCTATTGCTTTCTTGGCCAAACTGGCCTCCGCTGTGACCAGATCCGGAGATTTCTCCCCAAACAGACAGGCACCTGGGCGAACAGCAGCCGGGCCAGACATGATAATCCACGAAGTAAACGAACCTGGCTCCTGCTCAACCGTCTCAACAGGGGAAGACATTATGTTGGATTATGCGAATATTGCGCGCAGAACCGACACATAGTCAACCGTAGCAGCGGTTGGAGACGGCACATCCCTGTCTCCCTTGCAATCCTTACTCACAAGGCCAGGGTGTCATACTTTTCAAGTGCGAGGCGCTTTGCTCTGTAGTAGCTGCCACAGAGTGCGAGGTCTGCTCGCATGGCAGAGGTTATGTCCTCGACTACAACCACAAACTTGTCAATCATGTCACGAACCGCTCTCTGTGCAGCCTGTTCGCAGGAGTGATTGAGGGTGACAGCTGGGTCACCTATATAAGCATACTCAATAAGGCCAGGGGCTCGTGGCATAATAGTTAGCGAAACACCTCCGCGAGGTTCGTCAAGCAGCTGATAATTGGGTTCATGGTAGTTCATTTTCTCAGCTATTTGATGCAGCAATGGACGGAAGGAATGGTAACCCGAATCTTAGAACCAGTCATTGTTTGTTGAAACCAAAGGGAATTCAAGTTATGCGCAACAAAATTGTCCAAACAAATGATACACAAGACCGGGCCAATAAATACAGCACCTACATTATAGTATGTGCCGGATCCTTGCTCCAGGATCGGACCAAGGGCTGCATATACTAAGACTACCAAGAACGACCAATCATAGGCACAGGCACACAGGTAGTTCAAGACACACACACCAGCGTACTCTTAAAGGAACTCACAGACAAATATAGGAGACAAAATATGTGGCACATAGGCCATGCATCCCACACATACACTGGAAAAAGACGCCCCCCCCCCCCCCCCCCCCCCCGGAAAATATAGCCTCCAAACTCAAGTAATAAAGAAAACAAACAGGCAGTCAATAATAATCCAATACACTGGATGAGATAGAACTCGTAGATTCACAAACACACAGCAACTATTCAGAAACCCCTCTGCTATAACAAAACCTATAAACCCCATGGCCCCAAAACCACCAAGACAACACCGCAAACCAACACGAAACTGGTAAGTATAAAGTTCAGCGACCCAAAAAACGAGACAGAAAAGAGGAAGGCATACACTATTTTCGGCAAAAAAAGGCCTGTTTTGCCAGCAGATGGAAGAAGCGGCCACAACAACTAAAGGAACATAGAACAGTGCAGCAGATTTAAGTTCACAGTGGAAATTATGTTTGGGCCAAATATGAGCAACACATTTCTTGTGCGGGAGTGTGTATGAGGCACTGAATTTAATTGTGGGTGAGATGATGGGGTATGGAGCGGGAATTTCACTCCAACTCTGCCCATACACTGAAAGCTTTTTTTTGTAACTATCTGCCACCAGTAGACCTACTGACTACTGACTATTCACTGCTGATGGCAAAGATCTGCCATGACACAGAGGTTTGGGTACAATTACTGTGGAAGATAATGTGCACTCAACCACGGTATATTCATATGGATTTATTGGCTAGGTTACACTTGACTGTACTACCAGCTGAATTTAGTTGATTTGTGACTGTGTCTTTAGGGTTCACCTTTAAGTTCTGGGCACTTGTTTTTGAAATTGTGTCTTACCATCACGTGTCTCTCTTAACGAAGTTTAATGATTAGGGATATGGTTGGAAACAGCGGTCACACGTTCCCCCCCAACCGACTATGATTTAGCCGCCTACTATTTGAAATTGTAACATTTTAATTTAAATGGGTTAATAATTACGAGGCGGAGGAAGTAGTGCTTAGTGTACTCTACGATCATTGTTTTAGGGGAGCGTCGGCTTTTGTAAACATCGATATAATTTTAGGAAATGCAAACATCGTTGTAAACATGGACTTTTGTTTGGTGGGCTGATTTTAGGAACTTTAGCCCATATGCAGATATGGGTGGATACAGCGGTCACACGTTCCCCCCCAACCGACTATGACTTAACCACCTACCAGAGGCGGCCCAGAGGAGGTTCAGGGCGAGCAGGGGAACTGGGCCTCCAATTTTGTTGGGCCTCATAATCCTCTTTCTGAGTAGTTACTCTATATATAAAATTATGACATAATATCCACACATGGTGCTTGTAGTGTGGTGGTTTGTGTCTACTCCCTCTACATGAAAGGTCATGGGTTCAAACCTTGTTGGATGCTATTCTATTTTTTTTTTTTTTCTAATATTACATCCATACAAGGGCCTCAAACTCGAGACTCGAACTGGGCCTCCAAATCTATTAAGATGCCCCTGCCACCTACTATCTGGAATTGTACCATCTTAATTTAAACGGGTCAACAATTACGAGGCGGAGGAAGCAGTGCTTAGTGTAATCTATGATCATTGTTTTAGGGGAGCATTGGCTTCTGTAAACTTTTGTTAATTTAGGACTTACGTTGGCGTATAAACTTCTGTTTGGTGGGCTGATTCAAGGAACTTAAGCCCATATGTAGTCCATTATTCTGTTTTTTTAAAGGGAGTTTTTTTAGAACAAGAAAATGATATCGACTCTACTAATTGCTCCTAGTTTAGTAAAGCTTTTGTTAGCGAAAATCAAATTAACACCACAGGTTCTATGCAATTGTACATAAACTATTTCGTTAGTTCCTGCACGGCGCAAGTTTTTCGTTAGTGTTTCGTTAGTTCCTGCTACTTGTTGGCTGCAAGTGTTTGCGGTGGGCATTCTTGTTCACAAAATCTTTTGTCGTGACACTACAAGATAGTTTCGTAATGGGTAACTACAGATAACTGGCAAGAGTATTGCGTAATAGACCACTCAAATGCACAGAAACCAGCTTGGGTGCCAGTGCGACCTCTTCGGAACGGGAGCGCATAGAGGTTAAACAACAAATCGACGAACATTCCACCATCGGGCAACTCCACCATCTAGTTTTACAATTACAGAAACAAACGTCTGAAACTGTGACCTGAAGACTCAATGATACGAAGCCCCTAACACGTCTATCGATCACAAAAGCAGCACCAGTTGTCTAATTACAGTACTGGCTGGAAGTGCGGTCTAAATAACAACTCAAAAAGTTCCTTCTGCATGCGTTGTAAGACGCAGTACCCTTGTTCACAATGTGGACTCCTGTTGAACACTTGGATCGCGCATCCATGATTGATAATCACATATGCGCGACTGTAGACACCCGCATTTTGACTGCCAGGTGTCTATGGTAGTTTCCAAAAATCACCCGATGATGATCGGACGCTAACATGTTTCTACGCGCTCGGATACGGGCTCAAATCCATTAATCGCTGGCTAACACACTTACGGAGTACAAATCTCACCAAACAGACCTCAAATCCAGGCCCAGTGGATCATTCCGAGTCAAACAAGACTAATTTGGGCCAAAACCGACACCGGAACTAAAACCGACTTTTCACGATTGGGTCAACCCCGGTCAAAGTCGATCCCGAGACACACAAAACAACCCGTCAACCATCAAAAGTCCAAGTCAAACATCAAAACCCATCAAAGTCAAGGTCAAGGTCCAAAATAAAGAGACCCGTGCGACCCATCTAGGTCACTCGATCGAGTGACCTATCCACTCGATCGAGTGGGCCTGCTTTGAGCCCGGCGGCTGGCATAACGGGCCACTCGACCGAGTTGGCCTCTTACTCGGTCGAGTGCCCTAAACCGGGTGCCCTAATCTTTTCTATATATACACCCCATGCAACACCCCTTTACACAACTTTTCACCTCTTAGAAAACCCTAATCTTTTACAACCCTAGCAAGCTACACAACCCTAATCCGACGCATCTACAACAAACCCTAGAAAAACCCTAGGAAAACCGACTTTAGCAAACCCTAAACCTAGTTTTAGGAATTCAACCCGAGCCACCACAACTTAGCCTCCATACACCTCGAAGACTCCCGTGTTGTAGTCACGCTTACGAGCCTTAGTCCGAGACAGAAACATGTAGGTTGAGGGTGACAAACCTCCTTCTTCTTTCTCTTCTCTTTTCTCTGTTTTTTTTCGTTATTATTATTATTATTATTATTATTATTATTACGTTATTATTATTATTATTAGTATTATTAGTATTACGGTATTATTATTATTATTATTATTATTATTATTATTATTATTATTATTACGTTATTATTATTATTATTATTATTATTATTATTATTACTATTACGTCTGTTATCATTATTATTTACCTTGTTATCATTATTGCATCAAAATATTAAAATACTCATTGATTTGTGTCGAGTAAGAAGGATATCGGGATAAGAAAACACGAACATACAAGTGTACTGCACACAGCGTTGACGGTCGCTTATCCCGGTACCCTGATTATTTGATTATTGAGATGAGTCAACTTAAACAAGAATTCGTCATTATTTCTCGTTATCATCATCATCAACTTTGCATTCATCAATTTTCTAAAATCAATTTTTAATAAGGGTCGAAACCCGTTGACACGGATCCGACATCACAATCCCTAGGGATTTATTTCGATGTTGGAAAAGTCGAGGGAATCAAGTTTTTTTATTATTCAAGTAAAGCGTCGATTTTAGATTCGATACCAATTCCATAATTGGATATCGAATCTAACAATCAAGTCATATGAATTAATTAACGTGATTTATTCATATCACGATAATTAATTCAAAGCGACTAAAATTAATCCATCATTTTTTATTTTTCACTCTAAATATCCCATATCGATTCAATAATCGAATATGGGATAGGATGAGTATTCAATTTTAGAATCGGGTATAAATTCAACAATATTTATATTCGGTTCAACAAAATTCGTGATTTATAAAAAACCAAGTCGAACATAAATTGTGCAATATTTATGTCCGATTCGGTAAAGCCGTCGAATTATCAAAAATCAAAAGCAATTTCAAAATTAACAATTAAATTGCAAACGAACCAAGTTCGTACAGGTGTCACTCGACCGAGTGCCTTAGTCACTCGATCGAGTGACATCCTAAAATCAAGTCAGAACGTTAATGACGACCACCACTCGATCGAGTCTCACAGTGACTCGGTCGAGTGGCCATGTACTCGACCGAGTTGGTCAATAACTCGGCCGAGTACGGTCTGTAGCGCAAAGCAGAATCACCTTTTTCAGGTTTACTCGATCGAGTTTGTCGACTACTCGAGCGAGTGACCTCATAACGACTCAAATTACGAGTCTTACATTGTTCTATTTTCAAAACCCGATAGTATTTCTCGACTTAGGTCAACACGTGCATAATTAATCACATGTATACTATTTTTTCAAATCATGCATCCTCATATTTGCATCTTTTCAATTCAATTCAATATTTGCAAACCGTTATTGTTCGTTATATCGTTATATCGTTACTAACGCATTTTCTGTTTCTTTTGTCAATTTAATTATTATTCGTTTATTATACTAAATGAACCCGCATGCTAAAATATAACTTGGACGTTAATTTTAGTTGCATTAAATTGACTTAGAAACCCTTTCAATTACATCCGCATGTTTAGGGAAAGTAAATCTTTGCATATCATTTTCCCGTTTTACTAGCACGCGTATTAGAAAGTCATTCGAGTTCTTAGTAGAGGCCGCTAATGTGCGGGCGGGGTTGGGTGTCCTTTGTGGGCTTCCCAACACGTACCCTCACCCCTTACTCAGAACCTCGGTTTCCGGATGCCCGAGACCGTTGGCGAACGAGAGTCATTCAATACATAATATCCGATAACGTCGGTATTGGTATCAAATGCAAAGGGACGAGCCCAATAAACTCTGACATCGGAAATGGGCCGTATTTTGTATACGGCCCACTACGACATAGAGTGGGCTCGAACGGTTCTGAATAACCATAAAATTCGGTGGCGACTCCACATAGACCTAAATTTCAATTCGATCCTTCTCATATGGAGATTCATTCGCCTACCCAAACCCGCGCGTGGCCGCGTCGGGGTGGACCTATGTCATGTCCACAATTTGGCGACTCCGCTGGGGATTAACTGATGCGTGACTTACCATCGGCATCCTCAGGGTGAGACTCGAATAGAAATCGTTTGACAAATACAATACGCGTTTTAGTTCTACGGTTCATGCATAACCCATATTTTCCCGGGCCGGTACTCGCGACCAACGTCCTACTATACCGTCGATATACTCCAATATGGATATGTTGAAAGGTGTCCATAGTCAATTCGAGTGGGTTTTGCGGCATGTTCTAAGATCAACTCGACTTAGGAAGTCCGTCCCGATCAACGTCTAGACTATGTACACTGGTATAGACCCTCTATAGACCGACCGAGACTTAGTATAGAGCATACATGGCGTCGTTATAATGCTTGTGTGACTACGTGCTACTTGGTTTCCGAGTCGTTTTCAAAAACCGTTAATTTTTCAAAATTGCATCTTTTTTCAAACTATCTAATTTCAAAACCCGGGACACATACCGAATTTAGGACTTATGATTTTACTCAAAATATCCTATTTTCTAGACGGTATGCTGCCCAATTCAAAACTCGAAAATACTTTCGAATCTTCAAAATCCTCGGCCCAATAACATTTTCTTTTTTCGGAAATTGGGCCCTCAAACCGAGTTTACTCGGTCCTTTTCAAAAAGAAAACATCAATTTTCAAAACCTTCCACTTCTAGGACTTCCCGTATTTAGCAGTGTCGGGTCGGGTCGTGTCTTAAGTCGTCAAGGTCTATAGCGTCGAAACTCTGTCGATCTTACATCACGAGTTTCTTCCCCTTCCCAGTCCGCCTTATTAGACTAAGGCAAGGCCCACCTACGTAGGACAAACTCCTACACAGGAGGGCCCGTCAACACAATCGAGTCCGAAAGTCTGGGGATGTCTCACGTGAACCTTCCTTCGAACAGGACTAGGCTCACTCGCCAAATCCTAAGGAAGGCCCACCTTTCGCAAGTCACCCGTCTAGGTGTCTTCTCCGAGTCATTTTCCTTTTTTTAGTCTTGTTCGGGATGTACTTTCTACTTCAGGATTTTGGGCTAGTTTCTAATTACGTGGTGTTCTTACAGACAGGCCACCCGTGACAAGACATCAACGCAAGATGGACGAATTGAAAGACGCTCTCGCCAAGCTCGAGACTCAACTAACTTCCATCCAGGCTAACCAAACAACGTTAGCCACCCGACTGAGTGTCGTAGAGAAGACGGCACCTTTTGAAGGATCCGAGCCCAACGGGCCCATGGCCGAGCTGGTCAGTATTGTTCATAGGCTCGAGGAACAAGTCTCCCTATCGACGAACAACTCAATCCACACCGAGAATGCTCGTATTTATTCGCCTCTGGATAACGAGCTACCTGCTAACCTCAACTTATCGGGACTTCCTATGTTTGAGGGTACTGAAGACCCGGTCCACCACATCCGGGCTTTCAAAGACTTCATGGCAGTCAAGGGGGTGAAGTCAACAATGTTCAAGCACCTATTCCCTTCCTCTCTGGAGAAACACCCCAAGGCCTGGTTCTACAGGCTCGACCCCAAGAAATACAAGACTTGGGACGATGTGGCGACCGAGTTTGCTCGGAATTACGCCGATAACACTGAAATCCAGACTACAATGCGTACTCTGGAGGTAATGGCCCAGGAGCCCAAGGAAGGTTTCACAAAATATCTGCAAAGATGGAGGGCCGAAAGTGTGAAGCTGGTCGACAAGCCCGGCGAAAAGGCCCTAGTAGAAGCCTTTGTCAAGAATCTACTCCCATCCTACCGGGTCCATCTCCGGTATGCTATTATCCCAAACTTTGCTGTCCTTACTGAAATGGGCACAAGGATCGAAGATGATTTGAGGTTGGAGAGCCTGACTAAGGCCTCTACCAAGGGTTATCAAGGGGCTAGTTCATCCACAAACAAGCCCACACCTGCAGCTGCGACCCGCAACATCTTTGATGAGGTAAATTTGCTCGACACCTCATCCAAAAAGAATACACCCAATCGGGTATTCACAGATATAGGGACTACCTATACCTACGCCTTACAAAGGCTATCTTCAAAGGGTCTGATTCAACCAATAGGCCCAACTCCAGAGCCTCCAGCAGAAAAGAGGTCCAAGTACTATAATGCTCAAGCCTACTGTCAGTATCACCGGGGCAACGGACATGATACTGAAAAATGTTGGAAGTTAAAGCACTTAATCCAAGACCTTATCGAGAGCGGGAAAGTTCCGTTACCCGGAGACAAGCCGAGCAACAAAGAAAACCCGTTCAGCGCCCACGCCATATTCACAGGGGAGGTAATTGACTGTTCTCAACTCATTTCCTTTTATCCCACAAATCAATGGGATATGGTTCGATGACGAGGACGATGTCTACTTAGCCAAGGGGGAAGCTGTCCCCGTCACCCTGGAAGAGGTCCGAAAAGCCAAATCCAAGGCTCTAGCCACCAACCACCTCGCCACTGCTGGGCGCGCCACTTCAACATCCGTCACTGAACCTGCCAGGACGGAAATAACCCCCGAGGAACCAAGCAATGACACAGCCTTGGTCCAACAAATGAAGAGGGTTCGAGCTGATCTAACCATATGGCAGCTATTGGTTAGCTCACAGGCTCATCGGGAAGCTCTGACTAAGGCTCTCGATGAGATCAAGGTCGATTCGGAAGCTACTCCCGCTGAAATGGTAGCTACCATTATGCCCTACCTCAAGGGCAAGTCCAAAGAAGAAGGTCCACTCATAACTTTCTCTGAAGCTGATCTACCTCCATTTGGGCCCAATCACAACCTGGCCCTATATATCACGGTCATCTGCAAGGGTAAGTATCTCCCGATGACCCTCATTGACGATGGATCAGCCGTGAACGTCCTACCATTAAGGACCGCCAAAGCCCTCGGCATCACTGATGCCGACTATATCCCGACGGCCCAAACTATCCAGGCCTTCGACGGGAGCCCAAAACCAGTAGCTGGGGCCGTTAAACTGAAGATCATAACGGGCCCAATCGAAAAGGAGTTGGAGTTCCAGGTGATAGACGTCACCTCATCATTCAATCTCCTACTGGGAAGGCCTTGGATCCACGCAGTCAAGGCAGTGTCATCTACCCTCCACCGAAAAGTAAAGATGCCACTCAAAGACGGTATCATCACATTGGAAGCGACCCCCATGACCGTGGCAAGCTGTAACGCCACGAATCGGGCCGAACCACGAGGATTCGACTTCGTGGGTATGATTGAGGAGGAATATCTTTTCAAACCCTACTTCGCCCCTAGCATCGACACGATGCTACAAAATCTGGGTTACCTACCCGGAGCTACTTCAAGGCCGTATCTTCCTGCGGGGAAGATCATCGAGGTCTTAGACAATGGAGAATCCCGACTCGGATTGGGATATACCATAAGCTCGGAGAATGTGGGCCGGGCCGATACAATCATATTCGTCACTCCAGTCTTCGGAGCCATCCAAGTGGGCCTCTACCAACCCACCATCACATATCCCGAGACCAAAAAGGCTCGGGAATGTAACTATATCCCCGACGATATATTCACCGTCCTCCAAACAGAACCCGAGAAGGGTGAAGACGACTCCGAGCCCATGATGGGGCTCTTAATTGGAGAAGACAGGACCGTCCCCGCTCCAAAAGACGATTTGGTCAACTTGATCCTCCGCAGCGATCGGTTCGACCCAACCAAGCTAATCACTGAGGTCGGTGCCAACACCGGGACGAGAGCTTGGAGGAAGACTATAAAGTGGACCGACAGTCAAGGACGGGTCTACAAGCTGACCACCGGCGAGGGAAACATGCCGGATACCGAGTCTGAGTCTGAGTCAGAGTCGGAGTCGGAGTCTGAGTCCGAGTCTAGGGGGTCAGGTGCTAGTATCGAGTCTGTAACTCCCTTAGCCACACCCACTGAGGTCTTGGGGCCTGTCCCGAGACCTCTACCTATCCCGCCACTGACCAACGATCAGATGGCAGCTCTATTCGAGCTATTTTCCAAATTCACTATCAATAATAATAACGAACACCGTTCTGCTTACGACTTGTCTTATTTCCAAAATTTTCTCAATTTCAAAAATTTTATATGCAATGACATTGAGAAACCCGACGAACAGGTACCTCTACCTCCACATCTGGTCGAGAAGCTCGAACAAAGGGAATCCCGAGATCCGGTAATTGAAGACACCGAGTCCATCAACGTGGGAGCCACTTTAGAGCCTCAGATGCTTAAGTTGGGCCTATCTTTAGATCCAGAGGAGAGAAAACAGTTCACGGACCTCCTCCTAGAATTTAAAGACGTCTTTGCATGGTCCTACAAGGACATGCCGGGAATAGATCGAGAAATAGCAGAACACCGAATACCCATCAAAGATGGGTGCAAACCGGTTAAACAAAAGCTCAGAAGAATGAAGCCCGAATGGTCTCTTAAAGTCAAAGAAGAGGTCGATAAACAATTCAAAGCGGGTTTTATACAAGTGTCTGAATATCCAGACTGGGTTGCAAACATCGTGCCGGTACCCAAGAAGGACGGCAAGGTGCGAGTATGCGTGGACTTCCGGGACCTAAACAAGGCCAGCCCAAAAGACGATTTTCCTTTACCACATATCGACATATTAGTGGATAACACGGCCGACCATGCCCTTCTATCATTCATGGACGGGTATGCCGGATACAATCAAATCAAAATGGCAGAAGAGGATATGGGTAAGACCACCTTCATTACACCATGGGGAACTTACTGCTACACCGTCATGCCATTTGGGCTCATCAATGCTGGAGCCACCTATCAACGGACCGCCACCACCTTATTACACGACATGATGCATAAGGAGGTGGAGGTCTATGTGGACGATATGATCGTCAAGTCTAAGGACCGAAGCGGGCACATCACAGCCCTAAGAAAGTTCTTTACCAGACTACGGAAATACAACATGAGACTAAACCCACAAAAATGCAGTTTTGGGGTAACGTCAGGCAAATTACTGGGCCATATCATTAGCCAACGCGGCATCGAGGTCGACCCAGCTAAAATCAAAGCCATCACCGAGATGCAACCACCCAAGACCGAAAAGGAAATAATGGGGTTTCTCGGGAAAGTCCAATACATCAGCCGTTTCATTTCAAAACTAACCATGGTATGCGAGCCCATTTTCAAGAAGCTGAAGATCGGGGAACGGGTGCTATGGGATGACAAATGTCAAGCGGCTTTCGATAAAATCAAGGAGATTCTGTCTGCTCCGCCGGTACTAATGTCACCTCAACACGGTTTGCCTCTTTCGTTATACCTAACAACGACTGAGACGGCCATGGGGGCTATGCTAGCCCAGACAGTCGATTCAGAAGAACGGGCTATTTACTACATCAGTAAGAAGTTCCTCGAGTACGAATGCAAATACACAATGCTCGAGAAAACGTGCCTAGCATTGGTTTGGGCCACTAAAAAGCTCCGACACTACATGCTCAGTCACGAGGTACATGTTTTATCCAAAATGGATCCTATCAAGTACCTATTCGAGAAGCCCATCCTCAACGGGAGGATGTCAAGATGGACTTTAATGTTATCTGAGTTTGACCTCAAATTTGTACCGTTAAAAGCCATCAAAGGCCGGGTAGTTGCCGAGTTCCTCGCCGACAGCCCGATATCCGAACAAGGCCACACCGATACATGGGCCTTTCCTGATGAAGACATATTCCATACCGATACCGAGACATGGGATCTGTATTTTGACGGGGCATCCAACTTCCGAGGATTTGGGGTCGGAATTCTGTTAATATCACCCCGAGGGGAACACACTCCCTTATCCATCAAGTTGGACTTCGACGTGACCAACAACGCAGCCGAATACGAAGCATGCATTCACGGGTTGCAAGCCGCCGCTGATTTAGGGGTAACAAACCTCCGGGTTCACGGCGATTCATCATTGGTCATCAATCAAGCACTCCAAAAATGGAAAACTCGGAACGCCAATCTCGTGGCTTACCAAGCGCGAGTACGGGTTCTAGAGAAACAATTCCAGAAAGTCGAGTATATTTACCTACCCCGAGAGGAAAATCAGTTTGCAGATGCACTTTCCAAATTAGCATCTTTGCTGAACATCCCAGATCACCTGACAAGCATGCCAATCTGTGTTGAAAGGCGGTCAGAGCCGGCCTACGTCCATGCCATTCAAGATATCGAGATAACTGACCCAGAACCTTGGTATCAAACCGTCTTAACATACCTGACAACGGGGGAATATCCCGCGGGAGCTGAAAATCGGGCCAAAAAGGCCCTACGAAGATTAGCAACCCAATTTGTTCGTACTGATGACGGGCAATTGTATAAAAAGACGGCACAGGGGGCTCTCCTCCTATGTATCGACAAAATTCAAGCCGAGAAGGTCATGGCCGAGATCCACGACGGTGAAAACGGTCCGCATATGAACGCCCATATGCTATCCCGTAAGATCATGAGGCTCGGGTATTACTGGAACACCATGGAGACAGACTGCCAGTTATATGTCAAGCACTGCCATAACTGTCAGATCTTTGGAAATGTACAGCATATGCCATCTTCCCTATTATATACCATGACATCACCATGGCCATTTTCGACATGGGGTATAGACATAATTGGGAAAGTACATCCTTCCGGGACGGGAGGACATTGCTTCATTTTGGTGGCCATCGACTACTTCACCAAATGGGTAGAAGCCGAGTCATACCGTGTCTTGAACGCCAAACACGTGGCCAAATTTATCCAAAATAAGATTATATGCCGATACGGGATCCAGCATGAATTTATCAGTGATCACGGGACCCATTTCCAAGCTGAAATCACTGCATTACTGGCAAAATACAAAATTCAGAGGCATACATCTTCACCCTACCGACCACAAACAAATGGAGCGGTAGAGGCGGCCAACAAAACAATTGTCACCATACTCAAAAAGATGGCTGAGAATTATCGGGACTGGCCCGACAAGATACGTTTTGCCTTATGGGGATACCGAACTTCAATCCGCACTGCAACCGGAGCAACTCCATATTACCTGACATATGGAATGGAAGCATTCCAACCGGTTGAGTTAGAAGTACCATCCCTAAGGATTCTACTTGAAAGCCAAGTACCAGAAGCAGATTGGGTCCAAGCCCGATACGATTCGCTAGTCCTCTTGGACGAACGACGGTCCCGGGCCCTCAACAATATTCAAGTATATCAAAAGAGAATCCAGCGGGCCTTCAACAAAAGAGTTAGGCCCAGGAAAATCAAAGAAGGTGATTTGGTCCTAAAATCGGTTCGTGCCTTACTACCGGTGGACCCAAGGGGAAAGTTCAAACCCAATTGGGCTGGGCCATATTTAGTCAAGAAAATCCTTTCAGGAGGGGCGGTGATGCTAACGGACCTGGATGGCAACGAGTTCGTCAACCCGACCAACTTAGACCAGCTGAAGCGCTATTACCCATAAACCCCTGTCTCAATGTCATTTGCAAAAATTTATAAAATTTGTCTTTTTATAAATTTTCAAAATTTTAGACAAGTCAATAAGTTAGAATTAATTATTCTACCGTCACACATCTCGAATCAATGATCTTGATGTATTTCGAAAGTTGCAAAAAATCAATCAAATCAATTTTGAACTACGTCTGGTTTGATTCCGCTAATTGTGGATACGTAGGCAACCCCTCAAAAGGGTACAACCACTGCAATATCGAAAAGACGGGAACGGTTTCAAATAATATGTCTTTTATTAATATCTCGATAAACTCAAGAATTACAAAAAAAAAAAAAAAAAAAAAAAAAAAAAAAAAAAACGGCAAAACAACAACAAAAAAAAACGCACCACAAAAATAATAATATTCAAATAATAAAATAAGAGACTAATATCCGGGCATCTTCCCCTTTCCCTTGTCCTTCGGGTCGTGTGGAGCCCGAGGTCGTCGAGGTGAGGATGAGCGTTCCCTAATCACAAGGGGAACCTCCTTAGCACGGGCCCGCTTCTTTGATGATGGGTCTTCAATCACAGTCTTTGGCCCAAATCGGGCCCGGACATGTTCGGGTAGCCTATCCCGTGGGCCAAGTCGGTCCTGCACGGCTAGTCTAGAGCCCAGTCTCCTTTCCAAGTCTGTCTGGGGGCTCACTTTCCCCCGAGCACCTTTAGCACCGGACCCTTTAGCTTGAGTCTTGGCCTTCTTCTTCTGCCCTGACATTAGGCGGACTAGGGTAGCTGGAGTGTCTCCCTCATCAAAGAACCCCCTGTTGTCTTTAGCCTGTTCTCTCCTCAGCAAGTCAAAGGCTTCATCTACCTTCAAAGCAGCTCGGGCTTTAGCGTCGCCTGCTTTAGTCCACTTGGTATATGAGTCTGAAACCCAGATCGAATGCCGAGATTTGGAAACGGGCCAAGTGTGCCGGGTGTACCATCTTTGCATCCACGGTCGCACATCACATCCGTCAATTGGGTAGGATCACTCACAATTGCCTCTATTTCTGGTATCCGCTGAGATCGTCCATACTGCCTTAGTATGCGATCCGGGTATAGATGAACCGTTTGGTTGAAGGACAAGATCACTTGGTAACGAGCTCTCTCCCTCGGGTCCAAACCTGACCAGGCCGGGATGGGCCACCATGGCATGACCCATCGAATTAACCGTCCACCATGGATGGATAGCACCTCATCCCAATACTTCTGGCTAATCAAGCGAGAAAAATCGATGGCACGTCGTCTCGTCATCAACTGGTTATGGCGGTAGGTACTGGCATCAAGTGGGGGATCTATCACCGATAGCCTCTCATAAAGCCAAATCTGGAAAAAAGGAGAACAAAAGCATTAGATTTCGAAGACAAAACGGACGACACTCGATCGAGTGACAGCATGACTCGATCGAATGGCGTCACTGGAAACGGACAGAAGCCTTTCAGCGAAGGCACTCGATCGAGTGCCAGGGTGACTCGATCAAGTGCCCACTGCAGTAGCCGAGTTCTCGAAAAAATTCAAAAAAATCAAGGAATCAAAAAATAAAAATCCGACTTACTTGCAACAAACGGGTGCTTCCGGTGAGACGAACGGACTGATCCCTTTTACGATTATCCAGTCCTTGGATGATTTCGCCCGTGATTAACCAAGCCGGACTATGTTCGGTCTCCATCAAATCCACCACCGTTATAAGACGGGCATTACCCATGCAAGATAACCAATCCATGTGACCTTCAAAAGCGTAAACATGGAGCATACAAAAAGAAAAGGCCCTACGGCTATGGGCCGACCTCACCCGGACATCATGCAGATTCATGAATTTCTCAGCCAAGTCGATCAGAGAAATATTGCCACCTTCCATCATACGGGATACTTCATTATGGGATAGCCCCAGAAATTCCCTCAGCTTCCTCTTTGGGTCATAGACTGAATACGGGACGGCAGGCCGAAGCGTCGGGTTCCATCCTCCTATGGCAGCAATCTCTTCAGGTAGAGGGCAGATCTCGCCCCGAGGGAAGGCAAAGACATGATATATGTCATCCCAATAAGCCAAGCAGGCATCGAAGAAGTAACGATCTACCACCATCTGACGGAACGGGTACAGCTGAGTTATACCCGTCTGGTTCAAAACCACCCTATCGGCATCCCTAAATTGACGGGACCACGCCTGCAGCATAGCACTCAACCTATCCATTCCCATGATAAATTTCTTAAAAGGAATAAAGAGACTTTCTTTTTGCCTTAAGGGAAGTAAAAGACTTTCTTGTGATGGGAATTATGAAGAAGTTCAAGAACATGGAGGGCTATATACAGCAATAGCCTTGCAAATTTCTTTCCATATCGCTTCTAGGAAAAGTTTCCTAATTGCAAGTAGAATCAAGCCACAAGCCTAGTCTCGATACTAGTGTGGAAATAATCATCCCGAACTTTCCTAATTTCTTTAGGAGTCGATGTCAAGAATTTCAAAAATTCAAAATTTTCAAATTTCAAAATTTCAAAAATTCAAAGGTCATTTTCCCCAGCACGAGTCATTTTACCACCTACGTGTTGCATGCATTCTATGTGACTCATACAGGTACGACTCAAACAGGAACATGCAAGTCATCAAATCTCCCCAGCAGCATTTTCCGGGATAGCACGGGATGGGCCAACACACAGGCGCACCCAGGACTTACGCGACAAGCCCAAATTCCCCACAGAGTACGATCATCCAGCGCAGGTATGATCTCTGTCTTATGGCTGGCAAGCCCTTCACGCGAGTCTAACGGACTATAAACGACCCGACCGGAAGTCTACCAGGTCTTAACAGGCTTGGTAGCTACTCTGACTTTCGCCCTGTCCAAGCCTCAGTCAGAGTGGGGGCTCTGTAGACACCCGCATTTTGACTGCCAGGTGTCTATGGTAGTTTCCAAAAATCACCCGATGATGATCGGACGCTAACATGTTTCTACGCGCTCGGATACGGGCTCAAATCCATTAATCGCTGGCTAACACACTTACGGAGTACAAATCTCACCAAACAGACCTCAAATCCAGGCCCAGTGGATCATTCCGAGTCAAACAAGACTAATTTGGGCCAAAACCGACACCGGAACTAAAACCGACTTTTCACGATTGGGTCAACCCCGGTCAAAGTCGATCCCGAGACACACAAAACAACCCGTCAACCATCAAAAGTCCAAGTCAAACATCAAAACCCATCAAAGTCAAGGTCAAGGTCCAAAATAAAGAGACCCGTGCGACCCATCTAGGTCACTCGATCGAGTGACCTATCCACTCGATCGAGTGGGCCTGCTTTGAGCCCGGCGGCTGGCATAACGGGCCACTCGACCGAGTTGGCCTCTTACTCGGTCGAGTGCCCTAAACCGGGTGCCCTAATCTTTTCTATATATACACCCCATGCAACACCCCTTTACACAACTTTTCACCTCTTAGAAAACCCTAATCTTTTACAACCCTAGCAAGCTACACAACCCTAATCCGACGCATCTACAACAAACCCTAGAAAAACCCTAGGAAAACCGACTTTAGCAAACCCTAAACCTAGTTTTAGGAATTCAACCCGAGCCACCACAACTTAGCCTCCATACACCTCGAAGACTCCCGTGTTGTAGTCACGCTTACGAGCCTTAGTCCGAGACAGAAACATGTAGGTTGAGGGTGACAAACCTCCTTCTTCTTTCTCTTCTCTTTTCTCTGTTTTTTTTCGTTATTATTATTATTATTATTATTATTATTACGTTATTATTATTATTATTAGTATTATTAGTATTACGGTATTATTATTATTATTATTATTATTATTATTATTACGTTATTATTATTATTATTATTATTTTTATTATTATTATTATTATTACTATTACGTTTGTTATTATTATTATTTACCTTGTTATCATTATTGCATCAAAATATTAAAATACTCATTGATTTGTGTCGAGTAAGAAGGATATCGGGATAAGAAAACACGAACATACAAGTGTACTGCACACAGCGTTGACAGTCGCTTATCCCGGTACCCTGATTATTTGATTATTGAGATAAGTCAACTTAAACAAGAATTCGTCATTATTTCTCGTTATCATCATCATCAACTTTGCATTCATCAATTTTCTAAAATCAATTTTTAATAAGGGTCGAAACCCGTTGACACGGATCCGACATCACAATCCCTAGGGATTTATTTCGATGTCGGAAAAGTCGAGGGAATCAAGTTTTTTTATTATTCAAGTAAAGCGTCGATTTTAGATTCGATACCAATTCCATAATTGGATATCGAATCTAACAATCAAGTCATATGAATTAATTAACGTGATTTATTCATATCACGATAATTAATTCAAAGCGACTAAAATTAATCCATCTTTTTTTATTTTTCACTCTAAATATCCCATATCGATTCAATAATCGAATATGGGATAGGATGAGTATTCAATTTTAGAATCGGGTATAAATTCAACAATATTTATATTCGGTTCAACAAAATTCGCGATTTATAAAAAACCAAGTCGAACATAAATTGTGCAATATTTATGTCCGATTCGGTAAAGCCATCGAATTATCAAAAATCAAAAGCAATTTCAAAATTAACAATTAAATTGCAAACGAACCAAGTTCGTACAGGTGTCACTCGACCGAGTGCCTTAGTCACTCGATCGAGTGACATCCTAAAATCAAGTCAGAACGTTAATGACGACCACCACTCGATCGAGTCTCACAGTGACTCGGTCGAGTGGCCATGTACTCGACCGAGTTGGTCAATAACCCGGCCGAGTACGGTCTGTAGCGCAAAGCAGAATCACCTTTTTCAGGTTTACTGGATCGAGTTTGTCGACTACTCGATCGAGTGACCTCATAACGACTCAAATTACGAGTCTTACATTGTTCTATTTTCAAAACCCGATAGTATTTCTCGACTTAGGTCAACACGTGCATAATTAATCACATGTATACTATTTTTTCAAATCATGCATCCTCATATTTGCATCTTTTCAATTCAATTCAATATTTGCAAACCGTTATTGTTCGTTATATCGTTATAACGTTACTAACGCATTTTCTGTTTCTTTTGTCAATTTAATTATTATTCGTTTATTATACTAAATGAACCCACATGCTAAAATATAACTTGGACGTTAATTTTAGTTGCATTAAATTGACTTAGAAACTCTTTCAATTACATCCGCATGTTTAGGGAAAGTAAATCTTTGCATATCATTTTTCCCGTTTTACTAGCACGCGTATTAGAAAGTCATTCGAGTTCTTAGTAGAGGCCGCTAATGTGCGGGCGGGGTTGGGTGTCCTTTGTGGGCTTCCCAACACCGGTTTCCGGATGCCCTTACTCAGAACCTCGGTTTCCGGATGCCCGAGACCGTTGGCGAACGAGAGTCATTCAATACATAATATCCGATAACGTCGGTATTGGTATCAAATGCAAAGGGACGAGCCCAATAAACTCTGACATCGGAAATGGGCCGTATTTTGTATACGGCCCACTACGACATAGAGTGGGCTCGAACGGTTCCGAATAACCATAAAATTCGGTGGCGACTCCACATAGACCTAAATTTCAATTCGATCCTTCTCATATGGAGATTTATTCGCCTACCCAAACCCGCGCGTGGCCGCGTCGGGGTGGACCTATGTCATGTCCACAGCGACAAAACACATAGTCTGCCGTGGCTGGCGAACTATGAAGGGGGCAATGTGCATTGGCCGTGCACAAAACGCGCCAAAAAGTACGAGCACCCGTCTTCATGGAGTACTGAATTTTTAAGACGCCAACTCAGGTTGCCACAACTGATTCGAGCTACCATATTAGGCGAACATTATACTATGAAAACCCTAAGATCAAGCGCGGACTCTATTCCGGAGTCCAAAGAATACATGGAACATTAGAAGTCGAAAGTCTACACACAAAGGAGCCTAAGAAGTACGTCAAGAAACTGCTTAATGCAGGTCACAAAGGACCTGTGGCGACTACGTGCAGTACATTTCAAAAGCAGAAAAGGGAACCGACAGTTATCGCAGAAAGGAGACATGCGGTAGCATAAAACAGCGCGCTAATCGATGACTACTACATCGTCCGTACCAAGAAGCACAAGAGCTATCTCTGATGCTCTATCAAACACGGTTTCAGGAAGGTCCCCAAAATAGTCGTCTCCGTTTTCAGGGGGGTGCTGTCACTGACCTCCAAGTGCGAGATGTCTGTGCCCGTCGTCTGGAGCTTGTGCAGCACTCTTCTGGCTATCATATTGTCAGTTAAATAGCATCTACATCTGCGGGAAACCACATCACCATCCCTAGTAATAGTCGTCACGCCACTACTGCACCTTCGCCTGAGGGTACGTAGATACTTTGTGCTACAACCAGGCGCTTCCTCGCGCAATAGGAACAGCTGCGCCCACCTCTTGTAAACTACCGCCATGGCAGCTCTGGCAGACCTATGGACCTTCCGGAATATGTGCCCCATGCAGTCTTCGCTCCAAAGGACAGAGGCAGCTGCGGAGGAAGATCCACTTAGTACACTCACTTCATGTTGGTGATCGTAAATGAATGACAACTGCTCAATTTTCTTTTGCCTCATGTCTGACATGACTGCCGCCCTGTCTTCGGCAACATTGTTCACCACCCGGCCCCTGCAGAAGTACTTCACCATGCCAAAAGCCAGATACCTGCCTGATGCGCCTCAATCTGAAAACAAGAAAACAACAAAAAGAACAGACCGCGTTAATGGTAGTGTGCATCCACGCAACTGCAGGCACCTCAGTAACGGCGACAAAACATGACGGGAGGTATATCCCTAGATGAGTAACGAGTTGCATCCTAACAGCGCCGAAAACCAGTCAGCGACCACAGACCCAACACAGTGGGCACTAAGTGTTTAACCACCATAACCTACAAGCAAATAGGCAAATTATGACCCATATGGAAGACCAATCAGCTGTCTGGCTGAGATGTCAGCGGAAATGATTAGCGCACATATTCCCTGGTTGACATGCATGCATATGAAAGACTGATCACACCAATATGGGAACAGACAGCCCAAGAGACACAGACCTGAGACGAGACAAAGATCAGTGAGCAGCCATAAAGCTACAAAACTAAACCCAACAGGGCCGCCTACAAAGCATTGAAAGGAGAAATAGGAAGAACAAGAAAGAGAGAAGGAACTTATAGCACCTACAGTGCATCACCCACGAGGTCAGGCAGGTCCCCTTCTTGCCTGGCGACACCGGACCTCAACGGAAAAAAAAATGCAGGGCGTTTGCATGACTCTGAATGAGTATCTACAGCAACATCGGGAAATCCGGCAAAATAACACAACTCTACGCCGGCGGAAAAAGTCGAAAGTAATAGAGGGCTGAGCCCAGGTGAAAATCAGTAAGTGTATAAATAAAACGGAGCAAATAAGCTGCGACATACCTAAAACAAAAATCTAACGAAAAGGAGAATAAACTTAAGGCACTAAATTTAGATGACATGCATGCATGGCAAGCAATGGAAACGGAAAAGGTCAGAATCTACCTGGCACGTCAGAAGCTGAGGAAGCGGTAGAAGACCCACAGTCCCTCTTCTTCGTCAGCTAAGACCTGTGAAAGAAACAACACCCTCCTCTGCGCGTGACGATCACTGGAGAGACTTCAGGGAAGAGTAGTTTGTAGAAGAAGTGCAGTGGCCAATGGGCTTAATTAATTGTTAGCCTACGCGGATATTGGAGTGAATTATCTATTTGTATGAGCAGGCAGGTCACCAAGTAATAAGTGGCCAGTGCCTTTTCGTTTCCTTTTGCAGCTGTGAAGGGTGCACGTTATTAGCGTTGGTTAAGTTCTTAGTAAATTTCGTCTACTATCGTAAGCGTAAACCTTTCATTAGAGTAAGTAGCCTGTCAATGATTCAATCTAAAATTGGCGAGTTCAGTGTCTATCAACACCAGCGGCGAATTCATTAATTTTGAGGTGGGCGCGAAAAGCAAATTACAACGTTAAAAATGAGACAAAAAGAATTAAGTCCAATTTAGTTCCACATGTTCTCTAGTTCAAACTGTTCCAAATGAGGTGGGGGCGAATTATAATATGTTGGGTGATCGTAGAGCGTCTTTTTCTCTTCTAACGATAGTCGGTCGCCGCGATACACGTAGAATCGCTGCATCCTTCATTCTGGCGTATGTGGCTTCTTTATGTAAGTAGTTATCATATTCTAAGTCTCACATTTACGATTTCATGTCTCCCTAACGTAGAGGTACAATTCAGCTCATTGAATATTTGTATATAATTTTGTTAAAGAACTTTTACACAGATTTGAGCGCCCAAATTTGACGTCTAAATTAACTCAATTCTTATAGTCTAAATATAATTACGAAAATTCAAAAGTACACCAAAGAATGCATACTTCCCATGGGAAGTCATCCTCAGATCATGGATACAAGCAACAGCGCCTCTGATCTGTAAGTATATTTCGCTCCTTGGTGAGTCGATTTCAAATGAAAAATATACTCCCTCCCCCTCACTCTGATTTTTCCATTAATTATTTTAACCTCTCACATTTTGTTTTAAAAAGTGGGAAAGTCATTGTGTGTGTGGGGGGGGGGGGGGGGGGGTAGCTACCAATATACCACAGGATCTAAGCGTCAACGTAGTTGGTATGCGCTCCGTCCGTCCCATTTATATTGCGGGCTTTATTCTCAACAGGCCGAAAACCGAGTGCAAAGTATCTATAAGACAGTCGAAACTAAAATGTCAAGGTCGGGAATTGAAGGAAATTGGTCCGTATGGGTGCGTCCGGGATTAACTGATATTCAATTTCGTATAATCTCATCACCTGGCTTCATAAGCGAACTGTAATCCAAACTGCCACTTCCAAAAGTAAGATTAAAAGTAGTCTAAAATGTGAAACTTCACATGATGGCACTCATTTGCTGCATTGCACAAAATAACAAAACTGGTCGGTGTTTTATTAGGTAATACACCAATTCGTGACCCCGGCCTCGTAGCCACTAACCCCACAATTTGGAGCGGTTATTCCAGTAAAAGATCTCGACAACTACGTTACAGTTTCAAGAGCAACACGAATAAAGTGACAATCCAACAATCATGGGTGCTGAGTAGCTGATTAGTACGGAGTACAAGTTGGACAGAGCCCGGAGGATCGAGCCGAAATGCTTGAAGCCATACGTGACACCTCACCTGCACGGATGAAAGTATCCACCATAGCACCAGGTGAAGCATATGACATCAATTACTTATCGAGTAAGTGACATATGTCTAATGATCACATATCAAGTGTACGCTGTATTCTTGTTCTGCACCGATGTTCATGTCGTGATCCTTGTTGCACAATGCCGCCTACCAATCGACATGAAGACTGATTTAGAAAGGTGCAAACATGGAACCATTTATCACCATGTCACTCGTCACGGCTCTGACCCATTATGCAGTACTTTCATTACTTCAAGATACTACTTCTCATCACTCCCTTCAAGCTGCATTTAGAAATTTATATCGCATGCTCTAAAAACTTTGGTTATAGTTAGAAGGAATAAATCCATGAAAACTGGGAGTCAAAATGACCAGTACCTCAACCATTTCAATGCATTTAGCATGTACAACTGGCAGTTCACTCATTCGAACATCTTCAACCAGAGGGTTGGTTTATGAATGTTTTCCCCAATTTCTGGTAGAATACTCGATACGATACTGCATAGCCAGAGATTAATGTAAGGAACATCATTCGCAAGCCCCAGTTTCTGCTAGAATATGAGTAGAAACAAATTAATAAGGTATCGAAAAGAGTATTCAAACTTGTCTCCAACTCCTCAGTAATGACTTCTAAGCAGATGTATTTGAGAGAATGGGAGTGCAGCAGATTTCGTCATCATCTTAAGAATAGCAGAAGCTCTAAGCACGTTTAGGGGGCAGTTTTCGCTTGGTGCAGGACTGAGCGCAGAGTTTGGCAGTTCTGGGAGGACCGCTGCTACACATGTAGAATTTAGTAACCATGTAGTGGTGACGGTGTTTGATGAAGGGAATCAATTAAGAGTGGGTAGAACCAAAGTCCACGAAAGATTTTAAATTACAGGAAAAACTGATTTCACGCCTAGACCAAAGCTTGAGAAAGATTATAAATTGACAGCAGCTTTCAGCTGGCTAAGGCGAATAAATTACCCGCAACTAATTTAAGTGAACAGAATACCTGCATATTTTCGTGCAGTGATGTAATAACATGCAGAGAGAGAAAGCAGTCAGTCCGAAGACAAGCAAGCAGCAACACAAAACACAAAAAATAATAGATCCTAACAGAAAATGGAGATTGTCTACAACAATACTCGTGGGGAAAGAATTGTCAGTTAGTTTTTTTTATAGTCACTATACTGAACTAAGTTGCGACCTTAGTCGTTTGAGTACCGGCTAATATACTGCGATTAAGGTAATTTATATAGATTAGTAGATAACTTAAGAATCCAAGATAGGTGAGCTAGGCTGAACCGCTGAAGGTAGAGCCTAAAGAACACATCTTGCTGGCCCTCATTAAAAATGCGGAAAAGCTTTAGAGAAATCCTACAGATAACAAACAGAAAGCAGGAATTTCTGTGTAAAATACCTAAAACTTGCAGGTGTTAACGGAGCACGTGTCAGAAATTTCAGGTGTTAACTCAAACACCTGGTATGGACATTTGTAGCTGTGGAAATGCGAGTCTGACACTTCAGCTCATGTTAAAATGAGGAGAATCAGGAGATTACATCCTATCCTGAGTTCTTTAATCGACTAAGTGGATGGTCTTAGAATTGCTACTAACAGGTATGGTGCATGCTGCATGCTGGTCAATTTGTTGTTCCAACATAAGACAATGACAGGTATCCATACGCGTCTACCAATAAATAAATGAAGATGCGTCAAACTCACATCTGCTCCTTACATGGTACGAGAATTTTTCTGTGGAATCGTTGTTCCAGGTACTCAGTTATCTGAAAAGTATGAAAAGAATTGACGATTCTGCTGTTAGTCCACACTTAATCATACAAGGAAGAAACGACAGCAAGTGCTAGAAACCTTTCAAAAGACGAGACAAATTACACTCTCCGTGAATAGCAGAAACATCTACAAAACCCATCATCAAAAACAAACACATGAAAAAAAATACAGTACCGAGATTTAATCTTTCAACTTCCAACAACAAATTTAAATCGAACATTTTTTGGGCAAAATTGACTGAAAGCTATTCAAATTGATCAGGAATAGCTATGAATGCAACAAGCAAAAAAAACCCATCTTCAAAAGCAAACCAAGTCAAAAAAATAAAGTGCCAAGATTCAATCTTTAAACTTCTAATCTAAAGATCTGACGACCCAATCTTTTATCACAAATCTACTGAACCCTGATACCAAGCACATCAAGCGCAGATTTCTTTCAGCATAATCATCAGGTTTCTGACAAAACTTGAACCCTAAACCTCTTAATCCTAAGAAAAGCAGAAACAGTAAATTTCTAGTAAACTAATCTAGCTTTAAAAAAAATAAAATCAGCGAACAAAATATAAAGTGTAAATGATAGCTGAGTTTTCTCTCTTTTTCGAAATGCTAGTCGGGTCAGGTTTGCTCTATAAAGTAAAACAGCACATATTTATCTATATACAAAAACGAAGGGAGCAAAACCTTAGGAATCGGAGAATACAAAGGGCTGCAATCCCAGATCGAAACCTGAAAGGGAAACAGACAAATCCAGACCAATTTCAGACCCAAAAAGTTATCGAAGAACGCACCGTTCCAACACTGATCTAGAGGGAGAAGTTCTCCATCAAAGACATAGAGAAGAACCCACCGTTCCGACACTGATGTAAAGAGAGGAGATCTCGTCATCATCTCCACTGCTGTTGCAGAGTAGAAAGCTCGGTAATCCCAGATCCAACACCTGAAAGAGAAACGGAAAGATCCACACAAATCTCAGGCAAAAAAATCAGGGTCGACGAAAAAAAAATTGAGCGAAGACCCCACCGCTCAGACACTGATGCAGAGAGAGCAGATCCCGTCATCATCGCCGCTGCTATTGCAGAGTAGAAAGCTCGGTAATCCCAGATCCAATACCTGAAAGAGAAACGGAAAGATCCACACAAATCTCAGGCAAATAAATCAGGGTCGAAGGAAAAAAAATGAGCGACGAACCCACCGCTCAGACACTGATGCAGAGAGAGCAGATCTCGTCATCATCGCCGCTGCTGTTGCAGAGTTCCTTGGCCGCCAACGCCGAGGACCTGGGGCAACTGGATAACCACCAAGGAAAGAGCGGAAACAGCCACAACCTGTAGAGACAACAAAATCAGAGAAGCGTGAGGAAAAAAATGAGGAAAGGGAAAGTAGAGAGAAGGACGACGAAGCAGGAAAGCGTGAAGAAGAAGTAGAAAGAGGGATGGGAAATGAATGGCTGAGAAGGAAGGAAGGATAGCAACAAGGACGGCAGCCACTGTTCCTAAGAAAAACCGCTATTCCTAAGAAGCATTTTAGGGGGGACTTCTTTTTTAAATATGTAAAGATATATAGGTGAGTCATAATTAGGGATAAAACGCTTGAAATATTGGAAAAAAGGTTGATTGATGCGTCATATTTTAATTGACGCCTCATTAGTAGCTTTTCTAACTTTGGTGCTGCATCATCTTTTTGATATTTCAACGCCTCACCATTCTCTTATTTTAGTCACTCTGTAGTCTGTCTCTGTCCTATAGTTCTAAAACAAAGGAAAAGCTGACTTGAACAGCTGTACTCAAGTACCTTTTTCTCATCGTTCATCATCATTATCAATTTATCATCATTAATTAAAATTAAAAAAACAAAACAACAAAACCAAAGAGTCATCTATTATCCTTCACCCTAAACATAACATTTCCATGTTTCACAAAGCCTGACGACTTCAATAGTTGTACACTCGCTCGCACTCGCATTTTTCCTCGTCCCACCCATTTTTGTGGGAGAGGACTCAGGTTTGGTAGTTGCTCGATGTTAATT
Organism: Agrostemma githago; assembly: GCA_958450325.1. Lineage (NCBI taxonomy): Eukaryota > Viridiplantae > Streptophyta > Magnoliopsida > Caryophyllales > Caryophyllaceae > Agrostemma > Agrostemma githago. The sequence continues at coordinate 36,807,009 of OY288261.1, forward strand.
ACTCGTTTGTTAGGGATTGTCGATCGGGTGATTTAGGGGTTTTTTTGTTTGGTTGATTTTGATCTTATTTTGCCTTTAATTAAAGCTTTTTTCTTACTAATTAATTATTCTCAAGGTTTGGGTTTTACGAGTTTTTTGTTCATGTTGTTTCGATACACCTCTTTTCGATAGATGTTTTGAGGTAAGCCATTTTCCGTCTTTTTTGCATTTTGTTAATCTTGTTTTGAAATCATTGAGAAAGTTTCAATCTTTGAGTATCTGATCATGGAAATCAGGTCATTTTTTTGTACTAATTTGAATTGGGTTTTTGTTAGTTTGTTTGATTGAGTTGTGTATCAGCAGATAGGTTGATTGATTGTGCAAATTATTGAGGAATTTTTAATCTTTGATTATCAGATTATGGAAATTAGATAATTTTGGTGCTTTTTTTTGAGGTGGGTTTTTGCTAGTTTGTTTGACAGAGCTGTGTATCAGCAGATAGGCTGCTTGATTCTGCTATTTCCTTGTACTGTGCTCTTGTGCTTTGATCGATTGTTGTTTGAAGGATCAATTAGAAAGCTTCAGACTTTGTCTTTCAGATTATCGTAATTGAATCAATTTATGTTTGATTGAAGTGGGGGTTTGTTTGACGAGGTTGTAGTTGCTGTTTCAAGGATCATTCATTCAGAATTCGTAATTCGGATCATTTAATGTTTGATTGAAATGGGTGTTTGTTTGTTTAGTAAGGGTTCACTACTACAAAATTAGTCATAGACATGACCTGATAGACATAAGTTAAAAGTAAAACCTACATCTACCAAAACGCAGCGATCCACCTCCTCACAAAACCTGGCTTCCTACGCAGCCAACGGATTCGCCTCCGTATCTCCCGACGCCATCCTCTCGAAGTTCACCAACGCAGCTGCCTTCCTTCTCTTCGCTCTCTACCAACAGGTTCTGCCCTCCATTTCAATCTCATCAATCCGAATTCAACTCAATCTTAATTAAATCAAACTTTAGCTGATTTGTGGCTTGTCGCGTCGTGAATGATTCAATTGTTTTTTATTGATGAATTTATGCTTCCTTGATGATTTCATTCTTGAAAATGATGATGATTAGTTGATTTGATTGCTGTTTTAGATATTTTTTTTTCTTCTGAATTGTTAATTCTAGTGCCTTTTATTTTCGACTTACTATGTTCAGGTCGCATTCTGTATGTATGTTTATACTGAAATCGCTACTCAATTGTGAAGTTTCAGTCAGTTTCTCTTGCGGAAATGATGTTGATTTGATGTTTTTTGTAGCTTCGTGTATATTGTTGACTTGTTCATCATGCCGTATTTCACTTTGTCTCAAAATGTTATTGCTAATTCTAACAATAATGCTCATAAAACACAACTTAGGTTCTTCTATTATAATGGTTTGATCTTCCTCTCCTCATTGTATGTATTTATGTACCTGGTTAGGTGTTGTTCAGGTTTCAATTAGGTTTAACGTTTAACGTTTCTTTGGGAGAATCTTTTGCTGTGTTGTCTAAAATTTGTTCTCGTTTTTGGCATTTACGCAGCTATAGCAGAACTTTTGGACAATGCAATTGACGAGGTACTTGTATTTGAAGCTTTTATTCTTAGTGTTCTCTTTTCTAGTCTTAAAAGTTGCATACTATCTTAGAAAGGTTCCGGGTTATCTTTGTTTTATATGCATATATGATACGGAGTATATCTCAGCAACTCGTGTTAATGTTTCCACTCCTTGAATCTTTGTCCGATTTACCTTAGTCGATGTACTGTTGATTGGTTTACTGAATGTGATAGATGCACAACGGCTCGTCTTTTGTCAATCTGGACAAAATACGGAATTTGGTGTTGCTGGAATTGCACCTTGGACAGTTTGTAGCTTCATCTTTTTTAGGCCTAATCTTCCTTTCTAAACATATGAAATGCTTGTAATTTCATATGATTGTATGTTCAATTTCCTTTAGTCACGTACCGTTTCTTTTTTTGGAAGGATTTGGTGTGGAATGGTAAACAACTGCTTTGGTTTGGATCACCGGTGGGGTTGTAGGGAAAATGGATGAGGAGGATGTAGAAATGGTATCTGTTTTCCTTTCGATTAGCCTAAAGTTCATTTCATTGAGATTGTTATTTTGGTTCGAGCGATAGGTTTTTTGAAATTCCGTCTTTCTCCCATCTTAGCTGTAAATTGGAGTACCGTATACCTAGCTGAGACAAAACCAAAAACAAAGAGCGGAAGCTAAAAATAAAGATGAACCACTACATACTACTCCGTACTTACCAATTTTTGTTTTGTTTCTAAAGCTAGCTAAAAAGATAATGAAGATATCACTTTATAAAAACATGCATTCATCCATCCATGTAGAGTATGAAGTTGTCACTTTATAAAGCCATGATCCAAGGCATGTGAATCCGTCATTTCTTATCCAAGGTATGGTGATCTTCAATAGCAGATCCTCATAATTTGTCAAAATTTGGAACTCACTGATCTCTTTAGTCTTTAGTCACAAAGCTTGGTAAGTATTTGCTAGATGATGGAGGCGGAATGGATCCGGAGGCAATCCGTCATTGTATGAGTTTTGGATTCTCGGACAACAGTCTCAATCAGCAATTGGAAAATGTAATAGTATAAGTATTATTCTTACATCCTCTTTTTATCTCTTAAAAAATTCAACCTAACTACAACCTTTCAGATGGAAAGGATTCAAGAGCAGCAGTCGTATTAGTCGCCACAACGGCAACAGGTGTGTGCATTCTTCACCTTGCCACCCTTAATGTTTTTACTCTGACAGATTACTTGGGTTCCACGTCGCCTGATTTGACACCCATATGTTATCTTGGATCATTACTTATTGTCTGTCTGTTTCTTTTTTCGAGCTAATCTTACTCAACTGTGTTTGTTTTATGATCAGGAGAGTAACTCAAAGAAATTGGTTTACTTTCATGTACATACCTATCGCGAGCAGGCCAAGACAGGATAGTAGTTCCAATGGTTAGTTCATGTACATCCTTATTCTCTGTACATGTTATCTTATAATTTTTGCCCCATTCATCAGAGTTCGGTTTTTATTCTATGTACAGGTTGACGAATCATGATTTGCTCCTATATTATACTTCTTTCAATTTCAATCCCTTCTAAATTACTCTCCGTCTATAAGAAGACATTTTGACCTCGTGTTTCATCATCTATATATTATTTTTTTTTGTTGAATTTATAATATTCTGAAACCTCTTTGTATCACGAATGTAATTATGCTAGTTTTATATTTGAATTTTCATAAATTTTACCAAATAAAATCAACCTCAATATTTTATGAGTACAACTTTGACTTAGAAAGTACTGCATGGGTAGTTAAGTAGTTTGGAAGTAATTGGAGGCAGTACGTGTGATACCTTCCTGCCTCGAATGTTTCAGGGTTAAGTGGTGACGATAATAAGGTTTCTAAAGGAAGTTCCCGAAGTCTATATCCGTGGATTCAATGTCTATCATAAGAACCGTCTTATACTGGTAAGCTTTTCGTCTGAGTGGTGCATATTTGATGATTTTACAATTGCAGAGAAAAGGCTGAGTATGCAAGTTTTTGTAATTTTAAAGAACAAGTCGCTTTTATATACCACGGGGAAGCTAGATTTATACTTGTATGCCAGAAACTTAATCGTCAAAATAGGTTGTTAGCTCTCCCATTAGTATGTAGTTCCATTGATGGAAGTTTAGGTAATATCTACTCCCTCTGGTTCTTTGAAATTGCAACACTTTTTAAGATTTGTGAGAAGTATTTTAATCAAAACTTGCAATTCCAAAGAACCATCGGGAGTAACGCTTTTGAATTAATTATCACCTTTGTTTCGTTCAATGTATTTTTCTTCTATATTCAGTCGAGTTAGGAAAATTTACGAGATGTATTTGTGTTAGCCTTCCATTTTCTAGGTTTTGAACTTGCACCAAGGGGGAACCCTACAACTACGGTGAAGATGAGATGAAAAATGGCGGGACAAATGAGCTTCATATATTACAAGTGTACAAGTATTTAGAAACATATCTATATTATTTTTTGGACTAGTATAAATGTCGGGGATGTCGATGGGATGGATATAAGACATTTGGTTGTATAAATTTATTAATACGCATACAAATTTGGATTTGTATTAAATATTAAAATTTTGTATTTTATGATTCATTTCAATTGCAATAATTTTTTTATAATTACTATTTGAGGCGTCTTTTTAACTAAAACGCCAAATAAGGGGCCTATTCAAGACGTTTTTACTAAATGACACCGCAGATAAGGGGCCTATTTGAGGCGTTTTTACTGAATGATGCCACAAATAATATACTCATTTGCTGCGTTTTCCGGACGCCGCACCATAATTTTCTATTTGCTGCCTCGTCATATGCGACATCATCAAAAACGCCTCAAATGAAGGATTTTTTGGAGCCGCAAATGACCTTTTTTCTACTAGTGTTATTACCGTTTACGGACAAAAACGATTAAAAGCGATTTTTAGTTCTAGTACCTAAATATTTTATTTTAATCTGATTTTTGGCGTGGTGAAACTTTCTGGTGAAATAGAATTTTCTGAATTTTTTCATAACTTTTAGGAATTGTTAAGTGGATGAATTAATTAATCACTTTAAATCATCGTTTATCGTTAAAACCGTGTTTGTTGTTTAAATTCTCGAATTCTGGTCTTTAGTTTAAATCTGGATAAAATGTGATTCTGATGATTTCATATGAAAATGTATTTTTATGATTTTTAGTGCCTTAATAAAATGTTAGAAACGATAATTTTATTAATGAAATCGTTAATTGTGAAAACGGGTTTAAATGACGGTTTTGTTGCAATTTGTTGAATCTGGAATTTTGGAAAAATCTGGAAAATTTATATTCTGGAAAATCAGGATTTTAGAGTGTAATAACAATTTTTGGATATTAATACTTAAATCGTTTTGTAATTACTATTTTTATTAATCGTTATTGTCGAGATTAGACGATTAATGGGAAAACGCTTTAAAAACCGAGTTTTAGGATTCTGGAAAATTTTACTTTCTGGACAGAATGTCCATAATTATGTTTTAACTATTTTACGTAATTTTTGTACTATTTATTAAAGTCTTTAATTAATAATTATTGATTTTCGGACAAATTGTGTTTTATCGATAAAATTCTTCGCCTTACCTAAAAGAATTATTTTTCCAGCAATTTTGAAAGTATTTAAATCTGAAAGTTTAAGAGTTAAATCATCCCTTAACATATTCTAAATATATTCAATGGTTTAATTAAATAAAAGATGTTTAAAGATTTTATTTGACATTTGCCGTAAAATCTTATTTATAATCGTATTGTCGAAACCAATAATAATTAGGGAATTTTAGTTTTGTAGATTTTGGAAACACCATAATTAGTAGTATTTAAAATGTTTAAGACATTTCTAAATCATTTTATAAACACGTTTCAATAATTTCACTAACACAAAAGTTCTCGTTTTAAGAATTAATATCGTTAAGGCCGAAAGTACTAGTTTTATAAATCTATATCGTTTACTAAAAATGTTGTATTAGTATAAATTAATATTTTCGGTATTTTGGTATAATGCTATTCTTAATAAAGTTTCTAAAAATAGAAGTTTCCTAAAATAGAAAGTTTCCTCTTTTAGAAAGTAATCTTTTTCCTTTTTGTTCTCTTATTATTTATAATGATTATATCTTTTGATTATCGATAATGGCTTGTTTTGGAGTTATGGAATAAGAAAAAGTGTGGGTTTAAAGTAATATAGTCTGGGCTGTACGTTTTGCCATCAACTATAAAGCTAGTGTGTCTATGTTGAGACACATTGGTCGTTGAACTGAGCATGGTTTGTGTTCGGGAGAGTGTATGTTTACCTTAAACTTAGATATCGCATCGTGTAAGTCGCGTCGGGTTAAAATGGGTATGGTTTGTATCCAGGAGGGGTGTGCACTACTTAAACCAGGACCTCGCTGCACGCAGTCCTGTTATAGTTGAGTTGCCTAGTTAGAGACCAAAGTCTGATTTGTTTTGACTAGGTTCTCGAAACTAGATTTTAGTATTGTCCTAGTGAAAGTCTAGATTCTACATTAATCCTATCCATAACACCATTTTGATTATTTTATTTATTGTCGATATAAATTGGTTTGCAGGTTGGCAAATATTTTTATGTTTCTTCGGTAACCTATTTTAATATTTTGGTTTTGTGCCAAAAACTTATTTTAATATGATGTTTTACTGTTTTCCATTTTTATTATTTTTCTATAGTAGTAAGTAGAGTTTTAAAATCCTGTTATACGGCTGGGAGAACGTTGATGTTGCTCCCCACTGATTGTGGCTGTTATGTTTTAACATGGCAGGTATACGTGTTTGTTTTCTGGTGGGTGTGGGCTAACGAGCAGTCTTGGATCCTGCTTGATCTTTTTAATAATTATGTCTTACGGATTGTTTAACCTTTTTATGGATTGTTTTAAATTTTAGCCATTTTTATGTATGGCATACGTTTGACTTTACCAATTTAATTTACTAAGACATAGTTACAGTGTGTTTTAATCCCAACTCTACAGTGTTTCCGCCACTGTATCGCGTTAGAATTTCTAGGGGATTACATACTGAAGAACAGATGTCTGGTGGCCTTCAGATTCGAAGATTTGAGCTACGGATTTTAAGGCAGGCTAGTTCATGATCGGGTTGGTATAGACTAAAGGTAACTTTTGGACGTTACTCGATTTTGTATCGTATGTTTGAGTAGTAGTATGTAGTAAATATTTTAACTTCGGTTTTCTAATTTTTAGCTATTTATTATTTGCTAAAAATATTATTTAATATTCTTCCGGAAACTTGTTCTGATTTTATTATTCCAATATATTTCAGTTTCTCCGAAAGTTTATTTTTATTATATCATTTTAATGTTTTCCATTTTAATTATTTTGATATAGTAATACTATTATTTTTGCATATGATATAATATGGTTGGGAGAACGTCCGAGTTACTCCCCACTGACGTGGCTGTTATGTTTATAACATGACAGGTATTTGCTGCTGGGTTTTGGGTGTGAGCTAGCGAGTAGCGTGGATCCTACTCTTCCTTCATTCGTGTTTATTTATGGATTTGTATAAACCCGTTTGGAGATTTTGCTTTTAGCCCTTTTGTAAAAAGAGGCCTTTGTATTGACTTACCATTTCTTTTAATAAGATATAGTTTGTCAGTGTGTTTTAATCCCACTCTACAGTGTTTCCGCCACTGGATTGCGTTAGATTTTCTAGGGGATTACACCGACCTAGAGGTCATCCTCACCACGCTCTCGCTACTAATGAGGGGACCAAACCTACGAGCAAACCACCACCCACAAGAGAAAAGGCAAGAAAAACAAGCATATGCATCTACATGTCATTCAAGCATTTCATCAAACATTTTCTATGCATCTAACTAAGAAGCAACCAAAACTTTCACTAACATGTTAAACAAACCCTTAATCACCCATTAAACCACCAAATCCCCCTACTAAACCTAGCAAGAGGACTACTCAAACATAACTAAACTAATCCTAACCATAAAAAGATGAATCAACACAAACAACTAAACATACATAAAGAAACTAGCAAGAACAATAAACAACAATCAAAGATTAAAACTTGAAAGATTAAACAATGATTAGGAGTAAAAGGAATAAGAAGATTATACCTACTAACAAGAGGAAGAAAGATTTAAACTTGTATTAATAAGAAAAACCCAAAACAATCTCCCAAGGTTGTCAATCTTGGTTGAATTTTGAAGAATTCCCTTAATACAAGAGCTAAACTAAGATTAACGATAAACTAAAGACTAATCTACACTAATCTATGCTAAAGTAGTCTAGGGTTTAGTGGGTAATGAAGAACATAACATAAGATTACAAGAGGGGGGGGGGGGGGGGTATATATAGGGTTACAAGAGGAAAGGAGAAGAAAGGAAACAAAAGCGGGCTGCAGCTGGGCCGTCCCGACCGAGACGGGGCCCATCCCGGCCGGGAAGGCTGGTCCCGATCGAGACGGACCTTGGTCTCGGCCGGGAGGGTCTAAACAGCAACCGTCTATACTTAGCACTCCTTCCCGACCGAGAAGGCACCTGTTCTCGGCCGGGAAGGTTCTTATAGACCTCCCACATGATCTCTAAGGTCCCTCTTTGCTTCTCATGGGCTTCTCATCAATTCTCGGGGCTCGGGATCGAGTCTAAGGGGCTCGGGAAAGGGTCCCAAGGTCTCGGGATCAAATCCAAGGCACCGAGTGATCGTTCCTTCTCTTCATTAGCTCCAAAAGTGTATGAAACGAGTCGGAATCGTTCCAATTCTCCATGAACGGTCTCGGGAACCTAAAATGAACTAAAGGAAGCATGAGTAGCCCTGAAATCGCTCCAAAGAGCGATTCCACAAGGAAAACGGGACCAAAACATAACAAATAAGGCACTACAAACTACACTTATCAATCGTGGAGATTCGTCGTTAAATATGTCCGAGCACATTTCTTTCAAAATATTATTCTAAAAGAATCATCGACAAATCGGATTTGGACGAAGCCCATTGATGCCGAATTAATTGTCACACGATCTTTGTTCTAGCCCGATCAAACTCAATTTTACAAATTTTGCTTTAACTACTAGACAACGGTTCTAAAACCGAATTTCGAGTAGGACGAGCCATCGAAATTACACTAATATAAATTGGACAATATTTATATTTAGTGTAATTATATGTCGATTTCAAAATCAATAAATCGGAATCACCACCTTTTCCTAATGGAGTAGCACCTCGAACAGAAGGCACTCGATCGAGTGCCTTGGCTCACTCGATCAAGTGACACCTCAAATAACAGGCAGAAGGTATCCACGAGGGGGCACTCGATCGAGTCTCCCTCACGACTCGATCGAGTGTCTCGTATCATGCCTAAACCGTGAGCCTTCTAAATACCGTAAGCCATGTCAAATTCTTTTTACGACTTTTAGTCGACACGTGTAAAGTCAATAACGTGCCTACATTTTCAAAAACCATGCACCACATTCTATTTTAGTTACCTTTACGACTTTGAGCCACGTCTCACAAGACTAGTCCTAAGTTGACGACTTTTTAGTCGTATACAATATAGGACGGGTTGAGACATTTCCATTTCGCTATGATAAGTCCGGACTAGACTCTGAGGCCCAGTATCGATCTAGCACCATGCTACGACCCCATACGCAAACGCGTATTAAAGTCTCCGTCCTCCGTTTAATGCGCAACATAATGTGTATTTAATTGGAGTTCGTCCATTTATTCAAATTACGGTTTAGCTTACATTTTCTATTTACGAGTCCGTTTATAGTTAATGTTTACCGTTTTCTAATCCGATTCTTATTTTATTGCTCGTTGTATTGTAAGTTCCGGGTTGTATTCCGCCCGCGTAATTTGTAATTTATTTACGAGTTTTCTATTTTCAATGTTTGCCATTTATTGCCTTAAATGAACATCTCATGCTAAATCACTTTGACATGAATCAAGATACATTAAAATGATGTAACTCACATATAATTCACATGCTTAGCCGAAAACGTTGTTTGCATATCATTTAATCATTTTACTTGCGCGCGTACACGAACACGAACGATATCTTAGTGGAGGCCGCTAAAGAGCGGGCGGGGTTGGGTGTCCTTTGTGGGCTTCCCAACACGTACCCTCACCCCTTACTCAGAACCATGGTTTCCGGATGTCCGAAACCGTTGGCATACGAGAGTCATTCGATGCACGATATCCGATAACTCGGCGTCGGTATCGTAATGCAAAGGGACGAACTCATAAGCTCTAGCACTAAAAGCGGGCCGTATTTTGTACACGAAACGCCTAAGTGTAGAGTGAGTTCGAACGGGTCCGAATTCCCATAAAATTCGGTGGCGACTCCAACTATGATTTAAATTTTGACCCGAGATCAATCTTACCACGAGATTCATTCGCCTACCCAAACCCGTGCGTGGCCGCGTCGAGGTGGACCTACGTCATGTCCACAATGTGCCATTAAGAATCGGGAAATTCTTCATTCCGGTCGACTTCCTTGTGCTTCATATGCCGGAGGATGCTATCACTCCCATTATCCTTGGGCGCCCATTTTTACATACTGCCGGTGCAATGATCGATGTAAAGAAGGGTAGGATCATCTTTGAGCTAGGCGACGAGAAGCTCGTGTTTGAGCTCCAAGGCAACACCTCGCCTACATATGAAGAGTCATGTAATATGATCCATGCCTTGAATGACATAGAGCTAGGGAAAGAGTCGGATGGAAGCTTGGGGGTTGACAACAACTTGTGTGAAATTGATGATGATGCTTCCGAGCTTGGGGCGGATGAATGCCCATGTAATGTGATTGAAGATAAGTCGGTTGGTAAGAGGAAAGTTGAGCCTCCCATGAGGCCCCATGAAGATGAGTGGAAGTTTAGGTATATCCCGAAGCATCGCAAGTACAAGTTCAAGCCGTTGAACTTAGTAGATTGGGATGCCCCGGGAACTTCGAGGCAAGGTTGTTAAGAACCTTGGAGTGTGGATTGGTACTCCACGAGCTTGAATGAAGATTTCTCCCGAGCCTTTGATTTGTTACTCTGTGTTCTTGAAGGCGATGGAGTTGTCTATCATGTTGTTGAAAAATGAATGAAGAATCCCCCATCCTAGGTTTGACGGAGTTCCTCAAGAACCGTCGGGTTGTATATATCTGTTCCCTCTCCTTTGTGTTTTTGTAGTTATATTTGTGTGATTTTTGGATTTGTGTGTTTGTGGAATTCTTGTAATTTGGTATTTTGAGTAGCGATGGGAGGGAGGGATTTTGAAGGTGTTTATTGAGTTTATTTGATAGGTTAATAGTGGAGATGAAGTTTTGAGAGGAGTTGTTGATGATAGAAGCTTGGATCTTGGGCAAGGAAGTTGGTTTTTGAGCTTTTCGTAAGCTTTTGGGGACGGGATTCTAAATCTCGATGTATTAGTTGCCTTGTGGGTGAAGCTATCAAGATGATTGAAGAGCTAGAAGAGTCATCCCGACCGGGATGAATTGTGCATGAAATCGATGGCTACTGACTAGCCATCCCGACCGGAAGGGTTCTTCTCGCCCGGGATTGGTCCCAGCAGCCCCCTTTTGCCTCCTCTTCATTATTTGAGCCCACCTAACCACTTAATACCCCCTCCCAACCTCCCTACTCACCCTTGCAACTATCATTCCACCCTTGCACCTCAACTATACACATTCATCTCATCTTCTCATCACTATACAGCGAGTTTAACCTCAAATCCAACCCTCATTTACACCAATGCAAGCCTAGTACTTCAACCATGCGACTACATTTCGGAGGAGGAGGAATAACAATGATGCAGACAAGCAAAGTGCCGATAACGATCATTGAGGCGATGGAGATTATTTAGTTGCTAACCGTTTGGTAGGCAATTCTCCTTTCTTTACCGTCTTTTACTGCTAGTCTCTCTTTGTATGTTCCCCTTCCCTTTTATGTACTCGGTGTCTTGATGGCCCTCAGGGCCTTTGTGGTTATTGCTCCCGATTCTCGATGACGTGACTACATCGAGAGTCATTTCAAAAATCCAAATTGACAAGTCTTTCCATTTTTCCTTTCTTTTATTTCTTCTTTTGGTAGAATTTGATCGGAATCTGACGGAATCCGGGCTAGGTGACTTGATTACACCTAGCCCTCCTCTCCCATTTCCTTTTATTTTCTTCTTTTTATTTCTTCCCCCATCCATATCTTTTCTTGTCTCCGCCCTTGATGACTTGATTACACCCCGGCCAGACACATTCTACCCTTTCTTCACTTTAATTTATGATTTTTAGCTTTATTTTCCCTTTTTCTCTTCCTTTTAGTGTCTTCCACACACTACCGATCGAGCATGAGGACATTGCTCGGTTTAAGTGTGGGGGAGCGATATCATAGTCTAGATTAGTTTTATTTTTGTAGTTTTTTCGAAAAAATCTTAAAAATCCCTAAAATTGAAAATTTTCATAAAAAAACCAAAAATATTTTCTTTTGTGTCTTTTTCTTTCGTGTCTTTGTGTCGTATATTTGTTGTGTTGTATGTTTTGCTCCCCCGATTTCCTTGTAGGTTGCGTGATCGTCGATAAGTTTCGGAAAGCTCTTGACATTCGATAATATCCTCCTATCTCTTTCTCCTTTTTCCATTTTTGGTGTTCGTAGGAGAGTTTGTGATGGTGAGTGCTCGGGTGGAGCTTTTTGGAGATTTTTGGTTGATGTGGTTGCTTGTTTGGAAGTTTCGGGGTGGTGTTTGTTTACTTTTTGTGTGTGTTTGTTTTATTTTGTTTTGTTGTGTTTGTCTCATTTTCTTTCGTTTTTCTTTCGTCTTTATTGTGTCTTGTATAGTTTGTGAATCTAGTGTAGAAAAGGTTTTCGAAAACCCGGTTTTGAGGCTAGTGCGCAAGTGTTTACTTTCCCTTCCTAGTGATATGAATCGATTCTTGGACTTTAGTCTAGTAGAATGACTTTAAATCAATAGTTTCGTTGGTTCTTTACCTTGTGTCCACCTAGTCTACTAGGGGTTTACTACGGGATTTGCATTTTGATCACTTTGACCACCCACGGAGTGAAAAGGCCTTGGTTGCCGAGTCCCGTCCCTTAGGTGACCGTGTTCGAAATTGCTTTGATTAGTCCAAGTTTCCTCTTTTTTGTGGGTTTGAAGGTAAGCGCGCGCCCGACATACCCATTCCCCTACCTTCTACACATTTCCACAAATAAGTTGCATCTTTGTTGAGGTTTCTATACTTGGTTGCAAGAAATGCCTACAATACAAGATATATCAAAAAGGTAAAACAAGTCAAAAAGAGAAAGAAAAAGAAAAGAGAAAGAAAGAAAATAAAGAAGAAGAAGAAAAGGCACAACAAATCAAAAACGAAGTAGAAAAGAAGAAAAAGAAATGGCATAGCAATTCAAAAGCAAAATACAAAAGAAAACTGCCAAAGAAAATCATCTCACAAAAAAATTCTCTCCCCCTCAAAAATAAGCCTTTTACCGACTGTTATCGTGAAGAGCCTACCAAAGGACCGAGTCCCTAGGAAGGATGATAGCAGTAATGGTTGGTCTTCCCTCACTTTGCAACCATATCCACCTTTTTACTTTGACTAGTTGGACGATTTTTTAGCATGGGAAGACCCTTTTGGCTCATCGCTAAAGGGGGCGGGGTTTCACTAACATACAGTGTCGACTAACTCCGTGGTTCATCCTTTTTTCATCCCGCCTATTGTCTCGTAGTACGTTCTTAGAAGGTTAGGAGGACCCAAGGTAAGTTACCAACGTTTTTATTGCTTTGTTGTCATACTATTAGGGTTTTGTCCATATCGATTTGTGTTATTAGCTTGGGAACATTGTCACTTGCCTTGAGTCCTTAACCGGTGCTTCTTTCACCGCTTTGTTGAAGGAAGCGGTATTTGTTTCTTCTTGGATGCAACCGTTTGTTTGTTTGGTTGTTTGATGTGTGTTTGTGGGTTTTCGTGTTCGGTTGTATCCACAGTTTTGTCGCAAGACCTCACTTGCCTTGCGGAGACCACTTTTCCTCTAAGTGTTCTCGCGTGAGTTGAAAGGGCGTTGGGTGCGCTAATACCCGCTCGGTTAGTAGTCTAGTTTCTTTTAATTATTAGTTAGTTCGTGCTTACTCGAGGGCGAGTAAGGGTAAAGTGTGGGGGAGTTGATAAGTGTGTTATGTAGTGCTTATTCCTTGTTTTTGGTCCCAGTTTCTCTTGTCGAATCGCTCTTTGGAGCGGTTGGCTACTTACGCTTCTTCTAGTTTGTTTTAGGTTCCTAAGACCAATCTTGGAGAAATGGAACGATTCCGACTCGTTTCCGATACATTTGGAGCCAACGAAGAGAAGCGACGATCACTCGGTAGCTTAGACTCGATCCCGAGCCCTTGGGACCCATTCCCGAGCACCGAGAATCAATAAGAAGACTAGCAAGATCAAGTAGGGACCTATGAGATCATATTTGAGGCCTACTACGTGACCCATCCCGGTCGGGATCATATCCATCACGGTCGGGATTAGGAAGGAAAGCAAGCAGCGGCTTCTGGAGCATGCTCCCGGTCGGGACCACTCCTTCCCAGTCGGGAAGACCCTCATCCCGGTCGGGATGGACCCAGTTCAGGGGTTCCGTCATTCTTTCAACTCTTTTGCTCGTGAAATCCTATATATACCCCCCCTTGTATTGTTTAAGCACCTTACATTACTCTACATTATTCTAAACCCTAGATAGAATCCCTTCATCCTTAGCTTAGTTTTACATTAATCTTTCCTTAATATTTTGTTAATCTTAGCTTAATCTAGTTAGTTACTCTTGTATTAAGGGATCTCTTGAAGAATCCATCCAATCTTGACAACATTTCGTGGAGGTTTTTGGGTGTTCTTTATATACAAGTTTTCATATTTTCTCTTCACTAGTTTGGTATAATTACTCTTCTCTTTTCCTTTAATGTTTCTTTGTTATTCAAGTTTTAATCTTTGTTCATTGTTCATTGTTCTTGCTAGTTTCTTCTTCATTATGAATGTTTTAGTTATTATGTTGATTTCTCTTGTTAGTGTTAGTGTTAGTTTGATTATGTGTGAGTAGACTTATTGTGGGGTTAGTAGGGGGATTAAGTGTTGATTATGGGTGATTAGGGTTTGATTGAGGGTAAAGGTGGATTCTTTGTTACTAGTCACTTGTTAAGCATATCATGTGTTTGTTGAATTGCTTGTTTTAGTAGTAGTGGCCATGCTTCTCTTGCTTGTTTTCTCCTTCTCATTGTATGATTGATTTGTGGTTGAATCCTTGTATATTGGGTTCCATCTTGCATGAGTATTCGGGCTTGTCTTTGACGCGAGAGTGCGGACCGACCTTAGTGACTAGGTGAAACTTACACCCTCGATCTCCCAACTATCCTATTACACTTATGAACCCAAACTAACCCTACTTCTTCCCAATTTGATTTCTCCATATAATTAGTAATCCTTCCTCTAGTTCATTATTTCAATTTTAGTTTAGTTCATCCATTTAGTTCATGTTATATTTAGTTCATTCATAGTCTAGTTCCATCCCTTTTCATCATCCTAGTCAGTCAATTCTTGTCAATTCTCTTCCTTTTGTGTTCTTTGTGACCTAGTCTTGTTTTTAGGTAGACCTTAGTCTAGACACCCATTACCGTCTCCGTGGATATCGACCCGACTTCCCTAGCTACTAGTTAGGTTTTGTTGGCTTTACTTGGTGTTTGGGATTGACGGCAAATCCCTCCCATCAACGATTTTGATACTTTCCAAAACCGAGAGGGAGAGTATAATACAAATCTTGGGAGCTAAGGCTTCCGTGCGTGTTACCCTAGCGCCGTGAACATTAGTGGGCCTCAGGTGTGCATCCTGAGGTTCGTTTGGCGCGGTGTTGACTCGGTTCGAGTTTCGGGATCGACTCGGGGTCCCGGTGTCAGAATTGACTCTAATTAGTGTCTATATGCGACCGTAATGACACACCTTAGGCTTCTATCATGTTAGTTTAATTTTCCCGAGTAATTTATTTGATCCGTTCTATAGAGAAACTACCTAAAACATCGCGAACCCGTGTCGCGTTGCAGTCCTATCGCCATCGGGTGTTTGTTGGGCACTTCTACATCCACCATGTCCAAATCTAGGTGTCTACAACGTAGTCGAAAATACCCTATCTAAATCCAACTCAAATAATAAAAACAAAATCCAAAAAAAGGTAACTGATATAACCAATTAGATGACCCATAATAAATCTATATACTCTATTAAAACCCAAACAAACCATCCCACATCCATCATTTATGTAATACTATCTTCTAATAAAGCCATGTGTTCTGCTGGGATTGGGAAAACAACCAAAGCAACCGACAAACAAAATTAATAAAAAAGGAAGACACTTAAAAGACAGAGGCAATCATTAACAATTTTTTAAATTAAAAAACCCCAATCAATTAAGAAAGTAGAGAAAAAAGAAGGGGAAAAAAATCCTCAGCGCCCACCTATTTTCATCTTCCCCTTCCATTATCAATAACTGTACTATGACCTACAACAATGGATACAAAAATTATTACAGAGGATGAATCTTAATATACCACCCAAGTGTACAACCAAAGCGACCCGATTCCCCTTACAGCCTACTGCCTTACCGTTGTTGTTAGATGCAAGCGGCCCCGATTCCCGTCGTCACCCAATTTAACTCGGTACGTGACTATTTTGCATAAGTATTAGTATGATTGCTAATTTGTTGAACATATATGTAACATTGTTACATTTCAAGCCTTTAGCTATAAAAATTGGTATTCAGTTGTGATTTTCTTGGATAAATATTTTTGGCTTGATAACATTTACGATGGGTTTGATTACTTCAAATTAGTAGAGCAAGTATTAGTTGGACTCCTAATTTGGTGTGCTTGATACGATTTCTAATGGGTTTGATTATTTCAAATTAGTAGATCGTCCTATTCACAATTTACGAATGCTTGTGTGATATGTGTGTTTTGTAGTGTTTATTTCGCGTTTGGTCCCACTTTCTTTGGAGGAATCGTTCTTTAGGGAGGTTTCGAGGCTACTTACTCTTCTTCTAGCATGGTTTAGGTTCCTAATGCTCATCATGGAGAAGTGGAACGATTCCGTCTCGTTTCCGATGCATATGGAGTCAATGAAGAGAAGCGATGATGATTCAGTGACTTAGACTCGATCCCGAGTCCCTTGGAGCCCATTTGAGAACATCCCGAGCACCGAGCATCGATAAGAAGCTTAGGAAGAGCAAGTAGGGACCCATCACGGCCGGGAAGCACTCCATCACGGTCGGGAAGCAAAGACGAGAAGAAGCGAGCTACAGCATGCCGTTCACGGCCGTGACCACCACCATCACGGCCGGGGCGGGGTGTCATCTCGACCGTGACCATCACCATCACGGCCGGGACGGCCCCTGCTCCTGCTCCGCTTCATTGTTTCATTTCCCTTATTCATGCAACCCTATAAATACCCCCTCTTGTATAGTTTTAAGCACGAAACCCTAGATCTACTTTTGGATAGATGTGCTTAGATTAGTGTAGATTAGCTTAATCCTTCCTTAATCTCTCCTTAATCTTAGTTTAATCCTTGTTTAATCTTTGTATTATTGAAGACCAATTGGGGGATTTCTCTATTGACAACATTGAATTCCATTTCTTTGGGTTGGATTTAATCAAAGATCCTTTCTTTTCCTTCTACTTCTCATTTGTTGGTATATTTATCCTCTCCTTAGTCTTTCCTTAGTCTTAATCTTGTCTTAATTTGTTTCTATTCTTTGTTTATGCCTAATCCTTATTGTCTTTCATTATGAATGTTTCTCTTATGTTGTGGGTTTCACTTGTTAGTGTTGATAGTTCTTTAATTATGTGTGAGTAGTTTTCTCCTAGGGTTAGTAGGGGGATTGGGTGTGATTAGGGATGATTAGGGTGAGATGATGGGTTATGCTAGTTGTTGTTTTTGTTGTTTCCTAATGCCTTGCACTCAACATGTTCGAAGAAATGCTTGTGAGACTTGAGACGATCACTCCTTGTTTTGTTTGCTTCTTCTCTTGCATGTCTTTGTTTGGTGATAGGTTTGGTTCCTCTACTAGGAGCGAGAGCATGGTGAGGAGACCCCTAGGCCGTTTAAGTAGCGAGAGTCCGAATGTAACCTAGGCTACGAAACCATGCTAGCACCCCCGTTTCCTCTTTTGATCTCCTTGACATCCATGAACCCGAACTAGCCCTAGTTTCTTCTTATATTGATTTACCTCGCTTTTCATTATCATTAGTTGCTTGTTTTGCCTTTTTAATTCGTGTTATAGACTTTAATTTAGTCATTAATCAGTCTTAGTCATTCACCATTGTTTCGCTAGAACTTAGTCTAGACCATAGCACCCTATAGTTTGGAATTCCCGTCCCCGGCCCGAGGATCGACTCGACTTACCCTAGCTACCTAGCTTAGGTTCGTTGATTATTATTTTGATCGGTAGGATAGACGACAAACACTTACCATGAAATTGGCGCTGTTGCCGGGGACGGCGTAGTTTAGACTCTTGTGTGCGTAGTTTTAGACTTGGTTCTTGAGTTTTGTGTTTTCTTCTCCTTGTGTATCTCCGTTCTTTCTTCTTGTGTGCTTATTTCTCTTTTCCTAGTGCCTCAAAAGCATTAGGCTTCTAACGTTTGCTCAAGTGTTTCTAGTTCATCCGATGTATCAAGGCAACGTTATGACAATGGCACATCCAAGCTACCATCAATCATCATGGGACAATCATGGGACAAATTACCAAGACTCACAATTCTACCAACTATCTCAATCTCATCAACAATCTTATCAACCCCCTTCATTGGGCTACCATGAAAGTTGTCAAGGATCATTCCAAAATCCTAACAATTACCAAATGGGACGTGCTATTTCATACACGAAAATTACTATGTTGTACACGCAATTTCCGCTTATACCCTTCCCACTTCTCACCTTCCCTTCTTCAATTTGAGAGAAAAACATGAAAACCCCATTAAAAGAAGTTACTGTACAATGAAAACCCCAACCTCCATTGCACAACCCCACCCTTCCCACCACCAGTCACCACCCCCTACACCACCACCATCAGTAGCCGCTCTCATCATCGTCCTCAACCGTCATCCCCGCCCCCTTACACCACCACCCTCACCCACAACAACCCACATCCACCGCGCTTGATGACCCCGCAACACTACATCCACCAAGCTCAACCACCGCCACTCACAACCACCCCCGACATCCACCCTTTCACAGATCTGTCAGCCGTGCAACCAATGAACCATCGTTGATTGGAATATCAAAATTTTTAAACCCTAATTAATGAGATAACTAACAATATAATTAAAGAAATAGTTAGAAACTAACAATATAATAAACAATATAAATTAAAGTATTAATTAATTAGAAATTAACGAAATCCAAATTATTTGTTATATGTCAAATAATTGCGATCGATAATCGTGGGGTGATTGCTTGATTTCTCTAGGTGTAGCAGTAGAAAGAAACTGGAGAGGATTTTTTTTTAAAGAAGGGCAAACACGGAAAAATATGTGACAAAATGTGTACAACATAGTAAACTCCGTGTATGAAATAGCAATTCCGTTACCAAATACCTTCACATAACTCACAACCAAAAATCCCCAACTTTGAGCTTTGCCAAATGATTCTTCAAATGCAAAAGAGTCAACAAGACATGCAAAAGAATCAACAAGAGATGATGATTCAAATGCAAAGGGACCAAGATGAATTCATGGCCC
Organism: Agrostemma githago; assembly: GCA_958450325.1. Taxonomy (NCBI): domain Eukaryota; kingdom Viridiplantae; phylum Streptophyta; class Magnoliopsida; order Caryophyllales; family Caryophyllaceae; genus Agrostemma; species Agrostemma githago. The sequence goes on from OY288261.1 coordinate 36,826,299, forward strand.
AACATCAAAAAGAAAAGAGGTGCAAGATGCTCGACTTAATGCAATATAATCATAGCTCGTTACGCGATGTTGACCACTCAGACTCCACAACTTTTCGAAGAAGGTTCATTTGGGAAAGAAGATCGGTTGTCTCCAAAAGGCAATCAACCCGATTATGAAGCCACGAATGAAGAAAAGAGGGTCAACCAAGGGATCATTGTTGAGAGTTGCTCGGATGGTGAAGCTATGGGAATAATGGAGGAAGTTGAAGCTTCAAGGGTTGATCTTGAGGAGGATATCATTTTCAACTCGCATACCACTAATGCTTTAAGAAGCAAGCATGAAGAAAGTTGTGTGATCGGTATGGTTGACAAAGAGGAGGGAATTGAACATGATTCTTATATTAACTATTGGGAAGCCAACGTTGATGCCATTAAATTGGATTTACATGATTTTCTCTGTGATGAACCGGATCTTATATTTGGAGAGATTGAAACCATTCCTTCAAGACAATCTCAAATCATGATCCACCAACCAACTTTGAAGCCGGTAGAAGGAGTGGAGGTGATACATGAGGATATAGATGAAGATGACAATGTTTTGTCGTCAAAGAATGTGTTTAATTCTTTCATTCCTCAAAAGAAACCGGGAGTCCCAAAGATAGGTCTCAAGAATGTTGAAATCATGAGTGAAAAGCCAAAACCTAGTGAAGATAAGACTCTTCTAGGACAATTTGACAAGGTGAGTGAAAATGAAGGCAATACTTGGGAGAAAGAGATAGATGCCTTAGAACTTGCCTTGAATGGAAAGTTAGAGGAGCTTATTGGGGAATTTGGAGATGCTATGCTAGACCAAATCGTCGAAGAATTTGAGGCCGCCGTCAAAGGCCTTGAATTTCTTCATGGTGAGAATTCTAGTAAGAATGACAATGAAGTTTCCCCTAAAGCCTCCAAAGAAGAAAACATGATGCCTTCACCTCCTTTATCACAATTGATTTCATGTCCATATATCATTTTGTAAGGTGGTTGATAAATTGAACCCTTGTTGGGCGGCAAAAAAGAATTTTATTCTTAATCCCGTAGAAGAAGCAACACCCTTAGGGTATGATCTCCCAAACCATAACGCCAAGCATTACCTTAGACCACTATACCTACCGGATGGTCATAAGAGTCGTTGCTTTGTTGGTTGGAAAGACTCGGGAGATCGTGAGAAACCCGGGCATAATGAATTAAATGATCGCTTTTTGCTTCCGACTTGGAAGATTTTGATGATAGCTTGGCTCGGCTACATGAGCCTTCATGAAGATTATTCTCGAGCCTTCGACTTGTTGCTCCGTGCCCTTGAGAGCTATGGTATTGTGACAAAGAATGAAATTCCTCCACAAGCCTTGGTTTGACAGAGTTTCTCAAGAACCATCATGTTTTATATTCCTCTTCCTTTGAGTTTTTATGTTTGTATTTGTGTGATTTGTTGGTTTGTCTCTAGATTTTGTTTGTTTTGTGGAGATCTTGTCATTTGGAATTTTCTTAAGTGGTGTGAGGGAGGGATCTTTGATGGTGTGTATTGAGTTTGTTTGGTAGGTGTGAAGTGAAAATGAAGATGTATGAAGGGTTGTTGGATGATAGAAGCTTTGAAGCTTGGTGGAGGAAGTTGGTTTTTGAGCTTGGTACAAGCTTTTGGGGACGAGATTTTGGATCCTGAGGTATTATTTGTCATTTGGGTGGAATGTTCGGTATGCTATTAATAAATGAAGGCTTCAAGGCTCGGGACGGGTGCCATCCTGACCGTGATCATTACCATCACGGCCGGGACGAAGTGAGCCAAAAATCAGGGGCTATTGTGAGGTCATCCCGACCGTGACCATCACCATGTGGGCCGGGACGGGTCTCTTCCTTGCTAGCTTCACTTTTTTGCGATACCCAGCCCTACCGCACCCCTTTACACCCCAACCCGACTTCCCTCTTAACCTATACCTCTATCACTACCTTCATATTACTCCATTTATATATCTTCAAGCTATCTTCATCATTAAACTCCAAATTTCCTCCCAAATCCCAACCCCAATTCACCAATCCTAGCCCAATACTTAAACTTGAGACTACATTTAGGAAGAGGAGGAATATCGATGACAAAGACGAGCAAAGTGCCGAAAATGATCATTAAGACGATGGAGATTGTTGAGTTGCTAACCGTTTGGTAGGCACGACTCTCTTTTCTTTTCTGTCTTTTATTTGCTTAGTCTTTCTTTGTTTATTCCCCTTCCTGTTATGCTTTTGGTGTCATGGCGGCCATCGGGGCCTTTTTGGTTATTGCTCCCGATTCTTGATGACGTGACTACATCGAGAATCCATTGAAAATCCAAATTGACAAGTTCTTTTCACTTTTTCTTTTTCTTTATTTCCTTTTGGTAGAATTTAGTCGGAATCGGGCAGAATCGAGGCTAGGTGACTTGATTACACCTAGCCATCCCCTCCCATTTCCTTTTATTTTCTTCTGCCATCCATATCTTTTCTCTTCTCGGCCCTAGGTGACTTGATTACACCTAGGCCCGACACATTCTACCCTTTCTCCACTTTTATTTTAGTTTTTCGCTTTAATTTCCTTTTTTTTCTTTTGTTTAGTGTCTTCCACACACTACCAATCGAGCATGAGGACATTGCTCGGTTTAAGTGTGGGGGAGCGATATCTTAGTCTAGTGTCCCGACTCCCGGGACTGAGAAGGCCCAACTGGGTCCTAGCCGACCCAAGAGGCCGAACCCCCTATCAGACGACCCCTCTTACGGGTAGTCATTAACTGACTCAGAGCGACTTCTCTACTGATCACCATGCTGATGTCATGTGTGACATCACCTTAGTACATCCTTTCCCCTATAAATACCCCACTTAGGGTGAGGGGAAAGGGACAATTCATTCACACATATTCCTCCCTATTCTCTCTCTACCTCTCTTATCTCCCTAAATATCTATATTCAGTAATACATTTTACTGACTTGGGCGTCGAAGGCTCCGCCCCGGGGGTTCCCCCGGGCCCGGAGTTCACCTTGCAGGATCACCATCGGCACGCATCCGGAGCCGAGGAGAACCGCGAAGCCCAAGGTCAGGGACCCGTTTCCATACCGGAACAATTTGGCGCCGTCTGTGGGGAGAACGGTTGTGCTCACGAAGATCCACACAAAAATTAACCACTGCCAAATATAATTTTTTCCCAGATCTAATCTTGATCTTGGAGATAGATCCACATAAATCAATGACACAAAATACAAAGAAAAGAAAAAGAAATGGGTGCTCATCACGGCGAATGAAGACAACTTCAAAAAACAATTATTGTTAGCCAAAGCAAAATTCCCACAAAGCAGATTGGGCATACAATCAGGAAGAGATGAGCGATGAGGAATCAACTAGAAGATAGTAAGGAGAAAAGCTCATTGAGCATTAATTGCCTGCAAAAAGGACGAAGTACGGCTACAATTCCCATTTCCCAGATCTGATTTTTTGAGAGGATAAGCAATGAGTCAGCCTGTCAAATTCATTCCACGCTTAATGTCATACATTAGAGTGTACATCTACTATATTTTATTGAAAATTCATAGCAAATGAAGGTTTTAGTGTCAAAAATGCTACCCAAAAACACAAATCAAAATGATCTTCGGAAAGAATCTCTGTATTCCGCTTGTGATGGATGTTTGAACCAACTCCGTCAGACTTTCTTACGTGCAGCAGCGCCTGATTCACAAGACGTGGGTCAGATTGCGAGGCAGGCAGACAACTTATACTAGATTTTGGATATCCTTATCGAGAGGCAGATTGCCGAGGATTTTCTCAAGGCTTGGGCGTCTCTGTCAGAAATGGCAAAAGCGCATTCTAAGGTTCCCCCGGTTCATAGATTCGAGATAAGCCGGGTGACATCAAGATTATTCGTAGGAATAGGCAAAGGACAACTATTAGCTTCAAAGGACATACGGTGCTGGTTACTGCAAACATGGTTGGTTCATTTATAAAAAAAAATTGCGAGAAACTCTCGGACATCTTCGGTCCTCCCTGCCGAGACCGACACAGTCTCCTACCAAGCCATCGCACGCTATTTAGGAGAACGAAGAACAATAGGAATATACCTCGGACGACATTTGACCGACGTCCTTCCCCCGATTGTTTACGTCGCCAGGAGCCATCTGTCCGCAGTGCCTGCAACAGACTCCGACACTCATACCGAAGCTAAAGATCACCACGACCTCAGACCACCTATGGTTGACCACGTCCTCGATCCTGGCTAACCGACGAGCATCGCAATTCAATTCAACGGAGCAGTGGTGAGTTCGGTCCTTTAAACTTGATATTTTCAAGTGGTAGTTATCAACCTCTACTGTTCATACGCACACTTCTTTGCGCCAGATTTGGAATTTGTTATTATTATAACATGGTGTGTGGACTTGAGGATTCTGGCTTATTCCACCACTGATTGTGGGTTTGCTGTTATGTGTTTATCTGGGTCACATAACCCGGTTTTATGTTGGTTATGGGGTCATACCCTTCTCCATTAAGCGATAATTAGCAAAATTTAGCTAGAGCCGAATATACTGTACATAAGAAAAATTACACAACTTTTCATCCCGTCACTAAAAATTCACAAATACTTCACAAAAATTAGCCAAAAAATTGTCGAAGTTGTGAGACAAAAAATACCAACCACAAAAAATGACCTAACCTTTTGCCCCGTCACAAAAATTTTCAAAAAACTCCTTAAATATTTAACCAAAAAATAGTGAAGATAAGTCACAAAAATGGGTATCAAATGAGCTCAAAGTTTGTAGCTTGACGGAGACATAACCCAGCCGACCAACGGTTCGATCGAGATACAGCTCAACCAACTCACGGCTGAGCCGATATGCAGCCCAGCCGACCTACGGCTCGGCCAAGATGTTGCCTTGCCGATTTACGGTTCGGCCCTGCCGATTTACGGCTCAGCCCTACCGACTTACGGCTCGGCCAAGATGTTGCCCTGCCGATTTACGGTTCGCCCTGCCGACTTACGGCTCGGCCCTACCGACTTACGGCTCGGCCAGGATGCTGCCCTGCCGATTTACGGTTCGCCCTGCCGACTTACGGCTCGGCCAGGATGTTGTCCTGCCAATTTATGGTTCGGCCTTGCCGACTTACGTCTCATCTCTACCGACTTACGGCTCGGCCAGGATGCTGCCCTGCCGATTTACGGTTCGGCCCTTCCGGCTTACGGCTCGGCCAGGATGCTGCCCTGCCGATTTACGGTTCGGCCTTGCCGACTTACGGCTCGGCCCTACCGACTTACGGCTCGGCCAAGATACTGCCCAACCGACTTACAGCCCAACCTCGACGTCTACAGAGACCGCCACTACTAAAAACAGCTGAAATAGCGTCGGACAGGTTGCGTCGGATTTATTATCCGACGCAAATGGCATAACTGCGTCGATTTGCGCCGGTTAATCCGATGCAATAATATTGCGTGGGACTAGCCGACGCTATCCGACTCCATGAAGCAGGCGCCAATAATTTTAGGTTGGCGCCACTATGTGAAAGAGTTTGCGTGGGATTAACCGACGCAAAGCCGATCCAAATGGAAGGGTTTGCGTCGGCTAATCCCACGCAAAGGTTGTTGACTAAAAGCTCCCAGTCAACAGAATTAAATGCGTTGCATCGGATTAGCCGACGCAAAGTTGAATATTGCGTCTGGTTGCGTCGGCTAATCCGATGCAGTGTGTGTCAAAATAAAAAAACTCAGTCAACAGAATTAATTGCTTTGCATCGGATTAGCCGAAGCAAAGTTGAATATTGCGTCTGGTTGCGTCGGCTAATCCGATGCAGTGCGTGTCAAAATAAAAAAAACTCAGTCAACAGAATTAATAGCTTTGCATCGGATTAGCCGACGCAAAGTTGAATATTGCGTCTGGTTGCGTCGGCTAATCCGATGCAGTGTGTGTCAAAATAAAAACTCAGTCAATAGAATTAATAGCTTTGCATCGGATTAGCCGACGCAAAGTTGAATATTGCGTCTGGTTGCGTCGGCTGATCCGATGCAGTGTGTGTCAAAATAAAATAAAAAACTCAGTCAACAGAATTAATAGCTTTGCATCGGATTAGCCGACGCAAAGTTTAATATTGCATCTGGTTGCGTTGGCTAATCCGATGCAGTGTGTGTCAAAATAAAAAACTCAGTCAACAGAATTAATAGCTTTGCATCGAATTAGCCGACGCAAAGTTGAATATTGCGTCTGGTTGCGTCGGCTAATGCGATGCAGTGTGTGTCAAAATAAAAAAACTCAGTCAACAGAATTAATAGCTGTGCATCGGATTAGCCGACGCAATCAAACGTAATATTCAACGTTGCGTCGGCTAATCCGATGCAGTGAATGTTAAATTAAAAAAAAAACCCCAGAATTAAATGTTTTGCATCGGATTAGCCGACGCAAAGGTTAATATTGCGTCTGGTTGCGTCGGCTAATCCGACGCAACGTATGTTCAAATAAAAAAAAAACGCGACAGTCAGACACAATAACCCAATCTCCCTATCCCTCTAAAATCGAAACCCGGCGATCCCCAATCCCCAACCCCGAACGCGCACCACCCCCACCCACCTCCGGCGACACCTTCCTCCGTCGACCTTCCTCCGGCGACTTTCCTCCGGCGCACACAACCCCCACCCAGATCCGGCGACCCAGCCCATTTCCGGCGCACCAACAACCAAACCCCCAACAACCAAACCCTAGGTTTCCCCCTACCCATTTCCGGCGAACCCAACCCCGAACCCCCGGCGAACCGAACCCCAATAACCCTACCCTTTCCGGCGCACCCAAACCCGGCCCCGAACCCCCGACGAACTTAACCCGTCCCCGAACCCCCGGCGAACCGAACCCTCCGGCGTACTCTAACCCGACCTTCAAATCTCAGGTATGGACTCTACTGTTTAAGTGTTTTGATTATGTAACACCCGCTATTTTCCTAGCATTTTTATCCTTTTCGTTATGACATCGTCTTAACTCTGTCACTGTCGGCCTTGTGTTTCATCATTTTTCCAACTTTAATTTCATTTTTGAGTTTAATGATATTTATTTTTATTTTTAAAAGGTTTTAATTCTTTTAGATCTATTTATTGGATTTTCTTCGTAAACTAAATAATTTTCCGCGAGGAATTCTATTTTTCTACGAGTTAACGTTTTTAAGCTTGGATTTAAATTATTTCTTTTCCTACAAGCGTATGAATATATTTATATAATATTTTCAACCTAGAAATATTTTTATTTACGAAAAGTTAGCCATTAATGATTTTATTACGAAGTTTCGTAAATAATTATTTTCCAACGCGCGGTTTACTCGAACTGATTTGAAATAACTTTAATAATTTTACGATTCATCTTTTTGTCAACTTAGAAATTATTTGGGACTTTTTTCCCATGTTTTGGACCGTCACACCTCCTTGTCACACCTTTACTACGTTTTTCTGTATACGTTTCGTTTTATTATGTTTAAACGTAAAGATAATGCTTTTCTTACCCATTTATTTGACATATTATTGAACAAACTTTTTATCCTCCCTTGCTTGTTCATTTTGGCTGGCAATATGTGGTAGAGTAGCATTGTTTTCATCAAATTTTAATAGCATTCAAGCTTAGGAAAAACCATCCATTTCCTAACATTCATTCTTACAATTAAACATCAAAAAAATCCTTTGTTTCTTCTTATTTGGCCATGACTCCAGCAGCCTCTCGAGGCTAATTCTTGATTCAAATCGAGTCATAATCATCTCGTTTTCATCGTCAAATTAATCGTTATTCCGATCCTTCCGTTAAGGTAATAAGCGATGTGTTTTTCGATCGTTATTCACCTTGATTTTCTTAGTTTTTCTCATCGTATTTTTCTGCCATGATTTTCATGTATGGTAGGATTTGTGAATGATCCCGAGGCCGACGAGTATATTATCGTTTCCGATTTGGACTAGAGGTAACGTCGATGTTACTCGGTATTTCATGATTTTAATTGTGTATTTCCATGTATATATTTTTATGTTTTATTTTGACAATATATGTATGTCATAAAATCTGGAAAATATTTAAAAGTTGAAAATTTGCCTGTTTCGGTATTTTTATCGCTTTTACGAGATTAACGATTAAATCGTCATATTAATTTATAAAATTATAATATTCGGCCTAAACATGTAATATATCTTTATATTCTATAAAAATGATGCTTTTGATGATTTTTAATAATTTATTATTTTTCTGATATTTTAGTTATCGAATTATTACCGTTTACGGACAAAAATGATTAAAAGCCGATTTTTAGTTCTAGTACCTAAACATTTTATTTTAATCTGATTTTTTGCGTGGTGAAACTTTATGATTAAGTAGAATTTTATGAATTTCTTTCATAATTTTTCGAAATTGTTAAGTGGATGAATTAATTAATCACTTTAAATCATTGGTTATGGTTAAAACCGCGTTTGTCGTTTAAATTCTCGATTTCTGGTCCTTGGTTTAAATCTGGAAAAAAAATGTGATTCTGATAATTTCATAATAAAATGTATTTTTATGATTTTTAGTGCTTTAATAAAATGTTAGGAACGATAAGTTTTATTAATGGAATCGTTAATTGTGAAAACGGGTTTTAAAGACGGTTTTGACGGGATTTATTAAATCTGGAATTTTTGGAAATCTGGAAAAATGTTAGATTCTGGAAAATCATGATTTTTAAGTTTAATAATAATTTTTGGATATTAATACTTAAATCATTTTGTAATTACTATTTTTATTAATCGTTATTGTCGAGATTGGACGATTAACGAGAAAACGCTTTAAAAACCGAGTTTTAGGATTCTGGAAAATTTTCTTTTCTAGACAGAATGTCCATAAATATATTTTTAACTATTTTACGTAATTTTTTTACTATTTATTAAGGTCTTTAATTAATAAGTATTGATTTTCGGACAAATTGTGATTTATCGTTAAAATGCTTCGTCTTACCTAAAAGAATTATTTTTCCAGCAATTTTGAAAGTATTTGAATCTGAAACTTTAAGAGTTAAATCATCCCTTAACATATTCTAAATATATTCAATGGTTTAATTAAATAAAAGACGTTAAAAGATTTAATTGGACGTTTGCCGTAAAATCCTATTTATAATCGTATTGTCGTAACTAATAATAATTAGGGACTTTTAGTTTTATAAATTTTGGAAACACCCTAATTAGTAGTACTAAAGTGTCTAAGACATTTTTAATTATTTTGTAAGCACTTGTATGGTTTTTCAATAATTTCATAAACCTAAATGTTCTCACTTTAACAATTAATATCGTTAAGGACGAAAGTATTAGTTTTATAAATTTATATCGTTTACTAAAGATGTTGTGTTAGTATAAACTAATATTTTTTGCTATTTTGATATGATGTTATTTTTGGTAAAGTTTCTAAAAATAGAAGTTTCCTAAAATAGAAAGTTTCCTCTTTTGGAAAGTGATATTTTTTCTTTGTTCTCTTATTTATTATGATTATATCTTTTGGATATCGATAATGGTTTTGTTTTGGAAGTTATGGAATAAGGACAAGTGTGGGTTTAGATTAATATAATCTGGGGTTTACAGTTTTGACATCAACTATAAGGCTAGTGTATCAGGAATCGGTACATTAGTTGTTGAACCGGGTGACAGGTATCCCGGGAGTTGTGTACATTTTGACCTTAAGCTTAGGCCTCGCAGTAAGTCGCCGTCATTAGTTGAACTGGGTGACAGGTAATCCCAGGAGGGGTGTACATTGTCTTAAACTAGGGCCACGCATTTATAAGTCGCCGTCCTATTATGGTTGAGTAGCCTAGTTAGAGACCGAAGTTTGATTTGTTTGAACTAAGTTCTCGAAGCTAGTTTTTAGTATTCTCCTAGTGAAAGTCTAGATTCTACACTACTCCTATCCATAACGCCATTTTGATTATTTTATTATTATCGATATAAATTGGTTTGCAGGTTGGCAACTATTTTTATGTTTCTTCGGAAACCCATTTTAATATTTTGGTTTTGGCGCTGAAAGCTTATTTTTAATACACTGTTTTACTGTTTTCCATTTGTACTATTTTTCTATAGTAGTAATTACAGTTTTAAAATCCTGTTATACGGCTGGGAGAACGTTGACGTTGCTCCCCACTGATTGTGGCTGTTATGTTTTAACATGGCAGGTATACGTGTTCCGGGTGTGGGCTAGCGAGCAGTGTGGATCCTGCTTGTTTATTTTGATAATTATTTCTTATGGATTGTTCAAACCCCTTTTGTGGATTGTTTAAATTTTGGCCATTTTATTTAAGGCCTATTGTTTGACTTTACCATTTTAATTTTACTAAGACATAGTTACAGTGTGTTTTAATCCCGACTCTACAGTGTTTCCGCCACTGTATCGCGTTAGATTTTCTAGGGGATTACAGATTAGTTTAGTTTTTACTTAATTAGTTCAATTAGTTTACTGTTTAGATTACTTAATTAGATTAATTGTTAGTTAGTATGTTAGGCTTTGTTACTAAACTGTTTTGATTAAGTTAGATTACTAATTAGTTTAATAATGATGGTGATTAGATTGTATGGTGATTATGTAGGGTTAATTAGTTAATTAGATTGTAGGGTGAGTATGTTAATTCGGTTAGTTAGTTTAGTAATTAGGTTAATTACGTTAATTAGTATATTAATTAGGTTAATTAGTATGTGAATCCGGTTAGATTTTTGTAGTGCGCCTAGGTCCGCCAACAATGTGGAATTCTACGAAGACAAGACTAATATTTACCCATCACCTATTCTTTACCCTCATAGCTAATGGGCAGGGGGCAATAAGGGAGGAGCCCCTGTTGCAAAAACCTAGGGAAAGTAGACCCCCCAACAAAAAAGTAGGATTGATGAACATTCAACATTGTACGAACCATAAGTCCCTTTGCCTACCTCTGGGCAGGCAGGGGGCAGGCCCCCTGGACTTTGACCAGAAGCCAGGGTCAGGCCGGGCCCCATGAGCCGAACGATAAGTCCCTCTGCCTACCTCTGGGCAGGCAGGGGGCAGGCGCCCTGGACTTCGACCAGAAGCCAGGGTCTGGTCGGGCCCCATGAGCCGAACGATAAGTCCCTCTGCCTACCTCTGGGCAGGCAGAGGGCAGGCCCCCTGGACTTCGACCAGAGGCCAAGGTCAGGCCAGGCGCCAAAGCCGAACCAGCAAGGCCTGAGGCACAATCAACCTTGTATTAAAAAAAATGCTAAGCCCTGCACCTACCTCTGGGCAGGCAGGGGGCAGGTCCCCTGGACTTCGACCAGAGACCAGGGACAGACCGAGCGTCATAGCCGAACCAGCAAAGCCTCAGGCACACTCAACTTTTTATAAAACATAAGCCCTTCTGTGTGCGTCAAACATGTAGGGGGCATGGCCGTTGAACTTCGGTCAGGTTCAATGACCGGTCAAGGTAGGTCGTTCGATTAACAAGGCCTAATGAATACTTGGCCATGTAAAAAAAAATTAAGTCATTCTGCCTACATCAGAGCAGGCAGGGGGCACATTTCTCGAGCTTCGACCAAAGCTCATAGATTGGTAAAGCCAAGATCGTCGGCCGACAAGGCGTAAAAAGCAAATACTCGGGCTTGTATTTAAGCATAAGTCCTTATGTCCGCCTCCAAATAGGCAAGGGGCACGACCCCCAAGTCCTAGATAAAGTCCATAAACTACCCTGGCAGGCCTCTGGCACCCTGACACATCCGTATGAGATATACCAGGGCAGAAGCGTCGATCACGGGACTTAGTGATTACCTCGCCATGTACAGAATGATAAACCCCATGTACACCTTCGAGTACACAAGGGGCCCGAGGTCTGATACCCTGACAGAGTTTAGATGACGCTAGGGCAGACGCGCCAACAAGGCCTAATGAATACGTGCCTTTGTATAAAAAATGAAGTCCGTCATTTAGTTTATCGGTCCAACCATGCTTGGCACCAGACCCGCATACTCAGTATCCAACTCCGTTGAGGGCAAATTGATGGGGGATAAAAACCCCCAAACGCATAGGCCCGACTCCCGGGACTGAGAAGGCCCAACTGGGTCCTAGCCGACCCTAGAGGCCGAACCCCCTATCAGACGACCCCCCTTACGGGTAGTCATTAACTGACACAGAGAGACTTCTCTACTGATCACCATGCTGATGTCATGGGTGACATCACCCTACTATATCCTTTCCCCTATAAATACCCCACTTAGGGTGAGGGGAAAGAGGGCAATTCATTCACACATATTCCTCTCTATTCTCTCTCTACCTCTCTTATCTCCCTAAATATCTATATTCAGTCATACATTTTACTGACTTGGGCGTCGGAGGCTCCGCCCCGGGGGTTCCCCCGGGCCCGGAGTTCACCTTGCAGAATCACCATCGACACGCATCCGGAGCCGAGGAGAACCGCGAAGCCCAAGGTCAGGGACCCGTTTCCATACCGGAACAATTTCTGGTGTCGGTTTTGACCCAAATTAGTCTTATTTGATTGGAAAAGACCCACTGGGCCTGAATTTGAGGTTGGTTTTGTGAGATTTGTACTCCGTAAAAAGCCCAAGCCAGAAACTAACGGTTTCGAGCCCATATCCTAGCGCGTGGAAACATGTTTGCGTCCGATCATCATCGGGTATTTTTTGGAAACTGCTATAGACACCTAGCAGCCAAATGTGGATGTGTACATCTATTTTTTTGCTGAACACAAGGATGGTTAGAGGGCATGCAGCTACCATTTAGATACTTGGAGCTGCCTATCTTTTACAAGAATTTGGGAGTTATGGATTTGCAGTGTTAACTGATAAAATAGTTGATAAAATAAGGTCTTTAGGATCTAAACACCTCTCATATGGTGGCAGGTTGGTCTTGGTGAATGTTGTCCTTCATAATCTACACATGAGTTGGGCTAGGATCTTTATCCTACTTAAAACTGTGCTTAAGAAAGTAGAGGATATTTGCAGGAATTTTCTATGGAAAGAGCATTACTCCTATATTTCTTCTCCCCTCATTGGGTGGGATCATATTTGTTATGGAAAAAAAAGGGAGGCCTGGGTATTAAGGATGATGTTGCTTGGAATCTTGCTTCAATTGCCAAATATGTTTGGTGGTTGGCTGCAAAAGGACCATCTATGGGTGAAATGTGTAAGCATTAACTTTTTAAAGAGCAAAGACTGGACTCAGATTAAGGATACTCTTACCTCCAGCTGGTTCTGGAGAAGGATTAGCATAATTAAAGAGAAGTTCTATGGTGGCTTTGTAGGTAATTGGTGGCTTCAGGATGGAAATGAGTATACTGTCAAGCAAGGGTATGCTTGGCTGAGATGTGAGAAACAAGAAGTAGAGTGGGGTAAACTAGTCTGGCATATGCTTAATCTATCTAAGCATTCGTTTATAGCTTGGATAGCAATGCACAACAGATTGTAGACAAACTACAGATTGCAGAAGTGGGGGTTACAGATACAAAATGAATGTTGGATCTGTGGTGCAGGTATGGTAGATCAATATCACTTATATTTTCAATGACCTTATAGTAGAAACTATGTGGCGATGGTTTCAGCCTGGTTGCGCATTCAACTTCCAGTGACTGGAACTTGGAATTGGTAGAATAATGCCAAGTTTGGTAGCCCAGGTCATAAAAGACTTGTTGGCTCATGTATTGTGGCATTATACTATCATATTTGGAGAGTTAGAAACAAGAGTAAGCATGAACATTGGGTCTACAAGCCGGAAAACACTTTTTTATTAATTCAGATGGAGGTAAGAAATAGGCACATATATTTGGTGAAGGACAGTGATAAGGCTAAAGTCGTATCACCTTAATCAAAATAATCCTAACGAACAACTAACAGGTAGCTAGCAGTATAAGTAAGGGTTGAATCCATAGAGAGACGGATGAATATTGCTAATTATCTAAATTTGACTCTAAATTATTTAATTTCGTTTTGTTTGATTTGTTTACCTAAACTAATACGAGAATGTAAATTAACGATGTTCTAAAAATATTAAAGAGATCTAGGGCTTTCCGGTTCACTATGCAATTAAACTAAGGAAAGTTAATTAATCATTCAATCAATCACAATTATTTAGGGCAAGGACACGGCCTTTCGGATCTTATGCCAACCTTAGGATAGATTCTGTCAGGCTCTCGCAACTTACCAGATTATCCTACCCACTTACTTGTAAGTCTACCCTTACCAGACTTTCGATCTTAGGTTCAGGTTCCTAAACATTCAACTAGTTCAACGTCTCAAACTAATCAAACAATGATACAAGACAAGTAGTAAGGCAATAACATATGAATGATCAATCAAATAAATAATTAAACTAGCATCCCGAATTCAATTAACATAGATCCCCTTCAACCCTAGAAGAACAAATTAGCTACTCATATTAAAGGTTAAAGCAATAAAAGAATTAAACATAATAGAAATCAATATGAAAATAAGGGAAAGAGGAAAAATAGCAATTACGAAGAACTCAAAGATTGAATAATAACTAAAAGTACCGCTACAAGGTTGCAGAATTTCGATGCTAATAAAAAGTCTAAACTAAACTAATGAATATGAAAACGTGTTTAAACCTAACCCCAATGAGGGTATTTATATATATTTCAAGGAATATAATTAAGAAACTAAGTAAAGCTTAAGAGAATAATCTCGCAGAATATTAATTATGGTAAGACACGGACTCCTCAGTAGATTAGGAAAGTCCGACTGAAGTGAAACGAACCGCCCGGATCAAAATCGTAACGACAGGTTCACAATCAAACCGAATGGTTTGATCTTGTACCGACCGATTCAGCTGACGGGACAAGCTTCTTCGCCCGTTTTCTCTTGTATTCCTCGCTTGTAGCTTTCAATTCCTCGATTTGCTATGTTTCCTGCCAAAACATAAACAAAATACCCGGCATAACAAATTATGGGTAAAAAGCTACTAAAGCTATTTCTGAAGTACGCTAATTAAACGGGTTAAAACAGAGGATAAAATGGGGCTACAAATGTATATGAACTAAGTTCATCAAATCCCCCCAAACCTAACCTTTGCTTGTCCCTAAGAAAACTCACATCGTACAAGACAAAAACGGTGGCTCAGAGCAAACTTCATCAACATGCATCATCCCAAATCTAATACTCTAACAAATAAATGACACCAAGGCTAAAGAAACGAATTCTATATATAACAAAAGATGAAGAGTAGAAGAACTTCAAAAATCAAATTCCAATCAATATTCAAATGCCAAACTTTTAATCTTGCGCAACCTTCTATGTCGAGATTCCTTACGGTTTACACTCATCACTCAATAAGGGCAATATTGTGATTTTATGTAAAATCGGAAAGACAAAACACTTACCAAACTGCGATTTATAAGAACATGCATGCAATCTAACATGATACCAATCTTAACCAACCGTACATATACATTCAATCGGACCAAGACACATGTCGAGGACTTACATATGGCATAAAGTGAGGCTAATTGGGTAAGAAGAGGCAAAACGATTTGGATATGTGGAGGTAAAAGCCAAGCTAGTACAACCGTAACCAACATTAGAATTATTCCATCCTTACCGAACTTCAATAAAAGGAATTAGAAGCAGTACCAAGCACCTTATTTTCAACCTTTCATAACCGGCTTCGCACCAAGAACTATGAAAATACAAAGATTAAATTTTTTTTCCTTCTCATAGCAAATTCCGCTTCTTGTTTCACTTCATTTTTTTTTTCAAATATCTGCTTTCTTTTTCTTTTCTTTCGTTGATATTTTTTTCAATTCTTTCATCATTTTTTTTTCATTTCCCTTCCCCAATCGACACGGTACCAAATTTCACCCACAAAAATTAATTTCGTCTAGTTAACCAACTAGCTTGACTAGGGTAGGCAAATATGGCATGTACTTAATAAACCTAGGTCAAAACAAATCAAATTATGGCTATGTGAAGTTCATGGGAATTAGATAAAAGAAAGGGGATTGCCTCTTCTACATGTGTCAAAATCACAAACCGAATGCATACAAGTATTTAAGAGATGAATGTCACGCATGCAATTTGATGTGTTACATGTCTCATAAGGAGTGCTACTCTCAACCTATATGAAACTGATCATGGATGTCATCAGTTTAAGACTCAGTCTCACAATATAAGTAGCTTACTTGACAACAGCATTGACTCATTTGGCATTCAAAACATAATCGGCGACAAGATCAAAGAAATACTAAACTCAAATAACGGGAAATAAGTGTCATTCACAAGAAAGAGCAAAGAACCAGGGAAAAGCATGCGACAAATGCAATGTCATCATCGCCGACACGACTCTATAATAAAACACACGAAAAAGCAAAAATAAATAAATATAAAACATTTTTTTTGAGAAAACTATGAAAACACATACCACACAAAATATCCCCCAAACCAAATCATACAATGTCCTCATTGTGAACTAAGATAGAAAAAAAATCAGGATAAAAGTATAACGGGGAATAGAGGAAAGACAAAAGACTAAGAGAAAAAAAGGATAAGGGAAAGTACCGACAATATATGTACTAAAAATAAGTCCCCCCCCCCAAACCAGTTGTGGACATGACATAGGTCCACCTCGACGCGACCACGCGCGGGTTTGGGGAGGCGAATGAATCTCATGTGAGATGGATCGAATTGAAATTTAAATCGAAATGGAGTCGCCACCGAACTTTGTGGGAGTTTAGGCCCGTTCGAACCCACTCTATATCTTAGTGGGCCATGCACAAAGTATGGCCCATTCGGACGTCAAAGTTTATGGGGTTCGTCCCTTTGCATTTGATATCGATACCAACATTATCGGATACCGTGTATTGAATTACTCTCGTGTGCCAATGGGTTCGGATATCCGGAAACCATGGTTCTGAGTAAGGGGTGAGGGTACGTGTTGGGAAGTTCAGAAAGAACACCCAACCCCGCCCGCACATTAGCGGCCTCTACTAAGATATCGTTTGATGTTTCAATACGCGCGTTAGTAATACGATGAGATGATATGCAAACATTGTTTTGACCAAACATGCGAATATTTGAATAATTTGCTATGTCGATTTAATGCATCTAACATTATCGACAAAGTTATATTTAGCATGCGGGATTCGTTTTAGTACAATAAAACAAACAACGGAAAATAAATCGAGAAGACATAAACAAACTAGTTAGTAACGGTGATAACGATAATAACGGTTTGCAAATGATATAGAATGATTCGATGCACGGTTTTGGAAAGTTGTATGGCACGTGATTGACTTGACACGTGTTGACCGAAGCCATAGAAAAATATTATCGGGACTCGAAAGACGTTGTGGGACTCACGGATTTATCGTGATAAAGGTCACTCGATCGAGTCATTGAGGGACTCGACCGAGTGGACCTCGGAAAAAGCATCTGTCCCGGAATTCGAGGTGTCACTCGACCGAGTCATGGAGGGACTCGACCGACGACACTCGGCCGAGTGGTTCTCAAAGAACCTTTTGCCTCGGTTTTTGGGGTGCCACTCGATCGAGTGGGCTAGGCACTCGATTGAGTGCCCCCTGTACGAACTAGGGTTCGTTTCTCGATTTTCTATAGATTTGAAAATTGCTTTTCGATTTTGGGAAATCGATGATTTTGTTAAATCGGGCAGAAATATTGTATGATTTGTGCTCGATTCGCATTTTGATACTCGTCGTATCCGATATTTGATTATGGAATCAATATCGAATACTTAGAGGGAAATCTAGAAAAAGATGTTGTGAGTCGTTTAAATTGAACTAAAACGAAATAAATTATCTCCGCGTTTATAGTGTCGTGATTTGTTCTTTCGAACTATATGACAACTATTTTAGCATCAACGAATTCCAGTTAGTTAAATTTGTTTACTAATTCGTCTAGATACGACATCCAACTATAGAATCGACGTCGCATCTAAAGAACGACGCTTTATATTCTATTGAATTAAGAAGGAATTGATTCCCTCCGCATCTGACATCGTAATGAATCCTTGCGGATTATGTGATGTTAGATCCGCATCAACGGGTTTCGACCTAACTTAGATAAAAGTATTTCATTTGAAATAGTTTTTTGAAAATCGATGAATATGTGATATTAACGATGATGACGATGATGCAAATAATAAAACGTGACCAATTACGCGACATAAATAAAAAAAGCTATTGTTGATGTTAACTCGCTTCAACAATCAAATACTTGGGGTGTCGGGATAAGCGACCGGCAACATCGGGTGAAACACCCTTGTATTCGGATTTTCTTATTCCGTCATCCTTTGTATTCGACACGAATTAGTGAGTATTTTAATATTTTAATACTAGTAATATTAACGATATTAGAAACAAAAAAGAATGAAAAAAGACGACGAAGATGGACGAGAAAAGAGAAGAGAGAAAAGGGAAGAAATCGGGTTTGTATGCACCCTCAACCTACATGTTTCGTATTCTCGGTATGTAACTCGTCTAGTTGTGGCTTGAGCACGGGAGTATCGAGATTTATGTAGATGGAGTTATGGTGGTTTAGGGTTTGAGGTTTCCTAGATGCTAGGGTTTAGGTTGAAGAAGTATGATTGAAAAAGAGGTGTTGTGAAGGTAAAAAAGTTGTCTTCATTGTTCATGCAAAGGGATGTTTATATAGGAATGCTCCCCTTCCCCGTTTAGGGTTACTCGATCGAGTGCCTCTGTTGACTCGATCGAGTGGCCCAATGAAGAGGTAAAAACGGGCCTATTGAAGGCCCATCAACCGAGTGGGTTGACACTCGATCAAGTGGATGAGGCGGGCCAGATATTTTCGAAGATTTTGTGTTTGGGTTGAATTCTTGATATTTGCATGCCTGTTTTGTGTTCTCGGAAACGACTTTGACCGGGGTTTGACCCGGTCGCTACAAATCGGTTTTATTTCCGGTGTCGGTTTTGACCCAAATTAGTCTTATTTGATTGGAAACGACCCACTGGGCCTGAATTTGAGGTCGATTTTGTGAGATTTTTACTCCGTAAAAAGCCCAAGCCAGAAACTAACGGTTACGAGCCCATATCCGAGCGCGTAGAGGCATGTTCGCGTCCGATCATCATCGGGTGTTTTTTGGAAACTGCTATAGACACCTAGCAGCCAAATGTGGGTGTCTACACCAGCAACCAACCAGGAACTAAGAATCAGACTCATACCCATCAATGTCATAATCATCCTCAGCTGCCTCCGGGCTTGACACAAGGTCCACGAACTCACGACCACCATGCCGAGTCTTATCAACAAAACTAGTACCTCCATGCATCTAGATAAGCTCATGGCAGGAGTATGCATCATCATGTCCATAATAGCTGACACCGTGATCAAAGTCATACTGAACCCCTAAGTTGAACTGACCAAGAGGAGGTGGACCGGTAGGTCCTCGAAACGCACCGTCAGGGCCAAACTAGGAGGGTAAGTGATCAGTCGGCCGTAAGTGGCCCTGCTGCTGAAGCTGTAATCCCCTAGAAAAACTAACGCAGTACAGTGGCGGAAATACTGTAGATTTGAGATTAAAACACACTGATGCTCTATACAAAGGCGACTTTTTAGAAAATGGCTAAAATAAATATTCTCCAAATAGGGTTACAAGAATACATAAATAAACATGAATGAAGAAAGAGTAGGATCCATGCTACTCGCTAGCTCACACCCAAAACCCAGCAGGAAATACCTGTCATGTTATAAACATAACAGCCACATCAGTGGGGAGTAACTCGGACGTTCTCCCAGCCATATTATATCATACGGAAAATAATAGTATTATTATATCAAAATAAGTAAAATGGAAAACATTAAAATGATATAATAAAAATAAGCTTTCTGCGAAACTTAAAGCACTTGCCAACCTATAAGTCAAAATCAATCGATAATAATAATATTAAAAAATGGCGTTATGAAAATTCGGTTAGTGTGCACAAGGCTAGACTTTCATTAGAGATAATATTGGAAACTAGCTTCGAGAACTGTAGACTTAACTTATAACAGAATCCAGTCTCTAACTAGGCAACTCAGCTATAACAGGACTGCGTGCAGCGAAGTCCTGGTTTAAGTAGTATACTCCCCTCCTGGACACCAAATGTATCCAGTTCAACTGACGGCGACTAACACAATGCGATATCTAGCTTAAGGGCACAATGCACACTCTCCTGAACACAAACCATGCTCAGTTCAACAACCAATGTGCCCCATAAAGACACATCAGCCTTACAGTTAATGGCAAAAACGTACATCCCAGACTATATTACTCTAACCACACACTTATCCTTATTCCATAACTCCAAAACAAAGTCATTATCAATATTCAAAAGATATAATCATTATAAATAATATGAAGATAATAAGGAATAAACATTTTATATTAAAAGGGAAACTTTGTATAAATAGAAACTTACTAATTTTAGAAACTTATTGAAAATAGAAATAGTCTTATAGAAAATACGTAAGTTATTAAAATAAGTGAAATGTATTAAAATAGCATTTCTAAGGAAATTATCATTTTATTATTATTATCATCGTTAACGTTACTTTTATATATTTCTAAATTCATTACCCAAAATATAAATAAAATATAATAAGTCAATATATAATATTTTATAAATAATTAGGAAATCGAGTTAAAACTATAAATTTCCAGAAAAGAGATGTTTTAAGAAAATCAAAATTAATTGAGTTGACGAATTTTATATATTAAACAAGATTTTATAAAGCTTTAAAATTACTTTTAACAAATAGCTTTTATTAATAAATAATACGGATTTTACTAAAAATAGTCAATCGTAGACAAATGAGAAATTATTAGGGAAAATAGTCTCGACTAAAAATGTATTATAAACAAAATCGACTACTTCCTCATTTATTAATATACGTCGTAAAACGAAATTAATTTATTGAACATGTATACAAACCTCGATTATAATATAAAAATACGATTTTGAGTTAAAATTATAAATTAACGAAATATGAAGAAAATATGAAATCGATATTATTGAGTTACTAGTGTCACGATAACCAATAAAATATTATAACGATCATAAATAATAAACTTATTAACGATTTATAAAACGATATCAAAAGTTGTAAAACATTTATAAGGTTCACAATTTCAAAAAATTAAACTTTTAGCATATAATACGTAGCTAATAAAAAAATAGAAAAAAAATGAAGGTAAAGTATTTACTACATACTAATACTCAAACATACGATATAAAATCGAGTAACGTCCTAAAGTCACCTTAAGTCTATAGTCCAATCGATCCCGTACTTGTCTACTTGCATAGTCCAACCTCCAAAGCACGCCTTAAGCTTCATGTTGTGAATTTCTAGTCTTCCAAGTATGCTCCACTTCGAAATTCGAGACATAAAGAAACATAAATAAAGAAATCGGGATAAGGATTGTTGAAAACGAATAGAGGTGACACGAAAACATGGATAACAGAGGAAAGACGAAGGGTTCGTCTACAAAACAAGACATGAAAAGAAAATAGGGGCAACAGGAACGTATGACAATGAACCAGCGGGCACGAAACGAGCAAGGATAAGGAATCGATAGCGCGAGACGACATCAGCAGCACGAGGCAACTCGAACAAAACACGGATTCGATAAATTGAAAACAATGCAGCAAAGACAAACATAGCAATAGTAGGAGAAAGACGGAGAAAAAGGAGAAGAAGGAAGGCGAAGAGCAGCAGCATATAACACATGACAAGACGAACAAACGGAACGATGACAACTTGAAGATATAAGCAACAAGAAGCGACAACAACAACAAAAGAACAGCAGCAACCACGACACTAGAATCGACATCAAGGACAGCAACAATCGATGACGACAAAATCGACACGAACAGAATAAGAAAGTCCGTAACAACAGTTGCAACGGACACATCGGTCGAAGAAGAAGAAGAAAGAAGAACCATAACATAGCATAATCGACACGAGCGCGCGACTCGCCTGGATTCTGGGCGACTCGCGTGGCAGGCTGGAGTGGTTTCGTGCAATTCTTCGATTCTGTCGTTCCGGGACTTAAAGTGGGCTTTCTTCTTCTTCTTGTTTTATTCGTTCTTAGCCCAAACCGACGGTCCAATGGTTAGCATCTTCAAAATAGCCTATATTACATTCATACCAAATTGACACAAATGCAATACAAGACAACCGATTTAGCTCACAAAATATACCAAAACCGTCGTAATAAATACGACTAAATACGGCCCATCAAATATCCCCACGCTTGAACCTTTACTCGTCCTCGAGTAAAACTCAAGGAACACAATAACCATAACCGTCACCGGTCCAAAATGCGTGAGAATAACATTACACACCGGCCCTCACTCGTCTTCCACCAAACTCCCTCATTTTGAGATAATGCACCTTCTAATAACATTCTCATGAAACTCAACTCAAAGGCTCAATTGACTTAACACACCCAATATCAAACTATTATCATTGACCCAATTCATCAAAACAAGGCACATTAGCAAATAAATATAAGCTAAAATTAACATCTAACGCCCCTTATTTCTCCAATCCTAGAACGGATTGCATGTGCTACAAATGTCACCGGTGGTACAAGACATATACCACAATATTCCACAATCCACACATTCAATCAATTCTAAATGCCTCTAATAGTTCAATATACCAAACAAAATATCACCAATCGCATAGAATTTAGTGCTACGACTACACCGCACCGCGATTCTTCTCACCTTAGCCAACTAATCCTACCCTTCCGACCTTCTATGTCACCCTTCTTATGACGCCAACACCAAAAACGGAGAAAGTAGTAGTGATTTTTTTCCTAATTCCCTCATTTTGCCTAGAGCGTCCGCCCTTGCGGATTTTCACTCTAGCTTTCATATTTTTTTCTCACACTACTCTCGTGGCAAGCAACTCGATTTTTCTTTTTACCCGAAGCGCCCTTTCGGGTTTTCACTCCGTCCTCGGCCACATTCCCCATTCTTGCCTAGGCGCCCTTTCCGGGTTTTCACCTAGCCGGCTTTATTTATATCTTTTTGTTTTTGTTTTTTTCAATTTTTCTCTCTCTTTTTTTTTTTTTGTTTTTTTTTTTAAAGATTAAAAGACGTAAAATAAGCTAACTACTATATACAACGAGATAATTTCTCTCCCCACGCTTGAATAACACATTGTCCTCGAATGTGTGAACTAAGGACAATTAAAAGAAATGGGAAGAGAAATACCTCGGGCTCAAGAGTGAGAAGAGGAGCCGGCGTCACGTGACTTAGCCTCACGTGCCGCCCTCCTAGATGATCTTGCTTGCTCACGGGCTGCAAGCTCTCCATAAAACTTGGGAGATGGTTCCGAGCAGTCATTAGGGTTAAACTTCAATTGCAACCGATTCATACACCGACCGAACTCAGCGGCCAACCTACTATTATCAACTGATTCTTCGACTCGATCTTCTGTTGATTCGCGCCAATCTCTCCAACGATCGAAATCAGACGTACCCTCGGGCTCCTCCACAACCGGGGCACTAGACTCGGTAGTCGGCTTAGGAAATTGATCATCATGGGGAAGGTAAAATGCAGTCGCAGTAGGCCCCAATGGTAACGGTTTCCCATCCGGACGAGGCAGAATCATGAAATGCTGGTGGGAAGTGCCGAGCGTCCAGATTAGGTGGTGTTTAGCAATCAGTCGCGAAATCATAGAACAACTCTCCATCAACTTAATACTAATAGTAGTGTCACCTACGACAGGAGAATCCGTCATCGTGGGTAGTCCAAGATACCGAGCTAGAAGAGTAATCATACCACCCATCGGAATATTCCCCGAGACCGCCTTCTGGTGCTTCTCACAACGAGTCAAGAATATATCGACCCAATCCGGGGTTCCTAAACATTCGGGCATCATGGCCCACAAATACATCAAATTCGCCCTAGGTAGATGGGTCGGTTCACCTTTACAAAGAAACGTGGAGTTCAAAAGTCGGTGAACATAACGAAGGGCAGGGTGACGAATATCAACATTCTTAGCCCCTACGTTACCGTATGCATGGCCGGCAATTTTCAACCAAAACGCATCCATCATTTGAGAAGTATGGGTCAAAAACTCCGTCCCCCCTCTTGGTGCTATACCCAACGCCTCCCTCAATTCTGTGAAATCTACATTTCGTTCTAAATCTCCGTGATGAAAAGTAAAGTGAGGGGGGTCGTCATCACGATGGACTTCTAAAGTGGACAAGAATTCAAGTGTGTAGTGCTTATACGTGTCTGCGTGCATATCGTAAAAGCTTCCCAACCCAATACGAGTCAATAACGTAAACACCTCATCAACTATCCCAAGCAACCTCAATGCCAAATTATCGACAAACTTAGTCAACATAACAACTCGATCAAATAGTTGGCGCCATACCGCTTTCTGTTTCGCACTCAAATTCTTACACCCCATGTAATCAACCGCGGTCGTCTTCTGCTTCTTTGGGGCCATGACTCACGAGTTCCTAAGATAACCGACACTAACCCAAGACAAAAACACAACTCGAAACTGACCAACCAGATAGAGAGACGGAGATAGAATACGACTCGAATCACAACTGGTATCAAATACCGGTACTCCGACTACTCAGGACAACACAACACACAACCAAGACAAACCCAATAGCATACCAAACCAACGAATCACACTTCCACAGAGACACAACAGCCTATGCTACAGCATTTCAATAGGTAATCACACAGAAACTACAGAAAAGAGTGAGAGGAGGGGTTGGGAAGCTTACTAAATGACGACGATAAGCCTGACTACAGCTGAAAAGCCGAACTGACGATCGACGACGACGCCCTCCGACAGTGACAGAACACGAACCGACCCACGATGACACACGCGACGCGCCTTAAACCCACGCGACTCGCCTAAACCCACTCGACGTGCGACTACTCACCGGACCACCTGCACCGACGACAACTAACTCCGGCAACAACAACGCGAATGCACGCCGACGGTGATAAACACGGACCGGGATTGTGATTAGGGTTAAGAATTTTTGGGGAAAATTGAAAGAAGATTAAGTTAGGAATTGAGATTTGATTAGGAGAGGGAAAGATTAGGGTATAAGAACTTGGGATGATTGAGATTGAATTGGGGGAAAATGGAAATTAGGGTTTTTGGATTTGGGGATGAAAGGGATAGAAGGGGAAAGAGGGAGTCGGGTCTGTTAGTTTTTCAATTTTTGATATTTTTTTTAATTAAAAAATAATAAAATATTGACCTGTGTGTGAAGAGGCCGCGCGAGTCGCATAGAGTCCGCGCGACTCGCGCGGATGCCTGTAACTCCATCCTTTTTTCTTCAGTTTTTGCTCAGATTTTGAGGGATCTCCATGCTAGTCGCCCAACCTCCTGGAAAGTCGACACTCTTCTCCTATTAAAACATCAAAAGTTAGTAATAAAAACTAAGTTTAAGAAAAACAACGATTAAGAAAAACAACGAAATTAATACTACGACCTATGACTCGTAAAATAAAATTTTACAATAAAAGTCTACAAAGTGGGCTGCCTCCCGGAAGCGCTTTTGTTTAAAGTCGTTCGCTCGACTAAGACAGAGGTTAGGTAGAAATCATCATGTCTGAAAGCTTGCTTCTCCCGACACCCGATCCGTCACTCCTTTCACTAGTCGGCTTAAGCCTTATGCCGACTAAATCTTTTACTTTTCCATTTTGAAATTGTAAAACCGTTGGACGCTTGCTTGAGCTCTTTCGAACCATCCATTGATTGAACCACGACCTTGTTTTACCTTTATTCACCTCCGCGTCCTTACGCGACTCCCAAAGAATGACACACTTGGGTCCCTTAGAAGGAGATTCCTGCACATCTTTAAACAACAATTCCTTGCTAGAAGGGGTAGACGAAATCGGTTTAGGAACCGATTTCACCACTTCTTCTTGTGAGTTAGGAGATAAATGATCAAAAATATCAACACGACACAAGGTATTGTCTTTCGGGGAGGGGGAAATAGGTTTATTTATGTCGAATTTAACGACTTTACCCTCAAATTCCATGCTAAGTGAACCATTAGGGACATCGATTTTTCTTCCCGCGGTTTTTAAGAACGGTCGTCCTAGAATGATAGGAGTTGCACTATAGTCATGTTCCATGTCTAAAACATAAAAATCGGCTGGAAAGACCAACTTATCAACTTCAACTAGTACATTCTCTACAACTCCCTTAGGATAGACACTCGATCGATCCGCTAGTTGCACTACTTTCCCGGTTTCCCTCATAGGACCAAGTCTAAGAGATTCATAGATAGAAAGAGGGATCACATTAATGGAAGCTCCTAAATCTAACATAGATTTGTCAAACAATGTATCCCCTATGGTACAAGGTATAGTAAACATGCCCGGGTCGCCACATTTAGGGGGTAATTTCTTTTGATATATAGCCGACACATATTCACTAACCTTCCCTTTCTTAGCTCCCTTCAATTTGTTATTCCTTTTAATAGTACATAATTCTTTCAAGAATTTAGCATATTTAGGAATACTCTTTTAAAGATTAAGAAGGGGAATGTTTACCTCGCACTTTTCAAATACCTCGTAGATATCCTTGTCGTGCTCATAACGACGGGTGCGCTTTAGTGCGTCGGGAAAAGGAACATCCGGTTCCGACACCGGAGTGGTAGGAGTAATCAACTCCTTCTCTTGCACATTCGGAGTTTCCTCACCTTCCTCGATTACTAGCTCCTCTTCTCGAACCATAGCTTCCTTGGCCTTCTTCTTCGGTTTGTCGGCCTCCACTAATTGTCTCCCATTTCGTAAAGAAACCGCACTCACGTTTTCCTTCGAAAGAATGGTTTGACTAGGTAATTTCCCCGAATCTCGAGCCTCCAACCTACCAAAGGCGGTCGCCATTTGACCCATTTGAATTTCCAGATTTTGAATGCTAGCTTTGTTCTCCGTGTGATTTTGAAGAACTGTAGCTTGGAGGTTAGACATTTGACTTGTAACTGTAGCTTGATTGGCAACTAAGGCACGTCTCATGTCCTTGGTGGACATTTGACTACTAGGTGGAGGTTGAGTAGGAACCGTATTTGCTACTTGTTGCTTAGCAAAGAACTGTTGATTCGATTGACCAAATTGATTACCATGGTGAATTTCTTGGTCGCCTTCCCGATTCCTCCACCTCATGTTCGGGTGATGTCTCCATCTGGGATTGAAAGTGTTAGAGTATGGATCCCATTTTTTGTTTTGCCCGGTTTCCCACACTCCGTTCACCTCCTCTTGACCTTCATACATTTGAGGACAATGCTCACTCGGATGTCCCTCGTTCAAACAAATACCACACACCATAACTTGATTTGTTTTCCCCGACATCATATTTTGGACAAGGTTTGTCAAGCTATCAACTTTATATTCGAGACTCGAGGATGGTGAATTACCTACGGCATGCACTCCTCGTTTATATTTTCGAGAAAAATCCCGAGAACTTTCGGCTAGCTCCCGGATAACCTCAATAGCAGCATCTGAGCTTTTGTTCACGATCGATCCTCCACATGCCGCATTCACAGTGCGAGCATCCTCCACACAAAGACCTCCACAAAAGTACATCACAAGGTCTTGAGGATTGTAGCCATGATATGGGCATGTAGCACATAGCTTCTTAAAACGTTCCCAATAATCATACATCGTCTCACCGTCTCGTTGCTCCGCATTACTAATCTGCCTCTTCAACTGGGAGGCTCAAGATGCCGGAAAGTACTTCTCAAGGAACGCCTTCTTCATCTTCACCCATGTATCAATACTTGCCGGTGACAAGTAATATAGCCAATCTGTCGCAGAATCCTTCAACGAAAAGGGAAAGGCCCTTAGCTTCAGCTGCTCATCAGTGACAGACGCCGGTTTCATACTCAAGCATACAATATGAAAATCCGACAAGTGCTTGTTAGGGTCCTCATCGCTTAAGCCATGGAATGTGGGTAGTTGATGGATCAAACCCGACTTCAATTCGAAAGTGGCATTCGCACCCAATGGTGGGTACGTAATGCACAAAGGTTGTTGTGCGAGATCGGGTGCATGCCGTCAGCTGCTTAATCGTGTCGGCCATGGTATACGACTCGTCTTCGGATTCGGAAGAAACTTCGTTCACCTCTGGAATAACAAGAATATCGTTATTAAACTCTAAATCCTCGAATTCCTATGTCCCGATAATTATTGCTCCCTCTCCGATTCTCCTTGACCTGTGAAAAGTACGTTCAATCTCTGAGTCGAAAGGCTCGAGGTTCAAGTTAGAAGAACGAGTATTATACATAAACTACACAAAATAAAATAAAATTAGCTATAATAAAAAGAAAACTAAAAACTACACTAGAAAACACAAAAATAATTAATACCGATTTCCCGGCAACGGCGCCAAAATTTGACAGGCTAAAGTCGTATGCCTCAAATTAGAATTTATAAGCACTTAAATCTAAATACTAAAACGTAGTAAAGTAGAAATAAGGGTCGAACCCAAGGGAATCAAATTAATCTAATTATGCTAACTAAAATGTAGATAGAATCGACCTCTAATGTAATCAAAGACCGTAGTAACCAAAAAGGGGGGTTTTGTATGATTAATTATCTAACAAACTAAAGTAAATACTATAATAACTTGAGAAATCAAATGATGAGAAAGAACTTAGACACAAGCACGAATCCACACTCAATAGCGATTGATCATCGTAAGACGGTTTCAATTAATAACCTCGACCACTCTATCGTGAACATGCAATTCCAATTCTCTTAAGAATAGTTAACTAAAAGGAATCCCGTTCTTAATTAACACTAACCGTAAAACAACTTAAACAATCCAGTTCTAGGTTCAATTAGACGGAAGCAATATAGATCTGAGAATTCGATAGAGAATAAATAGCACGTACAATCCAGTCGTGCCTTAGATATTTATATGAATCGCTTCTAAGTACTAATATCAACGTATCCCGTTCAATATTAATTCCTAGTTGTTACTAATGTAAAGTTAATCAGTAAATCCTACTCAATTAACGATACTAACGATAGAACGATGCAATTAAATATACTAGTTGTACACCTAGCAATCAACAACAACATTTATGAAATTGATAACAAAGCAATTCATAATAATCAAGGTTAATAATCAAAACATTCAAACTCACAAACGATTATCAAGTGCTTCAAAGGCTTGAATCTAAGTGAAGGAAATTAGTTACACATACTTGCGATGGAAAATTGGGTTCTTCAAAGTTCTCCCTTTTCTTCTCCAATCTTCCGTTAAACTAGATGTGAATAATATGAATCATAAAACTAAGGCTAAACTTAACCTAAAAAAAGTTTACTAATAATAAAATAATAATAAAAACATCCTAGTAATAATAAAGTTTCCTAATTAAAATCCAAGTCTTAAAACGTAGCAAAATAAAACAAAATAAGCCGGAACGCATGGTACGTTACAGGCCACCGCGCGACTCGCACGAGCGTGCGACTCACCTGGATTCTGGGCGACTCGCGTGGCAGGCTGGAGTGGTTTCGTGCAATTCTTCGATTCTGTCGTTCCGGGACTTAAAGTGGGCTTTCTTCTTCTTCTTGTTTTATTCGTTCTTAGCCCAAACCGACGGTCCAATGGTTAGCATCTTCAAAATAGCCTATATTACATTCATACCAAATTGACACAAATGCAATACAAGACAACCGATTTAGCTCACAAAATATACCAAAACCGTCGTAATAAATACGACTAAATACGGCCCATCAGGAAAAGAACGTTAAATGAGAGTGGAGGAACGAAGAGGTGGAACAACAAAAGAAAAGGGGAAAGAATGATAGCGGTGGAAAATGAAAAGAAGACAAAGGGGAGTGTACTAAGTGGGAAATGAACCAGCTGCTAATAAAGTGGGTAAAAACAAAGGTACGGATTAATTAAATGAATCGGGTAGGAGACGAATTCTGTAACGATAAGTTAACTGACCCACGAATTGAATTAAAATGAATTAATAAAATTAATAAATAATCGGTCCGTCAAAAAAATGTGTAAATAAATTATTCGAGACGAAAGCGAAACTTATAGAAATAAATAATTAGACGATGAAATAACATTTCCCGATAAAAAATAAATCTTCGATAAAGTGAAATAAATTGATTTCTCGAGAAAAGAAAATAGATGTTTTGACGAAACTTAAAATAAATGAACTTCGAGCCGAAAATAGAAATTCGAGCGTAAATAAAAATAGATAAAAAGAATTTAGAATTTATATCGTCAAAATAGACTTTCGATAAGAATTAAATTAAATGTATAAAATAAATCGAAACAGAAATCAAAATATGTTTTAAATATAACAAGAGTTTCCGACACAAATAGAATTTTAGGAGTTTAAACGAGTAAACGATAAATTCATTTTATAATAATTTTAAGAATTATGAGTTAAATCGTAGACAAAATGAAAATACGAACATAACTTTAAATTAAATTAATTTATAAAATCAGGAGTGTTACAGAAGCAGTCGGAGGTGTGGATAATAGGCTTGTTGTTGGTCGACATACATCGACAGCATCAAATGGAGCACCTCCGTATAACCTGGCTGATGCTGAGAATAAGTACCTGTAGGATGGAGAAACGACCTCTGATAGGGTGGAGAAGGAGCCTGGTGACGAGGGACCTGGAACTGAGGAGCCTGTGACTGTGGTGGCTGACTACTACTAAAAGTGTCAAAGAGACCGGTTACAAATGGCATAAGAAACCGGTTAACAACCGGTCTCCATCTCACCGGTGTCTTAAGTCTAAGAAACCGGTTGAATAATGCAGTCTCGTTGGTGAAGTTAAGAGACTTAATATTGCATAGAAACGGTCTCTTTGCTGTATACTTATTAAAAGACCGGAGGTTAGTTATAAACTTATAATAATCGGTCTCTTTGAGATGTCTAAGAGACCAGTTTTACAAGGAATAAGGTCTCTTTGACGAGGGCTAGGAGACCAGCATTAAAAAAAGTGGTCTCTTTGAGTTGTATTAAAAGACCGGTTTGCAAAGGAACCAGTCTCTTACAATAATTAGTCTCAATCACATAGGCACACTATCGAAACGTTTATTATTCAATTCCGAGATAATTTATATCATATATAAACGTGCGAACAATAATATACCGTCGTATATATTAAAAAAAAAGTACATGGTAGTAATAACAAAAAGCCGTTTTCATATATATGAAATTTGAACTACTAATGTGCATGCTAATGCTAATATAATCCGTGTTTTAAAAAATAGACAAATGTGCGGAAAAAAAAACATCGATTGCTAAAACGAGTTGGCAATACAAAAAATATCTAATAATGAATACGGTTAAATCAGGCTTCACTAACATCCATATTCTCATTGTCTTAGATATCCCCGTCTTCAATTTGGTCCAATAAATATGTCGCCCAAGTATTTCTAGCCTCGTCAATATTTTATTGTCTTCAAGATTATTAAAATCAATCAAAACAAACCTGAAATACTACAAATCTTCAAAATGCCCACATTTTAAATTAAGGAGCATAAATTGAATCAATAATCGGGGGTTGAAGAAGTAATTCGCAACAAAGTGACAGAAATCAAATCCATAAAAACAATGATGTATTGAAAATTGAAGTTTCAAGAAGTTAAATTGCAACAAAATCATATGTATCACAAGTAACAAGACCTTCAAATCTCACTTAATTCATTACTACCAAATCAAATGGGAAAAAAAGCAGATGCATCAATAATTGGAGATTGAAGAAACTAATTTGCAACAAAATTACAGAAATCGAATGCATAAAAGCAATAGATGAATCGAAAATTGATGATTGAACAAGTTATTTCGCAACAAGTAGTCTGATACTACAAATCAAATCGCAGTTTTGTTTGAAATACATTTTAGTCGACACTATTTTCACCAATAATTCTTATTTGTTTCCAATTGACTATTTTTAGTAAAATCCGTATTATTTATTAATAAAAGTTACTCCCTCCGGACATTATTTTTTGCCCCATTACCCCATTATTTGTGAGGAGTATTTTAATGAAATGGGGCAAAAAATAGTGTCCAGAGGGAGTATTTGTTAAAAATAATTGGAAACCTTTGTAAATCTCATTTCATTTATAAAACTCATTGACTCATTAGATTATATCATTTTCTTAAGACATTTCCTTTCTAAAATTTATCGTTTTAACTCGATTTTCCTAATTTTTTATAAAATATTATACTTTGACTTATTCTATTTGATTTATAGTTTTAATAACGAATTTAAAAATATATTAAGCTTCGATAACGACGATAATAATAAAATGTTAATTTCGTTAGAAATGCTATTTTTATACATTTCACTTATTTTAATAACTTGCGTATTTTCTATAAGAATATTTCAATTTTAAGTAACTTTCTAAAATGAGTAAATTTCTTTAAATAGAAAGTTGTCATTCATTATAGAATGTTTATTTCTTTTATCTTCATATCATTTATAATGATTATCTCATTTGAATATCGATAATGGATTGTTTTGGAGTTATGAAATAAGGACAAGTGTGGGGTTAAAGTTAACAGTCTAGGATGTACTGTTTTGCCTTCAACTATAAGGCTAGTGTATCTATTTGAGATGCATTAGCTGTTGAACTGGTTACATTTGGTGTCCAGAAGTATATGTGCATTGTGCCCTTAAACTAGATATCGCATCGTGTTAGTCGCCGTCAGTTGAACTGGATACCTGTGGTGTCCAGAAGGGGTGTATATTACTTAAGCTAGGATCTCGTATTGATAAGTCATCGTCTTATTATGGTTGAGTTGCCTAGACTAAAGAGTGAAGTCCGATGTGTGTTCAGACTGAAGTTCTTGAAGCTAGTTTTAGTATGTACCTAGTGAAAGTCTAACTTTGTGCACACTGATCGTATTTCCATAACGCCAGTCTTGAATATTATTATTATTATCTATTGATTTTGACTTGCAGGTTGACAAGCAAGTACTTTAAGTTTCTCTGAAAACTTATTTTTATTATATCATTTTAATGTTTTTCCATAAATATTTTTATATAATAATACTATTATTTTTCATATGATATAATATGGCAACGTACGAGTTACTCCACACTGATGTGGATGTTATGTTTATAATATGACAGGTATTTGCTGCTGGGTTTTGGGCGTGAGCTAGCGAGTAGCGTGGATCCTACTCTATCTTTTATTGTGTTACTTCTGGATTTTCGTAAACCCTTTTAAGGATTTTATTTTTAGCCCTTTCGTAAAAAGTGATCTTTGTATTGACTTACCATTTCTTTTATTAAGATATAGTTTGTCAATGTGTTTTAATCCCAACTCTACAGTGTTTCCGCCACTGTATTGCGTTAGAATTTCTAGGGGATTACAGTCTTCATTTCCAAGCGCCATTGAAAGCATTCGCAACGATGTCAACATCTTAACCGGGTTGGTTCGTAACATCCATACTTCGGTAACCCATTTGAGTTCCTCCGTCCGCCACATTAATAGCGGCCTCGATTTCCTTGAGAGTAGAGACACGAAGAGCGAAACAAATGCCAATTCGGGTGATTACAATGTTTGGGAGCTTACTCCGGATAGGTCATCAGAATGTTCCGCACGGTCAAACCTCCCCAAGAACAGTACTGAAAAGCCCTTAAAGCCTTGTAAAACCATGACCAACAAGGTAGAAACGTCACGACGGAAGTTTACCAAAATTGACTCATCCTACACCGAGACTCTCAAAAGTCTCGTCGATCAAGGGCAACTCTTTCCTAGGGGCCCCACTCCAGACCCACCAACCGATAAACGAAGCAAAAAATAGAGTCCTAATGCCTATTGCCTATCTCATCAAGATAATTGACACAATACCGAAACATGTTTTACCTTAAAACAAGTGGTCCAAAACATGATCGAGGAGGAACATTCCCTCCCTCGAAACAACAAAATGTAGACTTCACCTTCAAAAACATCGAGGGAGAGATAGTAGTAACATAGGTGTTTGTCACAACTTACTTCAAACCCCTCGACAGTCTGTCAACTGAAACAGGTCTAGAACACCCATCAAGGGTTGCACACCCAGAAGATTATTACGCAAGGGTTTAAAACCAAGAAGACGGTCACGGTCCCAAGCCTAGGTCAACGTCGTAGTAGGGTCAAGTCATAGTTATTTCCTTTCTAGCGTCATTGTTATGTTAAGTCTGAGGTATGGGGGACATGTCCCGACCTCCCTATTCCCATCTAAACATTACTCCTTTCAGAGTCTATTAATAAATGCAAGACTTTCTTTTCTAATACTAGCCTCGACAATGCTTGATTTGAACAATAATGCAAATATATTCTCTTACGACTTATCACTTTTAGATAACATGCCAGGCAATTATCGACTACTCAAAACAACGAGAAATTACGAGGACCGAGATCCTGTGTTCTCTTTTACCTATTCCATGTCTAGTATAGACAGTCACGAAACTATCCCTTAGAACGAGCATTACTGAATCCTATGAAGAATCTAGATAGTCTCTTAGCTTGTGATCAAAGACGGAAGGCAAATCCATTTCCCACAATAAACATCCTTTAAATAAAGACTGACCAATTCCTTGACCGGGGTTAAGAGGTCAAAAAAAAAAATCAAAAACCCATGACCGTGTTAGCGGTCAACTCAAGAGAAAGTCCCTTGATCGGGGTACGGTCAATTCAAAAATTGTCAATACTCATACCATCAAATAGAAGGGTGACAATTAGGTTGGTCAGCTAACATCACATCTAGCCTTCCAACATTACAACCCTCAAAACCTTCTCGAGACCTAGGCTAAGAAACAACCCGAAATTTTGAGGATTCAAGCTCCATAGGATACTGTAACACCCCCATTTACCCAGAAGCCTTATCAAGACATTTCCAAGTAAATAAAGGTGTTACCATCTCGGTATAACCCGAGGTAGTAGTCCATTACAATACAATTCAGAAACCGACTATTTAAAACTAAGTAGTGAATTATTACAATCTTGTATCCAGGCCATAGAACACGGTTACACGATTACAACAGCGGAAGCACAACTAAAATAACTACAACCTATAAACGTAGTTAGTGACAGCGCAGACCCATCCCGAACAGTCAACCAGAATACAATCATCACACATCATCCACCTGCACACTAGCACTGCTCCCCAAGAGACCGAAAATATCAATTGGGTCGTCGCAGGTCCCCAATAAAATAGGGTGACAATTTAGACAAGAAAAACGGTCAGAACATGTTATCATCATAACACAAGTACGTAATATAAAACATTCAATCTCGACCATCTCGGTACCATCGTCGGTACGAATCAACAATATCATCTCCACATTCTCAGTACCATCACGGTACCAATCAATAATCTCATCTCAACTCTTATGGCAGGCCCTTTCATTCCGAGTGTGCACACCCCCCGCAGGTTCAACAACCCGCGAGGAGAAATCAGGGAGGGGACCGTGATCAAGGGTCCCGGCTAGGTCTAAAGCTAGCCTCACCAACTCCAATATATAAATATTCATCAATCATTCTTCCATCATTCTTCAACATTACTCTTATTATCACAATATCACATCGTACTCGTAACTCATACATGCATGATAATATTAACATATTCTAAGTAAGGAAAACCTTACCTAATTAGTAGGTCACCACCGCGTCGGTAGTACATATCAGCACGGAAACTCTACGAAGTCCAATCCTAGTAAAATATTATATACTTAAATTAATATTGATCGTAAATATCTATTTATAAAATAACATCCAACACTGACTTAGTGTACTAGACCACCCTACCCACAATTAACCGATCTAATAAAACTAGTCCGTTTAGTAGAGCTAGACCTTGCTCTAATTAACTCACTACAACTTCTTCTTCTTATTATTATTATTAGTA
The DNA here is from genome assembly GCA_958450325.1 of Agrostemma githago. Classification (NCBI taxonomy): domain Eukaryota; kingdom Viridiplantae; phylum Streptophyta; class Magnoliopsida; order Caryophyllales; family Caryophyllaceae; genus Agrostemma; species Agrostemma githago. Next base: position 36,862,156 of record OY288261.1, read on the forward strand.
CTACTAACCCAATAACTTACCCCTTACTATTATTATTATTATATGAACACCAATCTACTAACAAATAACAACGTAGGACACAAACTGTTACACCAAATAACTATTGTTTTATTATTACTTAAACCATTAGCACCATCCGCAATTCCGACTATACGCATCATTATGATAATATCCGTACCCGACGACAACCATGGTACCCCGACTCTCTTGCCAATCCCTTCAACCGCAACCCGTAACAATAATGCTCGCACCCTACAACAATAGTATCTCACTGATACAACCCTACACGATACAACAAACGACAGACAATAGTAGTAATAACCACATTAACCCAACACAGATCCCGACAACCACTGTATCACACAACAGTGTCTTACCCATCATAAGTTCGACTAAACAATAATATTCCCGATACCAATACATTGACCTAATTATTCACTACTCATACTACGTAACATAAAATAGGGTTTGACATACCTAGGTGACATGTATGGTTGAGTTCTCGCCTAAAGATGGTCCGATCCGACTCCTAGGGTTTTCCTTTTCTGCTCTTATTTCGTGGTTCGGTGCTTCGTGTTTTCTATGGAGTGTTGAGGCGTGTGTTTGTATGATGTTATTAGGAGGTATAAATATATATACAAAGGTGTGGGCTAGGGTTTGGGTATTATCAATTAAGGGTGTGTAGGCTTGTATATTATAACGTGCTATCTATAAATTAAGCCTGGGCCCATATATTATAACGTCCTATCTACTCGGATCCGATCTAAAGTTCAACTAAATTCAACTGTCTTGATTCCGTTTGACTTACGGTTTGACTTACTATAAGGAATTAAGTACTACAAAAATACGGGTATTACAGATACCCCTAACCATTAAGGCCAGACATGGAAATCAGATCCCGCATTATCAAACCTACCCTGATCGAAGTTCGAGTCATTTTTACTCAACTTCCCCCTTTCCTACCACATTACAATACCTTACCCTCGAAGCCTTAGCTCCAGAAAATCGAGCTCCAGATTCCAAATCATCAAAGACACTTACTGCATGGCTCCACATTTCCCAGAACATCCAAACCAGGTACCGGTCCTAAACACGAGAACTCAACCTGCGGTCGGCTTAGAACATGCCCAAATAGTTCACACCACCTATGGGGCAACCCCGAAGAACGCTCACAGTCACAGGATCAACATCCTAACTATTCTAGCCCTTTGATCAAGACATCATTGGGAATGCACCTAGCCTACACCATCAATATGGCTAGTTACACACAAAGCCCTAATAAACCAGGCACGAAAACATATCTTCCAATAACCTGAACTACGGCTTGGTTTGATTTCACTACACGTGAATACGTAGGCAGCCTTTTGACAAGGGCACAACCACTCACATTGACACAAATTCAAAACAACCATCATTCCGGTCACGACACTGTCATGTTCTCAACAGTTCGCTTTGTCGTCCTGGGGCTTCTCTCAAGCAGAATTTCTCCGTCCACTCACAAACTCCAAATTGCTTTCAAAAACTAGCCTTCTTTCTATAATGTGTCCTAGTACTCGGCTCAGTTGAAGACGAGAATCTGTCAGGAACTCGAAGAAACACCTACTTTGGGAAGGTACCCCAAAACCAAAAATTCGAAAGACCACTAGACTACAACATCGCTACAGCTAAGTCCTCTCACGCAGAAACAGTCTCATTACAGACTACGGCAATCCCACTATAACATATCTTTCCCATTTCGATGTTCGACCGTGTTGCCACTCGCCCAGGCTACGGAATAGCGCAAATTAAGAGTTTTGTCATCTTAGGTGGCCCACCCGTACCGAGTCACGGTCCAACCCTTCGAGAATCTAAGTCGTGTCTGCCAACTCGTTCCGTCATGTCCAAAGTCGAGTCTGTCCGTATGTCTCTCTCTTCAAAATTCTACTCAGAAATTTGCAAAACTTAGCCATTTGAAAAAATCCTTTTCGACAAGGTCAAACTTTGGTCTATTAAACTGCAAAACCCTTCAATTTTGAAAACCTATCTCCTAGCGCGTCAGCTGCTGTCAGGACTTCGATTTCAGAATGAAGTAAAATCGTTTTCCCCAGCGCAAGCTAGCCTATGGATGTTTAACTACATTTCCTATATGCTATCTTGTTTTCTGATATATTCGCTATTTCGGCTTGTGTATCCAACATATCAGGTACCAGCCTTTACTTCCCAGCAGAAGACCCGAGGCGGTGTTTCTCCTAAAATGCTACATCCAAAATATGATGTGTCTGCATACAGTTACACCCAGGACTTCAAAAGCAAGTCCCCACAGAGCTCCTTTACTCCCCATTGGAAAACCGAGACGGTGTCTATCCTAAAATGCAACATCCAAAATATGATGTGTCTGCATACAGGTACACCCAGGACTTCGATAGGAAGTCCCCACGGAGCTCCTTTGCTCCCCATTGGAAAACCTGAGGCGGTGTTTCTCCTAAAATGCAACATCCAAGGTATGACGTGTCTGCATATAGGTACACCCAGGACTTCGAAAGCAAGTCCCCACGGAGCTCCTTTACTCCCCATTGGAAAACCTGAGGCGGTGTTTCTCCTAAAATGCAACATCCAAGGTATGATGTGTCTGCATACAGATACACCCACGACTTCGAAAGCAAGTCCCCACGGAGCTCCTTTATTCCCCAGTGGAAAACCCGAGGCGATGTTTCTCCTAAAATGAAACATCCAAGGTATGATGGGTCTGCATACAGGTACACACAATACTTCAAAAGCATATTTCAACTCCCCACGGAGATTATCATCATGAAGACAGGTATGACCCTCTACTTATGGCTGGCGAGCCTCCACGCAAGTCTAACAAACTGTAAACGACCCGATCGGAAGGCCGCCAGGTTGTAATCCTCGATTGACCCGGTTGCTACTCTGACTTTCGCCTTGTCCAAGCCTCAGTGAGAGTGAGGGCTCTGTAGACACCCGCATTTTGCTTGCTTGTGTCTATAACAGTCTCCAAAAAAACACCCGATGATGACCGGGTGTTAACATCCGTCAATACGCTCGAATACGGACTCAGAATCAATAGTATCCAACATGGGCACTTAGTGGAGTACGAATCTCTCAAAACCGACCTCAAATCTAGACTCAGTGGGTTGTTTCCAATAAAATAAAGCTACTTTGAGCCAAAAACGCCACCAGGGGCAGAATCGTCTTTCGTCGACCGAGCCAAATCGGTCAAAGACGAAACCCAAAAACAAAATAAACCCAAAATGCGTCCATGTAAACTCAAGGATAAAGTCAAAACGAAATCCAACTTTACCTCAAATAAACCGGATATCAATTCGTATTTTGAGTAACTTCCGATAGGTGCGAATTCAACTGCTCGCATCCAGGCGCCCCAGAACTGAGTTGCCTCCACTGGGGCGCCCCAGTACTCAATCGCACGCTTCCGAGCACCCGAATCCCGGGTCGAAGCATTTCGCAAAGCCTTATAAATACACCCTCATGTCCAACGTATCAAGGGTCGAAAAATTTCATTTCTAAAACTCTATTTCAGAAATCCGATAGCTCTTTCTCTCCTTCACATACACAAACTGAGCCAAACCTCGAAAACTACTCCCTTCTTTTGACAAGGGTTCGGTAGTCCAAAACACAAAAACACACCCTAACTCATTTTACATACTCGAACCGCTCCCCGTGTCTACGACGATACTCCACGAACCCATTTTCCGAGACAATTGACATGTAGGTTGAGCGTGTACAAATATCGTTTGTAATCTCTAACTCCTTTTTATATATTTGTATGCTAACACTACTAACATTTTAATTCTTGTATACTAACTTTTACATTATCGCATCTAACTTTTACTTTCCGTTCCTAACAATCTAACTACTAACATCTAACTTTTTATTAACGCATTTTTACATTTTGTTTATATTAATACCGTGTATATTATACGAAAAAATATTTTCAAAATCGATTCGAGCAAACGTCCAATGACGCTAAACCGATCGTTGTACGCTTTAAAAGTCCAACTACGATGTCGAAATGAAAAGGACCTAAGTTTTGTGATGACGAATCGTACTTTTCAATCGAATATATTCGATGATTAAATGCCGCCTAAAGTCCATTAAAATCCTCAACAAGTCATACTGGAGGTGGCGCCCTTCGAGGTGCACCGCCCTAGGCACTTAAAGGTTAGGGCGCCTTATGGCGTACGCATAACCGTCGGATTATAACGCGATCGCTGTAATTCATTATCGTGCATATTCGATGTCATTTTCAAAATATCGCTCTAAAGGCCCGATGTCGATTCCGTAACCGAAAGTCGCGCGTAAAAGAGCCATCGACAATCAAGTTAGCATGTAACCCAATGACGTCGAACTGATCATCGTATGGTCCGTAAGACCCGACAACAACATCATGACGGGGAGGGATTCGATATTCATTCTAGCGTGATTATTTTTGATTCCATAAAAATTGCTCTCAATGTTCGATACAGATTCCATAATCAGGTGTCTGATATGACGAGCCATTGAGAGTCGGATTAATGCAAAACCTAATGATGTTGAATCGATAGTCGTATGGTCCACGAGATCCGACAACGACATCGTGACACGGAAGGGTATGATATTTGCATTAGTTCGATCACTTCTCGATTTAAATGATAAAATCACGAAATGGATTGTTTTGGGAAATCCCCCACCCGTTACTGAGGGCACTCGATCGAGTGCCTAAGGGCCACTCGATCTAGTGTCCCTATCATAGGCAGGGATTTTTTCGTCTAGGGCACTCGAGCGAGTCCCCTTAATTGCTTTAAGACGATTGATGAATCCTCTTGTTATTTCTCCTTTAATTTGGTAATCAGTTTCTGCTTTGTTCCTACCTCATCTCTTCTTCTAAATCTTCTCTTCCTTATCTTTTATTATTGTTTATGATTAAATTATTCCTAGATTTATTAGTTATGCTTAATTTAGTTATCATCATTATTAGTATTGTTGCTAAATCTTCTATGAGTAACTAATTTCTCTCGCCAAGATTTAGGGGATCTGGGAATTGAATGTGGTCGCTGATCTTGCGTCTGAGTAACTAATTTCTCTCACCAAAATTTCCAACTCCCACCTATTTTCTATATTGTACGACCTCCCACTATCTTCAATTCTTTCCTAAACAAAACGTAAGCCAACAATCAACCAACACCATGTTCAGCCCAAATCATCGAGTTATTCGCCATTAACGTGGAGTATGTCAAGTCGAAAATCGAGTTAACCACAACCACAAAATCAAGTATTAATCCTGAGTACTACTTTCCGATATTAATCAGCTTGTATTTGTATTTATCGATCAATATATTCACTATCTTAACAATTGTTCACAAATCACCGATCCCGATACTAACAATAACTCTGTATTTGACCAACTAATTATAAATAAATAAAAGGCAATGGAATTGGGGACTTACAATTTAGATGAAGAAGGATGTAAATCGTGTAGGTGTACTCAAGGATCAAGAACCGGTCAACGGTGACTGAAAAGGATGTAACTTGAAAACAAGAAACAAAGGGGAGGTAGTGCACTAGTGCAGCAGGAGAAAAAAAAGAAATAAGGTGTAAAGAGGAGAAATTTTGAAGGAGGACGATAGGTTTTAGAGTTTTAAGGGATTATTAGCTTTTTTTTCTTTTTAAATATTATTTGTGTTCGTCTCAAAGTCCAACTCGAAACCAATCCAACTAATAAATAAACTTACACTTTTAAAATAGTCCCAAAATACTTTAAATTTTATAAAGACATCGAAAAGATTTTTCCCAACTTAAAACCCGATTTAAATAAAATAGAAAAGTAACGCCTTATGAATAACTCATAAAATAACGGGGTGTTACAGACTTCCTTCCTTAAAACAAAACTTCGTCCTCGAAGTTTAAACTCTTCCTCAAAATAAAGTCTCAAATTACTCACGAATGTCCAAAATGATCCAAAATCCACCAAAATTCTTCATATATCTCCAAAATAACTCATTTACTCCATATATCCAGAATCCGTCAAATTAAACACAACCTTAAAGATATCTCACATTTCTAAATCCTCGAAATCCATAACGACTTAATTCCTCAAATTTCAAAGTATACAACTTCACCACCATCTAAATCCACAAGATAAGATCACCTAATTCCATAACATAATACCAAAGTTTGAAACCACCAAAATTCTCATACTCCAAGGTAAAAGTATCACTTGCGAAGTTAAGAGCATGTCACTTTGATTAACGCTAATGGAAGACGGTTTACTAGGTTTTGGTGGGAGTGATGAGGAGAGGAAGGAGAATAAAGGGTCGGGTCGTGTCAGATCGGGTCGGGTAGGGATGCAATAATTAGAATAGTGAAATAATTTATGTAAATTAAGATTGATAGGCAAATATCCGTACCCTCTTTTCTCTCTAATTTTCTGATAACGACCACTGAAGAATGGGGGCACATGCTTCTCCCAGCCATATTATATCATATGGAAAATATTAGTATTAGTATATCGAAATAGTTGAAATGCAAAAACATTAAAATGATATAATAAAAATAAGCTTTCGGAGAAAACTTAAAAAATTTGCCAACCTACAAATCAAAACCAAATGATATTAAAAATATATTTCAAATATAAATGGACTTTTCAAGACAAATAGAATTTTTGGAGTTCTAAACGATTGAAAAATAAAAATGTTTTATGATACATTTTATAATTACGAGTTTAATCGTAAACAGGATAAAATATGAATAAATACTAATTTATAAAATTAGGGGTGTTACAATCTTCCCATTGAAAAATAGTTTTGTCCCCGAAACTTACCGGAATTCAAAAATAAAGTTACTTAACTTGAATAAAACGAGGATGTTTAACTCGCATACCAGTTTTGGTTTAAAAGATTTTTTTTTACAACTTTCAAGGTTATACGAAATCGGATGCAAATGTTTCTTCCTAGATGAATTGCGTTAAGCTACCCAAAGTTTAAAATATTTTAGATTACTAAAATCGCAGGTTAGAGTTATTTGATGAAATAACAATGATGAATAATATTTGTAAACGAACTCGAAGGAGAAAAAGTACCCAAAACATCTTCAAAACAACGCTAAAATGTCATGATTAAGAAATTCGACAACATTTAGTTTTAAGAAAACAAATTTTTTGAGAAATCAGATTTTCTAGTTAGTAAATAAAAATTGAACCAGTCGTCAGACGTTTTCAATAACAGATTCAAAGTCTACCGACAATAAAACAAAACTTAGACATACGAAAGTTTTCGAAAATGTTAAATTGTTTTACATAATAATCTTATATAAATCAAAATATTAGCAATTATGAAAGTTTTCGTAAAATTTAGACGCTCGTAAATCAAAATTTGAAACAATTTCGAAATACCTTAAAATAAATTATTAAGACATTTTGAAACAGGACTAAATATAAGCTATCAATCAAAAATAAAAAAAAAACGAAGTATAAGGTCCTTAATAGTATAACTCGAAAATGTTAAATTTCACGTTAACCGAAAAGTTTAAGTTGGTCAAAGTTTTTACAAAATGGGGATTTCAAAATTTGAAATTATGCCTCAAACCGTTAACAAATTCACGATAATCCGAATTTTTTATAAAATTAGTCAAAATTCGTAAATTATGGAGTTCGGTAAAAAGGTTGGCGGATAAATAAAACAAGGGTAAACGATAAATCAAAACAAAAGTTTTGTTTTTTAACTCGACAAGGGTCGAAGGGATTGAAAGCAGACAAGGTAGCATGACTCAAGAGAAGCAAATGAGAGGACGAAATTGAGAGTCAAACAGAGCTCTCAAGGATTATAGAGAATATTAACCATCTTGAGATTCCTATCACGACTCCCACACACACGGGTTCCTAATTCTTATCAAATTACGCTATGTCCAATATTAGGCATTAGGTTGCCCTACCCAGTCTTACAACCTCCAAAATTATCAACTGCTCCAACCTCCAATATAAAGTCTTGCATGATTATTCAATTGTTCATATGACACAATACTAATCCACAAATGCTTTAGAATCTAATCTCATTAATTAAGATTCCAACAGTTATCAAAGGATACCCAAACTCGTAAACGATAAAGCTCCTATATTCAAAGTTCATAAGTTTTGCACTCGAGGTATACCCAAAATTTCTCGAGTAAGGAACACTAACAAGATCCACAAACTTAACAACGTTCGGACACGAAGACATCAGAAACGATCATTAACATATTCTTAACATCATTAATAAATAGAGGTTAGAAAAGTACGTCAAACCTTAAGCACACTCATCCTTATATGAAATGACAGATACTCACAATCCCAATCACATCATTTGACCAAGGTTTCTGAGAAGTCCATCAAATTTTTAATCGTAACGGTGCAACGACAATATATTTAGTAACTCAACGAAGCCACAATCTTGTTGGTCTAACCACCTAAACTGAAAGTCCCAGCTAGATGGTCTATACTATAGTACTCTTCAAAACAACACAATAAGTCCAGACTATGATTATGCGAGATATTTCTTTTCTTCAAAGTTAACAACAACCTATCCAAGTTTAGATCACTCAACTCCAAAGTTCCTAGGTTACAACCTCACAACACAGCGATCAACGATCTAATCCTTAAGAAATGAGGGCAACCTATGTCAACCAAATATTCTAACGACATTAATGAAAGCATGTAATGGTACAACCTTTGGGCTAACACTTTAAATCACAATCTATGATCCCAAACATCCACAACACCTCCAATACGTAAGCATTACGTAGAAATCCTAAATTAATAGCATCAGTTATATAGTTCGGTTCTAAGTTAGATACTAGATATTCATCAAAATATGATATATCTTCACTGTCCAAACTTTATTCAACTCTAAGGCCTCTATATGATCAAGTAATCTATAATCCAAGGTTGATCAACCTCTAAGGTACAATCCTAATTCCATTAATCAACAAATACTATTCAGATCAATACCGAAAAGATCTTTACTTGATTAAAAGCAAGACAAGGTACAACTCACAATCCTCAAACCATAAGTAACAAGGGGTTAACTAAACCTCAAACATCTGTGACATCCCACGGGGTTTACCAAGACAGAATTCGGTCTAACCAAGGAATAAAGAGGAAGGATGGTAAAGTAGGAGAATAGAACAAGGATTCCCCATAAGAAGGCAGATGAAAGTTTTAAGAGAAGGATTAGCAGAAGCCGAGGCTAGAAGACAAGAATCAACGATCCTAAACTATTAAGGTCTTGAACTAGAGGAGTATCATCGGACCTTCAAAGTTCACAAGGGAACTTGCTGGTCTTCTTCGTCTCCTTGTAGAGGGACGACACACTAGTTTTGGTCGCTCCACCTGAACCCAAAGTGAAGTGAAGTCGCATCTAAGTCTACTGCACCATCATGGAACTGAAATCTACTCTTGATCATCTAACCAATAGCTTGAGAAAACTGAATCTGAGCTGGAAAGTCAATATTGTATCTTCCTTGTACCACCAAGTTGTCCACTTGAGTCAACAGGTCTTGAGAGTTCTATGTAAGTCTTGTCCCGATCTGGAGCATCATCACGTCATCATCTTGTTCATTCATCTTCTTCAAGGCAAAATAAACAAATATTCAATGCTAGTCAACGAGTTATAAGAACATATAAACCTAACAATTAAGTCCTTACTTTGGTTTCTACCCATCTCTCACTAATATTTAATTAATGTTCAAATTATTTACTGGTATTTTTCTTAAAATCAGGTGTAAGCGTCGGGAGCAACAATGCTCTAATACCATCTGTAATCCCCTAGAAATTCTAATGCAATACAATGGCGGAAACACTATAGATTAGAGATTAAAGCACCCTGATGTTCTATATGTTACAAAAGAGCGGTCAGTCAATACAAAAGCCACTATTTACAAAAAGGCTAAAATAAAATTCTCCAAATGGGTTTATACAAATCCATAAATAACAAGAATGAAGAAAGAGTAGGATTCACACTACTCGCTAGCTCACACCCAAAACCCAGCAGCAAAAACCTGTCATGTTATAAACATAATAGCCACATCAGTGGGGAGTAACTCGAACGTTCTCCCAGCCATATTATACTACCTCCGATTCAGAAAGATCTTCCCCTTTGTTTAATATATGTGCACAAGGCTAGACTTTTACTAGGAATAATACCAAAAACTAACTTCGAGAACTTTAGTCTTAACACATATCAGACTTCGGTCTCTAACTAGGCAACCCAACCATAATAGGACGACGAATTATCAATGCGAGGTCCTATCTTAAGTAATATACACCCTTACTGGATACCAAATGTATCTAGTTCAACTGACGACGACTAACACGATGCGATATCTAGCTTAAGGGCACAATGCACATATACTCCTAGACACCAATTGTATCCAGTTCAACAACCAATGCATCCCAAATATATAAATCAGCCTTATAGTTGATGGCAAAATAGTACATCCTAGACTGTATTACTCTAACCCCACCCTTGTCCTTATTCCATAACTCAAAAACAAACCATTATCAATATTCAAATGAGATAATCATTGGAAATAATAGGAAGATAAAATAGATAAACATTTTATATTAAAAAGGGACTTTCTATAAATAGAAACTTCCTAATTTAAGAAACTTGCTTAAAATATAAATATTCTTAGGGAAAATACGTAAATACTTAAAATAAGTGAAATGTACCAAAATAGTTTTTCTAATAGAGTAAACATTTTATTAATATCATTGTTATCGTAACTTTATATATTTCTAAATTTGTTATAAGAATATAAATCAACTATAATAAGTTAATATATAGTCTTTTATAAATATTTAGGAAAATTGTGTTGAAATGATAAATTTTAGAAAAGAAATGTTTAAAGAAAATGATATCAAAATTCAATGAGTCGACAGATTTTATAAACGAAACGAGATTTTACAAAGGTTTCAAATTATTTTTAGCAAATACAATTATCAATAAAAATACGAATTTTACTCAAAATAATAAATCGTAAATGATAAGAAATTATTAGTGAAAATAGTCTGACAAAAATGTATTTCAAACAAAAACGACTATTCTCTAGTTTATTAATACAAATCTTAAAACAAAATTTGATTTAGTATACCAGTCTCGATTATTATATTAAAATAATATCTCAACGATTTTAAGTTAAAAATAATATCTCAACGAAATATGACAAAATTATGAAATCGAAATTATTTAGTTACTAATGTTACGATAAACAGCAAATATTATAACGATCATTAATAATAAAATTACTAATGATTTATAAAACAATATCGAATAGTTGTAAATATTTATAAGCTACACAATATGAAATTATACTTAATTTTAGCAAATAATACGTAGCCAAAACTTTCGAAAACAGAAGTTCAAGTACTTACTACATACTACTACTCAACATACGATATAATACTGGCGAGTAACGCCCTAAAGTTACCTTATTAAAATCCTTCGATGAGCATGTTCTAATTGTATAGTCCAAGCTCCAAAACTTCGACAGTAAGGTCTTTATATTAAGCTCCAAGTTGTAGAATCGATAGTCTTCTAAGCATGATTCACCACGACAATCGAGAAGCCAAAAACAAAAGAATGAGACAAGGGTATTCCGCACAAGACGGAAAGGGAATTGATGTGTCAAATAGAACACAAATGCTTAATTGAATCAAGTCGATCCGACAACGTAAAGATATGAGTTGTCAAGAAAGTGACGCACACATGGGAAATGAGTAAGCAGGAAGTACGCACGAATAGAACCACATCAGGGGCTCGATAAACAGGAACCAGCAGGACACGAAGCAACATTAGCAGCATTAACATCAGCAATACAACGAATAGATCGAGGACGTCAAAAGCAATATTGATCAGCAACAACACGACCACAATAGCGATAACGAATAGCTTCAGAGTAACAAGAGTAGAGAAAATGGACGATTAAGAAATTAGGATGAAAAGCGGCTGATGTGCGACCCACATAACCACAAAACGACAAGAACGAGAATGAGACTAAATGAGCAGCAATCACGCACAACAAAAGAAAGCAGTCGAAAGATCGATCGGCAACAATCATGACGACATAGATAGTAGCAGAAACGTGAATTAATAAGGAAAGGGAAAGTTGTTGTCTTTACTTATGACCCACAAAACAATGACGATCAGAAATCAATCATTTTAACAACTACATCATTAACAATAACAGACGACAACAGTAGCAGACAATAGTACAACTAATGGAACACAAGGGAATGAATCAGCACGAACATGGCGTGGAGAACTAGTAAGCAACAATAGTAACGTGATGACCACAACACTCGTAAGCAACTCGTAAGACAACAGTACAACTAATGGAACACAAGGGAATGAATCGGCACGAACATGGCGTGGAGAACTCGTAAGCAACAATAGTAACGTGATGACCACAACAGCAACAATCAAAACGTACAACAACATTATAATAACGAAAATAGCAGTAGTTGTGAACAGAAAATAGAGAAGAAAAGAGGAACGAAGAACAAGGAAAGATGAAGATCGCAGTCACGCACGAAATTCGAACAGCAGCAAAGCACGAACAAAAACAACATCAAGGCGAGAAGACAGCAGCAGATGCACACGATAAAGAATCGGAAATCCAGGGTGAAAGAAGCAGAACACTAAACAACGACAATAGCACAAGTAGGACGACATAACAACAGCAATAATGACAAAAGAAGATAGAAAGAACAAAGAAGAAAACAGAGAAGAGGGAGGCTACCTCACACTGAAACAAAGGACAAAACGGAGCAGCACAAGCGAGTTAAAAATCGGACAGGAAAGGATGAGAAAGATGGGATCGTGGCACGAAATAGAGGAAAGCTAGAAGTAGGGTGGAACCCGAACAACAACAGCAGATGACCATGGCGGCAACCACAGCAGGTGGTGTGTGAAACTGATCCGGAGGCAGAAGAAGAAGAAGAAGAAGAAGAAGAAGAAGAAGAAGAAGAAGAAGAAGAAGAAGAAGAAGAAGAAGAAGGGATGAGTAGCAGACCAAGTGAAGAGGAAGGGGAAAAAGGAAATAGGTTTTAGTAAATGGGTTACAAAGATAACATGATAGGTGGTAAGCGATATCGAGACACAAGTAAACCCACGGTCAATCGAATTAAAACCGAGTTGAAATAATACATTATTTGACCAAATATAAATATCAAGAAATAATATATTCCTCGAAGTTAAAAATAAATATTCAAGACAAAAACGACGTTTGGAAAAATAATTAATTAGTTCGAAAGGAAAAGTAAAGTGCATCACAAGAATAAAATAAAAATTCGAGGTTGAAATAAACTTTCACAAGAAAATTAATAAATGTTCCATGGAAATGAATTAAGTTGATTTCTCGAGGAAAATAATAATTATTTTGACAAAGCTTAATTAAAACAAGATCGGGTTTGAAATAGAAATTCGAGCATAAATAAAAAGAATCTAGAAATCAAATTGCCAAAATAGAATTTCAACAAGAATTAAATGAACAGATAGATTGAAACGATATTAAAAATATATTTTAAATATAAAAGAACTTTTTAAGACAAATAGAATTTTAGGAGTTTGAAATTATTGAAAAATAAGTACGTTTCATGATCCATTTTAAGAATTACAAGTTTAATCGTAAACATAATAAAATATGAATAAATACTAATTTATAAAATCAAGGGTGTTACAAGAATAATCCCTAGTACATCTAATCTCATAATAATCCGAACTTAGGGTATCTTCCTCTCATAATAGTCTAAATGACCGATCACTTATTTTACCGGTCACCACTCTCTAAAATTCACACTAATCTTTCTCCTAACTATCCCTTAATTAGACTCTCCTAGGGGTGTGTTCGTTGGTCCAAACCCAGACGGAACCTGATAGACCCGAAGACCAGTCACCCCAAAATACAAACCCAGAGACCGAATCGGTTAGAAAAGGATCCAGACCTGACCCCCTTAAGATCGGGTTTGGACTGGGCCGGACTGGGAAATATAATAAATTTGAACTTTTTTAAAGTGTGGACCGGATCGGAGACTGGACACCACTTTTTTAGAGACCTGGAGACCAGAACAGTATACGCCTGGTCTGGTCTGGTCTGGTCCAGATCGGACGGTGCGAGTCGGCCCAGTTTACCGGTGGTGGAGTTGGTTTTGATGGTCACATACTCGCACAAAGGACGATGAGGAATCGGTGGTAGAGTTGGTTGGTACGAAAATGAAGTTGGGGAGGTTATGAAGGTGAATCGGTGGTGGAGTTGGTTTTGATGGATGTTGATGATGGTGACGAAGGTGGTACTGGAAGACAAAAGATGAGAGAAACATCATCTTACTTTTAATTTAACATGTTATAACAGTTACTATCCAATGAGTCTAGTTTGAGAATATGATATTTTAAATTGAGATTATTATGAGATTACATGTTTGGGATTATCCTAAGAATATGGGTAATAGTTTGGATTATTCTCATGAAATAATCCATTTTTTTAAACATAAATTAATTTCCCATTTTTAGTTTCCGTTGTATTGTAACAAACACTTATCTTTTTATCCCAGAAAACAAGCCATCAAAGAAGCATACAAGTCTGACTAATATGTTAAACAAACTAAATAGGAGTAATTCAAAGATGTATGTGTTGCAAGTTTTCTATTAGAATTTTTTTTTAAAAATTCCGTAGTAGAAAAAAGCAATCAAATTTTCTATTAGTAGATTATAATGTTGTTATAATTTCAAATCCTTCCATATTAGGAAACTAATTCGTTACATTTTAGCTCAGTCTTATCTATTTTTAAATGGTTTAACGCATTTGTCTCCCACTTACCACATGCTTCTTATTTGTTCATGATTCATATAAAAATGCATCATATTTTCTTTACATTCAATTCACCATTATCATAAAACCATACTTGTTAATCACTTAATTTTAAAAGGGTTTTCATCTCATTATAAACAAAGGTTCTAACAATATAAATATTATATTTTATCCACTCGCAATATCTTTTAATATTTCACTCATTTAAAAAATATTTTATTTTGTTTTTAGTCACGAAAGAGTATAAATTTCGTTACGGATACATTTAACTTTATTTCCAACACAAAAGAAGTGATTTTTTTACTAATATGGATCCCGATGATATTCAAAAACAGATGTCATCATCAAACACGACACCAATATGGAAAATCATTTCAGTCGCGTCGATTGCAGCGGGAGTACAATTCGGCTGGGCCCTTCAATTGTCGCTGTTAACCCCTTATGTGCAACTATTAGGTGTGAGCCATGCAATGTCCTCCTTAATTTGGTTATGTGGGCCAATATCTGGTATATTGGTCCAACCAACCGTGGGCTATTCGAGTGATCGGTCCAAGTCTCGGTTAGGTCGAAGAAAGCCTTTTATTACGGTTGGTACCCTTTTAATTTGCACTGCTGTTCTTTTAATCGGGTTTGCTGCGGATCTTGGGCATAAATTTGGCGATGATCTTACTAAGAGGACTAAACCAAGAGCCGTGGCCCTTTTTGTGGTTGGATTTTGGATCCTTGACATTGCCAATAATATCGTCCAGGTTAGTAGTATTTTTCAAATAGTACAAAAAATACTATTTGGGGTTGAGATTTGACGTATCATATTAAATTTCAAATGTTTCATTGAGTAGTGTTTATTATTTTGTGATAAAGGTATCGCATCTAACTTCAATATAGGATAATAAATAACATTTTTAACAAGCTAACTTTTAACAAAATATTATCATGTCATACACTATGATAACTAGTCATATATTGATAGGCATAAGAGTATTGTAACATTTCCTTATTACTTCGAACCATAACACGAGATTACTGGAGTTACTGATAATAAATTCTTATAATTATAGGATCCAAGCAGAGCATTCTTAGCCGATCTGTCGAGGGACGACCATGGAAAGATGAGATTAGCAAACGGGTTCTTCTCATTTTTCATGGCGGTAGGCAACATCTTAGGCTACGCTGCCGGGTCAGGCCCAACGTTGTACAAGATTGTTCCTTTCACAAAGACAACCGCTTGCGACACATATTGTGCCAATCTTAAAACATGTTTTCTAATAGACATTTTGTTTCTTTTGCTGGTAGTTGCGGTTCCACTTTTCATAGTGGCAGAACCGGAGATCGAGAGCCTTCATGACAACGGTATCCCCTTCTTCACCCAAGTGAAGACCTCATTTAAAAGCCTTGGAAGGCCAATGTGGCTTCTTTTTTTGGTTACCGCCTTCAATTGGATTGCTTGGTTCCCTTTTTTCATGTTCAACACTGACTGGGTGGGTCTTGAGATTTATGGGGGTAAACCTCAAGGAACAGCACAGGAGAAGAGGGTGTATGACATGGGAGTAAGAACAGGATCACTTGGGCTAATGTTAACAGCAGCAACATTGGCACTAATGTCCTTGGGCATAGACCCAATCTCTAAACTATTAGGGGGTGCAAGGAGGACATGGGGTGTTGTTAATTTTGTTTTGGCAGCCGCTTTAATATGTACGTTGCCATTAACCAAATCTGCCGAGAGTGCTAGAAGACATGCATCTCCAGGCATGCCGCCGAGTAGTGGCATTAAAACTGGCACTTTGGTCCTCTTTGCTGTCACTGGTATTCCACAAGCGGTAAGTATTAACCTTATTTATAATACATATCAAAGTAATTTCGAAGAACTAGTATCTTCTTTCACATTAGTGATTCAATTGTTTCAAATTTGTGTGATAGGCCACATTTAGTATTCCTTTCGCATTGGCCTCGATGTATTCGTCTGACTCTGGAGCTGGCCATGGTAATTAAACTCGTTTCTTCTTACAAAGATACCTAAAAGAGCAATACAATACAATTGATGATTTTTTAAAAAAAAATTTAACAGGTTTGTCACTAGGATTGATGAACTTGGCAATATGTGTACCACAGGTAACATGCATGTACTATTGATTAATTGTAATTTTATTAATAATTGGTGCGGCCTTTACTAAAACTTTGTGTATGTTTTATTTTTTAGATGTTTGTGTCACTAATTAGTGGACCATGGGATAGTTTATTTGGTGGCGGGAATTTACCAGCATTTATGCTAGGAGCAGGCGCAGCAGTAATAAGTGGAATTTTAGCACTTACAGTTATCCCACCTTCCAGTGCCAATGCATGATAAGCAGACTACCTTGTTATGTCCCTTTGGTGAACATCATGCCATGATTGAAGAAGCATCTTGAGAATAATAATAATCAACGTGATTCGAAAATGGTTGAAAAAATTCAGTTCTTCTACATTACACCATTATATGTGAGGTTAAGGGTGGAATATTTACAACCCTCGTTTTCAAACCTAAAAAGCCTCATTTATAATATATATTTTTCTCGCTCTAATGAGGAAAAATATCCATAAGGCTACAATGTCATCAGATTGTGTATCAGATGCGTGCACAACTTTGTAAAGATGAATGTAGCCATTTGAAACACTTCAATGACCATTTTTTTTCTTTACTCTGTAATACTCTCTGTAATGTCTCAAGAATAATCTATTATGTAACACATGAGCTACTAAGGAATGTTACATTGTTGTAAGACTGTCTTTAATTTTGTTACAAGAAAAGGATGATGATAAAAATACTTAAAGGTTTCGGCATTTTGACATACGTACAATAAAGATATTAACTATCCGCATCTCGTATTAAGATGACATATATTTGTATCAATAACATCCTCATTTCCATCATCAACATCGTGCACCAGGAAAGCAACAAAATTATTAGAAATTGAGGATGGGAGATCAATAATTGGATCAGGTTCCAGACTTTTTCCAGGCAATTGCTTCTTGTTGGCTTATGAGTAAAACTCGTACCTATGCCATAACTAGGAAAATCCTAACTCATCCAACGATATTTATATTACCTATTACACACAATTTATCAACAACACGTAGTAAATAGCAAGTAACGAGTATCAAACCACAGAGATGGCTAAATAGACTAGGGTGAGGAAGACTAAGTACAACAAAGCTAGAAACACAATTAACTATACCTAAGAGGAATAACAATGGAAACTAGGAATGATGGAAACTAAAACTAAACCTATGAAAGGGAGATTTTCATTGAATTGGGTTGTGATTAGAATATAAATGTAGGGTTTTCAACTAACAGAGCAATAAACAAGAAATGAGATTCTTATGGTAGGTAAAGATCTTGGTGTAATCCAAGCCACAATTGGATAGATTAATACTCCATCCCATCCATGTCAAAAGTTACATGGGTCCACTTTTTTGTGAGGAGAAAAGTGGGTCCATTGGTGTGGATGAGAGGTAGTACAAAGTATCTCACATCTAAAATATCATCAATCTTCCCAAATACCCACAACAATTATGCTCAATAACATTCTGTGGACGTCCGTCCGCACCACCCAGCGCCCCGCGCGCGCCCGCGCAGGACCGACCAGGTTTTTCAACATGTTGCGACGGCCACCCACGCGGCCCCTTACCGGTCGGAGGCCGGTCCGATCTTGCGTACGGGGTGATGTCTCGGACCTCGATTCGGATGACGATCCGGACTTGTACTAGACGGGTGCAGGCACCCGTGTTTTCGTTTGGAATCGATCGAGTCGTGGTTGTAAATGTTTAAAGGCCAATTTGTTTGGTAAAGTGACCTTTTTGATGAACTGAATTTGTTGCCGATTTGTGGAGTCGCCACCGAGTCAATTATGGGGACTCGGAAACCGTTCAAGTCAACTTTGATCCTTAGCCGGCTCAAAGCTGAGGGGCACGGGACCTAAAGATAAGACTTGTACCCTTAAGCACTCCATGACTGGAATGACTTACATTGCCAATGGTTTCGGACATATGGAAACCGTAGATTCTGAGTAAGGGGTGAGGGTACGATTGGGAAGCCAACATCCGATAGATGTCAACACCCAATCCCGCCCGCACTATAGCGACCTCTACTAATCAATCGGTGGGCTGATAACCTAGTTCTTTTGTTGTGGTAGAAATACTGTAACATCCATTGTTTTAACCTTATACGTTTTGCTACGACGGTTTATTTAAGGACAAGTAGGTTTTGTCGTCAAACTAGTTGCATTTACATTCTTTGCATGCGATTTCACGTGACAAGCAGGTCATGAAAAGATGCACATAGGAGAGTAAAGAGTACTAATATTATATGTATTAGCAAGTCAGTTTTAACGCGATAATACAGATATTAGGCATTCTCGTGGTATTCTGCTTAAAGTGCGTCGGTTCGGTATTAATGGAGATGTGTCAAACCTAGTAAGGCGAGCACCCGGACTAATACGGAACCCGACCATCACTTGTTCAGTTTTAGTTGTTTTACATTTTGAATCCCGTGTTATGTGATTTAGCATGCGATTATAAGGTCATAAAAGCAATAAATCATACAAAAAATTGTAAATGCGAATGTAAGTAAATCACGTTATGAGGAGTTGCACCCTCAGAGTATACACTAAAGGGACACGATGCATGGATAGTTGAGAACGGATCTCGGAATTGCTCGGGTCTATTTAGTGTATTTTAGTATTTGCGGTTGAATTTGGGACATTACGTGTTTTAGTATGTGTTTGTGGACCTAGTGTCCACGTCTAGTATTATCGTAGTGCATAGTAATAAAAGTGCAAAAATGTAAAGTTTTGTTTAGACGACAACATAGTGACGATTCGACTTCGACAGGCGGATCCTCCTAGCTTGACCGGTGATTTCGGCAGAGTTTCGTTACCGTTGACCCCTCCTGCGGCTACTCCGGCAGAGCTCTGTTACTATGGACCAATTCTGAAGCTAATCCGGCAGAACTTCATTACTAGACTCTAGCTAGTCGAACACAGCCACCTCGGGATCGAGTGGAGTGCTCGAAGGTGAGGAGTGGCGTCGATGTCGCTTATATCAGAACTACGATCGAGTGGATCATTTGCCTCGGGTGTCGGAGTGCGAGCCCTTAGCGAGAATGTAGAGGGAGAAGAGAATAGTGAATTGTTTCGATAAATGAGGTGGGGGGTATTTATAGGTGTTTTTGGCCCTCGTAACCCATATGGACTCCTGAGTCATGGCCCTCGTAACCTGGCTCAACTAGGACGTTACGATTGGGTAACTGCGGCTTTCGCGGAGATAACTCGCTGTTTGCAAGTCATGGTGAGGCCGTTGGTGGTGGAGTCAGCCTCAGCTTTGCCCATCGTGGGTCCAGGCCTTATACTGGAGGTTAGTTACTATTCTCACTTTTGCATTTTAGGTTCTGCTTAGTTTTGGCTTAGTTGTTCTAACGATGTTTTGGGATTTTGCAGGCTTGGATCTATTCCTACTTCCCCTGTTTGACACCTAAAACGGTGCGGGTTCACCCGAAGAGATTCCCGGCGGGGATCGAGGTGAGGTTGGCTCAGCCTAAGAGTACAATCAGCCACTACCCGTCGAAGAATGCGCTGGTTAACAAGCTACGCCTCGAGGATGTAAGTTTTCTCTTTATAGCCTATTTTATTTAGTGGCCCCCAAGGTTTAGGATTTATTGAGATGTTGGTTTTATTTGTGTAGTTTGTGGCCCGCCCATGGGCCGATTATGAGGGCGTGACCGGGTATGTGGCTGCGGAGCTGAGGCCTCGGAGTTATAGGAGGATACTCCTTCCTGCGTTGTTTCGCCTGGTTTGGTATCTGGGCGAGCGGTTGGTGCGTCAGTGTTTATATGATGACTTTAGGGTGCCGGTTGATCCTTCTTGGACCATGTTTAGACCACCGACTGCCGCAGAGGTCCTCGAGGGTAGGGACGGAGAAGAAGGGGATGCGCTCCTGGTGCCTGGTGCCTCCTATCTATCTCATGTCAGCCAGTGGCTAGCTTGCCACCGCCTTGTGGTAAGGTTCTAATCTTTGGTTCTAAGGTTGTTTTGTTCTATGGCTTAGCATTTTACTCTTTTTCTGATCGACCTGCTTCCCTTCCACCTAGCCGACCCGGCTGACGCTATTCAGCCCCCAGACTTCCCCTTGATGCTACTTAGGGTGGATGCGGCTGGGATAGCTTTCACAGAGCCCCTCCCCCCGTGTTCTGCCGAGGAGATGGACGCTGGGATAAAGTGACGTGACCGGGTGTACCGGGTGAGTTTTGGCTTTCGTTTTTTGGTTTGGGTCTAAGAGTTAAGATTAGTTTGTCTAACTTTCGTGGTTTCATCTTTCAAGTTTCATCGGCTTGCCATCAGCGGTTGTGGCAGGCCACAAACCGCTTCCGGGCCTATGCCTCGTGGGTTTCCAGTAACAGTTCGGGACCTCGATCGACGAGTTTGCGTGACTAGGGTGGTTTTCTAGGCTGCTTGTGCGTTTTTCTAATGCTTAGGTGTATGTGTAGGATGTCTCGGATATGGTGGGGCAGCTGGAGACTCGGGTGACCGAGATTGAGGCGGAGGCGGCTGAGGCGCGAAGCTCCTGCAATCTCGGGCCGACGAGATTGCCCAGCTTAAGGAGCGGCTGGCTCGGTCTCAAGGGGAGACCTCCGTGCAGGGTGAGGCTAGGCATCGAATTGAGAGGGAGGTTGAAGCTGAGGCCACGGGTCATGCTACGGGGGCTACCGAGGAGGTTGGAGGAGCCCCCAAGACGGTTACCTTAGACATGTTGTCGGGAATGGATGGTAGTGAGTCTTCTCTTCTGGATCTGGAGGATCTAGGTTTGGACGACAATATTTGTGAGGTTGTGATGGCCATCGGTGCGGCTTCAAGGGGTCCTCCCTAGCCTCGATTTGCGTATGAATTTGTATATTTTGTATATTTGCTTGAGATTTTTAGTATTTGAATTAGTTGGATTAGTCTTGTGTTTTTGTTTGGTGAATATTTTACCTAGATTGACGAGTAATAACTTTTGCGTACATTTTTTTGCGGTTTGATCTTAGTTTAAGATGCGTTGGAGTTGTATGGTAGTACGAAAAGACGAAGACAGTTCCTTTTGGATGTTTTGAAATGCGTTAGTTTGAGCCGGGGATCGGATCAGGTAGTACGTCGATTAAAATGTTTTGACCTGAGACGGGCGAGATGTAAAACATTAACGTGTTCTGACCGAGTATATTAGGAGATAAGCGTAGTTGTTTTGATATTTAAAATCAACTTTTGAAAAAAGAGTTAGACCACTTTTTGCATACTCATAACATTGCCTTATTAGGCTACAGACGCGATTTGATAATAACCGTTAAAAGGCTACAACACGCCTAGGTGGGATAGATTATCCCCCTAAAAAAAATGAAAAGACACCAAAGTCTTGTGCCTCCGACAGGTGAACTCGCGTTCCTGCAGCTCCTGCATGGGTATTTCGGTCTCCGGAGCAGGTTTTGGTGACTTCGGGAGGTCGTTTCCGATGTCCGAGGTATCGCGTCGTAGCTATGGGGATAATGCAGGATCAGTGTTTTTACTTTTGGGTCGCTCCAGATGCTGGATGCCTAGGGATTGGCACCTAGGCTAAGGTTCTCGGGTTCTGGGTCGCCTGGGCTCGGGCGGCTGGAGACCAGGGCGCTTGGGTCAGGGCGGTTCGAGTCTTGGTTATGGAAATATTTGTTGTTTCCTAATTGTTGTGGGATTAGGGCTATATATACGGGTTTTGTGGGTGCTTGTTTTAGACATATTAGAATATTTATAGGGTCTAGGACATCTATATTTAGAGTCATGTCGGGTTTCGTGAATCTCCTAACCAAGTGGGCGGGTTATTTTAGGAAATGCAACCCCGAGGTTTGTTCAAATGATGGTTTGTTGACGGTTGTTGCGCTGAGTCGAGTAAAGATACAAGATGACTTCCTATTGGCATGTTCTAAGTTTTGGGACCCAGAAGGCCATGTTTTTGCTTTCCCCGAGGGTAAAATTTGTCCTCTCCCCGAAGAGATAGATGCTATAGGTGGGTGGAGTTCGGTTCGGCCTTGCGTGCCGTCAAGGGATGATGCTTATGTGGATCAGTTTTGTCACTTTTTGGACCTTTCTTCGTTGGAGGAGGCTCAGGTTTTCTTTGGGAGAGACAACATTGACATAGGGTTGCTTTTTAGGACATTCTCACAGGCTGGTTCCTATAATGTTTTTGCCCTAGCATGTAGGCGTGCTTTCAACATGGCGGTGGCTCGTTATCATCTTTTCGAGGATGCGAGGGCAGGCGAAGGTTGGGGTAACCCTCGAGTGTTGGACGTGGTAATGGGGATGGAACATGAACGATCACCCTCTTTGCTTATTTTGGGTGAGCTTATTCTAGGTCTCGATGCTCGTGCCCGACTCCACAAGATATATTTTTGGGGTTCCCGGATCATTTTACAGGTGTTTTTGGTGTCATGTTTTCTTGTAGCTTGGATTTTCGTTTTTTTTTTGTGGTTGCTTTGGTTTGAAGGTGTGACGTTTTGTCGTGGTTTGTGCTGGTTTGGTCGACCCTCCCCGAGGCTTCAAAGGTTATAACTACAGGGGTTTCACGGGCCGAAAGACGGTGCAGGTGTGGAGCAAATGTCACAAGGAAAAGGAGTGGCTTTCCTATTTGGCTAAAGGGCAGTTGATCATTAGGTGGTCTATCTCGTGGTGGAATATCAGTGGGCGTACCGGATTTCCATTTTCGTCTTCAACCGAGGCTTTGTTAATACTATCTATGAGGGATCAACTTAATATTTATCCGGGCGTGTTGTCGAACCAAATGAGTGTCAACCTCCCACTTCGGAGACTACTGAGGATACTTCTAGTCTCGACTTATGGACAGAGGATTCGATTAGGGAATTTATGGTGTCTTGGGAGCAGAGGTTTTCGCGTCCTGTCATTGTTGGGAATGTCCGACCGACACCGCTCCCGTCTGGGGGGTTTGTGAGCACCCGTCAGGACAGGGAAATTCAAAAGTTAGGAAGACAATGCCACTAAGAGACGAGGAGGTGACTGGAAGGAATGTCGCTAAGTGCCTGACCAAAGACAGCGTTACCGATCCTAGGTCCTTCAGTTCATCTATGCGGGCCAAGACTAACGAGACCCATATTGAAAGTGTGAGTGAGGAAGGGTTGTGGGACTGGCTGGGCTCGCCTTTGGCTAGGGTGGTGGAAGCTCGCGTTCAGAAGACCGATGATGAGAAACACAAGCAGATACACCCGAATGGCAAGGGAAAGAGAAAGTTGGACCACTAGAGTCCAGCCATTTTGTATTATTAGTTGATATTATATATGTGGCGTATTAGTATTAATTTTTTGTGGAGTTTCGACACATTGTTGGTTTCCGGTATAAGCGGGTCTCAGATGCTTGATGTAAATGCCTCGACAAAGGCTCGACTTAACCAAATTTTATTGTTGATGAGAAGCACATTGTTATTATTTTTTTTCTTTTTTCTTTTTTTTTGTCGGGTGGCTCGCAACTCGATTCTTCATTTTAACCGGAGCGCCCTTTCGGGTTTTCGCTCCGTCCTCTGCTCACCGTTTTTTTTACGGCTCGCAACTCGATTCTTTATTTTGCCCGGGACGCCCTTTCGGGTTTTCACCCCGTCCTCGGCTCGTCATTTATTTATTTTTTATTTTTTTTCATGACGGCTCGCAACTCGCTTCTTCATTTTTCCCGGGGTACCGTTTCGGGTTTTCACCCCGTCCTCGGCTCATCGTTTGTGCTTCGTCATTTAAATCACTCATTAGTCGGAACGTGGTAAGAGTCTCGGTTTGTACGTGAATCGAGTAATCGATTTTTGTATTTATTTGCTTGTTATTTTGGTTGTGCCCAAAGGAGGGTTGCCTACATATCCGCTTTTAAACGGAAACAAACCATGTTCGTAGTTCTTTCAAAAACGTGAATGATTTTGCTTTAGACTCGTTATGCCAATTATCGATGCGAATTTTTTTTTTCTTTCTTGTTGTTTTGCATGGCTTCCCCCTTAAGTCGGAGGTCGGGAGGGGGTTGTTGGGATGTCTATGGGTAGTATCGTTTGAGTTGGTCCATGTTAGTTGGAGTTGAGAACTCTTGACCGTCTAGGTCGGTGAGGATCACGGCGCCCCCTGAGAGTATTTTCTTAACGAGGTAGGGGCCCGCCCAGTTTGGTTTGAATTTCCCTCTAGGATCGACGGAAAGGGGTGCTCTAATGGATTTGATTACTAAATCTCCCTCGTGTATGTTTCGGGATTTCACTCGTTTATTAAAGGCTTGTTGGACGCGTTGTTGGTACGCTTGTACATTGGATAAGGCATGTATCCTACGCTCATCTAAGAGTACTAAATCGTCGTATCGTTTTTGGTTCCATTCTTCTTCGGGAATACCGCTCTCAGCTAATATCCTTAGGGATGGTATTTCTAGTTCTACGGGTTGTACGGCTTCGGAACCGTAGATTAGGTAATAGGGTGTGGCTCCGGTGGGTGTTCGATAGGATGTTCGGTATCCCCATAAGGCGAAGGGGATTTTGTTTGGCCAATCCCGGTAATTGTCTATCATTTTTTTAAGGATTGTGGTGATGGTTTTGTTAGCTGCTTCTACGGCCCCGTTTGTTTGAGGTCTATAGGGTGAGGACTTGTGTTTTTGGATTTTATATTTGTCGAGGAATTTTTGGGTGTCGGCCCTGAAGTGAGCCCCCTGATCACTTATGATTTCATGAGGTATACCGTAGCGGCAGATGATATTATTTTGTAAGAATTTGACTACTTGTTTTGAGGTTAGTAAGGTGTAGGAGGTGACCTCTATCCATTTGGTGAAATAATCGACGACCACTAATATAAAGCAAAGTCCGTCGGTCCCCGATGGGTGTACTTTTCCTATGATGTCTATTCCCCAAGTAGAGAAAGGCCAGGGTGTGGCTATAGTGAGTAGTGGATACGGCAGTAGGTGTTGGATGTTGGCAAAGATTTGGCAATTGTGGCAGTGACGAACATGGCGTCGGCATTCTGCCCTAAGGTAATCCAGTAATAGCCCAGTCTCATTATTTTTCGGGCTAGTAGGTGTGCACTCATGTGAGGTCCGCACTCTCCGTCATGTACCTCTTCCATGACTCTCTCGGATTGGTTTTTGTTTTTGCACCTAAGGAGGACTTCTTGTGGGGTACGTTTGTATAATAGTCCTTGATTCAGGACGTAATGGGTGGCTTGCATTCGTAGGGCTCTTTTGTTCTTGGTGTTAGTGTTGGGTGGATATGATCCGTGGGTTTTAAAGTCTAGGATCGATTTGTACCAGGGTTCCTCGGAGGTATCGTCGGTTTCGAGGTTATGGATGTAGGCTGGTTGTTCACTTCTGTCTACGCAGATAGGCATAGAGAAAAGGTGATTGAGCATGTTTATTAGTGAGGCTAGTTTGGATAACGCGTCAGCGAATTGGTTTTCTTCGCGGGGTATGTGTATGAAGTCGATTTCGATGAATTCCCGGGACATTGTTTCCACTTTGGTTTGGTATGGGATTAGGCTTTCTCTATAAACCTTCTATGTTCCCGTTGCTTGGTTGATAACTAAGGATGAAACCCCGTGTACTCTAAGGTTTTTATCTCCCAGAGATATGGCTGTTTTTAGTCCTATTAAGCAGGCTTCGTATTTGGCTGTGTTGGGGAAGTCTAGTTCGATGGAGGTTCGCTTGTTGCAGGCTCATTGTCGTTTGGTCAGGGGGGGTCAGTGATGGGTTCAACCTAGGGTTGTTGTTCACGATCTCTTTTTTAGGGTGAAGTTAAGCGGGCCATTTGTTGTAGCCCTTGTGTTTTAGTCAGTCGTTATTGATAAGTGGCACAGTGTCGAGTCTTTAAGCGTTAAAGTAAATTACTGAAAGAAGTCAAGCGATTGTCAAGGTATGTTTGTAACAAAAGAGAGTGGTTTTATTGATAAATAGTAGATGGGCTAGATGCCCGTGATTTTGTTTGTTGGGGGAGGCGGAAGACATGTCCCTTCTCACCTCCCTGGACTCGATAAGGACAAAAAAAGAAAGACATTTATTATTATTACTTAGTCTAGGCCCTAAGACGAACTAGACTCTGACTAAGACCGGTTATACGTGCCTTTAGAGGAACCTTCGTTGATGGGGCTCTCGGCGCTCACGCGGGTCGCTCTCTTGGTAACTGGAGCTAGTCCTCCTTCGAAGACACCCTACGGGGACGTAGATTATGCGTGCTATTTATATATGATTATTCCGTCTTTTACGCACGCATTTCCATGCATATCGAGTAGCATTGTCTACCATT
Organism: Agrostemma githago; assembly: GCA_958450325.1. Taxonomy (NCBI): domain Eukaryota; kingdom Viridiplantae; phylum Streptophyta; class Magnoliopsida; order Caryophyllales; family Caryophyllaceae; genus Agrostemma; species Agrostemma githago. Next base: position 36,889,279 of record OY288261.1, read on the forward strand.
TTCCCCCGAATTTGATACTTTGTGGTCATCTTGCATCTTATGCAGGTTTGAACCCGTGGACGCATAAACAAGGCAAAAATCGTGCTTAAAGATGAAATCTTTTGCGAAATAAGAAAAGAGAATGATCATTTCCAAACGGGTCTACTTAAAACGTGAATATCTTGAGTTATACAAGTTCAATTGAGCTGATTCTAGTTGCGTTAGAAAGCACTTTCCCATAGCTTTCCAACGATATATTACACGCTCGATTTGAAGAAGTAACGAAGAAATGGCATGCGTTTGAAGTTGAGCGTGCAGTGCTGAGAACAGAAACAGGTCACAAATAGTCGAACGACTATCCAAAATAGTCGACCGACTATTCTCGAGATTGAACGAAGACCGAGACTTTCCTTATTTAATGTTTAGGGTTAATAAGACTTTTGGGCTTTTGTTTTAATTTAGTATTTAAGAAACTATTAGACTAGAATTTATAGACTACCTCTTCTTTTATTCTTTTAATTTTCTTTAGACTACTTCTTCACTTATGTTTTACTCTCTTGAAATTTCTCTCTACCCTCAACTTTTAGATCTCGATTTCTGAATTCTTTTCTACCCTTCCTTTAAAACTTGGTAATCTAATTCTTTCTTTGTTCTTCCTTAATTCTCTTTTTTTCTTAATTATTTCTCTCTTAATCTTATTAATTCTTTTAAGCTTAATTTCTCTTTAGATCTATTTGCTATGCTTAATTTATTTATTATCTTTATTATTATTGTCGTAATTTTTTTCTATGAGTAGCTAATTTCCCTTGCTAGGGTTTAGGGGATCCTTGAATTGAATACGATTGCTAATTAGTTTACACATTTGTCAATGATATTGTGTCTATGTTGTTAATTGTAGCATTTAATTGAGATTAATTGATTTAGTCAACGTAATTGATTAATTGAATTGGTGAACTCGAACCTAAGATCGGAAGCTTGGTAAAAGTTAGACCTGCTACAACACATTAATTTGCCCTAATAAGATCGGAAGCCGTTAGAAGCATTCTAGGGTGAATAGCGGACCGGAAGGACCTTTTCACTACCCCTTAGACCAATATCTGTGATAGACCTGTGACCTAGACTGTGACCGTAGCAAATTCATGGTGAACCGACGATCCTAGTTTTCCCTCTATATTTATTCATCCTTATTCATCTTGCTTATTTTAGTTATTCTTCTTTTTACTTCTCTTCCTTCACTACTTTTAGATTAGGTAACCACAATCAACCCCCCCCCCCATTTTGTTACTTAGATAAACTTTAATTACGAGTAGAATTTATTTGTCTCCTTGTGGATACGATCACGACTTCCCTAACTATATTTTTAGTTAGACCGAAGTTGGTTATCTTTGATAGGTATACAACTAGCTTATCAAATTTTGGCGCCATTGCCGGGGAGACGGTTACTTTTACTTGTCATTTTAGTTTATCTTTTGTCTCAGGGAACTTTCAGTTTCTTGGGACGATTATTTTTATTATTATTATTTTTATTATTTTTATTTTTATTTTTATTATTATTATTATTATTATTATTATTATTATTATTATTATTATTATTATTATCATCATCATCATCATTATCATTATCATTATCATTATTATTTTGTTTTCTCTTACTTTTATTTTTCTTAGCTTTTTTAGTCATTTTTATTTATTTATTTCCATCATTATGACTATCTTTTACTTCCCTCAGTGTGAACATGAACCACTGTATATTTATTTTGATAGACTTGACTCTTTTATTACTCAAAGTGGCTATCATGTGAGTGTTTGGGAGGTGAGTCATATGATTTATGATGGTGTCGATGACGCGACACGAGCTTATATTGAGGGAAACTGTGAAGGCAGGTTTAAATACATGTCTTATGTGAAACGATGGGCGCTACTCCAATATTTAATCCGAAACAGTTTGGAGTCAGAGATAAAGAGGAAGGCTGAGGTATCGGAGCTTAAGGCGATGATGCAACAACTTATAGATATGATAACTTTAAAGGAAAACGAGCATGATACTCCATGTAAGTTAGATACTAGAGTTAATTTCTCACGTTCAACTGACTATGTTATGACTGAATCTGTTGCATCTATTAGACAGGACATATGCCCATTTGATGAAGATGATGATGATGTGTATAGTGTTCAGTCTCACTTCGTTCCCCAAACCCCTATGATTTCTAACTTGATGCAGGATGATGACTTGCATTCCTTGGATACTTGTGAACCATCTTATTCTCCTTCGGAGCAACTTTCACACCCTTTAATCAAGTATTCTTCTCATTTTGTGAATGTTGTTGTCGCAAACAATGATTGTGAGATGGAAAGTGTTATATTTGAGGAAAACGCGTGTTTGGATGCTTTGACTAATGTTCTTTCTGAGGATAACAATGAGAATTTTGGTTCATGTGAATTTGAGAGTTTGTCATTTGATGTCAATTTTGAGGTTTTGGAAAGAGGGTTGAACAATAGAGAAGCTCGTGAGTGTGAGAGGAAAGTTCAAACGGACGAGAGTCGAGAAAAGAGTGCACTTTTGAATGATACTTTGAGTGAAGAGAGTTTCAGCATTGAGGATACTTGGGATTGCGAATCTGATTTCTTTGAAAAACCTACTTTAGAGAAATTTGACTTTTCCCATTGTTTAGAAGAGGAATCTCCTTCACCCATTGATTATCTTGATCTCGATTCCTTTACACCTTTACTTAAGCCTATGATTATGGATGACGATTGTGAGACTCTTTTAGAAGAGATTGTTTTGGCTCTTGATTTATCGTTTGATGGTCGTCTTCTTGAGAGCATTGAAGATGGTGATAATAATAATTCCTTAGCTTCGAGGGAGTTGAAGAGTATAAGTTTGATGCTTTGAGTAGTTTTGAGTTATTTGACTCTCCTCTTGTGCAATTTGTGTCAAATGATAAGACTTGGGCTAATTTTGAGATATTTGGTATTTATGACTTTTCTCATAAACTAATCACTACTCTTCTTACTTATCATACTTATTATTGGTCATGCTTGTTGATATTGATTCCTTATGACCACTTTGCTGCTGATTGGTCTAGCTTGTTTAACAAGCTAATGCGATCCTTGACCTATTTGTTTAGGCAATTCACATAGGTTACTAAGATGTCTTCTATATCTTTTTTTTGCTTCTCTTGTGTTTTTTTTTTGTTTTGTTTTGTTTTTTTTTTTGTGTAGGTACCGTTTTTGCGACGGAGACATCGACAAATCCGATTATGAAGAGGATGCTTCGATGCGTTTTGGGGAGGTCTCCTTTATATGTATCTTGTAAGTAGTCTCATTTTTTTTTTCCTTTTGCACTTTCATCGTGTTTCATATCTTTCCCCATATTTTTTATGCCTCTTATTATTTGTTGTACACAATGAGGGCATTGTGTGATTTGGTTTGGGGAGGGTATGCATCTTCGTTGTTTTCATTCATCTGCATATTTATTGCATTTCCGTTTGCATAAAAAAATCACAAAAATATGTTTTTGCATATAGTCGAGTCGGAATGGTTATATAATGATGATGATGATGATATTGCTTCTATGTCTTCATTAGCTTGCTTATGCCTTGCATCGTTAGCGTTTTTTGTATATAATAACATGCGCCATTCTCTTATCATTGATTGACTTTACTGAACGAATAAACTTGACTCATTGTTGGCAAACTACTCAGAATTGTAAGGAATTAGAGCTTTAAACTGATGACATTCATGATCAATTTCTTTATTTTTAAGAGTAGTACTCCTTATGAGACATGTAAACATCAAATTGCATAAGCATGACATTCGTCTCTTAATACCTGCATGCATTCGATTTGTGGTTTTGACACGTATGAAAGAGGCAATCTCCTTTCTTTTATCTAATCCCCATGAACTTCACATAGCCAAATTCACCCGTTTATTAACTACATACCATAAATCGCCTACCCTAGTAAAGCTAGTTGGTTAATTAGACGGAATTTATTATTTCGGGTGAGATTTGGTACCATGTTGATTGAAGAATGGAATTGGAAATAAAATGAATTGAAAAGAAAAAATCAATGAAGAAAAAGAAGAAAACGAAAGGAAGAAAAAAATAGAAAAGAAAAAAAATGAAATAAGACAAGAAGAGGAGTATATTTTTTTTTTTGCTATGAGAAAAGAATTGATCTCTCTATTTTCGTAGTTATTGGTGCGAAGCCGATTATAATAAGTGTCGGAATTAAGATGCTTAGTACCATGTTTTATTTCTTTGATTGAAGTTTGTTAAGAATGGAATGATTCTAATGTTTGGTTGTAGTTGTACTAGCTTGGCTTTTACCTCCACATATCCATATCATTTTGCCCCTTCTTACTCGATTAGCCTCACTTTATACCATATATATATATGTAAGTCCTCGACATGTGTCTTGATCCAATTGAATACATATGTACGGTTGGTAGAGATTGATAACATGTTAGATTGCATGCATGTTCTTGTAGGTCGCAGTTAGGTGAGTGTTTTGTCTTTTCGATTCTACATATATTCACAATATCACCCATAATTGAGTGATGAGCGACCCGTGAGAGTCCGACATAGAGCAGTCTTGCAAGGTTGACGGTTCAGTTTTATTATCACTGATTTGGTTTATTGTGTTCGGTTGTGTGCATTTACCTTAATCGCTATGCATTAAATTGGTTTTGGCGAGTCAGAAGCATGATTAGATTTGAGTTGTATACCATTCCATTAGGATGTTTTTCATTGTCGTGTGCTTGCTTGAGACAAGCAAGGGTTCCGTTTGGGGAGGTTTGATGCGTGCTATTTATATATGATTATTTCACCTTTTACGCACGCATTTCCATGCATATCGAGTAGCATTGTCTACTATTTTCCCGCGAATTTGATACTTTGTGGTAATCTTGCATCTTATGCAGGTTTGAACCCGTTGACGCATAAACAAGGCAAAAATCGTGCTTAAAGATGAAATCTTTTGCGAAATAAGAAAAGAGAATGATCGTTTCCAAATGGGTCTACTTAAAACGTGAATATCTTGAGTTCTACAATTCCAATTGAGTGGATTCTAGTTGCGTTAAAAAGTTCTTTCTCTTTGCTTTCCAACGATATATTACACGCCCGATTTGAAGAAGTAACGAAGAAATGGCAAGCGTTTGAAGTTGAGCGTGCAGTGCTAAGAACGGAAACAGGTCACAAATAGTCGAACGACTATCCAAAATAGTCGACCGACTATTCTCGAGATTGGACGAAGACCGAGACTTTCCTAATTTAAAGTTTAGGGTTAATAAGACTTTTGGGCTTTTGTTTTAATTTAGTATTTAAGAAACTATTAGACTAGAATTTATAGACTACCTCTTCTTTTATTCTTTTAATTTTCTTTAGACTACTTCTTCACCTATGTTTTACTCTCTTTAGATTTCTCTCTACCCTCAACTTTTGGATCTAGATTTCTGAATTCTTTTCTACCCTTCCTTTAAATCTTGGTAATCTAATTCTTTCTTTGTTCTTCCTTAATTCTCTTTTTTTCTTAATTATTTCTCTCTTAATCTTATTAATTCTTTTATGCTTAATTTCTCTTTAGATCTATTTGCTATGCTTAATTTATTTATCATCTTTATTATTATTGTCGTAATTTTTTTTATGAGTAGCTAATTTCCCTTGCTAGGGTTTAGGGGATCCTTGAATTGAATACGATTGTTAACTAGTTTACACATCTGTCAATGATATTGTGTCTATATTGTTAATTGTAGCATTTAATTGAGATATATTGATTTAGTCAACATAATTGATTAATTGAATTGGTGAACTCGAACCTAAGATCGGAAGCCTGGTAAGATTTAGACCTGCTACAACACATTAGTCTGCCCCAATAAGATCGGAAGCCGTTAGAAGCATTCTAGGGTGAATAGCGGACCGGAAGGACCTTTTCACTACCCCTTAGACCAATATCTGTGATAGACCTGTGACCTAGACTGTGACCGTAGGAAATTCATGGTGAACCGACGATCCTAGTTTTCCCTCTATATTTATTCATCCTTATTCATCTTGTTTATTTTAGTTATTCTTCTTTTTACTTCTCTTCCTTCACTACTTTTAGATTAGTTAACCACAATCAAAAACCCCCCGATTTTGTTACTTAGATAAACTTTAATTACGAGTAGAATTTATTTGTCTCCTTGTGGATACGATCCTGACTTCCCTAACTATATTTTTAGTTCGACCTAAGTTGGTTATCTTTGATAGGTGTACGACTAGCTTATCAGTAGACCTCCTTATCGATCAGATCTTGTACTTCATGCTTGAGTTCGGTGAACACTTTGGTCTCATGCCCTCGACCTTGATGGTACAGGCACTAAACGTTTGGATTCCAACCCGCTCCCCTCTTCTCTATAGGCGGGTCTGGGGTGGGTCCTATTGGCCATAATAACCAGGCCTCCTGCAGTTTTCGGAGGGCTTCAACATAGGATTCTCCCAATTTGGTGAATTGCCTAAAGGGACGGAGAAGGCCTGTAGGTTCGACAGGGTGTGCGAGCCTAGCGTATTCGACATACGGATCCCCACTGAGTACCAGTTCTCGGCCTATCGGTCCTTCCCGGGGTTTCCTCTCAGGGCCTTCCAAGGTCTCGAGGCGACGCCTAACATCGTCGATGGAGGATGAGATAGATGACACTATCCCTAGTACCCCATGGACCACATTCATCAAGGCATTGAGTTGATCGACGCTACTTTCGTTGCCACTTGGCGCCATTCTCGGGTCTAGTGGATCAAAATAGGAACATAAGGTCGAATCCACCAGGTAATTCAAGGACTCGAGGAATGTTCGCGACTGAGCGACGCGGGAATGAGACCCTTGCCTCGCGTGTGTATGCGGTCATGGTTTAGAGACCCAGGTACTTTAGACTCTTGGTATATTCAGCGAGACGCCTTAAGTGGAATTATGTCTCTTGAGCGAGAGGATTTGACACTAATCTCTGGGGTGAGATTAAGAGGAGGACTTTCTCGAGATGAGATGACCCACAATGTAAGACCTCGAGCAGAGGCGACCCTAGTAACTAACACAGACAGTTAATCACACGGTTGTACGACGTAAGAAGTTGATCGCGATCCCGGCTCATGATCAAAGAATTTTGATATATGTTTTTCTTTTGAAAACGACCAATCGTTCCAGCGAAAAAAAAAATTGAAAAGGAGGAATTTTAAAATTAGGTTGACGATGGTGTGGTGACATCGTTCTTGACGTGAAAGTGTGTTGCTATATGTGTGCGTCAGGAATCCGACGATCGCGAAAGTGTAAATGTTTTTGGGAAGGAGCACGGTTTTTAGCGGAACCGGTTTTGAAAATGGAGACGTGGTGCCTTTATCGAAACTACTATTAATTAGCTTGTTCGATATTTATGGTGCATGTGGTGCTCGAGATAGAGCTTGATGTTTGGGTGATGGTGTTTTTAAAATGATGTTTTGTGACCGTTTCGGATTCCTTGACTTCATTAATTGAAGTTTCGGTTGTGTTAACGGTGTGTGTAAAAAATATTTATTTTTTTTGAAAATAAAATGTAACCGTTTGGGGTACCTTGATCCCATTGATCGGGATTTTCGGTGGTATAAACGGTATTCGTCGTTGACGGGTTTTACTTTGGCCAAAGTGATGGCACTAAAAAAACTTTTTATTTTGAAAGTAATGGGTGTAAAATTTGCCATCATAACGGCATCCAAAATGTTTTCTTTCTTTTTTTGGAAATTATGGTTTGACCGGAGTATCGGTGCTCAAATGGTCGCTTTGAAAAGAGGAGGTATTTTTCGAAAACGGAATTGGGTGCGATTGAATATGTTGGCGTGGTTGAATCCAGATTTTAGTGCCTTATTTGGGCTGGGTTGTTCAAACACGCTACACATAACTAGGAATGCATACACTCATGCAGGATGCAGACACGGGTAAGTTAGGGTAGGCTACCACCCACGAATAGTCTTTACTTAGGTATTTGACCAATCATCTAGGGAGATGAGTGTCATACCGTCCGTTGTTGTGTGCTAAATTTAGACCGTTTTTCCCTCCATTTAGACCCATTTTCCCCCGTTTTGCGAGTCTTGAGTGCGATTATCGCCATATTTTGCGTACTTCTCGCATTAGCGTCCTTCTTGTGCGTTTTACGTGTTTTTGGTAGTTTTTCTATCGATTTTGATAGGTTTTGCTACAAAAATCACGATTGAGCTTCCACGAGCACAAGAGAAGGGAAAACCGTCCAAAGAGCAAAGCACACAACTTAAAGTTTAAAGTCATCCGACCGAACAAACGAAGAATGAGACAAGATTCGAGGCCAGGAAAAATGACCGGGCGAAATTTCACCCGGTGAGACACCACCGGGCGAAATTTCACCCGACGGTGAAAAGTGCCTCCCGAAGAATTTCCGAGAACTCTCCACCGGGCGAAACTGACCGGGCGAAATTTCGCCCACCGGGTGAAATTTCGCCCGATGGAAAGAAATGCCGAAAACACGAAAAAAAAGAAGAAAATTTCACCGGGCGAAAATTTCACCCGATGGGAATTAACGTCAAGTCCGCAGGGCGAAGTTTCACCCCATGGAGATGCAAAGGGAGATTGTCTCACTAATGGAGCATAAAGTTGGATTTGGGTTTTAGGTTAAGGATCCATTAAGGAATTACTATATATATGTTACCTTAATTCATTGCCTAACTCACCTCTCCATTGTGCTAAGGAGGGAAGACATTACACCCTTCCACCATCTTATTACATCATCCATTAGTAGTAGTAATCTAGAAAAATCCTCAAAAATTCTAGTAGTTTAATAGTAGATCTAAAAGTTTCCATCAACAATTATTTTGATTTCAAGGTTGTAAGAAGACTATTCAAGTTTTGTTTGAAGATTTGTTGGGTTTATTGGAGGATTAGTGACAAGTTCTCCATTTTATTCATCAAAGATTCAATCTTTATCTATGATATCTTCTTATTTCTTATAGATCTACATAGTTGGTATAATTCTCTTCCACTCTCTAATCTCTAATTTAGTTTTTGTGTTGTTTTCTCATCATCATCTTGTTAAGATCTAATTAATATGCATGTTGTGATGATTTCCATAATGATGTGTGAGTAGATTTCTTGTTGGGGAGTCTAGGGATGAGGGCTTGGTTTATTTGAATATAGGGATGTTGGTGGGTTGCTTGCATGTTGGTTTATCTTATTTTTGGTGTTGTGTCATTGTTGTTTTAGTCCGGCCAACTAGACCGACCTTGACTAATTTCTATCAATATGGGGAAACTCGGGGTAGAAATTACCATGACTAGGAACTTACCTTCATTCGCCGCGAAAGCGGGATTTTAGGTGAGTTTATCAATATTGCGACAAAAACTCGATTCTGACCTTCTTAGACTCCAAGTACCGAATCTCGACTTCTCCCTAACACCTTTTCCCTAGATTGACCACCCTTAGCTATTTCTCTAGATATTCCCTTAGTTTAGACTCGACCCTAGAAAAAAAACCCCCCTCTAAGACATTGAACACGACACTTTAAGCTTCAAAAACACACACCGTTTCCTGTGGACCGACCTCGACTTACCACGATTACTCTAGTAGTTTTTGTGTTATTCCGAGTCTTACAAATATCGTTTGATCCTCCGTCCTTCGTTAATGACCGATCCGATTGGGAGGCGATCAAATTGGCGCCATTGCCGGGGAACGGCTAGTTGTTGTTGTGTTTTTTTTAGTTGTTGTGTTTAATTCTTTTCCCTTCTCTCTTTTCCCTAGTACCGCGAGGTGCTAGGAGTCTCACCGTTTAATTGAGTTTTATGCCCAGGAACACGTCATCGCCCTTGTGGTTTGATCCGGAACCGGAAAGGACTTTTATAGCATTGCGTTTTCGAGGAAATAACTCAACCACCATCATTCCATATCCTTCATTACCATCTCCTAACCTTAATCTCATCCTTCCACATTCACCTTCTACACCTTCTACATCACATAACCCCCCTCCAAACAACACTTCCATACCTTCCACTTCACAAAATTCACCACCACCACCACCATCACCGAGAACACCACCACCAATTCCATCCCCTCCAAATTCTCCAAATTCCTCAAACCCTTCAAATTCTCCAAATTCCCCAAACCCTCCAAATTCTCCAAATCCACCGTCACCACCAATCCAACCAATGGCGACTCTAGGTTCGCATTCTCAACTCACACATGAAGAAACACCTTCTCCCGTTGATTTCGGAGAGATTCCCGAGAACTACGAATTGAAAGCTTCTTTGACCAATGCGGTCCAACAAGATACATTTCACGGCTTTTCTCAAGAAGATGCTCAAGAGCACATCGCTTCATTCAAAGAAAAATTAGTAGGAGCACGTCTCAATGGGTTAACTTCATGCCAATTGCATCGCTTATTATTTCCGAAGACCTTGATTGATGGAGCTCGTAGATGGCTTCAATGTCATCCCGCTAATACTTTTACAACATGGGCTCAACTATCTAATGCCTTCTTGGAGAAATATTTTCCGCCGTCAAAGACTAATCAATACCGCATGGAGATACAAACCTTTAAGCAAGATGAATGTGAAAGCCTAAGTGAGGCTTGGGAAAGATTTAGAGACTTGTTGCGCAAATGTCCACATCATGGAATACCCGATTGGCTAACCACCCAAACATTTTACAACACCCTTTCATCGAGAACCAAGGAAAACCTCAATTCAGCCGCCGGAGGAGACTTCTCTTCTCTCACCGATGAGGCATCTAAGAATCTTATTGAGAAGATGGCAAGGAGTGATTCTAGAATGGGTCAATCGAGAGATTCTAGAAAGAAAATTGAAATAAACTCATCTACGAGTTCTAATGAATTGAAACTCCAAACGGAACTTGAAGAATTGAAAAGGAGAATGGATGCCATGAGTTCTAAGCCCACTCCTAGAGGTATTTACCAAATTCAAGGGAGTGTTCCTCCAAGGCAACCATCACCTCCAAAGCTATTAACATGGGAAGTTCAATGTGATCATTGTGGCAATCAGGGCCACGACTCTAGCTCTTGCATTCATAACGAAGAAGTTTATATTGAAGAGTCAAATGAAGTCCAAGCTATACAAGTATATGGGCAAAGACCTCAATTTGATCCTTTTTCTAATACCTACAATGCCGGCACAAGATTTCATCCTAATTTCTCTTATGGAAATCAAAATATTCAAAATCCGATGCCGCGCACCCAAGGGAGTCAAATGAGGCCATTCAATCAAATTCAACAAAGGCCCTTTAACCAAGGTCCTCCAAAGATGCCCCCATATATGCCTCCTCATCAAAGGAGCAACTTCAATCAACAAGGTAGCAACTTCCATGTTCCTAACAATTACCAAAATCAACATGGTAATCACTTTAATCATGGATACAATCAAGGGTTCCAAGAAAATTCTCATGGTAACCAAGGTTACAATCAACAATCATTCAATCAGCCCTCCCAATCTTATGGCCAATCAAACAATTCTCAATTTGGTCAAGGAGGTCCCTCATGGGAGAACTATAATGATTTGCATAGAACCGTTGGCCAACTATGGAATGAACATCAAGATACTAAGGCAAGGCTAAAAGTTTGGGAATCACAAGAAGCAACAAAAGCCTTAGCCGCACCAATTCATCCACCCCATGGTTTGCCCGGTCAACCCCAAAACCCAAGAGATCCTTCACACCAAGCAAATGCCGTAATTTTGAGAGGTGGCAAAGAACTTGAGGACCCATATAAGAACTTGAACTTGAACGCCAAGACTACCCCATCCAAGGTTAATCAACCAAGTGCACCACAAGAATCATCTCCTCCTTCCCCCAAACAAAACCGGGGAATACAAGCGGAGTTTGATATCCTCCAAAATGCGGAGAATGAACTAAGAGAACAAAGAAAGAAGAAAGAGCAAATGGAAGCGGAAGAAGACAAAAGAAAAGAGGCTGAGCGATTAGCCGAAGAAGAAGAAGAATCTAATGTTCCACCGCCTCCCACTTTTGTCCCTCCATTGCCTTTTCCCGAGCGAGCTAAGCCACACAAAGAGAATGCTCAATTTAGCCGTTTCGTGGATATGTTGAAGAAAGTAGAGTAGCTTTACCTTTCACCGAGGTAATTTCTCAAATGCCCCTCTATTCTAAGTTTTTGAAAGATGTCTTGACTAAAAAGAGAACCATAGAGGACAAAGAATGTGTCTCTCTCACGGGTCAATGTAGTGCCATTCTTATGAACGAAATGCCAAAGAAAATAGATGATCCCGGAGCTTTTCCATCCCTTGTCGGGTAGGAAATATTGTTGTTAATCAAGCTTTATGCGACCTAGGAGCTAGTGTTAGTTTATTACCCTATTCAATTGCTAAAAGACTTAATGTGGGGGAGATGAGACCCACTAGCATGTCGATTCAGCTTGCGGATAGGTCCGTCAAGTACCCACTTGGGATACTTGAGGATGTACCCGTTCAAGTTGGTAAGTTCTTCATCCCCTCCGACTTTGTTGTCATGGATATGCCCGAGGACACTATTACCCCCATTATCTTAGGTCGACCTTTTATGGCTACCGGCGGTACTATAGTTGATGTTAAGAATGGAAAGTTGTCATTTAACATAGGAAACGAGTCGGTAGAGTTTTCCCTTTCTCAAGCTCTTAAACAACCAATGATTGAACAAATGAATTCCATTGAAGTTATTGATAGTTTGGTTGAGTATAGCTTGATAGATGATGATAAGCAAGAAGAGGAACCATTTGACTCTCCACCTCTTGAAGAAGAATGTTTGCATGATGAAAAGGTAGAACCACTACCGGTGGGTAAGAGTATGGTATCTTCTCCTCCTAATCTTGAACTTAAACCACTCCCTTCTTCCCTCAAATATGCTTTTCTTGAAGGAACTAATTATCCCGTTATCGTCAATGCTACCCTTGATGGACCTCAATTGGAAAAACTTTTAATTGTTTTAAGAAAGCACAAATAGGCCATCGGGTATAGCATTGCCGACCTCCAAGGCATAAGCCCAAATGTTTGTATGCATAGGATCATCCTTGATGATGACCACCGTCCTTCGGTTGAGGGTCAACGTAGGTTGAACCCCACCATGAAAGAGATTGTCATGAAGGAAGTCCTCAAGTTGTATGAGGCTAACATTATATATCCAATAACTGGAAGTAAATGGGTTAGCCCCGTACAAGTTGTGCCTAAAACAGGAGGAATGACGGTTGTTAAAGGAGAAAAGGGTTAGTCGATTTCTACTAGGACTATTACCGGTTGGCGCATGTGTATAGATTATCGTAAATTGAACACGGCCACCATAAAAGACCATTTCCCCTTTCCCTTTATTGATCAAATGCTTGAAAGATTGGCGCATCATTCTTATTTTTGTTTCCTTGATGGTCATTCCGGATTTCTTCAAATTTCTATTCATCCCGATGACCAAGAGAAGACCACTTTCACTTGTCCCTATGGCACCTATGCTTATAGAAGGATGCCATTTGGATTGCGCAATGCGCCGGGAACGTTTCAAAGATGTATGATGGCTATTTTCTCCGATTTTATTGAAAAATCCATGGAAGTTTTTATGGATGATTTTAGTGTCCATGGTACATCTTTTGATTCTTGTCTTGAAAATCTTGATCAAGTGTTAGCTCGATGTGAAGAGTATAGACTTGTTTTAAATTGGGAAAAGTGTCATTTTATGGTTGAACAAGGTGTTGTCCTAGGTCATATTGTTTCTAATAGAGGAGTTGAAGTCGATAAGGCGAAAGTCTCCGTGATTGAGAACTTGCCACCACCTACGAATGTCAAAGGGGTGAGGAGTTTTCTAGGTCACGCCGGTTTTTATAGACGATTTATTAAAGACTTTTCTAAGAGCTAAGCCTTTGACTTCTTTGCTTATGAAAGATGCACCTTTTGTTTTTGATGACTCGTGTCTTGAGGCCTTTTGTAGGATAAAGACCGCTCTCACTACCACACCGATTATCAAAGCTCCCGATTGGAATCTTACATTTGAAATCATGTGCGACGCATCCGATGGTGCCGTTGGTGCCGTTCTAGGTCAACGGGTTGATAAGAAGCTACATGTGATTTATTATGCAAGCAAGACCTTAGATGAAGCTCAATCGAGGTACACCACAACCGAAAAAGAGATGATTGTCGTTGTCTATGCCATGGAGAAATTTCGAAATTATGTTACCGGCTCCAAAGTCATTATTCACACCGATCATGCGGCGATTCGATACATCATGTCTAAGAAGGAGACAAAGTCCCGACTCTTTCGGTGGGTGCTCCTTTTACAAGAATTCGACATTGAGATTAAAGACAAAGCCGGATCGGAGAACTTGGTAGCGGATCATCTAAGTAGACTAACGGTAAGTAAAGAGAGCAATGAAGAAGATGGCATTCCCATCAATGAAGCTATGAGAGATGAGGCCTTGATGGCCGTTGAAACTATTACACCTTGGTATGCCGATATCGTCAATTTCTTAGTGTCTCATTTTATTCCGGACGATTATTCCAAACAAAAGAGGAAGAAACTACGTTATGAAGCCCGACGCTATTATTGGGACGAGCCTTATTTATTTCGCCGATGCGTAGATGGAATTTACCGACGATGTGTTACAGCCGAAGAAGGATATAATACTGTGAAGCACCTTCACTCGACATCTTATGGTGGACACTTGGCCAACCAAAAGACAATTGCCAAGGTTATCCAAAGCGGGTTTTGGTGGCCTTCCATGTTCAAAGACATTCGAGCTTTCATTCTCACATGCGATGCATGCCAAAGAAGCGGCAATATAACAAGAAGAAATAAGATGCCCCTTCAACCTATCTTGGAGATTGAATTGTTCGATGTTTGGGGCATTGATTTCATGGGTCCGTTCACATCCTCTTTTGGTAACAAGTACATTCTAGTAGCAGTTGATTATGTCTCAAAATGGATCGAGGCCGTAGCTTCCCCCACCAATGACTCCAAGGTTGTAATTAAGCTTTTCAAGAACGTGATTTTCCCAAGATTCAGTATGCCTAGAGCCATAATTAGTGATGGAGGCTCTCATTTTAGGAAGGATACCTTTGAACACCTTCTTAGGAAATATGGTATCACCCACAAGATGTCCTTAGCCTACCACCCTCAATCAAATGGGCAAGCCGAGATCTCCAACCGTCAAATCAAGAGAATTTTAGAGAAAGTTGTAAATACACACCGAAAGGATTGGTCATTGAAATTAAATGACGCCCTTTGGGCATTGAGGACGGCTTACAAAGCGCCGATTGGAACCACTCCATATCGTATTGTGTATGGTAAAGCTTGTCATTTACCGGTGGAGCTAGAACACAAAGCCAAATGGGCAATCAAAGAGCTAAACTTCGATGGGAGTGTCGTAGGAAATAATCGCCTTCTCCAACTACAAGAATTGGAAGAACTAAGACTTGAAGCCTACGAGAATTCGAAGATCTACAAAGAACGAACTCGCCAATGGTACGATTCTCGAATTCTACGTAAGGACTTCCTCGTTGGTGATAAGGTATTACTCGTCAACTCTCGCTTTAAACTCTTTCCCGGTAAGTTGAAATCAAAATGGTCGGGTCCATTCGAAGTGACCGGAGTGCAACCATATGGATCGATAGAGATATCTAGCCCGGAAACCGGGAAGTTTATGGTTAATGGGCAACGGTTGAAGATTTATCATCCCGGTCATATTCGTGAGACCTTTGCTACCATGAAGTTTGGCGAGCTCCCATCGGGGAGCGTTGTTTAACCCCCTCTCAAAGTTGATGTAGGTTTGGTGGTATCCTCAACAACCACCTTGTATATATGTATCATATTTCTTTGAGTTTATTAGTTTTGTTAGCTTGAGAAGATTGATCGAAATTAGATTTCACTATGGAGCTAAATTTGGATGAAGACCAAGCATTTGGAGAAGTTATGGAGCTTTAATCGAAGACCACAAGTATGTTTGTGGGAAATATTGATTATGTAATGTGAGTCGAGTCATATACTTGAATCTCTAGGTGATTATTGAAGAGCCATGAAATGGCAAGGCGGAAACACGCATCAAAGAAGACCGCCGGGCGAAATTTCACCCGGTGAGACTCGACCGGGCAAAACTTCGCCCTACGGAAAAGTTGCCAGAATTGCCGAAATTGGTGAGATTTTGACCGGGTGAAATTTCACCCGGTGGAAAAAGACGGCAAAATCGATTTTCACGACAAAAAGTCGTCGGGTGAAATTTCACCCGATGACCGGGTGAAATTTCACCCGGCGGTGTGACTTGGCCAATCACCTACACCCTTTTACTCACTCATTACATTTTCATCTCCCTCCAACAATTTACCTCAACATAACTTTCCCTCCAATCATTCCTACACCAAATTTTTACCACCAACTTTAAAACTTTCGCTTTCCCTCCTCAAACACCCTTATTTATACCACCTTTTTCACCTCACTTATCATTTCACCCTTTCACCCATCACAAAATCATTACACTACCTTCCATACACCATATTCAACCTCCATTCACAACTCCATTCCACACTTGGGTGAATATTTATTTTGGGTTTTTGAAGAAAGGAGAAGCAAAAGTTTTGGGATTTTTCTTGCAAATTATTATCATGGAGACAAGAGCTCAACGAGCCGCGCGTAAACAAGGTATGGCCTCAACTTCTAATCTTTCCAAGCATTCATCTTCTAGTAAGTCCACAAGGCCTAAACTTTTACCGTGCCCTAATTCACCCCTTGCTCGTACCTTCTTTGAAAAAGACTTTCAGAGTACGAGATGGCCTTGTCCATTCACAATGAAAATTCTAGGAATTAAGAACGATATTAGAGAGTTATCGTCTAGAATTGGTATTAGTAAACTCCTTGATTTTGTGCCTTGCACAAATAAAGACTTGACTTGTGAGTTTTTAAGTACCTTTACAATCGATAACCCGACCACACCTAAAGAGTTCAAATTTAATTTGTTTGGTAGAAATCACTGTTTAAATATTTCCGACTTTAGCTTAGCTCTAGGATTACCCTCATCGGGTACCGGACTAAGTAGACCCCTAAGTGATTCGTAAAGTAGTGCGACTAGGAGAGACTTATGGAGGCGCATAGCGCCGGGTCAACGTGATTTCGAACCCAATTCCAATTTTACCGCTGAAATCCGTAACCAAGCCATTTGTTATTTCGCTGAAATCCTTTCACACTGTCTTTTGCCGTCTATCGACAATATCATCAACCTCAATGTGTGTGTCTTACAATTGATATGTGACTCTTTACTCGGTAACCCTTACCCCCTAGACCTACCTATTGTCGTGGCGTTACACTTTCATCAAATTATCATTGACCAACGCCCCTCTATCGACTGTGGTGGTCTTGTGACCGTAATAGCAAGAAATTTGGGTTATTCGACCGACCATCTTAAACCACATGACCCCCGTGTCTGGCTTAACGAGGCTTATTTCCCTACTTGGATATTTAATGTGCCTGACCACCGCCTCGTTTCTCTTAGCCATGACCGTGCCTTAATTGTCCCCAGCAAAAACTGAACCAATATTTATAACCGTCACAATTAGGACCTACCTCCAGGTCCCTGTGAATTCCGACTGAACAACTCGGGGGATGTAGGAGTTTGGGAGTATGCTGGTGAAGGAACTCCCACGGCCTCCTTTGCGTCTAATGACTATTCGAACTAGACCCCCCTACAAGAGTCGGTAGATAATGTGGTTTGTTTGTGTTGAGGGTATATATATGAGTGGATTGTGTCGGTGAGTCATAATCATCCATCATTGTATGTGAATTAATCTTGTTCCTTATTCCTTTTTTCATCATTATAATCATTGTGATCGTTTTATCTCGAACAAAATTGCAAGTTGTCCCACCGTCCCATTTAATGATTTTTGCGGCCGTCGCGGCCTTGGTAATGCTCCCGGTCTCTTGGCGACGTGATTACGCTATTGATTGAAAAATCCAAATTTTTAAATCAAATTTTCCTCAATTTTTCTTAATCCAGGCTAGGTGACGTGACTACACCTACGCCCAATTTTTCACCCTTTCATTTTATTTCATTTTCATTTTCTTAGCCACTTCGCTAGGGTCTAGGTGATGTGATTGCACCTAGGCCCGCCACTATCTTATCGTTTTCTTTATTTTATTTTCTTTTTCTTTTCTCAAAAATTTTGAAAAATCCAAAAACATTCAAAAATTTATAAAACTCAAAAACATTTAAAAAAATCATAAAAATCCAAAAAAAAAATTCTTATTTTTCTTTTTCGTTCTTCCCTACTTGTCCATTGAGGACAATGTACAGTTTTAGTGTGGGGGAGGAGTCTACTATCTTTTTTTTTCATAAATATTTCAAAAATCCATAAAAATTTGAAAAACTCGAAAAATCAAAAACATTTTCTTTTCTTTTTCTTCTCTTTTCTTGTTTCTCGTTATGTTTATGCTCTTGTTCTCTACTCTTACAGGTAACCACCACCTTAATAGCGCGAATTGAAGAGATTATGAAAGCACCCGCTTGGTAACTTCCTTCTTTCTTTCTTCTTTAAATTAGTAGAGGAGTTAGGTTGTTGCTATTGGAGGCTCTCGAAGTTGAGCATTTTGGTGTTGTGGTTGATTATGCTTGAATGTTGATGGAGTATGGAGTTCATGACTTTACTTGTGTTTTCTTTTATTTGCTTTTTCATTTTCGTGTGTTTTGTTTTGTTTTGTTTTGCTTTGTATAGTGGGTCTAGGACTAAAACTTTTTGAAAACCCGATTACAAACTTATAACAAGAGTTTACATTCCATTGTAGATAATTCATCGTAGATTTTGGACCTTAGTCTAGTAGAATGACTCTTAGGCAATGAATTTGTTGATCCTTTAGCTTTGAGTCCACCTTTTCTACTAGAGGTTTACTTCGGGGTTTGCATTTGATCACCTTGACCACCCATGGAGGAGTTAGGCCTTGGTTCCCGCATCCCGTTTTCTAGATGACCTTGCTCGAACGACCATTGCACCTTTAGTCCAAATCTTTTCCATCTTTTGTGGGTTATCCGGAATGGCGCGCGTTCTCGATTACCTATTTTTCCTCCACTTATACATCATCACAATAAATTTACACAAAAATAACCTTCAAGCTTCACTAGTAGAAAAACATAGATTTGAGGCTCCATAAAACCCTCCATTTGAGGCGTTTTCTATGATGCCTCATACAGGGGGGCCACACATTGGAAACTGTAGTGCTGCATTTTTTAGAAGCCTCTATTGATGGACTATTTGCGGCGTTTTTGCCAAAACAACGCCTCATATAGGCACTTCCAAAAATAAAAAAAATACCTATTTGAAGCGTTTTTAAAAACAAACGCCTCAAATAGGTGTATTTTTAAATAAAAAAAAAAATAATAAATACAAAACTAATGACTTCATATATTTCAAAATATAAATTACATAATTCAACTTTTCATGATATTAAAATAAATACACCAAAAATTACACTTGCACAGTATTTATACTAAAGCACTCCATGCACTTAATAAGTCACTCCATTGACCTTGTTAGTTCCAACTTCCAAGTATATGATAAACCTACAATGAAGGCAAAATACTCAAAAATTAACAAACTTGTGTACCATTCTTGCACATCTCACACTTTTGAATATATTTATGTGGATCCAAGTCGTTGTCAACAATTTCTAAGATAAGTGGTACTAGGAACACTTTGTTGAAAAACTTAATTATAAAATGTAAGATGACACATGATAAATATGGGAAAAAATTTCTAAGATAAATATGCAGATCGAGTTCTTTTGTTAGCAGTACTACCTGAACCACGGGAATGTTTCTTCTTGTCATCATAATCTAAATCCTTGATCCAGCAAGTAGAAATGCACTAGTAAGTTCAGTAATAATAAGGTATAAAAAAAGGATCTACCCTGCTGACTGCTCAGTCACAAGTATCGAACTTGACGTGATGTCGTAGCATCAGATACAGTTAGTAACAGGTTCTGTTCTTTATTAACCGGAGGCTTTTAATTCAAAACTCTGAGAATGCAGTGATGTTAGAACTTAGAACTTCCTGCAGTTTTTAAATTAGACAGCCCTGCATCCAGCTTTTACGATATTCTTTCTATTGTGGGAGGAACGAAGAGAGAGTACGTTATGGAAAATATACACTACTTATCCAAAATAGAAATGAACAACTAATTTGGAATAAATAAAGTGACAAAAGAGATACTCCCTACAAAAGAGAAATTTCATTCATATTAGTTGGATTGATTCAACTTATATTTCTTTATTTATAATACTGTATTTGGAAATTGGAATGAAGGTACATTACATACTGGCATACTGCTCATATTTCAATCGTGCTTGCTAAAATGTTTTCAGACTTATTTCAATTTTAAAGGTAAAGAATAATAAAATTAGGATGTGTAGCAGTAGCAGAGCAGCACCTATCTAGTATCTACAATCCATCCGGGTCGAGATAATGATGCAAAGAGAGAGAACGTGAGCAACAGGTAAAAGTAAAACCAACATGGTATTCTACTCCACAACGAATACCTCACATATTGTAGGGCTTCCTCACTTTTCCAAAGTCACCTCATCTCATCAGTATATATACCTATAGACTTTGTTCCAAAGATCTTAGTATCTTAGAACACTACCATCGAAAAGGAACGTAAATGACAATGGAAAATCTCAGCTATATAAAGATCAGAAAATTTATCAAATGATTCTAGATAATGACCCGGTCTGCGTTACTCCAACACGGCCGCCGGCGGCCGTGTCCCGTGTCGACACGGCACGGCGGCTGACACGACACGGGACACGTGTCAGATTCGTCCTTCACAGACACGACACGGACACGGCAAGAAGGAAGAGGAGAGAGCAAATCTGGATGTACGAAGTTCGAAGAGCTTACCTTGGATGCTAAGTTTTGACCGACCATTGCACCACTAATCTCATATGAAGTTACGAACAAAGCACCGATGATCGGAGTACGCCGATCCGAAGTAATATGTATATGGACTTATGGAGTTTGAAGCCACGAAGATTGGATTTCGGAGATTGTAGTTAGACTGAATAGATTGGGAAATGGAAGCCATTGGTGACTTGATGAGGTCTCGAGGAAGAAGAAGAAGATAACTTTTGAAGTTTGAAGAAGAAGATAACTTTTGAAGAAGAAAGGGAGAAGGAGGTGTACTGTATTATTTCAGAAAAAGAGAAGAAAACGGTGCTTTTTTATTTTTATGGGGAAGGGGAACTAATTTTATTATTATATTGATTATAGTAATCAATCAATTACAAAGTGTGGTACAGTTGTATACTTGTACGTACTCCCTCCGTTTCTATGATTTCTTCCACCTTAAAAGTGGCACATTTCTTAAGAAAAACAATAAAATAAGTAAAAGTAGAGAGGGAGTAAAGTAAGTGGGCCACCTAGATAAGAGAGAAGTGTGATAGAAAAAAAGGAAAGTGGAAGAAATCAAAGAAATGGTTGAAAAAGGAAATGTGGAAGATACCAAAGAAACAGAGGGAGTAATTTGTAAGTCGTAATTTAGTAAGACTAAACGAATATACTATCTATCGGATAATTCTATGTGACGGAATTATCCGTCACAAATTTATAATGGGTCACACTAGCCATTTAATTAATAAAGACTACATAGAGTACATACTACAAAATATATGGAATATTTTTTTTTTGTATAAATTAGAAATAGTTGATCCATTATGATTAAATGACGGATACCTCCGTCACAACGAAGAATAGCGGATAATTTATCCCACTTTTCATATTGTAGTATGACTCGTATCAAGGATGTTTTAAAAAAATTTAAATTAATTTTCCTCCCTATGGAATATAGGGAGTACATCGTACTAGTCAACGACTTACATATGACTCATTCGTTTAGATAAGAATAAACCCAAATTATCATTTCTCGTGAATAACAACATTTTGTTTTTATTTACGAGTATCCAATAAATGGATAAATAATTAAATAATTAATCCGTTATAACAAATTAACAATACAACGGATATCTTTATCACAAATAAAAGCTTTTTTATATAAGGTTACGTTTCTATGAGGCAAATTCAAACTATAAAAGTAATGTGAGATCAACTCGAAATTAGATTTTTACTTTTTTAGTCTAAATTTTTTAATACAAAGAATTATCTAACTGTTCGAAATTAGATTTTTACTTTTTTTTAGTCTAAATTTTTTAATACGAAGAATTATCTAACGGTTCGAAATTAGATTTTTACTTTTTCTAGTCTAAATTTTATAATACGAAGAATTATCTAACTGTTTGAAATTAGATTTTTACTTTTTTTAGTCTAAATTTTTTAATACGAAGAATTATCTAACTGTTCGAAATTAGATTTTTATTTTTCTAGTTTAAATTTTTTAATACGAAGAATTATCTAACTGTTCGAAATTAGATTTTTACTTTTTTTTTTAGTCTAAATTTTTTAATACGAAGAATTATCTAACTGTTCGAAATTAGATTTTTACTTTTTTTAGTCTAAATTTTTAAATACAAAGAATTATCTAACGGTTCGAAATTAGATTTTTACTTTTTTATTCTAAATTTTTTAATACGACATCTTTTATATGAGAAATTTATTTTGAGACCGTCTCATAAAACAATAAGACATGGGAGCTTTGGACTAAACATCCCCAAACGGAAATCGAAATAGTGAAAACTTGGAGTTGAGTTTAACAGAGAGAGTATTAAACAAAATAACCGTGGATGAGTAGATGAACGTGGATTGATTAACACGACATTGCTCTAATAAAAAAAAAACTAAATGAGCTGTACTCGATAATCCAATACACGACTAAATGTAATCCTCCAATAACCGTGTTTGAGATATTCCTTCACAAACGGATCTACACTCTCTAACACAGTATTGGTCTCATAATCCAAAATTGTCACCTCAAAACGCAGATTACATATACTCGACACTCTCGTAGATGCTAAATAACGATATGGCTCTAATAATCATAAAATGTCATATCGAAACGTGAATTACATATACTCGGTCCTCTAGTATATTACTCGTAGGAAATTTACTCGATACTCCAGTAAACGACTAAATTAATCCTCCAATAACCGCGTCAGAGTCTCCTTCAAAAATGGTTCTATACTCTCAAACTCTTAAGTCTTCAACACGGTATTGCTCTAATAATCATAAATTGTCATATCGAAACGTGAATTACATATACTTGTTCCTCTAGTATGTTACTCGTACGAAATTTACTCGATACTCCAGTAAACGACTAAATGTAATACTGTTATAGTTTTATAACCGTGTCATAGAGACTCCTTCGAGTAATTATAACCGTGTCATAGAGCTATACTCTTAAGTCTCTATCATGGTAATACTCGATACTTTTATACGGAGTAATTATCTAATAACCGTGTTATTAGAGACTTCTTCGAAAATGATACCATATAATACGGAGTAATAAATATGAATATACGTAAGACACCCGAGTACCGTAATACCGACATATAACTATATCGATATAGCAAGTGTCTACGTATATTGTAATATCGACCAATAATATCTACCCAATACTCAAGTACTCCATAATACTCGATACGAGTATTTTTTATTTTTCGCAAACCGTAGTCGATATTACTTTAGTAAACTGATATTAGTCGATATCACTTTAATAAGCTGAAGTATAATATACTTTAATTTTAAAAAAAAAAAAAAAAAAATTGCACAAAGTGTGTCAGACAAATTGAAAACTCTACTAGCCTACTTCTCTCCTTCCCTATCACACCACCCACGCATGCCTTTCTCAAATTTCCCAGAAAAACTCCATCTTCTTCCTCTTTACCAGTTCCACTTCTCCCTTATTCAAATTAATTATAAATATCAATCCTATTCACCATGGTAATTCATCTTTATCTCCAGAAAAATAAATCAATTAGCTATCTATACAAAAATCCATGGCTTCTTCACAATTTAAAAGCAATGGAAAAACCCTAAGATCAATTGACTATGAAAGATCTCTTCTTTAGAGACATGTGACTGTGATAGCTAACTGCGAAAAGGGTGGTGGTAATAAAACATGGGTTTGTAACTACTGTGGAACACAGTACACAAACTCCTACCCAAGGGTGAAGGCTCATCTAATCAAGGAAAAAGATCAGGGGAGTTATTTGTTGTCCTAAGGTTACTCCTGAGATCCAACGAATATTGAAACAAGAGTGTGAAGCTGCTAATTCTATGGCATTGAAGGAGGAGTCACAAAAAAGGTCAAATTATATTACCCTTCCTGGTGGAACCGACTTGGTCCAACCGAAAAAAAGAAAAGGTAATCAGTCACTTATTGAAAAAGCTTTCAATATGCAACAAAGAGATGAACTTGACAAAGAGTGTGCAAGAATGTTTTATTCCAGTGCGATTCCTTTTAATTTTGCCCGAAATCCTTATTTCCGGAGCTTCTGTTATAAGCTATCAACTTATAATGTCGCTGGATATTGTCCACCGACCTACAACAGACTCAGAACTACATTGCTTGCTCAGGAGAATACACATGTTGACTGACTACTACAGCCGATAAAAGATGGGTGGATCTCGAAGGGGGTTTCTATATGTTCCGACGGATGGTCTGACGGGTCCAGCAAGCCAATAATCAATATTATGGCTGCTTGTGGATCAACTGCTATGTTTATTGATTCGGTCGATGCATCCGGTGTTAGGAAGGATGCTGAGCATGTATCTCAAATCTTCGATGAGGCTGTTAATGAAATAGGAGTGAAAAATGTTGTTCAAATCGTCACCGATAATGGGTCAAATTTTAAAGCAGCAGGTAATTAAGCAACAGTTTTTTTTTTTAATGGGTGAAATATTTAGGCCTCTCTTTACGCCTGATTTTAATGGGTCATCCTGATTTTTTTTTTTTTTTTTTTTACGGTAAAAGTATTTACAAGTTGCAGACACTCTCTTTTAAGTATTTAGGCCTCTCTTTACGCCTGCTCAGTATTATAGTATTACACTGCTCAGTATTTACGCCTCTCTTTAAGTATAATCGGATCTTGCAAAATACTAATCTCCTCTTGTTTGTTTTGTATTACAGGAAACATAATTGAACTCAAATATCCCTCAATATTTTGGACTCCTTGTGTGGTTCACTGCCTAAGTCTTGCTTTTAAAAGCATTTGCGAACCGTCCGAAAAATCTGACCACTTTGAGCAGTGTAAGTGGCTAATTTCAGTCTGTAGTGATGTGAACGAGATTCAAAAATTTGTTATGGGGCATGATTTGGTTAAGTCTTTATTCAGAAAATACTCTACTCTTCAACTTTTACAAGTTGCAGACACTCGGTTTGCTAGTCACTACGTTGTAGCACAACGATTATTGTTGGTTAGGTCATCTCTTGACAAAACGGTAATTGACTCGGAATGGAGAACTCTTTTCAAATCTAACTAGGTACGTCACCCGTGAATTCACGGGATTATCCGCTTAAAAATCGCATGCCCTGGTTTTTGTAAATCATCCACCAAGTTGTTTCGTGAATGTATATACGTAGTTGTTGTCTCAAATTACACGTGGATCGATTTCTTATTTAACGGAATTGGAGATAGTTGAAATGTAGTTTCGATTGCAATAATTGGATAATGGAAATAGTTCATAAAGTGGGTGGTTACAAGCAGAAGTTCAATCTAATTAAATAGTTCATTGGCAGTATTGAAATTAAGAATCAGTGTGGCGGTTTTCCCTTTTCTTTGCCGGTGTTTTGATAGGTGTCGGGCTTCTTGGACGCTTTCCTCCATTGCTTTTGCTCCTGTACTCAAATTTGTTAGTTGCGTTGCCTTTTTTTGGTGCTAAAAGAAACTTTATTTAATTATTCGTCTAATTTGATTGACCTGTCTTCATTGTGCGGTGGGTGTTCCATTTGGGCTTGTTCAATTTCTTTTGAGGTTGTTTCCTTTGGTCCACCTCCAGAAGCCTGATTCTAAATATGTTTTCAAAAGTGTTAAATGTTAAGTGTACGATGTTCACCTACTTTTATGTAGTTGGGCACCTTTTTCGTTTGTTGTTGAGACACACTTACTTCTTCTAATATATTGTTGGCGATGTAAGTCCTTAGAACCTTTAATTCTCTATCTTGGCCGTAGTTGTTTGTTCCTATCGCGACCTTAAATGTGAAAAACTTGCCAATACAACTCTGTAGTATGTTGTATACTCTTTGTTTTCCGTCGTCCTGTAATTTTTTAGAGTGGTTGAGTTGTCATAATGTGGTGAAAAATTAGTATCATTGGTATATAAGTTGACTGGGAGAAATGTTGAGCCAAGTGTACGTGTACCTTCTCGTAAATGTCCAATAGTTTGTCTATTGGTTGCCCAATTATTTTTTCCGCCTCTTTATCAAAAACGACGATACTTGCTTCACTGTCCCCGTCTGATAATGTCCCGATGATTCTGTACCTGTAATTTTTCATTTGGTAGTATATTTTTTTTAGAAATGTTGCATTTGTAGCATAAAGACACCATTTTAATCTTGCTTGAGTTTTATTTGGTACCTTTGAGTTGGGTATTGTATCTGATGTCGACATTTGTGACAATAGTTGTCGGTTCCAAGTCCCTTCCTACACGTCGGACATGAGATGTATCTCCATTCAATGTCGGTCCTAATGTCAACTATTTGTCCGTGACACGTGTAGGTTGCTTTCTGTGCGTTGGATTGGGTCCGAACAAAAGTTTCGTAATATTTCATTTGAGTTTCTGTAAAATTTTATATAGTTATTGTAAATGTTATCTTACCATGTCCGTGATCTCCATCTCCTTGAGCTCCTTAATTGGTTTTCGATTGGCTGTCATTGTGTCCTCAATTTGTTGTTGTATGGTGTTTTGGAGGTGTTCAACTGATTTTGGAGATGTAACTCTGCATTTATTTTGAAAATAAATAGTTTTTTTATAGAGTAGTTAGTTTCTAGCAAATGCTTTGTGTGTGGAGTTACCTTTCCAATAACTCTCTTGTTTCAGGTATGTCCATGTCTATATACACTTTTGTTCCGTGAGTGCTCTGTAGTTGGTATTCATTTGCATTGAAAGTGAGCAGGTTTAGTAACATATAGAGAATAAATTTGTGGGAGCTACTTCTTACCGTTGTATAGGACAACTCTTGTTGAGGTAATGATAATTGTGTTAGGCTTGCCGGATTCTGTTGTGAAGATTCCGTCAACGTATTTGGTTGCCTTTCCCTATAATGTGACCCTAATCTTATTGTCCCTATACATTGAACATTGTAGGCTTAAATATCAATGCATAATCGAATAAAGTTTACGACAAATACCTTTAACATGAAATCTCACCTCTCATCTTCAATGAAGATGTGGCGTATTTCTGTAGGTCCGTTTGTTGTCATAACGTGAGCCTTGTCCTCTATTCCCGTCAGAAGTCCTACGACATCTGCATGCATCTTCAAGTTAGTGTGTGAATGTGAACACTCTAATTAGAAGTAAATTTATGTAATTTGGGTTAGGTACCTATCAAGTAGTCTGTTTCGTTGCTTCTTTCCTCAAGCAGATGCAGCGGATGAAATTCAAACTTATACATTGGAATATGTTTCTCGTTTTGTGGTGACTCGAGGACAGAAGTGAATGGGGTGAACTTAATAATGTTTGCATTTGTATTGACGGGACGATATCCTCTTTTATTTTTTTCGACATCAAAGTGCGTTAGCTTGTATACTTGACCTTCTTGAAGTAGTTCCTTGAAACTGTGCATCCATTTTCTATTGATAGTTGCTTGTATATGATCGCTCTGTTAATTGATGGTTCCAATAGACGTCAGTAAATATTTGGGTAAATTGTATTGTGGTTGGTAAGATAATATTTTATACCTGTGCATCTAGGAAAATCACATCTAGTGACACGGGAATGTCATTTGCCTTTGGTGTCACATTCCACATCCTAGTTGCTCGAGCGATTATTTGGTAGCGGGATTTGGATGGCACCATTGTTGCTATGTTCGTGGTAAGGGGAGCCATTTCCTTTTTTTTGTTATGTTCTTTTTGAATTGTGATTGTGTGATTGGTTTTGTGGTATTTATAGTCAGTTGTTGACTTGTGTGTTTTATTTTTGAGCACTCAAAGAGTCGCAATTTATTTCGATCTCTTTAGGTGGGTAATTAGTTTTTGTAAGATATGATTGTGTGATTGGTCTTGTGGTATTTATAGTCAGTTGTTGACTTGTGTGTTTTATTTGTGAGCACTCAAAGAGTCGCAATTCATTTCGATCTCTTTAGGTGGGTAATTAGTTTTCGTAAGATATGATATATATATATATATATATATATATATATATATATATATATATATATATATGGGAGAAAAATTTAATAAGACTAAATCGACAAAGGGAAAAAAAAAAAAAAAAAAAAAAAAAAAAAAAAAAAAAAAAAAAAAAAAAAAAAAAAAAATAATAATAATAATAATAATAATAATAATAATAATAATAATAATAATAATAATAATAATAATAATAATAATAATAATAATAATAATAATAATAATAATAATAATAATAATAATAATAATAATAATAATAATAATAATAATAATAATAATAATAATAATAATAATAATAATAATAATAATAATAATAATAATAATAATAATAATAATAATAATAATAATAAAGGGTTGTTTGAGCCTTTAATATAATTTTTTTTAATAAATATGCCATGTGGTAAAAACTTAAATGCTAAAGTACCCTTTTAATTAGATATTCCTATGTAGATAGATTAATAATTTAATTAACAAAAATAAAATCTAGAAAACAATTTAATAATACTCCGTTATTTAAACAAAGAAAAATGAAAATTTTAAATTTTTTGATAAAAAATAAAGTAAAACAATCAATTTAATAATATGTTACGTATTTAATAAAGGCAAATGAAAAGATTTTGATGAAATTTAATCAATAAAAAATTTAATAATAAAGACAAATGAAATTTATAAAATTAAAATAAAATTTAATAGACCAAATAATGAAGACAAATGAAAAAAAATATATTGTATTGTATTGTATAAACTTAATGTGTGATTATACGGGTAATTAATTTTTGTAAAATATGGCATCCAAAGGTCAATACATTAACAAAAGAACTGCTTATTTATGCCTATATAAGATAGATAAAAGTGATTAATTAACTTATGTTATAGAGTTGATCCACTAAGGTATTGAGCGGCGGTGTAGGATCAGATCCCAAAGATAGTAAGTCTCTGTAATCGTCGTAGTATTTATACATGGTTTTAACT
The DNA here is from genome assembly GCA_958450325.1 of Agrostemma githago. Lineage (NCBI taxonomy): Eukaryota > Viridiplantae > Streptophyta > Magnoliopsida > Caryophyllales > Caryophyllaceae > Agrostemma > Agrostemma githago. The sequence goes on from OY288261.1 coordinate 36,918,501, forward strand.
CTAATAAACAAATTATGATTTGATCGCCATGAGTGCTCCGTAGCGATAAATTTTGTAAAAAATTTCGCCTAAATCAATCATGGTGTCAATTCAATGTTGGATAATGGAGAAGATCGTAACCCCCGATTAATTTCATCATAATAAATTTCGGATATTATTATTATTATTATTATTATTATTATTAATCATGAAGTCAATTCAATGTTGGTTAATGGAGAAGATCGTAACCGCCGATTAATTTCATGATAATAAATTTCGGATACTATTGAAACGTTTTTTTTCGGACCATTTATTCTTGAACATTCATGGATGATTATAGTATAGATGCTATTCAATGGTGAAGAAACAAATAGTCATAAACAAATGATATTGTCGATAGGCTTAGTTTTTGTAGCTGGCGCAGAAGTTTGATTTAATTTGTACTATTCAATTGAGTTAACCTCTAATTTATCCGTATTCTTATAAACTATGTATCCTAAGATGTTTGTTCGTATGATTGTGCGGGTAATTAATTTTCTTAAAATATGGTATCGAAAGAACAATATTGTATAAACTTAATGCATGATTGTGGACATAAAGTTTATTAAATGTGGGGTAAACGAAAGGGTAGAAACCGCCGCTCTTAATTCTATTTACATCAAATGTTACGATTGTAGACAAATTAATTTAACTAATAAACTGATTAATAATATCTTATGTAATAACATAGGCAAATGAAAAGTTTTTGATGAAATAATGAATCATTTAATTAATTATTTTTTGAATATATTTTTTAAAGTTTAAAACACTAAGTAAACTATAATTTTAATAAACAGTGCAACAAAAGTGTCGCGTCGCAAAAAATTTAGTATGGGGAGAGTCTTTTTTTAAAATTGATTCAGCATGGTAATTAAAGATTTTATTCAGAACAATGTAGATTAAACGAAGAGATCAATGAGTCGACAATTTTTAGTGAGATTCGTTAATATATGGTCGTAATATGTATAGATTTGAACTCTAATAAATAAGTAATGATATGATCGCCGTGAGTGCTCTGTACAGATAAATTTTCTATGTTTTGTTCGCCTAAATCAATCCTGAATTATAATTTATTCTCGATATTGTCATAGGTCCTATTTTTTAGGTTCTACCGTTTTCATGGATTTTATACTCTCTATGTTGTTTTTAATGTAAAAAATTAAAATGATGGGCTATTGTAATCATGAAGTCAATTCAATGTTGGATAATGAAGAAGATCATAACCGCCAATTAATTTAATTATCGTAATAAATTTCGGATATTATTGAAACAATTTTTGGAGATCATTCATTCTTAATTTTGTAAGAGTTTTGGATAGCTAATTGACGAAATGACGAATAGGTGGATCGTATTTTTTTTTCAGTGTTCGGTGTAAAGAATGAGATGGTGATTTTGTTTGAATTTTTTGTTTTCAAATGTTGTTTTGGTGTAAGTTGGTTAGTTAAAATATACTTCTTACATGAAACGAAAGATTGAGCCAAAATATATGGTTGATTATAGCATAAATGTTATTCAATGATGGACAAACGAATAGTTACAAACCGACGGAATTAATTTCATCAGCATAAATTATTGCCATTGGATTCCTAATTTTTATTCATGGGCTAGGAATACTTTGTCATCATCAACCGTTACGATACTATTGATAGGTTTAGTTTCGTAGCTGACACATGATTTTGCTTTAATCTATATTATACGATCTAGCTAACCACGAATCTATCCGTATTATTATTATTTTCTTATATGCAATGTACTGAGACATATTGATGTGCATGGGTACTATACTTTCGAATGACATGTTGCGTAAACATATTAAAATAAATTGCACGAAAAGAAATTGCACATCAATTGCTTTATTTGATGTTTTCATTTATATGCAATGAGTTTAATGTCTATTTAAATGTGTTTAACTAGGTACGTCACCCGTGAAATTCACGGGATTATCCGCTTAAAAATTATGTGCGTTGGTTTTTGTAAATCATCCACCAAGTCGTTTGGCGAATGTATATACAGAGTAGTTGTTTGAAATTACATGTGAATCGATTTCGTGTTTAATGGAATTAAACATAGTTAAAATGTAGTTTCGATTGCAATAATGATGGTGCATAAAGTTGTAATTAGAGCTGACAAAAGTTACCTAAGAGAAATGAATCATCTTTGTTGTAAAGTATTTGTCATTCTTTATCAATGAATATTAAGTTTGTATTGATTGTTATAACAAATAATAAAATAAGGGTAAACGAAAAGGTTTCAATCAATTAATAATAAAATTAATAAGGAATCTAATAAAAGCATAAATTAATACCACATACTAATAACATAACAAATTAGTCTTTACGGTGTATTAGATATAAGTTGTAGAAAAATATGTGATTAAAAAAATTTAAGTGATAATAAATGTAATAAAATGAATCATATTTGTCGAGAAGTCAAAAAATAAAGTTAAGAAATGGATTAACTTAAACGCAATGAAATTTGAAATCTTTTATTATTTACGGATGAATATTAATTTTCTATTTGATTATTATAATAATAATAATTAATTAATTAATTAAATAAGGGTAACCGAAAAGGTTTTCCAAATTTAATAAATAGAATACTTAACATCACATATAATAATTAAAAATTCGGTACTATATTATTAAAAATATTTAGTACCATATTATTGCAAATTATTCAGTACTATATTATTGCAAATTATTAAAAATTCAGTACTATATATAACCAATTACCAAGGCCAACCGAGAAGTTTAATAATAAAGTGAAAACTTTATAACATATCTATAATTATGAAAAAACAATACATATATATAAGCAACAAAACAAAATGCAATAAGAATAAATTAGAGTCGAATGCAAGAAATTTTAAAAACACAAACAGTTGTAGCTTCTTCTTAATCATATTTTGTAAATTTCTTCAAGTTTGAATATAAATAAAAGTACACTCTTATGAACACAAAATCAATGATATTTAAAGTTAACTTGAAATATATTTATATAAATAATCAATTAAAATAAAATTATTATACCTGAAAAATAAGAAATTTCAGACTTGATTATTGGCTTCGCATAAGTTCACTAAACAAAAACAAATGCAAAAATATTAAATTAGCACTAAAATTAGAATCAACGAAGAACAATTATACAACTGAAGAGAGTATTTTAAAAATAGAACGGAAACATATCTATAATTATGAAGTAACAATACATATATAAGCAACAAAACAAAATGCAATAAGAATAAATTAGAGCCGAATGCAAGAAATTGAAAAAACAAAAACAGTTGTAACTTCTTCTTAATCATATTTTGTAAATTTCTTCAAGTTTGAATATAAATAAAAGCACACTCTTATAAACACAAAATTCATACTCCCTCTATCCATTTTTAATCTTCCTACTTTCCTTTTTGGATTGTCCATCTTTAAACTTCCTACTCACAATATTTCTTCTTTTGGTTAATTTTTGTGGTTCATATCATTTCTGACCCCACATTTTCTCTCAACTTTCATTTTCCACCACACACTACACTCCACCCTTAATTTTTGTGTCTACTCCCCCATGAAGTTTAAATTTGGATGGAGGGAGTAATATTTAAAGATAACTTGAAATATATCTATATAAATAATCAATTTAAATAAAATTATTATACCTGAAAAGTGAGAAATTCCAGACTTGATTATTGGCTTCGCATAAGTTAACTAAAATTAGATACAAAAAGATAAAATTAGCACTAAAATTAGAATCAACGGAGAACAATTATACAACTGAAGAGAGTATTTTATAAATAGAACGAAAAAAAAATTTAATAAGAAAAAATTTGCCATTGTATAAAGCCAATACTTGATGACACATATATATATGGGGGAAAAATTTAATAAGACTAAATTGACAAAGGGAAGAAATTAATAACAACAACAACAACAACAACAACAACAACAATAATAATAAAGGATTGTTTGAGCATTTAATATCTGCCACGCGGCAAAAAAATAAATACTCAAATAACCTTTTTAACTTTATATGTAGATAGATAGATAGATAATAATAAAATTAATAAGGAATCTAATAAAAGCATAAATTAATACAACATACTAATAACATAACAAATTAGTCCGGACGGAGAATTAGATATAAAAAAGGTGGAGAAAAATATGTGATTTAAAAATTTAAGCGATAATAAATGTATTACGAATATTACTTTTCGGATTTTGTTTTTGTTTAGTGAACTTATGTAAAGCCAATAATCATGTCTGAAAGTTCTCATTTTTCAGGTATAATATATTTAAATATCATGGGTTTTGTGTTCATAAGAGTGTACTTTTTTTTTATTAATCGAAAATAGTAAATTGTGTAATACTACCTTTTATAGCAATAAGAATTTTCATTTGTGAATGTAAAAATCAATGCAAATTATTTTCATTAATAAATTTACTATGACCTACATTTTCAGAAATCACAATCTTTTCTAAAACTTTTATTTAATAACTTGTTGTATTATTATATGTGATATTAAGTTTTTTTTATTATATTAAATGTAATTAATTACATTAGTAATTGACCAAAACCTTTTCATTTACCCTTATTTAATTATTATTTGTTATAATTCATTGATTATTTATATAAATATATTTCAAGTTAAATTTATCTATCATGAGTTTTGTGTTCATAAGAGTGTACCATTTTTTTTAATCGAAAATAGTAAATTGTGTAATACTACCTTTTATAGCAATAAGAATTTTCATTTGTGAATGTAAAAATCAATGCAAATTGTTTTCATTAATAAATTTATTTGTTTTCATTATCAAATTTATTATGACCTGCATTTTCAGAAATCACACTCTTTTCTAAAACTTTTATTTAATAATTTGCTGTATTATTATATGTGATATTAAGTTTTTTTCCATTAAATGTAATTAATTACATTAGTAATTGACCAAAACCTTTTCATTTACCCTTATTTAATTATTATTTGTTATAATAATGAGTAGAAAATTAATATTCATTGATAAGGAATGTAAATTTCATTTGACCTAACTTACTCCATTATTTTATTTTATTTTTATGCTTTTCAACAAAGATGAGTCATTTTCTTAGTGCATTTGTTATCACGTACATAATTTTAATCACAATCTAATACTATCTTTTATAGCAATAAGAATTTTTATTTGTGGATGTAAAAATCACTGCAAATTGTTTTCATTAATAAATTTATTACGAACTACATTTTCGAAAATCACAATCTTTTCTAAAACTTTTTTTAATAAGCTGTTGTATTATTATATGTGATATTAAGTTTTTTTTTATTAAATGTAATTAATTACATTAGTAATTGACCAAAATCTTTCCATTTACCCTTATTTAATTATTATCTGTTATAATAATGAGTAGAAAATCAATATTCATTGATAAAGAATGAAAATTTCATTTGATTTAACTTACTCCATTATTTTATTTTATTTTTATACTTTCCAACAAAGATGATTCATTTTGTTAGTACATTTATTATCACGTACATTATTTTAATCACAATCTTTCTAAAAATTTTATCTAATATTTTGTCTATGTATATATAAGTTTAATAATAAAGCGAAAACTTTATAACAACTCTAAAATTATGAAAAAAGAATACATATATGTAAGCAACAAACAAAATGCAATAAGAGTAAATTAGAGCCGAATGCAAGAAATTGTAAAAGGACAAACAACTTCTTAATCATATTTTGTAAATTTCTTAAGCTTGAATATAAATAAAAGCACACTCTTATGAACTCAATATCCGTGATATTTAAAGTGAACTTGAAATATATTTATATAAATAATCAATTAGAATAAAATTATTATACCTGAGAAATGAAAAATTGCAGACTTGATTATTGGCTTCGCATGATTTTACTAAACAAAAACAAATGCAAAAAGATTAAATCAACACTAAAATTAGAATCAAGGAAGAACAATTGTACAACTGAAGAGAATATTTTAAAAACAGAACGGAAATGCATCTATCTATAATCATGAAAAAACAATACATATATAAGCAACAAAACAAAATGCAATAAGAATAAATCAGAGCCGAATGCAAGAAACTGAAAAACAAAAACAGTTGTAACTTCTTCTTAATTATATTTTGTAAATTTATTCAAGTTTGAATATATATAAAAGTACTCTCATGAACACAAAATCCATTATATTTAAAGTTAACTTAAAATATATCTATATAAATAATCAATTAAAATAAAATTATTATACCTGAAAAGCGAGGAATTCCAGACTTGATTAGTGGCTTCACATAAGTTCAGTAAACAACAACAAATGCACGAAAAAAAATTAGGACTAAAATTAGAATCAACAAAGAGCAAGTATACAACTGAGGAGAATATTTTTAAAATAGAACGGGAACTTTTTTAATAAGACAAAATTTGCCATTGTGTAAAGGCGAAACTTGGTGACACGTATATATGAGGGGAAAAATCAGTAATACTAAATTGAAAAATCAGAGCCGAATGCAAGAAACTGAAAACCAAAAACAGTTGTAACCTCTTTTTAATCATATTGTGTAAATTTCTTCAAGTTTGAATATAAATAAAAGTACACTCTTATGAACACCAAATCCATTATATTTAAAGTTAACTTCAAATATATCTATATAAATAATCAACTAAAATAAAACTATTATACCTGAAAAGCGAGGAATTCCAGACTTGATTAGTGGATTCACATAAGTTCACTAAACAACAACAAATGCACGAAAAAAAATTAGCACTAAAATTAGAACGAACAAAGAGTGAGTATACAACTGAGGAGAATATTTTGAAAATAGAACGGAAAATCTTTTAAGAAGACAAAATTTGCAACTGTGTAAAGGCAAAACTTGGTGACACATACGTATATGAGGGAAAAAATTCAGTAAGACTAAATTGACAAAAGGAATGAAATTATAAATAATAATAATAATAATAATAATAATAACGAAAGGTTGCTCAAGCATTTAATGCCCGCCACGTGGCAAAAAATTAAATGCATAAACAACCCTTTTAACTTTATTTATAGATGTATATTGTATTTAATTTTGTGACATATTGTTGTAGTTGTATAGGCTAATCATATTCTTTGTAGTGTCTTCTATATGTGTGGTATTTATTTAATCCTCTATGCTATGATTGGTAAACCTACACATACTATATATATACCTTCCCTTTGGTTGTCTTTGTACCTATATATCCCACTTAATTTTACTAAAATACTTGTGTTCATTTTTGCAGAACTTATCAACATTGTCACACCTATTTCCATAATGTCTAATTTCTATAACGTTGGTGACGTTGTTGAGGTGATGTTTTGCGAGGTTGGTTTTGTGGGGTCATTTTATCTCGCAACCATCATTAACGTCTTGGAAAATGGTTATCTTTATGTTGAGTTTCACCATTTGCTATTCGATTGTGAATATTTTTTTTTAAGGGATGGTGTTCCTGCAATTAATGTTCGGCCAATGCCTCCGTATATTGTAAAGACAAAGTATGAGATTGAAGATGTTGTCGAGGTCTTTGCCAATGATGGATGGTGGGTTGGCAAGGTTGTTAATGTATTTGAGTTTCATGGGTATTATGAGATCAAGTTCGAAATGTATGGCGAAGTTAGTTTGTATGAGTCGTTCGACATTCGTCCTCATCTTGTTTGGGAGCATGGCAAATGGATTGGTGTTTTGGAATGATTCTTGTGTCTATTGGTAGTTGACTAATGTGTTCCATTTATATATGTAATTGGTCTTTCGTAAAGTCTGTACTAATTCATCAATAAGCATTGGTCTCATATTTCTATTTTGCATGCTATTATTATGATAGCAAACTGTATTATGACAACGACATACTAAAACCGCTAAGCTTAAAAAATATGACATTTAAAAAATACTCCGCAGTTCACAGTCAGAAGATTTAGAATGTCTAGCATGTGTCATGTATTTGGAATCGAACGGTTAGGAATTATAACTCACTAAATATTTCGTTGCATACAACATTTTTAGTTTCATTTTTGTCGTCTAACTCATTCTTACTCGGGATTCATATAAAATATAAGGGCCTCAAAATTGAGACTCGAACTGGGTCTCCAAATGTATTAAGACATCCCTGAGACGTAATAAAATCTCGAACCTAGTGATTTCCAAGAATGAACTTTAGAATGTTACAATAAATAATAGAAAACATCGATTCCTTGCGCCGAAAAAAAACATTGGCCCCCAAACAAAAATGACATTTAAAAAGTGAAACGGGAAAAAAAATGGAGGGAGTAGAAAACTACACCGTACTTAACAGCTGAAAAGTTGGAATGTGGCTAGTATGTTACATTTATTTGGAATCAAACATTTAGAAATTATAAGTCACTAAATATTTCTTTGTAAACGACATTTTTAGTTTCGTTTTTGTTGTCTAATTCATTCTTACTCGGGATGCATATCTTTAGCCCAGTGCGAGAGGTAACTCGAGAGACAGCGACATATAATTGCCCATGACTGAAAATCGGCTCAGGTAAATATACGCCAACGTTGTTCAACGTCTGACCTTGACTCTTGTTAATGGTCATTGCGAAACATACTTTGATTGGAAACTGCCTCCGTTTCATCGTGAAAGGCCAACTTGAGTCGGTAGGGGTCATCTCTATTCTCGGAATAGCAACCACTTGTCCTATGTTTGCTCCCGTGATGACTTTTGCTTCAATAATACGCGTTCGTATTCGTAACACGGTTAGCCTCGTTCCATTGCATAATCCTGATGCTTGATTTATGTTCCTCAACAAAATTATTGGACAACCGACCTTGAGGCGTATTTCATGATTTGGCATACCCTGGAAGTGGAGGGAATTTAGGAATTCCGTTGGGTATAAGTTCTCCATATCCCCCGCATTTCTCGTCAAAGGGCAGATTCTGTCCGCACTTTTTGAAATTTCTTCAACCCCTGGCAACAATCGTAGAATGTAATTGTTAATCTCGTCGACAATTTCATTTTTGGGGGCGAGAATTGCTCTTCCCTGTAAGTACTCTGCATTTTTGTAATTGCCAAGAAGATTTGGGTAAACTTCATTAACAATCGTACCAATGGGATCATGTTCTGCTTCAATCAGTATATCTCTTGGAATTCCAATCCATGCCTGGTCATCATCTCCTTTCTTCTTCGTTGCTGCTATCTTCCCATCCCCAATAGCAAGGACCCATTCTGCGAACTTTTGTAGCTCATCCACCTCACTGTCATCTACCCCACGTAATAACCTCACATTTTTTTGAAGCCGAAGAACCTGACAGTGCGGCCAAATTTGACTTGACTTACTGATTGATGCATTAACTATGTCCGCCCTTCCACCTTTAGGAACTACTAGTAATATTTGCCTAAAATCACCTCCAAGAACGACTGTCTTACCACCAAATATTTTAGACTTGGCTGCTGGGTCGGCAAGTTGCATTATATCTCGGAAAGCCCTATCAACAGCTTCGAAGGCATGACGGTGGACCATTGGTGCTTCATCCCATATAATTAATGTGGCTTCTCTAATCAAATGAGCGAGATCCGAACCTTGTTCAATTCTACAACTTGTACTTTCATCCAAGACTATTGGTATTGAAAATCGTGAGTGGGCTGTGCGGCCAGATATTAACAGTAGAGCGGCAATCCCCGAAGACGCAACGGCTAGAACAATCTGTCCTTCCGATCGCAGGCGTGAAATCATTGCCCCCCAAAGATATGTCTTCCCAGTGCCTCCACTTCCGTAAACAAAGAACAGGCCACCGATTTTTTTATAAATTGCGTTCAGGACACTGTCATAAACTCTCCGTTGGTCTTCATTTAACCCGATTTCAAGATGAACACACTCCGATGCTAAATTTTCCAAGTCATAGTTTTGCTCCTCCAATAGTAATCTATTGCCAGAGTTTTTCAACAATGTCTTGTCTGGAGTTGGGAAATCTGCAAAATTTTGCAGGCTTCGGCCAGCTCGATTCAGAAGCAATTCAAGTTCATACAATGCGTAGTTTTGGATCTGGGCATCCGTCAACTTAAGGCTTCTGTGGCCTACACGTCGCTGCTGGCGAGGTAATATGTCATCCGACAAATTCTTCCAGTGAGTGAGCCACAGTTGCTTGGGATCTGACACTTCACAGAATAATAAAAGTGTTACAAACAGTTGTCTTAGTTGGTGTCCTGTTGACCATGTAGCAGCTTCATTCAACGCTGTATTCCACTCTTCATCTCCGTCTAGAAGGCCTAAAGCATTACACGCAGACTTATATGTAGGGTGAACCCCATTAACAGTTCGAATGTCCGCAAAGCATTTCGCTCCTTTCACAGTGTTTAAGAGAAGACGCAAGTAGTAAGCTTCCCCAGAATTGGGATTACCAAAATAAATTCGGCCTATTTTAAAGCCTTTCTTCCTTCTCGTCCATCTTTTGCTTTGTTCATTCCAGACCCATTTGGTTGGAAAATCAGCATATGTTAAAAGGCAAGCATCTTGGTGTTCCTTATTTGTCACAAACCATTCAGTTAGAGTAGTTTTGGCCTCACCTACTCTATCTAGGACTGTGTTTGGAGCCTCCGAGTCCTCAAAAATAATATGTTGTTCGTCTTCCAGGTGATAGCATAGGCGTTGCACAGGTGGGTTTTTATATTGTATCTCAAATGCAAACATTCGCCAACAGGCTTCTGACGCGGAGACGTACCTACATTTGAGAAATGCGTCAATCTCATCTACTGGTTTTTCAGGCTGATGACTATCAGTCTTGTCTCCTTGTACCTCTTCAACTCTTGCTAGTGCCATGTCGGGTCCCTTCGACATATATTTAAATAGGTATTTGATGGATCTATGTTTGTTGCACCATTCAACATTTAAGTGTGCCTGGTACTTCACTAATAGATCAATATTGTAGGGCACAATAAACCTATTATCAATAATATGACCATTTTTTTCTCCTGTTCTTCCATCTTCCCGCCGACGATATTCTGGGTATCCATCATCACTGACCGAAGTATGACTCGTGAACTGTCTAGGGTAATACTTTGAGCATTTTCCATCAACCATGCAAGGGGATTTGAAGTTCATTTCTCCACATGGTCCATGCACCATGTATTGCATAACAGAATCATATCCAATGGGGTCTTCATCTTTGTCCGGTATCTCCGCACTTATTATGTTGTCAATGTCGGTTGCTTCTGGGAGCTTCTTCTCCGGGTGCAGAAATAAGCAAATGTGGGCATGCGGCAGTCCTCTCTTTTGGAGTTCGACTGTGTAAATAACTGTTATGAAGTGATATAGTTTAATTAGAGGAGCGGTTTCAGCTGGGTAATAATGAAGGTAGGAATCGAAGATAAGATAATACCTGCTTGTATTTTGCCAAAAAAATCCCCTTTCGTAAGATCCTTCATCAACTCCTGTAATTTTATCTTAAAAACACGTGCAAGAATGTCTGGTCGGTCTTCAGGCCGCTGGCCGGGAATAGCGGCCAAAAATTCAGTGATCTCAGGCCATTTTGGGTTGCAGGTGAATGTGATAAACAAATCAGGTGGACCTGCCCATCGACAAATTGCCAAACCATCTTGGTAATGTTGAAACAAATTCCGATAGCAATTTGGAAAAGAAGGAGGAAGTATTATGCGCTGGCCTAAGGAAGCGGGGGTGTCTTCTCCAGCGATAACGGCATCGACCAAACCACGAAGTGAGTATTTCCTTATTGATTTTTGGTTGAAACGAATGTAGTCCAGCCTTGTTTCTTCAACACAAGTGAACGCATCCACCATGAATTGTTGCGTTAATCTTCCACATAAAGCACAAATACCGTCAATAAGCTCGCCATGCATTCTGCGCTCTTGGAACCTGTATGCATAATATTCCCTCATCGTAACAGTTGTCCTCTTCTTTCTGGTCGTAGTTTCAGCGTCCGCATGCATAATGTCTAACATATATCCGTCCTCTCCATAAGGGAACATTAGCGGGTATTGCATTGCCATAAAGGAAGGGTGCAACTCAGAAATTCTCTGCAAACCTCCATGTCGGGCGTCGATAATAATATCTCTAGCACCCTTCTCAGTTTCTCCGTCCCCAATAATAAGCCCGGCGATCTCATTTGTTGTCGGCAAATTATATTGGCGAGCATCTCTATTTCGGCTGGCAACTAACCGCAGCTGGACAGGTTGTAGGGTGTAGGTTTCAAGTCGTTCTTTTGCCATCTTGCAAGCTTTCGCCAATGGGTTATGTTCATAAACCATCTTCGAGAGGCCCTCTACAATATCAACGTCAAGAGCTGTTCTCCCTTCACCATTTAATGATTTTAACCTGTTGGGGGTCTCGTCCTCTGTTTCCGTAAAATACAGTTGCATGAAGCGGGGTTGTTTTCCCTCGGGCGGAAGAAATGACCCAATTTTGTGGTAATTCTGTCCTCCGAGTCGGTAACAATATGGGCCCGAACCGTTGTTGATGGCCTTGTCGACCTGACCAGTCATGGAGGTGAAAGCGAAAGATAGGTTGTAAGACCTAATCAGGGTGCGGAAATTAGTTGACCGCGACCCACCCATAGGATTCAACAACTTCTTTAAGAAGTCGGGCGGGTCTTTTAATAAAGGGAGCCTCACTTTCCCTTTTTGGCAACATATATTGAACTTGGGTCGGCCTTTGGTTGAAGCGTCGCGGACCGATTCTTCTTTCCAGACGACAGCGCGGCAAAATTCACATTGCTCAGTTGGTCCTCCAAAACTCCAAGGCAGCACAAATTTTCCTAATGAAGGACACATGTTCACGCACGATATCGGTTAATAAGGGGAACAAATTTTGTAAAAGAATTAGTCGACTGTGGGCGCAGATACAAGGGGAGAAGATATGTGTGCCAAGGTGAATAAAGCGTACTTGCTAGGAGGTTGGTATGTCCCGAAGTATTAAGCACGGGAGTATCCGTGTGGGTGGTGCGCGGCCCTGCTATTCAAGGAGTTCTGTTATTGCACATGCAGGAACACAATTATGTGCGTACGATAGTGGAAGATAGGAATGAAATTATACCTGTACTGTTGGGGCTTGTTCTTTGTTCGGTTGGGTGGGGGCGATGGCCGACGGTGTTAAGTAGCGTCGGGCTGAACAGCATGCATTTGCGCCCTCTTTTTCGGTAACTGCACTCCCCCTCGTCGGGCCTCGCATGCCTCTTTTGGTGGGTCATTTCTATGTCGGGAGCAGTTGTTCTATTTGTGTGGCCTAGATGTGTGGAGTGAGCAGGGGAGGCCGGAAGCTGCATTGGAGAGTCGGTGTACTGGTGTCTATTCAACCGTATTATCTGAGCAAGTATATTCGAGTCTGGAACCTCTATCCCCTTTGATAATGGAGTGTGGGTCATGCTTCTTAGTAGTCACCCAAAAAAATTAAGCGACGGTAAATGCGAACTCAGATAACAAAATTAAGAAATGGCAATACATTAATACAACATACTAATAGTATAACAAATTAGAATGGACGGGGAATTAGATTAATGATTTTTTTTTAAGGAAAAATGGCATGCATTAATGAGTTTTTATTTAATTTTTTTATTAAAAGGTATTTTTATTAAATTTTGAATTGTTTTATCTTTATTAATGGTATATGTAATCACATTATTAAGTAGCACAAACCTTTCGTTTAACCATAATTAATTATTTTTTATCATAAATAATTCAATTTAATTTAGGCAGTAATAAATGTATTGCGGATATTACTTTTCGGATCCCGTAGTTCAGTATATCTAATCACATTACTAAGTTTCATTTGTGAATGTAGAAAACAATGCCAATTGTTTTCATTAATAAATTTACCAAAACTTTAATTTGACACTAATTTGTTTTTATTACTTTTCGGATATTGTTTCTGGTTAGTGAATTATGCAAAGGCAGTAATCAAGCATGAAGTTACTTATTTTTAGGTATAATAATCTCATTTTCATTGATTATGCATATAAATATATTTCAAGGTAGCTTTAAATGTCTTGGAATTTGTGTTCTGAAGAGTGTAAATTTTTTGTAGTAATCGCAAGTAGAAAATTTTGGAATACTGTATTTTATAGCAATAAGAGTTTTCAGTCGTGAATATAAAAATCAAAGCGAATTGTTTTCAGTAATAAATTTACCAAAACTTTAATTTGACACGAAAGTGTTTCTATTAAATGTAATAAATTACATTAGTAATTGATTTTTTTTTTTGAGTAATACTCTTGTGTAACTAATATGTGTCATAATTCATTGATTATTTATATAAAGCATATTTCAAGTTAACTTTAAATAGCATGGGTCTTGCTTTCGTAAGAGTGCACCTTTTTTTTAAGCGAAAATAGTAAATTGTGTAATACAACATTTCATAGCAATAAAAACATTTGTGAATGTAAAAGTCAATGCTGATTGTTTGCCTTAATAAATTTATTTGTTATCATTAAGAAAAGTATTATGACCTACATTTTGAGGAATCCAAAAAAAATTAATATCAATTACTAATGTAATTAATTGCATTAGTAATTGAACAAAGCCTTTTCACTTACCCTTATGTAATTAATATTTGTCATAAGTCATTGAGTATTTATATATAGATTTATTGTTTTCAGTAACAAATTTACAAAAACTTTAATTTGGCACTAATTGTTTTTATTAAATGTAATTAATTACATTAGTAATTGTTTTTTTTTTTGACTAAATGTAAATAATTACATTAGTAATTGACCAAAACCTTTTCACTTACCCTTATGTAATTTATATGTGTCATAATTCATTTATTATTTATATAAATTTAATTGTTGTCATGAAGGAAATTATTGTGACGTACATTTTCAGGAATAACGATCCTATCCAAAACTTTTATTTAATAATTTGTTGTATTACATTAGTAATTGAACAAAACCTTTTCACTTACCCTTATGTAATTAATATTTGTCATAATTCATTGATTATTTATATATAGATTTATTGTTTTCATTAACAAATTTTCTAAAACTTTAATTTGGCACTAATTGTTTTTATTAAATGTAATTAATTACATTAGTAATTGATATTATTTTTTTTTGGACTAAATGTAATTAATTACATTAGTAATTGACCAAAACCTTTTCACTTACCCTTATGTAATAATTAATATGTGTCATCATTCATTTATTATTTATATAAATTTAATTGTTGTCATTAAGGAAATTATTGTGACGTACATTTTCAGGAATAACGATCCTATCCAGAACTTTTATTTAATAATTTGTTGTATTATTATATGTGATATTTGATAATAAGATTTACTGATAATGAATGAAAATTTCATTTGACTTACAATATTTTAATCACAATGTAATACATATCACAAACCTTTCGTTTACCCATAAGTAATTATTTTTTTTCATAAATAATTCAATTTAATTTAGGCGGTAATAAATGTATTGCGGATATTACTTTTCAGATATTGTTTTTGGTTAGAGAATTATGCAAAGGCAGTAATCAAGTATGAAATTGGATTTTTACAAAAAGTTACTGTATGAAATTATGAAAAAAACAGTACATATATGTAAGCAACAAACAAAATGCAATAAGAGTAAATCAGAGCCGAATGCAAAAATTGTAAAAGCACAAACAGTTGCAACATCCTCGTAATCATATTTTGTAGCGAAGCTTCAATATAAATAAAAGCACACTCTTATGCACCCAACATCCGTGATATTTAAAGTTAACTTGGAATATATTTATATAAATAATCAACTTAATTATATTCTGAATATATATGCAAGAAATTGAAAAACAAAAACAGCTGTAACCTCTCCGTAATTATATTTTGTAAATTTCTTCAAGTTTGAATATATATAAAATCACGCGCTCATGAACACCAAATCCATTATATTTAAAGTTAACCTGAAATGTATATATAATTGGGGAGAATATTTTTAAAATAGAACGGGGAATTTTTGAATAAGACAAATTTATATAAAAAATTAACTGAAACAAAACTGTTATACCTGAAAGCGAGGGATTCGAGACGTTATCAGTGGTTTCACGTAAGGTCACCAAACAACAACAAAGGCACCTAAAAAAATTAGCACTAAAAAATTAGAACGCACAAAGAGCAAGTATACAATTGGGGAGAACATTTTTAAAATAGATGGGGAAATGTTTTAATAAGACAAAATATTTATATAAATAATCAACCAGAACAAAATTATTATACCTGAGAAATGAAAAATTGCAGAGTTGATTATTGGTCCCGCATGAATTTACTAAACCAAAACAAATGCGAAAAGATGAAATCAGCACTAAAATTAGAATCAAGGAACAACAATTGTACAACTGAAGAGAATATTTTAAAAATAGAACGGGAACTTATCTATTTAGAATCATGAAAAAACAACACATATATAAGCAACCGAACAAAATGCAATAAGAATGAATCAGAGCCGAACGCAAGAAATTGAAAAACCAAAACAGCTGTAACCTCTTCTTAATTATATTCTGCAAATTTCTTCAAGTCTGAATATATATAAAACCACACGCCCATGAACAACAAATCCATTATATTTAAAGTTAACGTGAAATGTATTTATAATTGGGGAGAATATTTTGAAAATAGAACGGGAAATTATTGAATAAGACAAATCTATATAAAAAATGAACTGAAACAAAACTGCTATACCTGAAAAGCGAGGGATTCAAAACGTGATGGGGAAATGTTTTAAAATAGAGTTTTAAAATAGATGGGGAAATGTTTTAAATGTTTTAAAATTTGGACTAAATTCACAAAATGAAGGAATTTATAGATGATGATGATGATAATAATAATAATAATAATAATAATAATAATAATAATAATAATAATTATAATAATAATAATAATAATAATAATAATAATAATAATTAAAAAAAAAGTTGCTTAAGCATTTAATGCCCGCCACGTGGCAAAAAATTAAATGCCTCAAGAAACCTTTTAACTTTATTTATAGATACTACAAATCATCTTGATCTTAAAGCTAGAAAAATTAAAATGTTAATATTGGATGACAATTGGTGGGAGAAAGTTGAATACTTTTTGGATTTCATGAAACCGATTTATGAGATGATTAGGTTTACCGATAAGGATGGTCCAATGTTACATCTTGTATATGATATGTGGGATACAATGATTGAACAAGTTAAAGTTGCTATTTTTAGAAAGGAAGGAAAAGATGTAGAGGTTGATTCTTCTGATTTTTTTGATGTTGTACAACAAGTTTTGGAAACTCGTTGGAACAAAAGCAATACACCTCTACATTGTTTAGCTCACTCCCTTGTTCCTAAGTATTATAGTACTAATTGGCTTAACGATGGGAGGACTATTTTCCAACGTGTGCCACCACACCAAGATCAAGAAGTGTCTAGTCAAAGGAACATGTGTTTCCGAAGACTATTTCCCGGCCCTATAGATTTAAGAAATGTTTTGAAGGAGTGGTGCCTTTTCTTCTAGCTTGGACTACTTTGGTCAAGCTCATGTTATTGACTCTAGAGATCATGAAGAGTCGATATTTTGGTGGGCTAATCATGGGTCAAGCGCTCCTCATTTACAATCTCTCGCTTTTAAGCTTTTGTCTCAGCCTGCCTCTTCTTCGTGTTGTGAGCGAAATTGGAGTCAATACGATAATATAAAGACGGTGAAGAGAAATCGTTTGACTTCTGACCGGGCAAAAAACTTGGTGAAAGTTCACAACAATCTCCGACTTTTAGCAAGACAAGAAGAAAGCTACAAATTGGGCCCTTGCAAATATTGGGATCTTGGTAGTCTACTCCCTTTTTTATATATAATGTTAATAATGGTGTTATTTAATTCTTATATCGAAATTAATCATGTATAATATTTTTTGTAGGAGGCGACAAATATGATGGGGATGCTGAAGTTCAAGAGCTTGTTGATTTGTCCGTTGGTGATCCGGAACTTGAATCGGTGGTTCATGACCTAGGAGATGAAGAAAATGATGAAATTTATCCTTAAGTGGATTAATTTGGAAGATCGTTATTAGTTTTTGCCTTTTTATCGTACAATTGCTATTTCGGTATTTTACGAAAGTTATTTTGGACTCAAACTTTTGAATTTGATGGATCATGGTCCATGGATGATATGTACTATCATGAATTGCATCTTAAAATTATTTCTGAATTTATTTACCGCATCTGATAATTTTGCAATTTTTTTTAAAGTTCAAGGACATATATATTTAATGCCGTGTCCGTGTCGTGTCTGCTAACTTGGTCCAGACACACCGTTGACCGTGTCCACGTATCCAGAAATATCAAAAATTATGTGTCCGACACGTCGACACGTGTCTGTGTCCGACACGTGTCTACGAGTCTGAGTAACATAGGACCCGGTAACAATACGATCCTTAATTTGTCGCAAGGGAGACTAACTCAAAAAATAATACTCCATACTTGTAAACGAGCTCCCAATATTAAACCGACAATGCAATCTAACAAATGCGACCTACTTAATTACCTCAAGTTTATCGAGCTGATCTTCAATCTTGTCCTTCTGTTTTGACTCTCATGCTTCTATCACATCCTCCTTGATCCTTAACCTGAACAATTAAGCAAACAAACATCCAACCATATTTGTTAATCACCGAAAACTATAAATCAACAGAAATTTTGAGCCAGGGGGTGCCACCTACACCAAATGAAAGCTTAAAGTGTCAGTACGAGTTCTGTCGAAGAAGTTTTTAGCTAATTTAGGTTGAATCATGTGTACTACTGTTTTTTCCAAGCAGATACCTGTGAAGCAATGAGTCGAGCAACGGTTTTCTTGGTTGATTCTTGCAGCTCACCAGCAATTAACATCTCGTCAAGTATATAATATGCCTTTCATTGCCATATCACACAAAAAATAGGAAGAATTATGGATGGCATAGAGCAAACATATATTAACGATAAATTAAAGATAATCCCAGGTCATAACACAAACCTTGTGGAAGTTGACGATAAAATCTAGTTCGCAGACCTGAACAAGAGCGAGCATATTATGATTCATGTATAGTGTTCAAATCCAAGAAAATAAGAAGCAAAGAAGATTTCAAAAGATGGCGAAAATCATTATCAAAAGAAAGATTATACAGTGGGTGGAGAGTATGCACACTTCATACACTTGTTATAATGTTCTTGGTAGTACGACGTGGATGGGGAACACAAACTTCACTTTGTGAAACATGCATATCAGTCATCAATTTCAGTAATGAATATCTTTATTTATCTCCTCCATTCTCAGTGTGTGTGTGCGTGCTTACTAAACATTATCATAAAAACTACGAAATGTGAAGATAAATCAGATTCTACCTAGGGTAAAAAAAAATGTGTCTTGCTTGTATTTATAAATCATATAGAGCTTAACAGCTAAGAGTTATTAAACTAGATAAATATTGACAGTAACTAAACTGAATGGGCATAAAATACTAAATAACAGTACCAAGAAGAAACCAAAATGAAACAACAAATAGCATGGCAATCTCGTACAAAATAACAGCAAAACCAATTTTGCAAAAGAATCATCATCACCGAAGTTATTTTGGACAAAATACAAAATACTCGTCAGCTAATTAAAGGACTGACTCTCCTGGTGTCCATGTTCATCATCACCCACTTGCTGTAATGAGATTCGACAAATATCGAATCCTGTGCTCACAGAATACAACCGAGTTAAATATTTTTTAGTTGGATTTTAAATCGTCCAATCAGATATCAGGAAGTTTGGCCAAGGAACTGAATTTGACCTGTTAGCTTTTCCTATAACTTCACCAGTGTCCTAGTCATTCGTAATGAAACCGCGCCGTGTCCCAATCTTACCATCCACCTGCCACCATGTTTCTATCTCAACCATATTGCTCCTGCTCCAAATACGAGTCACACATAAATGACAAACATGAACTCGAAAGTTCGTTGCATTATTTTTTGACAAGAAATCACTACTCTTATAGAATAGTTTATCAAAGAAACAACATCACATCCAATGCCCTAAAAATCCTCTTCAAAGAGACGTGAGAGAAAGTGGAGCCAATTCTACGCAGCCTTGCTCATGTTTAATACAAAGATAAAGTATTTACGGATGCAAAAATGAAATATACACCTCAATATCCTATTTTCTTACCAATAAATCACTGAACGAAAACCTACAATCGTGACATAGCGCACCTTGAAGTTGAAATTGCACTGCTTAAAATGGGGCTTGGAGTAGCTTGAATTTGAATTCGAACGACGGCCTACTGGTATGGAGTGTAGCTGGGACCCAAATGTATAGGAGGCTGCTCATTACCCCTAAACTTCTTCCACAACTACAATTGCACATAACTCGTTAGCAAGTATAGTCATAAACTCTATAGATTGCACAATACTTAGCTATATCAGAGAGCAAGCTAAAAAATACCTAAATGAGATTAAGGGAGGTTGATTCTCCTCCGTAGTAGTCATTCATTTATAGGACCTACCATTTAAAACAAAACAAGACTCATCATACATAAACATAATAACAAAAAAAAAAGCAAAATAAAAGTCACACGCCCTAAAAATAACTAGTGTGACAGCTACATACAAAAGACAAAACAGAGGAAGGACTAGTTTTTTCATGACTCTCAAATAGCAAATTAATGAAAACAACAATAGAATGATTTGTATACAACATCCGACACTGATAGGTGAGGCTTCAAATTGTCTGGATGATCCTTCAAACACTAAATGAGCAAAACTCTAGCAGCGTAAGATCATGCTAATGAACCGAGCGACAAATATCAGCATAAGAAAGCAGCTCATCTGCTTATACACAGCCCCATCAAAAAAAAAAAACTAACCAAAACCCATTTCAGTTGAACATTGGAATGATTTAATTTCGGAATGATTCTTAAAACAATTTCATAGTCAGAGATTGAAACTTTCTGAATTATTCCATAAACAATAAATGAGTGAAATTCAAGCAACATAAGATTATACTAGCTAAGAAATCCAACAAGTAACAGTGTAATAAAGCAGTTCAAATGCATATACACGACCCCATCAACCAAGCTAAAAGATACCAACTCCAGTTACCCATCAAATGATCCGATTCTCACAAACTGTTCGTCAAAGTATAAAATTTTCAGTAAATGGGTTAAATTAAAGCGGCATAAGTTCATAGAAGTAAACCAAAAAGTAAACATTCAGCATAATAAAGCAGTTCATCTGCTATACAAAAGCTGGTCAGCGGAACCCCATACAATTATACAAAACATAGTACACAGTACCCTAAGTTTCAATCCGTTTTTCAGCAGGTAACAAATTTAAAACACAAAATTAATAATAAAAAAAAAACCTATTAGTGACAAAAACTGGTAAATTAGAGGTGTAGCAAATAATTAATAACAAGAGGAAGAAATTCAATTGCAGAACTAAAGTTTCATCCTTTCTCAAATCTGAAACTTTAGTAACAACCCTAAATTAGTGACTAAAGTTGAGATCTTAATCAACCTTTCTCAACAGAATAATGACTAAAGTTGCAACAACTGAAATTCAATTAATAACCCTAAATTAGTGACATAAGGAACTGAAATGAAACTGAGGTGAAATGAGGGGAAGGAGCAACAAACTAGGCAAGGACCGGCGAGGCAACCACCTGAACAAGCACCAACGAGATTTCATGGAGGAAGACGAAGAAGAAGCGACGCGAGAACAGGTCAAAGACAGAAGAAAGGACCGGCGAGACAAAATACTGAAAACGGGTGAAGGACGAACTGGAACAGGCGAAGGAGAAGGAAGGAGGAGCGGTGGCTGGTTAGGGTTTTGAATCGAAATGGAAAGATGGAGTTGCGTGGGTTTTCAGTTTCTTATGTTAAACTGATGTAGTTTTGTTTTTCTTTTAATTGGATTTATTTGGTTTTCATTTGGTGAGGCGTCAGTTTTGCAAGATGGACGTCGCACCATCAATTTTTAATATTTTTTATTTTTTAAACGACTTCCTTAACCATTTTTAATTAAAAAAAGGGAAATTATTTGCTACTAATTAACTAAAATGCCTCTAATAAGGAGCAGCAATTTGACCTTTTTCTACTAGTGCTTGGTTACAAACCACATCAAAAAGTCAAAAAGGGCAAACCAAAGCAAGAGAAAAAGGGCACAAAAATATGAAAAAACAAAGAAAAGCAAAGGAGAAGGAAAGGAGCTTCAAATGAAAATCAAAATTATCAAAAATGTCTCCTTCTAAAAAAAAAAAAAAAAAAAAAAAAAAAAAAAAAAAACTTTGATCGATTCATTGTCGTGAAGTGCCAACTAGAGGACCGAGTCCCGAGGTCGGAAGATAGCGGTGATGAGTCGATCCATCCCAATAATCGTAAACACTCCACCTTTTTTATTTGGGCTAATTTAGGAAATTCGAGTTTTGGAACGACCCTCTTGGATTCGCCAAAGAGAGCGGGACTGCACCTCCTACAGTGTCGAACGAATCCATGGTTCACTTTTTCCACTCCATTATACGCCCCGTAGTATCCCTTTAGAAGATTAGGCAGACCTAGGCTAAATTATCAACATCTATATTGCTTAATTGTCACAGTATTAGGCTTTGGTCCTTGTTTACGTGGGTCATTTATCTTGGAAGTCTATTGTTGTTTTAGGTAAGTAATCGGTGTCTTTCCCCGCCGTCTCGATGAGGGATTCGGTGTTTTATTTTTGCTTTGGATGCGTCTATTCTTTCGTGTTATATGTTTTTTTTTGTTTAGTCGCATCCACCATTTTGAGCAAGCCCCAACTTGCCTTGCATGGGAGTACTTTACCTCATAAGTATTTCGATGTGAGTTGAAGGGACGGAGCGGGCCCGTTAATTGCCCCGTATCGGCTTAGCATAGTCTAGCTAGTAGTAGTAGTTTGTAATTTCTTTTTGGGTCTTTGCTCGAGGACGAGCAACGGTTTAGTGTGGGGGAATTATTGTGTGCTAAATTTAGACCGTTTTTCCCTCCATTTAGACCCGTTTTTCCCTCGTTTTGCGAGTCTTGAGTGCGATTATCGCCATATTTTGCGTACTTCTCGCATTAGCGTCCCTCTTGTGCGTTTTACGTGTTTTTGGTTTTCTATCGATTTTGATAGGTTTTGCTACAAAAATCACGATTGAGCTTCCACGAGCACAAGAGAAGGGAAAACCGTCCAAAGAGCAAAGCACACAACTTAAAGTTTAAAGCCATCCGACCGAACAAACGAAGAATGAGACAAGATTCGAGGCCAGGAAAAATGACCGGGCGAAATTTCACCCGGTGAGACACCACCGGGCGAAATTTCACCCGACGGTGAAAAGTGCCTCCCGAAGAATTTCCGAGAACTCTCCACCGGGCGAAACTGACCGGGCGAAATTTCGCCCACCGGGTGAAATTTCGCCCGATGGGAAGAAGTGCCGAAAACGCGAAAAAAAGAAGAAAATCTCACCGGGCGAAAATTTCACCTGATGGGAATTAACGTCAAGTCCGCAGGGCAAATTTTCACCCCATTGAGATGCAAAGGGAGATTGTCTCACTAATGGAGCATAAAGTTGGATTTGGGCTTTAGGTTAAGGATCCATTAAGAGATTACTATATATATGTTACCCTAATTCATTGTCTAACTCACCTCTCCATTGTGCTAAGGAGGGAAGACATTACACCCTTCCACCATCTTATTACACCATCCATTAGTAGTAGTAATCTAGAAAAATCCTCAAAAATTCTAGTAGTTTAATAGTAGATCTACAAGTTTCCATCAACAATTATTTAGATTTCAAGGTTGTAAGAAGACTATTCAAGTTTTGTTTGAAGATTTGTCGGGTTTATTGGAGGATTAGTGACAAGTTCTCCATTTTATTCATCAAAGATTCAATCTTTATCTATGATATCTTCTTATTTCTTATAGATCTACATAGTTGGTACAATTCTCTTCCACTCTCTAATCTCTAATTTAGTTTTTGTATTGTTTTCTCATCATCATCTTGTTTAGATTTAATTAATATGCATGTTGCGATGATTTCCATAATGATGTGTGAGTAGATTTCTTGTTGGGGAGTCTAGGGATGAGGGCTTGGTTTATTTGAATATAGGGATGTTGGTGGGTTGCTTGCATGTTGGTTTATCTTATTTTTGGTGTTGTGTCATTGTTGTTTTAGTCCGGCCAACTAGACCGACCTTGACTAATTTCTATCAATATGGGGAAACTCGGGGTAGAAATTAACATGACTAGGAACTTACCCTCATTCACCGCGAAAGCGGGATTTTAGGTGAGTTTACCAATATTGTGACAAAAACTCGATCCCGACCTTCTTAGACCCCAAGTACCGAATCCCGACTTCTCCCCAACGCCTTTCCCTAAATTGATCACCTCTAAACCATCATCGTACTGATCCCTCTAGTATAGACTCGACCCCAAAAACAAAACCCCCCTTCTAAGACATCGAACACGACACTTTAAACTTCACAACATACACCGTTCCCTGTGGACCGACCTCGACTTACCACGATTACTCTAGTAGTTTTTGTGTTATTCCGAGTCTATAAATATCGTTTGATCCCCCGTCATTCGTTAACGACCGATCCGATTGGGAGGCGATCATCCGTTCGGAACTATCCGCTTATTATTCCCGCGAGGTACGCGTTAGGCGGCCGGAGCGTCAACCGAGGATCTCTCCGCGTGTCCCTAAGGATCTTACCACGAAGAGGTCGATTGGTCCTGATATCGGGTAGGGTGGGCTTTTTTGGGTTAAAACCTGTAGTGACCACAACTAGGAACTAAGAAATGACCTTCACCGACCTCGTTCAAGTTACACCACCGCTGGAAACTTGTTTCCAAATCCCCAGCGAAATCGCCAAACTATGGACGTCCGTCCGCACCGCCCAGCGCCCCGCGCGTGCCCGCGCGGGACCGACCCGATTTTTCAACGTGTGTCGGCGGCCACCCACGCGGCCCCCTCCTTGTCGGGGGCCGGTCCGATCTCGCGTACAGGGCGATGTCTCGGACCTCGATTCGGATGACGATCCGTACTTGTACTAGACGGGTGCAGGCACCCGTGTTTCCGTTTGGAATCGATAGAGTCTTTGTTGTAAATGTTCAAAGGCCGACTCATTTGGTAAGGCGACCTTTTTAGTGAACTGAATTTGTCATCGATTTTTGGAGTCGTCATCGAGTCAATTATGGGGACTCGGAAACCGTTCAAGTCAACTTTGATCCTTAGCCGGCTCAAAGCTGAGGGGCACGGGACCTAAAGATAAAGACTTGTACCCTTAAGTACTCCATGCCTGGAATGACTCTCATTGCCAATGGTTTCGGACATCCGAAAACCGTCGATTCTGAATAAGGGGTGATGGTACGTATTGGGAAGCCAACATCCGATAGATGTCAACACCCAATCCCGCCCGCACTATAGCGGCGTCTACTAATCAATCGGTAGGCTGATAACCTAGTTCTTTTGTTGTGGTAGAAATACTGTAACATCCATTGTTTTAACCGTATACCTTTTACTACATCGGTTTATTTAAGGACAAGTAGGTTTTGTCATCAAAGTAGTTGCATTTATATTCTTTGCATGCGATTTCATGAAAAGATGCACATAGGAGAGTAGAGAGTACTAATATTATATGTATTAGCAAGTCAGTTTTAACGCGATAATACGGATATTAGTCATTCTCGTGGTATACCTTACCTGTTATTCTGCTTAAAATGCGTCGGTTCGGTATTAATGGAGATGCGTCGAACCTAGTAAGGCGAGCACCCGGACTAATACGGAACCCGACCATCACTTTGTTCAGTTTTAGTTGTTTTACGTTTTGAATTCCGTGTTAGGTGATTTAGCATGCGATTATAAGGTTATAAAAGCAATAAATCATACGAAAAACTGTAAATGCGAATGTAAGTAAATCACGTTATGAGGAGTTACACCCTCGGAGTATACACTAAACGGGACACGATGCATGGATAGTTGAGAACGGATCTCAGAATTACTCGGATCTATTTAGTGCATTTTACTATTTGCGAGTGAAGTTGGGACATTACGTGTTTTAGCATGTGTTTGTGGACCTAGTGTCCACGTCTAGTATTATCGTAGTGCATAGTAATAAAAGTGCAAAAATATAATGTTTTGTTTAGGCGACAACCTAGTGGCGATTCGACTTCGACAGGCGGATCCTCCTAGCTTGACCGGTGATTTCGGCATAGTTCCATTACCGTTGACCCCTCCTGCGGCTATTCCGGCAGAGCTCCGTTACTATGGACCGATTCTGCGGCTAATCTGGCAGAATTTTGTTACTAGACTCTAGCTAGTCGAACACAGGCACCTCGGGATCGAGTGGAGTGCTCGAAGGTGAGGAGTAGCGTCGATGTCGCTTTTATCAGAACTAAAATCGAGTGGATCGTTTGCCTCGGGTGTTGGAGTGCGAGCCCTTAGCGAGAATGTCAAGGGAGAAGAGAAGAGTGAATTGTGTCGAATGAATGAGGTGGGGGGGGGGGAGGTATTTATAGGTATTTTCGGCCCTCGTCACCCATATGGACGCCTGAGTCGTGGCACACCAAGACTCAGGCGCCTGGGTTCAGGCGTGGGGAGTCTCAGACGCGTGGGGTGAGGCGGTTGGAGTTTTGAAGATATGATTTTGGTACTTTCCAATACCGTGAGGAGGGTATATAATTCGTGGCTTAGGGACTAAGTCTCCCCATCTTGACCTAGCGTCGTGGGTTTAGTGGGCCTCGGGTGTGCATCCCGAGGTTCGCTTGGCGCGGTGTTGACTCGGTTCGAGTTTCGGGACCGACTCGGGATCCCAGTGTCAGAATTGACTCTAATTAGGGTGTATGCGACCGTAACGACACGACTAAGGCTGCCAATATGTTAGTTTAGTTTTTCCGAGTAATTTATTTTATCCGTTCTATAGAAAACCTATTTAAAACATCGCGAATCCGCGTCGCGTTGCAGTCCGATCGTCATCGGGTGTTTGTTGAGCACTTCTGCAGCCACCAGGTCCAAATCTGGGTGTCTACACATTCACATAAAAATATTCATTCATCCACACATGCCAAAGAAGCCTCTAACATCCATGCATATAGAAATATGGGTAAATTAAAGGTGTAACAAGTTGAAAAATAAGCCTTGAACAACAATCACAACTAGATAATTCCCTATCCTAGGCACAAGTATCAAATACCAAATTCACAAGTGCTAAGGTATTGCTACACGGTATTCCTGGAAGAAATAACCGATTTTACCAATAATAAGAAAGTACTGTATTAAATATAGAGACACTAGGCAAGCGACTAAGTCTATCAACTCCGAGTCCAAAAAATGGTGTCCAGTTCTAGCTTTCATAGGCTCTATCACCAAACAACAAGCGACTGAGTCTACCAAAGCCTCACCTGAGGTGCCTGTCTTCGAACCCTTTCCTGTTTCGAGTCTGTAATACCATATCTATTCAGAAGCTTCATCATTATCGACGCCCAGAGTCAAGCGTAATAGTATGAATGCCTTCATACCATGCAACTTAATACCAAGACGCTTGACAATAGGCATCATTTCTAATGTGTTCCAGATTCAAGTTAAGTAGTTTACTAGGTGCATTAATGTGGACATGACAAAGTGCACGCCCGGTGCGGTCAGGCTCGGGTTTGGGTAGGCGGATATTCTCGTGATGAGGTTGATCTCGAATTGAAATTTAAATCGAAGTGGAATCGCCGCCAAATTTGGTGAGAGTTCGGGCCCGTTCAAACTTACTCTGTAGTTAGGGTATACTAAACATCAACTATACTAAACATGCTAACTATACATATAGAGTAATAAACATGTTAAACACATAAATGGGGGGGGGGGATTGGTTGAGTTGACTAATAACATAAACACAATAATCAGATGTAATCAATGATAAAATAAGGATCTTGGTGTAAATCCAAGCAACAATTATGTAACCCTAATACAAATGCAAGACAATCTAATCCTTTACCAAATAATCTTCTCAAGCCTCAACCTTATGCTCAATGACATTACATAAGATATTCATTCATCCACACATACTAAGCAAACAGTCACGACTTGAAGACCTATAAGTCTCCTTCAAGAAGAGCAACTTGTTAGTAGCGGCTTAAGACCTATAATCCAACTTTGTAAGCACCTCTTGAGGAATACATAATGGATAACCAAGCTATAACACATCGATCGAGCTAGCTAGCTAGCGATTAGCTTAAAACTTCTCATACACACAAGGAAAGTGATGGATAATAACAAGAAGAGGAATATGATCCTAATCAATACATATCAAACATCATTAATACAAAATATAAATTCTATAAGATTAGATAAGTAAAAAGAAGAGGAAGTCCTACAAAAATGATGGAATCACATAAAGGGGAAGAATTTACACCAAGATTGAGGAGATTAGCTCCTTAAAATTAAGAACATACTCAAATCTTCTATCCTCTACATATTAAAAAGTGAGAGATGGGCGCACTATGACTTAGCTACAATGTTGCTACAATTGGGCAACATTGCTGCTACCGTACCCAACTTTGGCCTTCCTCTGCTGCTCTCCTCCCCACCACTCTCTTCCTCCATTTTTCTGTCTCTCTTTACTCTTTCTATTTGCTTCTCTTTCTATTCCTCATCTTAGCTTCATTTTTTTTTTTTTTTCGTATTGATGTTGTTGTTTTTACCTTTTGTTTCAGGTAACCTGATCGATTCGAGTGACTTGATTGATTCAGGTAAATTTTAATGTAAGTTTTTTTTGCATCTACCCTTGTTTAATTTGATTTAGTTTACTTCTGTTTTCTGTTTTTGTTGATGATTTCTTGTACTTTTCTGACGTGGGTCTTCTTCTTTCTCGTCTTCCTTTGATTTGAGCTATTTGGGGTTTAATTATCTGTCATTTGCTTAATTTTTTCTGGGTATTGTTCGATTTTTGGTTTCGCTTTGGGGATTTTTAGGATTTCGGTTCTAGTTGTTGTTTATGACTGTAATTTGATTGGGAAGTTTTTTGTTTTTGGCTTGAACCCAGATCGTTGCTCGTCGGCGTCGTCATGCAAAGTTTTCATCGCCGCTCATCGTCTCTGATCATCGCTCCGGTAAAATCAAAATTCCAATTATTTCTTATTTCTGGTGAGATTTTTGTTTGGATTTGATTATGGAGTTTTGAGATCTTGTGTTTTCTTCATTTTTTAATACTTTTCTGATGTGGGTCTTCTTCGTTCTCGTCTTCCTTTGATTTGAGTTCTTTGGGGTTTAATTATCTGCCCTTTGCTTAATTTTTTATGGGTATTGATGTTTCGTGTTTTTACGCTATATCATGTGTAATTGGTGGAAAGTTTAAGATGGGAAAAAAATGGGGAGTGGATCATTTGGGGAACTCTATTTAGGTTTTTTTTTATTAATTTGTTCAATTTTTTTAAATTTTATCATCTAATTAGGTTAATTTTGATGTTTTTGTTTTTAAAAAAGTGATTTGTATCATTAGATTATGTTAATTTTGATGCTTTTGATTTAAGAAAATGATTTGTATCATCTAATTATGTTAATTTTGATTTCTTTTGCTTACAATTTTGATTTTTATCATGTAATTACGTTAATTTTAATGTTTCTGTGTAAAAAAAATGATTTTTATTATGCTGATTTTGATGTTTTTGTTTTAAAAAAAATCGATTTTTGTGATCTAAATATGTTAATTTTGATGTTTTTATTTGTGTATGTTGTTGATCATGGATCAATGTTCAAACCGGAGAGGATGTTGCTATCAAAATGGTATATGATCTAATTAATCTTAATTTTAGTATATTTGTAATGTCATTGTTGAAAACTTTTGATTGATTGTTTTAGTCCATTTTCCCGCCTATCTCTACTTCTATTTGAGCTTCGCTTGGATATAGTTTACTCATGCTGGTTTCTTACCCTTTTGTTTCGTCTTATTGTTGATATAATTTTATTATATTTATTATAGTTTTACACAGTGGCTTAAGGGCTGGGTCGATGTGAAAAGGAAGTTTTATTGTTTTCCTTTTCATTTAATACAGATTCTATGCAGGAAAGATTCTTTGCTCAAATGTATGACAGTTTGGTCTCCAAAATACATGGCCTTACTACTCATCTATATAAAACAATAAAAAGTCATTCCCTCTTAGTTAATTAGACTAACAAGCTTTCAGAGGTTGACACGTGGCATGTGAAATTAAATGTCATTCCCTCTTAGTTAATTAGACTAACAAGCTTTCAGAGGTTGACACGTGGCATGTGAAATTAAATGCCACTACCCTAACCCCCTAAATGAAAGGCCTCCTAAATTTCTTATCTACCTATTTGCTAACTTCCTTAGTAATATGCTGCCATGTTCCTACTCCCCTCTTCGTTCACCTCGAAACAGAATCTTCCTCCATTACAGCACATTTACTCCTCCATTGAAGTTCTCCTCCATTAAATTCCTTGTGGTTACAATGGCATCCGATGAACTGAAGTTATTTGAGTCTATTTATACTTTCCAAGTTCATACAAATGATAAAATCAGACCTTCGCTTGCCTTCCTCTTTTCGTCCCTCTACTCCTTCGCCGACAATTTGCTCCAAAAGTTGCTGCCAGCCGCATCCTTCTTCATCGGTAAGATTTATGCTATTTGGTTATTGTTCTTTATCGGTCAAATTTAGGCTCTCATGACATTGAATGAGCTAATCCA
Source organism: Agrostemma githago (assembly GCA_958450325.1). Lineage (NCBI taxonomy): Eukaryota > Viridiplantae > Streptophyta > Magnoliopsida > Caryophyllales > Caryophyllaceae > Agrostemma > Agrostemma githago. Next base: position 36,949,144 of record OY288261.1, read on the forward strand.
TCCTCAGTTGAAATCCTAAAATAAATTATTAAGGCCTATTTAAGTTGCTCTTAGATTGAGGATTTTGTGTACTGAGTACCAACTGATAAGGCCTCAGTTGATACCTTAATAGGACATATATTGCATCTTACTGTATCTCCAGATGAGCTAAATATTTGCATTTTTGGTGCCCAAACAACGATGCCTGCAACAGCAATGTTTTTCTTCGTACGCATTATTTGCCCGTTATAACGCACCAAGAAAAGTAACAGAATAAACAGCGACACCGGTGATGATGACCTTCAATATTTGAGCAACAATTGAACTGTTCGTACGTGTTTCACTCTGTGAGCGAAGGATAATTGACAAATTACAAATTAGATTTATTGTTGGAAATTTATTTCATCTGGATATAACTTTTTTTTTATCAGTTTGTAGCATTGTTTTTCAATAATTTCATTTGGGTTCAGGGCTATTGCTTTGTTAGTTCTTTGAAGTGCTTTCTGCAGCTTGCTGTGAACTTAAGATTTAATCTATATTAAGAGAACGTATTATCTGGAAACTTGAATGGATTTGATCATTGATGTGCATTGATAATCATGCTTTCTTATTTCTCTGAACAGCGGTATCACTTGAACCACCACTTTCGAATCGAAGACAAGGGTTTTGGCATAACATCAAATTTGTGGGACAAAGTATAGGGAACATTGCCTCCCTCAAAAACTAGCTGAAGACAGTACATAATTGTCTGTCCTGTGACTGTCATCATATGATCTAAAGTAAATTAATTTAACATTGCCAGTTACACTGATATATTTATCCTCACCATTCTTTATTCACCGCCTTTTATTATGGTTTGATTCTAGGCTTAGCATCTTATGAAAAAAAAATCAAGTCATTGAGGGTAAGGTTGCGTGCATCTGGTCTTCTGTGCATTCTTTATTCAACTGGTTTACTGGTTGCAGTAGTTAATTGTGTTGCGGCAGAAGTAGTTGAATAAAGAAACCTACAAGCATTGGTTGAAAAAAATAAAAAATACTTACGTATTATTGTTAGTTAAATGTGTCGTGCTACGCTGTTTTCCACCTATCACGAACTATATTCTAATTTGTTTAGCAAGATTTGGGGGTGTGGCTTACCCAGATTCCCATATTTCTTATTTACTGACATTGTTTTGCTGTCTACATTACGCTTATTGTTGGGGTTTACACAACTTCACGTAACAAAACCAATCATTAAGAATTTCCACTCTTTCACCAATTGACCACTACGTTGACAACAAACGCTCACAAAGAAGGTACTGCGCTAAAAGAAGATCGCACAAATATACCATTGCAAGCCCCGTGAATTTCACGGGCACGAAAACTAGTTGGACTAATAAGACATTATCCTATGCAGGAAAGACCCAACTGATCAACTCAATCGTATTTGGCATTCAAAATTTTTGGGGATCCAGCCTTTTAATTCCAGTTGGCGTAACCAAACGAATTAATAAGCTTTGCAAGGACTTTTTCTGGGGGATTGGGAATGATAAGAGGAAGATGGTGTTTAAAAGTTGGGATAGCATATGTCGCCCCTGGAAAAATGGAGGATTTAATGTTAAAAACTCAATGGATTGGAATCGGGCCCTTATGCTTAAATGGCTTTGGCAGATTTATCAGGGTAATGGGGCAGTTTGGATATGGTGGATCCTTCAATATCAAGCTAGAAGTGAGTCCATTTGGTACCTCCATCCTGCAGATAACCAACCAGAAAGCTTACGAGCTATTCTCAGAACACGTGACTATTTGATTGAGGTTGCTGGAAGTGTTACTGCAGCTAGACAGGCTCTTTACAGCTGCATATCTGGTCCTAAATTCCAGGTAAGCAAAGCCTATTCCATCTTTCGTCCAACACATACTACTCTCATCTGGTATAAGGCGGGATGGGCGCAAGGAATACACCCACGCCACACGATCTTTCTTATCTTAGCGGCTCAAGAGAGGCTTGCCACTGTTGATCAATACCGAAAGCGGGGTATGTCATTGGCGAACCGATCCATAATGCTGAAGAGGATGTGAGGCACATTTTCTTCCAATGCCTTTATTCAAGGGAGGTGCTCAACGAGATGACTATATGGTGCGGAATCAACTCTCCACACGACAAACTCATCCCTCTACTAACGTGGGTAAATAGCAGGAAACACAGGAAGCATTGGCGGAGCAGGTGGGTCCGAATATGCATTGCCACTATGGTCTACTGTCTTTGGATTGAACAGAACATGAGAATCTTCAGAGACAAATCAAGAGCAACCATATCTCTAGCTAAGGAAATTAAGATCATTACTTGTACCCTTTTATTACACAACTCGTCCAAAGATATATATGATGAAATTGTTAGTAGCTTAAGTACAGGTTAGTGTTTTGCTAACGGTGAGGGTGCTTGAATCTCGTAGTGGCTAGCTCTTTTTGTAAGATCACTCTTGTATTCTTTCCAAGATATATAAGAGTACTACTTTCTTGCAAAAAAAAAATACAGATTCGATTTCTTGTCGTTTTTTTGGTCTGTCGCTGTTGACGAGAAAGCATCCTTGCCGCTGATTTTATGGTTCAGTCGGTGTCAGCAGGAGGTTTGTTTCTTTTGACCTTCATAGGACGCTTGACTAGAAATTCTCTTTTTTTGATGTTTTTTTTTTCAGAATCATTAGTGCTTATTCCAAGGGTCCATCTAAGTCGATGCTATCTTTATCTGGGCTTGCTTGGGATGGGAGTAATATGTTAAGGGGTAATGGTGCTCCAAATAAGAAGGAAATGGAGGAGAGTGGTGGTGAGTGGTGGTGTTTTATGGTGTAAAGAAGGAGTAAGGAGGAACAATTACCCCCATATGGGGTAATACATTACTTAAGGGGAGAGGGGAGTGATGTATTACCTCGTATCCTTTATTATATAAAGGTGCAACATTTAAAGGCACCACATTGCGCCACGTAAGATCATGCCTAGGATGATGAGTTGGATCTGATGTGTCGTCCGATATGGCACCTTAAAAACCGTCAAATTGGTGATAAAATAGGCAATAACTGTCAAAAAGATATTTCATTTAACCCAACCGTCGACAACTTTCCACAATAGACGGTTTTGCAGTTTTTTGGAACCGTCAACTCCCCCTCTACACTTAAACCCAGTAAACCACCACATTGAAACTTTTCTTGTCTAACTCCTCCATTTCCCCCTTTCTTCATATTTTTTCTCTAACTCCTCCAATTTCCCCATTTCTTCATATTTCTTCATAACCTGATCATCAATCGATTGATAACGAGAGAAATTTAGGGACACCGACCAGCCACCAAGTATTCCCCGCGCCACCACAATGAATCTCCATGTCTGCGTCACCTTGACGAACCACACTTCGCCCCTTTCGATGAACCACCGCCCACCGGGTATCAATGTATGGGAACATCTAAAATATTTCTAATTTTTTACTTCGATTGCTTTTGTTTATAATTTCTGATTGCCAAATATATTTGATTTCATTGCTTTTGTTGATACATTATTTTCAATTTTCAATTCTAATTTTGGTTTACATTTGTTATTGATTCTATGATACGTTCACATATCTAATTGCAATATGTTTGTTTCTTTGTGTGTTAAGGGTTTCATGAAGATAAACCTAGATGATATCTATCACCATTCTAATACTCAGGTTTCACTTACTGTCATTTTTATTGTATAATTTGATTTTAGTGCTATTATAATTTGGCTAATATAAAGTCCATTTGTTGAATAATTTGGCTATTATAAGTGGAAAAAACAAGAACCTGGAGAATTTGGTATACTGAGTGGTTGTCAACATCTCAATGATTCAAACTTTAGATGGAATTTGACCTGAAAATTTTCCTTTTTGTTAACTAAATTAGCTATAGTAATTGAAATTGAATGTAAGGTTCGAAACTTTATAGGTTAGAGAACTAAAACAAGCTAAAAGATTGAATTTGGTGGTTTCTAAATAGACTTTTTTTCTCGGATTAATTGATCGAGGAGAAGTTGAAGTTTTGTGCGGTGTGTTTTCTCATAATCCGTTATATTTTAATTGCATGCCAACAAATTACCTTTCTCTGTTTTACTGCAGCCAGACTTATTTCTATGTACTCCAACCTGATACATGTCCCTTCTGTTTGTATGTGTAAGTTCTTTGCTGCAGGAAGCATCATAAGATCGCCTCCAGTCACATTCAACCACGTTGACTAATTTTGTCGACATGATCTAAATTTGGGTGATTTCGATGTTTTTCGTTACATTTTGTCATGATCGAATGTTGTCCGAACATTAAGAAGCTCGACACTTCAGTGAGTAAATCGGATTTTTATGAATTCTTTCTTAACTTACTGTGTGTTTCCATTACTTAAATTTACTTCTTACGACAGGCTGTTCCAGGTGAAAATGTGGGCGAACACATACTTCTACAATTATAACAACACATTGGATCACCTCCGTGAGGTCAAATTGAAGGTATCACGGGATTAAGTGTGGAACTCAAATTGGTTGAATACTTTACAAATAATATGTAAGACTTTTCGGAACATATTTTTCGGTTGAAATTTGATTTATTTTTTTCAAGTTTTTCCTACCAAAGATTTACTCAATCAGTTTTCAATTGAATCTCCCTTCCCTCGACATCAGTATGGATTCAATTGCTAATATTATGGATATCAATCAAATCAGTGCACAGGAATAAAAAATCTAACATCAGAAGAAGTTGATTAACAAATTAATTATGCTAACATTATGGATATGAACCTTAAAAATGAGATTTGATTGATAAATGTACCTGATGAGTAGCACAGGATTTGATTAATCAAGCGAATCAAAGGGAATAAGAGTGAAGTATAAGGTCACGGAAATTTAGGAAGTATATTACTTCGAGCGCTGGGTATTTCCAAATTGAACGATAAAGAGAGATTTTAGTACGATTTGATTTGTCAAGGTTTGAGAACTGAAGTGGTTTTGCAATCAAGATGTTCAAAGAAATTGTGGATTACACATTTTCTACTCTTATTCCTTTGAATTTGTGCCCTTCCAAAAGCCCGATGGTAATGAATGACTCTTTTGACAATGTGCTTCAAACCGTCTTTAATAAGGTAAACTCGGTTCTTTTTGGCTGCTTTTATTTAGATATGATAAAATCGAGTTGAATTAACCCCGAAATATAACTCAAACACTAAATTGATACCAATTTGACTAAAGTTTGTTGAATCTCTAATAGACCCAAACGGACTCAAGACCATTTGTCCCGAGTAATCCGATCAAAAATAAACAATTTAATTTGATATTATATTTAAAACTAACAAAAATCCTCAAAACATGACATCGGGCTATGTATACAGGTAATAGGTGAAATATGTAGTATCTTAAAAGGCGTCATGAAAATGAACTGTGGGCTTCTTACTAAGTTCTCCAAAGCATCTGGGCTTCTTATGAATAGAACAAAGTCTAATATCTATCATAATGGTATTAACCAAGAGGAAGAGGCTTATATAGAGCAGATAACAGGTATGGTTCCAGGTACCCTCCCTTTCAAGTATCTTGGGTTTTCTATGTCGCCAAAGAAGCTCTCGGTGTTGGAATGCCACATCTTAACGGAGAAGATTGTCCAAAGGATTCGGGGTTTTGGAGCGAGGAAGTTGACATACTCAGGCAGGCTGATTCTTGTACAGTCAGTCCTGAGTTCGATTCATATGTATTGGTCGAGAATTTTTATATTACCTACAACAACCATCAACCGCATCACAAGCATCTGCAGGAACTATATTTGGAAGGGGAGGGAGCATTATTCCTCTCCACCTTTAGTAGCCTGGGATACAATATGTCAGCCGAAGAATGAAGGGGGATTGGGGCTGAAGGATCTAAAGGAATGGAATATAGCGAGTATAGCAAAGTACGCTTGGTGGATTGCAGTCAAAGCCGATAGATTATGGGTTAGATGGGTTCATGGAGTATACTTGAAGGACAAGGAGTGGAAGGATTATAAACCTACTCTTAACTCGAGTTGGTCTTGGAGCAAGATCTGCGGGTTAAAGATCTATTCTATACCAATAATTGTTTCCCGAGCTTGATCAGCACAGGAAGGGAGTACTCTGTAGCAGCGAGATATAAGTGGATTCACACTCATGGACAAAGGGTGCCTTGGAGTAATTTGGCTTGGACAAGAATGGGGTTACCTAAATATGAATTCATAGCTTGGCTAATATGCAATGAATGGTTGCTTACTAAAGACAGATTAGCTAGAATGCATATGATGGTGGACAACAGATGTTTCTTGTGTGGAAATGATACGGAGACGCACAAGCACTTGTTTGCGGAGTGCTGCTATGCTAAGGAATGCTTTAAAATTGCAGCTACCTGGACTGGAATGCAAATTCCAGCAAACAGCACATGGGAATGGTGGAACAAAGTCAGGCACAAGTCGCTTTTCTATAAGCATGTTGTGGCCGCTATTATCATAGGAGTTTGGTATTATATTTGGTGGGCTAGAAACCATTGTCGTATTAACATGGTGGTCGTAAGGCCTAAGTATATACTAGGTAAGATTAGAAGTGAAATAGATGTAAAAATCCGAACTCAACGATAGATAGTACCTAGCAAATACTATGATAGGGTGGATGCGATGATGAGTTGAGAAGATGTATGGTTGACTTGGATGTAAATTTGATCATATGAAATATACTTACATTTACACCAAAAAAAAAAGAAAAAAAGAAAATGAACTGTGTATTATATATGTGGTGGGATAATGACGGTGCGGTAGGCGAACTATCGATATTGTATTACCGGACATAGTTGATGGATTTCACAATGTCGCATATTGAAGCCACAATCGCAAGGTTGCATTGGTTCCCATAAAGGAAGAATCGTCATTAGGTAAAGTTGTTTTCACTAATACGAATCACCTATGCAAGTCTTCATCAAACAGGAACTCCAGGCTGAAACTCATGTGGTGAATGCTCTTAAGAGACCTATTTTGTAAGAAGATGAATTTTCTACGGATCTAATATATGCTAATATTGATTTTTGTCATTTCTCAATTTTTGACAGGATGACAATGATGTTAATAATATTCAAATAGTCCTAAGTTGTGTGAAAATGGTATCAAACACTTTACTTTTTCCAAAAAAAAATATAGCGTTCGAAAGCTTGAAATTATGATTTTACATATGACTAGACCTTATTTGACACTAGATGAGACCAAATTTTGTATGCCAAATGAGAAGGGATTATGTTAGATGAGGCCAGATTTTAAGTTTTGAGATAGAAATAAATGAGCTAAATCCTAATCTCTTTGTATATGACACTAGCTATTGATAGAAATTGGTAAAATGAGCTTTAATAGAGTCATGTTACTAAATGAGAATCCAATGGGCAGGTTGGTACATGATTTGTGCGAGTCTGCAACATATGTATATCATATATCTATCTTTCAAATAATTTTGTTGTTTTTTACCGATTTTTCAAATAATGAGTTAGTGATTTGATATTTTATTTTTGAAGGTCCAAGGAGGAGTTGGTGTATATCCCGCGGAACAGAAACCGTCAACAAAATAAAAATCTAGAATTATGCGTTCAAGATCCTTTATTCGACAAAGTACCCGTTATTCAACCAAGTAAGCAAGTAAGCCTTTTCACCAACCCATGTTTCCTGTGGTTCCCGGTTAGAATTTTGATTCAAATCATTATTCCTTCTTTTATGACATAGTGACAAATCTTTCATATACACATTCTTTCTTTTTTGCTTCATTTGATTGTTTACGTTTACTTTTGGCCCAAAGTTTTAATGTCTTAGGACGGTGCTAGGGTTCACATCGAAATAGGATTGAGGAACTTTTGTGCATATATCATATTTGTTGTTTGACATGACAAAATGTTGAAAAAAAAGGAAAAGACCAATTCGTAAATAGTGATTTAGGATGGTCTAAAATGAAAAAGAGTAGACAATCAAACAAGATACATCATTGTTAGAATGTTTTATTGCATTCGTAATAGTGATTTAGGATGGTCTAAAGACTTTTCAGCCATTAGCAAGGATTGACGAGGATCTTGAACTAAATTTGCAGAGGATGATTATCTTAAAGTAATTAGAATTGTCTTACCAACTCTAAACCTTGCAATTTCAAAGACATCCATGACAACCTTAAAAGTAATTGCACTATCTCAGGTGATGTTAAACCTTCTTTCTTAGATTGGATACTCACTTACCATGATTTTAAACATGCAGCTTCATTTTTTATGTATGGTCGGTCATCAATGTATGGTCGCTTATCTTCTAATACTTGGAAGACTTAATTAATTTGTATACTTGCTCGAATATAGTTTCGACTTGACAGATACTGCAATACTTCATTTAGGTGCTTTCCGTGCCTAAGGTAAGCGTTGATACTTGATAGACAAAAAAGTTGTGTCTGATATTGTGATATATGCATCCGAGTCTGATAAACAGCCTTTCTATGTTCCCATATGATGGATATACTAATTAAATGGTTATGTTTCTGAGTAGGATTTTTCATCAGCTTTACGGCTCCAAAATTGTACTCATATGCGGCTCAGATAGACAGTAAAGGTTTAAAAATTTAAATAAAGAGACTTTTTATGTTGAATGGTTTTGTCATTGTGCGTGTTGAAAATGATGAATTTTGATTAAATAGTTGATTAATAGTTTTGCATCAACATGTTTGAGCCTCCGTCGTTGTGATCGATTTGTTGCGTTGTGAAGTTCAATTGTGCTTAATTTCAGGGTTAAGTTACAGTTGTTGGATTAGTTCGACAATAAAATAATTTAATTATGAATTATCTCAGCCTAGAGTAAATGTAGCTTTCTATATGATTTGCTCAATTATCAATTCAAGGTTTTCATAATTTTCGAAAATTAGCTTTCATAGGTTTTTCAAGTGTGTATATTACGTTGAATTTCACTTCTAAACTAAAGATGAGCTTTCATAATTGTTCTTTCTTTTATTGCTTTCACAATGACTTAACTTAATTCACCATATTGTAGGATGCAAAATGCACTGAGATGGGATATTGACATATTGAGCTTAAAGCGAGAAATGAACGCAAGGGGCATTGTGCGCCATGTTGAAATACGAATCATGAATGGACGAGAGATAATTATTTGTAAAGTTTGTATATAAGTTGAAGTTTGTAAATTGGGTTTCATTCTATTTCCTCCGTCCCACTAAGATTGCCACATTTCATTAAAATACTCCTCACATATAATGGGGAAATGGGACAATCTTTCTGAGACGGAGGTAATACTAATTTAAGGGCTCAAAGAAATGGAGTATTGTACTTTCATCAATTTCCTCAATTTCTTCATTATACTAATATTTCCGTCAATTTCTAATTTTTAACAACATAAGTAATAAAATACCAAAGAAATCATAACAACAAGGTTTCAAAATCAATGTTTATTATGATGTTAAGATATGCTTCTTAATTAAATATTTTATATGGAGTAACATTTAGTCAATTTCTAAATTATAAGAATAAAAATCTTGAACTAATCAATGATTAAATTAACGATCCAGTACCACAAATTTTATATTAACAGTATCAAAAAACGTCAAAAGCTAAAACTTGAAAGTTTGTTGTGACCCATTTTTAATAGACTTTGTCGTGCAAGTGCTTGAGAAGATGGACAACCTTTTGTGCAAGTACATCATTTGAACATGATATACATTTTTAATACATTCGTGCAACTTTGCACGGCCAAAAACTAGTGGGGGTAATTGTTCCTCCCCAACCTCCTCTTTACACCACAAAATGCCACCACACACTCACCACCAATCACCTACGTTTCCTTCTCATTTTGAGCATCACTACCCCTTAACGTATTACTCTCATCCCAAGCAAACCCTAATCCTTCATCACCATAAGAAGATGCTCTACAACCAGAAAAATGCTCTACAAACATAAGAAGATGCTCTACAACCATAAGCATCGGGCCTCAAAAATTGAGGGACCTCACTCATATATGTTTTACTGCGACAATGTTCAATGAATTTGTGTAGCGTAGTGGTAAGTGATGGTTGTTTGGTTTGGGCAGACCCAAGCTCGATCCCCACATCGTGCAATTTTTCTTTTATAACGAATTTTCACCCTCTTCTCCTCTATTAATCTTCTTCTTTTGCTCAACTCTTTTGTTTAATTTTTTCCACCCTCTTCTCCTCTATTGTTCTTCTTCTTTCGCTCGACTCTTTTGTTTAATTTTCGATTACGTATGATTTTTTTTAATGTAACCTTATAAACAATATTTTTAAGAGTAAATTAGAAATTACTCCCTTCAAAGATGTGTTTATTAAATTTTCTCCCTTATTAAGTTTTTTTTTTTTAATATTTTACACCCAAAAAGATGCAAAACTTCAAAATTTACTTGCAAATCACTATTCCGATGAGTTTATGATTTTACTGACCAAAATGCCCTTCATTAATAGTACACCCCTTCCCCACCCTACCTCATCCTCATTTTGACTTTCCCAACTCCTTCAGTCCCAATTCCAGGAGAACCCTAAATTCCCAAATCGAAAATCACCAAACCCAAAACTCGAGCATCCATTCATCAATCAATTGTGGGAATATTTTTTTTACAAGTCTGCAGACTAAATGAGAGCATAAGGGAAGGGGGAAAGAAGGGTAGGAAGAAGAAATGGGCACTTTCGGTATAAAAAATAGGAAACAAGCAAAATAATTCAAACTCACCGGATTAACTCATCGGAGTAGTGATTTGCAAGTAAATTTATAAGTTTTGCATATTTTTGGGTGTAACATATTGAAAAAAATTCATAAGGAAGTAAATTTTAATAAACGCATCTTTGAAAGGAGTAATTTTTAATTTACTCTATTTTTAAGGGTTATTTAACAACAATAATACCAACGATAAGGCGTCTTCCCAAAATAATATCAATTTCAATAAATCCTAGAATAATACGTATTATTGGAGTAGTTAAACGAGAGTAGTATAAGTGAATTCATAACCTGCTACATCAGGTCACCTAATTAATATTTAACCTGCTACTTATCTTCCATCCTCCTCCTTAGACACGGATAACAGGTGAACTGTGTCGGGTCAGCTTTGGGTCAGGTCACTTTCGGGTTATAATAATCGGGTTGACTTCGGGTCGGGTCGGATAATTTCGGGTTCGGGTCATTCTCCGGTTTGCTGTTTTCAACCTTTTTAGGGATATCGACTAATTTTCTATAATAATAGCCGGGTCAGTTTCGGGTTAGCTTGGGTCAAAATCATGCTACGGTTCGGGTGTCTGGTCGGTTTCGGTTTGGCTTATTCGGGTCGGGTCATTTTTCTCAAGTCTACTCCTCCTTACTCTTCTCCTTCATCCTCTCTCTCCATTACCCTTCATCCTTCTTCCATTTTTTTCTATAAGTTTCGTTTAGATTAACGTGTTGATTTTGGTGTAGGACTGTGTTGTTAGTCAGATTTGGTGAGGTTGAAGGAAGAGGAAGACCGAAGACGATAATGACGTTTAATGTCTCGTATACTGAGTAAGTGAAAAAGAGTGAACATTAAACAAATTAAAGGCGAAAAAGCAAGGTGAATGAGTTCTGTCGTTAACTGGTCATCTATACTACTCTGATTTAACTACTCCAAAAGTATGTATTATTCTCAGATTTATTAAAATTGGAATTATTTTCGGAAGACGCTCTATAGTTGATATTATTGTCGTTAAATAAAATTAAAGGTGAAAAAGGAAGGTGGAAGGGTTCTACAGGTAACCGGTCACCCATACTACTCTCGTTTAACTACTTCAATAATACGTATTATTATCAGATTTATTAAAATTGATATTATTTTGGGAAGACGCCCTATAGTTGGTATTATTGTTGTTAAATAACCCTATTTTTAATCCATGTAAACAAATAACTAGGTATGTAGCCCGTGAAATTCACGGGATTATCTATTTCAATTTTTTTACCGTATTGTTAATATATTTCTGACAAAGTGTTGTCAAATAATTCATGTAAAAAAGTTGTCAAGGGTGATCTTACAAAATTAATATAAAGTCAGTAGTTAATTCATACTCTGTATCTTACAAAATTGAAGGAAATGTTCAAAAAATAAAGCGAATGAAATGTAAAAAAAATCTCAATTATTTGTATCCCTTCATTGTTTTATACTTCTATTATATTTTTAGTTCTAATATTAAGTTTTTAATGTTAAATAATATAATTATTCATATTAACTTTGACTGATCATTACGACAAAAGTGGTGTTTGTCATTTCTTAATTTTTTTTTTGAAAACTATTAAGCGTTCTTAAGAATAATAAATTATGCTTAAGTGAAGTATTAAGTTGTGTTTGTCATTTTCTTTCTATTTGTTTTATTGATGATTTCCTATAATTAGACTCAAATACTTGTCATCCTTAGTAATAACTTGTTGTTCAAAAAAAAATTGTCATCCTTAGTATGCTACTTTGATTAACACTTTGCAAACTTTTTCTGATATTAAAATTTGATTATTAAGGCAAAATTGGATGAAAAGATGTAACCTCCAAATGATTAAGTTTTTTTTTTTTTTCAAAAATCATTAATTTGTTATCAATAACAATAAATTATTTATAACAAAAAAAAATCAAAATTTAATAATGATAGATATAAGTAAAAAGTTAAATTGTAATAAAATTAAACCATTCGCCACGTGGCAAAAAAATAAAATAAATGCATACTTTTTTTTTTACTAATACGTATAGATTATAAATTTATCTCATAAAAAAATGTAATAATAAGTTTTTTAATAAAAGGCAAATGAAAAATTTTGATTAATGTTTTTAATATTTTAACAAAAGAGACAGAAGTCACTCAGTAAAAAATTTGATGGGAGAAGAAAACCTTTTAACTTTATTTCATTGATGCAAAATTAAAATATATGATAAAGCATGTAATAAAAAATTTAATAGTAAAGAAGTAAAATACATAAACTAGCTTATTATTAAAATTTAATAGTAAAGAAGTAAAAATTAAAATTTTCAACTTTATTATAGTATTATTATTAATCTTATTTAGTTTTTTTAGATAATTATGTATAACTTATGCCTCCTCGTGAGGTTTTGCCCCCATCAATTGATGGGTTTGCTCCTATGTTTTCGGTGGGTTTGCTCCCTCTTTGGGAGAGGTACAAGATTTATGTGCAAGATCATGAGAGCGATGAAATTTCGACGTTCGGTGATACAGTTGAGGTCAGATCTCGGTCTACTATTTGTCGAAAAAGAGAAAGTTCATCCCTTTGAAGACTTTTTAATCAGATCTATAGATTCCTTCGCGAGAGGCTGTGTCAATAAACAGCGATATATAGAAGGCTATGCAGAAACACATTACTCTAATAACGATCTTTGTCTCAAAGGTGTTCTTTATTTATTTTTTACAAATTTGTATTCAGTTCAATTTGACATCGTTTGTAGATGCCGGATGGCTAATTATTAATGAAATTGATCTTTCACTTCAAAAAAAAAAATACATAAACTAGCTAGTTTAGTATGAAGTTCTTAATACTAAATAATCTAATTATTCATATTAAATTTGATTGGTTATCATTACGATGAAAGTGGATTAAATGACGAAACAACCAAACTATTAATTTTTTTTTTTAGAAAAATATTACATTTTCTTATGAATAATACATTATGCTGAAGGGAAATATTAAGTTTTGTTTTTCATTTCCTTACTATTTTTTTTTATTGTTGATTTACCTTTGGACTAAAATATTAAATACATTACCAAAATAATTGTAATCTTTAATATGCTACTTTGATTAACACTTAAATTTGCAACTTCTTCTTAATCATATTTAGTAAATTTCTTCAACTTTGAATATAAATAAAAAATACACTCTTATGAACACAAAATACATGAGATTTAAAGTTAACTTGAAATGTATTTATATAATAATCAATATAAAAATCAATTAAAATAAAATTACTATACCTGAAAAATGAGAAATTCCACACTTGATCTGATTATTGACTTCGCATAAGTTCACTAAACAAAAACAAATGCAAAAAGATAAAATTAGAACAACTAAAATTAGAATCAACGAAGAACAATTACAAAACTGAAGAGAATATTTATAAAATAGAACGAATGAAATGTGAAAATGAAATCTCAAAATACAACTAGTTTTTTTTCCAACTCTCCATTATACTGATTTTTTAGTTATATAATGATGATAATGAAGTTCTTCATAATAAATAATATAATTATTAATATTAAATTTGATTATTACTACAAAAGTAGATGGAAAGGTGTAACCTCCAAATGATTAAGTTTTTTTTTTTTTTTTTCAAAAATCATTAATTTTTGTTAATAACAATAAATTTATGCTTTAAGTGAAATAATAAAAAAATTCCATTGTCTTTATTTTTTTTTACATGTGGAATAAAATTTAATGTTTTAAGTTGTCTTTTGAATATGTTATATAGAACAATTAGTAAATATAAAATATAAATAATGTAAATTTTTTGTGATCCTTAATAATGTGATTAATTATATATGAAGATAATGAAAATAAAATTTACAATACATATATAATAAGAAAATTAAAAATAAAAATAAAAAAGATTAATTTTTTGTAAAACATTAAATTGTTAAAAAAACATGAAAGCATCCGCCACGTGCGCAAAAATTAAATGCATAACAAAATCTTTTTTGCGATTAAAGAAACTGTAAGTAGTAATAAATTTATTAATAAAGTAAAATAGCTAAACACATTACAAATCTATATATAAAGTTAAAAAGGGTTACTTGAGTATTTAGTTTTTTGCCACGTGACAGATATTAAATGCTCAAATAACCCTTTATTATTATATTTTTTGCAAAAATGATACCATTTCATTGATGGTAATAAAATTACAAGGTTGCAAAAGATCTATCACACTAGTGTTCAAGTTTCTCTAAAATCATAATGTACTTAGGATTAGACAAAAAAACTGCTTGATACAAAAAATTTCGTTTGCGGTATAATCACAGATGTTGAAGCACTCGCATTTGAGAATAGTCTTGCATTCCTTTCTTTCTAAATTAAGTAGACTGCTACAGCCAGGCAGACCTTAAACCAAATTGCCTTCCAGTGTTTTCTCTTTTGATGATGAGAAATCCATTTCAGAATACCCCTGAGATCTTGCTTTGGGCAGTTTATATCCATCCATTGCAGTAAATCCAACCAAACAGTCTTAGAGTACAAACAATTAAAGAACAAGTGTTGTATTGTTTCCTCGTTTTCCTGGCATAGACTATATCTATCCGCCAATTGAAATCCCTTCTGCTGTAACTTATCGACTGTAAGTAACTGGTCTTGGCCTGCCAACGCAAGTATAACTCTTTGACGAGGGAGAGTAATAGGTCCTGTCAACACTTTGAACCAGTACAGACCTGGCACATTATCTCTAAAAATTTCATATGCGGCAGAGATATGAAAAGAAGGACCTAAAACATAGCTAAAAAGGAGTTTCTTTCTGCTGAAATTGACCCACTCTTAGCAATATATTCGTCTCGAACTTGCAGAATGTTTTTAAGTCCTGATGAGAAGTATTCCTTCGAGGAAACTATCCAAACTGATTCCGTTGAGAGAATATAATGCTTGCACCAAGTTACCCATATACTGCCAGATTCAGTGGATAGGTGTCATAACCATTTTGATAATAGCGCTTTATTCCACGCAGAAAGTTGCTTGATGTTCAGTCCCCCATACTGCCAAGGAGCACAAACCTCCTTCCATTTCTTAAGAGTTAGCTTACGTGCTCCAGGCTGAATTCCCCAAAAAAAATCTTTACATATCTTGTCAATTTTCTTAACCACTGTTTTGGGCAATAGAATGCTAGTACACATGAAATTCTGTAGACCAAACACCACTGAGTTGATGAGTTGAGCCCTACCCGCATAGGATAAAATTGTAGAAGTCCAATGCTTAATAGAGTTCTAAATCTTCAGTAGCATAGAGTCAAACATTTGAACTTTTATAGTAGCATCATTCAAAGGAATTCCAAGGTATCTAAATGGAAAAGATCTTGAAGAAAATCCTGTGTTATGCAATATATCTTGCTGGACAGTAGAGGAAACACCACCAAAGTAGATGCAAGTTTTATCCAAGTTTGCCCTCAGACCTGAAAGGGATCCAAACTGATCCAGAGTTGTCTTTACTGCCATAGTAGAGGGAACATCACCACGAACAAAAAACATCAAGTCATCCGCAAATATTAAGTGTGTAAGCTGTATTTTGCAACATTTGGGATGAAAGGATACTTGATGCTGTTGAGTAATTGTCCTTAAAGATCTTGAGAGAAGCTCCATACTTAAAACAAATAGGTAAGGTGAAAGGGGGTCACCTTGCCTTATGCCACTTTGACCCTGAAAAAAACCATGGACTCCTTCATTTATTTTAAATGAGTACCAGGGAGATGAGATACAGCCCATGATCCAGGTAACAAACAATGGAGGAAAGCCTAAAAGCAACAACATCTGCTTGACAAAACTCCATTGAAGGGAGTCAAATGCTTTCCTAATGTCTACTTTTATCATACATCTAGGGGTTATAAACTTCCTAGTGTACCCTTTAACCAGTTTTTGTGACAGAAGAACATTCTCAAATAAACTGCGCCCCTTAATAAATGCCGCTTGCTCTTCACCAATTAAACCTGGAAGCAAGACTTTTAGTCTATTAGACACAATTTTGCTTACTGTTTTGTAAAAGATCGTGCAACAAGAGATTGGTCTATAGTCCTGCACAGAGGATGCCTTCTTTTTCTTAGGAATAAGCGATATTAGAGTAGAATTCGCCTATTTAGACATCTTTCCATTCCTAAAAAAACTGAGGATTGCTTTACAAAAATCATCTTGAATGATCGGCCAAGATGCCTTATAGAATCTCGCTGAGAAACCATCCATTCCTGGACTACTATTATTATGAATGGTAAAAAGAGCAGCCTTTATTTCCATTCTGTTAATAGGGGTAATGACGTTGTCTTGCTGTAAAGGAGTTAGGCTAGGACCAAGATTGACTATATCAGAATCTATCCTTTCCAAATTACCTGACTTCCCTAATAGCACTTTATAATAATTTTGGAAAGCCAAAGTGTAGACACCCGCATTTTTCCAGCTAGTGTCTATAGCAGTTCCCGACAAAACACCCGATGATGATCGGACGCAAACGTGACATAATACGCTCGAATACGGACTCAGAATCAATAATATCCGACGTGGGCATTTAGCGGAGTACAAATCTCTCAAAACCGACCTCAAATTCAGGCCCAGTGGGCCGTTTCCAATAAAATGAGACTAATTTGGGTCAAAACCGACACCAGAAATAAAACCGTCTTTTAGCGACCGGGTCAAAACCTGGTCAAAGACGAATTCGATGCAAAAATCAGCTAGATTCGCTTCTAGAAGCTAGCCTCAACTACCAAATGAATTCAAAAAAGTCAACAAATCTCCCCTATTTAGCCTCCCTCCTTTCCGACCCACTCGATCGAGTGGTTCACATCCACTCGGTCGAGTAAGGCCATGAACCGGCTGAACCAGACTCGAACCGGGCACTCGATCGAGTGCACACGCTCCACTCGATCGAGTGGCCCCAAACCGGGATATTTCTTCTATAAATATCCCGTCACCCCACAACATTTGACAACTTTTTTTACACTACAACCATTTACATAACCTTTGCAAACCCTTATCACCCTTACCACCTTTCAATCATCCATCATCTACACACATACACATTCAAAATCCCGAGATCAAAACTCGTCAAAGACCCGAGAGCATCCTCTCACCAACCCTACACACCATAACGCCTCCTACATTTCTCGACACTCCCGCGCACACGCCGCTATTACGAGTCCGTTTCCCAGATACTAAAGCATGTAGGTTTAGGGTGTAATTTAATTCCCGACATCTCTTTCTCCCTTCTTCTTTTTTCGTTTCTTTTACATATATATATATATATATATATATATATATATATATATATAGTAAAGATCAAGTGAGTCCTCTTTTTCTTTTTGAGTCCATAAGTCCTATTTAGAGCCATTGATTTAGATGGGATGGATGGTGGTGATTGAGTCTAGTAATTAAGGTAATATATAACATATTTTGGAAAAAAATATAATAAAATCTTCTCTCCTCCCTTAATTATCTCCAACCACCTAACTCACTTGATTATGTTTCATCACATTCAATTTTTTCATTCAAACTCACCCGCCTAACTAAAACTCTTCATCTTCATCATCCCAAACTCAATCTCTCGACTTCTGATTTCTTTCAAAACACACACTCACTCATTCTTTCATCTTCAACTCAAGCAAGGCTACACACCCGTGTTACATTGACGTATTATAAGTGTTACTTTAATGAACAAATGATGTTACTCCAAGTAATTAATGGTGTTATTCTTTGTCTCATGGTTAAACAATGTTATTATCATCAATTACTCTGACGCATTATATATCGTTCTTTAAAGAACGACAATAGTTAATTTGGTAATGAATGGTTCCAATCCAAGTTATCCTCAATTACTTTGGTAATCATTTGTTTAAACGCTGCTGTCCTCAGTTACTTTAATGCATTATGTCTGTTACTCTAACTGACGAAAGGTGTTACTCCAATAGAACAAAGATGTTACTCTAACCAAATGGACATGTATTAAATAAAATATAGAGTTAATTGCTACGTAGCACAGCGCTACTTGTAAAAAATGTGTACAAAATCAGCTATTCTTGTAAACAAAAAAGAAAAATATTTTTATCATGACCAAAAACACAAGTATTCTCAAAACACATGTTCCTCCTTCTTATCTTCTTCAGTGTCTTCCTCAGTTTCCTCATCTTCGTCGTCGTCATCCACTTCATCCTCCCCATCCTCATCCACCTTTATCAGTGTTGTCTTGTGCATTCGCATCACTTCCAATATCACCTGCACAAAATTAAACAACGTGTTACTCCCATGCAGCCAATGTGTTACTTCAACTCTTACGTTGTGTTACTCTAACTGGTAAAGTACGTTACTCTAACATCATCATCAAAAACTATTTCTCAACGTTCAGTGTGTTACTGTAATTGCAATTAAGTGTTACTGTAACGTTAATACATATGCGTTACGCCCATGCAACCAATGTGTTCCTTCAGCTCTTACTTTGTGTTACTCTAACTGGTAAAGTACGTTACTCTAACATCATCATCAAAAACTGTTTCGTAACGTTCAGTGTGTTACTGTAATTGCAATGGAGTGTTACTGTAATGTAGAGCGTATGTTACTTCAACGTCGTGATTGCGTTCATAGAAAACAAAACAATATTATCAGTGGACCTCACTGAAAACCCAAATAACAAACATAAAACTCTGGAATCAATATCAATTAACCATCAATATGAATCTATGATGAATGAAAAAACAATATCAACATGAAAATTGACGTAAAAAGGGAAGCCAAATCGACATGAATATCAATAACCATCAATATGAATCTATGATGAATGAGATGACAATGAAAACAATATCAACATGAAAATTGACATAAAAAACGAAGCCAAAGCGATGTGAAAGAAATTTAATTTTTGTTAGTCGATCGCCGAATTAAAATTGAAGCAAAACGTGAAAGAAATATCAAAACTCACCATTGTTATACTCGATCAATTACTTTTCAACAGTTGATGATGATGTCGCGCTCATTGAATCCATAGTAACGAGATTTTGAACCCAGATTTGATTGAATGAATGACGGAACGTGATGATGGAAGTTTTTTTTTTTTTTTTTTTTTTTTTTTTTTTTTTTTTTTAGGTTTTGATGAATTTTGCAAGGTGAATGACTGAATGATGAATGAACGTGATCATGGGGTTATTGTTTCCTAAAATCATGGGAGCTATTTTAGGAACGTAATCTCTTTTTTTTTTTAATGCAAATAATTGGAAGCATCTTGTCCATCCATTCTCATCTAGATGAGGACTTATGGACTCATATAGAGTAAAGGACTCATAAGAGCCTCTCTCTCTCTCTCTCTCTCTCTCTCTCTCTCTCTATATATATATATATATATATATATATATATATACTATTATTATTATTATTATTACTAACTACTAACACTAACGTTTTATTTTCGTTACTAACATTTTAATTTTGCTACTAACATTTTATTTATCGCAATCTAACATTTTATTTATGTACTCTAACACCTAACATTTTATTTACTGTTTATATTTCGCCTTATATAATACCGCGTATAATTATTTAACAAAACTATTTTCAAAACGATCCGAGCAACGTCCGTTGAGGCTAAATTAATGATCGTAGGCCTTAAGGCCAAAATACGATATTAAGATGCCGAGGACTTAAGTTTGCAACGACGGTCGAATTTTCGGGTCGAATATGTTTAATTACGAATTCCGCCTAAAGTCTATTTAATCCTTTTACAAGTCGTATTGGAGGTGGCGCACTTCGAGGTGCGCCGCCCTAAACACTTAAGGGCGTAATAGATCGTGGAGATTCGTCGTTAAATATGTCCGACCACATCTCTTTCAAAATATTATTCTAAAAGAATCATCGACGAATCGGATTAGGACGAAACCCATTGACGCCAAATTAAATGTCTCATGATCCGAAAGGATTGATTACGACATTATGACGCGGACGTAATCGATATTTGTTCTAGCCCGATCAAACTCGATTTTGCGAATTCGCTCTAAATACTAGATGTCGGTTCTATAACCGAATGTCGAGTATGACGAGCCATCGAGATTTAAACTAATATAAATTGGACAATATTTAAATTTAGCGTAATTGCATCTCGATTCAAAAACATAAAAGCTACAAAATAGGTCGTTTCAAAGCACAAATTAAACACTCGTACAGAGGGCACTCAATCGAGTGCACTAGCCCACTCAATCGAGTAGCGCTACAAAAACCAGGCACAAGGTCTCCACGAGGGGCACTCGATCGAGTCTCCCTCATGACTCGATCGAGTGTCTTGTATCATGCCTAAACCGTGAGCCTTCTAAATACCGTAAGCCTCGTCAAATATTTTACGACTTCGGTCGTCACGTGTAAAGTCCATCACGTGTTTATGCTTCCAAAATCATGCATCACATTCTATTCTAGTCACCTTTACGACTTTGAGCCACGTCTCACAAAGACTAGTCCTAAGTTGACGACTTTTTAGTTGTATCCAATATAGGACAGGTTGAGACATTTCCATTTCGCTATGATAAGTCGGGACAAGACTTCGAGGCCCGGGATCGAGCTAGCACCACGCTACGACCCCGTATGCAAACGCATATTAAAGTCTCTGTCCTCCGTTTAATGCACAACATAATGTGTATTTAATCGGAGTTCGTCCATTTATTCAAATTACGGTTTAGCTTACAGTTTCTATTTACGGGTTCGTTTATAGTTAATGCTTACCGTTTTCTATTCCGATTATTATTTTATTGCTCGTTGTATTGTAAGTTCCGGGTTGTATTCCGCCCGTGTAATTTGTAATTTATTTATGAGTTTTCTATTTTTGATGTTTGCCATTTATTTATTTAAATGAACATCACATGCTAAACAACTCCGACAATAATTTAAATGCATTAAATGACGTAATTCACACATAATTCGCATGCTTAGCCGAAAACGTTGTTTGCATGACATGTAGTCATTTTACTAGCGCGCGTACACGAACACGAACGATGTCTTAGTAGAGGCCGCTAAGTGCGGGCGGGGTTGGGTGTCCTTAGTGGGCTTCCCAACACGTACCCTCACCCCTTACTCAGAACCTCGGTTTCCGGATGTCCGAAACCGTTGGCGCACGAGAGTCATTCTATACACGATAACCGGTAGTGACGTTATCGGTATCGTAATGCAAAGGGATGAGCCCCATAAACTCTGAAATCGAAATAGGCCGTACTTTGTGTACGGTCCATGACGACTTAGAGTGGGCTCGAATGGGTGGCGACTCCAACTTTGACTTAAATTTCAAACCCGAGATCAATCTTACCACGAGATTCATTCGCCTACCCAAACCCGCGCGCGGCCGCGTCGGGGTGGACCTACATCATGTCCACACAAAGCTACTGATTGTGTACCTTCATGAATTGTACCTTGAGCATCAACTATAGATCCAATGATTTGGTTATTTCTTCTTTCCGCAATTTTTGCATAAAAGTATTTGGTGGAGCAATCGGAGAGTTGAAGGTCTTTAATTTTTGCTCGCTGATAAAAGCATTTTCAGTTCAGTATTCTTGAGATCATTGTACTGCTTTATTAGAATCTTTTCCTCAGAAATCAAAGAAGGAGAAAAGAGATTATTTTTCAGCCTTTGCTGACATGAGAGAAGAGAAACCTATGCCTCTTTTACCATGACAGAAATTTGGGAAAAATGTTGCCTGTGGAAGTCCTGCAGAGCTCTCTTTATTGATTTAAGCTTGCTAAAGAAACACAAAGTAGGAGAACCCGCAACCTTATTTTGCCAGGCTCGAGCCACTGTTGATAAAAAGTCTGGATGATCAATCCAACTATTGAGAAAAGTGAAGGACTTCTAAACTTTTGTATTTTCCAATACTGATAATATAATCGGAGCATGGTCAGAGATACCAGGCTCACCAAACCCTGCTGCAACAGAGGGAAAAGTAGTATCCCAATCCGGGTTCACCAACACCCTATCCAACTTGGACCAAATCCTTGTTTCCGAATCTTGTTTGTTAGTCCAGCTAATGACAGCCCCAGTGCTTGCTAAATCATCCAATTTACATTCAAGAAGACAATTATTAAAGGCCATCATATCTTGAAGAGTAAGAGGAGAGGAACCCATTTTTTCATCTTCATTCCGAACTATATTAAAATCCCCCATGACTATCCAGGCTTTATTACTGGCCTGTGATATCAAGGAATCCCAAAGAGTCTCTCTAGTATCAGCATCGTTCATGGCATAAACAAAACTGACTTGAAAAGAAGACCTTGTTTCGAAATGATATAACTGTCCAGTTATAGATTGATCAGTATATTGCATCTCAGAGAACTTTACTGTAATAGGATTATAAACAATCCAAACTCTACCATTATAGTGATGACTATAATTAGTCAAGACAGACCACTGTTTGAACACATTATGGATTAACCAATCTGCATTAGATTGCTTCACCCTTGTTTCCAAAAGACCAATAACATCCAACCTATTAGAAGATAAAAACTCCTTTACTTCACTATGCTTAAGACGGTCATTTAGACCCCTAATATTCCAAGAGGCAAGTTTCATTGCTTATCAGGAGGGAGGGCCTCACCTAAGCTTCCAGGATCAGATTCATTATGAATCTCTTGCATAGTATCAGGGATATCCTGTTCTGAAAAGACATGGTAAGAGTTTATCAGTGCCATTGGTTCAATACCAGGATCTTTTTTAGGTTTTGTAGATGAATTCCTTTTTGGTACTGATATGAACCCTTGATCCTCACCAACACTCATAGCAGATAAAGACTTATTAGCTTCTTTTCTGGGCTGTCCAACAACTGGGATCTCATCAGCAGAGTTATTCTCAGAATTGAGCATTATCTGACCTTCCCCTAGTGTTTGTTCAGCAACAGTATTATCTGCACTTGCAGTTTGCTGTACAGGCTTTTGTTTCTTCGTTTCCCATTTGCAATTTTGAATGGTATGCCCAAGTTTCCCACACCCCTTACAGTGGTATGGAATCCATTCATATTGCACTTTCTGAACCGAATAATCACAGAATGGAGTATCAATCACCAGTTGGTCAGGCAAAGGTTGAGAAATATCCGTTTCTATTAGCACACGAGCAAAGGAAAGCTTGGTCTTTGTTGTTGTCACTAAATCCGCACAAATTGGTCGCCCAATTCTACTAGCCATCTTCCCTAGGACTGATTCAGACCATAGGAATGGATCCAAATCAGGGAAAAGGACCCATACAGGAACCACAGTTAGCCTATCCATGGTGCTAGAAAAGGTTGGCGACCATTCTTTGAGAATGATGGTAAACTTCCCCAAGCTCCAAGGACCACCACTCAAGACTCTCTCCATGGCTTCCTTGGTCTTAAACCGAAAAGAAAACCAACCGCGCTTAAAGTATTGGACCATTGGCCATTTTGCAGCCCAGTTTTCTGCAACAAATTTCTGCATTTGCTGCAAAGAAGGTTTTGCACCTATAACATTTCCCATAAGAGTATGATTCCAGAGTTTCAATTCATCCTCAAATTCTGACAAATCGATACTAATTTCCGATTCCTTCGTAACATCCTCATAATATGGCAAACTCATCCCCATTTGTTTAGAGTTAGACACAATTATTGACCAATTTCGCTTACCAGAAAGTTTAGGTACAAAATCTTAAGCAGAGTTTGTTTTTTCATGATTCACATTTACAGTTTCATCTTTACTAGGAGGAATTAAGTCTTTCTCCGAATGAATAAGACTAGCAGAGTGAGTATTGATACCAGATTTGGCCATGGCATCAAGAATGAATTCATTCAACGTTGCTTGCGAAGAACTCTGAACATCCGTCTCCTTAGCTTTTGTTTCCCTCAATTCTGCCTCATGACGAGGAGGAATGGAGCTGTGAGACTTCTTTGGAGGTCTTCCTGGTCCACGCTTAGCTCCGGAAGCCATGGGAGAAGAGCTTTAAGAAGCACGTAATAGAATCGCACAAAGAGAGAGAATTTTAGAGAGAGAAACAGTAGTTTCTCTCACTTTGCATATTGATTTATTATTATTGCCCTTTATTATTATTATTATTATTATTATCATTATTATTATTATTATTATTATTATTATTATTTCTTCATTTTTGTCAAGTCTTATTAATTTTTTCCCCATATATATGTGCCATCAAGTTTTGGCTTTATACAATGACAAATTTATTCTTTTCCCTCTTAATTATAGATGTGTTATACAGTTTCGGTTTTATATAATTATTAAATTTCGATGTTTTCAAAAGCCTATTATATTTAATGTTTTTATTTTTATAATTTCTTGCATTCTGCTATAATTTATTTTTATTTCACTTTGTTTTCTTGCTTATATGTGTAGTTTTCTCATAATTATAGATATGTTATAAATTTTTAGTTTTGTTATTAAATTTATAGACAATCACATTAGTAAGCGTCACATACTTTTTGGTTGACCTTGCTAATTGGTTATATATAGTACTGAATTTTTAATAATTCGCAATTTTAGTTTGCGGGGATAATTTTTCTTGGTTTGTTGTTTTATTTCTATTGCATTTTCGATGTGTTACATTATTACTTTAATTTAATAATTTGTTGTATTATTATATGTTATATTAAGTTTTATACTTATTAAATTTGTAATTAATTATATGAGCACTTGATCGAAACCTTTTCGGTTACCCTTATTTAATTAATTAATTGTTATAATAATCAAATTGGAAAATAATATTCATTCGTAAAGAATGGAAGATTTCAAATTTCATTGCGTTTAAGTTACTTGATTTTTTACTTTGTTTCTCTTTCTCTCTCTCTCTCTCTCTCTCTCTCTCTATATATATATATATATATATATATATATATATATATATATATATATATATAGGTGGGTTCCGGTGAGGCAGGGTAACTCCTTACACCCATTGAGGCAAAATCTAGACCATTAGATTAAGATGGGACATACATCCAAATAAGTGTTATATACGCTAAAAAATTCATTATATACGTTATTAAACTCACTATATACACACACTTAAGAACTCAATATATACAGTAAAAAAGATGTTATATACACTCAAATAAAAAAATGTTATATACACTCAAAATAGTTATTATGTACACCAATTAATCAACAATGGAATATACATCAAAATAACTGTTATATACACTAAAAAAACTCATTATATACGCTATTAAACTCATTGAATATATATACACTTAAGAACTCAATATATACAGTAAAATAATTGTTATATATACACCCAAATAATTAATATGTACATCAGTTAATCAACAATGGAACATACATCAAAATAACTGTTATATACACTAAAAAACTCATTATATACGCTATTAAACTCACTACATACATATATACACTTAAAAACTAAATATGTATACAGTAAAATAGTTATTGTTATATACACTCAAATGGTTACTATGTACACCAATTAATGAACATATATACACTTACCTTAAAACAGTTATTATGTACACTGAAATTGTTTTTATATACACCAATTTTATTTTAAATTCTGATTTTTTTTTTCAGAATTTTTTTTTTTTCGAAATTTTTTTTTTCTTTGGAAAAAAAAATCCTTTTTTTTTTCGGAATTTATTTTTTTTTGGAAAAAAATATTCCGAAATTTTTTTGTTTCCGGATTTTTTTTCCCCGGGAAAAAAAATTGGGGAAGTTTTTTTTATGTATGAGTTTTTGTTTTAATCTTAGCCTTTGATTTTAATGGTTTAGATTGTGCCTCAATGGGTGCGGCGAGTTGAGCTGCCTCAAAGGATCCTAGATATATATATATATAGTTAAAAGATTTATTTGTACATTAATTTTTTTTGCCACGTGGCATATATTTAATGTTTAAACAATCTTTTATATTAAAAGTTTTTGTTTGTACAATTTTTGCCTTTTGATCAAATTTGTTCTTATTAAATTATTTTTTTATTACTTATATATGTGTAATAAAGTTTTAGTTTTATACAAGGTCAAATTTATTGTTATTAAGTTTTATTTTCTTAATTACATGTGTTTTAAAGCTTTAGTTTTATATATTTATTAAATTTAAATGTTTAACCAACCCATTTACATTTAATGTTTTTATTTTTACAATTTCTTGCCTTTTGTTCAAATCTATATATAAAGTTAAAAGGGTTATTTGAGTATTTAATTTTTTGCCACGTGGCAGATATTAAATGCTCAAACAACCCTTTATTATTATTATTATTATTATTATTATTATTATTATTATTATTATTATTATTATTATTATTATTATTATTATTATTATTATTATTATTATTATTATTATTATTATTATTATTATTATTATTATTATTATTATTATTATTATTATTATTATTATTATTATTATTATTTATAATTTCTTCGTTTTTGTCAAATTTAGTCTTATTAATTTTTTCTCCATATATATGTGTCATCAAGTTTCGGCTTTATATAATGACAAATTTTTTTGTTTCCCTTAATTATAGATGTGTTATACAGTTTCGGTTTTATATAATTATTAAATCTATATATAAAGTTAAAAGGGTTATTTGAGTATTTAAATTTTCTTGCCACGTGGCAGATATTAAATGCTTAAACAACCCTTTATTATTATTATTATTATTATTATTTTTATTTATTTTTGTAAGAATGTTATTTATCTTATTTATCCAATATGGACAAGTAAGAGAATGGCTTACAAAAGAAAACATATCCTTTCATCTTTGTTAGCACAAAGATTTTCATACACTAACCATCAATACAATCCTTATAATAAGCAAATACTAGGATGCTTAGTTGATAATCGAGCCTTCAATTCCGTCTTTATAATAGCCCCCTGCTGCTCTATCGTCCTCTCAACACCACTGAATAACCTGCTGTTTCCAAGGTTTTCAAGACCCAAACCTAGCTTTTCGTAGCAGATTATTCAGGTCTTTCACCTGCAGCCAGTTCATGATGAGATCCTACAATGATTTCGCATGAGAGCATTTGAAAAAGAGGTGCTCATGTGATTCTGCAGCCTCTCAACAAAGGACACATCTGTTAACAAATTGCATCCCCTTCTCCTGCAATTTATCCACCGTAGGCAGCTTCTCCTGTACAGCAAATGATAGAGTAATTTTGTGCTGAGGAATAATTGAAGAACACTTAGCAGCTTTCAGTATATGTATCTTTGAATACTTGTTCCGAAACCATTCATAACACTTCTTTGAGTTAAAACGCGCAGCTGTTGTCCAACTGCACACCAGTTTCCTGCTATTAATCACATTTCCAGTCTTCAGCAGGATCTCACCCCTAATATGAACCAGGCTTCGCAGAGCATCCGAGTAACTATCATTTACTTGAATTGGATATCCCTTAATGATTTGCCCTTAAGAACAGAAGCCTTGATCCACATAATCCACAAGCTATTATGATTCATTTCAATCTGCCAGATCCATTTGGCAATCAGTGTTTTATTCCATGCTAATATCTCCTTGACACCAAAGCCCCCTTCTATCCATGGGGAACAAATCACCTGCAAGCTTTTCATACAAACCATTCTCCTTTCCAGATTACCAGACCAAAAGTAATTTTTACAGATTTTATTGATCAGTTTTAGTACATTTTTAGGCAACAATGCAGTAGAGCACCAGAAATTCGCCAGTCCAAACACCACAGAATTTAGTAATTCCACCCGCCCTGCATAAGAGAAGCTGTTTGTGGACCAATGCATCACTGCATTCTGAATCTTAACAATCAAATCCCCATAGTTTGCTATACTATTTTGAATAGGGTTCAGTGGCATACCCAGGTACTTGCAAGGGAGATTCCCTTCCACAAAACCTGTAGCCGCAATTATTTCATCCCTATATTATTATTATTATTATTATTATTATTAATTTTTTTTTATTTTTTTTTTTATTTTGAAGACCAGAACTTGTATTAAGATCGAAACAAATTACAAGAAGTTAGTGGGTAGCCAAGATACTATCTGGGCACCCACTTCCTTAGCAATAGAAAAACTAAGTCTAGT
The DNA here is from genome assembly GCA_958450325.1 of Agrostemma githago. Lineage (NCBI taxonomy): Eukaryota > Viridiplantae > Streptophyta > Magnoliopsida > Caryophyllales > Caryophyllaceae > Agrostemma > Agrostemma githago. The sequence continues at coordinate 36,977,826 of OY288261.1, forward strand.
GAGAATAAAAGCAGCTGCGCGTGCCCCTGCGTCCTGAGAGATAGAGAATTTCTGAATCCGCTTGAGCAAAGCAGCGGCATCCACGTCGAGCTCCCCTAGAGAAGAGAAAGAGAAAGGTAGGAACCCATACCCAATCCTGGTGCACAAATCTCCATACTTGGCGCACTTACGCTGAGCCGCATCAGCGACCGCGCGACCAGGCAGAAAATCAGACATCGCAGACTGAGTCAAAGGGGACGACCTCGTCAGATCGACACACACATCACGCCCCCTATCCCAGGAATAAAGAAGCAAATCCGCCGGGGGTAGGGGCTTGTCGTGCCCATCAACCAAACCGACATCCACCTCCTTACCGGCAGAAATACAGGATCGGAAGCAGATATCCAGAAGGGTGTCGCGAACCACATTATGTCTATGCTTAATACCAACGGTACCAGCACACGACATAGCATGATCCCCAAAGATGTCCCCAACAAAAACACGGGAACAGGTGGGACAAGGTCTAGGTGCTGGGAACAAAGGAACACACAACCGATAGCTAAGGATAGAGCGGTAAGTTCTCCCATTCATGGTCTGCCCCAGCCCGGAGATAGGTACTGCGCGCAACCAATCAGACGTGTGAGCACCCTGCAGAGACTTCCACAAAGCCACTTGTCGCCGAGTCAAGGAGAAAACCGATTCTACCGAAGCAGCAACCTTCGTGAAATATATATCTGCCAATTTCTTCATGAGTTTGGGGGCAGCGACTTCACTAGGATTACAGGAAAGGTCGGAACCGGTGGTCTCGTTAAACAGAGCCAAGGCTGCATCGAAGGTCGACCCGGGAGCAGAGACAGCTGAAGTCCGAAGAAGCATAGCCTACAACTCAGAGGACTGAAGGCGAGAAGCCAAAACGGCATAGTGAAGGACATCCCCAGCGCTGTACACACCCAACCCTCCGAAAATATAGGGTAGTGTGGAAAGACGCCACTGTCAGTCCCCGAACCCGGGGCCGGACGCGGTGACAATGCTTTCCAGGCTAGACCGCAATGCCGCATCAAAGGTCTTAGCCGAGTCGAAGACCGTAGGGGGACAGGTTCGCAGAGAGAATGAAAGCTTAGAAACACCGGCACAAGCACGAAGTAACAACAGCTCGCACTATGGGTCCTCAATCCTGGCAACCGAATCCATAAGCTCAAAGGTTCTCGTAACTCTCCTCGCCACAAGCTCACTGCTGAAAGTACGACAGATACTGACGGGGCCACCAAGAACTTTGACACCTCGCAGCGGTCGAGAAATATCAGGGGGGAAAACACTAAGAACTTTTTATTATTATTATTATTATTATTAATTTTTTTTTTTTTTTTTTTTTTATAAAAACGGAACTTGCATTAACACTAGAACAAATTACAAGAAGTAAGAGGGGAGCCGAGATACTATCTGGGCCCCCACTCTCTTAGCAATAGCAAAACTAATTCTAGTGAAAATGTGAACTACGGTACGCGCTACAACATCCTGTGACATAGCAAATTTACGAATCCGCTTGAGCAGAGAGACAGCCTCCGTGTCGAGCTCGCCGAGAGAGGAGAAAGAGAAAGGGAGGAAACCAATACCCAATCGCCGTGCAGCATGCCTGATACTTGGCAAACTTACAACGAGCAGCATCAGCAACGACACATCCGGGCTCAAAAGAAGTGCCGGACTGGGTCAAAGGGGAGGACCCGGTCAGATCAACACCAACATCGCGCCCCCTGTCCCACGAGTAGAGAAGAAAATTGGCAGGTCGCAAGGGCTTGTCGTCATCGTCGCAGAGGCCAATTTCCACCTCCTTGCCTGCAGAGATCCCCGTCCGGAAGCAAATATCCAACAGTGTGTCACGGACAAGGTTATGGCTATATTTAATCCCCACAGTACCAGCACAGGAAACCACGTGATCCCCAAAAATATCCTCTCTAAGGGCCCTGGAGCAGGAAGAGCAAGTCCTGGATAGCGGAAACAAAGGGACTCCCAGGCGGTAAATAAGCACACTATGATATGTCCGACCGTTCATGGTTTACCCAAGCCCAGTAATAGAGACAGCCCTCAACCAGTCAGAAGAATGGTCCCCCTGCTGAGATCTCCACAAGGCAGCCTGTCGAGGAGTCAAGGAGAAAACAGATTCTGCCGCTAAAGCAACCTTCGTGAAATATATATCTGCCAATTTCTTCATAAGTTTTGGGGTAGCGATCTCAGAGGGGTTACTCAAGAAGTCAGAACCGGTAGCCTCAACAAACCCACTCAAGGCAGACTCAAATGCAAATCCAGGAGAGGCGATCTCGGAGAGATGAAGCAGCTTAGCTTGTAAATCGGCAGACTGGAGGCGAGAAGCAAGGAAGGCATAGTGAAAGGCGTCCGCGGCAGCAAAGACACCGAGCCCCTCTAGGGAAAAGGGGAGGGTGGCCAGCCGCCACTGCCACTCCCCGAAACCGGGTCCGGACGCCGTGACAATACGCTCAAGACTAGATCGGAGCGCATTATCGAAAGAAAGGTGGGCCGACCCAAAAGCAAGGGGAGAGCAAGTGCGCAAAGCAAAGTATAACTTGGAAATACCTGTGTATGCCCAGAGAAGAAGTAACTCACACTGGGGATCCTCAATTGTAGCAACCAAGTTCATGAGCTCTATAGTATGGGTGACCCTCTTCGAGACAAGAGCGCCACTGAAAGCAGGGCACACGCTGACCGGTCCCCCCAGGCCAGGACCTTAACACCGTGCAGGGGCCTGGCAATAGAGGTAGGGAAAACACCAACACATCTGCTTCTCGGATCTTCGACAGGCCAAAAGACCTCCGTCTTCGCAACATTGAGGTGGAGGCCAGAACGGGGGCCCTCCTCCATGATCATCTGAAGAACCTTCCCCACAACAAGCGTATCCCCAACAATAGTACCGTCATCGAGGTACCAAGCCTGAAAGCAAAGATCAAAGGAATCCCTGATCCTACGAACCAAGGGATGCAGCACCAGAGAGAAAAGGAGGGGACCTAAAGGGTCACCTTGCTGAACCCCCTGACACGAGCGGAGGCTGTGCTCCCCATAGTAGAGCCTAGCGGGGCTGGAGTAGCAAAACTCAACCCAACGGGAGAGGGTAGGGCACTGATGGCGAACCTCCTGCAGCATACTCGCCCGGTCAACCAAGTTAAAGGCATTCTGGAAATCGACAAGTAGCATGGAAAGACCCACATCCGCGCCACGGTCCTCTACAAGGCAGTTCAAGGAATGCAGAATAGCTTCGCCCCCGCCAGAAAGACCAACCCCGAATTGAAGATCCTCAAAATAGCCACATAAAGATGGGCGAACCAAGTAAGCTCCGACCTTATAAACAAGGCGCCTCCAGATAGTGCCCATAGTAATAAGACGAACCCCACCCCCCGGCTTAACGAGCGGGGTGAGTAGAGCGCTGGCAATGTACTCACCTAACCCCTTTGGACACTTCCCCCCGAGAAAAAGGTTGACCACCCGAGCGATAGAGGTAGTCAGATCATCAGAAATGGCGATAGCAGCGCCACTCAAACAATCCAGCAGATGCTGGGCCCGAAGCCCATCCCTCCCACAAGACGTGCCCCGCGGGAAACTCCGGATTATGTCCAAAACAACAGACACCGACGCATCAAGGCAGTGGTCGAGAGGGTCAGACGGGAGGACAGGAGAGGGAGCAGCCGGATGTTTATCCTGAAGGGCCCGGAGGGTGGCGTCAGTGTAAGGTGCGACACCGGACGAAGAAAGAACACGAACGGCCGCCGTATAATGACCATCAGAAATATTCTTACGACACTGACGAATGTTAAGCTCACCTGGGTCGAGCACCTCCTCCACAAAAAAAGAAGGGGAAACCTCTGCCAAAGTCTCACGCAAGAGCAACAACTTACCCCCCGACATCCCCCAAGTACGAATAGCACCAACAATAGCCTCCTCCTGACGCTGTCGTCGAATAGAAGATCGACATTCCAAATTACTCCTCGGGACGAAAGACTTCAAAACACAAAGGGGTAACACGAGCAAAGCAACCCAACAAGATATATCAAAAGGGGCTCCCCAAACATCAACCAGGGCACCTTTCAAAGCCCGCGCGAACCCAAGCCGACACCTAGGGGGAATCGATTTAACCGTGCGTAACCCCTTAGAGAGTAAGTGATCAAGAGAACTCAATGAAAGACAAGGGAGTGGGTCCTGATCAGAAGATCCCACCGATGGCACAGGAGGCGGAACGGGGTGAGGCAGGTCATAAAGTATAAGCCGAACAAAACCATCTCCACAATCAGGTGGCTCAACCTGACCCCCCCCATCATGCCGACAACAAGAAGTGAGCGAGTGAGTCGCCAGGCAAACACCGCACAACCAAATGCTCATACGTTTAAAGGTAACCTCAGCCGCAGAAAAGACAGACAAGCTACTTGAGAGGGCTTGACGCGTTAATACCTGAGCACCGGCGCAAAAATGATGATCGCGAAGGTGAATGCGCAAGGATGCTTTGGTAAGACCTTGTCCACGATTGTCCTGACACTTAGAAACACAAACGAACGGGCAATGGAAACGAACTGCCGGAGGCATGGTGAGGACAAGCAAGGACGAACCACGGAGCGAAAGCATAAAAAATAGAGGCTGGCAAGGGGGAAAAAGAAAACCGAAAACCCGAAACACAACCAAGAAGGAGGAGAACGAAGAAGACAAAGCCCAAAAACCCAACCAGACAAGGATGAGCCTTACCCACAAGACGGAGTAGCAACCAACAAGGCAGACCCAAAAACCCACAGCAGCGAAAAACCCACCAAAAGCACACAAACCAGCGGGAAAACAAGCACCAAGCAGCAATCGAACCACACCCGGACAGAAACAGACCCGACCCGCACAAGAGAACCCCCAAGAACGAACACTAAGAAACAGAGAACACCAGCATAAAGAAGACTCGTAACGAGCAGCGGGAAAAAAACAGGGTAACAGGGGACCAAACCGAAAAACACCCGAAGACCACAAAAAAAAATGACAAACAGGCAGCAAGATGGCCGGAGAAGAGAAGAAACAGAAGGGGCTAACGAAAACAGGTGAAAGGACAAAGGAACAGTCGAAACCCAGAAGAATTTTGGCAAGAGCGAGCGAAATCCGGTGAGAGCGCAGCAGTAGGGGCCAAACCCCGACAACCCTAGACCACGGCGAACAGTGACGGGACAGTCAGAGGCGGGAGGAGGCAGCAGCGGCAAAAAGGGGCCGGCAAACGGTAGGAGGCGGGCGTCGCCGGAGCCAGACCCACAATCGAGAGCAAATAAGGAAGACCTGGGAAGGCAACGATAGAGGAAAGGGAGGGAGAACGACAACCGGCGACTTCAAGGGGGAGGGCGACGACGTCCAAACAGGTGGACGCCGGCGGTGGCCGGCGGGGCGGCAAGGAACCCTAGGGGGAGGGGTTGACCTGATCGCAAAACCCTCTCCCTCTCTACCCTGATCTCTCACTTGCTATTATTATTATTATTATTATATTATTATTATTATTATTATTATTATTATTATTATTATTATTATTATTATTATTAATTATTATTATTATTATTATTATTAAAAACAGAACTTGTATTAACACCAGAATAAATTACAAGAAGTTAGAAGGGAGCCGAGATACTATCTGGGCCCCCACTCCGATCCCTTAGCAATAGAAAAACTAATTCTAGTGAAAATATGAACTGCGGCACGCGCTCCAGCATCCTGTGACATAGCGAATTTACGAATCCGCTGGAGCAGAGAGAAAGCCTCCGTGTCGAGCATTATTATTATTATTATTATTATTATTATTATTATTATTATTATTATTATATTTATTATTATTATTATTATTATTATTTTTGTTTTATGCAAGAAGGGTACATCTTATTTTATTAATAAGATAAGGATCTTACAAAAGTATAGCCAATATGAAGGTTAGTCTTCCTCAATTACATCATTCAATTTCCACTAAACCGAAGTCCCCGACCCCTTAATCTAGTAAAGACTTCGAACTTGATCTTACTAGTGATACTAGCTATAGAACAACACTTCCCCTCAAAAATACGAGCATTCCGCTCAACCCATATAGAATATACCATTGTGTAGACACCCGCATTTTGACTGCCACGTGTCTATGGTAGTCTCCGAAAAACACCCGATGATGATCGGACGCAAACGTGACTTGGTATACTCGGATTTGGGCTCGGAATCAATAATATGCGACATGGACTTTTAGCGGAGTAAAAATCTCACAAAACAGACCTCAAATCCAGGCCCAGTGGGTCGTCCCGAGCAAAATGAGACTAATTTGGGCTAGAACCGACACCAAAGATAAATCCCATCTTTTAGCGACCGGGTCAAAACCTGGTCAAGATGAAACCGTCTCACAAATCAGCCACATTCGTTCTCGAAAGCTGGCGCAAAAAATCAGAATTCAAAAAAACCAATCAAATCAATCAAGGATAATCTTTCCTTATTTGTCTCGCCTAATTGATCCACTCGATCGAGTGGATTGACCCCACTCGGTCGAGTGGAGCGTCTTGAACCGGGTTTGACCCGTTTGCAAGGGCACTCGATCGAGTGCACTAGGGCCACTCGATCGAGTGCCCCTATGACGTGGAGTAACGCCTATAAATACCCCACGACTCCCTCTCATTTCACGAGGCTTTTCCAAAGGTTTTTACCTACATCATTTACCCTACATTTACACACTACACCCTACATCATACTACACTACAACCCTAGTGACACTAAGCCAAAACCCGAGCCCTTTGTCCCTCGGAAACCGGCGAAACACACACACACACATACACACCATAACTCGCGTACATCCTCGATACTCCGGCGTCCCATCGCTATTTACGAGTCATTTCCGAGGCCTATACCTAGCATGTATGTTGAGGGTGTCCTAAACCCCATCTTGATCTCTACTATCTCATCTCATCTCTATTTACTTTGTCATATTTTGTATTGTAATCATAATCGTAGTAGTAACACTAACACTAACACTAACGTTATTATACTTTTTGCATTTTCATTTTTGTATCATCTTTTATTACTAATATCGTCATCACACCGCGTATATATATATATTAATATCAAATCTCGGTTTTAAATCCGTTTGACTATGATGTTTGCCTAAAGTCCCTCTAATCCCTTTACGAGCAACGACGGAGGTGGAGCCCTTTCGAGGAGCCCCGCCCCAACGTACTCAAGGGCGTGACGCGATCGCAATCGGTCATAGTTGAACGTATTTAATCCCATTTCTATAATTAGTGCGGAACCCGTTGACATGAAAACCGACATCACGTGATCCGAAAGGGTTAGTTCCGATGTCGTGACGTAGAGGGATGCATTTCGTCACTAATTCAAATTTTCTAATTTAACGAAAATGTTTTCATAAAAACTCCGATAACGGTATTATAATCGTTCATACACGATTATAGTACCGGAGGCCAAGTTAAATACAAATCATGCGATATTTGTATTTGGTTTGGTCGACCATCGATTTCCAATCAAAAACAAAACGAGTTATCACTCGTACAGGGTCTACTCGACCGAGTACATATGCTACTCGATCGAGTAGCACCCAAAAAAGTGGGCAGTAGCTGCGTCCTAGGACGCACTCGACCGAGTCAGGTCACTACTCGGTCGAGTGGGTCCTGTAACTCATAAAACCGAGGGCTTCGACACACACTTCAAGCCCCGCCCTTCTATCGACTTTAGTCATCACGTGTAAAGACCATCACGTGAACTTCCTATTTTCAAAACCACACATACCATGACACGTAGAACGACTTTGATCGATCTCCTTCGAAGTGATAAGTCGGGACATGACTACGGGGCGTGGGATCGGGCTAGAAATACGCCACAATCCCACGTTTCCGTCCTCCGTTTAATATACAACATAATGCGTATTTAATCGGGGTTAGTCCATCTACATATTTTCGCGGTCTAGTTTACATACGGGTCCGTTTCTATCATTTTATTACCTTTTATTATTTCGTTTATTATTTTTATGTATCGTTGTATTGTGAATTCCGGGTTGTATTTCCGCCCGTGTAACTTGTACGTTATTTATTTCCTTCTGAGCTTTATTTATTTACTTGCTTATCGCTTTATAAATGAACCTCGCATGCTAAATCATTTCGACCATAATCAAGATGCATTAAATGATGTAGCTCACATACTATTCACATGCTTTAGCCCGAAAACGCTGTTTGCATATCATTTAATTATTTTACTAGCGCCCGTACACGAACACGAACGATGTCTTAGTAGAGGCCGCCATGTGCGGGCGGGGTTGGGTGTCCTTAGTGGGCTTCCCAACACGTACCCTCACCCCTTACTCAGAACCTTTGGTTTCCGGATGTCTGAAACCCTTGGCGCACGAGAGTCATTTTATATACGAAAGCCGGTGTAAACGGTATCGATATAACAATGCAAAGGGACGAGCCCCATAAACTCTGAAATCGAAGTGGGCTTACTTTGTGTATAGCCCATGACGACATAGAGTGGGCTCGTATGGTTCCGAATAACCACAAAATTCGGTGGCGACTCCATTTTGACTTGAAAAATTTCGAACCCGAGAACAATCTTACCACGATTCATTCGCCTACCCAAACCCGCGCGTGGCCGCGTCGGGGTGGACCTACGTCATGTCCACACATTGCAGCCAAACAATTGCAGTACCATTGATACTTCTAGTGTCTTCTCTTCCCCCTTAGCGTGCTCCATTGCAGTTCTTTAATAAGATAATTGCTTCTTCCTGTCAATTGCATCTAGCAAAGCAGGTTCTGCCAAATTTGCCGTGAAAAAAAACAATGAAAAAATAGATGTGCAGAGGTTTCTTCAGTGTGAGAATACAACACACCTGCTAGCAAACTGCATTCCCCTTTTCTTCAGGTTATCTTGAGTTTCTAAGTCTTTAACCCTGCAAGTGTCAGGAAAACTCGATGCTTCGGGGTCATAGTACCATATCTAATACCTCTCAACCGTGAGATTACATGATGTTTTGGCCGAAACCAGTCATACGCGACTCCAACATTAAAAGAATTCTCCACTGCCCAGCTAAGGATCAGGCGCTCAGCCTCATTCTTGCCCCCTGCTGCCTGCAAAACTTCGTCCCTGATGCTAAGAATCCCATTGAAAGTAGCAGTAAACCTTTCAGATTTACTGATATCCCACACACTTTTTGTCTTAAGAATATATTGCGTATGCCAACTGCCCCACAATCCACCCTTATCTGTGATTAATAACCACAGCCACCGAGCCATGAGAGCTTTGTTCCAATACAATAAGTGTTTGATATTAAACCCTCCTTCAATCCAAGGTGTACAGATGCTATCCCACCCCTTAAAGACCATTCTAGTCTTCTCTCCATCTCCTGACCAAAAAAATCGAAGGCACAACTGATCAATTCTCTTATTCACATTGACAGGCAGTATTGCATTCGAACACCAGTAATTAGTAAGACCAAAAATCACTGAGTTGAGAAGCTGCACCCTGCCAGCATAGGATAAAAAGGTGGATGACCAGCAGAGAATCATCTTGGTGATCTTACTAATAAGAGCTTGATATTCTCCTCTTCTATTATTAACAGAATTGAGGGGAAGCCCAAGGTACCTACATGGCAATATACCTATAGAGAAACCTGTTTCTGCGAGAATAAGATCCCTCACCTCAGCTGAGACACCTCCAAAAAAGATGTTGGTTTTTTCACAATTTGCGTGCAGCCCTGATTCCAAAGAGAAGTCCTGAAGCGTGTGCATAACAACAGCCACAGATGGACAGTCCCCTCGAGTAAAAACCATTAAATCATCTGCAAATACTAGATGATTCAACCTTAACTGACAGCATTTGGGATGGTATGAGACCAATGCTTTTGAATTAATGCTTCTTAGTCTTCTAGAGAGTACCTCCATAGTTAAGACAAAAAGATAGGGGGATAGTGGATTCCCTTGTCTTATCCCGATCCTACCCTTGAAAAAACCATGAATATCTCCATTTACTTTAAGCATAAACCACGAGCCAGTAATACACGTCATTATCCAACTAACAAATTTAGAAGGAAAGTTGAACGCTAGAAGCATATTCTCAATGAATAGACATTGAAGTGAATCAAAGGCTTTACGGAGATCAATTTCATTAGACACCTAGGAGTAATGTAAGCTCTCCCATAATTCTTTATTAGAGATTGAGAAAGAGCAATATTAGCATGAGTGCTTCTCCCTGGAACGAATGTTGCCTGCTCCAACCCAATAATCTCCTCCAAAACCTCTTGAATTCTAAGTGTAAGAATCTTGCTAACAGTTTTATAAAACACTGAACAACAAGAAATAGGCCTAAAATCAAGCATCGATTGACAAACCTCCTTCTTTGGATTAAGAGTAAGAATTGTTGTATTGGCTTGCTTTATCATTCTCCCTTTTAGAAAAAAATCCATAATAGCTGAACAAAAGCTACTTTTAAAAGTCTGCCAAGATGCCTTAAAAAATTCCGACGAAAACCCGTCCGGCCCTGGACTTCTTTAAGAGCCAATAGAGAACACACAGTTCCTGATCTCATCCTCTGTGGGCAACCGAATCATTGTTCCCAATGTTCATGCTGCACTAAAAGGCCTGTCACAATCATTCTCAAGTCTATAGTCTGAACAGCTTTGCTGCAGCCCGGTATTCCTTCATAAAACTCCACAAAGCTTTGAGCCACATCCCTTACCCCCTCTCTAGGATTACCATTACTATCAATTATTGCCCCAATAACTTGCTACTGCCTTCTCTTCTTTAGTCTAGTATGAAAGAACTTTGTTGACTCATCTCCCAATATAATGTTATCCATCTTAGATCTTTGCCTAAGAATACTTAATTCAGCCTCACTTAACATTTTATGCTTCTGCAACAGTTCCTTCTCCATGTCAATATGACGTTGAGAGAATGGATGCTGTAACAGGTCATTCTGACAGTTTTCAATTTGCCTCTCCACTTCCATAATCCTGCCCTGAATGCAGGAAAAATTGTCTTTATGCATTGTTTTTAAAGCCTGCTTGCACTACAAAAATCAAGCCGGAATTGCGTCGGACAAATCCGACGCAAATGGGCAATATCCGACAGAATTAGAAGATTGCGTCGGATTAACCGACGCAAACGGCCGCCATTATAATTGGACGCAATTTTTTTTTTTCTTGCATCGGCTAATCCGACGCACGCGTTTTGCGTCGGCTACTCCGACACGAAGACCTAGAGGTCAACGCCCCTGTCAATGGGCTTTGCGTGGGATTAGCAGACACAAAGTCAACAGAATGTTTGACTTTGCGTCGGCTAATCCCACGCAGAGTCCCTTAGTCAATCCTCAGTCAATGGGCTTTGCGTGGGATTAGCCGACGCAAAGTCAACAGAGTGTTTGACTTTGCGTCGGCTAATCCCACGCAGTGTCCCTCAGTCAATGGGCTTTGCGTGGGATTAGCCGACGCAAAGTCAAACACTCTGTCGACTTTGCGTCGGCTAATCCCACGCAAAGCCCCTCAGTCAATGGGCTTTGCGTGGGATTAGCCGACGCAAAGTCGACATGATTTTTGATTTTGCGTCGGCTAATCCCACGCAATGCCTATTAAAAAAAATCGTTTCTTTGTTTTCAGCTCCCCATATGCGCGAAATAAAACAAGCTGCAATTAAACAACCCACTTCTACAACAAACCACAACAGCAGCACATCCCAAACAAAAATCCATCAACAACTCCAATCAAAGCTCTCGTACATATCTTCTTCACAAAAATCCACAAAACGAAACAAACATAAACCCGTGTTGTGTTATAGAAAATGAAAATATATTACAAAGACAACCAGCGCTATGTTCAGAATTATATCTAGGAGTTGGTAAAATATATATACACAATGCAACCAAAGTCTAAACAAGTAACATAAGAGAGCTGAACTACCTAAGAAAGGGACTCAATGTGCTCCGACCCATGGGGATGACCATCGTTGTTGTCGTCATCGTCGCGCCTACTCATTCGTGGTCCTCCACTGCATCCCTCGGTCTCCATGGCGAACCGTTCCCTCATGAACTGAATAAACTGGTCCTGCTCTTCACACCTCTTCTCCAATGTCTTCAGGCGCTCTTCTTGTCTTTGGAATTTATCTTCCAAACGATCGTTAAGTGTGCGTTCCTGCGAGGCGGCGGTAGGGAGGTATGTGTCCGCAGATACCTCCTTACCACGGTTCAAGCATGGGCGAAAGAGCTCTTTCGCCGCGTTACCTATCCCCCAGAACCGTCTCTTCTGGTAATAGCCACCCGTCACATCGTGGAAGATCTTCAATGTGTTAGGTGACTGATCAGAAGCGTGTGCCTCCTCCACCGCTCTATCGTAGTTCTCCTGAAACAGCAACATGAAATAGTGTTATAACTTTTAGAACAACACATACTATCACATCGTAATTTTCATGCCTAGTATATTTTTTAAAAACATTACTACTACTTACAACGATCTCCGGTCCTCTAGGGTCAATCCACTTGCCGTCTTTCCCCTTCTTTGTCTTCTCCAAGAGCTGGACCGGGGATGCAGATGGGCCCTTCATATAAAAGTGTTAAATTTTTCAGCATTTATTTACCGATAGTATATATTGAATTATACTCAAATTTTTTACTTGTGTTATAAGCACTTACCAACTGCGCGAAGGTTGTTGCTGCACTCCTACTTCCAAGGCAGCTGGTGGGTTTGGCCACCCCGTCCACTTGTCCACCTCTCCTGTTCGCGGACTTAATCGCCGATTTCTTCTTGAAGTCTAGGTCGGCAGCGTTCCTCTTCAGTGCCTTCCATTTCTCTTGCGGAATCCAGTCCGCCTTGTCGACCCTCGGGAAAGCTCGCTGGAATAAGTCGGTTATCTTCTTCTTAATCAGACTCTCATAATCCGACCTGAGGTCATACCCCAGGTCTATACGCACTCTCTTCTGTTTGTCAAAAAAAAGATTCGTTAGCTACAATTGAATGTATAAATCATGCAACGAAAACCTTAGAAACACAGACCAGGTAATTACCGCGAAGTGCATATACATCGCTTCCCGAGCTTCCGGTGGCGCCTCCGTCCAACTACGGTAGGCGCCTGGGGTAGACGCATACGTCATGGTTACGGAATCCCACATATAATCAGAGTAATTCTTGTCCTCCCACCTACACAAGTAATTTATGATACTGTGAAGCAAATAAATGAGTGAAAATTTAGAAAACAACTGGTTACAACAACTTAAACTCACCAAGTAGCGGATGTCACTTTCTGCCGTGATAGGAACAGTTTCTCAGGCGTCCCAACGTAGACCGTCGCCCCGACTTCTTGGACAGCGTCCACACCTAGGACGACAGGAGTCCTAAGCACGTCCTCCTCCATATGGTCACAATGGTCGGTGGTCCCCGTCACCATCCCACTGCCACCTGACATAATTACGCCTACAAAATATGTTTGCGCAAAGTTAAACCGTAGAGTCAGTTCGTTTAGGGTAAAGCAGAAATTTCATTAAGTACCAAAATAGTCTTCAATTACAAATAAATAAATTACAACTTATGCGAATAAGATACAAACAACTACATAATTGCTAATTATCGTCACTGTCACTGTCACTGTCTGCGTCGGTGTGTGGTTCAATGAACCCCTCCTCCTCGTCTTCATCATCATCATCCCAGTCAATATTCACATCATCACCGTCATCTTCATCGACGACCAACTCTTCCTCATCACCCTCTCCCTCAGGAACAATCCAGTCGGCAAACTCGTCGTCCTCCCCTTCAGCACCAGCAACTTCAACTACATATTCTTCCTAATTGACGTCATTGTCTTCAATTAGAATTGATGACATTGGCTGATTAGTACCAACTACACTCTCTTGGTAGACGTCATCGTCGATGATAGGATTATCAACTTGTGATCTTGCCTTAATTTTGAAAACCGCAGACCAATTCGTACTCTTTTTTCCCTTTGGGTAAGGTGCATAGCAGACTTTATCGACTTGATACGCCAACACAAAAGGGTTGTGCCCTCGCAGTTTTATCGTCAGGTCGACATCCACAAGTTTGTACAACTCATGAACACTGACTCCGTGCGGGGAGTTGTCGATCCAATCACATTTGAACAGTACGGCCTTGCAGTTTTTGTGGCTGTCGTAGTAGTCGAGCTCGATCACCTCGACTAGTGTTCCATAGTAATCTGACCCTTCGGTGGACAACACACATACGCCGTTACTTTTGGTCAGTTTTGGAACGTCAACACCCTCGACGAACGCACGGAACTTGTACCCGTTAATTGTATATCGCCTCCAAGTTCTGACTCGTGAAGACGGTCCAGTGATTAGAGGTCTTACCATGGGATCCTCCAACGCTTCAGGCTATTGTCAAGATAAAATTCGTCGAAAAACAATGCAATTAAATTTTCTACCAAACACATACACAATTTGAAATGATCAAGCAAATAGCATTTCAACATACTTGAGTACGTAGCCAAGAGGGAAACAGTGACTCATATTCGACCCAAACGTCGGTAGATGTTGTCACTTCCGCGTGTTCTGCCATAATGAAAGCCTCGAATTTCCTGCAATGGTTAGCAGTTGTAGTTAAGCACACATACTACCAATTACGAGGAGGGTATGTTCTACATGATTTACTTACTCCTCGTACAGTCTGATGACAATGCCACAGTTTCTCAGAACGTAGGTGTGTGCCTGCTTGTATTCAACATCGGTCAACCACATCTCCTTACATTTTCCAGTGCTGCTTCCAACGTCAGTCAGAAAGGGTTCCACCTCTATGTGGTGGTCTTCACTGACATGCACACCCAAGTCCAGGTCTTTGGCTTTTGTGTCAACGTGCTCTTCAAAGTAGAAGGAGCAGAAGTTTGATGTCTCCTCTAATAAATACGCGTTGCATATTGAACCCTCAACACGTGCTTTGTTACCAAATTTTTTTTCAAATGGTTTAAGAACCTGCAAATTAAAATGGTCACGGCTCATGTAAGACTTACTTGGTAATCAATACACGGGAAGTCGGACTAAGAAGAGTTGAGAACGTCCCCTTTCAAATGGATACATCCACCAGTACTGAACTGGACCGCCAACCCTTGCCTCATACGGCAAGTGAAGTGGGAGATGCTCCATCGAGTTGAAGAATGACGGAGGAAATATTTTCTCCAACTTGCAAAGGATCTCGGGAATATTTTTCTCCAGCCGATTCATGGACTCGACTGACACCGTAGTGGAACACAAATCACGGAAGAATTGAGTGATCTCTGTCAATGTATTCCATGTGTTCATTGGCACCAACTGCTTCAAAGCTACTGGCATCAAGCGCGCCATAAACACGTGACAGTCGTGGCTTTTCATGCCATGCAAAATTAACTTTGACTGGTCCACACACTGAGATAAGTCGGATGCGTAACCATCCGGGAACTTCAAACCAGCCACCCAATCACACAAAGCCTTCCTTTCATTTTTGTCCATAACAAACGACGACGATTTGGGTCGCCCAAGACACAGTTCCTTGAAATCGGCTTTGCCTTTTGGACCGAAGGCTGTCTTGTTCGGTACATCCATCACGGTGTTGATAATCTGCTCAAAGAAATTCTTCTCGATATGCATAACATCAAGGTTGTGTCTGATAAGCAGACTGTGCCAGTACGGAAGTTCCCAGAATATGCTCTGCTTCCACCAACCTTCCTTCTTGTCCTTCAATTTTTTCAACTGTTGGTGGGTAGCGTGTACTATTGTAGGGTACTTCTGCACATCTGTCCATATATCATCACCTGTTAACCGTTTACATGCGATCCTAGTTTCATCGGGTTGTTTCTTCAGGAAACTCTTACAGTTATGCCTAAATGGATGGTCGGAAGTTAGAAATTGTCTGTGACAGTCAAACCAAGATACCTTTCCGCTATTTTTAAGCCAAAAGGATTTTTGATCCTTGGCTTGACAATAAGGACAAGCACGGTAATCCGTTGTACTCCAACCAGACAACATCCCGTAAGTTGGGAAGTCGTTGATGGTCCACATTAATGCAGCCCGTAAATTGAAACTAGTTTTCCTCGACACATCGTACGTGTAAATCCCATTATCCCACAAACTTTTTAACTCTTCAACAAGTGGTTGGAGATACACGTCCATATTGGCTTTCGGGTTCCTAGGGCCAGGAACAATAAGTGACAGGAGCATAAATTGTCTCTTATTGCATAACCACGGCGGTAGGTTGTACGGTGTCAAAATAATCGGCCAACATGAGTACGACTTGCCGAACTGCCCGTAGGGTGAGAAACCATCTGTGCACAAACCCAAACGTACGTTGCGCGGCTCTTTCGCGAACTCGGGATGTTTGATATCAAATGTCTTCCAAGCTTCACCGTCGCTAGGGTGTGTCATCATACCACTAACTCTGATTTTGGAGTTACTGTGGTGCCAACTCATCTCGCCCGCAATTTTCTTTGTCGCATACAGTCTTTGCAGCCTCGGACCTACTGGGAAGTAAGTCAAAACCTTAGTTGGTACTCTCTTCCCCCTAGTATTTGCTGTTCGACTCTTGTACCTCCTGGATCCACATTTCCTACACGCGTCGAGGTCCGAATCTCCCTTCCAGAACAGCATGCATCCATTCGGACACGAGTCTATCTTTTCATGGGGGAGTTGGAGGCCCTTCAACAAATTTTTAACCTCGTAGAAATTATTTGACATGACATTCTCCTTAAGGCCTCGTAGAAGGTCAATTAGCAGTTGGATCCAACCGTCTAAATGTCTTAGTGCCATGTTGCTCTCGCACTTCAAAGTCATCATCCTTGAAGCGACTTGCAACAGACTCATATCGCACCCGCTGAAAACTGGGAGTTCAGCATTTTTTAGCATTTCGAAAAAGGAAAGGACTTGTGGGTTGGGTTCATGTTGCACTTCTTCGTCGCTTAAGTTGTCTGGGTTACGCTCCTCCTCCACGATGTCCTCAACCGTCGTACGCAGTGCATCCTCTACGAAGTCCCGGTACGGATTTTTGCGAACAGGTTCTTGCAGGCGACTACTTTCATTTTCACCATGATACGTCCACACGTAGTAGTTCTCAACAAAACCGTGCTTGTATAGATGTTGTTTGACATCTACTTCATGTTTTAAGGCACGGTTTTGACATTTTCTACATGGGCACCTAAGCTGCTCGCTGGTGTAGTGGGGGTTATTATCTAAGGAAAACTTGATGAACTTCTCGACACCGTCTCTAAATTCTATCTTTGGCCGCTTATTGTCGGTCAGTCTCTCGTACATCCAACTCCGTTCTACTCTATTCATTCTATATGGATTGAACTATGAATGATTAGGGTATGTAGACATGAACAAAATGGCGTGGGGAAAGAGGTCAACAACATGGAATTTGAAGAAAAGTTCGCGTGTTTCACCATAAGTTGGAACTCTCACAACCATCAATTTAAAAACGATTCATCACCGGGGACCTTATCACTCCAACCTAAACCCATTCTTGTGCGTTCCATGTCACTGATAAACACGAAATTGTGTAATGTCGATAAGAGAAAAATTCGGCAGCAATTCGCCTCAGTTCTCCAAAAGCACAATGTGGAATATATGAAAACTCCACATATGCAATCGAAGAACATTGAGGGAATTGTCACCAAATTTTCCTCTTACCAACATAACACAATTTCATGTTTACCACCTAACTGACATGAAAGGCACAAGAACAGTCCCAAAACGGGGACTGTCCTAGAATTAATCCTAATGAGTAACTCTTGAACGGGCACTAGGTAGGTCTGAGTAGATTTCAAACAATGCTCATGCACAGTACACAACGAAAACAAATAACAACAACAATCATATCTCAACACAGTAATCCAAAACATTAATACTTACTATAATTACAACCACTAACTGCTGAAATTTAAGAAACAAAACGAATTTCCTTTTTTTTTTTAGTATTGTTTATATAGTAGAAGTACATAGTAGAAGATTAGTAGTAGTAGTAGTAGTAGTAGTAGTAGTAGAAAATTAGTAGTAGTATTTGCAGCAGTAGAAAATTAGTAGTAGTAGTAGTAGTAGTAGTAGTAGAAGAAGAAGAAAACTACTACTACTAGTAGTAGTAGAGGAAATAGAATATTAGTAGTATTAGTAGTGGAAAATTAGTAGTGGTAGAAATTTAGTAATAGTAGTAAAAGTAGAGTAGTAAATTAGTAGTAGTAGTAGTAGTAGAAAATTAGTAGTAGTATAGTAGTAGTAGTAATAGTTTAGTAGTAGTAATAGTAGTGGAAAATTAGTAGTAGAAGTAGTGGATAATTAGTAGTAGTAGTAGTAGTAGTAGTAGTAAAAGTAGAAAATTAGTAGTAGTAGTAGTAGTAGTAGTAGTAGTAGTAGTAGTAGTAGTAGTAGTAGAAAATTAGTAGTAGTGGTAGTAGTAAAAGTAGAAGTAGGAAATTAGTAGTAGTAGTAGTAGAAAATTAGTATTAGTGGTAGTAGTAGAAAATTAGTAGTAGTGGTAGTAGTAAAAGTAGAAGTAGGAAATTAGTAGTAGTAGTAGTAGTAGTAGTAGAAAATTAGTATTAGTAATTGATTAGTAGTTGTGAAGTAGAAGAAGAAGATTGGTAGTTGTGTAGTAATATAGTAGAATAGTAGTAAATTAGTAAAGTATTAGCTAGATTAGTAGTAGTAGTGTTAGTAGATTTGTTGTACTAGATTAGTAGTAGTATTATTAGTAGTACATAGTATTAGTAGTAGGTTATTAGTATTAGTAATATTAGTAGTAGATTAGTAATATTAGTAGTAGCATTAGTAGTAGTAATGAAGTATTTTAATGTAATATTAGTAGTAGATTAGTAATACTACTACTAGCACTACTAATGTAGTACTACTAACACTACTAGGGGCCGTTTGGTTTATCAAAGGGAAAGGGAATGAAATCAACAAAGGGAAATAGAAGGAAAGGAATGAGATTACCCCAGATTTAGGTTGTCGTTTGGTTTCAATGAAAGGGAATGCATGACAACCGACCTTCAACCAAACCTTAACATTAACGGTGTGTCATCGTAATATTTATACAATATATTTGAAATAAAAAAAATTAATTTTAAATATGAAAATAATAAAAAAAAAAAAATTGGGTAACTTTTATATCTTTTAATAATAAAATACTTGAGAAATAATATATTTTTTTTTACAATTTTTTGATTATAAATATGATAATTATAATAATTTTTACAATACGATAAATTTTTAAAAAATATTTTTTTTTCTTTTTAATTGATAAATCAAGGGATAAAAAATTATTTTATCCGAATCCGACTCATATTTAACCTGACCCGAAAGTGTGAAGTTGGTCGCAATGGTGGTTAGTGGACCTTGGTGGTGGTGGTGGTGGTGGTGGTAGTGGTGGTTGGTGGACATTGGTGGTGGTAGTGGTGGTGGAGATGGTGATGATGGTGACCCGGTTGATTAGTGGGGGAAAGGGAATGCATTACCTTGGGGGGTGAGGGGTAAGAAGATAGAGGGGTTTGGGGGAAAGGGAGAGGGAAAGGGAATGATTGAATCGACAAAACAAACATAAACAAAGGGAATCATTAACTTTGATTCCTTTACCCTTTCCTGAATACCTCAAACAAAACGGCCCCTAATTAATCTATCTATCTATACTATATAATAAAAGAGAAACCAAAGCATGGTTTCTTGGCGCCAAAACGCACATTCCTAAATCATCCCACTTTCCATATTAATCTATATCTTATAAAATTTATAATAACCATTAATCTGATATAATACTCCATATTAATCAAAAGTTTCATATTTTGGTATGTACATCTCTTTAAACGTCAAAGACACAAGTTTTTTAATATTTTGACGGTAATATAATTTATCACGGGTTTAAACATTTAAAAACACCATAGATATAAATATGTTGACAAACAACTTATTATGTTAATTGCTATTTAAATTATTTTTATACTAATAATCTAACATAGATTAAACATTGTCGAAAATAATTTTTATTTAATAGCTAGGTTAGTAGCGTACAAAATTGGACAGATTAAAATAACATTGGACGGGTATACCAATAAGAATTTAAAAAAAATGGATATTAGTTATGAAGATTTTAGTATATATTTCATCTATCGATAGTATACTTAGTAATGAAAAAAAAACTTATTTGGAATATTTAAATTGAAACTTATTACACCACTTATATGATATTAGTATTGGAAAAAAAATATTTTTTTATTAATTTACGAGATAACAATCACACTTTATCTTTTTAATGTTACACTTTGATTTTCCTTGAGTTGGTTTCAATTAGAGGTCTATTTTTTATTCGCAATTTCTTAAAATGTTTTTAGTTATAATTTTCGTATCAAGTTAGTTCTACTAAAAGTAAATTTTTCATTATTTTATACTCCGTAAAACATAAGTTAAAAGACTAATTACTCAATGAATAATTATATCAAACATACGAGATACGTGTATATCATGATAACTGTCAAACATGTATCTTTACGTTAATTTTTCATGTGTGTATAATTCAAGTTGATTTTAATCGTATATTTTTTCCATATAATAAATTATTTTTTTGTTAAAGTGATATCCAAACGTGATACCTACATAAGTCTTTTATATATACCCGTGCAACTTTGCACGAGTATTAACCTAGTCTACTACTAATACTACTACCCATCTATCTCAACAAATCTAATTCATTATACTAGTACATACTACTACTACTAATCTAATAACACAATTTCTAACCTAATACAATAATCACTAATACCTAATTAACATACTAACTAACCTAATTGACATACTACAATTACCGTCTAACAATAAAACGAAATCTAACCTAATTCACATACTAATTAACCTAATTCACATACTAATTAACGTAATTAACCTAATTACTAAACTAACTAACCTAATTAACATAATCACCCTACAATCTAATTAACTAATTAACCATACATAATCACCATAATTATTAAACTAATTATTAATCTAACTTAATCAAAACAGTTTAGTAACAAAGCCTAACATACTAACTAACAATTAATCTAATTAATTGAACTAATTGAGTAAAAATTAAACAGTAAATAGTAAACTAACAATTAAACAGTAAACTAATTGAACTAATTACGTAAAATTAAACTAATCAAAACATTAAACTAATTGAACTAACAGTAAACAGTGACCATACTTGAGTCGGGTTAGGCTTTTTCGGGGCTGGGTCGGGATGTTGCACGCCGGGGGGTTCGGGTTAGCCGGGGGTTCGGGGCTGACTTCGCCGGAGTTTTGGTTTGCCGACAAGGTCGCGCGTGTGGGGGGGGGGGGGGGAGGGATGCGCCGGGGTTCTGGGTCGCCGGAAGAGTTCGTCGCGCGTCGGGGGTTCGCCGGTTTGTGGTTCGTCGCCGGCAGGGTTCGCCGGTTTAAGGGACTTAGGGTTTCGATTTTGATTTGGTGTCGAATTAGGGTGATGGTGCCAGATCTGGGTAGGATGGTGGTCGCCGGAGGTTTCTGCATCGCCGATGATGGTGCGGTTGGCGTGTGTCGTCGTCGTTTCGCGTCGTCGTCTAGAGAGGGAGTTGGGGGTGCGGGTTTAGGGTCTGTTAGTTGTCGCTGCATTTTTTTTTATATTAAAAGAGTTGCATCGGAATAGCCGACGCAAACCGACGCAGAATTCAAGTTTGCGTCGGCTATTCCGATGTAGACCTCGATATTTTTTTTTATATTAAAAAGGTTGCGTGGGATTAGCCGATGCAGACCAACGCAATATTTAATTTTGCGTCGGCTATTCCGATGCAGACCTCGATTTTTTTTTTATATTTAAAATGTTGCGTGGGATTAGCCGATGCAGACCAACGCAATATTTCATTTTGCGTCGGCTATTCCGATGCAGACCTCGATAATTTTTTTTTATATTAAAAAGGTTGCGTGGGATTAGCCGATGCAGACCAACGCAATATTTAATTTTGCGTCGGCTATTCCGTTGCAGACCTCGATATTATTTTTTTTATATTAAAAATGTTGCGTGGGATTAGCCGATGCAGACCAACGCAATATTTAATTTTGCGTCGGCTATTCCGATGCAGATCTCGATATTTTTTTTTATATTAAAAAGGTTGCGTGGGATTAGCCGACGCAGGCTGACGCACTTCTAATTATTGCGTCGGCTAATCCAATGCAGTTCGCGTCTTCCTAAATACTAGCCACGCAACATTAGGCGTTGACTCGACAACATATGCGTGGGATTAGCCGACGCAAACCCTTCCTTTTGAGTCGGATTAGCGTCGGCTAATCCCACGCAACCCAAACACGTAGTGGCGCCAACACGAAATTATTGGCGCCTGGTTCATAGAGGCGGACTGCGTCGGTTAATCCCACGCAAGTTATTTGCATCGGATTAACCGACGCAGACCGACACAGTTATTATACGTGCGTTGGATTATTAATCCGACGCAGGTAGTCCGACGCAATTTCACGTGTTTTTAGTAGTGTTGACAGATTTTAGCTTCCCAAAGAGTTGAAAACCTGCTGTCCCGTGCACAGCATGCCTCCAAGCAGTGTCCACTACATCATTATGGGAAGGACTCTTCACCCAACAGTTTAAGAAACTAAACCTAGCTTTCCTTCTATCCTCACCCAAAATTGAGTCAATTAAAGGAGAGTGATCCGAAATCCCAGGTGCCAGGGCAGTAGCAAAAGTGTTAGGAAAGAAGTTAATCCAAGACCCATTTACCAAGACCCTGTCCAATCTAGTCCAAATACGAGTATTAGCATCATGCTTATTAGTCCAAGAGAACTCGAATCCCTGATGCTGGAGTTCCTGCAATCTATTATCACTGATACAATTATTAAATTCCTCCATATCCCTTTCATCAGGTAAAGAACCCCCAATTTTCTCCTCCATAGTTCGAACAATGTTAAAGTCGCTTGAGATAATCCAATTCCCCACACTATTGACCCCACTTAGGTCACTCCAAAGATTTTGCCTACTCTCTCCATCATTGAATCCATATACTACTGTAAAATTTACTTCACATCCAGTACCATAATGGAGTACAGAACTGTGCATTAGTTGTGCAGTAGAATAAATGACAGTGACTCTAACTGTGCTTGCATTCCAAATCATCCAAATACGCCCATTATAATGATGCTTACAGTTGCACTCTACATTATACCTCCTAAATTTGTTAGCAATAACATTTCTTGCTTTATTCTCCTTTATTTTAGTTTCGAGCAATCCCAACACATTTATATTTTTATTCTCCTAAATGTGTTTACAGTATTATTATTATTATTATTATTATTATTATTATTATTATTATATTATTATTATTATCATCATCATCATCATCATCATCATCATCATCATCATCATCATCATCATCATCATCATCATCATCATCATCATCATCATCATCATCATCATCATCATCATCATCATCATCATTATCATTATCATTATCATTATCATTATCATTATCATTATCATTATTATTAATATAGGGGAAAATGAAGAGATGATCTTACAAAAGACATATCCTTTAATTTGGAACAAGCTCCAAAAATACAAAGTTTAACCCAAAACCATACATTGGTGTTTACACAACCTCATTCTCACCTCCAATTTCATTTTTTCCAGTCTTTGAGCAATAGTCATCACTTTACCATTGAAGATTCTATGATTTCTTTCCTCCCATATGTTATAAACTACCGAGCAGATAGCCACCTTGTACTCCATCCTCTTTTTGGGTTGAAAGCTAAGTTTTCTGAGCTCCTTTCGAAGATCAAGATAAACTGTCCTAATTTGCAGCCATTGTTGTACCTCCACCCTGAGCTTTCTTGAGAATTGACATTGAAAAAACAAGTGAGTGTGAGTTTCCATCGCCATTTCACATAGCACACATCTATTTACCATTGGAATGCCCCTAACTTGCATCATATCAACTGTTTGCAACTGAGTTTGTGCTGCTAAAGAAGTGACCACCTTATGTCTTGGATAGATTAGCTTTCCACGTAAACCATTGAGAAATTCCAATTTGTTATACTTAACACGGAACCAATTGTACGCTATCATAGAAGCAAATTTGTTACCTGCTGTCCAGTTGCGGATAAGATCTCTACTATCCTCAACAGTACCAGATCTATTTAGGATTTCATCTTTAACTTGAATGATGCTTCGTATTGCTTCAGAGTATTTGTCTTTGATCTCTAGGGCCCAAAGTGATGTACCATTAGTTACATAAGACTTTAGCCATTGTAGACTATTATTATTTTTTTTTTGCAAGAAAGTTATGTCTCATTTCATTAAAAACAAGACGAAGCTCTTACAAAAGTCATATCCACTACTAATACATCAATCATCAAGATTAGAGCCGCAAACGAGCCAAATCGAGTTGCCTACCCCTAAGACGAGTGTATATGTCAAACTTCATCTTGCTAACTAAGTTAGCTACAGAATGAGCCTGTGAATTAAAAATCCTACTATTCCTTTCATTCCAAATACAGTAGACTGCAGCAGCCAAGCAACTACAGAACCACTGATTCTTCCAATGTCGTCTTTTGCTCCTAATTGTGCACCAAGCGAGCTCCGTTCGAAGATTAGAACTCCTACCCGTAATTTGCATCCAATTAAGCAAGTGTTGCCAGATTTGACAAGAAAATTGACAGCCAAAGAATAAGTGCCGCACACTCTCAAGATTATGCTTACACAGAATACACCGATTCACCGACTGAAGTCCCCTTTTCTGCAAGTTATCCTGTGTCGCAAGCACCCGTTGACCAGCCATAGCAAGAATTACTCTATGTTTAGGCATAATATTCTTCTCTCTGATCCTATCCATCCAAGGAATAATAGGCTGCCTGCACCTGAACCAATTATACGCTGCAGCCACATTAAATCTTCCATTATCCTTCCAGCTAGCAACCAAAGCTTCAACAGCAATTTGGGTACCTGTACGTTGGAGAATTTCATCCCTAAGGCTTAGAATCCCTTTGAATGTTGCTGTATGCCGCTCCACTCCTTTAATACTCCAAATAGAAGTACCCATGAGTACATATCGCTTAATCCATTCATACCAAAGGCCCTCTTGAACAACTAAAATCTTCCAAAGCCAATTTGCCATTATCGCTTTGTTCCAATACAGCAGGTTCCTAACATTCAAACCTCCTTCATTCCAAGGGAGGCAGATTCCAGCCCAACTCTTAAACACCATTCGAGTCTGATCAGTGCTCCCTGTCCAGAAAAATCTCCTGCAGACCTGATTAAGACGGTAATGCACATTTACAGGAAAAATAGCATTCGCGCTCCAGTAACTAGTGAGCCCAAATATTACTGAGGTTAGAAGTTGTATTCTCCCCGCGTAGGTCAGGAATTTAGAGGACCAATTGCTTATCTTCATCTGAATCTTGCTAATTAGGACTTGATATTGATCCTTCTTGTTGTTCACCGAGTTCAAAGGCAGTCCCAAGTATCTACAAGGGAGTTCACCTCGAGCAAAACCAGTTTGAGAAATTATTTCCTTAACAATTTCAGACTGGACTCCCCCGAAGAAAATGCTCGTCTTCTCCTTGTTAGCCCGTAGCCCAGACTCATTAGCAAAATCCTCCAGAACAGTTGTCACAGCTAAAATAGATGGGCAATCTCCTCTCATAAAAATCATTAAGTCGTCGGCAAAAATCATATGGTTAAGCCTGAGTTGACAACACTTTGGGTGATAAGAGACCTGAGGGAGAGAGTTAATGTATCGAAGTCGTCTAGAGAAAACCTCCATACTAAGAACAAATAAGTAAGGTGATAATGGGTCACCTTGCCTAAGTCCACTCCTTCCTTTAAAGAACCCATGAATCATCCCATTAACTTTCAACGAGAACCAGGAGCCCCTAATGCAAGCCATCACCCACCCAACAAACTCAGGAGGGAAATTATAGCCTTTAAGCATAGCTTCAATGAAATTCCATTGAAGGGAATCAAAAGCCTTCCTAAGGTCAATCTTCATAAGACTCCTAGGAGTAAGATACTTCCGACCATAGTTCATAACCAAAGCTTGTGAAAGGGCAATATTTTCATGAATGCTTCGACCTTGGACAAAAGCTGCCTGCTCTTTCCCAATCAAATCTTGCAAAACTCCTTGAATTCGTCTTGTGAGAATCTTGCTAATAGCCTTATAGAAAACCGAGCAACAAGAAATAGGCCGAAAATCAGTCACCGAAGCACAAACCTTCTTCTTAGGAACAAGAGTAATAAGTGTAGTGTTTGCTTGCTTTATCATCTTGCCTTTCCTAAAGAATTCCACCACAGCTCCATAGAAGTCTGCTTTAACAGTCATCCAGGACGCTTTAAAGAATTCAGAGGAGAACCCGTCAGGTCCAGGGCTCCTATCCGATCCAATTGAGAAGACTACCTCCTTTACTTCAGCTTCATTTGGCAGAGCAAGAATCTGACCCCAGTTCTCCACAGGAATGACAGACCCTCTAGCAAAAATACTACTATCAGTATTCTGCACAGTTTGATCAGTACCGAGGAGCTCCTTATAATAGTCTACAAATCCATTAGCCACCTCATCCAGGCCCTCCCTAAGGTTACCCTTGTTATCAAGGATGCTTCCAATGATCTGCTGCTGCCGTCTTTCTTTCAAGCGCGAGTGAAAATACTTGGAAGATTCATCACCATAAATAATATTATCCATTTTCGTCCTCTGCTTTAGTATACTCAGCTCCGCCTTAGTCAGAGATTGATAAGCTGCCAGAAGATCCTTTTCCTGATTAATGTGAAATAGCGAGAAAGGATTATGCTGTAGATCACGCTGGTAGCAGTCCAACTCGTTCTTAACTTTCTCAATTCTCCTATTAACACTGGAATAATTACTCCTGTGCATTCTCTTAAGAGCAATTTTAACTCTCTTGAGTTTATAGAAAAGTCTGTAACCCGCAGTACCATAAGCCTCACCTTGCCAAGCCTCCTGTACAATTGCATTATATTTTGCACAACCCGTCCAACAATTTAGAAAGCTAAATCTGGAAACCTTCTTAAGATCCTTAAGAATGGTGATCAATATAGGAGAATGATCAGAGATTCCAGGACTTAAGCTCGTTGCAAATGAAGAAGGAAAGCTACTCAGCCAGTCACCATTAACTACAACCCTATCCAATCGAGACCACACCCTATCATCAGGGTTCTGCTTGTTTGTCCAAGTGAACTCATGACCTTGTCCAGCCAATTCTTGCAACCCATTTTCAACCAAGCAAGCATTAAAAGACTCCATTTCTCCTGAATTAGGAGAAGCCCCTCCAATCTTCTCATCATTGTGACGCACAATGTTAAAATCCCCAAGTACCGCCCAACTAGTACCTTGGACTTTAATACCACAAATAGCTTTCCATAAGTCTTCCCTAACCTGTCCATTATTAGCACCATAAACAGCTGTCATATACACTTCTTGTTTTGAGGCATAGTGATGAAGATGACAGTGAATAAGTTGAGCATGGATGAAAAGAACAGTAACCCTAACAGTGATAGGACTCCAAATAAGCCAAATACGACCATTATGTGTCATCAAGTTTCGGCTTTATACAATGACAAATTTATTTTTTTCCCTTAATTATAAATGTGTTATACAGTTTCAGTTTTATATAATTATTAAATTTAGATGTTTTCAAAAGCCTTTTATATTTAATGTTTTTATTTTTACAATTTCTTGCATTCTGCTCTAATTTATTCTTATTACATTTTGTTTTCTTGCTTATATGTGTTGCTTTCTCATGATTATAGATATGTTATAAAGTTTTAGTTTTGTTATTAAATTTATAGATAATAACATTAGTAAGCGTCACATACTTTTTGGTTAACCTCTTGCTAATTGGTTATATATAGTACTGATTTTTTAATAATTCGCAATTTTTGTTTGCGGGAATAATTTTTTTTGGTTTGTTGTTTTATTTCTATTGCATTTTAGATGTGTTACATTATTACTTTAATTTGATAATTTGTTGTATTATTATATGTTATATTAAGTTTTATATTTATTAAATTTGTAATTAATTATATGAGCACTTGATCAAAACCTTTTCTTTTACCCTTATTTAATTAATTAATTGTTATAATAATCAAATAGAAAATAATATTCATTCGTAAATAATGGAAGATTTCAAATTTCATTGCATTTAAGTTACTTTGTTTTTTACTTTGTTTTTATACTTTTCGACAAATATGATTCTCTCTCTCTCTCTCTCTCTCTCTCTCTCTCTCTCTCTCTCTCTCTCTCTCTTTTCCACGTGGCGTATATTTAATGTTTAAACAATCTTTTATATTAAAAGTTTTTGTTTGTACAATTTGCCTTTTGATCAAATTTATTCTTATTAAATTATTTTTTTATTACTTATATATGTGTAATAAAGTTTTAGTTTTATACAAGGTCAAATTTATTCTTATTAAATTTTGTTTTCTTAATTATATATGTGTTTTAAAGTTTTAGTTTTATATATTTATTAAATTTAATGTTTAACCAACCCTTTTACATTTAATGTTTTTGTTTTTAAATTTTCTGCCTTTTGCTCAAATTCATTCTTAGTACATTTTGTTTTCTTGATTATATATACTTATGTTATAAGATTTTAGTTTTATTATTAAATTTATAAATAATCACATTATTGGGGGTTACAAACTTTTCGGTTGCCCTTTTTGTTTAAGGTAATGGAAAATAAATATTAATATTTCATTTAAAGTATAAATTTATTGTTAATATTAAAACTAAATGGTTTTGAAGAAAATATTACTAAGTCATTTAATTTAGGTGTTACATCTTTTCATCTACTTTTGTATTAATGTTCAATCAAATTTAATATTATTAATTATATTTTTTATTATTAAGAACTTCATATTATACCTATAAAAGTAATATAATGGAGACATGAGAAAAACCATTTTTATTTTGTGAAATCTTATTCACATTTCAATCGCTTTATTTCTTGTATACTCAATTCAATTTTGTAAGAAATGAATTTGCATTGTTATTTGTTGATTCTATTTTTATTTCTAATTTTATCTTTTGCGTTTGTTTTTGTTTAGAGAGCTTGTGCGAAATCAATAATCAAGTCTACAATTTCTCATTTTTCAGGTATAGTAATCTTATTTCAATAGATCTTTATATTGATTATTTTATAAATAAATTTCGAGTAACTTTAAATCCCATGTGTTTTGTGTTCATAGCAGTGAAATTTTATTTATGTTCAAAGTTGAAATAATTTACAAAATATGCATGATAGAGAAGAGGTTGCAATATTTTGAATGTTAATCAGAGTACCATACTAATGATGATAATTATTTTGGTGTATTTATTATTTGATTTAAAGTAAATCATCAATAAATAAAAAAAATAGTAAGAAATGACAAACAAAACATAATATTTCACTTAAAACATAATTTATTATTCTTGAGAAAGCTTAATATTTTTCTAAAAATAAATTTTGATAATTTGGTTGTTTCACCATTTAATCCACTTCTGTCGTAATGATCGACCAATCAAATTCAATATAAATACTTACCAAAAAAATTATATAAAGCAATGAAGAGATAAAAGAAATTGAGGACTTCATATTTACATTTTATTCACTTTATTTTTTTATAAATTACCTTCAGTTTTGTAAGACATCAATTTGCATTGTCGTTTATTGATTCTAATTTAGTTCTAATTTTATCTTTGCATTTTCTTTAGATAATTTATGCGAAACAAGTAGTCAACTCCGCAATTTTTCCTTTTTCAGGTATAACATTATATTTTTATTTATCTTTATACTGATTGATTATATATATATATATTACAGTTAAATTTAAATCACATTGACCTTCTGTTGATAAATGTGAACTTTTATTTATATTTAAAGTTATAGTATTTTACAAAATATGATTGAGAAAAGTTTCAAAATTTTGAGTATTTGTTTAAAGTAAAATACCAATGACTAACAATTATTTGGGGGAAACAAAACTCGATATTTCACTTAAAACATAAATTTATTGTTATAAAGAAAGCATAATGGTTTTCTAAAAAAGAACCTTAATAATTTGGTTGGTTACCTTATCATTTTCTTTTGTCTTGATAATCAATTAAAGTTAATATTAATCATTATATTATCCTGCATTAAGAATTTCCTATTATAACTAAAAAAATAATATATTATATTGTCATCTATTTCGTCTTATATATATATATATATATATTCTGGGCAGGCAGGGGGCAGGCCCCCTGGACTTCGACCATAAGCCACGGTCAGGCCGGGCCCCATGCGCCGAACGATAAGTCCCTCTGCCTACCTCTGGGCAGGTAGGGGGCAGGCCCCCTAGATTTCGACCAGAAGCCAGGGTCAGGTTGGGCCCCATGCGCCGAACGATAAGTCCCTCTGCCTACCTCTGGGCAAGCAGGGGGCAGGCCCCCTGGTATTCGACCAGAAGCCAGGGTCAGGTCGAGGCCCATGAGCCGAACGATAAGTCCCTCTGCCTACCTCTGGGCAGGCAGGGGGCATGCCCCTTGGACTTCGACCAGAAGCCAGGGTCAGGCCGGGCCCCATGAGCTGAACGATAAGTCCCTCTGTCTACCTCTGGGCAGGCAGGGGGCAAGCTCCCTGGCTTCGACCAGAAGCCAAGGTCAGGCCAGACCCCATGAGCTGAACCATAAGTCCCTCTGCCTACCTCTGGGCAGACAGGGGGCAGGCCCCCGGGCTTCGACCAGAAGCCAAGGTCTGGCTAGGCGGCAAAGCCGAACAAACAAGGCCTGAGGCACAATCAACCTTGTATAAAAAAAACGCTAAGCCCTCTACCTACCTCTAGGCAGGCAGGGGGCAGGTACCCCTGGACTTCGACTAGAGACCTGGGATAGGCCGAGCGTCATAGCCGAACCAGCAAAGTTTGAGGCACACTCAACTTTGTATAAAACATAAGTCCTTCTGTGTGCGTCAAACATGTAGGGGGAATGGCCGTCGAACTTCAGTAAGGTTCAATGACCGGTCGAGGTTGGTCGGTCGATTAACAAGGCCTAATGAATACTTGGCCTTGTAAAAAAAAATTAAGTCATTCTGCCTACATCAGAGCAGGCAGGGGGCACGTTTCTCGAGCTTCGACCAAAGGTCATAGATTGGTCAAGCCAAGATCGTCGGCCGACAAGGCTTAAAAAGCAAATACTCGGGCTTGTATTTAAGCATAAGTCCTTATGTCCGCCTCCAAAAAGGCAAGGGGCACGGCCCCCAAGTCCTAGATAAAGTCCATAAACTACCCTAGCAGGCCTCCACTCAAGCGGTCGCCTTTAGAATGACTATGACCCCTTGGCGAAATAAAGCTAACCAAAAATGTTTGAGGGCGTCATTCTCCACTCGAACACTTGTCTTTGGGATGCCTCTGACCCCTACGACAAAACGAAACAAGATAAACTACTCGAGGGCGTCAGTCTCAACTCGAGTAGCTGTCTTTCGGGATGCTTTTGACCCGTAGGACAAAACGAAATGAGATAAAACTATTTGAGTGCGTCAGTCTCCACTCGGATAACTGTCTTTTGGGATGCCTTTGACCCCTAGGACAAAATGAAACAAGATAAACTACTCGAGGGCGTCAGTCTCCACTCGAGTAGCCGTCTTTCGGGATGCCTCTGACCCCTAGGACAAAACAAGATGATATAAACTACATCGAGGGCGTCAGTCTCCACTCGAGTAGCTGTCTTTCGGGATGCCTCTGACCCCAAGGACAAAACGAAACAAGATAAACTACTCGAGGGCGTCAGTCTCCACTCGAGTAACTGTCTTTTGGGATGCCTCTGACCCCCTAGGACAAAACGAAACAAGACAAACTACTCGAGGGCGTAGGTCTCCACTCGAGTAGTTGTCTTTCGGGATGCCTATGATCCCTAGGACAAAACAAAATGATATAAACTACATCGAGGGCGTCAGTCTCCACTCGGGTAGCTGTCTTTCGGGATGCCTCTGACCCCTACGACAAAATAAACCAAGATAAAACTATTCGAGGGCGTCAGTCTCCACTCGAATGAAAAATGTTGTGGAGGTATCAGACTCCTTCGAGAGCGTTGGTATCTACTCGAATCAAATTGCTGTGGAGGTTTCAGACTCCTTCGAGGGCGTTGGTAGCACTCGAATCAAAATGCTGTGGAGGTTTCATACTCCTTCGAGGGCGTTGATATTCACTCGAATCAAAATTGCTGTGGAGGTTTCAGACTCCTTCGAGGGCGTTGGTATCAACTCAAAAAATTGATGTAGAGGTTTCAGACTCCTTCGAGGGCGTTGGTATTCACTCGAAAAATTGTTGTGGAGGTTTCAGACTCCTTCGAGGTTTCAGACTCCAGTACGTGCTTCTCGGATAACTAAGACCCGTTAAGCGAAAAATTGCTGTTTGTTTATTAGTTTTAGTTAAGTGTTTTTGTTTTGTGGGTTTCTCTTATTTTGCTTGGGTTTGTTCTTGCTCTGTTTTGGTTTGTTCTCGCTTCGTTTTGGTTTGTTATGCATTTGAGATTTGTTCAAAGTTTGTTTTGATTGGTTCGGTTTAGGTTGCTTTATTACGCGTTCGGGTGCAGCATTCACGTTAAGTGCGGCTCTTATGCTTGTTTCATTATCGTTTGTGCTTTATCGATATCGATTAGTAATTATCTCATTATTGTTATTTTGATTATCTTAAAAGGTGCGTGTTTCATGTGTATCGAACTTTGAGCCTCGTTTGTTTCTGTTTTAGTCTGTGTTGGCCTGTTCAGACGCGCACCCATCAGCGCCCCAATCTTCAGGCACGTAGACCCTAGCGGTTCAGGATCCGGGCGCGTCATTTGAGGCGGTCGGGTTTTCGTGGACCGGGTCTGCTTAAGTGAACGACATATGGGGCGATCGTTCATTTAACCCAATATTCAAACACGTCTCCCCTTCCGCCCCAAAGTCGCCTTTTCGATTTTTTTCTTGCCAAATTTTGTCTCAATTTCTGTCATACACGACAATGTCGACTCCGGGTAAGTGTTCTTTACTTGTTTATTGTCGGTTTTGCTTGATTTAGTTGATTATGAGTTTGTTTTGTTGAAAACCTAAAAAATCGATTTGGGTGTTTTTGATTTACTAAGTTTTGATGTTTGTGATTACTCCCATTGTTAAATTAGGGTCGATTATAGCTTGTTAGTGTAGTTATAAGCTTGATAGGGATTTTCGAGGCGCGAAAATGGCTCCCTAGGGTGATTAGGTTTGGGATGATAGGTGTGGACATGACATAGGTCCACCCCGACGCGGCTACGCGCGGGTTTGGGGAGGCGAATGAATCTCCATATGAGATGGTCAAATTGAAATTTAAATCGAAGTTGGATTCGCCACCGAATTTTATGGTTATTCGGAACCGTTCGAGCCCACTCTATGTCGTAGTGGGCCGTATACAAAATACGGTCCATTTCCGATGTCAGAGTTTATTGGGCTCGTCCCTTTGCATATCGATACCGATGCCGACTTGAGCGGTTAATCGTATATTGAATGACTCTCGTTGCCAATGGTTTCAGACATCCGGAAACCACGGTTCTGAGTAAGGGGTGAGGGTACGTGTTGGGAAGTTCACTAAGAACACCCAACCCCGCCCGCACATTAGCGGCCTCTACTAGGATATCGAATGATATTTTAATACGCGCGTTAGTAATACGATGAATGATATGCAAACATTGTTTTCCTAAGCATGCGAGGAATTGAATGGGTTGCTAAGTCGGTTTAATGCAACTAAAATTAACGTCAAAGTTGAATTTAGCATGTGAGATTCGTTTTAGTATAATAAAACAAATGAGGAAAAAAGAATGAATTTGCTACAAGATAAACAAACGAGTTAGTATCGATTTGTAAATAATAATATAGCAAATAAAATAAATATACGAGATCGAGAAAATAAATATTAATCGAAATCTGAAAAATATTGCTAAAACGCTGTTTTGTATAAAAAAAACGAAGTTCGAAAAAAAATAAAAAAAACGAGAAAGGCGCGTCGTGGCAGCCGGCCGCGCGGCTCGCCTGGGATGCCGGCGAGTCGCGTGTCGGGCTGATTTCGAAAGCAGTTTTTTGAAAATTCGATGCTTTTATTAAATCGCGTACAAATATCGCATAATTTGCACTCGATCTAATATTTTCGATATTCGTTATATTCGATAATTGACTGCGAAATCAATATTAAATACTCGAAATAGTTTTAGAAAAGATATAAATTTTGAAATCGTTTCGTAGAATAATAAAATAAAACGAACGAAAAAAAGCTAAAAAAAAGACTCGGGTTTCAGGCCCGTGCGCGAGTCGCCTGGGAGTGGCGCGACTCGCGTGCGGGTCTGTCCGATTTTATTTTTTTATTCGAAATTGCTAATTTTGATAAATCGCGTACAAAATATGAATTAATTTGTATTCGATTTATGTTTTCGATATTCGTCGTATCCGATATACGATTATGAAATCGATATCGAATATTCGGAATGAATAAAAAAAGTTTTGTAAAAAGAAGTTTGAACAAAAAAAAAATGTAACGATTTTTAACATCGTCGAGATCTTAATATAATTCTTTTTGATACAATATTCGATTATAGAAAATCGATATCATATTTTTAAGAATGTTGTTATATGAAAATAGTTTTTGTTGATATTAGAAAAATAAAAAAAGCGACGACCGACCCATTAAAAATAAGACGGATGAGGAGGAGAAGAGAAGAAGAAGGAGAAATCGGGTTTTGTTACACCCTCAACCTACATGCTTCTGTTTACTCGGATCGGGGCTCGTCGGGACGTGGCTTGGGCACAAGAGCGTCGAGTGGATGTCGGTGAGTTGGTGGTGGTTCGGTTCGGGCGTGACGAGTGAAGGGTGTCGGGTATCGGGCCGGTTTCCTTCGGGTTTGTAATATCGGTGTATCGACGCTAAGTGTGTATGATAATAATTGATGTTGTAGCTGTTGATAATTGATAATGAATGTTAATTGATGTCCTGAAAAGTGTTTGTGCAAGGGGCTATTTATAGGGAGTTCCCGACCTTGGCTAGGAGAGTTTGAACTACCGTTTAAGATAGGAAACGTAAGAATTCGAAGGGAATGAGGATTCCGCTTTCTCGTGAAGGAAGAAAGGGAACCGGCTGGTAGAGGGCTGCTCTGCCGAGTGTTTGCACTCGGTCGGGTGTTTGAATCGGTTTTCGGATAGGATTCCTACTTGAGATCGAATTCCATCCTTAAACGTATTTGTTTAATATTTTGCGAAGCTGATTTTTCGTAGGATTAGAGTTCGAATCAGCCGTGTGAGGTGTCACGGATGACTCACGCACCTCGGGAATATTTTTGACGGATTTTGACTCGGTCGTTAAAAGACGGTTTTACCCCTGGTGTCAGAATCGACCCAAACTAGTCTTATTTGACTCGAAACGACCCACTGGGCCTGATTTTGAGGTTGGTTTTGTGAGATATGTACTCCATAATGAGCCCAAGCCAAATGCCAATGATTTTGAGCCCGTTTCTGAGTATTTAAAGCACGTTTGCGTCCGATCATCATCGGGTGTTTTTCGGAAACTGCTATAGACACCTGGCGGTCAAATGTGGGTGTCTACAGAGCCCCCACTCTGACTGAGGCTTGGACAAGGCGAAAGTCAGAGTAGGTACCAGGCAAATCAAAGATTAGACCTGGCAGACTTCCGGTCGGGTCGTTTAAGGTCCATTAGACCTGCGTGGAGGGCCCGCCGGCCGGAGACTAGAAATGTACCTGAATTGACGATGATACTCCGTGGGGAATCAGACTTGTCGTATAAGTCTATGCCGCTGGGGAGTTGATTGCACGGTTTTGCTTGAGTCGTCCTGTATAATGATTTATGCAGAGTTTGCATGTAACACATTTTTAGGAGAAATGACTCGTGCTGGGGAATAAAAATTGAAGAGGATTTTTTTTTTGAAATTTTGAATTTGGAAGAATTTTTGAAAATAAGGTATTTTGACTCTGAGAAGGACTAGGAATGCTCGGGATGACCTAGCTAGATCCTAGGAAAAAGGCCTGTATGCTAAATCCCTTGGGATTAGGAATCCCAAAGTGAGGAGGAGAATCTGATTTCATGCTATAAATACTCATCTCCCTGCTCACAATTTATTCACAATTCACAATTCTCTTTCCCTTCAAAGAAAAACAAGCCTTGAGAAACTTATTTCTTCTTTTTAGAAATTCAATCATG
Organism: Agrostemma githago; assembly: GCA_958450325.1. Lineage (NCBI taxonomy): Eukaryota > Viridiplantae > Streptophyta > Magnoliopsida > Caryophyllales > Caryophyllaceae > Agrostemma > Agrostemma githago. The sequence continues at coordinate 37,013,992 of OY288261.1, forward strand.
GGTATTGATCGATTAGTCGGAATGTTGCAAGATTGGTCCCGAATTTTCAGAGATGCTGATAAAGTTATTTTAAACCAGAATGGCGTCACCCAGTTGTCCACAATCCGCCAGATGCAAGTGGATCGTCACTTTTTGGATGCTTGCCTGTCCTATTGGGATGATACTTATCACGTTTTTAGGTTTCCTCCGGGCGAAATCTGTCCCCTTCCTAAGGAAATAGCTGCTGTAGGAGGGTGGAACCCCATTCTTCGTCCTGCTATCCCCTTTTCAGTTCATGATCCAAGGAGAAAATTAAGAGAATTTTTGGGGCTTTCTCATATGGAGGTGTCCCGCATGCTGGAAGGAAATACAGTCTCCTTGATCGACCTGGCTGAAAAATTAATGAATCCAAATGACGTTCGGGCCAGGCCGGCATATAACCGTAGGGCCTTTACTTTTTGCATGCTTCATGTCTATGCTTTTGAAGGCCATATAGATTGGCTATCTTGTATGGGCCATGTTAGACTTCTCGCCATAGCGGATCAAATGGAGATAGAGCATAGCCCAGCTTGGCTGATTACTGGGGAGATTATCCAAGGCTTGGATAATCATAAGAGGGATCCATCGATCAGACTGACCGGTAGCACCCGTCTTCTACAGGTAGGCTGATTTTTTCTCGATTTTCGCAATTTTTTTTATTTTTTTTCAATTTCCGATTTTTTTGGTCTTCGATCTTCTCGCGGTTTTCGCGGTTTTTGTTAATTTTCCCGTTTTTCTCGGTTTTTCGATTTTTGCGATTTTTTTTTTACGACTTTGACTTTTCGCGATTTTGACTTTTTGCGATTTTTACTTTTCAGCTATGGCTTTTTGAGAGGCTATCGATCTTGGATCCTCCTCTAGATGTAAGCCGATATCGCCCGAACCAAGTGATGACAAGAAGACGGACCGTTGACTTTTCTCGTCTTACTACCCAGAGATTCTGGGACGAGCTGTTGTCTTTCCATGGAGGCCCATTGATCCGTTGGACCGTAGCTTGGTGGCCCATTTACGTCTGGACTGGGTTAGAATTGCGAGATAGGGCCCGTTATCAACTGATCCTATCTTTTAGGCAGACGATTCATCTTTATCCCGATCGCATACTTAGGCAATATGGTCGGGCCCAGAGAATTCCGGAAATCGAGGCGGTCGTGAGTGAATCTACTCAGCTAACGGACGTGATGTGTGACATTTGGGCGCAAAGATGGTATACCCGGCACACTTGGCCCGTTTCTAAAGCTTCTCCCTCGATCTGGGTATCAGATTCTTATACGAAGTGGACCCAAGCGGATTCTGCTAAAGCCCGTGCTGCTTTAAAGACTGATGAAGCCTTTGACTTGCTGGGCCGAGAATAGGCTAAAGATAATCGAGGTTTCTTTGATGATGGTGACACCCCGGCTACCATGGTCCGACTGATGTCAGGCCAGAAAGGGAAGGCTAAGACTCCGACTAAAGGGTCCAGCTCTAAAGGTACATGGGGGAAGATGAGCCCCCAGACGGACTTAGAAAGGAGACTTGGTCCAAGACTGGCAGCTAAGGACCGACTTGGTCCTCGGGATAGACTACCCAAGCACGTACGAGCTCGGATCGAACCGGTGCAGGAGAAACCAAAGTCGAAGAAGCGGGTTCGAGTAAAGGAAGTTCCACTTGTGATTAGGGAACGTTCGCCCCCACCTCGTCGGCCTCGGGATCCGCGTGACCCGAAAGATAAGGGGAAGGGAAAAATGTACGAGTAGTCTCCTAAATTTTATTATTTAAGTATTACTACTATTTTTGTGTGACTTTTGTTGTTTATTTTTGCGTGAGGCATTTTTTTGAAATAATAAAAGACATATTAGTGAGAACCGTTCTTGTCTTTTCGTTATTGCAGTGGTTGTACCCTTTTGAGGGGTTGCCTAAGTATCCACGATTAGTGGAATCAAACCGACCGTAGTTCAGACATAGATTTTTGCAATTTTCTAAATACTTCAAGACTATTAGTTCGAGATGTGCGACAGTAGGATCAGTAATCCTAACTCATTGACTTGCTTAATTTTTGAATGTTTTAGGAAAAAAAAAGATAAACTTTTAGCAAATGACATTGAGATAAGGTTAGGGGTAGTAACGCTTCAACTGGTCCAAGTTGGTTGGGTTGACGAATTCGTTCCCATCCAAGTCTGTCAGCATTACTGCTCCTCCTGATAAAACCTTCTTCACTAAATATGGTCCGGCCCAATTAGGTTTGAATTTTCCTCTTGGGTCGACTGGTAGCAAGGCCCAGACATATTTTAGGACTAGGTCGCCCTCTTTGATATTTCTGGGTCTAACTCTTTTGTTGAAAGCCCGTTTTATCCTTTTTTGATATATCTGGATATTGTTAAGGGCTCGAGATTGTCGTTCGTCTAAAAGAATCAATGAATCGTATCGGGCTTGGACCCAATCTGCTTCAGGTACTTGACTTTCGAGTAAAATCCTTAGAGATGGTACCTCAAGCTCGACCGGCTGGACCGCCTCCATCCCGTATGTCAGATAGTATGGAGTTGCTCCGGTCGCGGTGCGGATTGATGTCCGGTACCCCCATAAGGCGAAAGGGATTTTATCGGGCCAATCCCGGTAATTATCAGCCATCTTTTTAAGTATGTGACAATTGTTTTATTTGCTGCCTCTACCGCTCCATTGGTTTGGGGACGGTAAGGCGAAGATGTATGCCTTTGAATCTTATATTTTGCTGGCAAAGTAGCGGTTTCGGCTTGGAAATGGGTCACGTGATAACTTATGAATTCGTGCGGGATCCCGTATCGGCATATAATTTTATCCTGGATAAATTTTGCAACGTGCTTGGCGTTCAAGACACGATATGACTCGGCTTCGACCCATTTAGTGAAATAGTCAATAGCCACTAGAATAAAGCAGTGACCTCCCGTCCCGAAAGGGTTCACTTTCCCGATTATATCAATTCCCCATGTTGAAAACGGCCATGGTGATGTCATAGTATATAACAGGGATGACGACATATGCTGGACGTTGCCGAAAATCTGACAGTTGTGACAGTGCTTGACATATAACTGACAGTCGGTTTCCATGCTATTCCAATAGTACCCGAGTCTGGCGATTTTTCGATCTAGCATATGGGCATTCATATGCGGACCGTTCTCACCATCGTGTACCTCGGCCATGACCTTTTCGGCCTGTGTTTTGTCGATGCATAGGAGTAAAGCCCTCTGTGCCGTCTTTTTGTACAACTGTCCATCGTCCGTGCGGATGAACTGAGTGGCCCATCTTCGTAGGGCTTTCTTGGCCCGGTTTTCAGATCCCGGAGGATATTCTCCCGACGTCAAGTAGGTAAGAACAGCCTGGTACCAAGGTTCTGGGTCGGTTATTTCGATGTCTTGGATATCGTTGATATATGCCGGCTCGGATCGTCTTTCGACACAGATCGGCATGCTGGTCAGATGTTCCGGGATATTCAGTAAAGTTGCTAATTTGGATAGTGCATCTGCAAACTGGTTTTCTTCCCGAGGTAAGTAAATGTACTCCACCTTTTGAAACTGCTTTTCGAGAACCCTTACTCGCGCTTGGTAAGCTACGAGATTTGCGTTTCGAGTTTTCCATTTCCGGAGTCCTTGATTAATGACTAATGATGAGTCACCGTGGACCTGGAGGTTTGCTACTCCTAAATCAGCGGCGGCTTGCAACCCGTGAATGCATGCTTCGTATTCGGCTGCGTTATTAGTCACATCGAAATCTAACTTGATGGATAACGGGGTGTGCTCCCCTTGTGGTGAGATTAGTAAAATCCCGACACCAAATCCTCGAAAGTTGGATGCCCCATAAAAATATAGATCCCATGTCTCTGTGTCGGTATGGAATATATCTTCGTCAGGGAAGGCCCAAGTATCGGTATATCCCTCTTCAGATACCGGACTATCGGCGAGGAACTCGGCTACTACCCGGCCCTTGATGGCTTTTAATGGTACGAACTTGAGGTCGAACTCAGCTAGCATTAAAGTCCATCTAGATATTCTACCGTTGAGGATGGGCTTTTCGAACAGATACTTGATTGGATCCATTCTTGATAGTACGTGCACTTCGTGGCTAAGCATGTAATGTCGGAGCTTTTTAGTGGCCCAAACTAGAGCTAGACACGTCTTTTCGAGCATCGTGTATTTGCATTCGTACTCTAGGAACTTTTTACTGATGTAATAAATGGCTCGTTCTTCTGAGTCGACTGTCTGGGCTAGCATAGCCCCCATGGCTGTCTCGGTCGATGTCAAGTATAATGACAGAGGAAGACCGTGCTGAGGAGGCATTAATACCGGCGGAGATGATAGAATCTCTTTGATCTTATCGAAAGCTGTTTGACATTTATCGTCCCACAATACCCGCTCTTCTATCTTCAGTTTTTTGAAAATGGGCTCACATACAATGGTTAGCTTCGAAATGAACCTGCTGATATATTGGACTTTCCCGAGAAACCCCCTAATCTCCTTTTCGGTTTTAGGCGGCCGCATCTCGGTAATAGCCTTGATTTTGGCTGGGTCAACCTCGATGCCGCGCTGGCTGACGATATGGCCCAGTAACTTGCCCGATGTTACCCCGAAACTGCATTTTTGAGGTTTTAACCTCATGTTGTATTTGCGTAGTCGGGTGAAGAACTTCCTAAGGGCTGGAATATGCCCGTTTCGTTCTTTGGACTTAACGATCATATCGTCCACGTAGACTTCTACTTCCTTATGCATCATGTCATGCAGTAAGGTAGTGGCGGTCCGTTGATAAGTGGCACCGGCGTTGATAAGCCCAAATGGCATAACGGTGTAACAGTAAGTCCCCCAAGGTGTAGTGAAGGTGGTCTTACTCATGTCTTCTTTTGCCATTTTGATCTGATTGTATCCGGCATACCCGTCCATAAAGGATAGAAGGGCATGGTCGGCCGTGTTGTCCACCAGTATGTCGATGTGTGGCAACGGGAAATCATCTTTCGGGCTGACCTTATTAAGGTCCCGAAAATCTACACAAACTCGTACCTTTCCGTCTTTCTTGGGTACTGGTACGATATTTGCAACCCAGTCTGGATATTCAGACACTTGGATAAAGCCCGCTTTGAATTGTTTGTCAACTTCTTCTTTGACTTTGAGAGACCATTCGGGCCTCATTCTTCGGAGTTTTTGCTTTACCGGCTTACACCCGTCTTTGATGGGTATACGGTGTTCGGCTATCTCCCGGTCTATTCCCGACATATCCTTGTAGGACCATGCGAAGACGTCTTTGAATTCATGGAGGAGATCTGTGAATTGTTGTTTCTCCTCGGGGGCTAGGGATAAACCTAACTTAAGCATCTGAGGCTCAAAAAGGGTTCCTACATTGATGGAATCGGTTTCTTCGATCACCGAATCTCGGGACTCCCTTTGTTCGAGTTGCTCGACTAGATGCTGAGGTAGTGGTACCTGTTCGTCGGGTTTCTCAATGTCATTGCAAGTAAAGTTTTTGAAAATGTTTTGAAAATAAGACAAGTCGTAAGCAGAACGGTTATCGTTATTATTGATAGAGAGCTTTGAAAATAGCTCAAAGAGAGCTGTCATCTAATCGCTGGTCAGAGGCGGTATGGGGAATGCTCTCGGGACAGATTCCGAGACTCCCTGAGGTACAGCTAAAGGAAAAGGGGTTACAGACTCGACCCTAGTGCTGGACCTTCTAGACCTAGACTCAGACTCCGACTCTGACTCTGACTCGGACTCAGATTCGGATTCGGACTCGTCGCCCTGCATGTCTCCTTCACCAGTAGTGAGCTTGTAGACTCGACCCTCGCTGTCGGTCCACTTGATCGTCTTCCTTCAAGCCCTCTTTCCAGTGTCAGCACCTACTTCAGAGATCAGTTTGGTTGGATCGAACTTGCTGCTATGAAGGATCAGGTTGACTAATTCCTCCTTAGGGGTCGGGATTATCTTGCTGTCCCCGAAAAAGAGCCCCAGCATGGGCTCGGCTTGGTTCGAATCCTCCTTTGATTCGGCCTGAATGAGAGCAAAGATATCATCTGGGACGAAATTGACCTCAAGATAGGTTATAGTGGGCTGGTAAAGACCCGTCTGGACAGCTCCGAATACCGGAGTGACAAAGTGATCGCTCAGTCTTGGGCTGTAAGGGTCCAAGTAGGTACCCTTGAGAATATTACAGGCTTTTTGGATGCCGGCCCGGACCACATTTTCCGGGGTTAAGGCGTACCCCAAACCGAACTTCGAATCTTCATCGCTTAAAACATCGATGATCTTGCCAGCAGGGAGACCAGGCCTTGAAGTAGCCCCCGGTAAGTAACCCAAGTTTTGCAGCATTTTGTCGATGCTGGTTGTGAAGTAGGGCCTAAAGAGATACTCTTCATCGATCATTGCCACGAAATTGAATCCTCGTGGGTCAATTGAACCAGCCGTGTTGCAGCTTGACACGGCTATTGGGGTAGCTTCGAGGGTGATGACCCCGTCTTGTAAAGGTAGCTTGACCTTTCTGTGAAGAGTGGAGGATACGGCTTTAACCGCGTGGATCCAGGGTCTTCCAAGTAGCAGATAGAAAGACGAAGTGACATCGATCACTTGGAATTCGAGCTCTTTTTCAATTGGGCCTGTTATGATGGTCAGCTTGACGGCCCCAGCAACTGATTTCGGGCTTCACTACTACAAAACATCAAATAAACAACTTTTTTTTGCAATAGACAACTGACTTACAACAGTTGAGTAGTTTGGAGTTGTATATTAGTCTAAGTATAGACATCTGTTTTACAACAGTTGTCTATTCAGTAATAGACAACTGTTATCTAAATAACAGTTGTCTATTATGTGTATAGGCATCCGAGCTTAAAAAAATCTAGATGTATATTGATTCGGTAGACAACTGTTTTCTAAAACAACAGTTGTCTATATTGCCCGTATATATGAACTATAAAATACACATATTTGAACTATATATCACAATTTGAGCTATATATTAACGAAACATAAGAAATGAATATCATATGGAATTGAACAAGAAGTTCCATTTTTATATAATCTAACATCCAAAAGGTACAAACCATTATCCAAGTACATCCAAAAGGTACATAAAAAACATATATAATCCAAAACACCTCGTCTATATAACCATTATCTAATTACATCTAGAAGTTACAAACCATTATCCAACACAACTTTTTGTCAACACTGCAGTACCTCGGTTTTGGTTTTTTGCTTCAATACGCTCCAAAGTAGCCATAACCCCGCAATTTGCTCCTCACAGACCCTCTTCCCCCGTATTTGAGCCCAAAGCTTCTAGTATTCCACCCGATTTATACATGTCCAATAATCCAATAGGAACGAATTGGATAGCTTCCTCACAAACCTATGTGAGAAATTATATAAATAAATTAAAATAAAATAAATCACGCCTTTAGATCATATACGAGGAATGATTATTGACCTTGATCGGAGAGATTGTGAACAGTTCATATCTTTACCTGATTTGCTGAGGTCGCTTCCTCTGGAGCTTTATCCTCCATCACGCGAACAAGGCGTGGAAATCGCAACGAAATTCCCTGTTTATGAGACATTAAAGTTCATATTCATATGTTAGAAACATTAACGACTACAGATTCACAGTGCAAGGACGAGCTAATGTTCATATTCAATGCCAAATAACACTGAAAGCTAATGATTCCATACATGAAAAAAGAATAATTACAGTAACACCAGTCGAGGAGTAGTCGACCACCGTCTCAATTATCACAACCATACTTGGAAGGGATACTCACTAAGTAAGGGTCCTAAAGTAGCAATAGATTTGACAGGAGAAAACTTGCAAAGGTATATAATATATGAGTAGGCACTCTACTTGTCATAAGCTCATAACGCCAAGAATTTTAATTTCGAATACACAACTTCAATGCTAATGGTTTACCTTCTGAACATGGTCATTTGCATGCTTTACTCAAGGTTGGTTTACTTCCTCCTTGATATAAAGCTGTTTGGTTAGTCTTTCATCTTTGGTTGATTCAAATTTCTCATAATTCAAAGATTTTGCTGGATAGTGTTTGTCTGTTCAATTACAAAGAAAATTAAACACAATGAGAAACTATCGTTTAACCCGGTCGAGTCATTTCAGGTGTGGGATAATCAACAGGTTATAGAAACCGCTCACATAATGAAAGAAGATACTAACCAGGTTTGATGACTTCCCCTGGATTCGACTTGATAAGCAGCTGCCTGCCATTGGGGTGTGTCAAGACAAATCGGACACCACAAAGGGCTCAGTGAGGCTTAAAGTGTGCTCGAAAAACAGGTCTTGACCCTTTCTCTTAAATTTCAGGTGCTCTTTCTGCTGAAGGACAAAGACAATGTCTCCTGTAATGGTTTCAGGTTGCAGAAACATACAAAACACGGTCACTACACCCAGCGTACCAGGAAAAATAGGTTTTTCTACGGACGAGTTTTTTCAGAAAATGTACCGCTACATCAGCTTCCCCGGAGAAGGTAATCTTCTGTCCACTTTGCATCCCTTTCTCAACAACAACTTCGAGAACTTTCTTCTCGGGCACAACTTTGTCACCCTTGCACTGAGAGCAGCGATCCTTGTCGTCAATGGTCTCTCCAGTTCCCTTACATTCGTTACAAGGATGCTGCATCTGTTGAATCATCGATGGGCCAAGGTGCCTGACTGACACTCTCATACCGGTTCCTTGACATGCACCACACTTTGTCGAAGCACCAGATTTTGATCCTTTAGTGTTTACAAGCGTAACCAAATTGATAATACTGTTATTAACCTTCCTACGATTAAAACAGGTCAAGTAGCCTCGGGAAAACAGGAAAGTGTACATACCCACTGCACTTGGAGCAGATAACATTGTGAGAAAGCGAGAGTTTCTTTGTCGTACCACTGTAGAGATCCTCGAGTGATACCTTGAGAGAGTGGATCACGTCTTCACCCCTCCTCTGCCTTCGACCTCGGCTGCCGCCGCCGCCGCCACCACCTGTTCACGCGCAAGATTTAAGAAAATCTTATCGTTACTATCCTTAAGTTACGAGAAACCCAAAATAAAGCAAACGGGTCAACAAGAACCCAAAATAAAGAAAAATATATCTAGAACCCAACAAGAACTGTCAGATGAACAAAACGATATGATTAATCCTATTCACAAGAACCCAAGCTAAAGAATGCGGATTAGAAAGAACTCAAGATAAAGAATGCGGATTGGGAACCATCAAGTGGACAAAACGATATCATTAATTCATTACTATCCACAAGAACCCAAGCTAAAGAATGCGGATTAGGAACCATCGGTGGACAAAGTGATATCATTAGTTCATTACTATCCACAAGAACTCATGCTAAAGAATATGGAATAGGAATCATCAGATGAGCATGATATCGTTAGTTCATCACTATCCACAAGAACCCAAGCTTAAACCGGAGGAAATACTATAAGCTAGATTGGTTTACTAGAAGATAGAGTAATACTCGTATTTAATTACTACGGAGTACTATTTCATCTATTTGGTTGGAAGGTTAAAAAACAGGAACCTCAAAAACAGAGCAATTGGGTTAACACAAGAAATCCAAATAATTGAATCCATGTTGTATGTATGCATGTATGTATGTATGTATGTATGTCAGGGATTGGGCACCTTCTAACCATGTGTACATCCCTTCCTTCACACAATCACACATGCTTATGTTATGTTATCCTCTGCCCCTTCCTCTTGGGTTAGTAGCTACTCATAAAAGAAAGGAAGAAGAATTGAAGGGCTTGGATCTACCCATTACTAATACATATCAATAAATAAACGATTTATTTCACAATGATCTACGACCGGTTATTATTATGTAGACCAGGTTAAAAATGACACTCGATCATTCATTTCAAAATGGTTTATTATGTAATATGTAGATCGGATTGAGATGAATTGTGTACTCCAATATATGAAGTTCGACTACAAATTTTATGATTGATCCAAAAGTGAATAATTTCGTTTTGAACCGAGTTAAAGAAAGAAGCATACAAAGGACTAAAGTACTAGTATATAACGTTGTGATAATGCATAAGAAAAGAGCATATATTAAGGCAAAGTCACATGAAAAATCACATGGTGATGAAGGAGGTGCACATGTACGTGTTATTGTATATAGACATATAGGCTATAAGGCGTGCAATCCCACTTTTCGGCAAGTACCCTCTATTGCCTCTATGGCCCTATCACTATATATTCTATCCTTTCACCTTCTATTCGTTGCATCATCTAATCTAATTAAAATTATGTATGAGTATTTCATTTAAATATCTTAACGTGCGTTTGATCACTTGATCAATTACTCTATGAGACAACGATATGGAGTACTCCATATTTATAAGAGATCGGTTATATTCAGAAACTTAAAGCAGTAATTGTTTACTTGATCCATGCAAATTTCAGTGGGCAGTAATCCCCTGACCCCAAATAAAGATGAACCTTTAGTAGAAGTAGATCAATCAATAAAAAAACATCACCACATTATCAATACCCTTACCTCAGAAGCATATTGCCTTGTGAATGCCTTCACATAGCCTAGAGTTGACAGACCTCATTGGTCTGTCTCAGTTAAATCATAACCAAAAGATCCTCTGGCACCATTTGGCATGCTGTCAAAGACATGTATGTAACAACAATCAACACAAACCTAGAAAAGTAAATGTAAATTTAACTTAACAGAAAAGAAAGGAAAACCTGTTGACTCGTTTATTTTTATCCACATCCATCATTACTTGCTCATCAGAGTCAACAGCCATTGTTTCAGCCTGACCGTAACCCAAGCTACCAAATGTCCCAATAGAAGAGTCCGCCGCCAAACGGTCACTCAGCACGACAGAGAAGCTCATATACAACGACAAGAACAAGGCCTTCATTTGCAGGGTAAGAAAAAATTTAGGGCGAGCCACAATCCAAATCAACTAGTTAAGCTAATTTATATCAACTACTTCATTTGCAGGGTAAATCGTTTAAGCTTGCCAAGTCATTGTTAGATAAGAGAAACAGTGTGAGGCAATACCTGATGCAAATTAAGCTAATTTATATCATCTCTTTAGTCAGAGTCAAAGATACGATTCCAAAAAAAGTGAGTATCACATGGAGAATTATGGTACAAAAACATTATGATTACAAAGAAAGAACTCAAAATCAATCAATCATGATATATAATCACTGAACTAATTCACTCATTGAGTTTAAAACCAAAGGTAATTCAGTTCGATTCACTTCAATCCTGTCAATCTAAATCACTTGAAATAAGATGAAATTATGAAAATAGAGTGTTAATCTAAGATTTGAACAAAAAAAACAGCCATAAACCCTAATCTTAATCTAATCAATCAAAGCTGATTAACAATCTTAATCCCCATAGAATTAGCAGTACCAACAATGGACTTACGAATACTCTTAATCGACAAAGTTGATAACACGCAGCAGATCGAGAACATGAAGGAGAAGAAGGAGAGGCGGCGAACAGCGCGCAAGAACACGAAGGAGATGAAGGAAGAAGGAAGAGAATACCAATCACAGAGAGATGAAGGACGAAGAAGGGGAGATGTCGGGAGAACGGCGACCGGCGGCGAATTAGGAGACGGTGAGATCATTTTGGGTTGAACGGCGAGATCGAGAATAGAGTTTCAATTGATATTGTAGTTGTTTTTTATTTTGATTTTGTTTCAGATAGTGAGATAGGGTTTACCTACCTGACAGTAAGTTGATATGGGTTTAGCATATATCCACTTATTGATAGTGGTCCTCAAAAATATTATTTTATAATAGGTGAATATACAACTGAGTTTAAGAAAAACAGTTGTATAATATATAGACAACTTGGTTTATAAAACTCAGTTGTCTATTAGTCTATAAAGACAAATGTTTATCCAAAAAAACAGATGTATATAAATTATACATCAGGTGTTAACTATATTAGATGTCTATTGGGAGTTGTCTATTTGATGTTTTGTAATAGTGCTTCTATCGAAAGCCTGGATAGTTTGTGCAGTAGGAAGATAGTCAGTCTCGGTAATGCCGAGAGCCTTTGCAGTCCTTAAGGGAAGGACGTTCATAGCTGACCCATCATCGATTAGGGTCATGGGTAGATACTTGCCTCGACAAATCACCGTGATATATAGGACCAGGTTGTGGGTGGCCCCAAATGGTGGCGGATCGGATTTAGAGAAGGTGATAAGTGGGCCTTCTCCTTTGGGCTTGCCCTTGAGGTGAGGCAGGATAGTGGCTACCATTTCAGTGGGGGTAACCGACGAGTCTACCTTGATTTCATCGAGAGCCTTAGTAAGTGCTACCCAATGTTCTTGAGAACTAACCAGAAGTTGCCATATGGTAAGGTCAGTTCGGGCCCTCTTCAGTTGCTTGACTAGGGCCGTGTCGGTGTCTGGCTCTTCAGGTGCGGATTCCGTCTTGGATGGTTCAGTGACGGATCCCGGGGCCGAAGATCCGGCCGTGATGACATGAGTACCGGCCAGGGCTTTGGTTTTGGCCTTCCGGATCTCTTCGGCCGTGATGGGGACAGTCTCCCCCTTAGCCAGGTAAACATCGTCTTCATCGTCATTCCATATCCCGTTGATTTGGGGAATGAAAGGGGAAATGAGATGATTGCAATCGATTATTTCTCCAGTAGAAATGGCGTGAGTAGCAAGAGGGTTGTTTTTGTTACAGGGCTTATCGCTGGGTAATGGTATCTTCCCACTCTCGATCAGGTCTTGAATGAGATGCTTTAACTTCCAGCACTATTCAGTGTCATGTCCGTTGCCTTGGTGATAGAGGCAATAGGCCTGAGCGTTGTAGCTTTTGGACCGCTTCTCGACAGGAACTTCTGGCATTGGGCCTATAGGTTGGATCAGGCCTTTGGAAGATAGCCTTTGTAAGGCGTCGGCATAAGTAGTCCCTATGTCCGTGAATACTCGGGCTGGAGTATTCTTTTTGGTTGAGGTATCTAGCAAATTAACCTCATCGAAGATGCTTCGGGCCGCACTTGTAGTTGCGGGCTTACCAGAAGATGAACTGACTCCTTGATAACCCTTAGTAGAGGCCTTAGTAAGGCTCTCTAACCTTAGATCGTCTTCGATTCTTGTACCCATTTCGGTTAAGGTGGCGAAATTGGGTATGATAGCGTACTGGAGGTGGATCCGGTAAGATGGGAGGAGATTTTTCACAAAGGCCTCCACTAATACCTTTTCGCTGGGCTTGTAGACCAGCTTGACACTTTCGGCCCTCCACCTTTGGAGGTATTTGGTGAAACCCTCCTTTGGCTCTTGGGCCATGACCTTGAGAGTACGCATGGTTGTTTGGATTTCCGCATTGTCGGCGTAGTTCCGAGCGAATTCCGTTGCTACGTCGTCCCAAGATTTGTATTTTTTGGAGTCGAGCTTATAAAACCAAGCTTTCGGGTGCTTCTCTAGCGAGGAAGCAAACAGATGCTTGAACATGTCGGACTTGACTCCTTTTAGGGCCATAAACTCTTTGAAGGCCCGGATATGTAATACCGGGTCTTCGGTTCCGTCGAACATCGGGAGGCCTGTCAAGTTGAGATTGGCAGGCAGTTGGTCGGTCAGGGGAGAATAGGTTCGAGCATTCTCCGTATGGATCGAGTTATGGGTCGACAAGTGGACCTGCTCTTGTAGCTTGAGGACCGCGCTGGTCAATTTGGCTAATGGGCCCTTAGTTTCATCTTCATCACTCGGCCTATCCTGTTCTATGGCGTTAACCCGGGTAACAATGGCGATCTGGTCACCCCTGATTTGGTCGAGTTGTTCTTGGATCTTGGCCAATGCGGCGTTCAGTTGATCAATTGAGTCCTTAGTCATGGTTCGGGTATGAGGTGGCCTGTCTGTAAGAACACCACGTAATCAGCGACTAGCCCAAATCATAGAACTAAAGTACATCCCGAGCAAGGAAAAGGGAAACTAGAGAGGAAACGACTCGGAAAAGACATCTAGACGGATGACTCGTGAGAGGTGGGCCCCCTTTAGGATCCAGCTGTGTGGGCTGGGCCCTGTTTGAAAGGAGGTTCACGTGAGACATTCCTCAGACTTCTAGACTAGATTTGTGTAGACGGGCCGACCTTTGTAAGAGTATGTCCTACGTAGGTGGGCCTTGCCTTAGTCAAATAAGGCGGACTGGGATAGGGAGGAAACCCGTGATATAAGATCGACGGAGTTTCGACGCTAGAAGACTCGACGACTTAAGACACGACCCGACACTGCTAAATATGGGAAGTCCTAAGAAAAGGAAGGTTTCGAAATATGATTTTTGAAAGCCGAGTAAAATCGGGAAGAGGAGCCCGACCCTTTTTTTCGAAAAAGAAAACGGAAAGGCGGACCGGGGAGGGTGTTGAAAGTTCGAAAATATTTTCGAGTTTTAAAATGGGCATAATACCGGCTAAAAATAGGCTATTTTGAGTAAAATCGTGGATCCTAAAATTCGGTATATGTCCCGGGTTTTGAAATTGGATATTTTGAAAAGGATGCTATTTTGAAAAAGATGGTTTTTGAAAAAAAGACTTGTAAATCAGGTAGCACGTAGTCATGGAAACAGTATAACGACGCCATGTATGCTCTAATTCTAAGTCTCGGTCAGTCTGAAAGGGTCTATACCAGTGTACACAGCCTATCGAGAATCGGGGCAGACTTCCTAAGTCGAGTTGAGCTTAGAACATGCCGTAAAACCCATACGAATCGGCTAATGGACACCTTCGACATATCCAATTTGGACTACATCGATAGTATAGTGGGACGTCGGTCACCAGTACCGGCCCGGGAAAATATGGGGTTATGCATGAACCGTAAAACTAAAACGCGTATTGTACTAGTCAAACGATTTCTATTCGAGTCTCACCCTGAGGATGCTGAAGGTCAGTAACGTATCAGCTAATCCCCAGCGGAGTCGCCAAATTGTGGACATGACATAGGTCCACCCCGACGCGGCCACGCGCGGGTTTGGGGAGGCGAATGAATCTCCATATGAGATGGTCAAATTGAAATTTAAATCGAAGTTGGAGTCGCCACCGAATTTTATGGTTATTCGGAACCGTTCGAGCCCACTCTATGTCGTAGTGGGCCGTATACAAAATACGGCCCATTTCCAATGTCAGAGTTTATTGGGCTCGTCCCTTTGCATATCGATATCGATGCCGACTTGAGGGGTTAATCGTATATTGAATGACTCTCGTTGCCAATGGTTTCGGACATCCGGAAACCACGGTTCTGAATAAGGGGTGAGGGTACGTGTTGGGAAGTTCACTAAGAACACCCAACCCCGCCCGCACATTAGCGGCCTCTACTAGGATATCGAATGATGTTTTAATACGCGCGTTAGTAATACGATGAATGATATGCAAACATTGTTTTCCTAAGCATGCGAGGAATTGAATGGGTTGCTAAGTCGGTTTAATGCAACTAAAATTAACGTCAAAGTTGAATTTAGCATGTGAGATTCGTTTTAGTATAATAAAACAAAGGAGGAAAAAAGAATGAATTTCCTACAAGATAAACAAACGAGTTAGTATCGATTTGTAAATAATAATATAGCAAATAAAATAAATATACGAGATCGAGAAAATAAATATTAATTGAAATCTGATAAATATTGCTAAAACGCTGTTTTGTATAAAAAAACGAAGTTCGAAAAATAAAAAAAAAAACAGAAAGGCGCGTCGTGGCAGCCGGCCGCGCGGCTCGCCTGGGATGCCGGCGAGTCGCGTGTCGGGCTGATTTCGAAAGCGGTTTTTTGAAAATTCGATGCTTTTATTAAATCGCGTACAAATATCGCATAATTTGCACTCGATCTAATATTTTCGATATTCGTTATATTCGATAATTGACTACGAAATCAATATCAAATACTCGGAATAGTTTTAGAAAAGATATAAATTTTGAAATCGTTTCGTAGAATAATAAAATAAAACGAACGAAAAAAAGCTAAAAAAAAGACTCGGGTTTCAGGCCCGTGCGCGAGTCGCCTGGGAGTGGCGCGACTCGCGTGCGGGTCTGTCCGATTTTATTTTTTTGTTCGAAATTGCTAATTTTGATAAATCGCGTACAAAATATGAATTAATTTGTATTCGATTTATGTTTTTGATATTCGTCGTATCCGATATTCGATTATGAAATCGATATCGAATATTCGGAATGAATAAAAAAAGTTTTGTAAAAAGAAGTTTGAACAAAAAAAAATGTAACGATTTTTAACATCGTCGAGATCTTAATATAATTTTTTTGATACAATATTCGATTATAGAAAATCGATATCATATTTTTAAGAATGTTGTTATATGAAAATAGTTTTTTTAGTGTCGATATTAGAAAAATAAAAAAATCGACGACCGACCCATAAAAAATAAGACGGGCGAGTAGGAGAAGAGAAGAAGAAGGAGAAATCGGGTTTTGTTACACCCTCAACCTACATGCTTCTGTTTACTCGGATCGGGGCTCGTCGAGACGTGGCTTGGGCACAAGAGCGTCGAGTGGATGTCGGTGAGTTGGTGGTGGTTTGGTTCGGGCGTGACGAGTGAAGGGTGTCGGGTATCGGGCCGGTTTCCTTCGGGTTTGTAATATCGGTGTATCGACGCTAAGTGTGTATGATAATAATTGATGTTGTAGCTGTTGATAATTGATAATGAATGTTAATTGATATCCTGAAAAGTGTGTGTGCAAGGGGCTATTTATAGGGAGTTCCCGACCTTGGCTAGGAGAGTTTGAACTACCGTTTAAGATAGGAAACGTAAGAATTCGAAAGGAATGAGGATTCCTCTTTCTTGTGAAGGAAGAAAGGGAATCGGCTGGTAGAGGGCTGCTCGGCCGAGTGTTTGCACTCGGTCGGGTATTTGAATCGGTTTTCGGATAGGATTTCTACTTGAGATCGAATTCCATCCTTAAACGTATTTGTTTAATATTTTGCGAAGCTGATTTTTCGTAGGATTAGAGTTCGAATCAGCCGTGTGAGGTGTCACGGCTGACTCACGCACCTCGGGAATATTTTTGACGGATTTTGACTCGGTCGTTAAAAGACGGTTTTACCCCTGGTGTCGTAATCGACCCAAACTAGTCTTATTTGACTCGAAACAACCCACTGGGCCTGATTTTGAGGTTGGTTTTGTGAGATATGTACTCCATAATGAGCCCAAGCCAAATGCCAATGATTTTGAGCCCGTTTCTGAGTATTTAAAGCACGTTTGCGTCCGATCATCATCGGGTGTTTGTCGGAAACTGCTATAGACACCTGGCGGTCAAATGTGGGTGTCTACAATAGGGTTAGGGACCGTTCTTCCGGTTATTCCCATATTTGTTTTGCGTAATCTTGCTCAAATAGTGTTTGTGAGGATGTGGTAGCTCCCTTGTCGATTTTTATGGGCTAGGATGGCTTTTAGGGCTCTCCGTGAGGTTTTATGTGTCTTACGATGGACCAAAAGGTGTCGTAACGATGCCGGATTTTCCCGAAACCACTTCCATTGTGACCGGGATCGAAAATAGATGTTAGTGGCTTTTTAGGAATTTCAATATCCTTATCCGAAATTTTGACCCTATTTTGACCTATTTAAGCTTCTTTAGTCTGACCTGGGGTATGGGTTTTTCCATTTTTTGTTTGATTTTAAAGTTAGAGGTAATACCGAGCGTCCCGAGGAAGCTCCTTCGGTTGGTACTAGTGGCGAGACTGCCGGGACGAGTTCAAAGACTCCCCGAGGGATTCGTAGGAGACGACGGAGTATTTCATCTCAGCGTCGTGTCCAAAGGACACAAATGAGGCCGATTTTGATAGGGTGAGTAAGAACAGGCTTCCAGAGACGGTTTCTAGGAGGCTCATGTTTCGGTTCTTGTACTGGAGAATGAAGAGATTGGTTACGAGGATCCCGAGTGGGCTCGGGACTGGGATGGCCATCAGTTGTTCTTTCACCTTGACCTTCACGTTTCTCACCGCATCGTGCGTGGTCTGGTGAGTGTCCTATTCGTGCTCATTAGTTATGTCTTAGATTTTTGGCTCGGGTTAGGTTAGGTTTGTTTTGTTTATACTTGCATTGTTTTGGCTCCTAGTCCCCAGGCCCGATGAGGATCTTTTCGGTTTTACTTCCATGATACTACCTCGACCTTCCACATGGCTTTTGGGGAGGTCGGGATGACCCTAGAGGATTTTGGGATGATTACCGGTTTGCCCTGGGGTCCGGATAGGATTAGGTAGGCCGCCGAAGGCACTAGGCTAGATAGTGATGAGGTGCGGGGCCTCATCGGGGATTGTTTGGAGCGTGAGGCATATAGTGCGCCTCATGCTCTGGTGAGTTCTTACATCACCGATCACTTCGAGCGGGTGGCGGTGTTAGAGGGTCGAGAACCCAACACACCGGAGCAGGATGCCCGGTTGTGGCTGTGGTACTTCCTAAGGTCGACCCACTTCTCGGATAAAGGAGAGAGGTTCAGCACTAGGATTTTGCCTCTCCTAGCTGACCTGACTCCTGCTAGGACGTTATGATTGGGTAACCGCGGCTTTCGCGGAAATGACTCGCTGCCCGCAAGTCATGGTAAGGCCGTTGGCGATAGAGTCGGCCTCAGCTGTGCCCATTGTGGGTCCGGGCCTTATACTGGAGGTTAGTTGCTATTCTCACCTTTGTCTCTCAAGTTCTGCTTAGTTTTGCCTTAGTGTCACTAAAGGTATTTTGGGATTTTGCAGGCTTGGATCTATTCTTATTTTCCTTGTTTGGCACCTAAAACGGTGCGGGTTCATCCAAAGAGATTCCCGGTGGAGATCGAGTGGAGGCTGGCTCAGCCTAAGAGTACAATCAGCCATTATCCGTCGGAGAACGCACTGGTTAACCAGCTAAGCCTCAAGGATGTGAGTTTTCTCTTGTCATATTTCATTTAGTGGCCCCCAAGGTTTAGGATTTATTGAGGTGCTGGTTTGATTCGTGTAGTTTGTGGCCCGCCCTTGGGCTGATTATGAGGGCGTGCCGGAGTATGTGGCCGCGGAGCTGAGGACTCGGAGTTATAGAAGGATGCTCCTTCCTGCGTTGTTTCGCCCGGTTTGGTATCTGGGCGAGCGGTTGGTGCATCGGTGTTTGTATTACGATTTCAGGGTGCCAATTGATTCTCCCCGGACCATGTTTAGACCACCGACCACTGCAGAGGTCCTCGAGGATAGGGACGGAGAAGGAGACGATGCGCTCTTGGTGCCTGGTGCCTCCTATCTATCTCACGTCACCCAGCGGCTAGCTTGGTACTGCCTTGTGGTAATGTTCTAATTTTGGTTCTAAGGTTTGTTTCGTGGTTTATCGTTTCCTTGCCCTCTGACCGACCAATTTGTTGCTTTCTCAGTTGGCCGATCCGGCTGATGAAATCCAGCCCCCGGATTTTCCCCTGACACTGCATAGGGTGGACGCGGCTGGGATACCTTTCACCGAGCCTCTCCCCCCGTGTTCTGCCGAGGAGATGGACGCCGGGATAGAGTGGCGTGACCGGGTGTACCAGGTGAGTTTTGGCTTTCGTTTTTGGTTTGGGTCTGAGAGTTTGGATTGGTTTGTCTAACTTCCTCGATTTCATCTTTCAGGTTTCATCAGCTTGCAATCAGCGGTTGTGGCAGGCCGCACACCGCTTCTGGGCCTATGCCTCGAGGGTTTCCCGTGACACCTCGGGAGCTCGATCGGTGAGTTTGTGCGATTAAGGTCGTTTTCTAGGCTGCCTGCGTGTTTTTCTAATGTTCAAGTGTATTTTTAGGATGTCCCGGATATGGTGGGGCAGTTGGAGACTCGGGTGACCGAACTCGAGGTGAAGGCGGCTGAGGCGCAATGGCTCCTACAATCTCGGGATGATGAGATCGCTTTCCTCAAAGAGCAGCTGGCTCGATCTCGAGGTGAGACCTCTGCGCAGGGTAAGGCTAGGCATCAGATTGAGAGGGAGACTGAGGCTAAGGCTATGGGTCAAGCTACGGGTTCTACCGAGGAGGTTGGAGGAGTCCCCGAGACGGCTACCTTAGACATGTTGTCGGGGGTGGACGGTAGTAAGTCTCCTCTTCTAGATCTGGAGGATCTAGGTTTGGACGGCGATATTTGTGAGGTCGTGATGGTCATTGGCGCGGCTTCTAGGGGTCCTCCCTAGCCTCAATTTGTGTATGGTATGGATTTGTATACTTTGTATACTTGCTTTAGATTTTTTTTAAGTACTTGAATTAGTTGGATTAGTCTTGTGTTTGGCGAGTTGTTTACCTAGATTGACAAGTAATCACTTTTGCGTTTATTCATTTGCGATCTGACCTAGTTTAGGGTGCGTTAGCGTTGCATGGGAGCACGAAAACAGTTCCTTACGGATGTTTTGAAATGCGTTAGTTTGAGCCGGGAATTGGATCAGATAATACGTCGATTAAAATATTTTGACTTGAGACGGATGGGATGTAAAATATTAACGTAAAACATTAACATGTTCAGACCGAGTATATTAGGAGATGAGTGTAATTGTTTTTACATTCAGAACGATGCCGAAGTTAAAAATTCGGGCAACTTTGTAAAAAAGTTAAACAACTTTTTTGCATGTTCATAATAATGCCTTATTAGGCTACAGACGCGACTTGACAATAACCGTTAAAAGGCTACAACACGCCTAGGTGGGGTAGCTTGTCCCCCTAAAAAAACGTCTAAGTCTCGAGCGTCCGACGGGTGAACTCGCGTTCCTGTAGCTCCTGCGTGGGTATCTTGGTTTCCGGAGCGGATTTTAGTTACTTCGGGAGGTCGTTCCCTTTGTCCGAGGTGTCGTGTGGTAGCTATAGTGACAATGTGGGACCGATGTTTCTATCTTTGGGGTTGCTCTAGATGTTGCCTGCCTAGGTATGGGCGCCTTGGCTAAGGCTCTCGGGTCCTGGGCCGCCTGGGCTCGTGCGGATGGAGACTTGAGCGCCTGGGCCAGGACGGTTTGAGTCCGGGTTATGTAAATTTTTGTTGTTTCCTAATTCTTGTGGGATTAGGGCTATATATACGGGTTGTGGGTGCTCGTTTTAGACATAATAGAATATCCATATGGTCTAGAACATCCATACTTAGGGTTATGTCGGGTTTCGGGAATATTCTAACCGAGTGGGCGGGTTCTTTTAAGAAATGTGACCCCGAGGTTTGTTCAAATGATGGTTTGTCCATGGTTGTTGCGTTGAGTCAGGTTAAGATACAAGATGACTTCCTATTGGCATGTTCTAAGTTTTGGGACTCAAAAAACCATGTTTTTGCTTTCCCCGGGGGTAAAATTTGTCCTCTTCCCGAAGAGGTAGATGTTATAGGTGGGTGGAGTTCGGTTCGACCTTGCGTGCCTTATGGGGATGATGCTTACGTGGAGCAGTTTTATCACTTTTTGGACCTTTCTTCATTGGAGGAGGCTAAAGGTTTCTTTGGGAGGGATGGCATTGATTTAGGGTTGCTTTCTGGGACATTCTCACAGGCTGGTTCTCATCATGTTTCGGCCTTAGCATGTAGGCGTGCTTTTAATGTTGCCATGACTTGTTATTATCTTTTCGAAGATGCGATGGCGCGTGAAGGTTGGGGTAATCCTCGAGTTTTGGATGTGGTGATGGGAATGGAACATGGACGATCACCCTCTTTTCTTATTTTGGGTAGGTGTGCTCATTCTAGGTCTCGATGCTCGTGCTCGACTCCACAAGACATCTTTTCGGGGTTCCCGGATCATTTTACAGGTGTTTTTGGTGTCATGTTTCTTCGTAGCTTGGTTTTTTTTTTTTTGTTTTGTTTTTGTGGTTGCTTTGGTTTGGAGGTGTGATGTTTTGTCGTGGTTTGTACAGGTTTGGTTGTAGGAGCAACTTGGTTTGGTCGACCCTCCTTGAGGCTTCAACGATTATAACTACAGGGGTTTCACGGGCCGAAAGACAGTGCAGTGTGGAGCAAAGATCACAAAGAAAATGAGTGGCTTTCCTATTTGGCTAAAGGTGAGGTAATGATCAGGTGGTCTATCCCGTGGTGGAATATTAGTGGGCGTACCGGCCGGTTTCCATTTTCGTCTTCAACCGAGGCTTTGTTAATACTATCCATGAGGGATCAAGTTTATATTTATCCGGGCATGTTGTCGAATCAAATGGGCGTCAAACCTCCCATTTCGAAGGATGCTAAGGTTACTCCTAGTTTTGACCTATGGACAGAGGATTTGCTCAGGGAAATTTAGGGCGTCTTGGGAACAGAGGTTCTTGCGTCCCGTTGTTCGACTGACCGACAATGCTTCCGTCTGGCAGAGGGTTTGTGAACACCCATCAGGATAGAGCAACTTAAGAGTTAGGAAGACAGCACCGCTAAGGGGTGAGGAGGTGACTCGAAGGACTGTCACTAAGTGCCTGACTGAAGACAGTGTTACCGATCCTAGTTCCGTCAATTCATCTAAGCGGACCAAGACTTACGAGACCCATATGGAAAATGTGAAAAATGAAGGAAAGTGGGATTGGATGGGCTCACCTTTGGCTAGGGCGGTAGAAGCTTGTATTCAGATGATCAAGGATGAGAAACACAAGCGGGCGCACCCGAATGGCAAGGGGAAGAAAAGGTTGGACCGGTAGAGCTCAGCCATTTTGTATTATGTCTTATTAGTTGATATTATGTGGCGTATTAGTACTAGTTTTTTGTGGAGTTTTGACACGATGTCGCTTTCCGGGATATCCGGGTTTCAGGTGCTTGATGTAAATGCCTCGACAAAGGCTCGATTTATCCAAATATTATTATTAATGAGAAGCACATTATTATTATTTTTTTCTTTTTTTTGTGTGGTGGCTCGCAACTTGATTCTTCATTTTACCCGGAGCGCCCTTTCAGGTTTTTACTCCATCCTCGGCTCACCCTTTTTTTTACTTTTTTTTTTACGGCTCGCAACTCGATTCTTCATTTTGCCCGGGCCTCCCTTTCGGGTTTTCACCCCGTCCTCGGCTCGTCATTTTTTTTCTTTTTTTTTAGAACGGCTCGCAACTCGTTTCTTCATTTTGCCCGGGGCGCCCTTTCGGGTTTTCACCCCGTCTTCGGCTCATTGTTTGTACTTCGTCATTTTATATCACTCATTAGCCGGGACATGAAAGGAGTCTCGGTTTGTACATGAATTGAGTAATCGATTTTGTTATTTTGTTGGTTGTACCCGTAGAAGGGTTGCCTACGTATCCGCGTTTAGACAGAATCAAACCATGTTCGTAGTTCTTTTTAAAAAATATGAGTGATTTTGCTTTAGACTCGTTTATGCCAATTATCGATGCGAACTTGATTTTTTGTTTTTGTTTTGCATGGCTTCCACCTAAGTCGGAGGTCGGGATGTGGTTGTCAGGTGTCTATGGGTAGTATCGTTGATTTGATCCATGTTTGTTGGGGTTGAGAACTCTTGACCGTCTAGGTCGGTGAGGATCACGGCGCCCCCCGAGAGTATTTTCTTAACGAGGTAGGGTGCTCTAATGGATTTGATTACTAAATCTCCCTCGTGTATGTTTCGGGATTTCACTCCTTTATTAAAGGCTCGTTGGATGCGTTGTTGGTAAGCTTGTACGTTGAATAAGGCATGTATACTACGCTCGTCTAAGAGCACTAGCTCGTCATATCGTTTTTGGTTCCATTCTTCTTCGGGAATGCCGCTTTCGGCTAATATCCTTAGTGACGGTATCTCTAGCTCTACGGGTTGTACGACTTCGGAACCATAGGTTAGGTAATATGGTGTGGCTCCGGTGGGTGTTCGATAGGATGTTCGGCATCCCCATAAGGCGAAGAGGATAATGTTTGGCCAATCCCGATAATTGTCTATCATTTTCTTAAGGATTGTGGTTATGGTTTTGTTGGCTGCTTCTACGGCCCCGTTCGTTTGTGGTCTATAGGGTGTGGACTTGTGTTTTTGGCTGTATTTGTCGAGGAGTTTTTGGGTGTCGGCCCTGAAGTGAGCCCCCTGATCACTGATGATTTCGTGAGGTATACCGTAGCGGTAGATGATGTTATTTTTGTAAAGAATTTGACTACTTGTTTTGAGGTTAGTACGGTGTAAGAGGCGGCTTCTACCCATTTGATGAAGTAATCGACAGGCACTAATATAAAGCACTGTCCGCCGGTTCCAGATGGGTGTACTTTTCCTATGATGTCTACTCCCTAAAAGAGAAAGGCCAGGGTGTGGCTACAGTGTGTAGAGGATATGGCGGTAGGTGTTGGATGTTGGCAAATATTTGGCAATTGTGGCAGTGACGAACGTGATGTCGACAGTCTGCCTCTAAGGTAGTCAAGTAATAACTCAATCTCATTATTTTTCGGGCTAGCAGGTGTGCACTCATGTGGGGTCCGCACTCTCCGTCATGTACCTCTTCCATGACTCTTTCGGATTGGTTTTTCTTTATGCACCTAATTAGGACTCCTTGTGGGGTTCTTTTGTATAGTAGTCCTTGATTAAGGATATAATGAGTGGCTTGTATTCGTAGGGCTCTTTTGTTCTTGGTGTTAGTGTTGGGTGGATATGACCCGTGGGTTTTAAAGTCTAGGAGTGCTTTGTACCAAGGTTCTTCGTGGGTATCGTCGGTTTCGAGGTTATGGATGTAGGCTGGTTGTTCGATTCTCTCTACGCAAATGGGCATAGAGAAGAGGTGAACGGGCATGTTTATTAGCGAGGCTAGTTTGGATAATGGATCAGCGAATTGGCCTAGTTTTCCTCATGGGGTATGTGTATGAAGTCGATTTCGTTAAACTCTCGGGATATTGTTTCCACTTTGGTTTGGTATGGGTTTAGGCTTTCGCTATAAATCTTCCAGGTACTCGTGGCTTGGTTGACTACTAAGGAGGAATCTCTGTGTACTCTAAGGTTTTTAACTTCTAGAGATATGGTGGATTTTTAGGCAGGCTTTTTATTCGACTGTTGGGGAAGTCTAGTTAGATGGAGGTTCGTTCGTTGCAAGCTTATTGTTGTTTGGTTAGGGGTGGTTAGTGATGGGTTGAACCTAGGGTTGTTGTTCCCGATCTCTTTTTTGGGTGAAGTTAAGTGGGTCGTTTGTTGTAGCCCTTGTGTTTTAGTTAATTGTTATCGATAAGTGGCATAATGTCGAGTCTTTAAGCGTTAAAGTAAACTGTTGAAAGAAGTTAAGCAATTGTCGAGGCATGTTTGTAAAAGAAAAGAGAATTGTTTTATTAATAGATAATAGAACGGGCTAGATGCCCGTGATTAAGTTTAGGGGAGGCGGAGGACATGTTTCCTCGCACATCCCTAGACTCGAAAAAAAAGAAAAAAAAAGAAGACATTATTATTATTTAGTAAGCCTAGGCCCTAGGATGGACTAGACTCTAACTCAGATCGGATTACCGCCTTCAGGGGTCGGCAATTATGGCCTAGCTAGTCAGATCGCGACGCTGACCTTATGTACCCTTCAGGCTTCAATGTCTGCCACATCCTTCGGAAGATGTTCCCCTTGAGCACCGCCTGGAGGTTGTTCTCATAGGTGACCTGTTGCGGGGTTTAAAGTGACTCGTGACGACTACTGATGTTAATATCTCCCCCTTGACCACTGAGAAGGCAAAGTCGGCCTTTTACCGCTTTGCCGGAGAGAACTTTCCTGTCTCATTCAGCTCTTCTATGACATGTTTCAATGTAAAGTATGCCTCAGTGTCGTGTCCATTTCCTTGATGGAAAAGACAGTATAGATTGGGGTTCCAAGTTTTGCTCCGCTTACCGACTGGTGGGTCTGAGGTAGGACCTAGAGGCTTGAGCAATCCTTGATCTATTAAGTGTTTGAGAGTTTCGGTGTATGTCAAGCCGATTTTGGTAAACTCTTTTCGGGGTGTTTTGGCTTTGTTGGGAACGGTTGAATATGTTGGCGTGGTTAAATCCAGATTTTAGTGTTTTATTTGGGTTGTTCCAAACACACTACACATAACTAGGAATGCATACACTCATGCAGGATTCAGACACGGGTAGGTTAGGGTAGGCTACCGCCCACGAATAGTCTTTACTTAGGTATTGACGAATCATCTAGGGAGACGAGCGTCATACCGTCCGTTCGGAACTATCCGCTTATTATTCCCGCGGGGTACGTGTTAGGCGGCCAGAGCGTCAATCGAGGATCTTTTCGTGTGTCCCTAAAGACCTTACCGCGAAGAGGTCAAATTGGTCCTAATATCGGTTAGGGTGGGGTTTTTAGGACCAAAACTTGTAGTGACCACAACTAGGAACTAAGAAATGAGCTTCACCGACCTCTTTCATGTTACACCACCGCTGGAAACTTGTTTCCAAGTCCCCAGTGGAGTCGCCAAACTGTGGACGTCCGTCCGCACCGTCCGGCGCCCCGCGCGGGACCGACCTGGTTTTTCAACGTGTGGCGACGGCCACCCACGCAGCCCCCTCCCGGTCGGGGGCCGGTCCGATCTCGCGTACGGAGCGATATTTCGGACCTCGATTCTGATGACAATCCGGACTTGTACTAGACGGGTGCGGGCACCCGTGTTTCCGTTTGGAATCGATCGAGTCGTGGTTGTAAATGTTCAAAGGCCGATTCATTTGGTAAGGCGACCTTTTTAGTGAACTAAATTCGTCATCGATTTATGGAGTCGCCACCGAGTCAATTATGGGGACTCGGAAATCGTTCAAGTCAACGTTGATCCCTTGCCGGCTCAAAGTTGAGGAGCACGGGACCTAAAGATAAAGACTTGTACCCTTAAGCACTCCATGCCTGGAATGACTCTCATTGCCAATGGTTTCGGACATCCGGAAACCATCGATTTTGAGTAAGGGGTGAGGGTACGTATTGGGAAGCCAACATCCGATAGATGTCAACACCCAATCCCGCCCGCACTATAGCGGTCTCTACTAATCAATCAGTGGGATGATGACTTAGTTCTTTTGTTGTGGCGGAAATACTGTAACATCCGTTGTTTTCACCCTATACCTTTTGCTACGTCGGTTATTTAAGGACAAGTAAGTTTTGTCGTCAAAGTAGTTGTGTTTACATTCTTTGCATGCGATTTCACATGAGAGGCAGGCCATGAAAAGATGCACATAGGAGAGTAGATAGTACTAGTATTATACGTATTAACAAATAAGTTTTAACGCAATAATACGGATATTAGTCATTCTCGTGGTATACCTTACTTGGTATTCTGCTTAAGATGCGTCGGTTCGGTGTTAATAGAGATGCGTCGAACCTAATAAGGCGAGCACCCGGACTAATACAGAACCCGACCATCGCTTTGTTTAGTTTTAGTTGTTTTACGTTTTGAATTCCATGTTTGTTGATTTAGCATGCGATTATAAGGTCATAAAAGCAATAAATCATACGAAAAACTGTAAATGCGAATATAAGTAAATCACATTGTGAGGAGTTGCACCCTCGGAGTATACACTATACGGGACACGATGCATAAATGGTTGAGAACGGATCTCGGAATTACTCGGGTCTATTTAATGTATTTTAGTGTTTGTGGTTGAAGTTGGGACGTTACGTATTTTAGTAGGTGCTTGTGGACCTAGTGTCCACGTCTAGTGTTGTCGTAGTGCATAATAAAAGAAAGTACGAATATGGAAAGTTTTTTTTAGATGACAACCTAGCGACGACTCGACTTCAACAGGCGGATCCTCCTAGCTTGACCAGTGATTTCGGCAGAGCTCCGTTACCGTTGACCCTTCTTGCGGCTACTCCAGCAAAGCTTCGTTACTATGGACTGATTCTGCGGCTAATCCGGCAGAACTTCGTTACTAGACTTGAGCTAGTCGAACACAGCCACCTCGGTATCGAGTGGGGTGCTCAAAGGTGAGGAGTAGCGTCGATGTCGCTTTTATTGGAATTACGATCGAGCGGATCGTTTGCCTCGGGTGTCAGAGTGCGAGCCCTTAGCGAGAATGTGGGGGGAGAAGAGAAGTGAGAATTGTGTGTTGAATGAATGAGGTGAAGGGGGGTATTTATAGGTGTTTTTGGCCCTCGTCACCCATATTGACGCCTGAGTTGAGGCGCACCAAGACTCAGGCGCCTGGGTTCAGGTGCGGTGTGGCTCAGACGCGTAAGGCGAGGCGGTTGGAGTTTTGAAGATACGATTTTGATACTTTCCAAAATCGAGAGGGAGGAGTATAATACGTATCTTGGGGCTTAAGGCTTCCCCGTGTTTAACCTAGCGCTGTGAGCTTAGTGGGCCTCGGGTGTGCATCCCGAGGTTTGCTTGGCGCGGTGCTGACTCGGTTCGAGTTTCGGGACCGACTCGGGGTCCCGGTGTCAGAATTGACTCTAATTAGTGACTATGCGACCGTAACGACACGACTAAGGCTGCCATCTATTTGATCTGTTCTATTGAAAAACTAATTAAAACATCGCGAACCCGCGTCGCATTGCAATCCTATCATCATCGGGTGTTTGTTGGGCACTTCTGTAGCCACCAGGTCCAAATCTGGGTGTTTACAACTATACAACAACTTTGTACCCTATATTAGTAATCTATCAACGGACAAACAAAACACCTTAATCTTAACCAACACCAACTCATTGGTTCAAGGATTACATCTTTAGAACATAGGTTAAGAGTCAAATCCATTTCACGAAAACTATGGTTTCAATTTCCAATAAAATGCAAAACCTCATCTAATCACTCAACATTTAGGGTTTCAAGTTTCAGAATTTCAATACAAATATACAATTCAACATTGAAAACTACTCACTTACCATCGGATTATACTAATCACATCAATATCACAAAGGTTTAGGATGATAAAGGAGATTGCGTGAAAATGGCAGCAAGAGCCGTAACTATCATGGACAGTGAGAAACTTCGAAAACAAAATCAAGTTCAAAACTTTTTGCACATCGATAATCTTGACGACATTTCATTTTAAAGTTAAGTGTTGAAGCAGCTGTGGTGAAGATATTTTTAACTATTATTTTTCGTGCTTTTTATCACCAAAGTTAGTTACGGCAAATTATCCGTTCTGAATTGATGATCCAACTCATGAATCAGACCGCACATAACGACGTTAACTTGTGGGGGTTCCCCCTCAAACGACTTCAGGTTTTTAATATACCACATTCCCCATAACATGGCAAGGAATCGGGCTTGGGCTTCCCCATCGACCTGAGAAAAAAGCCGAACAAAACGCCTGACGAAAGAAGAGGAGGGAGCAATTGACACAATGGCAGTAAACTCACTGGACAACAAATTATCATGGGCCCAATCAAGGGCTTGGTTACCCCTTGTGACCTAAAGGTAAACTCTTAAAAGGCTGTAAAATCACATTAGTCACTAAAATCTCTTTTATATATACAAAAAAGGTACTAATGTAATTAGATAAACTGTGATTTTGACTGGTGATTATAAGCTAACCGACCTACAAATTAGATAACTATATATAGTAATCATTAGCTAATCTATACTATATAATAAAACAGAAACCAAAGCATGATTTTTTAACGCCAAAATGCACCTTCCTAAATCATTCCACTTTCCATATTAATCGATATTGTATAATATAAATATCATAAAATTTATTATAACCATTAATCTAATATAATAATCCGTATTAATCAAAAGTTTCATTTTAATAAGATATTTTTTATATGTACATTTGTTAAAGAGACAAGTTTATAATATTTTGACGGTAATATAATTTGTCATGGGTTAAAACATTTGAAAGCATCATAGATATAAATATGTTCACAAAACAATTTATTATGTTAATTGCGATTTAAATTTTTTTTATCTTAATAATCGAACGTACATTAAATCTAGGTTAATACCGTGCAAACTTGGACAAGTGTAAATAAAAGAACTATGCAGATTAAAATAACAATGGACGGGTATACCAATATGAATTTAAAAAAATAATGGATATCAGAAGATTAAATACTTAGTAATATATATATATATATATATATATATATATATATATATATATATATATATATATATATATATATATATATATAGGTAGGTTCAAATAAGGTCCACAATTTTTTTAAGTCTATATTGAAGTTACAGATGACATACGCTAAAGTTGCATTTGTGTATATATCAATTTTGAACAAATGCAACTTTAGCGTATGTCATCTGTAACTTCAATATAGACTTAAAAAAATTGTGGACCTTATTTGAACCTATATATATATATATATATATATATATTTCATATATTGATAGTATACTTACTAATGAAAAAAAACTTATTTAGAATATTGAAATTGGAGCGTATTATACGATTGCTATGATAATCCCTCTCATCCATTTACGCGGGGGCCAATTTTGTGAGGGAAAATGGTGGGTCCATGTAAAGAATTGAATGGATAAGAGCCAATATTAATCTGTACATAAGTGTTTATTACAGAGTATTGGAAAAAAAATAATACTTCATATTTTTTTTATTAATTTACGAGATAACAATCACACTTATTTTCTTAATGTTACACTTTGATTTTCTTTAGTTGGTCTCAGTTATAGGCCTATTTTTTTTGTTCCCAATTTCTTTAAATGTTTTGTGTTATGATTTTCGTATCAAGTTAGTTCTACTGAAACTAATTTTTTCATTATTTTATAAAACATAAGTTAAGACAATTACTCAACGAATAATCGTATCAAACATACAAGATACGTGTATATAATGATAACTGAGTACAAGTGAAACATGTATATTCGCATTAAATTTTCACGTGTATATAATTCAAGTTGATTTTAAGCGTATATTTTTTCTATATGATAAATTATCTTTGCTAAAGGTTGATATCCAAACATGATTACCTACTTAAGTCTTTTATATATACTCGTGCAACTTTGCACGGGTATTAACCTAGTGATATGATTATCCTAAAATCCAATGAGCAAATAAAGTACTCCCTCCGTATCTATATGTTCGTCTCATATATTAAACAAAGAGGAGGAACATATAGATACGGAGGGAGTACTTTCTAAAATGGTGCAAACCTGATGATGTCTTCTATTATTTTGTCGTTCACGTAAATGAGTCTCTGAGACAAAACTCGACTACATCAAGTGACTTCACTTGACTACAAAGTTCAAAAGGCAAACTAAGGCAAATCCTTGCAATTGCAAAACATGAAACTTTTAACGAACAAATAAATCCAGAGTAAATAAATTGCATGACTAATTCAAGTGCTTGCAGTTACAGTAAACATGAAATTGGGCATTATATTCAAGTGCTCATCGTTTTCTTCTAAGTTTATTTTCAGCTTGGTTCAATTAAGTTCATCCTTATCGAGTTGATTTAAGTTTAGCTTCATTCAATTAAGTTCTCACATATTCAGTTTAGTTTAGTTAGGTTTAGTCTCATTAATTTTAGTTTGTCTTAGTCAATTCAATCCTATTAAGTTAATTGATGTTAAGCCCCTTACATTTAAACTAGTTGAAGACAGCGCGCGATGCGCGCGTATGGTTAGGTACGATCTGTTTATGCGAATTGACGGTGGTTGTTGTTTGTTTTGGGTATGCAGAATTGTTTGGCTAACTTGTGGTCGGTGCCTGAGATTCTGTGGGAGCAGTCGGATGCACTATTTTATATATGTATTGTTTGTGATTAGCAATACATCTTGGAAGCTAGATATGGTTCACAGATTTTAAAACCGTTGTATGAGCGCTCTGTGAAAGGCCGTCTTCAGTCGCAAGGTGTAGAGAAGTGACCGTAATTAGCAAACTACAGTAGTGTTATAGTTGACAATATAGTTGAAGATCGCGCGCGATGCGCGCGTTTGGTTAGTCACAGACCGTAAAGGCGATGTGCTGGCCCTTTTTTTTTGTTTTTTTTTGTTTTTACTTTTTTCAGAACTTCAGCGTGGCCGTTGCCTAAGTTTGTGTTTGAATAGTCGGCTGCACAAGTTTATAGCTTTGTTGGTTTATGGTTGTCAATATATCTTGGAATTTAGATTTGGATTAAGGATTATAATATCGCTGTATAATTGCTCCGTGAACTACCGTTGTCAGTCAGAAGTGTAGCTAAAGCGTCCGAGATTAGCAAACTGTAATGGTGCTACAGTCAGGCATGCTGTCCATTTGCTCTAACGGGAGCATTAGGCCAGGAGTTGTTTCGCATGTGCCAACGTAGGTGTTCAATTAGGTTTCTGTAATTGTCCGTAACGCGTTGGGTCTCCATATGTTTGTGTTCATATGCTAATCTACGTGTTAATTACATCCAGTCATTTGCCTTTGACCTGTGCACGAGAATCTATGGTGTTTTATATTTTTGTTATTTCGGAGGCCCTAACTAACTTGTTATTAGTCAATGAACTGTACATTTGCATGGCACTAACCGGACTAAGCATGCAAACCTTCCATGAGGGTGAAGGTTTGATCTCGAAAATGACTGCTAATAATCACCATGGATTCCAAGAAGCCATAACGTGATCGTGGCACAGTAAGCTGTAGACTAATGTGTGAGTAATCTATTTCATTAATATTGAGCAATCTGTACGTCTTGAGTTTCTCCTTTTATGGGGAGCGCCGTTGTATTGTGCGATAACTTCGACTTAGAAGTCAAGGCGTATGTTGACCAACGTATTAGAGTAACATAATTCAAAATAATAGCATAATGACATGACATGAGCAAAATCAGGAGAAAACAACCCCAAATAATTCAAAATTACAATCACGAATCTAGTCCTGCAAGTAAACTAATTGATTTTGCTCATGCTGTTGATGAGCAATTTAATTACAAAGCATGCCTAACTTCATCTGGAAGTCTAATTGACTACCCAAGCTAGCATTACATCCAAAAAACTCATCTCATGATTTGCTCCATGAATCAGTACCTTATTATTTCACACTATGAATAACAACCACCCAAATGAGTAAACAACCTGAAAAATCTCAAAAAGTCAACAAAAGATCAAATCTTGCAAAGTCAGAAAACAGCATAATGCTCTTCCTCTCTCTCCATCTCCCTCCCCCCTCTCTCCCTTTCTCTTGCTCTCTCTCTCTTTCCCCTCTCTCTATCCCCTCTCTTTCCCTCTCTCCCCCCATCTTCCTCCGCCTCCCCCCCTCTCTCTCTCCCCCCTTCTCTACCTCTCTTTCCCTATATATCCCTCTTTCCCTCCCCCTCTCTCTTTCCCCCTTTCTCCCTCTCCCTTTCTCCCCCCACTCTCTCTCTCTCTTCCTCCCCCTCTCTCCCTCTCCCTCTCTCCCTTTCTCTCCCCCTCCCCTATCTCCCTCTCCGTCTCTATCTCTCCCCCTTTCTCCCCTTCTCTCCTTATCTCTGTTTCTCTCCCCTTATCTCCCCCCTCTCTCTCTTCCCCTCTCTCCCTCCCCCTCTCTTCCAAAAGGTCAACAAAATATCAAATCTTGCAAAGTCAGAAAATAGCAGAAAGGTCTCCCTCTCTCCCCCTTTCTCTCCCCCCCCTCTGTCTCTCTCTCTTCCCCTCTATTCCCCTCCCTCTCCCTCTCTCCCTATCTCCCCGTTTCTCTCCTCCTCTCCTCCTCTCCTCCTCTCTCTCCCTCCCTCCCCCTCTCTCCCCCCTTCTCTCCCTCTCTCCCCTCTCTCTCCCATTCTCTCCCTCTCTCCCCCCTCTCTCTCTTCCCCTCTTTCCTCCCCCTTTCTCCCTCCCTCTTTCTTTCCCCCTGTTTCCCCTCCCTCTCCCCTCTCTCTCCCCTCTCCCCTTCTCTCCCTTCCTCTCTCCCTCTCTTTCTCTCCATCTCCTTTTCTCTCTCCCCCTCTCCCCCTCCTTCCCCTTCTCTCTCTCTCTCTCTCTCTCTCTCTCTCTCTCTCTCTCTCTCTCTCTCTCTCTCTCTCTCTCTCTCTCTCTGTCTCTCTCTCTCTCTCCCCTCCCCCCCTCTCCCCTCTCCCCCTCTCTCCCTCTCTCTCTCTCTCTTCCCCTCTTTCCTCCCACTTTCTCCCTCTCCCTCCCTCTCTCCCCCCCCTCTCTCCCTCTTTCCCCTCCCTCTCACTCTCTCCCTCTTTCCCCTCCCTCTCTCCCTCCCCCCTCTCCCCTCTCCCTTTCTCTCCTCTCTCTCCCTCTCCCTCCCTCTCCCCCTCTCTCCCTCTTTCCCCTCCCTCTCTTCCTCTCCCCTCTATCTCCCTCTCTCCCCTCTCTCTCTCTTCCCCTCTTTCCTCCCCCTTTCTCCCTCTCCCTCCCTCCCTCTCCCTCTCCCTCTACCCTCTCTTTCTCCCCTTCTCTCCCCCTCTCACTCCCTCCCTCTTTCTCTCCCCCTCTTTCCTCTCCCTCTCCCACTCTCCCTCTCTCCCTTTCCCCTTCTCTCCCTCCCCATCTCCCCTCTATTTCTCCCCATCTCTCCCCCTCTCCCCTCTCTCTCTCCCCTTCTCTCCCTCTCTCCCTTCTATCTCTCTCTTCCCCTCTTTCCTCCCCCTCTCTCTCAAAAGGTCAAAAACAGATCAAATCTTGCAAAGTCAGAAAAAAGTAGAAAGCTCTCCCTCACCCCCCCTTCTCCCTCTCTCCCTATCTCCCCCCCTCTCTCTCCCTCCCCCTATCCTTATCTCCCTCCCTATCTCCCCTCCCCCTCTCTCCCTCTCCCTCTCCCTCTTTCTCTCCCCCTCTTTCCCCTCTTCCTTCCCCTCTCTCCCTCCCCCCTCTCCCCCTTCTCTCCCTCACTCTCTCTCTCTCTCATCTCTCACTCTCTCTTCACCTGTCTGGAGGAAGAGATAAATGAAAGGATTTTCTCACCTGACGCTGTGCTAATTAACATATTACGCATGGTTAGGCAGGATTCGTATATGTATTTTGATGGCGCATATTGTTGTCATTGATGGTCTAATTGTTGGCATAATGCGAACGAGCGGAAAGAGGAAGAACACCAAAAAAAACTGAAAAATTCAAGCATAATTAATTAGAATATTCATTATGTGTGGAATGATGTGTGAAGCAGTAATATTCTCCTTGACAGTAATTTCAGGGCCAAGATCAGTAAAATAGCATAATGCTCTTCCTCTCTCTCCATCTCCCTCCCTCCTCTCTCCCTTTCTCATCCTCTCTCTCTTTCCCCTTTCCCTCTCTCTATCCCCTCTCTTTCCCTCTCTCCCCTCATCTCCCTCCCCCTCCCCCTCCCTCCCTCTCCATCCCCCCTTCTCTCCCTCGCTTTCCATCTATATCCCCCTCTCCCTCCTCCCTCTCTCTTTCCCCTTTCTCTTCCCCCCCCCCCCCTCTCTCTCTCTCTCTCTCTCTCTCTCTCTCTCTCTCTCTCTCTCTCTCTCTCTCTCTCTCTCTCTCTCTCTCTCTCTCTCTCTCTCTCTCTCCCTCCCCCTTCCCCTCCCCCTCCTTCTCCCCCTCCCCCTCTCCTCACCTCTCCCTTTCCTTCTCTGTCTCCCTCCACCTCTCTCTCTCCCCCTTTCTCTCCCCTCCCCCTATCTCTATTTCCGTCTCTCTCTCCCCCTTTCTCCCCTTCTCTCCTTATCTCTTTCTCTCCTCCCCCCCTCTCTCCCCCTCTCTCCCAAAAGGTCAACAAAAGATCAAATCTTGCAATGTTAGAAAATAGCAGAAAGGTCTCCCTCTCTCCCTATCTCCCCCTTTCACTCCTCCCCCTCCGCCTCTCTCTCTCTTCCTACCCCTATCCCTCTCTCCCTCTTCCTCTCTCTCTCTCTCTCCCTCCCCCTATCCCTCTCTCCCTCTTCCTCTCTCCCTCTTCCCCTCCCTCTCCTTATCCTTCCCCATTTCTCTCCCTCTCTCCCTATCTCCCCGTTTCTCTCCTCTCTCTCCCTATCTCCCCGTTTCTCTCCTCTCTCTCCCTCTCCCCCCTCCTTCCCTCCCTCCCTCTCCCCCTGTCTCCCTCTTTCCCCTCCCTCTCTTCCCCTCCCCCTCTCTCCCCCCACTCTCTCTCTCTTCCCATCTTTCCTCCTCCATTCTCCCTCCCCCTCTCTCCCTCTTTCCCCTCCCCCTCTCTCCCTCTTTCCCCTCCCTCTACCTCTCCCCCCTCTCCCCTTCTCTCCCTCTTTCCCGTCCCTCTCTCCCTCCCCCTCTCCCCTCTCCACTTCTCTCCTTCTCTCCCATCTCTCTCTCTCTTCCCCTCTTTCCTCCCTCTTTCTCCCTCTCCCTCCCTCCCTGCCCCTCCCCCTTTCTCCCTCTTTCTTTCCCCTCCCTCTCCCTCTCTCCGTCTCCCCCTCTCCCTCCTATTCCCTTCTCTCCATTCCTCTCTCCCTCTCTTTCCCTCCCTCTCCTTTTCTCTCTCCCCCTCTCCCTCTCCTTCCCCTTCCCTCTCTCCCTTTTTCCCCTCCCTCTCCCTCTCCCTCCCCCCTCCCCCCTCTCCCCTCACTTTCTCTCCTTCTCTCCCCCTCTCCCTCCATCCCTCTTCCCCTCTCCCCCTCTTTCCCCTCCCTCTCCCCCCCTCTCCCCTTTATTTCTCCCCTTCTCTCCCCCTTTCCCCCCTCTCTCTCTCTCTCTCCCCTTCTCTCCCTCTCTCCCCCCTCTCTCTCTCTCTTCCCCTCTTTCCTCCCCCTCTCTCTCAAACGGTCAAAAAAAGATCAAATCTTGCAAAGTTAGAAAAAAGTAGAAAGCTCTCCCTCACTCCCTATCTCCCCCCTCTCTCCCTCTCTCCCTATCTCCCCCCCCCCCCCCCCTCTCTCCCTCCCCCTATCCTTCTCTCCCTCTCTCCCTCTCTCCCTCCCTAACTCCCCTCCTCCTCTCTCCCTCTCCCTTTCCCTCTTTCTCTCCCCCTCTTTCCACTCTTCCTTCCCCTCTCTCCCTCCCCCCTCTCCCGTTCTCTCCCTCACTTTCTTTCTCTCTTCACCCGTCTGGAGGAAGAGAGAAATGAATGGATTTTCTCACCTGACGCTGTGCTAATTAAAATATTACGCATGGTTAGGCACGATTCGTGTATGTATTTTGATGGCGCATATTGTTGTCATTGATGGTCTAATTGTTGGCATAATGCGAACGAGCGGAAAGAGGAAGATCATTTTCCCTTGTCCTTCACATCTCATTGTCCATTCGCTTTTCCTCCTTATCGGTTAAGATTCGCCTCTGTATATATAACTTTTTTTTGTCATGTAGTTCAGTGAGAGTGTGTCCCTTCAATTCCTTCTACCTCTCCCATTATTCACCCTATCTTCAGCACTTCCTTCTCCTTCACATCTCGTTATCCATTCACTTTTCCTCCCTATCAGTTAAGATTCGTGTCTGTATATATATAACCTTTTTTTGTCATGTAGTTCAATAAGAGTGTATCCCTTCAATTCCTTCTACCCCTCCCATTATTCACCCTATCTTCAACACTTCCTTGTCCTTCACATCTCATTATCCATTCACTTATCCTCCTTATTAGTTAAGATTCGCCTTATTATATACAGAGTATGACTTTTTTTGGTCATGTAGTTCAGTGAGAGTGTATCCCTTCAATCCCTTCTACTCCTCCCATTATTAACCCTATCACGTCAACCTCGATCTGTAGTCATTAAAATGAGGAGAAACTTAGAATTACTTCTTCTTCCTTTCCTCTTTGTGGTCTATGGCACATGCTTAAATCAATTGTTTTAGTCACTTAGTTTAGTGGGAGTGTCGTCCTTAGCTGCAACTTCTTCCACCCTTCTCATTATTCATCCATACACCCTTGTCTCTCCCCCTAATGTTGTTCATCTCTATGTTCTTCCTTGTCGTCTATTAGTTTTTCTGATATACATCCTCTTCTCTCTTCCCTTTCCCACAATGCCTCCTCCTTATATACCTCATCTACATGCCCTAATCTTCCTCCTTCCCTCTGTGCCTCCCCCTTCTCTTGATCAAAGATTCGTTCTTAATATGTCTCGCTTTTGCGATTTGATGTCTCTCTAACATAGACGTACAATTCAAGTCATTGAATATTTACATACAAGTGGTTATCATATAGCTTCTTAATGTAAGTGATTCGTACGGGTGCATCCAAGATTAACCGATGTTCAATTTGTATAATCTCATCACTTGGCTTCATAAGCAAACCGTAATCCAAACTGCCACTTCCAAAAGGAACAAAAAAAGTGATCTAAAATGTGAAACTTCAGATGATGGCACTCATTTGCTGCATTGCACAAGATAACACAACTATTCGATTTTTATTAGTTAATTCACCAATTCGTAATCCCGGTCTCATAGCTACTAACCCCACAATTTAGAACGGTTATTCCAGTAAAAGATCTCGACAGTTATGTAAAAGTTTCAAGAGCAGTGTGAATAAAGTGGCATTAGAACAATCATGGGTGCTGAATAGCTGATTAGTACAGAGTACAAGTTGTACAGAGCTCAGAGGATTGAGACTTGAGATGCTTGAAGCCATACGTGATACCTCACCTGAACGAATGAAAGTATCCATCATATCACCAGGTGAAGCATATAACATCAATTACTTATCGAGTAAGTGACATATGTCTAATTATCACATGCCAAGTGTACGCTGTATTCTTGTTCTGCACCGATGTTCATGTCGTGATCTTTGTTGCACAATCACTTCTAACAAAAAAATGAAGAGTGATTTAGAAAGGTGCAAACCTGGAACCATTTATCATCATGTCACTCGTCACGAGCTCTAACACGTTTTACAGTACTTTCTTTACTTCAAGATACTACTTATCATCACTCCCTCCCTTCAAGCTGCATTTAGAAATTTTCTCACCTGGTCTAAAACTTAGATTAAAGTTAGAAGGAATAAATCCATGAAAACTGAGAGTCGAAATTGCCAGCAGCTCAACCAATTCAATGCATTTAGCATGTACAACTGGTAGTTCACTCATTCGAACATCTTCAATCAGAGGGTTGGTTTATGAGTGTTTTCTCCAATTTCTGCTAGAATACTCGATAGATACTACATAGTCAGAGATTAATGTAAGGAACATCATTCACAATCCTCGATTTCTGCTAGAATATGAGTAGAAAATAATTAATTAAGGTATCTAATAGAGTATTCAAACTTTTCTCCAACTCCTCAATAATAAGGACTTCTAAAAAGATGTATTTGAGAGAATGGTCGCACTCTCTCAGTTATTGTTAGATATATATAGTGGTTTCGACAACGTTGAAGTCAGACTAATTCCACGTTTGAGAGCTCGAATGAAGTATGTAAATTAATCACTCAAATACAGAATAATAAGTGTTCACCTTATCTTACATGGTGATGTATGTAACATAGACAAAACTCACGAAAATAGCACACATGGAAAGGGTTACCTTTCTTAGGTTCCTAATTACTCAGTATTAGATTAGAAGTTCGATTCCTCCTCTGATTATAAGCTGCTACGAAACTAAATTACAATTTGGCTTTTTGTTTCTGCGTCTCTGATTTATTTATGACCATTTTTAGCTCAAATGAAAAAGTTGTCTGTGTTACAAATTTTAAACAGTTTTACAATTTGTACTCTAAAGTGCACCTCTAATATTTACGATTTATGTAGTAATCGGCACCCATCATCATAGCATCCTGGTTATCAGAAGGTAGTTTTTAGTTTACACGTACTGAAGCTACGTACAATATCTTTTGGAAGAAGAGTATACGACCTACCTGAAACGCCACGCCTGACTCTAATCGAGACCGAATTCCGACTATGGAGTGTTCGATAGTCGATACTACACTCATGCATAGAACAACCGTGGGATATTATTGAAGTGACAATCTGTGAAAATGGACAGGTAGAATAGTTAAACAATCAAAACATAAAGTAAGGTGACAAGAAGGCTTTTGTTTGTTGTGAAGGAAGCCATGGACAATTTGAATGATAGGATTATACCTTGCATTTATCTACCTTAGTAGGAGGTAGAAACCTGGCCGATATGTAGAAATGGGTCTTTGGGTCATAAAATTGAAATTTGGGAGGCTGGTCAAAGAAAAACACTTTCCTAGTATCAGATTACTACAAGCTTGACAGTGGAGTAATCAACGGAGTAATTAGACCATATTTTTATGAAACAAGACGATATGCATATGCAGGGAGAAACTTTCAATGCAGTAAAGCAATCATATTGACCTTGCCGCCTTCTGTAAGATGTATATATAGAATGAGAGAAGACGGACCTGTTCTGTGAGGGAATTTGCATCAAAGAAAGACTTTATGGTTCCAACATCCTTGCAGTAGTCATTGAACAAATAAGCCTGAAACCATCATCCAATTTTCAAGAAGAATTTACGGCAGACTGTATATGACAGACAATAAATAGGATTGTAGAGGTATGACTTGGTTTACCTGGACATTGTGGTTTCCGACAGCCGCAGGAATAATCTCAGAGCCAAAATCATTGCCTGAGGGATACTTTCCATCTAAGAGCTCCCTGAGGACATCAATTACACAACCATTGATGCATTATGGGTTTGCTGCGGCTTCATTTTCTGACAATCCAAGAAGGGTGGTATCAACTTGCTGCATCAACAAATATAGAAACATGATCATTAGAAAACAAAGGGGTCGATGGGGATCAGTAACATGAATGACCGGATATTAATAACACGCTAGCTTTGGCCCCGTGGAAATGCACGGCTTCCATAGAGGTTTGTGTTAGCAATGAAATTAAATTTTAGAATGACTTAATCTTTTAATACAGTCATTATAGAGAAATATATTGTGATATTTTAGATATAGATGTTCGATAGGCTGTTCTATATTTGGTTTCCCAGTATGCATTGTAAATGATTGATTTCATATTGTGTAGATAAATTTTTAGGTAAGCCGAAAAACAAACCACGGGAAAAAAAATTGTTTTTAGTACCATAGCATGCAGATCAGGTCCCTTGGGTTACTCTGGGAAGTGGACAATCCGTCCGGTCTCGTCAATCTTCATCAACCCATAATCTGATGCGCGGCTGCAAATGATAGAAAATCTCACATGAATACAAACTATAGCACGTAAGTCAAATATCTTCAATGGTGTCAAAACATGAAAACAAGAATGTATACCTGTCATCCATTGGAACACATGAAACAGTAATATCAGCATTGGTGTCAATGTGCTTCTGTAATAGAGAATGGCACATAAGTTAGAATGAATCACAACCAACTTAGCAAATATGTCTATTCATCAAACTGAAAACGAGCATTACCTGCACAAAGTCCAAGTAATCCATTCGGTAACACACTGGAAGGTAACATCTCGACACTTTAAAGTGCGACTTAAAGCACTCAACCTTGGTAATAATTATCTAACTGGAAATTTGCCTGAAACTATTTTCTCGTGCAAATCGTTAACTGAAATTAGAGTGGCCACCAATAAATTATCGAGACAAATTTCTCCCAATGTAGTGACCTTACCATTTTGGAATTTCCTTGCTCTCTCCAACAATAGCTTCACCAATATATCAGGAACACTAACAATTTTGTCAAGGTGCAAAAATCTTGCCACACTAATGTTGTCAAAGAACTTTTACTATGAAACTTTACCTGGTGAGAAGAGCTTCGTACGTCCAGACGGGCTTAGAAACCTGCAGGTTCTTGCCTTGGGAGGATGTAATTTCAAGGGTAAAATCCCTCGGTAGGGGGAAAATATAAAAACACTCCAGGCTTTAGACTTGTCATACAACGAATTGAGGGGAACAGTTCCAGATTGGTTCGGAAATCTGCAAGACTTATTCTACTTGGACTTGTCGATGAATTATCTAACTGGAAGACTTACAGTGCCATTGAATAGGATACTTGCATTGGTATCGGAGGAGGCTGCCAGTAAGTTGAACCAAAGTTACTTTGACCTTCCTGTCTTTATCACTCGCACTGGTTAAACTTGCAGCTTGCAAAACTGCCCCCAGCTATATACCTCAAGGGAAACAAGCTAACAGGAAAAATACCGTTCGAGATTAGCCAGTTACAGAACCTGGTTGCACTGGATCTGAGTGAAAACTACTTCTCAGGTACCATTCCACCAGAATTTTCCAATCTCACAAACCTAGAAGTGCTAGATCTCTCTCAGAAAAAATTGAACGGCGAAATTCTGACATCACTGCAAAGTCTAAATTTCTTATAAGAGTTCAACATCTCCAACAACAATCTCGAAGGAGATATTCCGATAGGAGGTCAGCTTGTTTCTTTTGGAGATCATCTAACCTCACTAATTAAAACTTGTAAATCATCTAACAATCCATTACTCACGCTAACCTCACTAATCAAAACACCCAGACATTCAAATCATTTAACAATCATTAATCGCACAAACCCTCACCTCACAACAGAACCACCATCAACAATCGATCACAAAAGAACCACCATCAACAATTGATGAAGCATATCATTCTCTAGCCAACACAATAATCATCTCAAAACCCTAACATTTTTAAAAATAGAATACCCGATCAAATTGAACCATCAAAGTCAAACAAAAAAGAACACCCAAAATAACAACAGATCTCCAACATCGATCGACAAAAAATGGCGAAAAAAGGAACCCAAAAAAAAAATGAGTCACGTCAGATCCATTAAAAAAAACGTTGCTGCCCGCGAGCCTTGTTTCGAGTTCCTGATCGCCATCCTTACCGAATAGGCTGAAAGTTTCCTTGAACTGGGAGTTGTTCCCATCTCTAATCTGTCGCTGAACAAGGGTTCCTGCAGCAACAAAAATCAATCAAATTAAGTTTGTTTTATGAAATCCCTAAACCCTAAACATTTATGAAATGCTATTAATACCCAGAGAGTCCAAATCTTCCTTCTCCAAAACAAGAACAACCCAGATCAAATTAGAGTCATAAACAACAACTAATTGAAAAAAAAAGGATCACATTTACCCAGATGGAAGACCTTTTACTTGAACAGATTCAACAAACTGCAAAAACCCAAAGGAAATTCCTTTAAAATAAACCAAAACTTCAAAAACAAATTAAATCAAGATGAGAAAGAGGAAAACGCCCAAACTGAAGGGTCGGTAAACTACGGAAGTGTGCAC
Organism: Agrostemma githago; assembly: GCA_958450325.1. Taxonomy (NCBI): domain Eukaryota; kingdom Viridiplantae; phylum Streptophyta; class Magnoliopsida; order Caryophyllales; family Caryophyllaceae; genus Agrostemma; species Agrostemma githago. The sequence goes on from OY288261.1 coordinate 37,056,732, forward strand.
TGTTGACGGATAACTGAGGAGAAGGAATTGAAGGATGAAAAGAGGAAATCAATGATAAAGAAGCAGAAGAATTTCCCACGTGCAAAGCCACTGCGATTAACATGTTGGAGCAAACCAAGATACCACTTAAGTCATGCTTACTCACAAGTTCAAAAGAAAAGAAAGAACAAGTTGTAAAAAAATAGTTAACACAAATAAAGGTATGACCAACAAACTAAAATGACAGTACTATTACCAGCAAAAACAACATCAAGCACATAGAGGAAAAGTCTTCATCTCCTCAAGTCATCATCAGAGTCCTAGTCTTCATTTTCGTCTCCCTTTTTCTTTTCCTTTTTCTTTTTCTTTTCCTTTTCCTTCTCAACTTCATCTTCATCAGAGTCTTCCTGGTAATTCGAAAGTATCAGTATTCCAATTCGAAACCCCTGTTCACACAATTCCCCAGACCGGACTTGAGGACAACCAATTACTAAATAAACATGATGTCCAGCATAACACAAAATATGATGACAAAACCCGACATTAAGACATAAAACCGACACAAAATGAGGCAAATTAATACGGTCTAAATCACACTTATCAGACAATTAGTAAAAACTATAATCGCACACCTCATCTAAACACAAAACAAACCATTTCCTTAAAGATTATAATGTAAGACAATAGCAATCCCGCGAAAAAAGTCTACAAATCACAAGAAGAAAAAAACACCCAAATTCCATATTCTAGATTCAGTGAGTAATGCAACGGGTCAACGAAAAGCATAAGGGACAGTAGTAAAATTACCCTCCACAAACAACTCTAATAGGAGGCAATCTCGCAAGGGATCGAACCAACTTCCCTTTTTCTCATCTGGATTCACTTTATTTTCTTGATTCTCTTAGTATTTCTGGCAAAAAAATTACAACAATATGAAGCTATAAATACCTATAATTCATCAATAATCATATAAATCCCTTCGATTCATCACAATTCATAAAAAATACCTAAATTTTTCCGAAATCATACAAAAACCAAGAAAAATAAAGAGAAACACCACAAACTTCCATCACAAAAACGAAAAATGAATCAATCAAAAACGAAAACTAAGGAGTAAAAACTGTGAGAATCTAATAAATTAGACAATCACAACAACACTAACCTAAACGAACAAAGAACGGAGAACTGAAGAACGAACGGAATAAAAAAAGTGTACGAATTGGGAACCTTAATTTTCATACTATCGATACTGACATATCTTCATTTTTTTTCCTCAATCATTGTTAGATTTCCCTCTGGGAAAATTTGGGATAAGGAAAGTTGGGATAAACACTTAAATATACTCAACCAAAACACACAAATATACAAATATACTCGTCATCCTTCAAACATATACACAATTCAACCACAAAACCAGATACTTATTCAAATCAACATGCAATTCATCGAAGAAAAACACTCGTGCAAGGCGATTCTATACAAACATTGCAATGTCACCTAACCAGATACTAAATGTTGCTGACAAGTTTTACATTTGTATAGAAATAAATTTGCGCATATTTTTTGCTAAATCTATGTCCATTTTTTGCGCAAATGAATTGTTCAATCTCGGAATCGACTGGACTAATTAACATTTAGCCAAGACCAACTTGTCTATTAATTGGATTGTGTAGATGTCCCTACTTAGAGACACCTTTGAGAAATGCAATGACAATCCAAGGATATTCATGGTGAAATTGGACAGTACGAATATAATAAAGGCGTCCGAGAAGAGTAAATAGGCATCTATGCAACTTATAATTCCAAACTTAAATCTTGTAATCGTCTCCGGCAAGCCAACAAATAAAATGATGTCATCACTAATCAACAAATCGAAATTATCCAAACGAGACAGCCAAATCTTGACACAAAATGGCATAATAGTTTGTTTCTCCTGACAAATTCAGAATATATCATACTGAACAGAAGGATATCAACAGAAAGCGAATCAATAAAACAAAAATAGAAACCTCACAAGTTGAAGTACGGATATAATGGGGGCATTGATATGATAACAAAGCATTCTTCTTAAGTTACAGTCATACAACATAGGAATATAGGATCATAGTTCTGAAAGTCGAGGCATAAATCAAATGTTCGATATCACACATGTTCAGTAACGAACAATCAGACGTTACTGAAAAATCAAGCACATCAAAGAGCAAGTACTCAATAATCGATTGAAGATCCGCAAAAGTAGAGCAACTACACTAATCAAACAAATTAGAATATCACACATATGTTCAATAACGAACAAATTATCACATAACTGAGAAGTCGAGCAAATCAAACAGCAAGTGTTCGATAATTGATTAAAGAACTGCAAAAGTAGAGCAACTATACTAATCAAACTATAATATCACACATATGTTCAATAACGGATAAATCGTCACATAACTGAAAAATTGAGCAAAGCAAACAGCAAGTGCTCAGATAATCGATTGAAGAACGCCAAAAGAAGAGCAACTACACTAATCAAGCAAAACACACATCACACATGTTCAGTAACGAACAAATCATCACCTAACTCAACAATCAAGGAAATCAAACAGCAAGCAGTCGATAATTGATTAAAGAAAGGCAAAAGTAGAGCAATTATACTAATCAAACAATCTACAATATGACACATGTTCAACAACGAAAAAATCATCACGTAACTGAAAAATCGAGTAAATCAAACAGCAAGTACTCGATAATCGATCAAAGAATGACAAATGCACAGCAACTACAGCTGTCAAACAAAACACAACATCAGAAACATGTTCAATAAACGAACAAATTAATTCCTAAAAAAAATGAACAAATTAATCAACTATACGATAACAGCAATGCAGATCAGCTACACTAACACAACTACACATATACGCTCAATCATCATCGCACAATCGAAAAATGAATAAATCAACCAACAACTACACACAAACGCTCAATCATCACACAAAAAAATGAACAAATCAAACAACAAGAACAACTACACATAAATGCTCAATCATCATGATGAAACCGAAAAATGAAGAAATCAAACAACAACAACAACAACAACAACAACAACAACAACAACAACAACAACTATCAATTACGCCAAAACAATGCAGATCAAAACACAAGCCAAAATCGACGAAAAACAACCTCCAGAGACGAAAAGAGGCTGAGAATGATGAAAATGAACAGCGCGAACTGGACCGTCACGCTCATCAAATCGATCAATAAGTGTTCCCATGCTATAATCCCATAATTGAATAACTCCGCTGTGTAAACTCGCCAAAATCCATGGCCGCTTCGTATGAAAACTCAATCCTTTCACTCTATTACTCTTCGTCTCGAATTTAGTCAACATTATTACTCCTCTTTTTTACCTAAATCAATTTGCCACCAAAAATCAATCAAATCGATTCAAAACTAAGAACGTAAGTTACAAATCACAGAATTAGGTATAGAATCATAGATTATTAGTGATTAATTGGGGTGTTTAGAGAGTGAGATTGATACTTGAGATATGGAGATGGAGGATTGATGGAAATATGAGAATACGAGGAAAGAGAAAGGTGGAGCGGAAGAGAGGAAATGAAAGGCAGAGGAACGGATAGCGTGAAGAAAGGAAGAGGAAAGCAAGAAGGCAGAGACAATCCAGCGGCCAGGAGGACAGGAAGGCAATGAACGGTTGTAATGCAAGGCAACACTGTTCCTAAGGAAGACACTATTCATAAGAGGCATTTTAAGGTGAATCTTTCTTTTAATATGTAAAGATTCACTTCATCCCTTCCATTTACCAGCTCCATTTCAAAAGAAAGGGGCCTAAGTATAATTGCATCAAACTAATTCAAGTGCTCGCAATTGCAATAAAACATAGAATTGAGCATAAAATTTTCACAAAGTGGCGAAATATATTGCATAAACCTAATTCAAATCCTCAGAATTGCAATAACATAAATTTGAGCACAAAATCATCAAGAACTGGAAGAATGCAGTATATGAGAAACTGCATCACATTAACCTAATCCAAATACTCACAAATGCAATAAAACACGAAATTGAGCTATACGGGTCAAATAATTAGAATAAGACGAATCAAATAGTTAGAAAGAACTAACCTCATCTCCCAATACCTTGATTGTTCCTTCAAAGGCCTCAAACTCGTAGCCGGCTGCAAAACAGTAAAAGCAAGCAGCAAAAAAAATGACCTTTGGGCAGGGGAAAGGCAGTAATCCTCGTTTCTACAGATCTCGATACTTTAAACAAGATAAAGAACTGCCAAAAAAACCAGGTCTTCTTACCCACTCTTCAACTTCTCTAATATCATCTCTTTCAGATGTGATGATGAACTGCTTCATGTTTGATAAATGTAGTTTGTAGTGCCTATTTCGTAGTATTTTGGTTTCATTTTCCTTGTAGAATCGCTCCTTGGGAGCGGTTTATGGGTTACTTATGCTTCCTTTAGCTCGTTTCAGGTTCCCGAGACTATTCAAGAAGAGTTGGAGCGATTCCGACTCAATACATACACTTTTAGGAGCCAACGAAGCTAAGGAACGATCACTCGATGCCTTGGAGTCGACCCCGAGACCTTGGGACCCAATCCCGAGCCTCTGAGACCCGATCCCGAGTCCCGAGAATCGATGGGAAGCCCATGAGAACCAAGGAGAGACCAAAAAGTTCATATTGGAGGCCTACAAGACTCATCCCCGACGGGTATGGCCTCATCCCGTCCGGGATGAAGGAGCAAAACAAGGAGCTACTGTCTGAACTCCCTCCCGACCGAGAGCAGCTCCTCCCGGCCGGGACCGACCCCATTCTGACCGGGACCACCTCGTCTCGGCCGGGACGGGCCTGCTGCAGCTCCGCCTTGTTTTCTTTCTTCTCCTTTCCACTTGTAACCCTATATATACTCTTCCCTTGTTTTGTTAAGCTTATGTTCCTCATTATCCACTAAACCCTAGACTACTTTAGGTTAGATTAGATTAGATTATAGTAGATTAGTCCTTAATTACTCTTTAATCCTAGTTTACTCTTGTATTATTGGATCTCTTGAAGAATCCATCCAAGATTGACAACCTTGGTGGAATTATTTGGGTTTTCTTCTATACAAGTGTTCTTCTTTTCATTCTTCACTAGTATGGTATAATCTTCTCTTCCTTTTTACTCTTTATCTTGTTTATTCATCCAAGTTTGAATCTTTGTTCATTGTTATGTTTAATGTTCATAGTTTTCACTAGTATCTTCATGTTTGTTTTTTTTCTTATGTTGATTCCCCTTGTTCTTGTTAGTTGTAGTTTGATTATGTTAGAGTAGTATCTTGCTAGGGTTAGTAGGGTGATTAGGGTGTGAATTGGATGGTTAAGGTATTGTTGGAGATGTTGGTGGAAGATTTGGGTTTCCTCTTGGTTTGATGCATATCACATGTTTGTTGAAATGCTTGAATGACTAGTATGTGCATATGCTTGTTTTCCTTGCTTTTCTCTTGTGGGTGATAGTTTGTTTGTGGGTTTGGTTCCCTCACTACGTAGCGAGAGCCCGGTGAGGACGACCCCTAGGTCGGTCTACGTAGCGAGAGCCCGGATGCGACCTAGGCCACTATAGCGCGCTAGTAACCCCGTTTGTCATGTGTATCGCCGAGATGGGTTTTAGGTGAAACCTCTAGGTCGGTCTACGTAGCGAGAGCCCGGACCACACCTAGATTACCCTACTACTCCCTTCACTCTAGTTCTTCCTCGACCATTCCATTACCCCTTTGACCCCGACCTAATCCTAGCCCGTTTTCCTTATTTGTTTTCATCGTCACCTTAGTCATAGTCAAGCTTCCTCCCCCTCTTATCATTGTTTAGTTTAGTTTAGCTCGTTGACTTAGTCTCGTTTTTAGGCGACCTTAGTCTAGACGCCTCTTACCGTCCCCGTGGATTCGACCCGACTTACCCTAGCTACCCACTAGGTCTAGCCGGTTATATTATTGATCGGTTGGGACGTGACGAATCCCTCCCATCAATTTGGCGCCGTTGCCGGGGATGAGTCTTGTAGGCCTCCAATATGAACTTTTTGGTCCCTCCTTGGTTCTCATGGGCTTCCCATCGATTCTCGGGACTCGGGATCGGGTCTCGGAGGCTCGGGATTGGGTCCCAAGGTCTCGGGGTCGACTCCAAGGCATCGAGTGATCGTTCCTTAACTTCGTTGGCTCCTAAAAGTGTATGTATTGAGTCGGAATCACTCGAACTCTTCATGAATGGTCTCGGGAACCTGAAACGAGCTAAAGGAAGCATAAGTAACCCATAATCCACTCCCAAGGAGCGATTCTACGAGGAAAATGGGACCAAAACACTACGAAATAGGCACTACAAACTACACTTATCAACTCCCCCACACTTAACCCTTGATGGCAGGGATTTGTCACGTCCCCACCGTCAATATAATATAACCAGCTAATCCTAACACGTAGATAGGGTAACTCGGGTAGAATCCACGGGGACGGTAAGAGGGGTCTAGACTAAGGTCGCCTAAATACGAGACTAAGTCAACGAGCTAAACTAAACAAAACCATGATAAGAAGGGGAGAAGACTAAGACTATGACTAAGGAGACGGAGAAAACAAACAAGGAAAACGGGCTAGGATTAGGTCGGGGTCAAAGAGGTAACGGAATGGTCGAGGAAGAACTAAAGTGAAGGGAGTAGTAGGGTAATCTAGGTGAGGTCCGGGCTCTCGCTACGTAGACCGACCTAGAGGTTCCTCCTAAAACCCATCTTGGCGACACATATGGCAAACGGGGTTACTAGCGCGCTGTAGTGGCCTAGGTCGGTCTACGTAGCGAGAGCCCGGATGCGACCTAGGCGACTATAGCGCGCTAGTAACCCTGTTTGCCATGTGTATTGCCAAGATGGGTTTTAGGATGAACCTCTAGGTCGGTCTACGTAGCGAGAGCCCGGAACACACCTAGATTACCCTACTACTCCCTTCACTCTAGTTCTTCCTCGACCATTCCATTACCCCTTTGACCCCGACCTAATCGTAGCCCGTTTTCCTTATTTGTTTTCATCGTCACCTTAGTCGTAGTCTAGCTTCCTCCCCCTCTTATCATTGTTTAGTTTAGTTTAGCTCGTTGACTTAGTCTCGTTTTTAGGCGACCTTAGTCTAGACGCCTCTTACTGTCCCCGTGGATTCGATCCGACTTACCCTAGCTACCCACTAGGTCTAGCCGGTTATATTATTGATCGGTTGGGACGTGATGAATCCCTCCCATCAATTTGGCGCCGTTGCCGGGGACGGTGCTAGTTTGGACTTTGTTTTCCTAGTTACTTTACTTTGTCTTTGTTTTTGTGTTTTTCTTTTTTTCTTTTTGTTCCTTTTGTTTCTTGTGTGTGTGAGGTTTATTTCTCTCTTGTCTAGTGCCCAAAAAGCACTAGACTTCTCACGTTTGTTCTTAGTCTACAGTTTATGCTTAGAGGTGGTGACTATCTTCTTCTTGCAACTTAGAGCCGCTTTAACGGACGGTTGCTAGAGTGAGAGGTTTCCAACCGGGTATGAGCCACGATTTTCGAGCGAGCGTGAGGTGTGATCTAAACTCCACATACTCGGGAGCCGATATGAGCTACTCCTCTTCTTCTATGAACCAAAGCTATGACATGATGACTCCTAATTACTATCAAGCTTCTTGGAGTAATCAAGACTCTAGCGGGTATGATCTTCATGGATATGGAAATGGCTACCAACAAGTGAATGACTATCAATCCTATGATCATGGTGACTATTACTCAAGCTATGATTGTGAACCCACCATGTTCAATCAAGATTCACCTTATGGAAGCCAATTTCCCCAAAACCCACCATATTACCCTCCATCCCAACCACAATATGAACCCCATGACCCACAATACTACCAATCACCTCAACCTCACTATCAACAATATGATGCCCCACCCCTTGGGCATCATCAAGATTTTCAAGAAACTTTACATGACCCCAATGACCACCAAATGCCAAACTTGGAGTTACATCAATCGATGCTTCAAATGCAACAAGAAATGGCCATCCAATCGCAAAAGAATAAGGAACTCTTGGCCCAATTTCCAAGGGAAAACGAGGCGTGGGATACTCGATTAAATGCATTATCGGTTCAAACCGTAATGTTTTTATCCCGAACGTCACAATTAGATGAGGGGTGCCCACTTGAGAAAGGAGAGCAACCTAATCACGAAGCCGCCGATGTAGTTCCCTTTGGAGGAGAAATTTGCATTGAAGAACCTCAATCGTCTACCCAAAAAGAGACGGATGAGGATATGACCCTTGGTGAAGGCAACATTGGTGAGGAGTTGGAGGAGGATAGTGAGTTGGATGGTTTGGTGGAGTTTGTGAAGTTGTTGGGTGAAATTGATGAGCCCAAGTTGCCCATGTCCGAGAATGTGGATAAGCATCAAGAGCCCCTAGCTAGTGAACCAAGCAATGACTTGGAAGAGATTGAAACCGCCGGTAGAAGTTTCGATCCTCTTCTCCAAGATGATATGGGGACGAATGATGAAGATGGGGAACCACAACTTGAGGAAAGTGTGGGGGTGTGCAATGAGGAGATGAGGCTAAAGCCATTTTTTGTGCCTCGTTTCTTGGAAATGAAGCTTGCTTGTGATTGGAGGCGATGCCTAGGGAGGAAGAGGTCGGTTAAGCTCGTAGGATGGATAGACCCCGGAGACAACATTAATGATGACGTTGGGTCTTGGGATTCCTACTTCTTGCCTCCACCTTGGAGGCCGTGGAGGTTAGCTTGGCTCGTTTTCTTGGGCCTTCATTACGATGTCGGTCGTGCATTTGACTTGCTCCTACAAGCCCTTGAGGGCTATGGTTGAAGAAGAGTCCACCATCCTCGGTTTGACGGAGTTCCTAAAGAACCGTCATGTTGTATATTCCCTACCTCTCTTCTCTTTAGTTTTGTGGTTGTAATAGTGTTTATTGTGATTTTTGTTTCTAGGACTCTTTTGTTTTGTGATATTCTTGTTATTTGGATTATTGATGAGCGATGTGAGGGAGGGAATTTGATGTTGTATTTTGAGTTTATTGTGATAGGTGAAGTGAAGATGACTCCTAGAGAGAATTGGTTATCGATAGAGCTTGGATCGTGAGTAAGAGAACGGGTTTTTGAAGCTTAGGATAAGCTTTTGGGTTTCTTGGAAGGCAAGAAGATCGATCCCGACCGGGAAGAAGGCTTCCCGACCGGGAAGGATGTGGCATCCCGACCGGGAAGGAGCCGTCCCGATCGGGATGAGGGTGCATAATCTCAAGCTTACTGGAGTGTCTTCCCGATCGGGAGGAGGGCGTCCCGACCGGGATGGTCCCTTACTCCTCTTTATGCCTATCCTTCGACATTCGAGTCCACCCAGCCATTGTATACCCCCTCCCAACCTCCCAACCTATCCATGCTCATATCATATGACCCTCGCACCTCATTTCCATACCTTCACCTCATTCCTCCTCACTTTAGACCGATATTCACATCAAATCCTACCCTCTCGCACCATTACTACCTCTACCATGCGGTTTTATCATGCTTGAAGAAGGATGACAATGAAGACAACAAGCAAGTGCCTATATTGATCATTGAGACGATGGAGCGAGTGAGTTGCTAACCGGTCGGTATAGCAACTATCCTTTCTTTTCCGTCTTTTATTGCTTGTTTTCCCCTTGTTTATCCCCTTCCCCTTGTACACTTGTGTGTCTTGGTGTCATGGTGGCCTTCGAGGCCTTGGTAGTTGTTGCTCCCGACTCTCGAGGATGTGACTACATCGAAAGTCATTTTCAAAATTCCAAATTTTACAAGTTTTTCACCCATTTTTTTGTTGGATTTAGTCGGATTTAGGCGGAATCTGGGCTAGGTGACTTGATTACACCTAGCCCCCCTCCCATTTCCCTTTATTTCCTTCTTTTATTTCTTCCCCCATCCATATCTTTTTCTCGTCTCGGCCCATGGTGACTTGACTACACCCCGGCCGGACACATTCTACCATTTCTTCACTTTTAGCTTTTATTTTTAGCTTTATTTTCGTAGTTTCTTTTCTTTTTCTTTTGTCTCTCTGCACACTACGATCGAGCATGAGGAAATTACTCGGTTTAAGTGTGGGGGAGCGATACTCTATCGTAATTAGTTTTATTTTCGTAGTTTATTTGAAAATTCTTGAAAAATCCCTAAAAATTTGAAAAATTTTCATAAAAATCAAAAAGATTTTGTTTTGTGTGTTTTCCTTTCGGGTCTTTGTGTCGTATATTTGTTTTGTTGTTTGTGTTTGTCTCCCTTTTTCCTCTTAGGTCGCTTAATCGCCGCTAACTTTGGATAGCTTGTAAGACATCCGGTAACATTTTTTATCCCTTCTCTCCTTTGTCTCTTGCGGAGTTTGGAGAAGATTGTGATGTTGTGTGCTCGGGTGGAGCTTTGTAAAGTTGTGGTTGACTTGGTGGCTTGTTTGGAAGATCGGGGTGGTGTTTGTGTTGTGTACGTGTTCGTTTTGTGTTGTTTTGTTTTGTTGCTTTTGCTTCTTTTTCTTTCGTTCGTTTTCGTCATGTCTTCATTTTGTGTTGTGTTGTGTGTCATGTGTGTAAACCATTTTCGAAAACCTGGTTTAGAGGCTAGTGTGCAAGTGTTTACTTTCTCTTTTTAGTAGTATGAATCGAGTCTTGGACTTTGGTCTAGTAGAATGACCCTAAATCAATGAATTCGTTGGTCTTTTACCTTGAGTCCACCTAACTTACTAGGGATTTACTACGGGATTTGCATTTTGACCATTATGACCACCCACGGTGTGAAAAGGCCTTGGTTACAGAGTCTCGTCCCTTAGGTGACCGTCTTTAGGATCGTTTGATTAGTCCAAGTTTTTCCCTTTTTGTGGGTTTGAAGGGAAGGGCCCGTCCCGACTCACCCATTTCCCTACCTCCTACACACATCCACACAATAAATTGCAATTTGTTGAATTCTCTCTTTCTTGTTACGCTAAGGAATGCCAAAAAAAAGTCAAATCAAGCAAAAGGGGCAAAGAAAAGAAAAAGAAAGAAAAATGAAAGAAAGAAAAGAAATGAAGAAAAACAAAAGGCACAAAAGCCAAAAGAAAAATAGAAAAGAAGATAAAAAGAAGTTGCATGACAAAAAACAAAGCAAATATGCAAATGAAAAGAGAAAATGGCAAAAGAAAGTCGTCTCACAAAAAGATCCTAACCCCACAAAAATAAGTCTTTTTCCGACTTTTGCCGTGAAGAGCCTACCAAAGGACCGAGTCCCTAGGAAGGATGATAGCGGCAAGAGTCGGTCTACCCTCATTTTGCAATATTTCCACCTTTTTACTTGGACTAGTTAGGCGGTTTTTAGACATGGGATGACCCTTTTGGCTCATCGCTAAAGGGGGCGGGGTCTCACTTACCTACAGTGTCGACTAACACCGTGGTTCATCACTTTCAACTCCGCCGATCGTCCCGTAGTACGTTTTTAGAAAGTTAGGAGGACCTAGGTAAGTTACCAACGTTTTTGTTGCTTTGTCGTCATACTATTAGGGTTTAGTTCACCTTGGTTTGTATTGCTAGCTTGGGAACGTTGTCACTTGCCTTGAGTCCTAAACCGGTGTTTCATTCACCTCTTGTTTGAGGGAAGCGGTATTTTCTTTTCTTTTGGATGCAACCGTTTATTAGTTTGTTTGTGTGTTTGTTTGTCTATGTGTTTTGTGTCCGGTTGCATCCACAGTTTTGTCGCAAGACCCCACTTGCCTTGCGGGGTGCACTTTTCCTCTAGGTGCACTCGCGTGAGTTGAAAGGGCGTAGGGTGCGCTAATACCCATTCGGCAAGTATAGTAGTTGGTTTGTGCTTACTCGAGGGCGAGTAAGGGTTAAGTGTGGGGGAGTTGATAAGTGTAGTTTGTAGTGCCTATTTCGTAGTGTTTTGGTCCCATTTACCTTGTGGAATCGCTCCTTGGGAGCGGTTTATGGGTTACTTATGCTTCCTTTAGCTCGTTTCAGGTTCCCGAGACCATTCATGAAGAGTTGGAGCGATTCCGACTCAATACATACACTTTTAGGAGCCAACGAAGCTAAGGAACGATCACTTGATGCCTTGGAGTCGACCCCGAGACCTTGGGACCCAATCCCGAGCCTCCGAGACCCGATCCCGAGTCCCGAGAATCGATGGGAAGCCCATGAGAACCAAGGAGGGACCAAAAAGTTCATATTGGAGGCCCACAAGACTCATCTCCGACGGGTATGGCCTCATCACGTCCGGAATGAAGGAGCAAAACAAGGAGCTACTGTCTGAACTCCCTCCCGACCGAGAGCAGCTTCTCCCGGCCGGGACCGACCCCATCCCGACCGGGACCACCTCGTCTCGGCCGGGACGGGCCTGCTGCAGCTCCGCCTTGTTTTGTTTCTTCTCCTTTCCACTTGTAACCCTATATATACTCTTCCCTTGTTTTGTTAAGCTTATGTTCCTCATTACCCACTAAACCCTAGACTACTTTAGGTTAGATTAGCTTAGATTAGAATAGATTAGTCCTTAATTACTCTTTAATCCTAGTTTACTCTTGTATTATTGGATCTCTTGAAGAATCCATCCAAGATTGACAACCTTGGTGGAATTATTTGGGTTTTCTTCTATACAAGTGTTCTTCTTTTCATTCTTCACTAGTATGGTATAATCTTCTCTTCCTTTTTACTCTTTATCTTGTTTATTCATCCAAGTTTGAATCTTTGTTCATTGTTATGTTTAATGTTCATAGTTTTCACTAATATCTTCATGTTTGTTTTGTTTCTTATGTTGATTCCCCTTGTTCTTGTTAGTTGTAGTTTGATTATGTTAGAGTAATATCTTGCTAGGGTTAGTAGGGTGATTAGGGTGTTAATTGGATGGTTAAGGGATTGTTGGAGATGTTGGTGGAAGATTTGGGTTTCCTCTTGGTTTGATGCACATCACATGTTTGTTGAAATGCTTGAATGACTAGTATGTGCATATGCTTGTTTTCCTTGCTTTTCTCTTGTGGGTGATAGTTTGTTTGTGGGTTTGGTTCCCTCACTACGTAGCAAGAGCCCGGTGAGGACGACCCCTAGGTCGGTCTACGTAGCGAGAGCCTGGGTGCGACCTAGGCCACTATAGCGCGCTATTAACCCCGTTTGTCATGTGTATCGCCGAGATGGGTTTTAGGTGAAACCTCTAGGTCGGTCTACGTAGCGAGAGCCCGGACCACACCTAGATTACCCTACTACTCCCTTCACTCTAGTTCTTCCTCGACCATTTCATTACCCCTTTGACCCCGACCTAATCCTAGCCCGTTTTCCTTATTTGTTTTCATCGTCACCTTAGTCATAGTCTAGCTTCCTCCCCCTCTTATCAATGTTTAGTTTAGTTTAGCTCGTTGACTTAGTCTCGTTTTTAGGCGACCTTAGTCTAGACGCCTCTTACCGTCCCTGTGGATTCGACCCGACTTACCCTAGCTACCCACTAGGTCTAGCCGGTTATATTATTGATCGGTTGGGACTTGACGAATCCCTCCCATCATTGGCATCGTTGCCGGGGATGAGTCTTGTAGGCCTCCAATATGGCGCCGTAAACGTTCTTTCTCTTAATTGCTCGAACATCAGTTCAAACGTTCAATAAGAAAAATAGTATCAACTTTATACAAAAAAGGTTATGCATATAACAAGACACTTTAGACAATAATATCAAAAATGAGGCACCTTGCGGAAACTTTGTTTCATTCTCTCAAACTCCATGTACAATTCTTTGAGAAGAATACTCTTTGACATCTTTAATAGCCTAGAGTCACCAAGCAAAAGAAACCAGACACAATACAAAAAAAACGGTTAAGAAAATAAGATGCATCATATATGACAAAGTAAAACCTCAAGTTTGTTCTTAATGTTCTTTTGCACGATACGCGTACAAAATCAAGACACTTCATCCATGTTAAAGGTAGCAAACACTTCTAGGTAGAATATTCGAAGATAGCGAAATATGCTTACACGCACATTTCTGGGTCTTCTGGTTTGTTATAAACTAAGGAGATATGTAACCTCTGTCCAAATTCATACGCTCGACAACTTCCAGCTCGTTGTACAATGTTTTGCCATGCTACAAAAGAAAGCCCCAAACGCATAGGCCCGACTCCCGGGACTGAGAAGCCCAACTGGGTCCTAGCCGACCCTAGAGGCTGAACCCCCTATCAGACGACCCCCCTTACGGGTATTAATTAACTGACTCATAGAGAGTTCTCTACTGATCGTCATGCTGATGTCATGGGTGACATCACCCTACTATATCCTTTCCCCTATAAATACCCCACTTAGGGTGAGGGGAAAGGGGGCAATTCATTCACACATATTCCTCTCTATTCTCTCTCTACCTCTCTTATGTCCCTAAATATTTATATTCAGTCGTACATTTTACTGACTTGGGCGTCGGAGGCTCCGCCCCGGGGGTTCCCCTGGGTCCGGAGTTCACCTTGCAGGATCACTATCGGCACGCATCCGGAGCCGAGGAGAACCGCGAAGCCCAAGGTCAGGGACCCGTTTCCATACCGGAACAATAATAAATTAAATTATTTATTATAACAAATTATTAAATATGGATAAACGAAAAGTTTGTGATACTTAATAATGTTATCAAATATAAACTTAATAAAAATAAAAATGTACACACATATGTAATTAAACAATTCAAAATTTAATAAGAATAAATTTTACTAAAATACAAAATAAAAAAAAAAAAAAAAAAAAAAACTCATTAATGCATGCGACGTGGCCAAAAGTTAAATGTTGAAGGAAGCCTTTTAACTTTATATATAGATTTGAATGGATGTGATTGATACAAAAATTTGATAATTATTAAGTCTAATACTCGTGGATTTTCTTTTCATTGGGCCCAACATATTTGTTAAATAAAATACAAAGTAGTACATATTTTTATATGGTAATAATCCTAATTCCATAGTTTATTTCTTTACTTTACTTTTTAAAATGATAATCTTATTGTGCATATTTACGAAATATTATTGGTGAGATTCGTAGATTTTCAACAAAATATGAGCTACACACAACTTAATTATAATTATAACTTGGATTTTTGTTGTAATATAATAACAACTTAAAAATATTGTTATATAATAACACTCCCTAATATTTGGGGCCTCAAAAGAAAAAATTAAACCGGGCCACCGAATTATATTTGACGGCCCCGTCTACAACTTTGATTAATCCTTTATAATGCAGTGAATATGAAGAGCTAGAAGCAGTCCCAAGTCCCAACCATGGCTGTCATGGATGGTCCGCTCGAGCCATCCCCATAAATTGGCTCTAATGCCAATGACGTTCCTAAAGATCTTGCCTTTATGAATTTTTTCGGTGTACGTTTCGTCGTCTATTCTTCTTGTATCATGAATTAGCAATGTTGATGCATTTTGCACCGCATATTTTATTTGATCATTTGGAAATGCTTTGCATATTATTTGCATAGAGGTTAGGTTACATACATTAAGCATCTTTATATCGTTGTTGTTGCTCTATGCAATCATCTAATTTCATAACATCAATCAAAGTGACTGTGTGTTACTCCCTCCAATATATACCAAGCTACCCATTTGACTTTTCACGGTCTACGATATGACGTTTGACCACGTTTTGTGGCGTGAATTTGATTCGGTGAGATCTAATTTGTGTTTAATTTTGGTTTATGGCGTGAATTTGAGTGTCCGAGCTTTGATTTTATGTTAAATTATGATTCGTAGTCTGAATTTGAATGTTTGACCTCTAATTTGTGTTGAATTTGATTTGTGGCCTGAATTTGATTGTTTGACCTCTGATTTGCGTTGAATTTGATTTGCGGCGTGAAATTGAGTGTATGATCTTAAATTTTATGTTAGATTATGATTCACAACCTGAATTTGAATGTTTGAGCTCTGATTTGTGATGAATTTTTATTCGTGGCGTGAATTTGACTGTTTGAGCTCTGATTTGTCTTGTATTTTGATCTGTGGCGTGAATTTGAGTGTGTGAGCTTTGTTATTATGTTTCTATGGCGTTAATTTGAGTGTTCGACCTGCGAGCTGTAGCCTGTAGGTATGAATGTATGATCCAATTGTTAATTTCATTTGTTTCGGAGCTTGATTAGTTAGGATTCATAGCCTGATTTTGATTGGTGGGGCTCTGATTTCTGCTGAATTTTGATTTGTGGTGTGAATTTGATTGTTTGAGCTCTAATTTGTGCTAAATTATGATTCATGGTATGAATTTGAGTGTTTGAGCTTTAAATTGTGTCAAGTTACACGAGTTTGTGTGTTTGACCTGGGATTTGTGTAAAAAATTATAATTTATTCTCAGTGATACTTGCACTCGTGCTTGTAGGTATGTGATCGAGTTTTTTGTTGTATGTTGGGGAAGTTTTTGAGCTGGATTAGCGACAGTGCTTGGCGTGAATTTGATTGTTTCTGAGCTTTGATTTGTGTTAATTTATGATTCATGGCGTGATTTTGATTGTTTTGAGCTTTAGTTTTTGTTAAATTATGATTTATGGGGTGACTTTGATAGTTTGGTACAAGATCCTACCTGGATCTGTGATCCAATCTCAGATATCTTGTTCTGTTCATGAAAATATTCTTGATCTCTGCAAGTTCAGTTATTTTTCCCTCCATATATTTCTTTTTGTTCGGCAAAAATTATCGGTTTGCTTGCTTTTTTAGGATGGCAAAACATTGTACAACGAGCTGGAAGTTGTCGAGCGTATGAATTTGGACAGAGGTTACATATCTCCTTAGTTTATAACAAACCAGAAGACCCAGAAATGTGCGTGTAAGCATATTTCGCTATCTTCGAATATTCTACCTAGAAGTGTTTGATACCTTTAACATGGATGAAGTGTCTTGATTTTGTACGCGTATCGTGCAAAAGAACATTAAGAACAAACTTGAGGTTTTACTTTGTCATATATGATGCATCTTATTTTCTTAACCGTTTTTTTTGTATTGTGTCTGGTTTCTTTTGCTTGGTGACTCTAGGCTATTAAAGATGTCAAAGAGTATTCTTCTCAAAGAATTGTACATGGAGTTTGAGAGAATGAAACAAAGTTTCCGCAACGTGCCTCATTTTTGATATTATTGTCTAAAGTGTCTTGTTATATGCATAACCTTTTTTGTATAAAGATGATACTATTTTTCTTATTGAACGTTTGAACTGATGTTCGAGCAGTTAAGAGAAAGAACGGTGTTTATGTGTCACACGAAAGATATGTTGAAGAAGAAGCCGACAAGAAGATTAGTGATATTGAAGATAAGCTTCATGAAGGAGTACTGACTTGTATAGGAACTTTAACAAGAGCTAGGATAAAGCTTTAATTTGGGTGCTGATAGGGGAGAAAATGGAAACATCAATAAATATTGCTTATTGTTAGTGTTGATTGAGTGATATCTTCGTATATTGTGTCATCTATGAGAAAACAGTTGTAGTGTCAGTGGCTTTATATAATACTCATAATACTCCGTATTCAAGATGAATCATAAATTTAATTTTTTTTGGCAGCGTGCAACTTAATCAACAATGACATGAAGCAGTTCATCATCACTTCTGAAAGAGATGATATTAGAGAAGTCGAAGAGAGGGTAAGAAGACCTGGTTTTTTTGGCAGTTCTTTATCTTGTTTAAAGTATCGAGATCTGTAGAAACGAGGATTACTACCTTTCCCCTGCCCAAAGGTCATTTTTTTGTTGCTTGCTTTTACTGTTTTGCAGCCGGCTACGAGTTTGAGGCCTTTGAAGGAACAATCAAGGTATTGGGGAGATGAGGTTAGTTCTTTCTAACTATTTGATTCGTCTTATTCTAATTATTTGACCCGTATAGCTCAATTTCGTGTTTTACTGCATTTGTGAGTATTTGGATTAGGTTAATGTGATGCAGTTTCTCATATACTGCATTCCTCCAGTTCTTGATGATTTCGTGCTCAAATTTAAGTTATTGCAATTCCGAGGATTTGAAATAGGTTTATGCAATATATTTCGCCACTTTGTGAAAATTTCATGCTCAATTCTATGTTTTATTACAATTGTGAGGACTTGAATTAGTTTGATGCAATTATACTTAGGCCCTGTTCTTATGAAAGGGAGCTGGTAAATGGAAGGGATGAAGTGAATTTAAATGAAAGGGGCTTAACATCAATTAACTTAATGGGATTGAATTGACTAAGACAAACTAAAATTAATGAGACTAAACCTAACTAAACTAAACTGAATATGTGAGAACTTAATTGAATGAAGCTAAACTTAAATCAACTCGATAAGGATGAACTTAATTGAACCAAGCTGGAAATAAACTTGGAAGAAAACGATAAGCACTTGAATATAATCCCCAATTTCATGTTTACTGTAACTGCGAGCACTTGAATTAGTCATGTAATTTATTTACTCTGGATTTATTTGTTCGTTAAAAGTTTCATGCTTTGCAATTGCAAGGATTTGCCTTAGTTTGCCTTTTGAATTTTGTAGTCAAGTGAAGTCACTTAATGTAGTCGAGTTTTGTCTCAAAGACTCATTTACGTGGACGACAAACTGATAGAAGACATCATCATATTTGCACCATTTTAGAAAGTACTCCCTCTGTATCTATATGTTCCTCCTCTTTGTTTAATATATGGGACGAATATATAGATACGGAGGGAGTACTTTATTTGCTCATTGGATTTTAGGGTAATCATATCACTAGGTTAATACCCGTGCAAAGTTGCACGAGTATATATAAAAGACTTAAGTAGGCAATCATGTTTGGATATTGTTCCGGTCAAGGAAACAATTAACCCGACTTCGGATTCGGGTCGTGTATTTGGAATGTCAATGAGTTACGGATCATCCGATTTCCTTTAGCCTCTCCTTCTCCCACTTCTATGATCAGACCTTCCCGGCGGAGCGGGCCTGCTCCCTGCACAATGAACGCACAGGGCCTCGGAGGTTATCCGAGGGAACCCTCTCTGATGCCTAAGTCAGCATGTGAAATGCCTTAATGGACCTAGTTCGTGAGGAGCTAGGTGGCGTTTTTAGGAGTGAGAGTCAAGAGATAGAAAATCCAACCCCTTTCAAGTGGGAAATGGATAGGTATTTATACCTTCCCACAAGAGAGAGGAGGAGAGGGAAAAGAGTGGGAGAATGGGTGGTTGGCAGAGTGACACGTGTATCTGTTTCGTCCACCCATTCCCCTTTACCTTAGGCGAAATGACGAAGGGGCCCCTGGTAACCCCTGCCCTGTTTGGGGGAGAGGTCACCTAGAGACCGGCGAGCAGGGGGACTTTGCAGGCCCTTCCTGGTAGGCCGCGTCGGCCTGCTGGGCATGCGACTTGCCTGAAGCTACCCCTTTAGGGAAATCCTGTTGTCCCATCCTGGCAGCCTGCTGGGCAGGCTCTTTGGTTCCTCAGGTCGGGTCGTTATGGGGCCTCCTAGGCGGGCGACCCGGCGCAGGCTCTCGACCCTCATCAATTGGCCCTCACCGGCTGGGGGGAAGTAAGGCTTCTCCTTAGCAGGTGAACTCTTGATGGTGGGGAGTTGACTTGTGGCTTCACCACTGCATTTAATGCGTTTGCGTATTCCCGAGGGAGGAGGCTCTACTGTATTGGGCATGCCAAGAGTTTAGTTGTCTTTTGGTCATGATTGCTTTTTACACTCAGTGGATTTTTGGGCAGCGTGCTGGTTTGCTGATTGGATGTGCCCCCTGTCAAGGTGGTTGGAGCGCCATTTAATGCCCTGGCCTCCCTTTTTGTATAAATTGCGGCCTTTTCTACCATTCTGCTACCATATCTTCGCTTTCCTTCTTTTTTATCTTTTTCAAAGAACCATGTCTTGGGTTAAGAAAACAGTTATTCGCAATGGAATTCGTACTGTGAGCTTCCTCTTCAAGGGGTTCTGGAGGCTAAGGTATGCCAGGGCAGCCCTTCTGGCCCTGCGCCGAAGCCGGCGTTCGCACCCTCGCCCTCGCCAGAATGCTAGGAGGGTTTCTGCCAGGGCAGGCAAACGTCCCATCAAATCCTCGCCTTCAGTTGGCTCCCAGTTCAAGCGTTGCCTCCAAGGCGGGGGCTGTTACGACAGGGGATGCCACGAGTGCTTTCTTTGGCTCCATCCGGAACAATTCGACCTCAGCTGTCCTGAGCTGAACTCTTCTTCGGAGTCAGGCCCCTCTTCTCCTCTGGCGAGGAGAGTGGGCTGTGGCTCTTGTGATGACAATCAGACAATCCCTTATGGAAGGGACTGGGACATCAGCAGCCGAGACTCTGGGGATAGCGAAGGCACGGGCTACTCTTCTAACAGGGATGAGGACGAGCTTCCAGACGATCCTTTCAAGGATTCCAGTGACTGGGATTGGGGGTCTGACGTAGGAGGTCAGGATAGCTATGGGGATTATTCCCCGGACATAGATGATGACTAGGCCTGCTCACAAGGTGCAGGCGCGGTGAGCCAGAAATTTGGGCTCCTTTTGTACTTTTTGTCTGTCATGTATGGGATGTAACTTGCCCGTTTTTTGGGTTTTCTCCAAATTAATGAAAAATCAGGCGGTTTGTTTATGTGTGGCGTTTTTTATTATTTGTTATTATTTATTTTTTGTTTTGATTATTATTGGAATGAAGGGAGGACGTCACAGGGCGATTAATCCACTGACACCCTTTTGTCTTCTCGAGGCTACCCTTGGGAAGTTACAAGGGGCTGACTTTTGAGAACACGACACGTGGAAAGTAGTCCTCGGGCGGGTTTCTGAGGGTTGGCGACTCTTCGTCTACCTTCCCTTCTATAAAAGCAATCCGCCATTCATACTTCTTCTTTTTCCAAACTCTTTTCCTTTCTTCTGCAAATCTTTGAGAGAATTCGAGCCTTTTCTCGCACCTTCATATTTCTGGGAAACTTACTTGGGCTTTTCTTCTCAAGTTTTCGTCCAGTCAGCAGTCCATCTTAGGTTAGACTTCTAATTTCAAGTTCTTGCTCCCTTTCTTTCGATTTCTTTGCTTTTTGTTCTTCTTAGATTACTATGTCGAGAACCCGCGCTCGCATCCTGCCGTTTACCGATCCGTTGGTTGAGGGGACGGAGGATGGGGAGGAGCGTAGGGAAAATCTTGCCTCCTCATCTAGGGGAGTTGGCCCTAGGATAGTTGAGGAGGGACATTCGGGGGACAGTGGAGGTGGCAAGTCTCCTGAACCTACCCCCTATGACGTCGTTGAATCGGACGACGAGGCGCTGGAGATTGATCCCTCCAGTACTTCCGGTCCCCTTATTCCCCGGGAAAAGGGTAGAACTTATTATCTAGACATGGCCAAATACCACGTTCCCCTGGGGACCTACCCTGAACCTAAAAACCGGGATTTGATTCTTGCGAAAAATGTTGCCCGCGCGATTGAACGGTTTTACAATTTTGGGGATGTGATAAGTGTGGTTTGTAGTGCCTATTTCATAGTGTTCTGGTACCATTTTCCTTGTGGAATCGCTCCTTGGGAGCGGTTTATGGGCTTCTTATGCTTCCTTTAGTTCGTTTCAGTTTCCCGAGACCGATTTGGAAGAGTTGGAGCGATTCCGACTCGATACATACACATTTTGGAGCCAACGGAGTAAAGGAACGATGACTCGATGCCTTGGAATCGACCCCGAGACCTTGGGACCCAATCCCGAGCCTCCGAGACCCGGTCCCGAGTCCCGAGCCTCCGAGACCCGATCTCGAGTCCCGAGAATCGATGAGAAACCCATGAGAAGCAAGGAGGGACCGAAAGAAGCTTAAAGGAGGCCTACAAGGCTCAACCGGTTCCGGTTGAGCTCAACCGGAACCGGTTGAGGTGCACAAAAGACAGGTGTTCTGTGAAGGGTCCATCCGGAACGGGACCAACTCATCCCGAACGGGATGAGCCCTTTTCAGGCCGCACTCCTTTCTTTCTTCTCATTTCCACTTGTAACCCTATATATACTCTTCCCTTGTTTTTTTAATGTTATGAACTTCATATTAGACTAAACCCTAGATTATTTTAGCATAGATTAGCATAGATTAGTGTAGATTAGTCTTTAGATTATCGTTAATCCTAGATTAATACTTGTTATTTGGGAATTCCTCAAGATCTTCACCAAGCTTGACAAACTTGGATGTTTGTTTTGGGTTCTTCCATTTATGCAAGTTTTCTTCTTCCTTTCATCTTCTAGTTTGGTATAATCTCTTTTCCTTTCTCTTGTTTATTGTTTTAATAATCAAGTTTGAACCTTTGTTGTTTGGATTGTTCATAGTTCAAAGTTCTTGTTAGTTTCATTATGTTTGTTTTGATTGTTGTTTTGGTTCATCTTATTAGTGTTAGTTTTAGTATAGATATGTTAGAGTAGTATCTTGCTAGGGTTAGTAGGGTGATTAGGGTGTTAATTGGATGATTAAGGGTTTGTTGGAGATGTTGGTGGAAGATTTGGGTTTCCTCTTGGTTTGGTGCATATCACATGTTTGTTGAAATGCTTGATTGACGAAGTATGTGCGAATGCTTGTTTTTCTTGCCTTTCTCTTGGTGGTGATAGTTGTTTGTGGGTTTGGTTCCCTCACTAAGTTGCGAGAGCTCGATGAGGACGACCCCTAGGTCGGTCTAAGTTGCGAGAGCCCGGATTCGACCTAGGCCTATAGCGTGCTAGTAACCCCGTTTGTCATGTGTATCGCCGAGACGGGTTTTAGGTGAAACCTCTAGGTGGGTCTAAGTTGGGAGAGCCCGGGCATTACCTAGATTACCCTACTACCTCATTCACTCTGACTCTTCCTTGACCATTCCATTACCCCTTTGACCCCGACCTAATCCTAGCCCGTTTTCCTTTGTTTGATTTCTTGCCTTAGACCTAGCTTAGTACTAGTCTCCCCCTCCTTAGAATAGCTTGTCTCGAACCTAGTCCTAGACCGTAGCATACCCTAGTCCGACCTCCCGTCCCTGTGGATTCGACCCGACTTACCCTAGCTACCCTAGTTAGGTTTTGCCGGTTTTATTTGACGGTTGGGATCCACGACAAATCCCACCCATCAAATTGGCGCCGTTGCCGGGGACGGCGTAGTTTAGACTTTTGTTTGCTTAGTTGTGGACTTTGTTCTTGACTTTTGTGTTCTCTTCTCCTTGTGTATCTCCGTTTTTCTTCTTGTGTGCTACTCTCCCTTCCTAGTGCCTCACAAGCACTAGGATACTAACGTTTTCTCAAGTGCTTCTAGCTCATCCTAGGTACCAAAGCAACGTTATGGACATGGGGCGTCCAAGCTACCATCAATCATCACGGGACAACTTTGGGGCAAATGGCCAAGTCCCGAGATTTCACCAACCATATCAACCTCATCAACAATCTTATGAACGCCCTCCTTACGGTTACCAAGAAAGTTGTCAAGGATCGTTCCCACATCCTAACAACTACCAAACACCCTCACATAACCCACAACCAAATATCCTTGAGACTTGTCGAATGTTGGCCCAAACACAAGGGAGCCAACATGAGATGATGATGTTATTGCAAAAGGGTCAACAATTGATGTTGACTCAAATAAAAGGGATTGAAAGGGAGCTCAAGGCCCTAATAGGAGTGCAAGATGCGCGCATCAATGCATTCATGGCTCATATCACGATGTTGGCCGCTCGAGATCCACTACATGTTGAGGAAGGTTCATTTGGGCATGAAGGTCGGGTGTCTCAACCCAATCTTGAAGCTACAAATGAAGAAGAGGGGGTCGATCAAGAGACCATTGTCGAGGAAGATAGGGGAAGAGTAGAGGAAGTTGAAGCTTCAAGGGTCGACAATGAGGAGGGAGTTGAACATGATTATCAAGATAACTCTTGGGGAGCCAATGTATTGGCTATAAAGTTGGATTTGTTTGATTTTCTTCGTGATGAACCAAATGGTGACAATCCAAACCCAAGTGAAGAGATCACCCCTCATGACCATTTTGACAAGGTGAGTGAAAAGGAGCGCAATACTTGGGAAAAAGAAGTAGACGCCTTGGAACTTGCCTTGTATGGGGAATTGGAGGATCCTAAAGCCTCCAATGAAGAAAACTTGATGCTTTCTCCTCCTCTAACGCACTCGATGTCTAGCCCTTTGTCTTGTAAGACGGTTGGTGAAGAGGATCCTTGTCGGGCGGTGGAAAAGACCTCCACTCTCGACCCCGTAGAAGAAGCGACACCCCTAGGGTGTGATCTCCCACATCATGACACCGAGCACGATTCTAGACCACTATACCTACCGGATGGTCATAAGAGTCGTAGCTATGTTGGTTCCGAAGACCCGGAAGATCACGAGAACCCCGAGCTCAATGAAGATGATCGCTTCTTCCCTCCGACTTGGAAACTTTTGGGAGTGGCTAGGCACGGCCATGTGAGCTTAAATGAAGATGTTGCTAAGGCATTTGACTTACTACTCCGAGCTCTTGATGGCTATGGAGGCGTTGTTGGTGAGAGTATTTAGTGTAAATATCTCTTTTTCTTTTCTTTTGTGCTTGTATTTGTGTTTATGTTTGTATAGTTTGGTTTCTAGGGTTGTTAGTTTTTGTGAAATTCTTGTTTATTTGGATTTTTGATGAGCGATGTGAGGGAGGGAATTTGATGTTGTATTTGAGTTCATTGTGATAGGTGTGAAGAAAAGGTGATTCCTAGAGGAGAGTAGATAATGATAGAGCATGGATCGTGAGTTTGGAAGTCGGTTTTTGAAGCTTCGGTGAAGTTTTTGGGGTTTTGGAGGTCAAGAAGACCCATCCCGGGCGGGAAGGGAGCTTCCCGATCGGGAAGGATATGCCATCCCGACCAAGAAGAAGTCGTCCCGATCGGGATGGAGGTGCAAAAATTGGAGCTTGCTGGAGTGCCGTCCCGACCGGGAAGGGAGCTTCCCGATCGGGACGGGTGTGTCATCCCGATCGGGACCATCCATCCCGACCGGGATGGTCTCTTTTCTCCTCTTTTGGCCTCTTCTTTGACATTTGAGCCCACCCAACCATTGTATACCCCCACCCAACCTCCCTACCCATCCTTGCTCATGTCATATGACCGTTCCACTTCATTTACATACCCTCACCTCATTTCTCTTTCCTTTACACCGAGTTTCACATCGAATCCTACCCCCCTCGCACCATTACTACCTCTACCGTGCGGGCTTATCGAGATTGAAGCGGCATAGCAATGATGAAGACAAGAAAGTACCTATATTGATCTATGAGACGATGGTGAGAGTGAGTTGCTAACCTATGGTACGGCAACTATCCTTTCTTTTCCGTCTCTTATTGCTTGTTTTCCTTTGTTTACTCCCCTTCCCCTTGTACACTTTCGTGTCATGGTGTCATGGTGGCCTTCGAGGCCTTGGTATATGTTGCTCCCGACTCTCGATGATGTGACTACATCGAGAGTCATTTTCAAAATCCTAATTTTACAAGTTTTTCACTTCTTTTTTGAGGATTTGGTCGGATTTAGGTGGAATCCGGGCTAGGTGACTTGATTACACCTAGCCCTCCCCTCCCATTTCCTTTTATTTCCTTCTTTTTATTTTTCTTCCCCCTTCCACATCTTTTCTCGTCTCGGCCCATGGTGACTTGACTACACCCCGGCCGGACACCTTCTACCCTTTTCTTCACCTTATTTTTGATTTTTAGCTTTATTTTCGTTGTTTCTTTTGTCTCTCCGCACCCTACGATCGAGCATGAGGACATGGCTCGGTTTAAGTGTGGGGGAGCGATATTCTAGTATAGTTTAGTTTATTTTTGTAGTTTTTCGAAAAAATCATCAAAAACCCTAAAAATTTGAAAAATTTCACAAAAATCAAAAAGATTTTCTTTTTGTGTGTTTTTCTTTTGTGTCGTATTTTTTTTGTTTTGTTGTGCGTGTTTTGCCTCCCTTTTTTCTTATAGGTCGCTTAATCACCGCTAGCTTTGGAGAGCTTTCAAGACACCCGGTAACATCTTTTCAACCCTTTTTACTCTTTGTTTCTTGTGGAGTTTGGAGGAGATATGTGTTGTGGTGTGCTTGGGTGGAGCTTTGTAAAGTTTGTGGATGATTGGTTGCTCATTTGGAAGTTCGGGGTGGTGTTTGTTTTGTTTATGTGTTTGTTTTATTTTGTTTTTGTTTTGTTGCTTTTGTTTCTTTTCCTCTCGTTTTCGTCATGTCTTTGTTTTATGTTGTGTTGTGTGTCGTGTGTGTAAACGGTTTTCGAAAACCCGGTTTAGAGGCTAGTGTGCAAGTGTCTACTTTCCCTTCCTAGTAATGTAAATCGAGTCTTGGACTTTAGTCTAGTAGAATGACCCTAAATCAATGATTTCGTTGGTCCTTTACCTTGAGTCCACCTAGCTTACTAGGGATTTACTACGGGATTTGCATTTTGACCATTATGACCACCCACGGTGTGAAAAGGCCTTGGTTACCGAGTCTCGTCCCTTAGGTGACCATGTTTAAGATCGTTTGATTAGTCGAAGTTCTCCCCTTTTTGTGGGTTTGAAGGGAAATCGCGACCCCCGACTCACCCATTCCCCTACCTCCCACACATATCCACACAATAATTTGCAACTTGTTGAATTCTCTCTTTCTTAATTATCAAAAGGTG
Source organism: Agrostemma githago (assembly GCA_958450325.1). NCBI lineage: Eukaryota > Viridiplantae > Streptophyta > Magnoliopsida > Caryophyllales > Caryophyllaceae > Agrostemma > Agrostemma githago. The sequence continues at coordinate 37,083,271 of OY288261.1, forward strand.
CCAAAAAGCCAAATCGTGCCAAAAAGGGCAAAGAAAAGAAAAGAAAGAAAAGAATGAAGAAAAAGAAAAGGCACAAAAGCCAAAAAGAAAATAGAAAAGAAGAAAAAGAAATGGCATGGCAACAAAAAAATCAAAACGTTGAAAAGAAAGAAAAGTGCCAAAAGAAAATCATCTCACAAAAAAGATCCTAACCCCACAAAAATAAGCCTTTTTCCGACTTTTGCCGTGAAGAGCCTACCAAAGGACCGAGTCCCTAGGAAGGATGATAGCGGCATTAGTCGGTCTTCCCTCATTTTGCAATATTTCCACCTTTTTACTTGGACTAGTTAGGCGGTTTTTAGACATGGGATGACCCTCTTGGCTCATCGCTAAAGGGGGCGGGGTCTCACTTACCTACAGTGTCGACTAACACCGTGGTTCATCACTTTCCACTCCGCCGATCGTCCCGTAGTACGTTTTTAGAAAGTTAGGAGGACCTAGGTATGTTACCAACGTTTTTGTTGCTTTGTCGTCATACTATTAGGGTTTAGTTCACCTTGGTTTGTATTGCTAGCTTGGGAACGTTGTCACTTGCCTTGAGTCCTAAACCGGTGTCTTTTCATTCACCGCTTTTTGAGGGAAGCGGTATTTGTTTTCTTTTGGGTGCAACCGATTATGTGTTTGTTTGTGTGTTTGTTTGTTTGTGTGTTTTGTGTCCGGTTGCATCCACAGTTTTGTCGCAAGACCCGACTTGCCTTGCGAAGTGCACTTTTCCTCTAAGTGTACTCGCGTGAGTTGAAAGGGCGTAGGGTGCGCTAATACCCACTCGGCTAGTTTAGTATTTAGTATGGGCTTACTCGAGGGCGAGTAAGGGTTAAGTGTGGGGGTGTTGATAAGTGTGGTTTGTAGTGCCTATTTCGTAGTGTTTTGGTCCCATTTTCCTTGTGGAATCGCTCCTTGGGAGCGGTTTATGGGCTTCTTATGCTTCCTTTAGTTCGTTTCAGGTTCCCGAGACCGATTTGGAAGAGTTGGAGCGATTCCGACTCGATACATACACATTTTGGAGCCAACGGAGTAAAGGAACGACGACTCGATGCCTTGGAATCGACCCCGAGACCTTGGGACCCAATCCCGAGCCTCCGAGACCCGGTCCCGAGTCCCGAGCCTCCGAGACCCGATCCCGAGTCCCGAGCCTCCGAGACCCGATCCCGAGTCCCGAGCCTCCGAGACCCGATCCCGAGTCCCGAGAATCGATGAGAAACCCTCGAGAAGCAAGGAGGGACCGAAAGAAGCTTAAATGAGGCCTACAAGGCTCAACCGGAACCGGTTAAGGTGCACAAAAGAGAGGTGTTCTGTGAAGGGTCCATCCGGAACGGGACCAACTCATCCCGAACGGGATGAGCCTTTTTCAGGCCACACTCCTTTCTTTCTTCTCCTTTCCACTTGTAACCCTATATATACTCTTCCCTTGTTTTGTTAATGTTATGAACTTCATATTAGACTAAACCCTAGATTATTTTAGCATAGATTAGTGTAGATTAGTCTTTAGATTATCGTTAATCCTAGATTAATACTTGTAATTTGGGAATTCCTCAAGATCTTCACCAAGCTTGACAAACTTGGATGTTTGTTTTGGGTTCTTCCATTTATGCAAGTTTTCTTCTTCCTTTCATCTTCTAGTTTGGTATAATCTCTTTTCCTTTCTCTTGTTTATTGTTTTATTAATCAAGTTTGAATCTTTGTTGTTTGGATTGTTCATAGTTCATAGTTCTTGTTAGTTTCATTATGTTTGTTTTGATTGTTGTTTTGGTTCATCTTATTAGTGTTAGTTTTAGTATAGATATGTTAGAGTAGTATCTTGCTAGGGTTAGTAGGGTGATTAGGGTGTTAATTGGATGATTAAGGGTTTGTTGGAGATGTTGGTGGAAGATTTGGGTTTCCTCTTGGTTTGGTGCACATCACATGTTTGTTGAAATGCTTGATTGACTAAGTATGTGCGAATGCTTGTTTTTCTTGCCTTTCTCTTGGTGGTGATAGTTGTTTGTGGGTTCGGTTCCCTCACTAAGTTGCGAGAGCCCGGTGAGGACGACCCCTAGGTCGGTCAAAGTTGCGAGAGCCCGGATTCGACCTAGGCCTATAGCGTGCTAGTAACCCCGTTTGTCATGTGTATCGCCGAGACGGGTTTTAGGTGAAACCTCTAGGTGGGTCTAAGTTGCGAGAGCCCGGGCATTACCTAGATTACCCTACTACCTCATTCACTCTGACTCTTCCTTGACCATTCCATTACCCCTTTGACCCCGACCTAATCCTAGCCCGTTTTCCTTTGTTTGATTTCTTGCCTTAGACCTAGCTTAGTACTAGTCTCCCCCTCCTTAGAATAGCTTGTCTCGAACCTAGTCCTAGACCGTAGCATACCCTAGTCCGACCTCCCGTCCCTGTGGATTCGACCCGACTTACCCTAGCTACCCTAGTTAGGTTTTGCCGGTTTTATTTGACGGTTGGGATCCACGACAAATCCCACCCATCAGGATGGGTATACAATTGTCGTCCCCGGTGAAAAAGACACCGTATGCTGCCCTCCTGATGGCTGCATAGCGGTTTACCACAAATGTTTTGAATTCGGCCTGCGTTTTCCCCTTCATCCTTTCCTGGAAGAGGCCTTCAGGCGGATGAATGTAGCCATAGCTCAACTGACTGCCATGGCCGTTCGGTCACTGATATCGTATGTTTGGACCTGCCTGTTTCACTACGCCGAGCCTTCTATTGATGCTCTGCGGTTTATGGCCGGTTTGCACATGGTTCCCTCCGGGAGCGAGGGTTCCCCTGGGTACTGGTCTCTCCTGAGACAGAAAGGCCATACCCTGGTGTGGCCACCTATGGACAGCCTGAGGGATTGGAAGAACAACTTTCTTTACGTGCACAGTGCCGACGGGTGGAGGATTCCTCGGCATTTCAGGAATCACGTCCACACCAGGCTAGAGACCCGCCTGGAGTACCATCCTGGTGTTGGGGGGAAGGCTTTGGAGGTGAAGCTGAGCAAGAAAGATGATGACTTGGTCAAAAAATTCGCGGCTCACACTGATAAATCAGGGGTTTATGGTCCCAGTTTTTGGCTTCCTCATGCGGAGCTTATTGCTACTGATAGATATCTGACCCGAGTGGGTTTGAACCCTGGCTTAAATAAAGGTAGTTCAGGGGCTTCGCTGGTTTCTCTTTATCCCCTTCCCCCTTTCTCGATGGTTTTCTAACCGATCATTTCTTTTCCCTGCAGACCTTGCTACCTGCCTCTGGACGAAGAGGGAGGTAAGGCATTTGGGTTTAACTGAAGAACTTGTTGTTGTCCAGAAGCGGCCTTCCCTTCCTCCCGATTTTAAGAAAGGTGAGAAGAACCTGATGAAGAACTTAAAGGGCCTCTCGTTCAGCAGGCCTAGGCTTCCTGCTCCCCCCAAATCGACGCCTGCGAAACCGGAGGCCTCTGAGGCTACCCCTCCTGTTGTGGAAAAGGTGGCTGCCTCTGAGGCCACCCCACCCCCTGTCAGTAAGCAGGGGGGGTCCTCTGCAGGGGTCCAGACTTCTTTGGGACCGCAACCTGTCGGTTCTGAGGAGACTGGGGAAAGTACTCCTCGGGAGCTGGTCATGAAGAGGAGCAGGGAACCTTTAACTGCAGATCACGTGGTAGACCTGGAGGCTGACACGCCTGACCCGAAACGTTTTGCTCGGGGGGTCCCAGGTACCCTCTTCTCTGAGGAAAATACTGAGTTTCTTTATACCGCCGGTGACAGCCAGGATGTTTCTGCCTTACTCTCTGATTCCGGGGCCGTTCTAGCGGATCACCTTATCAAGACTGCCAACCCAGGCCCGGATTTAGATGGACCCACCATTTTCCCTCACAAAATTGGCCCCCGCGTAAATGGATGAGAGGGATTATCATAGCAATCGTATAATACGCTCCAATTTCAATATTCTAAATAAGTTTTTTTTTCATTAGTAAGTATACTATCAATATATATATATATATATATATATATATACTACTAAGTATTTAATCTTCTGATATCCATTATTTTTTTAAATTCATATTGGTATACCCGTCCATTGTTATTTTAATCTGCATAGTTCTTTTATTTACACTTGTCCAAGTTTGCACGGGTATTAACCTAGATTTAATGTATGTTCGATTATTAAGATAAAAAGAATTTAAATCGCAATTAACATAATAAATTGTTTTGTGAACATATTTATATCGATGATGCTTTCAAATGTTTTAACCTATGATAAATTATATTCCGTGAAAATATTGTAAACTTGTTTCTTTGACGTTTTAACAAATGTACATACAAAAATATCTTATTAAAATGAAACTTTTGATTAATACGTATTATTATATTAGATTAATGGTTATTATAAATTTTATGATATTTATATTATACAATATCGATTAATATGGAAAGTGGAATGATTTAGGAAGGTGCATTTTGGCGTCTAAAAATCATGCTTTGATTTCTGTTTTATTATAGGGTTATTTCATGACAATAATACCAACTATAAGGGGCCTTCTTACAATAATCTCAACTATACGTAATCTCGTTTTAATATGAACTATGTTTTCATTAATTTCGTTTCGCTATGGACAAACTTATGACCTGCTATTACCGGTAATAGTGACCGGTTGTGACTTTCTAGGGTCCTTGACTGTTCCATCGTCGTTCATGAAAGCCAAAACAGCAAGAAAATTAAAGCATTTTTTCATGGCTTCTATAATACTAATCGTAAGAAAAAAAATGGAAGATGAATTTTGGGAAGATTCAAAAAAATTTAACCAATAGCCGAAACGGAAGAGGAAGGTTCAACCCGTTTTATAGGTAACCGGTCACCTATATCAATGGGGGATTAATGAAGGCATAGTTCATATTAAAACGAGATTACGTATAGTTGGGAATATTCTAAGAAGCCCCCTTATAGTTGGTATTATTGTCATGAAATAACCCTTTATTATATAGTATAGATTAGCTAATGATTAGTATATATAGTTATCTAATTTGTAGGTCGGTTAGCTTATAATCACCAGTCAAAATCACAGTTTATCTAATTACATTAGTACCTTTTTTGTATATATAAAAGAGATTATTACTGACTAATGTGATTTTACAGCCTTTTAAGAGTCTACCTTAGACCATGTTTATCCCTTGGTGTTCTTCACCAAGGTCTAACCCATATTATATTCTTCTTTATTTATAACCTAACTTATCAAACCCACACTAACTTTCCTACCTTTATTCACACCGCCTCTCACCATGGTCTTACACATATTATTTTTTATTATTTTTTCCATCTAAATTTAATCATTTTATTGAACAATCAATATTTATTTTACGAAGTTAGTTATATTTACGTTAATGGAAAATATTACTTTTTAAGAATTTACATTTTTATTATTTTTTAAAATGCATAATTTTTTATATATAAAAAATGAGACAAATATATAAGTAGCTAATTACGGTTGCCAAATTACACTATTACTCAACTTAATTAATTCGATTCCATAGAGGATACTAGAACTTAAAAGTACATTTAAAACTTAAAAGTACAAATTTAAAAAAGTTTTGTCCATATTTTGAGTTTTTTTGAAGATAAAAGAAATTAATTAATAAGGGAGAAAATAAAAAAAAAAAAAAATTGGAGTAAAAGTATGTCAAAATTGGTCTCCATTCATAGACCATGAAAAAATATGAATATTGGTGAATTTTTTATTTTATTTTTTTAAAGTATGTTTTAAAATATATTCATTTCAAAGTTTATAACAAATACAAAAAATAGAATCAATTAGAAAATGCCAAGTGTGATGGTGAAATATAAGGTGGGAGAGGTCCAATTTAGACCAAATGTTAAACAAAATAGGTTTGGGTCCAAATTTTTTATTATTACTTTACCTTTCACCCTTCACCTCCACCTTTTTTTCCACCTCCATTAATCATAGTCTTAGGTCACAAGGGGTAACCAAGCCCTTGATTGGGCCCATGATATTTTGTTGTCCAGTGAGTTTACTGCCATTGTGTCAATTGCTCCCTCCTCTTCTTTCGTCAGGCGTTTTGTTTGGCTTTTTTCTCAGGTCGATGGGGAAGTCCAAGCCCAATTCCTTGCCATGTTATGGGGAATGTGGTATATTAGAAACCTGATGTCGTTTGAGGAGGAACCCCCACAAGTTAACGTCGTTATGTGCGGTCTGATTCATGAGTTGGATCATCAACTCAGAACGGATAATTTGCCGTAACTAACTTTGGTGATAAAAAGCACGGAAAATAAGAGTAGTTAAAAATATCTTCACCACAGCTGCTTCAATGCTTAACTTTAAAATGAAATGTCGTCAAGATTATCGATGTGCAAAAAATTTTGAACTTGATTTTGTTTTCGAAGTTTCTCACTATCCATGATAGTTACGACTCTTGCTGCCATTTTCACGCAACCTCCTTTATCATCCTAAACCTTTGTGATATTGATGTGATTAGTATAATCCGATGGTAAGTGAGTAGTTTTCAATGTTGAATTGTATATTTGTATTGAAATTTTGAAACTTGAAACCCTAAATGTTGAGTGATTAGATGAGGTTTTGCATTTTGTTGGAAATTGAAACCATAGTTTTCGTGAAATGGATTTGACTCTTAACCTATGTTCTAAAGATGTAATCCTTGAACCAATGAGTTGGTGTTGGTTAAGATTAAGGTGTTTTGTTTGTCCGTTAGTTGATAGATTACTAATATAGGGTGCAAAGTTGTTGTATAGTTGTAAGCACCCAGATTTGGACCTGGTGGCTGAAAAAATGCCCAACAAACACCCGATGATGATAGGACTACAACGCAACGTGGGTTCGCGATGTTTTAAGTAGTTTTTCTATAGAACGGATCAAAAAAATTACTCGGAAAAATTAAACTAACATGATGGCAGCCTTAGTCGTGTCGTTACGATCACATAGAAACTAATTAGAGTCAATTCTGACACCGGGACCCCGAGTCGGTCCCGAAACTCGAACCGAGTCAGCACCACGCCAAGCAAACATCGGGATGCATACCCGAGGCCCACTAAGCTCACGGCGCTAGGTTAAACACGGGGAAGCCTTAAGCCCAAAGATACGTATTATACTCCTCCCTCTCGGTTTTGGAAAGTATCAAAATCGTATCTTCAAAACTACAACCGCCTCGCCTTACGGGTCTGAGCCACACCGCGCCTGAACCCAAGCGCCTGAGTCTTGGTGCGCCTCAACTCAGGCGTCAGTATGGGTGACGAGGGCCGAAAACACCTATAAATACCCCCATTCACCTCATTCATTCCACACACAATTCTCACTTCTCTTCTCCCCCCACGTTCTCGCTAAGGGCTCGCACTCCGACACCCGAGGCAAACGATCCACTCGATCGTAGTTCCAAAAAAGCGACATCGACGCTACACCTCACCTTCGAACACCCCACTCGATACCGAGGTGCCTGTGTTCGACTAGCTTAAGTCTAGTAACAAAATTCTGCCGGATTAGCCGCAGAATCAGTCCATAGTAACGAAGCTCTGCCGGAGTAGCCACAGGAAGGGTCAACGGTAACGGAGCTCTGCCGAAATCACTGGTCAAGCTAGGAGGATCCTCCTGTTGAAGTCGAGTCGTCACTAGGTTGTCATCTAAACAAAACTTTCCATATTCGTACTTTCTTTTATTATGCACTACGACTACACTAGACGTGGACACTAGGTCCACAAGCACCTACTAAAATACGTAACGTCCCAACTTCAACCACAAACACTAAAATACACTAAATAGACCCGAGTAATTCCGAGATCCGTTCTCAACTATCTATGCATCGTGTCCCGTATAGTGTATACTCCGAGGGTGCAACTCCTCACAATGTGATTTACTTATATTCGGATTTACAGTTTTTCGTATGATTTATTGCTTTTATGACCTTATAATCGCATGCTAAATCACCAAACACGGAATTCAAAACGTAAAACAACTAAAACTGAACAAAGTGATGGTCGGGTTCCGTATTAGTCCGGGTGCTCGCCTTATTTGGTTCGACGCATCTCTATTAACACCGAACCAACGCATCTTAAGCAGAATACCAGGTAAGGTATACCACGAGAATTACTAATATATCTATCCGTATTATCGCATTAAAACTGATTTGTTAGTACGTATAATACTAGTACTCTCTACTCTCCTATGTGCATCTTTTCATAGCCTGCCTCTCACGTGAAATCGCATGCAAAGAATGTAAACACAAGTACTTTGACTACAAAACTTACTTGTCCTTAAATAACCGACGTAGCAAAAGGTATAGGGTGAAAACAACGGATGTTACAGTATTTCTGCCACAATAAAAGAACTAAGTCATCAGCCCACCGATTGATTAGTAGAGACCGCTATAGTGCGGGCGGGATTGGGTGTTGACATCTATCGGATGTTGGCTTCCCAATACGTACCCTCACCCCTTACTCAAAATCGATGGTTTGCGGATGTCCGAAACCAGGCATGGAGTGCTTAAGGGTACAAGTCTTTATCTTTAGGTCCTGTGCCCCTCAACTTTGAGCCGGCAAGGGATCAACGTTGACTTGAACGATTTCCAAGTCCCCATAATTGACTCGGTGGCGACTCCATAAATCGATGACGAATTTCTTTCACTAAAAAGGTCGCCTTACCAAATGAATCGGCCTTTGAACATTTAAAACCACGACTCGATCGATTCCAAACGAAAACACGGGTGCCCGCACCCGTCTAGTACAAGTCCGGATTGTCATCCGAATCGAGGTCCGAAACATCGCTCCGTACGCGAGATCGGACCGGCCCCCGACCGGGAGGGGGCCGCGTGGGTGGCCGTTGCCACACGTTGAAAAACCGGGTCGGTCCCGCGCGGGCGCGCGCGGGGCGCCGGATGGTGCGGACGGACGTCCACAGTTTGGCGACTCCGCTGGGGACTTGAAAACAAGTTTCCAGCGGTGGTGTAACTTGAACGAGGTCGGTGAAGCTCATTTCTTAGTTCCTAGTTGTGGTCACTACTAGTTTTGGCCCTAAAAACCCCACCCTAACCGATATCAGGACTAATTCGACCTCTTCGCAGTAAGATCTTTAGGGACACACGGAAAGATCCTCGATTGACGCTCCGGCCGCCTAACACTTACCCCGCGGGAATAATAAGCGGATAGTTCCGAACAGACGGTATGACGCTCGTCTCCCTAGATGATTCGTCAATACCTAAGTAAAGACTATTCGTGCGCGGTAGCCTACCCTAACCTACCCGTGTCTGCATCCTGCATGAGTGTATGCATTCCTAGTTATGTGTAGTGTGTTTGGAACAACCTAAATAAAACTCTAAAATCTGGATTCAACCACGCCAACATATTCAACCGTTCCCAACAAAGCCAAAACACCTCGAAAAGAGATTACCAAAATCGGCTCGACATACACCGAAACTCTCAAACACTTAATAGATCAAGGATTGCTCAAGCCTCTAGGTCCTACCCCAGACCCACCAGTCGGTAAGAGGAGCAAAACTTGGAACCCCAATCTATACTGTCTTTTCCATCAAGGAAATGGACACGACACTGAGGCATGCTTCACATTGAAACATGTCATAGAAGAGCTGATTGAGACATGAACGTTCTCTCCCGCAAAGCGGTAAAAGGCCGATTTTGCCTTCTCAGTGGTCAAGGGGGAGATATTAACATCAGTAGTCGTCACAAGTTACTTTAAACCCCGCGACAGGTCACCTATGAGAACAACCTCCAGGCGGCGCTCAAGGGGAACATCCTCCGAAGGATGTGGCAGACATTGAAGCCTGAAGGGTACATAAGGTCAGCGTCGCGATCTGACTGGGCCATAATTGCCGACCCCTGAAGGCGGTAATCCGATCTTAGTTAGAGTCTAGTCCATCCTAGGGCCTAGGCTTACTAAATAATAATATTGTCTTTTCTTTTTTTTTCTTTTTTTTTCGAGTCTAGGGATGTGCGAGGAAACATGTCCTCCGCCTCCCCTAAACTTAATCACGGGCATCTAGCCCGTTCTATTATCTATTAATAAAACAATTCTCTTTTCTTTTACAAACATGCCTCGACAATCGCTTAACTTCTTTCAATAGTTTACTTTAACGCTTAAATACTCGACATTATGCCACTTATCGATAACAATTAACAAAAACACAACGGCTACAACAAACGGCCCACTTAACTTCACCCAAAAAAGAGATCGGGAACAACAACCCTAGGTTCAACCCATCACTGACCACCCCTAACCAAACAACAATAAGCTTGCAACGAACGAACCTCCATCCAACTAGACTTCCCCAACATAGTCGAATACAAAGCCTGCCTAATAGGCCTAAAAGCCCTCTAGAAGTTAAAAACCTTAGAGTACACGGAGATTCCTCCTTAGTAGTCAACCAAGCCACGAGTACCTGGAAGATTTATAGCGAAAGCCTAACCCCATACCAAACCAAAGTGGAAACAATATCCCGAGAGTTTATCGAAATCGACTTCATACACATACCCCATGAGGAAAACCAGGCCAATTCGCTGATGCATTATCCGAACTAGCCTTGTTAATAAACATGCCCGATCACCTCTTCTCTATGCCCATTTGCATAGAGAGAATCGAACAACCAGCCTACATCCATAACCTCGAAACCGACGATACCCACGAAGAACCTTGGTACAAAGCAATCCTAGACTTTAAAACCCACGGGTCATATCCACCCAACACTAACACCAAGAACAAAAGAGCCCTACGAATACAAGTCACTCATTATGTCCTGAATCAAGGACTACTATACAAAAGAAACCCATAAGGAGTCCTAATTAGATGCATAAACAAAAACTAATCCGAAAGAGTCATGGAAGAGGTACATGACGGAGAGTGCGGACCCCACATGAGTGCACACCTGCTAGCCCGAAAAATAATGAGATTGAGTTATTACTTGACTACCTTAGAGGCAGACTGTCGACATCACGTTCGTCACTGCCACAATTGCCAAATATTTGCCAACATCCAACACCTACCGCCATATCCTCTACACACTGTAGCCACACCCTGGCCTTTCTCTACTTAGGGAGTAGACATCATAGGAAAAGTACACCCATCTGGAACCGGCGGACACTGCTTTATATTAGTGGCTGTCGATTACTTCACCAAATGGGTAGAAGCCGCCTCTTACACCGTACTAACCTCAAAACAAGTAGTCAAATTCTTACAAAAATACCATCATCTGCCGCTACGGTATACCTCACGAAATCATCAGTGATCAAGGGGCTTACTTCATGGCCGACACCCAAAAACTCCTCGACAAATACAGCCAAAAAAATAAGTCCACACCCTATAGACCACAAACGAACGGGGCCGTAGAAGTAGCCAACAAAACCATAACCACAATCATTAAGAAAATGATAGATAATTATCGGGATTGGCCTAACAAAATCCCCTTTGCCTTATGGGGATACCGAACATCCTATCGAACACCCACCGGAGCCGCACCATATTACCTAACCTATGGTTCCGAAGTCGTACAACCCGTAGAGCTAGAGATACCGTTACTAAGGATATTAGCCGAAAGCGGCATTCCCGAAGAAGAATGGAACCAAAAACGATATGACGAGCTAGTGCTCTTGCACGAGCGTAGGATACATGCCTTATCCAACGTACAAGCTTAACAACAACGCATCGAACGAGCCTTTAATAAACGAGTGAAATCCCGAAACATACACGAGGGAGATTTAGTAATCAAATCCATTAGAGCACCCCTTCCCGTTAACCCTAGAGGGAAATTCAAACCAAATTGGGCGGACCCCTACCTCGTTAAGAAAACACTCTCGGGGGGCGCCGTGATCCTCACCGACCTAGACGGTCAAGAGTTCTCAACCCCAACTAACATGGATCAACTCAAACGATACTACCCACAGACACATGACAACCACATCCCGACCTCCGACTTAGGTGGAAGCCATGCAAAACACAAAAAAAAATCAAGTTCGCATCGATAATTGGCATAAACGAGTCTAAAGCAAAATCACTCATATTTTTTAAAAAGAACTACGAACATGGTTTGATTCCGTCTAAACGCGGATACGTAGGCAACCCTTCTACGGGTACAACCAACAAAATAACAAAATCGATTACTCAATTCATGTACAAACCGGGACTCCTTTCACGTCCCGGCTAATGAGTGATTTAAAATGACGAAGCACAAACGATGACCGAAGACGGGGTGAAAACCCGAAAGGGCGCCCCGGGCAAAATGAAGAAACGAGTTACGAGCCGTCGTAAAAAAAGAAAAAAATGACGAGCCGAGGACGGGGTGAAAACCCGAAAGCGCGGCCCAGGCAAAATGAAGAATCGAGTTGCGAGCCGTAAAAAAAAGCAAAAAAAAAAGGGTGAGTCGAGGATGGAGTGAAAACCCGAAAGGGCGCTCCGGGTAAAATGAAGAATCGAGTTGCGAGCCACCACACAAAAAAATAAAATAATAATAACAATGTGCTTCTCATTAATATTAACATTTGATTAAATCGAGCCTTTGTCGAGGCATTTAAATCAAGCACCTGAAACCCGGATATCCCGGAAAGCGACATCGTGTCAAAACTCCACAAAAAACTAGTACTAATACGCCACATAATATCAACTAATAAGACATAATACAAAATGGCTGAGCTCTACCGGTCCAATCTTTTCTTCCCCTTGCCATTCGGGTGCGCCCGCTTGTGTTTCTCATCCTCGATCTTCTGAATACAAGCTTCTACCGCCCTAGCCAAAGGCGAGCCTAGCCAATCTCACTTTCCTTCCTCTTTCACATTTTCCATATGGGTGTCTTTAGTCTTGGCCCGCTTAGATGAATTGACGGAACTAGGATCGGTAACACTGTCTTCAGTCAGGCACTTAGTGACAGTCCTTCGAGTCACCGCCTCGCCCCTTAGCGGTGCTGTCTTCCTAACTCTTAAGTTGCTCTGTCCTGATGGGTGTTCACAAACCCTCCGCCAGACGGAAGCATTGTCGGTCAGTCGAACAACAGGACGCAAGAACCTCTGTTCCCAAGACGCCCTAAATTTCCCTGAGCAAATCCTCTGTCCATGGGTCAAAACTAGGAGTAACCTTAGCATCCTTCGAAATGGGAGGTTTGACGCCCATTTGATTCGACAACATGCCCGGATAAATATAAACTTGATCCCTCATGGATAGTATTAACAAAGCCTCGGTTGAAGACGAAAATGGAAACCATCCGGTACGCCCACTAATATTCCACCACGGGATAGACCACCTAATCATTACCTCACCTTTAGCCAAATAGGAAAGCCACTCCTTTTCCTTGTGACCTTTGCTCCACACTGCACCGTCTTCCGGCCCGTGAAACCCCTGTAGTTATAATCGTTGAAGCCTCGAGGAGGGTCGACCAAACCAAGTTGCTCCTACAACCAAACCTGTACAAACCACGACAAAACATCACACCTCCAAACCAAAGCAACCACAAAAACAAAAAAAATCAAGCTACGATGAAACATGACACCAAAAACACCAGTAAAATGATCCGGGAACCCCGAAAAGATGTCTTTTGGAGTCGAGCACGAGCATCTAGACCTAGAATGAGCTCACCCAAAATAAGAAAAGAGGGTGATCGGACCATGTTCCATTCCCATCACCACATCCAAAACTCGAGGATTACCCCAACCTTCACGCGCCATCGCATCTTTGAAAAGATAATAACAAGTCATCGCAACATTTAAAGCACGCCTACATGCTAAAGCCGAAACATGATGAGAACCAGCCTGTGAGAATGTCCCAGAAAGCAACCCTAAATCAATGCCATCCCTCCCAAAGAAACCTTTAGCCTCCTCCAATGAAGAAAGGTCCAAAAAGTGATAAAACTACTCCACGTAAGCATCATCCCCATAAGGCACGCAAGGTCGAACCGAACTCCACCCACCTATAGCATCTATCTCTTCGGGAAGAGGACAAATTTTACCCCCGGGGAAAGCAAAAACATGGTTTTTTAAGTCCCAAAACTTAGAACATGCCAATAGGAAGTCATCTTGTATCTTAACCTGACTCAACGCAACAACCATGGACAAACTATCATTTAAACGAACCTCGGGGTCACATTTCTTAAAAGAACCCGTCCACTCGGTTAGGATATTCCCGAAACCCGACATGACCCTAAGTATGGATGTTCTAGACCCTATGGATATTCTAGTATGTCTAAAACGAGCACCCACAACCCGTACATATAGCCCTAATCCCACAAGAACTAGGAAAAAACAAAATTTTCCATAACCCGGACTCGAACCGTCCTAGCCCAGGCGCCCGAGTCTCCAGCCGCACGAGCCCAGGTGGCCCAGAACCCGAGAGCCTTAGCCCAGGTGCTCATACCTAGGCAGGCAACATCTAGAGCAACCCCAAAGATAGAAACACCGGTCCCACATTGTCACTATAGCTACCACACGACACCTCGGACACCAGGAACGACCTCCCAAAGTAACTAAAATCCGCTCCGGAAACCAAGATACCCACGCAGGAGTTACAGGAACGCGAGTTCACCCGTCGGACGCTCGAGACTTAGACGTTTTTTTAGGGGGATAAGCTACCCCACCTAGGCGTGTTGTAGCCTTTTAACGGTTATTGTCAAGTCGCGTCTGTAGCCTAATAAGGCATTATTATGAACATGCAAAAAAAGTGGTCTAACTTTTTTAAAAAGTTGCCCGAATTTTTAACTTCGGCATCGTTCTGAATGTCAAAACAATTACACTCATCTCCTAATATACTCGGTCTGAACATGTTAATGTATTACATTAAAATTTTACATCCCACCCGTCTCAAGTCAAAACATTTTAATCGACGTACTATCTGATCCAATTCCCGGGTCGAACTAATGCATTTCAAAACATCCGAAAGGAACTGTTTTCGTGCTCCCATGCAACGCTAACGCCCCCTAAACTAGGTCAGATCGCAAATGAATAAACGTAAAAGTGATTACTTGTCAATCTAGGTAAACAACTTGCCAAACACAAGACTAATCCAACAAATTCAAGTACTAAAAAAAAATCTAAAGCAAGTATACAAAATATACAAATCCATACCATACACAAATTGAGGCTAGGGAGGACCCTAGAAGCCGCGCCAACGGCCATCACGACCTCAAAAATATCGCCATCCAAACCAAGATCCTCCAGATCCAGAAGAGGAGACTTACTACTGTCCATCCCCGACAACATGTCTAAGGTAGCCGTCTCGGGGACTCCTCCAACCTCCTCGGTAGAACCCGTAGCTTGACCCATAGCCTCAGCCTCCCTCCCAATCTGATGCCTAGCCTCACCCTGCGCGGAGGTCTCACCTCGAGATCGAGCCAGCTGCTCTTTGAGGAAAGCGATCTCATCATCCCGAGATTGTAGGAGCCGTTGCGCCTCAGTCGCCTTCGCCTCGAGTTCGGTCACCCGAGTCTCAAACTGCCCCACCATATCTGGGACATCCTAAGAATACACTTGAACATTAGAAAAACACGCTGGCAGCCTAGAAAACCACCTTAATCGCTTAAACTCACCGATCGAGCTCCCGAGGTATCACGGGAAACCCTCGAGACATAGGCCCGAAAGCGGTTGGCGGCCTGCCACAACCGCTGATGGCAAACTGATGAAACCTGAAAGATGAAATCGAGGAAGTTAGACAAACCAATCAAAACTCTCAGACCCAAACCAAAAACGAAAGCCAAAACTCACCCGGTACACCCGGTCACGCCACTCTATCCCGGCGTCCATCTCCTCGGCAGAACACGGGGGGAGAGGCTCGGTGAAAGGTATCCCAGCCGCGTCCACCCTAAGCAGCGTCAGGGGAAAATCCGAGGGCTGGATTTCATCAGCCGGATTGGCCAGCTGAGAAAGCAAAAAATTGATCGGGCAAGGAAACGATAAACCACGAAACAAACCTTAGAACCAAAATTAGAACATTACCACAAGGCGGTACCAAGCTAGCCTCTGGGTAACGTGAGATAGATAGGAGGCACCAGGCACCAAGAGCGCATCACCTCCTTCTCCGTCCCTATCCTCGAGGACCTCCGCGGTGGTCGGTGGTCTGAACATGGTCCGGGGAGGATCAACCGGCACCCTGAAATCGTAATACAAGCACTGACGCACCAACCGCTCGCCCATATACCAAACCGGGCTAAACAACGCAGGAAAGAGCATCCTCCTATAACTCCGAGTCCTCAGCTCCGCGGCCACATACTCCGGCACGCCCTCATAATCAGCCCAAGGGTGGGCCACAAATTACACGAATCAAACCAACACCTCAATAAATCCTAAACCATGAGGGCCACTAAATGAAATAGAACAAGAGAAAACTCACATCCTTGAGGCTTAGCTAGTTAACCAGCGCGTTCTCCAACGGATAATGATGGCTGATTGAACTCTTAGGCTGAGCCAGCCCCCACTCCATCCCCACCGGGAATCTCTTTGGATGAACCCGCACCGTTTTAGGTGCCAAACAAGAAAAATAAGAATAGATCCAAGCCTGCAAAATCCCAAAATACCTTTAGTGACACTAAGGCAAAACTAAGCCGAACTTGAGAGACAAAAGTGAGAATAGCAAGTAACCTCCAGTATAAGGCTCGGACCCACAATGGGCACATCTGAGGCCGACTCTATCGCCAACGGCCTCACCATGACTTGCGGGCAGCGAGTCATCTCCGCGAAAGCCGCGGTTACCCAATCATAACGTCCTAGTTGAGTCAGGTCAGCTAGGAGAAGCAAAATCCTAGTGCTGAACCTCTCGCCTTTATCCGAGAAGTGGGTCGACCTTAGGAAGTACCACAGCCACAATCGGGCATCCTGCTCCGGCGTGTTGGGTTCTCGACCCTCAAACACCGCCACTCGCTCGAAGTGATCGGTGATGTACGAACTCACCAGAGCATGAGGCGCACTATATGCCTCACGCTCCAAACAATCCCCTATGAGGCCCCGCACCTCATCACTATCTAGCCTAGTGCCTTTGGCGGCCAACCTAATCTTATCCGGACCCCAGGGCAAACCGATAATCATCCCAAAATCCTCTAGGGTCATCCCGACCTCCCCAAAAGCCCTGTGAAAGGTCGAGGTAGTATCATGGAAGCGATCTACCATCGCTCTAATCACCATAAGGTTGCACTTAGTCTTACAACCCACCAGCCGGACCCACTGCTCGACCACAGGACCTAGAGCAGTCCTCGCGATAATCCCCTTTACCGCGGGGGTCAACTTCTGGAAATAAATCTCGAGACATGTAGTAAAACCTAAAAAGGTCCTCATCGGGCCTGGGGACTGGGAGCCTAAACAATGCAAGTATAAACAAAACAAACCTAACCTAACCCGAGCCAAAAATCTAAGACATAACTAATGAGCAAGAATAGGACACTCACCAGACCACGCACGATGCGGTGAGAAACGTGAAGGTCAAGGTGAAACAACAACTGATGGCCATCCCAGTCCCGAGCCCACTCGGGATCCTCGTAACCAATCTCTTCATTATCCGGTACAGGAACCGGAACATGAGCAGCCTCCTAGAAGCCGTCTCTGGAAGCCTGCGCTTCCCCACTCTATCAAAATCGGCCTCAGTTGTGGCCTTTGGATCACGACGCTGAGATGAAATATTACGTCGTCTCCTGCGAATCCCTCGGGGAGTCCTTGAACTCGTCTCGACAGTCTTGCCACTAGTACCAACCGAACGAACTTCCTCGAGACACTCGGTGTTACCTCTAACTTTAAAATCAAACAAAAAATGAAAAACCATACCTCAGGTCAGGCTAAAGCAGCTTAAACAGGTCAAAATAGGGTCAAAATTTCGGATAAGGATATTAAAGTTACTAAAAGGCCGTTAACATCTATTTTTAATCCCGGTCACAATGGAAATGGTTTCGGGAAAATCCGGCATCGTTACGACATCTTTTGGTCCGTCGTAAGACACACAAAACCTCACGGAGAGCCCTAAAAGCCATCCTAGCCCATAAAAATCGACAAGAGAGCTACTACATCCTCACAAACACTATTTGAGCAAGATTACGAAAAACAAATACGGGAATAACCGGAAGAACGGTCCATAACCTTAGCATCCCGAAACTAATCACCCTAGGAAGCCATTGTCGCACCTCGAAAACCCCTATCAAGCTTATAACTACACTAACAAGCTCTAATCAACCCTAATTTAACAATGGGAATAAGCACAAACATCAAAACTTAGTAAATCGAAAACACCCTAATCGATTTTCTAGGTTTTCAACAAAACAAACTCATAATCAACTAAATCAAGCAAAACCGACAATAAACAAGTAAAGAACACTTACCCCGAGTCGACATTGTCACGTATGACGGAAATTGAGACAAAATTTGGCAAGGAAAAATAGAAAAGGCGACTTTGGGGCGGAAGGGGCGACGCGTTCGAATTTTGGGTTGAATGAACTATCGCCCCAATTGTTGTTTACTTAAGCAGACCCGGTCCACGAAAACCCGACCGCCTTAAACGATGCGCCCAGATCATGACCCGCTGGGGGCTACACGCCTGAAGATTGGGGTGCTGATGGGTGCGCGACTGAACAGGCCAACACAGACTAAAACAGGAACAAACGAGGCTCAAATTCGATACACATGAAACACACACCTTTTAGGACAATCAAAATAACAATAATGAGACAATTACTAATCGATATCGATAAAGCACACTCGATAATGAAACAAGCATAAGAGCCGCACTTAACGTGAACGCGTAATAAAGCAACCTAAACCGAACCAATCAAAACAAACTTTGAACAAATCTCAAATGCATAACAAACCAAAAAGAAGCGAGAAAAAACCAAAACAGAGCAAGAACAAACCCGAGCAAAATAAGACAAACCCACAAAACAAAAACACTTAACTAAAATTAATAAACAAACAACAATTTTTTGCTTAACGGGTCTTAGTTATCCGAGAAGCACTGGAGTCTGAAACCTCCACAATAATTTTTCGAGTGGATACCAATGCCCTAGAAGGAGTCTGAAACCTCCACATCAATTTTTCGAGTGGATACCAACGCCCTCGAAGGAGTCTGAAACCTCCACAGCAATTTTAATTCGAGTGGATATCAACGCCCTCGAAAAAGTATGAAACCTCCACAACATTTTAATTCGAGTGGATACCAACGCCCTCGAAGGAGTCTGAAACCTCCACAGCAATTTGATTCGAGTAGATACCAACACTCTCGAAGGAGTCTGATACCTCCACATCATTTTTCATTCGAGTGGAGACTGACATCCTCGAATAGTTTTATCTTGATTTATTTTGTCCTAGGGGTCAGAGGCATCCCGAAAGACAGCTACCCGAGTGGAGATTGACGCCCTCGATGTAGTTTATATCATTTTGTTTTGTCCTAGGGATCATAGGCATCCCGAAAGACAGCTACTCGAGTGGAGACCTACGCCCTCAAGTAGTTTATCTTTTTTCGTTTTGTCCTAGGGGTCAAACGAATCCTGAAAGACAGTTACTCGAGTGGAGACTGACGCCCTCGAGTAGTTTATCTTGTTTCGTTTTGACCTAGGGGTCAGAGGCATCCCGAAAGACAGCTACTCGAGTGGAGAATGACGCCCTCGATGTAGTTTATATCATCTTGTTTTGTCCTAGGGGTCAGAGGCATCCCGAAAGACAGCTACTCGAGTGGAGACTGTCGCCCTCGAGTAGTTTACCTTGTTTCATTTTGTCCTAGGGGTCAAAGGCATCCCAAACACAAGTGTTCGAGTAGAGAATGACGCCCTCAAACATTTTTGGTTAGCTTTATTTCGCTAAGGGGTCATAGTCATCCCAAAGGCGACCGCTTGAGTGGAGACTGATGCCCTCGAACGTTTTATTTCATCAAGGGTTCACAAGCATCCTAAAAACATTCATTCAAATAAAAGCCAACACATATGAACATCCTTTGCACATATGCTTAACGCATCACCAACATACGAAAACATTTAAAACTGAACAAACTCTTAGAGCAATTCGAAAAGACAAAACACACGAGCATGAAGAATCAAGAACAAGATGACAAGCAACGGCCAGGGCCCAAGCAAGCAACCGCAAGCGAAGACGTCAGGTATGACTTCTAAGCCTTTGCTGGCGAGCCTCAACACGTAGTCCAATGGACTGAAAACGACTCGACCGGACAGCCACCAGGTCGTAATCCTTGATTGACCTGGGTGTCTATACTTTGACTTTCGCCTTGTCCAAGCCTCAGTCAAAGTGGAGGCTTCTGTAGACACCCAGATTTGGACCTGGTGGCTGCATAAGTGCCCAACAAACACCCGATGATGATAGGACTGCAATGTGACGCGGGTTCGCGATGTTTTAGGTAGTTTTTCTATAGAACGGACCAAATATATTACTCGGAAAAATTAAACTAACATGATGGCAGCCTTAGTCGTGTCGTTACGGTCGCATAGACACTAATTAGAGTCAATTCTGACACCGGGACCCCGAGTCGGTCCCGAAACTCGAACTGAGTCAGCACCGCGCCAAGTGAACCTCGGGATGCACACCCGAGGCCCACTAAACTCACGGCACTAGGTTAAACACGGGGAAGCCTTAAGCCCTAAGATACGTATTATACTTCTCTCTCTCGGTTTTGAAAAGTATCAAAATCGTATCTTCAAAACTCCAACCGCCTCGCCTTACGCGTCTGAGCCACACCGCGCCTGAGTCTTGGTGCGCCTCAACTCAGGCGTCCATATGGGTGACGGGGGCCGAAAACACCTATAAATACCCCATTCACCTCATTCATTCGACACAATTCTCACTTCTCTTCTCCCCTCATATTCTCGCTAAGGGCTCGCACTCCGACACCCGAGCCAAACATTCCACTCGATCGTAGTTTCATTAAAAGCGACATTGATGCTACTCCTCACCTTCGAGCACCCCACTCGATACCGAGGTGCCTGTGTTCAACTAGCTCAAGTCTAGTAACGAAATTCTGCCAGATTAGCCGCAGAATCAGTCAATAGTAACGAAGCTCTACCGGAGTAGCCGCATGAAGGGTCAACGGTAACGGAGTTCTGCCGAAATCACCGGTCAAGCTAGGAGAATCCGCCTGTTGAAATCGATTCGTCACTAGGTTGTCATCTAAACAAAACTTTCCATATTCGTACTTTCTTTTATTATGCACTACGACTACACTAGACGTGGACACTAGGTCCACAAGCACCTACTAAAATACGTAACGTCCCAACTTCAACCACAAACACTAAAATACACTAAATAGACCCGAGTAATTCCGAGATCCGCTCTCAACTATCTATGCATCGTGTCCCATTTAGTGTATAATCCGAGGGTGCAACTCCTCACAATGTGATTTACTTATATTCGCATTTACAGGTTTTCGTATGATTTATTGCTTTTATGACCTTATAATCGCATGCTAAATCACCTAACACGGAATTCAAAACGTAAAACAACTAAAACTGAACAAAGCGATGGTCGGGTTCCTTATTAGTCTGGGTGCTCGCCTTATTAGGTTCGACGCATCTCTATTAACACCGAACCGACGCATCTTAAGCAGAATACCAGGTAAGGTATACCACGAGAACGACTAATATCCGTATTATCGCGTTAAAACTGATTTGTTAATACGTATAATACTACTACTCTCTACTCTCCTATGTGCATCTTTTCATGGCCTGCCTCTCACGTGAAATCGCATGCAAAGAATGTAAACACAACTACTTTGACGACAATACTTACTTGTCCTTAAATAACCGACGTAGCAAAAGGTATAGGGTGAAAACAACGGATGTTACAGTATTTCGGTCACAACAAAAGTACTAAGTCATCAGCCCACCGATTGATTAGTAGAGGCCGCTATAGTGCGGGCGGGATTGGGTGTTGACATCTATCGGATGTTGGCTTCCCAATACGTACCCTCACCCCTTACTCAAAATCGACGATTTCTGGATGTCCGAAACCATTGGCAATGAGAGTCATTCCATGCATGAAGTGCTTAAGGTTACAAGTCTTTATCTTTAGGTCCCGTGCCCCTCAACTTTGAGCCGGCAAGGAATCAAAGTTGACTTGAACAGTTTCCGAGTCCCCATAATTGACTCGGTGGCGACTCCACAAATTGATGACGAATTCAGTTCACTAAAAAGGTCGTTGCCTTACCAAATGAATCGGCCTTTGAACATTTACAACCACGACTCGATCGATTCCAAACGGAAACACGGGTGCCCGCACCCGTCTAGTACAAGTCCGGATTGTCATCCGAATCGAGGTCCGAAACATCGCCCCGTACGCGAGATCGGATCGGCCCCCGATTGGGAGGAGGCCGCGTGGGTGGCCGCCGCCACACGTTGAAAAACCGGGTCGGTCCCGCACGGGGCGATTGGCGGTGCGGACGGACGGACGTCTACAATAGTCGAGTATTTGGATGAATTGGCCGGCATGGTCACGCAATTCATATTCATGATGTTGATCGGATGATTTGTAGGTTTTCATCCGGGATTTATTGCAAGTAAGATAGTATTTATCTATTTGTATGATAATCAGGTAGTTAGTAGATTGCTATTTGTTGGTGCAGAGTTTTGTATAGTTAATGTTATTTGATGTCACATTGCACTTTCGTTTGTTCGGTTATTTGGCTGATTTAGCAGGAAAGCTCATGCAACTCGTTTGTACAATAATTGGGTGATTACTACGGAGTAGTTTTTAATTTGATATAGGAGTACTTTTCTATGTTGAATACTTAAATTATGTTGCAACGTGTAAAATTTTGGAATTCATGAAACCTCGACTTTTTTGTCGTCCAAAAGTCACCTTTGATATTCTAATATGAACATCGATTTTTCAGGGTTATGTTGAAATAAGAAAACCCTATGTTTGTGTGATGTGGAGGTGACTATTAACCTATGATCTAATGACGTAATCTTTGAATGAATGGATTGCTTTTGAGTGTTTGTGGTGATAAATATCCTATTATGGTGATAAGATTAGTATAGGGAAAGATTTTATATGATAGCTGTCTGGCACTTCTCGTTCATTCGCTTATTGAGTTGATTTGCTGCTTATGCTCATGTATGAATTACGACGATGCTTGAGGGGTTTTCTAAGCCAGTTGAAATGATCTTGTATATGTTGACGTGTTTACAAACATTCGGAGAACAACAATAAAAAGATGGCTTAGTCCCCAAATAATTTTGGGCCGACTCATCACTCAATCCTTCAATGACATGTTTGTAGGGATGAAAGTTCGTTTTAGTTATGAAAATTATATTGTTGAGTTGTGTCTTACGTTTGTGTGCAATTCAAAGAGTTGGCTCATGCTTATGAGGTACTGAGTGACCCTAAAAAGTGTCAGATATATGACGAATATGGTGAAGATGCACTCAAGGAAGGAATGGGTGGAGGTGACGGTATGCACGATCCCTTCGACATCTTCAGCTCATTCTTTGGAGGAAGCCCATTTGGCGGTAACTACTCTTTTCAATTTTTTTTAAAATTTAATTGGTTTTAATGCGGCTATATTGGGCTATATTGGGTCAATGTGGGTAGGACTTAGGAGTCCTTGAAGCATTGAGGTAATATTGTTCTTGTGGCTGATTGTGATATATCTGTGGGTGATCAGGTGGTGACAACAGTCGAGGTAGAAGGCAAAGGCGAGGAGAAGATGTGATTCATCCTCTCAAGGTATCCCTCGAGGACCTTTATGGTTGTACCACAAAGAAACTCTCTCTGTCTTGCAATGTAATCTGCTCAAAGTGCCGTGGGTGAGTCATCTTAATTTCTTTTCGTCAGAAATTCCGTTATCAAGTTGTATGCATATATTGTTCTAAACTGACAATGTTTTGATCTTCAAAATCAAATAGAGTTTAAATTTTGATGTTATGAATGTTGTATGATTTGTATCAGGAAAGGGTCAAAATCTGGTGCCTCGATGACTTGTGGCGGATGCCAAGGAACGGGTATGAAAGTGTAGATCAGACAACTTGGTCCATCAAAGATCCAGTAGATGTAGCATCCTTGTAACGAATGTAAGGGAACCGGAGAGTCCATCAGTGACAAGTACAGGTGCCCTCAGTGCAAAAGAGACAAAGTCGTGCAGGAAAAGAAGGTTCTTGAGGTTGTTGTTGATAAGGGTATGCAAAATCGTCAGAAAGTCACTTTTGCCGGGGAAGCTGACAAGGCGGTATGACCCATCGACCTCTTTTTTCACCACTTTTTCATAGGCCTTCAGTTGTGGTCGGTGAAATGATTTGATTTTTATGTATACCGTGCTTTGTTTCTTTGCAGCCTGATACTGTCACCGGATATATCGTGTTTGTCCTTCATTAGAAAGAGCATCCTAAATTTAATAGAAAGGGTCAAAACTTGTTTTATGAGCATACTCTAAGCCTCATCGAGGCTCTTTGTGTCTTTAGATTCATTTTAACCCATCTCGATGGAAAGCAGATCCTTATCAAGTCGAATCCTGGTGACGTCAAACCTGGTTGGTATTCAAAGCCTTGACTACCATTTTGAGTTAGTCTAATAATTATCTCTCTTTTTTTGCATTGAAATTTAGACTAGATGGGTCACCATGTCCGGGTTAGGTCATTTTTCGATTTTGTAAGAGTTCGGATCATGCTTGGGCCGTTGATAAGTATGGTTTGTAGTGCCTATTTTATAGTGTTTTGATCCCATTTTCCTTGTAGAATCGCTCCTTGGGAGCGGTTTAGGGGCTTCTTATGCTTCCTTTAGTTCGTTTCAGGTTCCCTAGACCGATTTGGAAGAGTTGGAGCGATTCCGACTCTATACATACACATTTTGGAGCCAACGGAGTAAAGGAACGATGATTCGATGCCTTGGAATCGACCCCAAGACCTTGGGACCCAATCCCGAGCCTCCGAGACCCGATCCCGAGTCCCGAGAATCGATGGGAAGTCCATGAGAAGCAAGGAGGACCAAAAAGTTCATATTGGAGGCCTACAAGGCTCATCCCGAACGGGTATGGCCTCATCCCGTCCGGGATGAAGGAGGAAACGAAGATGAGCCTACTGACTGCCCATCCCGACCGGGACCATGGCGTCCCGATCGGGACCGACCTCGTCCCGACCGGGACCACCCCGTCTCGGCCGGGACGGGCCTGCTGCAGCTCCGCCTTGTTTTCTTTCTTCTCCCTTCCACTTGTAACCCTATATATACCCCCCCTCTTGTATTAAGACACCATCTTATGTTATATTCTTCACCTCTCCTAAAACCCTAGACTACTTTAGGTTAGATTAGATTAGATTAGTGTAGATTAGTCGGTAATTAGTAGTTAATCCTAGATTAGTGCTTGTATTTTGGATCTCTTGATGAATCCACCAAGATTGACAACCTTG
The DNA here is from genome assembly GCA_958450325.1 of Agrostemma githago. Classification (NCBI taxonomy): domain Eukaryota; kingdom Viridiplantae; phylum Streptophyta; class Magnoliopsida; order Caryophyllales; family Caryophyllaceae; genus Agrostemma; species Agrostemma githago. The sequence continues at coordinate 37,108,587 of OY288261.1, forward strand.
GTGGAATTGTTTGGGTTTTCTTCTATACAAGTGTTCTCCTTTTCCATTTCCTTTGTAGTATGGTATAATTTTCTCTTCCTTTTTACTCTTAATCCTTTATTATTCATCAAGTTCTCATCTTTAGTTCTTGTTTATTGTTTTCACTAGTTTGTTTGTGTATGTTTGGTTGTTTGAGTTTGTTTACCTTGTTTATGTTGGTTTTTACTTTAGATATGTTAGAATAGTGTTCTTGCTAGGGTTAGTAGGGTGATTAGGGTGTTAATTGGGTGATTAAGGGATTGTTGGAGATGTTGGTGGAAGATTTGGGTTTCCTCTTGGTTTGGTGCACATCACATGTTTGTTGAAATGCTTGATTGACTAGTAGATGCATATACTTGTTTTTCTTGCCTTTCTCTTGTGGGTGTTAGTTTGTTGTGGGTTCGGTTCCCTCACTAAGTTGCGAGAGCCCGATGAGGATGACCCCTAGGTCGGTCTACGTAGCGAGAGCCCGGATGCGACCTAGGCCCCGATAGCGCGCTAGAACCCCGTTTGTCATGTGTGTCTCCGAGATGGGTTCTAGGTGGAACCTCAAGGTAGGTCTAAGTTGCGAGAGCCCGGACCATACCTAGATTACCCTACTACCTCCTTCGCTCTAGTTATCCCTTGACCATTCTGTTACCCCTTTGACCCCGACCTAATCCTAGCCCGTTTCCTTATTTGTTTACCTTACTCTTAGTCTAGCTTTCTCCCCTCCTTAGCATCTTAGTTTAGTTTAGCTCGTTGACTTAGTCTAGTATTTGGGCCGACCTAGTCTAGGCTATACATTCCCATCCCCGTGGATTCGACCCGACTTACCCTATCTACCGTAGGAATAGCTGGTTATATTATTGACGGTTGGGATTCCACGACAAATCCCTCCCATCAGCCGTGTTAGGTTAGGTTGGTTTATTCGGGGTATGGGGTATTGTCGAGTCAGTTTTCATGGGTCTACTTTAGATGTTCATGAAATGCAAATAGACAAGTTACAATCATGAAAACATCTATGAGTACTATACATTTCCTAAAATAGAAACTGACTGGATTTGTTTCGTGTGGTGGTGTAGATCAATTCAAGGCAGTTGATGATGAGGGGATGCCAATCTACCAGAGGCCATTCATGAAGGGCAAGCTATACATGTAGGTTACGACCCTTAAACCCAAGGACCTGTTACGAGTATTAACCGAAAAGACAAAAGTAGAGGGATAACAATTATACCTTATTTGCAGCGGAACAACGTATTAATAAGAAATATAATCAACCCAGAAAAATATATATAATCTCCACGGATGGAATAAATAATCTCCACGTACAGAATAAATAATTCTCACAGACAGAATAAAGCACCCCAATCGTGATGCCTTCTTTGGTATCCACACGGGTACGGAACTGCGATGTATATGCTAGTATAAAGGTACGTGAGACCGTCTCACAACTTATCTCTATATCTCTCTTATAACTCTTTATAAGACGAATATATATTATGAGTCAATACTCTTAATTCCATATCTTAGTTCATCCTATGAACCTCCTTATATAGGAGATGAGCAGGTAGAATTAGGTTATTATCATAACTCTAATTACCATAATTAGATTATTAGTATAACTCTAATTACCATAACCCGACAACGCAGCTGGGTCCGTATTACTACTGACCCGATATATTTAATATATCGATATATATTAATAATATCTCGTACATATTGTGTGTGACCCAATGGGCCCACTTAAGACTACCAGACACGTAACCTATTTACATGGCAACCCGACATCGACCTCTAGCAAGGCATATCGGATACATAGACTTAAACGGGTTAATCCATATAGGACAGTGACATAACTCCTTCAGTCTCCCCACTTGTACATGTCCTCTCAAGAACGGCGTTAAGTCTCTTTGCTACTATTGTCTTCAATTGAGAATGAGGTAAGAAGAAGTGTCATCCTCACATGTCTCTATCTTTTACTTGAATCTTTGAGTTGACTTGTTAAAAGAGCAGATAGATGACAATCATCCTATCTGAGCGCGGCCACGCATTTGCACAAGTCACACTCTTCGAGTGGCCAAGAAACAATAAATTCCTTTCAATAAAGGAAGAGCAAATCCCCTCTTGTCTAACCACATCCTATCACATGATCCATGCATGCCCAATAACCATCCATAGCCCCCTTTCACAGCTGACGAGGAATAGTATCAAAGCATACACATCACATGTACAGAATAGTCAAAGACTCGGGTCTAAACACCGTACAAGTTCATAACTTGCAAAGAACTTTACTGACACTAAGCGAAATCTTAGTAAAATCATTTTTGGCGGGTCTGTCTAATGCATGTTCTTAACGTACACCCGTGTGCCTGTTTTAGTATCTCAATACCCATGATTCAAGGAACTTAGTCATCAACCAACTTACACACCAGTCATTTAAGGGTATTCAAATGTCCCAACACAATACCCTGACTCGAGACAAAATAATTACATCATCCAAATAGAGTTCCAAGACTAAGTCACGTACCTAGTGATCTATTTCATCAATGTAAATTATTTAGGGACAAAACACGGTTACATTAACCAAATGACAATATGTCATACATATATCAGTTATCAAAATAACTTCCACTAAACCTAACACCTCTAAAAGTACTAAGACCACTCGCCCATGCGTCTTATACCAATCATAACAATATGATCTTTATGTAGAGGAGGTTTCAGGACATACAACATTTGTATCGGTTACTTACAAACATATAATCAATCCACCTTCTCTCAATTAAGGTAAACTGTTAGTTTCATAAGCAACATTTGCTTCATAAATTTTAAAGTTGAGTGTGTGCTTGATTCGTAATCACACGTCTATTTGCTTCAAAAGCAATAGAACACTAACTTTAGTTATAATATTAGTCATAAAGTTGTCCTTTGGAACCCTTCCAACTCACAATTTCTTATCCAAAACAAAATATACTGAGATTACAATCTCATGTCATCTTTGTCTATTTGGAATATGAATCGTTGTAACTTGTTTACAACAATTCGCTTATCACATCATGCGCATCTCTTAAACATTTCCCTTTTTTGCTTCTTAAGCGCAATGGAACAATTCTTAGATAGCATTCTAGTGACACTCACTAGATTAATATCTACTCGTCACACGAGCACATAATAAACACATTTCTTGCAAAGAAATCAAATGTCGTTTAGTTAGAGAAATATGTCACTTACATACCAAATCATAACGATAAATGCACTCTCACTGGCCTCTTGTACACACTGTCTTTCTTCGTCTCAAAGAAAAACAAACATCTTTGAATTACCATATTGAGAACGAAGATACTTGTTCCATGCTCCAATCAAATCGGAATACTCACACTTGCCTAGTGATAAGTGTAGTTTGTAGTGCCTTTTTCACTATGTTTTGGTCCCATTTCCTTGTGGAATCGCTCCTTGGGAGCGATTTATGGTCTTCTTATGCTTCCTTTAGTTTGTTTCAGGTTCCCGAGAACGATTTAGAAGAGTTGGAGCGATTCCGACTCAATACATACACATTTTTGGAGCCAACGGAGTAAATGAACGATGACTCGACGCCTTGGAATCGACCCCGAGACCTTGGGACCCAATCCCGAGCCTCCGAGACCCGATCCCAAGTCCCGAGAATCGACGAGAAGCCCATGAGAGACAAGGACAAAAAGGAGCTTAAAGGAGGCCTACAAGGCTCAACCCGTTCGGGATGGTCTCATCCCGTCCGGGATGAGGTGCACGATTAGGGCTGCTGCTGTCTTGGGTCCATCCCGACCGGGATGAGTTCATCCCGATCGGGACCACCTCATCCCGATTGGGACCAACCCATCCCGACCGGGATGAGCCCAGTTCAGACCCGCGCTTGTTTCTTTCTTCTCCTTTCCACTTGTAACCCTATATATACCCCCCTCTTGTATTAAGACACAATCAGATGTTAGGCACTTCATTAGACCTTAAACCCTAGACTACTTTAGGTTAGATTAGATTAGATTAGTGTAGATTAGTCGGTAATTAGTAGTTAATCCTAGTTTAGCCTTGTATTAAGGGAATTCTTCAAGATCCATCCAAGATTGACAACCTTGGGTGTTTGTTTTGGGTTTTCTTCATTAATGCAAGTTTTGTTCTTTCTTCTTCACTAGTATGGTATTCTCCTCTTCCTTTTTCTCTTAATCTTTATTTAAGTTATTCAAGTTTCAATATTTAGTTCTAGATTATTGTTTTGTCCTTCATACTTGTTAGTTTGTAAATGTTTGTTTTGTTTCTTATGTTGTTTCATCTTGTTTATGTTAGTTATAGTTTGACTATGTTAGAGTAGTGTCCTTGCTAGGGTTAGTAGGGTGATTAGGGTGTTAATTGGGTGATTAAGGGTTTGTTGGAGATGTTGGTGGAAGATTTGGGTTTCCTCTTGGTTTGATGCATATCACATGTTTGTTGAAATGCTTGAATGACTAGTATGTGCATATGCTTGTTTTTCTTGCCTTTCTCTTGTGGGCGATAGTTTGTTTATGGGTTCGGTTCCCTCACTAAGTTGCGAGAGCCCGGTGAGGACAACCCCTAGGTCGGTCTAAGTAGCGAGAGCCCGGATGCGACCTACGCCACTATAGCACGTTAGAACCCCGTTTGTCGTGTGTATCGCCGAGATGGGTTATAGGATGAACCTCTAGGTAGGCCTAAGTTGCGAGAGCCCGGACCAACCTAGATCACCCTACTACCTCCTTCACTCTAGTTCTCCCTTGACCATTCCGTTACCCCTTTGACCCCGACCTAATCCTAGCCCGTTCCCTTTGTTTGTTTCTCCGTTACCATAGTCTTAGTTTTAGCTTTCTCCCCTCTCTACCATTCCTAGTTTAGTTTAGCTCGTTGACTTAGTCTAGTATTTGGGCCGACCTAGTCTAGGCTATACATTACCGTCCCCGTGGATTCGACCCGAATTGCCCTATCTACCGTAGGAATAGCCGGTTATATTATTGACGGTTGGGATTCCGCGACAAATCCCTCCCATCAATTTGGCGCCGTTGCCGGGGACGGTGCTAGTTTAGACTTTGTTTTCCTAGTTACTCGACTTAGTCTTTGTGTTTGTGTTTTTCTTTTTCTTTTTGTTACTTTGCTTCTTGTGTGTGTGCGGTTTATTTCTCTCTTGTCTAGTGCCCAAAAAGCACTAGGCTTCTCACGTTTGTTCTTAGTCTACAGTTTGTGCTTAGAGGTGGTGACTATCTTCTTCTTGCAACTTAGAGCCGCTTTAACGGACGGTTGCTAGGATGAGTGGTTTCCAACCGGGTATGAGCTACGATTTTCGAGCGAGCATGGGGTTTGATCTAAACTCCCCACACATGGAAGCCGATATGAGCTACCCCTCTTCTTCTTTGAACCAAAGCTATGACATGACGTCCCCCTACCATAATCAAGCTTCTTGGGGTAATCAAGACGGGTATGATCCACAAGAATATGGATATGGCTACCAACAAGTGAATGACTATCACTCCTACGACCATGGTGGCTATTACTCGAGCTATGATTGTGAACCCACCATGTTCAATCAAGATTCACCGTATGGAAGCCAATTTCCCCAAAACCCACCATATTACCCTACACCCCAACCACAATATGAACCCCATGACCCACAATACTACCAATCACCTCAACCTCACTACCAACAATATGATGCCCTACCCCTTTGGCATCATCAAGATTATCAAGGAGCTTTACAAGGCCCCAATGATCACCAATTGCCCGACATGGAGGAGTTTCAATCGCTTCTTCAATTGCAAAAGAGCAACCAAGAAATGGCCACCCAAATTCAAAAACAACAAAATGAATTATGGGTCCAAATTCGAAGGGCAAACGAGGCGAGGGATGCTCGATTAGATGAAGGGTGCCCACTTGAGAAAGAGGAGCAACCTAATCACGAAGCCGCCAACTTAGTTACCTTTGGAGGAGAAATTTGCTTTGAAGAACCTCAATCGTCTACCCAAAAAGAGACGAATGAGGAGATAACCCTTGGTGAAGGCAACATTGGTGAGGAATTGGAGGAGGATGGTGAGTTGGATGATTTGGTGGAGTTTGTGAAGTTGTTGGGTGAAATTGATAGCCTTGAGTTGCCCTTGTGCGATAATGTGGATAAGTATCAAGAGCCCCTTGCTAGTACACCGAGAGATGGTTTGGAAGAGATTGAAACCGCCGGTAGAAGTTTCGATCCTCTCCTCCAAGATGATGTGGGGCCGAGTGATGAAGATGGGGAACCACAACTTGAGGAAAGTGTGGGGGTGTGCAACGAGGAAATGAGGCCAAAACCGCTTTTTGTGCCTCGTTTCTTGGAGATGAAGCTTGCTTGTGATTGGAGGCAATTCTTAGGGAGGAAGAGGTCGGTTAAGCTCGTAGGATGGATAGACCCCGGAGACAACTTTGAAGATGATTTTGGGTCTTGGGATTTCTACTTCTTGCCTCCTCCTTGGAGGCCGTGGAGGTTGGCTAGGCTCGAGCACTTCTTGGGCCTTCACTATGATGTTGGTAGCGCGTTCGACTTGCTCCTCCATGCCCTTGAGGGCTACGGTTGAAGAAGAGTCCACCATCCTAGGTTTGACGGAGTTCCTAAAGAACCGTCATGTTGTATATTCCCTCTTCCTCTTCTTTAGAGTACTTGTGCTTGTATTTGTGATTTTTGTTTCTAGGACTCTTTTGTTTTGTGATATTCTTGTTATTTGGATTATTGATGAGCGATGTGAGGGAGTGAATTTGATGTGTACTTTGAGTTTATTGTGATAGGTGAAGTGAAGGTGACTCCTAGAAAGGAGTGGTTAGTGATAGAGCTTGGATCGTGAGTAAGGGAGTCGGTTTTTGGGGTCATGGGAGTCATGAAGACCCTTCCCGACCGGGAAGGGTGTGTCGTCCCGACCGGGATGGGGCCGTCCCGATCGGGATGAGGATGCCAAAGATCGAGTCCACTGGAGTGTCATCCCGATCGGGAAGGAGGCTTCCCGACCGGGAAGGGTTTATCAACCCGACCGGGATCATCCATCCCGACCGGGATGATCCCCTACTCCTTTTTGGTGCTTCTTCTTCGACATTTAAGCCCACCCAACCATTGTATATCCCCACCCAACCTCCCTACCTTCCTTTCTCATATCATACCACCCATGTACCTCATTTACATACCTTAACCTCATTTCCTCCTCACTTTAGACTAATATTCACATCAAATCCCACCCCCTCGCACCATTACTACCTCTACCATGCGGTTCTATCAAGCTTGAAGCGGGATAGCAATGATGAAGACAAGCAAGTGCTTATATTGATCTATGAGACGATGGAGAGAGTGAGTTGCTAACCTATGGTACGGCAACTATCCTTTCTTTTCCGTTTTTGTTGTTGCTTGTTTTCCTTTGTTTATTCCCTTCCCCTTGTACACTTTTGTGTCTTGATGGCATGGTGGCCTTCGAGGCCTTGGTAGTTGTTGCTCCCGACTCTCGATGATGTGACTACATCGAGAGTCATTTCAAAATCCAAATTTTACAAGTTTTTCACTCTTTCTTTTTAAGGATTTAGTCGGATTTAGGCGGAATCCGGGCTAGGTGACTTGATTACACCTAGCCCTCCCCTCCCATTTCCTTTTATTTCCTTCTTTTATTTCTTCCCCCATCCATATCTTTTCTTGTCTCGGCCCATGGTGACTTGACTACACCCCAGCCGGACACCTTCTACCCTTTTCTTCACTTTATTCTTTGATTTTTAGCTTTATTTTCGTAGTTTCTTTTCCTTTTCTTTTGTCTCTCCGCACACTACGATTGAGCATATGAGAACATTGCTCGGTTTAAGTGTGGGGGAGCGATATTCTAGCATAGTTAGTTTTATTTTCTTAGTTTTTTCGAAAAAATCTTTAAAAACCATAAAAATTTGAAAAAATTCACAAAAATCAAAAAGATTTTCCCTTTTGTGTGTTTTCATTTTGTGTCTTTGTGTCGTGTATTTGTCGTATTGTGTGTGCTTGCCTCCCTTTGTCCTTATAGGTTGCTTTAATCGCCGATGACTTTGGAAAGCTCTAAAGACTTCCGGTAACATCTTATCCCTTTTTCTTCTTTATCTCTTGCGAAGTTTGGAGGAGATTGTGATGTTGTGTGCTCGGGTGGAGCTTTGTAAAGTTGTCGTTGATTTGGTGGCTTGTTTAGATGATCGGGGTGGTGTTTGTGTTGTTTATGTGTTCGTTTTGTTTTGTTTTTGTTTCGTTGCTTTTACTTCTTTTTCTTTCGTTCTTGTTGAGTCTTTGTTTTGTGTGTGTGGTTGTGTCTTGTGCGTAAAAGGTTTTTGAAAACCCGGTTTAGAGGCTAGAGTGCGAGTGTCTACTTTTCCCTCCTAGTAGTATAAATCGAGTCTTGGGCTTTAGTCTAGTAGAATGACCCTAAATCAATGAATTCGTTGGTCCTTTACCTTGTGTCCACCTAGCTTACTAGGGATTTACTACGGGATTTGCACTTTTGACCATTATGACCACCCACGGTGTGAAAAGGTCTTGGTTACCGAGTCTCGTCCCTTAGGTGAACGTGTTTAGGATCGTTTGATTAGTCCAAGTTCTCCACTTTTTGTGGGGTTGAAAGGGAATGTGCAACCCCGACTTACCCATTTACCTACCTCCTACACATATCCACAAAATAAATTGCAATTTGTGATTTCTCTCTTTCTCATCACCAAAGGAAATGCCAAAAATGCCAAATCTCGCCAAAAGGGCAAAGAAAAGAAAAAGAAAGAAAAAAAAAATGAAAGAAAGAAAAGGAATGAAGAAAAAGAAAAGGCACAAAAGCCAAAAAGAAAATAGAAAAGAAGAAAAAGAATGGCATGGCAAAACAAAGCAAAAATGCAAAAGAAAAAAAAATGCCAAAAGAAAACCCGATTCACAAAAATAACCCCTACCTCTCAAAATAAGCCTTTTTCCGACTTTTGCCGTGAAGAGCCTACCAAAGGACCGAGTCCCGAGGAAAGATGATAGCGGCATTAGTCGGTCTTCCCTCATTTTGCATGTTTTCCACCTTTTTACTTGGACAAGTTAGGCGGTTTTAGACACGGGACGACCCTCTTGGCTCACGCTAAAGAGGGAGGGGTCTCACTTACCTACAGTGTCGACTAACACCATGGTTCTTCACTTTTCCACTCCGCTGATCGTCCTGTAGTACGTTTTTAGAAAGTTAGGAGGACCTAGGTAAGTTACCAACGTTTTTGTTGCTTTATCGTCATACTATTAGGGTTTAGTCCACCTTGGTTTGTATTGCTAGCTTGGGAACGTTGTCACTTACCTCGAGTCCTAAACCGGTGCTTCTTTCACCGCTTTTTGAGGGAAGCGGTATTTGTTTTCTTTTGGGTGCAACCGATTATGTGTTTGTTTGTGTGTTTGTTTGTTTGTGTATTTTGTGTCCGGTTGCATCCACAGTTTTGTCGCAAGACCCCACTTGCCTTGCGGGGTGCACTTTTCCTCTAGGTTCACTCGCGTGAGTTGAAAGGGCGTAGGGTGCGCTAATACCCATTCGGCAAGTATAGCAGTTAGTAAGTGCTTACTCGAGGGCGAGTAAGGGTTAAGTGTGGGGGAGTTGATAAGTGTAGTTTGTAGTGCCTTTTTCACTATGTTTTGGTCCCATTTCCTTGTGGAATCGCTCCTTGGGAGCGATTTATGGGCTTCTTATGCTTCCTTTAGTTCATTTCAGGTTCCCGAGAACGATTTAGAAGAGTTGGAGCGATTCCGACTCAATACATACACATTTTTGAAGCCAACGGAGTAAAGGAACGATGACTCGACGCCTTGGAATCGACCCCGAGACCTTGGGACCCAATCCCGAGCCTCCGAGACCCGATCCCGAGTCCCGAGAATCGACAAGAAGCCCATGAGAGGCAAGGAAGGACAAAGAGAAGCTTAAAGGAGGCCTACAAGGCTCATCCCGTTCGGGATGGTCTCATCCCGTTCGGGATGGTCTCATCCCGTCCGGGATGAGGTGCACGATTAGGGCTGCTGCTGTCTTGGGTCCATCCCGACCGGGATGAGTTCATCCCGATCGGGACCACCTCATCCCGATCGGGACCAACTCATCCCGACCGGGATGAGCCCAGTTCAGACCCGCGCTTGTTTCTTTCTTCTCCTTTCCACTTGTAACCCTATATATACCCCCTCTTGTATTAAGACACAATCAAATGTTAGGCACTTCATTAGACCTTAAACGCTAGACTACTTTAGGTTAGATTAGATTATATTAGTGGAGATTAGTCGGTAATTAGTAGTTAATCCTAGTTTAGCCTTGTATTAAGGGATTTCTTCAAGATCCATCCAAGATTGACAACCTTGGGTGTTTGTTTTGGGTTTTCTTCCTTAATGCAAGTTTTGTTCTTTCTTCTTCACTAGTATGGTATTCTCCTCTTCCTTTTTCTCTTAATCTTTATTTAAGTTATTCAAGTTTCAATCTTTAGTTCTAGATTATTGTTTTGTCCTTCATACTTGTTAGTTTGTAGATGTTTGTTTTGTTTCTTATGTTGTTTCATCTTGTTTATGTTAGTTATAGTTTGACTATGTTAGAGTAGTGTCCTTTCTAGGGTTAGTAGGGTGATTAGGGTGTTAATTGGGTGATTAAAGGTTTGTTGGAAATGTTGGTGGAAGATTTGGGTTTCCTCTTGGTTTGATGCATATCACATGTTTGTTGAAATGTTTGAATGAGTAGTATGTGCATATGCTTGTTTTTCTTGCCTTTCTCTTGTGGGCGATAGTTTGTTTGCGGGTTCGGTTCCCTCACTAGGTTGCGAGAGCCCGGTGAGGACAACCCCTAGGTCGGTCTAAGTAGCGAGAGCCCGGATGCGACCTAGGCCACTATAGCACGTTAGAACCCCGTTTGTCGTGTGTATCGCCGAGATGGGTTATAGGATGAACCTCTAGGTAGGCCTAAGTTGCGAGAGCCCGGACCAACCTAGATCACCCTACTACCTCCTTCACTCTAGTTCTCCCTTGACCATTCCGTTACCCCTTTGACCCCGACCTAATCCTAGCCCGTCCCCTTTGTTTGTTTCTCCGTTACCATAGTCTTAGTTTTAGCTTTCTCCCCTCTCTACCATTCCTAGTTTAGTTTAGCTCGTTGACTTAGTCTAGTATTTGGGCCGACCTAGTCTAGGCAATACATTACCGTCCCCGTGGATTCGACCCGACTTGCCCTATCTACCGTAGGAATAGCCGGTTATATTATTGACGGTTGGGATTCCGCGACAAATCCCTCCCATCACCTAGCAATTTTAATAATATGAAATTCATACGATGTGTCGCACACACATCATATACATCATATTGCATCCCTTTCAAGAAATGTATTTCACATATATATCTCTAAAACTCATCATAATGAGTGATGACATTTAAAATGCTAAATCAATCTTAATAGACTTAAGCATAATGTTGTAAAAAGGTTTTTCCATAGTCATTACTATGAGATTAATCCTTAACTACCAACTATGCTTCATAGATACTCTTATATCAATCTACATCGTCTTTATATTGAAGACTATTCTTCACTATAAGACCCATTTAACCAAAGTCTATACTTGGCAGTTATGGTATATAGAATCTATTAGATTTTATGGTTATTTCATAACAATAATACCAACTATGGGGGTGCTTCTTATATTAATACAAACTATACGTAATCCTGTTTTAATATGAACTATCCTCTCATTAATCTCTCTTTATAACCAATGCCTTTTTTTACCTGTAAAACCGGTAATTGTGACCTGCTAGGTTTTTTGGTGCGCCTCTTCTTCTTCTTCCCCTTTATATTCATCAAATTAAAAGTCACCCTCCATTATCAACCTTCAAAACCCTCATTGATACAATGAGATGTGGTTATTCATCAGGATCCTCCTCTAATTAGTATCCTTCAAATGTCAGATATTTTTTTTGCAAACGTCAGATGCTCTAATTTATTTACCACAATTTCAAAAAATTTAAGAAAAGAAATGGCGAGAGGAGATGTCGAGTTCAACAATGGCGAGAGAAGAGTACGTAGTAACGAGAGAGGAAGTGTACCGAGTATGGTGGGAGGGGGACTTTAATTCAAAAAGAAATTAAAAGGAAAAGGGAACCGGCTCAGCAGGTAGCCGGTAACTTGTTCTGAAGAGAGATTAATGTGGGGATAGTTCATATTAAAATGGGATTACGTATAGTTGGTATTAATATAAGAAGCACCCCCATAGTTGGTATTATTGTTATGAAATAACCCTAGATTTTATGTGACTTTTGGAGTCTTTGCCCATTATTGTTTCATTATAGGTCAAACCTATGCGGGGTAATATTTTGCAGGTAAGATGATCATGACTTTTCATGGATGCATCAATATCCTCTTCAACAGTTGTAGAGAAATCCTGTTAATCTTGAACAATTCAAGGTTGATTCTACTCCCACTGTTTCTATTAGAAATCATATATTTTTAAAAGAAACATACCACTCCATGCAACAAAACAGTTTTGTTCTTTGGATGGTTTGTAGAATTAACATAATACCCCTAATAAAACACATGTCATAATTGAGTCTAAGTTCTAGAAAACAATTTTCTCTAAACTTTAGGACTTAATAATTAAGAAAAGACTATTTTAGAACATTTCAATCCATATCTCAAATGGTGTCTATTCTCCGACTTACATGGACAATCTCATCAATATTTGTACAAAGACTTTTATAGCGCATAATTTTCTAAAGCGTCAATAAAATCTGCATATGACATATCATAGACCAAATCATATCAGATATGGTTCAATGTAGTTTGAAACACTTTTCACTACTTCTAAGATGATCACAATCTTTTAGTTCAATTCCTCCCTGTTTCAATCATATCGAACCACTCGTACCAACTTATCAAGTTGATCTTGTACTTACCTCTGAATTTCCTTGCACAATTCAAAGCATTCAGTTTTAAATTCATTAAATGAACAAAACCATACATGTTACCCATTTTGCAACATCACTAGTTAAACTCACATGTATCTGTATATGTGTGATCCAACAAGTCTAAGTACCCTCCCACTATAATTAATAGGAGTTACTTCTAATGTCATTATTTATCCATCTAAACAAGATCCATTCACCTCAGTTGATCCTTATCAATAAAGTTAATAATTTCATCATTATGAAACTTATTCTTATGTTTCTTATCTCATGGATTAAGGACAATGTCATAATAGAACTCGTGTTGAGGGACGGAATCTTTTGGTCATTATGTTACAAATAAAAGCATTCACTACTAGAATGTAGAGTCCAACAATCATGTTAGCCTTGTTGTACCTCATATTCATGCAAGGTATAGAACAACAATTGTTCTACTTTTATTAAAACTTTTCATACCCATACATGAAACAGAATCAATGTCCTTGCTTATGACTAGTACAAGAATAACAATTATTCAATTCCAGTATTCAGCTTTATAGTAAAATTAAGTGATTTTCCTTTTATATATGAAATAACAACATTTGTTCATTTCATCATAAAACACTTCACTTATATACCTTTATTCCACTCTTTTTGAACCATCACATCTACAATGTAATAGTTGCATTTGGTATCTTATACCAAAACAGTAGAATGTAAGTAACAATTACTCTAGTAACATATATACTTGAAGTCATACTTCAAATGATTTGTAGATTTTCTAGACACTTCTAGAAAGCTATCTACCAATGTCTTATATTTGTCATTACATTAATGACAAATAATTTCGTACCTAATCTAAACTTGGGAATAAGTTTGGGTGTGATAACGATTGTGCTTCCCTTACTTTAACCAACGTCTTAGATTCATTAATCATTATCTCAAGCAATTTTCTTAATGAACTCATAGAACATTAGTATTATTTGCCTTCTTGATACAATGTTCAATCTTCTTTTAACATCTCATGCTAAAAGGTGAGAAACCTTATTAAGTCACATGTTTATTCATAATAAAGTGACCTAAACTTAGGACTAAATGAAACGATATCAATTCCTAATTCTTTAGAAAGAATTACTCATCATATGACATATGGATTAATCGGATCATCTTTAATATTTTCTCACTTAATGGGAACTGTTCCCTTTTTATTGAAACAATTGATTTTGGTACTTATGGTCATCTTCATGACTCTAATTATACAGTCCATACTGTACATTAGCATTGGTAATAATCTATCGGAATTATCCTTCACAAGGACATAATCTGTATCTCTAATTTTGAGAACAATTCTCAAGATACCAATCGACGAGGTTGAACAATTCAAACTCATCTTTAATAAATGTGATAATGTAACTAAATTACAACTACATGTATACGCAAAGTAAAACGATAATTAATATTAACAATCTTAAACAATTTTAAGATAAAATCACGAAAACTACCCTCAAGTTCGCATAATATTCCAAGATCCTAAACCTTTTCTCGCTCAAGTGAACTTGGGCTCACTGCTCAAGCTCCAAAAGTAAAGGTAGACAACAAACTTGTCAATTACATCTCTATGTAATTCCTGGTTTGTCGGAATTAGTCATCATATGACACCAACTATTTGCCTTAAAGCCCAAGTCCGACTTGATAGCAATGTTAAGCAAACCAGACTGAACCTGTGGGTAACCGTTACCCACCTACTCAGTCCACACACATCGGCAAAGCACCGCTTAGGCAGTCACTTCAACCAATGATATGAAATTGTTGTAGTGGTCAATTCTGGAAAGGCAATACTTAACAATTGTGCGAGGGATTAAATGCATTATGGGTCCTAAATATCTTGCTAGGTCAACTTACAAGGCGACCTATCAGTTCTAGGTACACAAGTCACAAGTCTAAACAATCAAATTGATGCATCATATGACATAATTATTCAATTGTTATATTAGTGAATTGTGCATAAAACAAGTAAAAGATCCCATATTTTGATTCGTAATGATATCAAAATTCGTAATTGTTATTTGGTTTGAACAATTTCACCAATATCTTTCATTTTTCCAACTACGAGGAACAATTTCCCACCCGGAAAAATTGAACGGATATACAAAACTCGATTCACAATCGACCTGCAACTTATAATTGTCATATAGATGAACAATTCATCAAAATCAAATAAGACTCGAGAAACCCCTTTTCCGATCTATCTATGATAACATGATAATTAAAATGCATAAAATTATTTAGCCGATTTAGAAAACTAATTTTTCATTGATTCGGAAAATAAAAGTATAATCCATGTTTGATTCATAATCGACATACAAACGCAAGAAAAACGACTTTTCTTAAATGCATCACCCGACCCGACACCATGTCGTCCGAGTAAATATTGTGTCGTCTTGGTCAAACCTTTGTCGGCCGGGTCATCCCGTTCCAACCGGGACACACCCGTGCCTACTGAGTCATACTCGTGCCAACCGAGTCACACTCGTTCCGACTTACAAAAATTGAGTCTTGTCCTAATCATATTAGGACTCATCGTTTTATAATAATTCTAGTAATATTAATTTCTCAATTTCAATCGAATCTTGACCCATCTTATTAGCCTCATCGTCAACAAGGAAATCGAGGATTATGATGGGTCAATAAAATTAAAACATAATCTATATTATATTTTAAGAATTAATTTCATAATTTAACAATTTAAATTTACAAGTTAAGATACCCTAATCATAATAGATAATTACTAGACTAGTTGCATACGAAGTTATACGTTTTCAGATTATAATCTTGAAGTGGTCGATCAAACTCAATGTATTATAATCAATTACAATGATTAACAGAATAATCAGGTAAGTAAAACATATACGGAGTGAGGGGGGAAATAACAACTTGGAAAAGGGGTAACAAAAAAAACTCTGACAATCAGACTTCATGCAAGGCAACACCGAATTGCACACCCACCAAATTGCACACCCACGTGACCAAAGTTACTACGTGACAAAACAATAACAATTTACCAGCAACATTCTTACGGTACATGCAGACTTAATTCCGGATATCGGATAAAATTAAATTAATACACAGATTGAATCCCTCATAATCAATTATGAGCCATGGATTCAAGTCGATATGATTAATACTACGTAACAGAGGCTCTGATACCACTGTAGGGTTACGACCCTTAAACCCAAGGACCTGTTACGAGTATTAACCGAAAAGACAAAAGTAGAGGGATAACAATTATACCTTATTTACAGCGGAACAATGTATTAATAAGAAATATAATCAACCCAGAAATATATATAATCTCCACGGACAGAATAAATAATTCTCACGGACAGAATAAAGCACCCCAATCGTGATGCCTCCTTTGGTATCCACACGAGTACGGAACTGCGATGTATATGCTAGTATAAAGGTACGTGAGACCATCTCACAACTTCTCTCTATATCTCTCTTATAACTCTTTATAAGACGAATATATATTATGAGTCAATACTTTTAATTCCATATCTTTGTTCATCCTATGAACCTCCTTATATAGAAGATGAGAAGGTAGAATTAGGTTATTATCATAACTCTAATTACCATAATTAGATTATTAGTATAACTCTAAATACCATAACCCGACAACGCAGCTGGGTCCGTATTACTACTGACCCATTATATTTAATATATCGATATATATTAATAATATCTCGTACATATTGTGTGTGACCCAATGGGCCCACTTAAGACTACCAGACACATAACCTATTTACATGTCAACCCGACATCGACCTCTAGCAAGGCATATCGGATACATAGACTTAAACGGGTTAATCCGTATAGGACAGTGGACATAACTCCTTCAATACATCCACTTTGCAGTCGAATTCCCGGAGTCACTCAGCCTTGACCAGGTATCGGCTTTGGAGTTTGGACTGCCTTGATCCACATCACACATTAAGTTTAGATTGCCTTGATCTCCCTACGTACTAACATTACTCTATCAGTTACATAAAAATAGCTTTGAAAATTTTGCTACGTCATCTTTGAATCTTTAATTTGAGTGATTCTATTTTTGAATGTCTGTTATTTGAACACCCAGACTAATTGAGTTTCACACTTCCCTGAAGTCAATAATCCATTATACGAGTAATTCACTAGAACTATCCTATGAGCCAACGTCAGTTAAAAATACGTTTATGGAGGTGACTATTTTTCATTTCAATATATAATGATGTTTTTAATGCTTGTTTTCCCACTTTGTACAGGCCTGAGGCCAAGTGATGGATTCAAGCTCGGGTACAGACTCGATATTTAGATGACGGAGTATAACTTTAAGATTTATTGATTTTTGTAGTTGATGGTAATAGTGTAATTTGATGTTGTAACACTTTCAGTGATTATAATTTTTTTTATTATTATTTTATTGTTTCCGATTTTTGTAATACTACTATTTTTTTGTAGTCAGTTTAATGCATAGGAAACTAACTCTTTTGTAAAAAATTGGTTTGTTGAGAGTGTGTAATTAGCAGAGGCAAGAAATATGTAATATAATTATAAAATTTGTATTTTTTTTACAGTTGTCAATTATTCGAGTGTTGGGTATCGAGTTCATTTATATATCAGCTCTTATGGTTGTTGTAATGAAGATTGTTTAGGTGGTGAAACTATGGAGATCAAGGTGTATGGACTATGAAAGTGAAGTAAAAATGGGAAGATGAAATGATTTGCCCTTTACTTTTTCAAATATTCTCACCTTCAATCTTTTTGTTCCCCTCAAACCGTCGTACCGGTTTTTTTCATAGATTTCTCAACTCGTCGTACTTTCGTCCCCCACAACTTCTTGTTTTCTCACCACTATAAAATGAAAACACATATGAGCACAAAATTTCTTGAAAAATAAAGATTACTCGTAATAGTTAAGTAAGACCTACTAACCACTAAGTAAATACTACCTTAGTTACTACCTTTACTGTATTCATTTGTTTTTCTTTTATATTCATTGTAGTAAGTAGTACTTGAATAAATAGTAAAATGATCTAATTAATCGTAATAAAAGCTTCATTGTAGTACTTGTATCTCAACAACGAACATCTTAATTAAGCAACCCTCATCGATTAAGTTATGCAGGTTCAACGAATTTGGGGTTTGGTCATCCGTAGATTATTAATTAGATAGTCGAGTAACATTGAGAGGAAGGAGGCGCGTGCGTGAGGGAAGATGATTTAAGAGAAGGTAGGTCGTGGTCACGGGTATCAAAGAAAAAATAAGCAGGCTTATAATGGAGAATTAGAGACTTAGAGAGTATAGTAGAAGATAATTTAAGGAAGTGTGTAGAGGTATTGATAGCGATGATCACATAAGCTTGAGTATAGGTATGAGCAGGAATCAAGGGAGTGGGGGTGCGAGCAACACATGAAAAGATTGTGCTTGGGATAGGCCCACAAATATGAAGAAAGGTGCGAGAAGATGAAAACTGATTTAGTAGATAGATGAAGAATTAAGAACACGAATAAGAGCAGCATTAGAGGAAGGGGAAGAAGAAGGGAGAGTACGATATATGAGGAGGGGTAAAGATGGTCGGGGTAGAAGGAGATCGATGAGAGGAGACACTCTCATTAAATTAGATGCAAAGAAGTCATATTTAAGTATGAATCTTAACTGATGAGGAAGAGGAGAATGAGAGAAAAGGGAAGGAGAAAGAAATGTGGCGAAGGTGGTGCAGGAGAAAAATGATTTTAATAGACGGTGAAAAAGAAACGTGAAAAGAAAAAACGTCAAGGGGAGACAAAGAGGATTAAAAATTGGGGAAGTAGAAGGAGTTCGAAGACGGCACCTTGACTGCACTAGATGGCAAAATCAATTCATATTTAAGAACGAAAATGGAGGAAAGAAGGGAAGGAGAAAGGATAAAGAAGAATATAAAAAGATATAGAGAGAAGAAGATGAGCGGATGAATGAACTGAAGGGACGACACATTCATTAAACTATATTACAAAAGTCATATGTAATTATTGATTATAGATAATGACGATGAGGATGCCGAAAAGAAGGAGAGGAAGTGGAACGACATGAGAATGTGAAACATGTGAATGTGGAGGACTAATCTTAGAAGATTGACAAGTAGGATGTGAAGATAAAGAGAATTAAGGTAGAGGGGGTGGAGGAGAAAATGGAGTGCGAGAGAATTGAAGAAGCTGAAAGGCTGACACCCTTGTTGAACTAGATGACAAAAATGAATCATATTTAAGAATGAATTTTATATGATGATGAGAAGAAGGAGGTTAAGGGGAGGGGGAGGAGAAGGAGAAGAAAAAGTGGATGAGGAAAATTGATCTGAGCAGACGTGGAAGATCGATCTTAGTAAAGGTATCAAAGGAAAAAGAAGCAGACCTATTATGCAGGTTAGTCATAGAGTATAGTAGAGAAGATATTTTGGGGAAATGTGTAAAGGTATTAATAGGATGGTCACAAAAGCTTGTGTATAAGTGTGAGTAGGGGTGGGGGGTGCGAGCAGGGAAAGGATTTTCCTTGGGATAGACCGACAAATGTGAAGAGAGGTAGGGGAAGATGGAAACTGATTAATAGATAAATGGAGAAGTAAGAACATGAAAAAGTTCAACGACATTAGAGGAAAGGGAGGGAAGAAAGGAGAGTACGATATCAGAGGAGAGGGTGAATATATTGGAGGTAGAAGGAAATGAGAGGAGACACTCTCATTAAATTGTTGCAAAGAAGTCATATTTAAGTATGGATCTCAAGTGCGAAGAAGAGTGGAACGAGAGAAATGAGAAGGATAAGGGAATGTAGTGAAGGTGGTGCAGAAGTGAAAATGATTTTAGTAGACGGGGAAAGAGAAACATGAAAAGAAAGAACGTGAAAGGGAGAGTAAGAGGATTAAAAATGGGAGGAGTAAAAGAAGTTAAGGGGGCTACACCCTCTCTGAATTAAATGACGAAATCAAGTCATATTTATGGACGAAACAGGTGACAGAAGGGAAGAAAGAAAGCATAAAGAGTAATATTGAGGGATATAGGGAAAGAAGAGGAGGAGAGGGTGAGTGAGCTGAAGGGAGAACACATTCACTAAACTAAGCAACAAATAAAAGCAAGACATATATAATTATTGATTCTAGATAGTGACAATGAGGATGCCGGAAATAAGAAAGATGGGAAGGGGAACAACATGGGAAAGTGAATATGTGAACGTGGAAGAATAATCTTAGTAGCTTGACAAGTAGGATCTAAGGAGAAAGAGCATTGAGGTAGAGGGGGTGGAGGACAAAGGGGAGTGCGAGAGAAGGGGTAGAAGAAGTTGAAGGGGGTGACACCCTCACTGAGCTAGATGACAAAAACGAATAATATTTAAGAATAAATTTTATATGATGATGAGAAGAAGAAGAAGGCAAATGGGAGGGAAAGGAGGAAAAGAGAAAGTGGTGGATGATAGATGGAGAAGTAAGAACATGAAAAAGATCAACGACATTAGAGGAAAGGGAGGGAAGAAGGGAGAGTACGATATCAGAGGAGGGGGTGAAAATGTTGGAGGTAGAAGGAGATGAGAGGAGACACTCTCATTAAATTGTTGCAAAGAAGTCATATTTAAGTATGGATCTCAAGTGCGAAAAAGAGTGGAACGAGAGAAAAGACAAGGATAAGGGAATGTGGTGAAGGTGGTGCAGAAGTAAAAATGATTTTAGTAGACGGGGAAAGAGAAACATGAAAAGAAAGAACGTGAAAGGGAGAGTAAGAGGATTAAAAATGGGAGGAGTAAAAGAAGTTAAGGGGCTACACCCTCTCTGAATTAAATGACAAAATCAAGTCATATTTATGGACGAAACAGGTGAAAAAAGGGAAGAAAGAAAGCATAAAGAGTAATATTGAGGGATATAGGGAAAGAGGAGGAGGAGAGGGTGAGTGAGCTGAAGGGATAACACATTCACTAAACTAAGCAACAAATAAAAGCAAGTCATATATAATTATTGATTCTAGATAGTGACAATGAGGATGCCGGAAATAAGAAAGAGGGGAAGGGGAACAACATGGGAAAGTGAACATGTGAACGTGGAAGAATAATCTTAGTAGCTTGACAAGTAGGATCTGAGGAGAAAGAGCATTGAGGTAGAGGGGGTGGAGGACAAAGGGGAGTGCGAGAGAAAGGGTAGAAGAAGTTGAAGGGGGTGACACCCTCCCTGAACTAGATGACAAAAACGAATCATATTTAAGAATAAATTTTATATGATGATGAGAAGAAGAAGGCGAAGGGGAGGGAAAGGAGGAAAAGAGAAAGTGATGGATGAAAATTGATCTTAGTAGACGTGGAAGATTGATCTCAGTAAGGGTATCAAAGGAAAAATAAGCAGACCTATTATGCAGGATATTTATAGAGTATGGTAAAAGATAT
The DNA here is from genome assembly GCA_958450325.1 of Agrostemma githago. Classification (NCBI taxonomy): domain Eukaryota; kingdom Viridiplantae; phylum Streptophyta; class Magnoliopsida; order Caryophyllales; family Caryophyllaceae; genus Agrostemma; species Agrostemma githago. The sequence continues at coordinate 37,129,921 of OY288261.1, forward strand.
TTTGGGGAAGTGTGTAGAGGTATCGATAGGGATGTCCACAAACGGTTGGGTATAGGTATGAGCAAGAATCAATGGGGTGGGGTGCGAGTAGCACAGGGAAAAGATTGCGTTTCTGAGAGGCCGACAAATGTGAAGAGAGGTAGGGGGAAGATGAAAATTGATTTAGTAGATAGATGGAGAACGAAGTAAGAACATGAATAAGAGCAGCATTAGAGGAAGGGGAGAAGAAAGGAGAGTGCGACATCGGAGGAGGGGTGAAAATAGTAGAAGTGTAAGGAGATGAAAGAAGACACTCCCATTACATTAGATGAAAAAAAGTCATATTTAAGGATTGTGTTTGGGATAGGCTAACAAATGTTAAGAGAGCGAGTGAAGGAAGAGCAGAACAAAAAGTGGAGGATGAAAATTGATCTTAGATGTGGAAGGAGAAACATGAAGATAATGGGAAGAAGATAACAGGAAGTAAATGAGGAGGCCCTGTAAAAAGAATTAAAGGGACAAGACGCTCTTTGAACTAGACGACAAAAAAATTCATATTTAAGGATGAATCTATGATGAAGAGGGGAAGGGGGAGGAAAGGAATGACAAAACAAGGGAAAGAGAAGGGGATGTGGAGGAGGAGGAGTGGATTGTGATCTATTGGAAATGACACTAAAGTTCGGTGATATAGCTTATATCAATGGGAGAGTCATAGTGTTTCACATCGTTAATTTAGCATTGAGAATTGTATCGTTCTTCTTGATAACCCAGGAAAAAACGTAAGCCTTCTACCATTTACAGGTCTGCCACTACAACACTGTCAAAGAAATGTTGGTGCAATTATACCCAAAATTCTACAAAAGCTACTATGCCATCCCAAAAATTGAATGCAATTTGAAGGTCTCTAGCTTGTTTGTTGTCTAAATTCAGTTTGTTTTACTAATTTTGTCTAAATAAAATAAGATAAGGAGGAGCATTAGGGGATGAGAGGAGGGAAGGACAAGGAAAAAAAATGGACAGGGTAAATAAAAACTCAAATAAACATTTACGGTTGGTCACAAAATTGAACTGTTTAAAAGGTTCCCCAATTAGTGAGTACGAGAGGAGGGGGTAAAGAATAAAAGGGGTAGGAGTTTAAGAATAAGTTCACCAAGAGGGGGTAAAGAATTGAACCGTTTGCGTTTGACCATGAAATTGAACCATTTTAAAAGAATTGAATTGTTTGCGTCATGACTTATTATTGTTGTTTCTGTGCTACTGGATTAAGAGTTAACTAATAATACAACACAGATCAGCTGCTTTTCCTACGAAAGCAAACAAAACTGACGACTATCATGGTTTCGGAGGATACCCTAGCATTAGAAAAGAGGAAAACTAAATGCACCACAGAAGGTTTTGTTGACGAGTATGTCTACCCTGCTCGTTGTATAATTGTTAACAAGTCGTACAACCTATTAAGGCATACACAGTCCGCTGCAAAGCGACACATTATTGTCAAGAATACAGTGAGAGACCTCGGTTACCCAATTGTTAGTCTAGAACCTGTGTCGCTACAATCAGACCCATATTCTAGCAAGGATGTAGTTTTACAGTTCGAAGAAAGTGTTGACAATTACTAGCATGCTCTGAAACTTCAAAGCCTTTTTTAGCAGAATGGAAGCGGTAAGGGTCCAGTCCAGGAACAAATAGACTCACTTGTGCGACCACGCTTGTGGGTGGCAACACGGGATGACATACGATTCTTTACAGAACCACTGCAGTCTGAGTTTGTACCAGCTGCCATTAGGACAAGTACAACGGCTTCATCACAACAAAATGACGGCCTCGAAGTTGGTGATGTGTTTGATACTCCCTCCGTTCCAACGAATTGTATACGTTTGCTTCATGCACGTATGTCGATGCTAGTGTTCTTTTGTCTATATCTTTAATTACGTATTTCCAAAAAATATAAAAACTTGATATTTATAATGTATTCGACTAGACGATTTAAACAAGATCCCTCATGACTATCTTTTAACTTATATATTAAAAGTTATATTGAAGATTTTTCTCATTCATGAATAGTGTTAAAAAACCAAACGTATACAATTCGTTGGAACGGAGGGAGTACTATATTAAACTTAACTTATATCTAGAATAGTTTTTCTGGGACGTTGATGACTAATGGAAGCTTAACAACGCCAAAGCTTCCTTTTTATGAATGGTTAGCATGTTGCCTGTATAAGTATATTTTAAGGCATGAACGCTTCGAATATATATTTACGAAGATTAGTTAATTTGGATCGGTTGATCGTTTTCTTTTCAAAATGGGCTTCGAATTAGATCCCTGTTAAACGATAGATGAAGGCTTGTGAACCAGACACCGTTTCATGAAAAAATTATGTACCTATTTTCGGCGAATCAACTGTCGAGTGCTTCTTCTACTGAATATGTTAGCATATTAATTTGGGTCCGCTAACGAGCATGGCGACAAACATAGCCAGAAAGCTTTAAATACACGGCCAGCAAACAACAGAAAATGGTAACCGAGGACATTGTCGCTAAACGTTTCACATAAAAAAGAAATACTCCAATATTGCGAGTTTACTACCTCGGTTTCGCCTCGAAGACCGCAGACATCGCGTGCGGCTGAGCAACTAGTAACTCTTAAAAGGTAAGAATCCCCCTTGCTACTGTTCATAGGTTTGTCTATAGTACCTGCCACCTACAATGACCTATTACTGCTGCTTTGGTTTTGTTCCTTCCTTTGTCTTTCCTCAATTCCCTTTTGCGTCTTTCTCATTTTTTTTCTTCCTCTTCCTTTCCTCCATTCCCTTGTTTTGCTTCCTCATGTTTTCTTGCTACTTTCTCTTCTTTTTTTTTGTGCACACTGGTACTGAAATCAGGTGCGGTGGTTATGAAGGTTAGATCTTGCATTTTCCCTTTGTTATACAAGTATTTGTTTTAATTATGAATTGAGTTTTGTTTAATTTGATTAATTACAGAGATTAAACAGGCAGAATCAAGTTAAACGATGTTTAATGATTAGTGCTTACGGTTATTGATCAAAATGGGCTTCCTTTCCTACCTGGGAAATTTTTCATGGAAGAGGTGGGTCTTTTTGTAATATAATTAGTTGTATGTTTGTGTTTTAATTTGAATTCTATTGGGTTTTGCTAGAATTTTTGTTGTGATTTAGATTTTATTTAGTATTTGGGACATTTCCATGAACTTTAGGTGTTTCTTCTTGAATTTTTCTACTTAAAAAGTGATTTGAAAGTTGGTGAATCTATGCTATGAAGCCAAAAATTTTGAGCTTTGTGTGACCATGATCAATAGCAACAGCCGTCGTCCTGAAAAAATTTAGAATTTTTAGTTTTAGTGATATGGAAGTTGCTGAATTTATGCTATGAAGCCGAAAGTTTTGAGCTTTGTGTCATGGTGGAATTATGGTGGCTAGCAGGAGCTGCGTTACTCCGACACGGCTGCCGGCGGTCGTGTCCCGTGTCGACACGACACAACGATCGACATGATACGGGACATGTGTCAGACTCGTCCTTCACAGACACGACACGGACACGGCAAGAAGGAAGAGGAGAGAGCAGTTCTGGATGTACGAAGTTCGAAGATCTTACCTTGGATGCTAAGTTTTGACCGACCATTGCACCACTAATCTCGTACGAAGTTACAAACAAAGCACCGATCATCAGAGTACGCCGATCTAAAATAGTAGGTATATGAACTTACACGAAGATTGGATTTTCAAGATTGTAGTTAGATTATAGATTGAATAACTTGGGAATTGGAAGTCATTGGTGACTTGATGAGGACTCGAAGAAGAAGAAGATAAACGAAAGAAGAAAGAAGATAAACTTTTGAAGAAGAAGAAGATAAACGAAAGAAGATAAACTTTTGAAAAAAAAAGGAAGAAGGAGGTGTATTGACTGTATTCAGAAAAAGAGAAGACGAACAGTGTTTTTTTATGGGGAAAGGGAACTCAATTTTATTAAGTATATTGATAATAGTAATCAGTCGATTACAAAGTAAAATAGTGTTGTACAGTTGTATACTTGTACTTGTTGTAAGTTATAACTTAGTAAGACTAAACGAATACACTATCTATCGGATAATCCCATGTGACAGAATTATCTATCACAAATTTATAACGGGTCAACCACGAGCCATTTAATTAATAAAGACAACATACTACAAAATATGGATTATTTTTTCTATAAAAATTAGAATTATTTGATCCATTATGAGTAAATGACGGATACCTCCGTCACAAGGAAGCTAAGAATAGCGGATAATTTATCCCACTTTTCGTATTGTCGTATTAAGGATGTTTTTAAATTTAATTTTCCTCCTATGGAATATACATCGTATTAGTCAACGACTTAAACATGACTCATTTGCTTAAACACAAATTATTGTTTCTCGTGAATAACAACATTTTGTTTTTATTTAAGAGTATCTAATAAATGGATAAATACTTAACCCGTTATAACAATATAACGGATATCTTCATCACAAATAAGAGTATTTTTTTTTATAGAAAGTTACGTTTCTATGAGGCAAATTCAAACTATAAAAGTAATGTGAGATCAACTCGAAATTAGATTTTTAGTCTAATTTTTTTAATACGAAGAATTATCTAACTGTAAGTTCTTCTTTAAGACGCTGCTATGATAATTAATAGTCATCTTTTATATGAGAAATTTATTTTGAGACCCTCTCATAAAACAATAAGACATGGGAGCTTTGGACTAAACATCCCAAAACGGAAATCGAAATAGTGAAAACTAGGAGTTGAGTTGAACGGAGGGAGTATTAAACAAAATAACCGTGGATGAGTAGATGAACGTGGATTGATTAACACAACATTGCTCTAATAAAAAAAGAGACCAAATGAGCTTTACTCGATAATCCAGTAAACGACTAAATGTAATCCTCCAATAACCGTGTTTGAGATATTCCTTCACAAACGGATCTACACTCTCTAACACGGTATTGCTCTCGTAATCCAAAATTGTCACCTCAAAACGCAGTACATATACTCGACACTCTCGTAAATGCTAAATGAGTACATTTTACTCGATATTCCGATAAACGACTAAATATAATCCTCCAATAACAGTACTAGAGAGACTTCTCCAACACGGTATTGCTCTAATAATCATAAATTGTCATATCGAAACGTGAATTACATATACTCGGTCCTCTAGTATATTACTCGTAGGAAATTTACTCGATACTCCAGTAAACGGCTAAATGTAATCCTCCAATAACCGTGTTAGAGTCTCCTTCAAAAATGGATCTATACTCTCAAACTCTTAAGTCTTCAACACGGTATTGCTCTAATAATCATAAATTGTCATATCGAAGCGTGAATTACATATACTCGGTCCTCTAGTATATTACTCGTAGGAAATTTACTCGATACTCCAACTAACTGTAATCATGTTATAGTCTTATAACCGTGTCATAGAGACTCCTTCGAGTAATTGTAACCGTGTCATAGGAGTTATACTCTATAGTCTCTATCATGGTAATACTCGATACTTTTATACGGAGTAATTATCTAATAACCGTGTTATTAGATACTTCTTCGAAAATGATACCATATAATACGGAGTAATAAATATGAATATACGTAATACACCCGAGTACCGTAATATCGACTTATAACTATATCGATATAGTAAGCGTGTATTGTAATATCGACCAATGATATCTACTCAATACTCTAGTACTCCATAATACTCGATACTTTTTATTTTTCGCAAACCGTACTCGATATTACTTTAGTAAACTGATATTACTTTAGTAAACTGATATTACTCGATATTACTTTAGTAAACTGATATTACTCGATATTACTTTAGTAACTGAAGTATAAGATACTTTAATTTTTTTAAAGAAAAAAAATGCTACTTTATGAAGTGTCAGCCTAATTCAAATACTCTACTGAGTCTACTCCTTCTCTCCTTCCCCATCAACCACGCACGCCTAGTTATTAATTTCCCCAGAAACTCCTCCATCTTCTTCCTCTTTAACAATTACACTTCTCCCTTCTCCAAATTAATTATAAATATCAGTCCTATTCACCATGGTAATTCATCTTTATCTCCTAAAAAATAAATCAATTAGCTATCTATAGAAAAATCCATGGGTTCTTCACAATCTAAAAGCAATGGAAAAACCCTAAGACTAATTGACTATGAAAGATTCCCTCTTTGGAGACATGTGACTGTGATAGCTGACTGCGAAAAGGGTGGTGGTAATAAAACATGGGTTTGTAACTACTGTGGAACACAGTACACAAACTCCTACCTTTTTTTTTTGAGGAAAACGGGGGTCTTATATTAAATCAATCTCCGCCAAGTCCAAAATGGAATGCAGTACATTAGCATCAAATACTATTAGATGATAATTTGTATATCGTAGTTAATATTGATAGTAATTAGTATAGTCTCTTCATTTACCATCATTATGAGTCGGTAATTAGTATGACGACCACATTCGTTGTACCTAGGTATTACCTCCTGTATTTATACCGGGCTTGTAAAATAATATTGTCAACGCATTACATTACTTACATGGTATCAGCCTAATTGATCCTCTAAAAATTCTTTCCGCTTGCTACAACTTCGTGCTTTAATAGCCGGCCGAAGATGGCTATCTTATCTTCCATCTCCGGCGGGTAGTCCAAATTTATCATGCAATAATATATTATAATTATAATAACGTAGTACGGAGTAATCAGCAACGGTGTGCAATGTCCTTCTCCATCCCCTTCCAATTCTTACCTCACCCACCATTATTTTTCATCTCCATTCAATTGGGTCCCTGCCACCATCTTTTTTCATCTTCATTCTTACCTCACCCACCATTATTATATTATTATGAATAATAATACTATAAGCCATAAATAAACAATAATACTCTCCGTATCGATTGTAATTTTATGTTGTCGCCAATGTGTTCTCCGTTAATGCGATCCTCATCAATATCGCTCCTACCCTTGTCGTTGTTTCCGTCATGTTGTTTCGACAACCGCCGCCGCACTAAGCCTCCACCCCGTCCCATAATCGCCTTCTCCGTGTCCATCTCAGTTCGCCCCAGCAACCACCCCCGCCCCACAGGCCGGGTGGTCTGACTCTGCCGGCTACGACCCGCATGGTCAACCAGCCGACACTGGATCAAAGAGCCCGGTCGGGTGTTTTATGTTTCGGTTTAGTCTTTCTTTTTCCTTTTTTTTATACTGTTGAGCTTTGCTCCTGTTTGTGGTGCTTTACGGGTTGTCACGCTTCTGTACACCGTTTTTTTTTAAAATTTATACTGTTGAGCTTTGCTCCAGTTTGTGGTGCCTTACGGATTGCCACGCGCCCGTACACCGTTTTCTTTTAATTTGTGTCACGACCTGCCGTTTCGGCCTCGTGCACCATTAGATTTGTTAGCGTTTTTATTTTATTTTCGGCATGCGCGAAAGTTCGAGACATACGTTCAAGGCACATAGTTGCGGTTCCGACGTTAAAAGGTCGACTTGGTTCATCTTCAACGGCATCTACAATTATCTTTTGATCCAGTCAAAGCATCCGTAAACTACCGTTTTGACTGAAGGGTGTATTATATGATAATTAGTAGATCGTAGTTAATATGATAGTAATTAGTATAGTCTCTTCATTTACCGTCATTATGAGTCGGTAATTAGTATGACGATCACATTCGTTGTACCTAGGTATTACCTCCGTTATTTATACCGGGCTTGTAGAATAATATTGTCAACGCATTACATTACTTACAAATACAACCTCGTCTCCGGCCAAAGCGCAAAAACGAGCCATAAAATGAGCAACAATATTTCCCCCCGTTTAACATGTTGACATTTATACCGAGAAAACAAAAGCAACGACTCCAACACTCTATTGAGACATAATCCAATCGGGCTCCTAAACACACAGTTGCGGTTAATAGCATTAATGACCATAAGTGCATCACTCTCCACTACAAACCTATCCACCCTCCACCTCTACAACCTCTCCAACCCAAGAACAATGGCCTGAAACTCTGCTATCTCCACCGACCAAGACGCCCGAACTCGCTTACACCCAGCCATCATCACCCTTCCACTCGAGTCATGCCCCACATATCCCAGTCCCACCTCCCCATCACCCAACATCGCAGCGTCAGTATTAAGCTTAAGTCACCCCGCATCCGGCCTTCGCCACCGATCCTCCCCGCAGCCTTGGTCTTTCTGAACAACCGGGCCCACCACCTCCGAATACATAGCATGTTGAGCCACCAAGTGTGTCAGCCCAAGTCTAACAATATGCAGAGGCAACGGTGACTCCTGAAACAGCATCGAGTTCCTCCACGTCCACACCATCCACGCCAACGTCAGGAAGCTAATGGCATCCACTTTATTTACCATCTGCAGAATCCAATTAAAAGTCTCATAACAGTCCGCCAGAGGAAGGAGGGACAAAAGGGGCTCGAGGCAACTATTGGCCCACACACTCCGGGTGGTAGGACAGTGAAAGAAGAGGTGGACATCCGATTCCGGCTCCGATTTGCACAGCTCACAGGTAGTATCAGTAAGAACATGTCGGGTAGCTAACATAACACGAGTAGGTAGAATGCCAGTACAAGCGCGCTAAACGAAATGCTTCAGTTTCGGTGGAACACTAGACCGCCACACATACCTCCAGAACTGCTCTTGCCCAGGTCTCCCCTCAGCAGCATGACGGTGCCCATAGCCTCCTTTAGCCAATCTGTACGCTGATTTAACAGAAAAGAAACCATCTCGCGTCGGCCACCAGAATAATTGGTCCATAGAACCTCTGTGAGTTGGTAGGGAAAGAGCATCATGAACCTCATCCGGGCGAAGAAAACGGTTCAATTGTCCTAAATCCCACTCTTCGCTAACCTGGTCAATGAGCTCTGCCACGCACATGCTCGCCTCAGCCTCGAGATTAGGTGCCGGCACCCGACCAGCAGATTGACCCGGTAACCAAGCATCACACCAAACATTAATGTTAGCCTCGTTTCCTACACGTCATTTCAGTCCTTCCAGGAGTAATGCCTTCGCCCCCCATAAGCTCCGCCAACAATAACTCGGATCGTGTCCTCTCCTCGCCTCAAGGACATTATCATGTTTGAAATACCGTGCCTTGAGAACACGAGCCACAAGAGAATCGGGATGAACAAGTAGGCGCCACACTTGTTTTGCCAATAATGCCTCATTAAACGCACGCAAGTCCCGGAACCCCAACCCACCTTCACATTTCGAACCACAAAGCCTGTCCCATGCCCTCCAATGGATACGTCGCCTCGCCTCCGTGGATCCCCACCAAAACCGCGCCACCACCGAGTTAATATCAGCAATAGTTCCCTCTGGTAAGGTAAAAACGCTCATCATATAGGTCGGGATAGCTTGAGCAACAGCCTTAATCAGCACCTCCTTCCCGTGTCGCGAAAGTAATTTCTCCTTCCACCCCTGAACCTTCTTCCACACCCGCTTCTTGATACAAGCAAAGACGACTTTTTTCGACCGCCCGATAATTGTAGGTAATCCCAGGTATTTCTCTTGTCTATCCACGACCTGCATCCCCATAATCCGTTTGTTATCTTCTCTACTTTGTGCTGACACTTTCTTACTAAACACAACTTCCGTCTTCAAATAATTGATTTTTTGACTCGATGCTCCTTCGTATTGGCTAATCAAGTTAGCTAGATTCGAGCATTCACCTGTAGTCGCTCTAGCAAAAAGAATACAGTCGTCAGCGAAAAATAGATGGGATATTTTCGGTGCACCTCTGCAAATACTAACTCCATGGACTTTCTTCTCCTCAACTGATTTCCTAATAAGGTAAAAAAAAGGCATCCGCACATAAAAGGAATAGGTACGGCGAGATGGGATCACCCTGCCTAAGTCCCCGACTTGGTCGAATTTCACCCACAAGCTCCCCATTAACCACGAAGGAGTGGCTGACAGTAGAAATACACCCTGTAATCCGCTGGACCCACGTATCGGCAAAGCCCATCCTTCTCATCATCGCCCCTAGGAAACTCCACTCCACCCTGTCATACGCCTTGCTCATATCAAGTTTTAACGCTACATTACCCGCTCTCCCCTCCCCGCCCCGCTTCATAGCATGAAAAATTTCAAAAGCTATGATCGCGTTGTCGGTAATAAGTCGCCCCGGAGTAAAAGCACTTTGGTTTTCCGTTATGATCTCATTCATAATTCCCTTCAACCGGTTTGCCAAAAACTTGGAGATTATTTTATAAATGACATTACATAAACTCCTACCTAAGCGTGAAGGCTCATCTACTCAAGGAAAAATGTTAGGGAGTTACTAGTTGTCTTAAGGTTACTCCTGAGATCCAACGAATATTGAAACAAGAGTGTGAAGTTGCTAGTTCTAAGGCATTGAAGAAGAAGGAGTAGTCACAAAAAAGGTCAGATTATATTACCCTTCCTAGTGGAACCAACTTGGTCCAACCGAAAAAAAAAAAAAAAAAAAAAGGTAATCAGTCACTTATTAAAAAGCTTTCAATATGCAACAAAGAAATGAACTTGACAAAGAGTGTGCAAGAATGTTTTATTCCGCTGCGATTCCTTTTAATTTTGTCCGAAATCCTTATTTCCGGAGCTTCTGTTATAAGCTATCAACTTATAATGTCGTTGGATATTGCCCACCGACCTAGAACAGACTCAGAACTACATTGCTTGCTCAGGAGAATACACATGTAGACAGACTACTACAGCCGATAAAAGATGGGTGGATCACGAAAGGGGTTTCTATATGTTCCGCCAGATGGTCTGACGGGTCCAGCAAGCCAATAATCAATATTATGTCTGCTTGTGGATCAACTGCTATGTTTATTGATTCGGTCGATGCATCCGGTGTTAGGAAGAATGCTGAGTATATATCCCAAATCTTCGATGAGGCTGTTAATGAAATAGGAGTGAGAAACGTTGTTCAAATCGTTACCGATAATGGGTCAAATTTTAAAGCAGCTGATTTGTAATTTGTATTGCCTATATTTTTTTTACTGTAAACTCAGTATTTAGTTATTTACGCCTCTGTTTAAGTGTAATCGGATTTTGCAAAATACTAATCTCCTCTTGTTTGTTTTGTATTACAAGAAACATAATTGAACTCAAATATCCCTCAATATTTTGGACTCCTTGTGTGGTTCACTTTCTAAATCTTGCTTTTAAAAGCATTTGCGAACCGTCCGAAAAATCTGACCACTTTGAGCAGTGTAAGTGGCTGATTTCTGTTCGCAGCGATGTGAACGAGATTCAAAATTTTTTATGGGGCATGATTTGGTTAAGTCTTTATTCAGAAAACACTCTAATCTTCAACTTTTACAAGTTGCAGGCACTCGGTTTGCTAGTCAAAAATCAATCGTCTCTCTCGTTTCAAAGAAAGCAAACGACATTCCGGCCAATCTAAAATAATTTTTGAAAGCTTGTCTTTCCAAAAAAATGTCATCACGACAGATCTTTCAAAAAAAAATCCTTGTACAAGCACCATCACATCGGCCAAAATAGCACCCGCCAACAACAAATACCGTTAATACCACCAAAACTCCCGATTAATGGGGTCGAGGTAACTTGAACGGTTACATTTTATTTTCAAAAAAAACAAAAAAGTTTTTTTTCGCACAATACCGTTGACACACCCAAAACTTCAATCAATGAAGTCAAGGAACCCAAAATGGTTACACCCTCAAAACACTTTTCACGATACATCACCCCCACCGTCAAAACGCTAGTTAATGCAACCGACGAGCGCGGGTCACTTGTTTTAAAGATCTTTTAATGGCACTATTCACTACCTAAATTCTATAACAAGGATTTAGTCACACCTTCCAAAACACCGTCACGGACATCACGAATACCGTCCACGCCGAGAATACGGAGCTAACTAATTAATAGCAGTTTCGGTAGAAACACGACCTCATTTCCAAAATCGGTTCCTTTAGAACCGTGCTCCTTTGCAAAAATAACCACCTTTTATGCTCTTGCTATCGTCGAATCTTAGACACTCACGTGACAACACCTTTAACGATGCCACCACACCACCGTAACACTGATTTTACAAATCCTCTCTTTCGAAAGAAAAATGTTTTATTTTTCGAAGGCCCGTTCATTTACAAAAAATCCAAACTCTCTGATCCTGAGCCGGGATCGCGATCAATTTATTACGTCGTACAACCGTGTGATTAACTGTCTTTGTTAGTTGCTAGGGTCACCTCTACTCGAGACCTTACATTTTGGGTCGTCTCGTTTAGAGAAAGTCCTCTTAAAATCTCATCTCCGAGATTTGTGTCGGATTGTCTCGCTTTCGAGAAATAAATTCATTAGGCACTCCACTGAATACACTAAGAGTTGAGAGCACCTGATTCCCTAAACGACGATCGCAAGCACGCGCGAATCAAGGGTCTCATTTCTATTTCGCTCAAATACGAGCATTTCCCGAGTCTTTAAATTGTCTGGTGAGCCCACCCTCATGCTCCTACTTTGCTCCACTAGACCCAGGAATGACGCCAAGTAACAACAAAAATAGCATCGACAAACTGAACGCCCTGATGAACGTAGTACAAAGAGTCCTAGGGATAGTATCGTCAATCTCCACCTCTATCGACGATGTCAGACGTCGCCTCGAGACTCTGGAAGGACCCGAAAGGAAATCCCACGAGAAACCAGTAGGGCGGGAATTGGTACTCAGTGGAGACCCATATGTCGAGTATGCCAGGCTCGCACACCCCGTTGAATCCACCCACCTTCGTCGCCCTTTTAGACAGTTTACTGAATTAGGAGAGTCCTACACTGAAGTCGTCAGGAAATTACAAGAAGCCTGGCTATTGTGGCCAATAGGACCTACCCCAGACCCGCCTATAGAAATAAGGGGAGCGACTTGGAATCCAAAAGCCTATTGCCTATACCATCAAGATTGGGGACATGAAACCCAGATGTGCACTGAGCTCAAGCACGAGGTGCAGGATCTGATTGATAAGGGAGTCTACGTCCCTGTAGGGTGCCTTCTAAGGAGGACTAACTTCCGGTACCAAACCCATCAAGGGGGCGACCCGCATGAACGCTGAGAATCCAATCAGCGAAGGTTCTTCTAAGGATATTGGACCGATCCTGAGTCAGAGTCTAGTTCATCCTAGAGCCTAGGCTTGAATAATAATAAATATTTTCTCTATCGAGTCCGGGAGGTGTGAGGTAACATGTCCTCCACCTCCCCCGTCAAACAAAATCACGAGCATCTAGCCCGTCTACTACTATATCAATAAAACAAATCTTTACTTTTACAAACACGCCTCGACAATCGCTTGATTTTCTCTTAATAACTTACTTTATCGTTTGAAACTCGACACTATGCCACTTATCGATAACAATTAACTTAAAGCGCAAAGACCACAACAAACGGCCCACCATAACTTCACCCTAAGAGGAAATCAGGAGATAACTACCCTAAGTTCAACCCGCAACTGACCCCCCTAACCAGACAACAATAAGCCTACAACAAGTAAATGATCACATACCCATATCCGTTAAACTAGACTTCCCCGTTACCAACAACGCAGCCGGATACGAAGCCTGCCTAATAGGACAAAAATCGCCGTCACTTTAAGAGTTAAGAACCTTAGGGTACACAGAGATTCATCAATAGCAATCAACCAGGCCACGAGCACCTGGAAGCCGACGTACAACCAACCAAATAACAAAATCGATTACTCGGTTACAACTAACCAAATAACAAAATCGATTACTCGATTCACATGCAAACCGAAACCTGTTCCGAGTCCGGATAACGAGTGATTTCAACGACGAAGCACAAACGACGAGCCGGGGACGGGGTGAAAACCAGAAAGGGCGCCCCGGGCAAAATGAAGAATCGAGTTGCGAGCCGTCGTTAAAAGAAATAAAAATAACAATGAGCCGAGGATGGGGTGATTACTCAAAAGGGCGCCCCGGGCAAAAGGAAAAAAAACGAGTTGCTAGCCGTCGTCGAAAAAAAAAAAAAAAAAAAGATGAGCCGAGGACGGAGTGAAAACCCGAAAGGGCCCTCTGGGCAAAATGAAGAATCGAGTTGCGAGCCACCACCAAAAAAAATTATTAAATTGTAATATAAACAAAAAAATGTGCTTCTCATTAATAACAAAAAACAGTTAAATCGAGCCTTTGTCGAGACCCTTACATCAAACATCGGAAACCCGGCTATCCCAGAAAAGGACAACGTGTCAAAACCCCACAAAAATAGTAATAATACGCCACATAATACAAATTAATAGAACATAATATGAAACAGCTGAGCTCTAACGGTCCAACCTTTTTCCATTACCATCTGGGCACGCTTGTTCGGGGTTTCACCATCGACCCCTTTTAATGCAAGCTTCTACTGCCCTAGCTAAAGTCGAGCTCAACCAACCACGTCTCCTCCCATCACTAGCAACTTCAATACGAGTCTCATCGGTCTTGGCCTGTGAAGATAAACTGACAGCACTAGGATAGGTAACGCTGTCTTTGGTCAGGTGCTTAGCGACGTCTTCTTGAGTAGCCTCTGTATCCTCTAGCACCGAGGACTTCGTAACCTTCAACTTGCTCTGTCCTGACGAGTGCTAATAAACTCCTTGCCGGAAGGACGTAGCATCGGTCGGCCGAACACCCTCTATAACAACGGAACGTGAAAATTTTCGTTCCCAATTAAGAGAACCTAAATTCCCTAAAAGAATTCCCCGTCCACGAATCAAACATAGAAACACCCTTCGTAGAATCTGAAGAGGCGGGCCTCACTCCCACCTATCCCGACAACTCGCCTAGATAAACATAAACTGGGTCTCGTAAAGATAATATTAGCATAGCCTGAGTCAAGGACGAAAAAGGAAATTCGGTCGGCCCGCTAATCTGCCACCATAAAACAGTCCACCTAATAGCCACTTGCCCTTCGACTAAATAAGAATGCCATTTCTTTTTGGAATGGCCGACATTCCACGCATTCGTCGTCCTGCGATCCGTAAAGCCCTTATAGCTATAGCCCTTAACGGACCGAGGAGGGTCCACCAAGCCGAGTCTCTCCTGTAGCCAAACCTACACCAATCCCAACACAATGTCACTATAGTGAGCTTCAAATAAAATAACCACAAAGAAACACAACAAACAAAAAAGTAGCACCTTACAATACCTGCAAGATCACTCTAGAACCCCGAAAAGGCGTCCCACGTAGCCGAACGCGAGTGTCAAGACCTAGAATAAGTAGAGAGGGTGATCGTCCGTGTTCCATCCCCATCACGACGTCCAAAACCCGAGGATTACCCCAACCATCATGCACTAACGCATCCTCGAAAAGATAATAGCAAGCCACCGCACTATTGAAAGCTCGTCTACAAGCTAGAAGTGAAATGTCATAGGGACCCGTCGGTGAAAATGTCCTAAGTAACAACTTTAGGTCTATACAATCCCTCCCGAAGAAAACACTAGCCTCCTCTAACGAGGAAAAGTCCAAAAAATGGCGAAACCGTTCCACAAAAGCATCATCTCCTAAAGGCACGCAAAGCCGGACGAAGGACCATCCGCCAATGGCATCAAGTTCCTCAGGAAGAGGACAAAGCCGACCCCCGGGAAAAGCAAAAACATGTCTTCTCACGTCCCAAAATTCAGTACATGCCAATAAAAGGTTATCCTGCACCCTGACCTGCCTTAACGCATGGACCACAGAAAAACCATCACTTGAAGCAACCTCGAAATTACATTTCTTAAAACAACCCGCCTACTCGGTCAAAAGATTCCCGAAACCCGACATAACCCCAAGTATGGATATTCTAGACACTATGGATATTCTAATGTGTCTAAAACAAGCACCCTTAACCCGTATATATAACCCTAATCCCACCATAATTACGAAACCGCGGGAATTTTCATAAACAGGGCCTAGACTGCCCGAGCCCAGGCGCCCAAATCTCTAGTCGCCCGAGCCCAAGCGACCCGGAATCCGACAGCCTTGGCCCAGGCGTCTATCCCTAAGCAGACAACCTCTAGGCAACCCAAAAATAGAGACATCGATCCCGCGTTGCCACCACGACTACCACCTGTTATCTCAGACGTCGAGAACAACTTTTCGAAGTGCTAAAACCCTCTCCGGAGACTGAAACACTCATGCAAGAGTTGCGAGATCATATCTCACCCGTCGGACGCACCACACTTAGACGTCTTTTCATTCGTTTTTTTAGGGGGATAAGCTACCTCACCTAGGCGTGTTGTAGCCTTTAGCGGTTACTGTCAAGTCGCGTCTGTAGCCCAATACGGCATTGTCACGAATATACAAAAAAGTGGTTTAACTTTTATTTTCAAGAATAGTCTAGATTTGGCTTCGGCCTCGTTATGCAATGTCGAAACAACTACACTTGCCTTCTAGTGCACTCGGTCAGAGCACGTTGACCCCCTTACATTCCGCCCGTCTCGAGTCAAAACGTTTTAATCGACGTACTATCTGATCCAACTCCCGGCTCAAACTAACACATTTAAAAAAAAATGAAAAATCACTTTCGTACTCCCATGCAACCCCAACGCATTTTAAAACATCCTAAAGTACGACGAAATCGCAAATCAAACAGCCATGAAGTGATTACTTGTCAATTTAGGTCATCACCTCGCTAAATAATAAAAAAAAATAGAGAAAAGAGAAAAATGCAAAGACTGACTAATCAAGCGCTAAAAATTAAGTATATACAAATCCATATACAAACCGAGTTCATAAACTAGGGAGGACCTCTAGAAGCTGCACCAATGGCTATCACAAATTCACCAATGTTGTCATCCAAACCCAGGTCCTCTAGATCCAGGAGAGGAGACCCTCTACCGTCCATCCCTGACAACATGTCTAGGGTAGCCGTCTCGGGAAACCCGCCAGCATCCTCGGTAGCACCCATGACATGGCCTCCGTCTCGGTCTTTCTCTCCATCTCAACCCTTAGCCTAACCTCACCCTGCGCTGAGGTCTCACCTTGATGCCGAGCCAACTGCTCCTTGAGTTTGGCGATCCCGTCCTCCCGAGATTGCAAGAGCTATTACGCATCAGCCACCTCTACCTCCAGCTTGGTCACCCGAATTTCCAGCTATCCTACCATATCTCGAGCATCCTGCAAACGCACCCAAACCTTAGGAAAATGTACAAACAACCTACGAAATCATCCTAAGCACACATACTCACCGTCCGAGGCCCCGAAGTATCACGGGAGACCCTCGAGGCATAGGCCCGAAAGCAGTTGGCGGCTTGCCACAACCGCTGATGGCAAGCTGACGAAACCTGAAAGATGAAATCACACAAGTTAGTTGGATAAAACCCAACTCTTAGAACCTGAATCCAAAACTGAAACCAAAACTTACCCGGTATACCCGGTCACGCCACTCTATCCCAGCGTCCATCTCCACTGCAGAACACGGGAGGAGAGGCTCAGTGAAAGCTACCCCAGCTGCATCTACCCTAAGCAACGTCAAAGGGAAGTCTGGAGGCTGGATAGAGTCAGCCGGGTCAGCCAGCTGAAAGGAAAGCAGGTCAGACAGAGAACAAGTAAATACTAAGCCATAGAACAAAACAAGCTTTAAAACCAAAAGTCGAGTACTCACCACGAGGCGGTGGCAAGCTAGCCGCTGACTGACATGAGATAAATAGGAGGCACCATGAGTGCATCACCCCCTTCTCCATCCCTGCCCTCAAGGACCTCCGCGGCGGTCGGTGGTCTAAACATGGTCCGGGGAGAATCAACTGGCACCCTGAAGTCGTCATACAAGCACTGTCGCACCAACCATTCGTCCAGATACCAAACCGGGCAGAACAACGCAGGGAGGAGCATCCTTCTGTAGCTCCGAGGCCTCAACTCCGCCGTCACATATCCGGGCACACCCTCATAGTCGGCCCAAGGACGGGCCACGAACTACACAAACGAAACTAGCATTTCAATAAACCCTAAACCCTTGGGGGTTGATAAATAAAACGAGCTATGAAGGGAAAACTTACATCCTCAAGGCGTAGCTGGTTAACCAACACGTTCTCCAACAGGTAATGGCTGGTTGTGCTCTTAGGCTGAGCCAGCCTCCATTCAATCCCTGTCGGGAATCTGGTTGGACGAGCCCACACCATTTTAGGCGCCAGACAAGGGAAATAGGAGTAAATCCAGGCCTGCAAAAACCCGAACCAAAACATGCCTTTAGCAGATTTAAACCAAACTAAGGGAAACCCAAAGAAACAAATACAGAAACAATTACTAACCTCCAGTACGAGACCTGGGCCCACGATGGGCAAGGCTGAGGCCGACTCTACTTGCAACGGCCTCTCCATGACTTGCAAGCAACGGGTCATCTCCGCGAAGGCCGCGGTCACCCATTCGAAACGTCCCAGCTAATCTAGATCGGCTAGGAGAGGCAGAATCCTAGTACTAAACCTCTCATCCTTATCCGAGAAGCGGGTCGATCCTAGGAAGTACCACAACCATAACCGGGCATCTTCCTTTGCCGTGTTAGGTGCTCGACCCTCTAACACAGCCACCCTCTCAAAGTGATCGGTTATGTACGAACTCACCAGAGCATGAGGCGTACTGTAAGCCTCACGCTTCAAACAATCGCCGATGAGGCCCCGGACCTCATCACTATCTAATCTAGGGCCCTCGGCAGCCCATGTAATCCTCTCAGGATCCCAGGGTAAACCCGTAATAACCCCCAAAATCCTCTAAACTCATCCTGACCTCCCCAAAAGAGATATGGAAGGTCGAGGTAGTGTCGTGAAAGCGATCTACCATCGCTCTAATTACCATAAGGTTGCATTTAGTCTTGCAACCCACCAATAGAACCCATTGCTCGACCATGGGACCCAGAGCGGTCCTCGCGATAATCCCCTTTGCCGCAGGGGTCAAATTTTGAGAATAAATCTCAAGCCATGTCGTGAAACCCGAGAAGGTCCTCATCGGACTTGGGGATTTCAAAACGAGACAATATAAGTATAAACAAAACAAAACAAACCCAACCAAAACTGAAATCCAAAGCTTAAAACTAATAAGCATGAGTCAAGATAATCACCAGGCCCCCCACTATGGGATAAGAAACATGCAAGTCAGGACGAAACAAAAGCTGATAGTCGTCCCAGTCCCGAGCCCACTCAGGATCCTCGTAGCCAATCTCCTCATTCTCCGGTACAGAAATTGGGACATGAGCCCTCCTAGCGACCGTCTCAAGAAGCATGCACTTCCTTAATCTATCAAAATAGGCCTCGTTTATGGCCTCCGAATCACGTCACTGAGAAGAAACACTCCGTCGTCTCCTACGAATCCCGCGGGGAGTCAGTGAACTCGTCCCGGCAGTCCTGCCATTAGTACCTACCGTAGAAGTTCCCTCGGGATGCTCGGTATCACCTCTAGCTGCAAAAACAAGCAAAATATAAAAAAAAAACTCATGCCTCAAGTCAGGATGAAATGGCTTAAACAAATCAAAATAAGGTCAAAATTTCGGATGGAGATATCAAAATTCCGAAAAGCCCACTAACACCTATTTTCGACCCCGATCACAATGGAAGTGGTTTCGGGAAAATCCAACATCATTATGACACCTTTTGGTCCTTCGTAAGTCACACAAAACCTCACGGAAGGCCCTAAAGGTCGTTCTAGCTTACAAAAATTGACAAAGAAGTCACCCACATCATCACAAAAACTCATCGAGCGAGATTACGAAAACAAGTACAGGAATAACCGAGAGAGCGGTCCCTAACCCTATCATTTCGAATTTATCACCATAGGAGGCCATGGTCATACCTCAAAGTCTCCTATCAAGCTTCTAACTACCCTAACAAGCTCTATTCAAGCCTAATTTAGCAATGGGACTAAGCACAAACATCGAAACCTAGCAAATTTAAAACACCCAAATCGATTTTCTAAGGTTCCAACAAAATCAACCCACAATTAACCAAATTAAGCAAAACCGATAATAAATGAGTAAATAACACTTACCCGGAGTCGACATTTCTCGTATATGGCAAGAATCGAGACGGAAATCGGTTAGAAAAATCGAAGAGGCGATATTGGGGCGAAGAGGGGCGCGCGTTTGAAATGTGAGACGAATGAGTCATTCGTCCAATATTTGCTGATTTATGCAAACCCGATCCATAGAAACCCGGGCGCCTCGCGTCGCGCGTCCAAGACCTGGACCGCTAAAAGCCACGCGTCTGAGAATTGGGGCGCAGATGAATGTGCGTCCCATTAATCCAGCACAATACCAAAACAAGAAAAAACGAGGCAATGTACGCATAACACGCATCCTTCAAACAAACGATTAAACAACGACAAGATAATTACTAATCAAGCACCGATAAAGCACACCTATATACCAGCCCCGAACAAAAAAAACAATAACAAAACAGGCATAAGAACCATGACTAACAAGAACGCTCACGCTCAAACGCGTGACAAAACAAATTAGACAGAGCCGAGCTAAACGAATTCCGAACAAATCCAAATGTATAACAAGTCAAAACAAAGCAAAGCAAATCCGAACAAGATAAGACAAGTCCATATAGCAAATTCGAACAAGATAAACCAAGTGCCATCAAACACCTTCGAGCCTAACGGGTCCGAGTTATCCTGAAGGCAATTCAAGTTTGAGCGGATAATGACACGCTCAGACATTTTGGAGTCGTATACCTCCACAGCATTTGAGGTTTGAGTGGATACTAACACGCTCAAACACCTTCGAGCCTAACGGGTCTGAGTTATATTGAAGGCAATTCAAGTTTGAGTGGATACTGACACGCTCAGACATTTTGGAGTCGTATACCTCCACAGCATTTGGGGTTTGAGCGGATACTGACACGCTCAAACACCTTCGAGCCTAACGGCTCTGAGTTATGCTGAAGGCAATTCAAGTTTGAGCAGATACTGACACGCTCAGACATTTTGGAGTCGTATACCTCCATAGCATTTGGGGTTTTAGCGGATGCTGACACGCTCAAACACCTTCGAGCCTAACGGGTCTGAGTTATCCTGAAGACAATTCAAGTTTGAGCGGATACTGACACGCTCAAGCATTTGAGTCTTATACCTCACAGCAATTTGGGTTTGAGCGGATACTGACACGCTCAAACACCTTCGAGCCTAACGGGTCTGAGTTATCCTGAAGGCAATTCAAGTCTGAGCGGATACTGACACGCTCAGGCATTTGAGTCTTATACCTCACAGCAATTTGGGTTTGAGCGGATACTGACACGCTCAAACACCTTCGAGCCCAACGGGTCTTAGTTATCCAGAAGGCATTTAAGTCTTATACCTTACAGCAATTTGGGTTTGAGCGGATACTGACACGCTATAATAATAATAATAATAATAATAATAATAATAATAATAATAATAATAATAATGCAAAGTGAGAGAAACGCTTTCTCTCTCTAGATTTTCCTTCCCTTTCTGCGATTCTGTTACGAGTTTTCTTCAAGCTCCTTCCCATGGCTTCTCAGCCTGTAAAGCGAGGACCTGGTAGGCCACCGAAGCGGACTCATTTCTCCCTTCCTCCAAACCTTAATCAGGAGCATAGGGAAAAGGAACAGCAGGGTTTTGAGGAAATTCAGGGTTCTTCGCAAAAAAGTTTCGCTAAATGACGTCATTTTTGATGCTATGGCATCTGCTGGTATAAATCCTCCTCCCTCTACTAATTCTGATACTGCGGAAACTATTGTAGAAACTATTGATCCATCTGTGAATGAAAGTGTTAAACCCCCTGTTTTGAGTAAAGAAAATTGGTCCAAAGTAGCGTCTACTCATAAGCAAATGGGTATGAATATGATGTTCTTCGAAGAAGTTGTGGATAGTCCTGAAATTTCTATTGAATTGAGTGATTTTGAGGATGAATTAAAGATTTGGGAATTTACACTTATGGGCAATGTCATAGGATCAAAACCCACGATACAGCAAATGAAAAAATTTGTTGTTGAAAAATGGGGATCTCTAGCTTCTCCTATGGTCCAATATTTCAAGCATGGATGGTTCTCCTTTCGCTTTGACTCCAGGGAAGCCATGGATAGGGTTTTGGGTGGAGGTCCTTGGCACATGGGGATATACACCTTAGTGTTGAAGGAATGGTCTCCTGATTTTTGTGCTACTATGGATAGAATTGCTAAAGTGCCAATATGGGTTCTCTTCCCGGATTTGGACCCATTTCTTTGGTCGGATGTAGTTTTGAGTAAGATTGCTAGCAAGGTGGGTAAGCCTATTTGTGCAGACATAGCTACAACTTCTAAGACTAAGCTTACTTTTGCTAGAGTCCTGACTGAGGCTGACATCTCAAAACCTCTCCCTGAAGAGGTGGTTATAAGCACTCCTTATGAAGCTTATTCTGTTCAGAAGGTACAATATGAATGGATCCCCTACTATTGTAAGGGATGCGAGAAGTTAGGCCATACCTTATCAAAGTGTAAATGGGAAAAGCAAAAAGCTACTAAATCAAATGTTGTCCTCAACAAGACAGTCTCAGAACCCAAACTAATGACTGAAAAGAAAGATGAGTCAAGTCTGGAATTGTCTAAGCCTCTTGAGCTTGGTGGTACCTCAAAGTTGCTAGAGATGGTTGAGTACCCGGATAGGGAGATTGAATCTCCTATCCCTGGTGAAAAGCCCTCTATCTTAACTTCTGTAATGCACTCAGAATGCTCTCATGGGCAGCCTGGTTCTTTTCAACCAGTGCTTAAAAAGAACTCTTCTGCTATTAAGCAGGCCCCTGTGAATAATAAGGAGCCAATGCCTTTGAAGAATAAGTTTGATGTTTTTCTGGAAGATACTGTTTGGATGAATACTGGTGAAGGACTAGGTGGTACCTCAGAGCAGTTGGAGGTGGATGAGTACCCGGATAGGGAGACTGAGTCAGCTATCTCTGGTGGAAAACCCTCCAATAATGCTACTGTAATGCACTCATTAGGTCCTAAGGAGAGGATGACCAATCAAATTGGGGATGGTAGAAATATTCCATCAAACATTAACCCCAATGAAGATTGCATCCTGGAATGTTAGGGGATTTAATAACCCTCTAAAGCATAGTGAAGTCAGGGATTTCATTTCAACCCATAGTATTGACATTTTGGTGATCATTGAAACAAGAGTTAAGCAAAGCAAAGCTGGTAGAATAATGAAGAACGGGTTTGGCTCCTGGAGTATAGTTGATAACTATGATTTCCATAAAAATGGTAGAATTTGGATATTATATAATCCTGCTATTGTTTCTTTTGCTTTTCTGAATAAGTCTGATCAGCAAATTACAGGGCTAATTCACCATTTTCTTTCTAATAAAAGCTTTCAGTTTACAGCAGTTTATACTCATAATGATGGGCAGAGAAGGCTGCAACTTTGGCATGACTTGAATAAAATTAAAGTTGATTCTCCATGGCTTATAATGGGGGATTTTAATAATGTGAGAGCTCCAGACGAGAAGCTTGGGACTAATCCTTCTGATCTGCAAGATATGTGGGACTTTAATGCATGTCTTCTTCAATGCAAGCTAAATGATATGGCTAGTTCTGGTAGCAGTCTTTCCTGGACTAATAAACAGGAGCCTGAAGCCAGAGTCTGCTGGTCAATCCTGATTGGATCATATCCTTTCCTCAGTCTGCTGCAAATTTTTGTGAGCCTGGCATCTCTGATCACTCACCTATTCTTGTTCAGATTTTCAAGGTCTCTAAACCTAAGAGAAGTTTTTGTTTTCTTAATAGTTGGATTTCCCATCCTGCTTATAATAGTGTGGTACAACATGCTTGGGAGAGTAATATTCCTGGTGCACCAATTTTTAGGTTGTTTGAGAAGCTTAAGACTGTTAAGAAAGCTTTAAGGGAGTTACATTCTTAAAGCTTTACAGATATTTCTAAACAAGTCAGTGAGGCCAAAAAAAGTCTGATGGACTGTCAAAATAGTTTAAAGATTCATCCTTTCTCTTTAACTCTCATACTGCAGGAGAAAGAGCTTTTGAAGTCTTATTCTGAGATTAGCATGCTCTACTAAAGAGCAAAAGTTAAGCATCTCCAACAGGCAGACTGCTCTTCTAAGTACTTCTATGCTAAGATTGCTGAAAGGAAACACCATCAGATGATAGGTTCTATTAATGATCATAATGGAGTTTTAAGGGAAGGAGTTGAAGGAGTTTCAAGAGCTTTTCAAGACTACTATGCCTCTCTATTGGGTCAGGATAAGCCTATTACTGGTAATTGGCAGCAACTTCCTCAACTGGAGGGAAAAATGGTGGATTCTCTACCTGCTCCCATTCAAGCATCTGAAATTAAGGCTGATGTTTTCTCTATGGACTCAAATAGTAGCCCTGGGATTGATGGGTTCTCAGCTGGGTTCTTCAAGTCATCTTGGTCTATTGTGGAAAAAGACTTCTGTAAGGCTGTTGTAAGCTTCTTTAAGACTAAGAACATGCCCAAGCAAGCTAATTCTACAGTGGTTTCTTTAATACCTAAGAGGAAGAATGCAAATTCTGTCAAGACTATAGACCTATTTCTTGTTGCACAGTATTCTACAAAACCGTCTCCAAAATTTTAGCTAATAGATTGAAGATTACTCTCTCTTCTATCATTGGGGGAGAACAAGCTGCCTTTATTGCTGGAAGGAATATTTTTGATAAAATTTGATAAGCTAGTCGTATACCTATCAAAGATAACCAACTTAGGTCTAACTAAAAATATAGCTAGGGAAGTCGGGATCGAATTCACAGGGAGACAAATAAATCCTACTCGTATTAAAGTCTATCTAAGTAACAATCGGGGGGTTTTGTTTTGTTTTTATCTAAACTAAAGTAGTGAAGGAAAGAGAATTAAAAGGGAAGAAATAACTAAAATAAAATAAGATGAATTTAAGATGAATAAAAATATGGAGAGGAAACTAGGATTGTCGGTTCACTACGAATCTCATATGGTCACGGTCTAAGTCACAGGTCTGTCGCAGATATTGGTCTAAGGGGTAAAGGTCCTTCCGGTCCGCTATTCACCCTAGCATGCTTCTAACGGCTTCCGATCTTATTAGGGCAAACTAATGTGTTGTAGCAGGTCTAACTTTTACCAGGCTTCCGATCTTAGGTTCAAGTTTACCGAATTCAATTAATCAATCATGCGCATTAACTGACTAATCGCGATTATATGCTACAATTGACAACTCAGACACAAAATCATTGACAGATCTATAAATTATTTAGTGACCACATTCAATTCGCAGATCCCCTAAATCCTAGCGAGGAAAATTAGCTACTCATGATTAATTTGATAATAACAAGATTGATAGAAGAATTTACTAGATTGAACATGATGAATACTAATAAATTTACGACAAGCATAAAACAATAATTAAGTACGAAGAAGAATCAATCAAGAACGAAGAAGGAAGAAAGATTAATAAAATTACCGAAGGAATGAAGGCGATTAGAATCTTGAAGTGCTTACAATAACCGAGTTTTTGGGAAGAAATTAAAACTAGAGAGAATAAGAGTAGAGAAGAAGTCTAAAAGAAATCTAAAGAGTAGTAAGTTGTGTAGAGGTTGTGAAGAAGTTGAGAAGAAGTTGTGAAGAAGTTGAGGTCCCTTCAATGTGGCTGAAAAGCCCTATTTATACAAATCAAATAACCTAAAAACTGTTTAGGAAATTCCTTTGTGTTTAGGAAATTTCTTGCTGATCACGAAGCCTGTCTGCGGTCCAGAGAATAGTCGGCCGACTATTGTAATAGTCGGTCGACTATTCATTTATCAACTTGAATTCTGCAGCTCCAGAATAGTCGGCCGACTATTGTAATAGTCGGTCGACTATAGTCATGGTCGGCCGACTATCTTAATAGTCGGTCGACTATTGCTCGTTTCAGCGAACAACTCTTCTAGCTTCGTTTTGGCCCGGTTTTGGTTCGTTTTAGCTCCTTTGTCTTCTGTTTCTGCAAAATGACAATACAACCACAAAGTAGCCAATTCGGGGCAAAATAATAGTTTTCACTATTCAATAAACACGAGAATGCGCGTATAAAAGGTATAAAAAGTGTATATAAAATACGCGCATCAATATTCTCCTATCCCAAGCCCTGGTGAAGGGATATAACAGGAAATTTCTATCTCCAAGATGTTTAATTAAGGTAGATATCAGGAAGGCTTTTGACTCTCTTCAGTGGACTTTTATTAATCAAATGCTGCGCCAGTTTGGTTATCCTGGTATATTCATTCAATGGATCATGGGTTGTATAACTAGTCCATGGTACTCTTTTAAGCTGAATGGAAGTATATCTGGATTTCTTCAAGGCAGAAGTGGTATTAGACAGGGAGATCCTCTGTCTCCCTATCTTTTTGTAATGAGCATGGAGGTTCTGTCTCAATCATTGAGAGTAATTTGTAACCAGGATCAGGTATCTTTCCATCCTAAGTGTGGTAAACTCAATCTTACTCACTTAGTGTTTGCAGATGATCTAATGATCTTCACAAGAGGAGATGTCCCTTCAGTTTCTGCTGTTAAGAAAGCTCTTAATGACTTTGCAACCCTATCAGGACTAGCTGCTAATCAGGAAAAAACGTGAATTTATTTTGGTGGAGTTGTTGTATCTGTTCAGGAGGCTATTGTGGATGCAACTGGGTTTTCTGTAGGGACTTTCCCTTTCAGATACTTAGGCATCCCTTTATCTGAAAGTAGAATTACTGTAGCCATGTTTGATGCTCTTATTTTGAAGATTCAACATAATGTGAACCATTGGTCTACAAGCCTCTTATCTTATGCAGGAAAAGCCCAACTGATAAACTCAATTATTTTTGGGATTGAGAATTTTTGGTGCTCTGGTATATTACTACCCAAAGCAATAAGTAAGAGGACTTCTAAGATTTGCAAAGACTTCTATTGGGGAATTAAGGAGGGGGATGGAAGATTGGTGTTTAAGAAATGGAAGGATATATGTTCTCCTTGGAATGCAGAGGGTTTCAACATAAAAGATATTGAGGCCTGGAATGCTGCCCTCATTTCTAAGTGGATATGGCAGCTATCTAGAGATAAAAAGAGCATTTGGGAAAGATGGTGTCGGGTTTATGTTTTGAAGGAAGATGATATCTGGAATATTAATGCTAAGGAGTTCTTCCCTTCAGGTCTGAAGGGTATTATTAGTGTTCGAGATAAGCTGGTGCAAATTATTGGATCTGTGCCTGCAGCACAGAATAGCATTCTGCAATGTGTAGGATCTAGGTTCAGGGTATCCAAGGCCTACAGTATCTTTAAAGATTGGAGGCCTTTGCCTTGGACTAGAGCTCTTTGCAATGCTACTATTATCCCTAGTCATAGAATTATAACTTCTATGGCCACGCAAGAGAAACTGGCTACACTGGATCAGTACTGCAAGAGGGGCTATCAACTCGCCAATAGGTGTTGCTTGTGTTATGCAGATCAGGAGACAAACAGACATTTATTTTTCAAATGTCCCTTTACTGAGCAGAATTGGAGGGCTGATATGGATTGGATGAATGTGGTATTAGTGGCTAGATCATTGAAGGATATGATCACTTAAATCTGACGGGCAACGGCGCCAAAATTTGACGGGCTAAAGTCGTATGCCTCAAATTACAATTTATAATCACTTAAATCTAAATACTAAAACGTAGTAAAGTAGAAATAAGGGTCGAACCCAAGGGAATCAGATTAATCTAATTATGCTAACTTAAGTGTAGATGAAATCGACCTCTAACGTAATTAAAGACCGTAGTAACCAAAAGGGGGGGGGGGTTTGGATAATTTTCTAACAACTAAAATTGATAAAGATTAAAACTTAACTAAATCAAATGATGAGAAAGAACTTAGACACAAGCACGAATCCACACTCAATAGCGATTGATCATCGTAAGACGGTTTCAATTAATAACCTCGACCACTCTATCGTGAACATGCAATTCCAATTCTCTTAAGAATAGTTAACTAAAACGAATCCCGTTCTTAATTAACCCTAACCGTAAAACAACCTAAACAATCCAGTTCTAGGTTCAATTAGACAGAAGCAATATAGATCTGAGAATTCGATAGAGAATAAATAGCACGTACAATCCAGTCGTGCCTTAGATATTTATATGAATCGCTTCTAATTACTAATATCAACGTATCCCGTTCAATATTAATTCCTAGTTGTTACTAATGTAAAGTTAATTAGTAAATCCTACTCAATTAACGATACTAACGATAGAACGATGCAATTAAATACTAGTTGTACACCTAGTAATCAACAACAACATTCATAAAATTAATAACAAAGCAATTCATAATAATCAAGGTTAATAATCAAAACATTCAAACTCACAAACGTTTCTCGAGCGTTTCAAAGGCTTGAATCTAAGAAAAGGAAATTAGTTACACATCGTCTTGAAGAAAACTCTAATGAACGTACAACTTCCTCGAATAATTCATTAACTACTAATCTATATACTAAATAGTAGTCTAATACTAGTAAATAATTAAGGTAAGTCTATTACTTACCAAACTCTAGTAATAAAATAAGATAAAATAAAATAATAATAATAATAATAATATATTAATTAATAAGCTGACACGGAATCTAAAGCGACTTAAACTCCGTCTTCAATTCTCGAGTTGCTTCTTCTGGTTCCTCGTTTTGGGCCCACCTTGTGTTTGTTTTCCCTTTTTATTCACGACCTGAACCGAAAATCCTCAAATAGGCTTCTAACAATGATATCATAAATATTACATCAACGGGACATAAGAACACTGATTTAGTCAACCCAATTACACTTAAATCATCATTATACCCATGACTAAATACGACCCGTCAATTGGCTTGAAGGCCACGACATAATGAAACCTTTGATGGTTTCATCACTTGAAACCATAGATTGTCTTCCGATCTTTGTTATATGACATACAGCCTTGCCACCAACTGGCCAAAGAAGTGCAATCATGCAAGTTACAAGTGTGGGGGTGTAGGCCTTGAATTTTCGTTTTTTTCTTCTGGATTACTAAAGAATTGAAGATCAAGCAATGCCATGCACAGCAAGATATCCACCTGACGCATCTCTTAGGCCACTTTTTTCGGTAAGTTGAATGAGCCATGGAATTTCCCGAGCATGTGTTATCAATTAAATCGAAGATGAGAATCTTTTGATCATGACTTCACATCGAGGTCAAAATTAACTCACCTTAACAACCATATTTTAGTAAAATCACCTAATTTAACTATCCTGAAAAAAAATTCTAAGCTACCATGTATATTACGAACTTCGAATAAGGCTCACTATACCAAAAATAATGACGACGATTTCTCTGCAAAATGTTTGTTGTAAAGAAACAATGCATATTTGTATGAACTGTATCTACATGAATTTTAAAGGGAAAATGTAGTGGCCATGTTTTTCTGTTTTGTGTGCAACTATGAGCTTAAGACATTGTGCTGCGTGTAGCTAGCCTTAGCTAATATGGAGTACTTATCAGGAATCAGGATAGAAGGTAAGAGTCTTAGAACTTGCAAGTGATAACTATATTTAAACCAAAAAAAAACTGATTTTAGGATTTTCAACAAAAGAGAGAACCATTTTCAATCGATATATGAAAGAGTCTCAAACGATAAAAAAAGCAGATTCCTATATATATATGAAAGAGTCTAGGACTTTCAACAAAAAAAGCAGATTGAAAGACACAAATATTGATAAACAAATTGACCAATTATTGAGGATGCAATAATAGTTTTTTGAAATTGTCAATATACAAATTGATAAACACATAAATCTAAGTATCACAACCAAAGAGCAACAAATTGATAAACAAGTCAAATATTGAGGATGCAAACCGCACAACTACAAAATTGGTGATGCGACAAATATGCAAAGACACAAATTAAGCTTGAATATGCATTAGTGTACTGGATTTAGTTGAAAGAATCGTTTACTTACGATTGCTTAGGGTTGAATTGTGAAATTAAAGCCTCTCCCATTCGCTCATCCCTCTTCATCAGTTAAAATCTTCATCAAGAAAAACGTCAGCAACAAATTAATGCAATCAAAATTTGTGATTTGCGTTAAAATGGGGGGGGGGGCAAAAAAGAAGAAGAAGACAGGGGAAGCAGTGAGAGGGCAGAGCGGAGTGCGGTTGCACTATTATTCATAAGAAACACTCGGAAAGCAGAATATTGGCGCAGTAGGACCTGAAGCATTGAAAAACCAGCTCTCTGAACTCGCTTCCAAGGTATCTAACCAATGCTTGAACCTAGCATTCACAGAGATCACAGATGAACAACAGCAAACCCAACAGCAGAACAAACTTATAACAAATTGTTCAATCGAAAGCTGCTTAACTTCATGTGACGGGCCTGAACCCCATCAACGACACCAAGAAATGCAACACAACGAGTTGGGTTTGAGACCGTATAGAGAAACACGGTTCCAAGAGATGAAAGATCTCAATGGAACAGTAAAAGAACAAGCTGCCATGCTTTTCCCTATGATAACAACGACAACACAGTTAGACTCGGAAAAACTTTTATCCATGAGTGTCGGAATTGGACAGGATGATGTCGATAAGAGTACACATAACTCTAGAACAGACCCATTACAGGTCGACCTCGACTTGAATTCACGTGATGAATCCGATGGGATTAGGCACTTGGACCTAAATGGTTTGAGCTGGACATAAAAACACTTGTTACTACAATTTTAGTACAAAGTATAAGATATATATGGAAAGTTTTTGGCAAGTTAAAAATACAGAAGAAATAGGATGAAATTTTCCCTCGACACCCGGGACATCATAAAGCTGAAATTTTCCGTACATTCTGAATTTTCCACAACAAGAACCTCGACTGAATGAAGAGGATCGACTCTCTCTCCTAAAAGCTCCCTCCTCTCTCTTCCCCAAAAAAAACTCAAAACCCAAACCCTAATTTGTTGCTGCCGCCGCCGCCCCACCGCCTCTCAGCCTCCGATCTCCTTTCCGGCCGGAGATTGGCCGTCTTCTTGGCCTTTCTCCGGCTGGTTGATTAGATATCCCTTATTCTTACCGTCCTTTCTTTGTCTCCGTCCATACCCATCTCGTTGTCGGTTATGGCCACCGTCCTCCATTGTTCAGTAAGTTTTCTTTTGTTTTCTTATTGTTTTTAGTGGTGGTCGACCCTTTCCCAGCCTGTTCACCGTCGTTGACCTGGTCCTGTCGTCTCCCCTCCCCGCCTCGCTGTCGACCGTGGTCCCTCCCTTTTCCCTGTCTGTTGCCGGCGATCGCCGGGGGCGTTCCCCCCTCGCCCCCCTCCCCCGCCCTCCGGCGACCGGCCCCTCAAGGTGGTTCTTGTTTTGACCCTCTCCCCTGTCTTTTATTGACTTGTGCTGGTGGGTGTTCCCCCCTCCCCTCGCCCCCCCTCCCCCACCCACCGGTATTTGTCGATATTTGTTAGGTTGGTCGGTCTGCTTGTCTTCGGTTTGTTGTTTAGGTCTGCATGTTGGGGTTGTTTTGGTTTGGGTAGATTTTGTCTTCTGTTTGTGGCTTTGTCCTCCAGTTAGGTCTGGTCGGGTTGCTTGGGTGACGGTTTTGGGATTGTAAGGTCCCTTACCATCGGTTGGTTTTCTTGGTTTTCGTTGATCTTACTGAACAATGGTCAAGGTGGTGTCTCCGTCTAGACATATGTGGTCTCTCTCTTGCAGTCTCGGCTGTCAGGTATGGACTGTTCCGATCTTTAGACGGTTTGGGGTCTGGGTATTTTTTCGTGGTGGATATGGGGGTCTGATGTGTGGTGGGGTTCCCGGTGGCTTTCTCTTACAATGACTCTTAGTGCAGTTGCTCCTTTTAATAGCTTCTTAATAACAAGTTTAAGTCTCGCTCTACTTAAGAATAAATGCATCGGTATGATGACTTGTCTACGTTTGGTGAGGATTGTCATGATCGTAGTTTGGTCATGGTTTGGATCTTCTGGTAGGGGTTTGGTTATGCAGATGTTCTTCTCTTCGATCATGTGCATGTTGCTTGGTTTTTTGGCCCATTGGCCATATGATTGTAGGGTTCGATCTTCAAGATGTAGGAGTTTTTTCTCCACTAGAGGCAGGCCTCATCGCCTTGCTCTCACTTGTTTCTTTCTACGCCTTTTTCGAAAGCGCGTAAGTGCATCTTGGCCTCGTCACTATACGAATCATATGTACGGACGGTTTCTGGGAGTCTGCAACAATGATGATAATGTGGATGAAGACGCTCATGTCCATGCTTCCGTTCACCATCTCACTTCAACCACTCAATGCCCTTTTATCGTTATTGTTATAGTAGTTGTTTGTGATGTTTTTTTTATGTTCAATAAAGGATGTAATATGGGTTCTGAGAACCCAAACCGCATGTAATCCAATGCTTTTTCTTTCCTGGCAAAAAAAAAAAAGACTGAATGAAGAGAGTATAGACTCACAAACCCGGTTTTCCGAATCCAATATCGTGATTGTTCAAGTATCTAAAGGGGCACCTCCTCGATTCCTCGATAATCCGAGACATGTAAAATCATTCCAGGAAAACAATGAACAAAACAAGCAACATACATAAAGTGTCATAAAACAGTCGAGAAATGGCTCGATTTAGACAGTCTTTATTGAGGCATTTCATCGAACACATGGTGTGCGGTCATTATAATAGTTGCTGTATGGTTAAAGGGTTAAATTTATTAAATCTTCATTGTTGGATATTTTTGGTGAGAAGGCGGTGTAGTCGAGTCAATTTGAGCTCATACAACTACACACGTGAGTGTAATCGAGTCAAACTGGACCCTAAAAGGCTAAAAATCATACTAAGACAACATAAATCCCGAACCAAACTCAATCCATCGATAACCAAACATTAAACAACTCTAAAAGCACAAAATTCAACAGATTCACAGATTACATGATTAATTAATTCTAAAAATTGAAATCAAACAAACAAGCAAAAAAAAAAGACTATTTAAAAAACAAAAAAAATTAGGTATTACCGATGAAATTGCAGTTACGCCCTGTGACTGACAGTGTAACCAATTTTCGGTTGAACGTGAATGAAACAGTTACCCGAGAAACTCAGAGAGGCCTTCAATTCCAGCAAATTTAAATGGTTGAGGCTCTACTCATTGAAAATCCTAAAACAACTCACTGTATCGTAAAGTTAGCCAAGAAAGCATGGAAAAGCGTCACAGCTACACTAAAATGAGTACCGTTTCTTTAGCAGCTTCTAGCCCCCCTTGAACCCGGAAGACATTTTCATATCCAGCATTACAAAGTAGCTCACAGGCGGCCAAAGATCTGACATGATTACCTTAAATGGTGTGAAAGGTAATTTAGTTGGTTTACGAGTATTAGATACTTCGTATACAACTCATAATCAAATAATTCTATATCCGAACATAATCAAATAGATTCACTTCCTAACATTTCCTCACATGCTAATCAGCGGTCTTATAGAGTCATTAACTTCCACAAATTAGAATCCAACACAATATCATGACATATCAACAAAAGCAATATTCAAAACTATAAATCATTCATGGTCAGTGACTATAAGAGGAGCGGGGAGGGCAACACTTACACTGTTCTTGAGGAAGAGTATACTATACTGGATTTCACACTTTTATAGCATCTTAAAACAAAATATTCAGAATCTTGCACAACAGATGCTATGATATCATCTTTAGATCTTGTATCTGATAATTATATGAGAGAACAGTGGGAGGACAGGACAGTTGTGGTAATCTGATTTTCTAATGCAATCAAGGATGCAAGTTCTATACTACATCCCTACCTAATAATTGACCTGTTATAACATCTTTAACAATGCGATCGAAATTTAGTGCTTGGTTGTATACAATCTCAACCTGCAAGAAGCATGTAAAAAAAAATTAGAAACTCGAAGATTGGTCAAAACTCGGAAACAAATCAACTCTAATCACAAACAGATTCATCTCATCTCATCCAGTCATCCTCCAATAATCACAACATCTGAGCATCTCCTCGCATGATTGCACCATAGAAACAAGCAAAATTAGAGCTCAAACGTTAGATTGGTGAACGAAGAACAATAATCACGAGCCGGAACCACAATTTCGTCGGCAAAATATAGCATATCTGGTTTCTCTCTTTTTAAAGAGTAGATAGGGCTAAGGGTGTTAAAGGTCTGATCTCACTATGTATGTTAAATACCTCATACGTAATGGCCCCATTGAGATTCAAAAGATGCCGTATAGTCCTTCTTGAGACCGCACCATTTGCGGACAATATACATACTGCAAAGCCAGTCCATGAACACTGAAAATTATACCAGTTTATTCATGTCAGCAATTAGATCAAAAAGTTCGAATCTTTATCATCAAATTTTGCAAATGTGGCCTAAATTCACATTACTCATACGAGGAAAACAACCTCAAAACCTCAATTCATGCTAATGGGTCCTGAAATATACCGAAAACAACATTAAAACAAGACAAACCTTAATGTTTTTATCCCGTATTTAATCGAGCATCCATCGCCTCGTTTTCCCTTTGATATTGGGCCATGAATTCATCTTGTGTTTTCTGCATTTTTAAATTAGATTTTTGTGAATGAAGTTTCAATCTTTGATTGATGGGGTTTTGATGATCTTATGTTTTCTGCATAAAGTTGCGATTGTTGATTGGATTTTGATGATGGGGTTTTGGTTTAGGAATACATGTTTTTTTGTTTGCTTGGTTGATTTTTTTTTTCTTTTTCGTATTGATGTTGGTTTTTTATCCTTTCATTTCAGGTAGAG
The DNA here is from genome assembly GCA_958450325.1 of Agrostemma githago. NCBI lineage: Eukaryota > Viridiplantae > Streptophyta > Magnoliopsida > Caryophyllales > Caryophyllaceae > Agrostemma > Agrostemma githago. The sequence continues at coordinate 37,164,638 of OY288261.1, forward strand.
TGATCGTTTTCTGGTGAATTGATCGATTTAGGTCAATTTTGACGTTCGTCGATCAATGTTTCAGCTTTTGCGTGAACCCTATTGACTATCGGTGATCAGGTAATCCCCGATTACCAGAGTTTAGTCGATGATTCCATGATTTTAGGGTAAATGCGTCACCTTTGTATCACGTTTTTTGGCTTGCGATTCGAAGTACATCTGGGTAATTGTCATGTTTGGCTTTGATGATTAGGGTTGATTAGTTGAATTGAATTAATAGGGTTTCTGGGTTGAACAAAAGCTGATAATATTTAAAGACGGCGGTGAGTGTTTCTGTTTCTATTCTCATTGTTGTTTTGTGATTTGCCCAGATTATATGATATGATATCATGTTTTTGGGTTTTTATTATAGGATTTGAGGACTTATTAGAGTTAATTGAGGATTTTGTGTGATTTTTTTAGGTCACATTTGCTAGATTTGATTACAAAGATTAGAACTTTGTGATGCAATTGCTTGGATTCAATTAATTTCTAGATTATATCATGTTTTTCTTGAGCTATTTCTATGTTGTTTTTGGTTAATTTGAGGACTATTGAAGTGAATCGAGGATTTAGGTGGTTTTTCAAGGACACATTTGCAAGATTTTGACAGTAAAAATTGGAGCTTTGCGATTGCATTGCTTGAAGTAATTCACATGAAGTCATATTTTTTTTTTGTCTTGTTTTAATGTTGTTTTCGGTATATTTCAGGACCCATTAGCATGAATTGAGGTTTTGAGGTTGTTTTCCTTGTATTAGTAATGTGAATTTAGGCCACATTTGCAAAATTTGATGATAAAGATTCGAACTTTTTGATCTAATTGCTGACATGAATAAACTGGTATAATTTTCAGTGTTCATGGACTGGCTTTGCAGTATGTATATTGTCCGCAAATGGTGCGGTCTTAAGAAGGACTATACGGCATCTTTTGAATCTCAATGGGGCCATTACGTATGAGGTATTTAACATACATAGTGAGATCAGACCTTTAACACCCTTAGCCCTATCTACTCTTTAAAAAGAGAGAAACCAGATATGCTATATTTTGCCGACGAAATTGTGGTTCCGGCTCGTGATTATTGTTCTTCGTTCACCAATCTAACGTTTGAGCTCTAATTTTGCTTGTTTCTATGGTGCAATCATGCGAGGAGATGCTCAGATGTTGTGATTATTGGAGGATGACTGGATGAGATGAGATGAATCTGTTTGTGATTAGAGTTGATTTGTTTCCGAGTTTTGACCAATCTTCGAGTTTCTAATTTTTTTTTACATGCTTCTTGCAGGTTGAGATTGTATACAACCAAGCACTAAATTTCGATCGCATTGTTAAAGATGTTATAACAGGTCAATTATTAGGTAGGGATGTAGTATAGAACTTGCATCCTTGATTGCATTAGAAAATCAGATTACCACAACTGTCCTGTCCTCCCACTGTTCTCTCATATAATTATCAGATACAAGATCTAAAGATGATATCATAGCATCTGTTGTGCAAGATTCTGAATATTTTGTTTTAAGATGCTATAAAAGTGTGAAATCCAGTATAGTATACTCTTCCTCAAGAACAGTGTAAGTGTTGCCCTCCCCGCTCCTCTTATAGTCACTGACCATGAATGATTTATAGTTTTGAATATTGCTTTTGTTGATATGTCATGATATTGTGTTGGATTCTAATTTGTGGAAGTTAATGACTCTATAAGACCGCTGATTAGCATGTGAGGAAATGTTAGGAAGTGAATCTATTTGATTATGTTCGGATATAGAATTATTTGATTATGAGTTGTATACGAAGTATCTAATACTCGTAAACCAACTAAATTACCTTTCACACCATTTAAGGTAATCATGTCAGATCTTTGGCCGCCTGTGAGCTACTTTGTAATGCTGGATATGAAAATGTCTTCCGGGTTCAAGGGGGGCTAGAAGCTGCTAAAGAAACGGTACTCATTTTAGTGTAACTGTGACGCTTTTCCATGCTTTCTTGGCTAACTTTACGATACAGTGAGTTGTTTTAGGATTTTCAATGAGTAGAGCCTCAACCATTTAAATTTGCTGGAATTGAAGGCCTCTCTGAGTTTCTCGGGTAACTGTTTCATTCACGTTCAACCGAAAATTGGTTACACTGTCAGTCACAGGGCGTAACTGCAATTTCATCGGTAATACCTAATTTTTTTTGTTTTTTAAATAGTCTTTTTTTTTTGCTTGTTTGTTTGATTTCAATTTTTAGAATTAATTAATCATGTAATCTGTGAATCTGTTGAATTTTGTGCTTTTAGAGTTGTTTAATGTTTGGTTATCGATGGATTGAGTTTGGTTCGGGATTTATGTTGTCTTAGTATGATTTTTAGCCTTTTAGGGTCCAGTTTGACTCGATTACACTCACGTGTGTAGTTGTATGAGCTCAAATTGACTCGACTACACCGCCTTCTCACCAAAAATATCCAACAATGAAGATTTAATAAATTTAACCCTTTAACCATACAGCAACTATTATAATGACCGCACACCATGTGTTCGATGAAATGCCTCAATAAAGACTGTCTAAATCGAGCCATTTCTCGACTGTTTTATGACACTTTATGTATGTTGCTTGTTTTGTTCATTGTTTTCCTGGAATGATTTTACATGTCTCGGATTATCGAGGAATCGAGGAGGTGCCCCTTTAGATACTTGAACAATCACGATATTGGATTCGGAAAACCGGGTTTGTGAGTCTATACTCTCTTCATTCAGTCTTTTTTTTTTTGCCAGGAAAGAAAAAGCATTGGATTACATGCGGTTTGGGTTCTCAGAACCCATATTACATCCTTTATTGAACATAAAAAAAACATCACAAACAACTACTATAACAATAACGATAAAAGGGCATTGAGTGGTTGAAGTGAGATGGTGAACGGAAGCATGGACATGAGCGTCTTCATCCACATTATCATCATTGTTGCAGACTCCCAGAAACCGTCCGTACATATGATTCGTATAGTGACGAGGCCAAGATGCACTTACGCGCTTTCGAAAAAGGCGTAGAAAGAAACAAGTGAGAGCAAGGCGATGAGGCCTGCCTCTAGTGGAGAAAAAACTCCTACATCTTGAAGATCGAACCCTACAATCATATGGCCAATGGGCCAAAAAACCAAGCAACATGCACATGATCGAAGAGAAGAACATCTGCATAACCAAACCCCTACCAGAAGATCCAAACCATGACCAAACTACGATCATGACAATCCTCACCAAACGTAGACAAGTCATCATACCGATGCATTTATTCTTAAGTAGAGCGAGACTTAAACTTGTTATTAAGAAGCTATTAAAAGGAGCAACTGCACTAAGAGTCATTGTAAGAGAAAGCCACCGGGAACCCCACCACACATCAGACCCCCATATCCACCACGAAAAAATACCCAGACCCCAAACCGTCTAAAGATCGGAACAGTCCATACCTGACAGCCGAGACTGCAAGAGAGAGACCACATATGTCTAGACGGAGACACCACCTTGACCATTGTTCAGTAAGATCAACGAAAACCAAGAAAACCAACCGATGGTAAGGGACCTTACAATCCCAAAACCGTCACCCAAGCAACCCGACCAGACCTAACTGGAGGACAAAGCCACAAACAGAAGACAAAATCTACCCAAACCAAAACAACCCCAACATGCAGACCTAAACAACAAACCGAAGACAAGCAGACCGACCAACCTAACAAATATCGACAAATACCGGTGGGTGGGGGAGGGGGGGCGAGGGGAGGGGGGAACACCCACCAGCACAAGTCAATAAAAGACAGGGGAGAGGGTCAAAACAAGAACCACCTTGAGGGGCCGGTCGCCGGAGGGCGGGGGAGGGGGGCGAGGGGGGAACGCCCCCGGCGATCGCCGGCAACAGACAGGGAAAAGGGAGGGACCACGGTCGACAGCGAGGCGGGGAGGGGAGACGACAGGACCAGGTCAACGACGGTGAACAGGCTGGGAAAGGGTCGACCACCACTAAAAACAATAAGAAAACAAAAGAAAACTTACTGAACAATGGAGGACGGTGGCCATAACCGACAACGAGATGGGTATGGACGGAGACAAAGAAAGGACGGTAAGAATAAGGGATATCTAATCAACCAGCCGGAGAAAGGCCAAGAAGACGGCCAATCTCCGGCCGGAAAGGAGATCGGAGGCTGAGAGGCGGTGGGGCGGCGGCGGCAGCAACAAATTAGGGTTTGGGTTTTGAGTTTTTTTTGGGGAAGAGAGAGGAGGGAGCTTTTAGGAGAGAGAGTCGATCCTCTTCATTCAGTCGAGGTTCTTGTTGTGGAAAATTCAGAATGTACGGAAAATTTCAGCTTTATGATGTCCCGGGTGTCGAGGGAAAATTTCATCCTATTTCTTCTGTATTTTTAACTTGCCAAAAACTTTCCATATATATCTTATACTTTGTACTAAAATTGTAGTAACAAGTGTTTTTATGTCCAGCTCAAACCATTTAGGTCCAAGTGCCTAATCCCATCGGATTCATCACGTGAATTCAAGTCGAGGTCGACCTGTAATGGGTCTGTTCTAGAGTTATGTGTACTCTTATCGACATCATCCTGTCCAATTCCGACACTCATGGATAAAAGTTTTTCCGAGTCTAACTGTGTTGTCGTTGTTATCATAGGGAAAAGCATGGCAGCTTGTTCTTTTACTGTTCCATTGAGATCTTTCATCTCTTGGAACCGTGTTTCTCTATACGGTCTCAAACCCAACTCGTTGTGTTGCATTTCTTGGTGTCGTTGATGGGGTTCAGGCCCGTCACATGAAGTTAAGCAGCTTTCGATTGAACAATTTGTTATAAGTTTGTTCTGCTGTTGGGTTTGCTGTTGTTCATCTGTGATCTCTGTGAATGCTAGGTTCAAGCATTGGTTAGATACCTTGGAAGCGAGTTCAGAGAGCTGGTTTTTCAATGCTTCAGGTCCTACTGCGCCAATATTCTGCTTTCCGAGTGTTTCTTATGAATAATAGTGCAACCGCACTCCGCTCTGCCCTCTCACTGCTTCCCCTGTCTTCTTCTTCTTTTTTGCCCCCCCCCCCATTTTAACGCAAATCACAAATTTTGATTGCATTAATTTGTTGCTGACGTTTTTCTTGATGAAGATTTTAACTGATGAAGAGGGATGAGCGAATGGGAGAGGCTTTAATTTCACAATTCAACCCTAAGCAATCGTAAGTAAACGATTCTTTCAACTAAATCCAGTACACTAATGCATATTCAAGCTTAATTTGTGTCTTTGCATATTTGTCGCATCACCAATTTTGTAGTTGTGCGGTTTGCATCCTCAATATTTGACTTGTTTATCAATTTGTTGCTCTTTGGTTGTGATACTTAGATTTATGTGTTTATCAATTTGTATATTGACAATTTCAAAAAACTATTATTGCATCCTCAATAATTGGTCAATTTGTTTATCAATATTTGTGTCTTTCAATCTGCTTTTTTTGTTGAAAGTCCTAGACTCTTTCATATATATATAGGAATCTGCTTTTTTTATCGTTTGAGACTCTTTCATATATCGATTGAAAATGGTTCTCTCTTTTGTTGAAAATCCTAAAATCAGTTTTTTTTTGGTTTAAATATAGTTATCACTTGCAAGTTCTAAGACTCTTACCTTCTATCCTGATTCCTGATAAGTACTCCATATTAGCTAAGGCTAGCTACACGCAGCACAATGTCTTAAGCTCATAGTTGCACACAAAACAGAAAAACATGGCCACTACATTTTCCCTTTAAAATTCATGTAGATACAGTTCATACAAATATGCATTGTTTCTTTACAACAAACATTTTGCAGAGAAATCGTCGTCATTATTTTTGGTATAGTGAGCCTTATTCGAAGTTCGTAATATACATGGTAGCTTAGAATTTTTTTTCAGGATAGTTAAATTAGGTGATTTTACTAAAATATGGTTGTTAAGGTGAGTTAATTTTGACCTCGATGTGAAGTCATGATCAAAAGATTCTCATCTTCGATTTAATTGATAACACATGCTCGGGAAATTCCATGGCTCATTCAACTTAACGAAAAAAGTGGCCTAAGAGATGCGTCAGGTGGATATCTTGCTGTGCATGGCATTGCTTGATCTTCAATTCTTTAGTAATCCAGAAGAAAAAAAACGAAAATTCAAGGCCTACACCCCCACACTTGTAACTTGCATGATTGCACTTCTTTGGCCAGTTGGTGGCAAGGCTGTATGTCATATAACAAAGATCGGAAGACAATCTATGGTTTCAAGTGATGAAACCATCAAAGGTTTCATTATGTCGTGGCCTTCAAGCCAATTGACGGGTCGTATTTAGTCATGGGTATAATGATGATTTAAGTGTAATTGGGTTGACTAAATCAGTGTTCTTATGTCCCGTTGATGTAATATTTATGATATCATTGTTAGAAGCCTATTTGAGGATTTTCGGTTCAGGTCGTGAATAAAAAGGGAAAACAAACACAAGGTGGGCCCAAAACGAGGAACCAGAAGAAGCAACTCGGGAATTGAAGACGGAGTTTAAGTCGCTTTAGATTCCGTGTCAGCTTATTAATTAATATATTATTATTATTATTATTTTATTTTATCTTATTTTATTACTAGAGTTTGGTAAGTAATAGACTTACCTTAATTATTTACTAGTATTAGACTACTATTTAGTATATAGATTAGTAGTTAATGAATTATTCGAGGAAGTTGTACGTTCATTAGAGTTTTCTTCAAGACGATGTGTAACTAATTTCCTTTTCTTAGATTCAAGCCTTTGAAACGCTCGAGAAACGTTTGTGAGTTTGAATGTTTTGATTATTAACCTTGATTATTATGAATTGCTTTGTTATTAATTTTATGAATGTTGTTGTTGATTACTAGGTGTACAACTAGTATTTAATTGCATCGTTCTATCGTTAGTATCGTTAATTGAGTAGGATTTACTAATTAACTTTACATTAGTAACAACTAGGAATTAATATTGAACGGGATACGTTAATATTAGTAATTAGAAGCGATTCATATAAATATCTAAGGCACGACTGGATTGTACGTGCTATTTATTCTCTATCGAATTCTCAGATCTATATTGCTTCTGTCTAATTGAACCTAGAACTGGATTGTTTAGGTTGTTTTACGGTTAGGGTTAATTAAGAACGGGATTCGTTTTAGTTAACTATTCTTAAGAGAATTGGAATTGCATGTTCACGATAGAGTGGTCGAGGTTATTAATTGAAACCGTCTTACGATGATCAATCGCTATTGAGTGTGGATTCGTGCTTGTGTCTAAGTTCTTTCTCATCATTTGATTTAGTTAAGTTTTAATCTTTATCAATTTTAGTTGTTAGAAAATTATCCAAACCCCCCCCCCCCCTTTTGGTTACTACGGTCTTTAATTACATTAGAGGTCGATTTCATCTACACTTAAGTTAGCATAATTAGATTAATCTGATTCCCTTGGGTTCGACCCTTATTTCTACTTTACTACGTTTTAGTATTTAGATTTAAGTGATTATAAATTGTAATTTGAGGCATACGACTTTAGCCCGTCAAATTTTGGCGCCGTTGCCGGGGAATCGGTATTCATTATTTTTGTGTTTTCTAGTGTAGTTTTTAGTTTTTTTTTATTATAGCTAATTTTATTTTATTTTATTTTATTTTGTGTAGTTTATGTATAATACTCGTTCTTCTAACCTGAACCTCGAGCCTTTCGACTCATAGATTGAACGCACTCTTCACAGGTCACGGAGAATCGGAGAGGGAGCAATAGTCATCGGAACACAGGAATTCGAGGATCTAGAGTTTAATAACGATATTCTTGTTATTCCAGAGGTGAACGAAGTTTCTTCCGAATCCGAAGACGAGTCGAATAACATGGCCAACACAATCAAGCAGCTGACGGCACCCGATCTCGCACAACAACCTTTGTGCATTACGTACCCACCATTGGGTGCGAATGCCACTTTCAAATTGAAGTCGGGTTTGATCCATCAATTACCCACATTTCATGGCTTAAGCGATGAGGACCCTAACAACCACTTGTCGGATTTTCATATTGTATGCTTGAGTATGAAACCGGCATCTGTCACTGATGAGCAGCTGAAGCTAAGGGCCTTTCCCTTTTCATTGAAGGATTCTGCGAGAGATTGGCTATATTACTTGCGACCGGCAAGTATTGATACATGGGTGAAGATGAAGAAGGCGTTCCTTGAGAAGTACTTTCCGGCATCTCGAGCCTCCCAGTTGAAGAAGCAGATTAGTAATGCGGAGCAACGAGACGATGAGACGATGTATGAGTATTGGGAACGTTTTAAGAAGTTGTGTGCTACATGCCCATATCATGGCTACAATCCTCAAGACCTTGTGATGTACTTTTGTGGAAGTCTTTGTGTGGAGGATGCCCGCACTGTGAATGCGGCATGTGGGGGATCGATCGTGAACAAGAGTCCAGATGCCGCTATAGAGGTGATCCAGGAGCTAGCTGAAAGCTCTCGAGATTTTTCTCGAAAATATAAACGGGGAGTGCATGCCGTAGGTAATTCATCATCCTCGAGTCTCGAACATAAAGTTGATAGCTTGACAAACCTTGTCCAAAATATGATGTCGGGGAAAACAAATCAAGTTATGGTGTGTGGTATTTGTTCGAACGAGGGACATCCGAGCGAGCATTGTCCTCAAATGTACGAAGGTCAAGAGGAGGTGAACGGAGTGTGGGAAACCGGGCAAAACAAAAAATGGGATCCATACTCTAACACTTTCAATCCCGGATGGAGACATCACCCGAACATGAGGTGGAGGAATCGGGAAGGCGACCAAGAAATTAATCAAGGAAATCAAGTTGGTCAACCGAAACAACAATTCTTTGTTAAGCAACAAGTTCCTAACACGGTTCCTACTCCGCCTCCACCTAGTGGACAAATGTCCACCGAGGACATGATCCGCGCTTTGGTTGCTAGTCAAGCTACGGTAACCACCCAAATGTCCAATCTTCAAGCTACGGTTCTTCAACATCAAACGGAGAACAAAGCTAGCATTCAGAATTTGGAAGTTCAAATGGGCCAAATGGCGACCGCCATTGGTAGGTTGGAGGCTCGAGATTCGGGAAAATTACCGAGTCAAACCATTCTTTCGAAGGAAAACGTGAGTGCCGTATCTTTAAGGAATGGGAGACAATTGGTGGAGGCCGACAAGCCGAAGAGGAAGGCCAAAGAAGCTATGGTTCAAGAAGAGAAGCTAGTGATCGAGGAAGGTGAGGAAACTCCGAATGTGCAAGAAAAGGAGTTACTGACTCCTACCACACCGGTGGCAGAACCGGATGTTCCTTTTCCCGAGGCACTCAAGAGGACCCGTCGTTATGAGCATGACAAAGATATCTACGAGGTATTTGAAAAATGCGAGGTAAACATTCCCCTTCTTAATCTTTTAAAGAGTATTCCTAAATATGCTAAATTCTTAGAAGAATTATGTACTATTAAAAGGAATAACAAATCTAAGGGTACTAAGAAAGGGAAGGGTAGTGAGTATGTGTCCGCTATTTTTCAAAAGAAATTACCCCCTAAATGTGGCGACCCGGGCATGTTCACTATACCTTGCACCATAGGAGATACTTTGTTTGACAAGTCTATGTTAGATTTGGGAGCTTCTATTAATGTCATCCCTCTTTCCATCTACGAATCTCTTAGACTTGGTCCTATGAAGGAAACCGGAAAAGTAGTGCAACTAGCGGATCGATCGAGTGTCTATCCTAAGGGAGTTGTAGAGAATGTTCTAGTTAAAGTTGATAAGTTGGTCTTTCCGGCCGATTTTTATGTTTTGGACATGGAACATGACTATAGTGCAACTCCTATCATTCTAGGACGACCGTTCTTAAAGACCGCAGGAACAAAAATCGATGTCCCTAGTGGTTCACTTAGCATGGAATTTGAGGGTAGAGTCATTAAATTCGACATAAATAAGCCTAGTTCTCACTCTCCGAAAGACAATACCTTGTGTCGTGTTGATATTTTTGATCATTTATCTCCTAACTCACAAGAAGAAGTGGTGAAATCGGTTCCTAAACCGATTTCATCTACCCCTTCTAGCAAGGAATTTTTGTTTCGTAAGCATGTGCAGGAACCTCATTCTAAGGGACCCAAGTGTGTCATTCTTTGGGAGTCGCGTAAGGACGCGGAGTTAAACAAAAGTAAAACGAGATCATGGTTCGATCAATGGATGGTTCGGAAGAGCTCAAGCAAGCGTCCAACGGTCTTGCAATTTCAAAAGGGAAAAGTGAAAGATTTAGTCGGCATAAGACTTAAGCCGTCTCGTGAAAGGAGTGTTGAATCAGGCGTCGGGAGAAGCAAGCTCCCGGACATGATGATTTCTACCTAACCTCCGTCTCAGTCGAGCGAACGACTTTAAACAAAAGCGCTTCCGGGAGGCAACCCGCTTTGTAGACTTTTATTGTAAAATCTTATTTTACGGGTCATAGGTCGTAGTATTAATTTCGTTGTTTTTCTTAAACTTAGTTTTTATTATTAACTTTTGATGTTTTATTAGGTGAAAAGCGTAGATTTTCCAGGAGATGGGGCGACTAGTGTGGGTCCTGGACGACTAGCATGGAGATCCCTCGAAATTTGAGCGAAAATTGAAGAAAAAAAGGACGGATTTTCAGGCATCCGCGCGAGTCGCGCGGACCTTATGCGACTCGCGCGGCCCCCTCCACTGTACAAGTCTGTTTTTCTGATTTAAAAAAAAAAAAAAAAAAAAAAAAAAAAAAAAAACGTACTACCAGCCACACCCCCATCTTCTTCTTCTTCACCACTTTACCTTCTCCAAATCTGAATTACAATTCATCCCTTCTTATTCTAAACCCCCAATTCCATTAACCTTTCACTTCATCAATTCTTCATCCCTATCCTTCTCATCACCACCAATTTTCCAATTATCCCTTCCAATTCTAAACCCCCAATGCCCAATTTTCCTCCTGTACACCTCTCAACTCAAATTGGGCATTTGAATTCACAGCACAAAGTTGAGCGCATAAACCGCGGCTTCAGAGGGTTTAATTCGTTTGATTGAGTCGCCTCTACCGTTTCCTCGCTCATTCACTTATTTCTCGATTGGGTTAACTGGAATTTGGTGAGTCGGGGCGCAATTTGGGATTTGACTCGGTAGGGTTCGCTTCATGGGGAATGGGTTCGTGCGAAATCAAGGGTATTGGTCGGATTGAGGCACGATTTAGGATGCAGTTCGGTCCATAGATGAGCTGTAAGCCTGTAAGTCTCCCCTTGCTCTCAATTTGTTGAGTCGTATCCCGTTGAGTTTCAGCTTTGGGTTGAATTTTGCCAATTAGCGTCAGTTTTGTCCCGACTTTGAGTTGGTGTTGACTGGTGCTGCCTCTTATCACTGAAGTACGGATTTGTGTCTATGTTTAAGTTGTTTTTGTTCGTTGTTGGGTTACAGTTAATTTAGTGTTGGTTGTGTTGACGATTCGCTGTTTTGGGTGGCCGAGTTTAGTAGTGTTGGTTCAAGTTGAGTGGTGAATTTAGGTGCATTGTTGCATCGTTCTATTATACGATGATTTGTGTACTGTTTTAAGATTGTGTTTGGGGATCTCATGGAATTAGAATGGTCACGACGGGCTGTTTATCGTTGTTCAAGGTCCTTTTCCCGTTTTATTGTGCTTATTTGTGTCCTTAATCTCACATTGAGGACAATGCTCGAAATAAGCGTGGGGATGTTGGACTTATATTTCTCGTCACTGTAATCGTCTTTTATGTTGTAAAAAAGAGAAAAAATGAAAAAAAAGAAAAAAGAAATAAATAAACCCGGCTAGGTGAAAACCCGGAAAGGGCGCCTAGGCAAGAATGGGGATATGTGGCCGAGGACGGAGTGAAAACCCGAAAGGGCGCTCCGGGTAAAAAGAAAAATCGATTTGCGTGTCACGAGAGTAGTGTGAGAAAAAAAATGAAAGCTAGAGTGAAAATCCGCAAGGGCGGACGCTCTAGGCAAAATGAGGGAATTAGGAAAAAAATCACTACTACTTTCTCCGTTTTTGGTGTTGGCGTCATAAGAAGGGTGACATAGAAGGTCGGTCGGGTAGGATTAGTGGTAAAGGTGAGAAGAATCGCGGTGCGGTGTAGTCGTAACACTATATTTTATGCGATTGGTGATTTTTATTTGGTGTGTTGAACTATTAGAGGCGTTTAGGATTGATCACATGTGTGGGCGATGGAGTATTGTGGTATACATCTTTTACCATTGTTGACATTTGTAGCACATGTGATCCGTTTTAGGATTGGATAAATAAGGGGCGTTAGATGTTGGTATTGGCTTCTCTTTAATTGCTAATGTCCTTTGTTTTGATGAAGTAAGCCGATGATAATAGTTTGATGTTATGTTGTGTTGATACACTTAAGCAATTGGTTTGATATCCAATTTTTGTGTGGAGTTGCTCGTGCATTTTTTCTCATAGATTGAGGGAGTTTGAAGGAAGGCGAGCGAGGGCCGTGAGTATAATGTTATACCCGCGCGTTTGGACTAGTGATGCTTTTATTGTGTTCTTCGAGTTTTACTCGAGGACGAGTAAAGGTTCAAGCGTGGGGATATTTGACGGGTCGTATTTAGTCATGGGTATAATGATGATTTAAGTGTAATTGGGTTGACTAAATCAGTGTTCTTATGTCCCGTTGATGTAATATTTATGATATCATTGTTAGAAGCCTATTTGAGGATTTTCGGTTCGGGTCGTGAATAAAAAGGGAAAACAAACACAAGGTGGGCCCAAAACGAGGAACCAGAAGAAGCAACTCGGGAATTGAAGACGGAGTTTAAGTTGCTTTAGATTCTGTGTCAGCTTATTAATTAATATATTATTATTATTATTTTATTTTATCTTATTTTATTACTAGAGTTTGGTAAGTAATAGACTTACCTTAATTATTTACTAGTATTAGACTACTATTTAGTATATAGATTAGTAGTTAATGAATTATTCGAGGAAGTTGTACGTTCATTAGAGTTTTCTTCAAGACGATGTGTAACTAATTTCCTTTTCTTAGATTCAAGCCTTTGAAACGCTCGAGAAACGTTTGTGAGTTTGAATGTTTTGATTATTAACCTTGATTATTATGAATTGCTTTGTTATTAATTTTATGAATGTTGTTGTTGATTGCTAGGTGTACAACTAGTATTTAATTGCATCGTTCTATCGTTAGTATCGTTAATTGAGTAGGATTTACTGATTAACTTTACATTAGTAACAACTAGGAATTAATATTGAACGGGATACGTTGATATTAGTACTTAGAAGCGATTCATATAAATATCTAAGGCACGACTGGATTGTACGTGCTATTTATTCTCTATCTCAGATCTATATTGCTTCCGTCTAATTGAACCTAGAACTGGATTGTTTAGGTTGTTTTACGGTTAGGGTTAATTAAGAACGAGATTCGTTTTAGTTAACTATTCTTAAGAGAATTGGAATTGCATGTTCACGATAGAGTGGTCGAGGTTATTAATTGAAACCGTCTTACGATGATCAATCGCTATTGAGTGTGGATTCGTGCTTGTGTCTAAGTTCTTTCTCATCATTTGATTTAGTTAAGTTTTAATCTTTATCAATTTTAGTTGTTAGAAAATCATCCAACCCCCCCCCCCCTTTTGGTTACTACGGTCTTTAATTACGTTAGAGGTCGATTTCATCTACACTTAAGTTAGCATAATTAGATTAATCTGATTCCCTTGGGTTCGACCCTTATTTCTACTTTACTACGTTTTAGTATTTAGATTTATGTGATTATAAATTGTAATTTGAGGCATACGACTTTAGCCCGTCACCAATGGTATAGACTATGGAGTAGTCAGAAGCTTTAAACTTACATAGTGTTCCTCTTACATAAGGAGATGCCAAAAAACTCTCAAAAAATGCAACTCTTGCAACTCTTTTATAAGATAAGAAGTCTTGTGACCTGTGAAGTTAATGGGATAGGGAGGGAATAAGATACGGAACTTAATTAACATTTTGAACATGTACTTGCCAGTAATATGCCAGTATGCTGCTCAGAGCTCTTGGTCGTGATCTGTGAAAGAACACAGTGGCCCATATGTTGCATGTCATTATTGCAACTGTTATAATTCAGAGCTAAGTTATAACATTAGTTTTTGCGTGACCACCTATGCTTTTCAAGGTTTTGTTGTTGCTGGATTGCATATCTGGAAATCCAACGACTGCATTTCCCCGGAACATCATACTATTTTTTTTCCAAGTTGTTTTTCTTCTTTGTGATTGCATTTAACTTAAATCATTCAAATTCTGATACAGAAATGATTTTTATGGCAGAATATATTCATGTTGTCCATGAAGTCGCAATGGTGATTGCTTTTGATAAGAAAATCTCCGACATGGTTGCTCAAACCGCTGCAGAATAAGAAGATGGAAGGGAAGAGCTTCTCTGTAATCAGGTCTGCACTTACCATGTATCAGATATCTATCTCTTACCTCAAAGTTTATTTTAGAGTGTTACACCACTACATCTAGAACGAGAAGTGGAATTATAATTAAGCTCGAGCAATCCAAATCCGCGATCTTTTTTTTTTGTTGGGAAGTTGGGAGATTGACTGATATTGGTTGTGGCCTGAGGCCCAGTGATGGATTCAAGCTCGAGTACAGATTCGATATTTTGATGACGGAGTATAATTTTTTTTTTTTTTTTTTTTTTTTTTGAAGTGATGACGGAGTATAACTTTAAGATTTATTGATTTTGATAGTTGATGGTAATAGTGTAATTTGATGTTGTAACATTTTCAGTGATTATAATTTGTTTTTTTATAATTTTATTGTTTCCGATTTTTTTAATGCTATTTTTTTAGTCAGCTAATGTAGAGGAAACTAGCTATTTTGTAAAAATTTGTTTGTTAAGAGTGTGTAATTAGCAGAGGCAAAGAATATGTAATACAATTATAAAATTTGTATTTTTTTTTACAGTTGTTCATTATTCGAGTGTTGGGTATCGAGTTCATTTATATATCAGCTCTTATGGTTGTTGTAATGAAGATTGTTAGGGTGGTGGAACTATGGAGATCAAGGAGGTGTATGGACTATGAAAGGAAAGTAGAAGGGGAAGATGAAATGGTTTGCCCTTTACTTTTTCAAAAATTCTCACCTTCAATTTTCTTGTTCCCCTCAAGCCGTCTTATCGCTTTTCTTCATAGATTTCTCAACCTGTCGTGCTTTCATCGCCCATAAATTCTTGTTTCCTCACCACTATAAAATGAAAACACATATGAGCACAAAATTTCTCGAGAAATAAAGATTACTCGCAATAGTTAAGTAAGACCTACTAATCACTAAGTAAATACTACCTTCGTTACTACCTTCACTGTATTCATTTGTTTGTCTTTTATATTCATTGTAGTAGGTAGTACTTGAATAAATAGTAAAATGATCTAATTAATCGTAGTAAAAGCTTTATTGTAGTACTTGTATCTCAACAACGAACATCTTAATTAAGCAACCCTCATCGATTAATTAGTTGTGCAGGTTCAACGTATTTGGAGTTGGTCAGCCGTAGATTATTAATTAAATAGCCGAGTAACAATGAGAGGAAGGAGGCGCGTGCGTGAGGGAAGATGATTTAAGAGAAGGTAGGTTGTGATCACGGGTATCAAAGGAAAAATAAGCAGACTTATAATGGAGAATTAGAGACTTAGAGAGTATAGTAGAAGATAATTTAGGGAAGTGTGTAGAGGTATTGATAGGGATGATCACGTAAGCTTGAGTATATGACTGCTATAGAATCAAGTTCTTTTTTGTTTTTTTTTATTTGCCAGCTTATTGAATCGAGTCGAGTTCTACAATGTAAACATCACAATTTGTAGTTGCTAGAACTTCGCTATTGATATTCCGATAGCTTTATCTTTTGTTTCCGCAATTTTCTGTCGTACATAATTGCAATTTGTAATTTAAACTTTTTTTTTTAACGACGGAGTAATTCAATGTTTGGAACATCGAATTCAATTTTTTTTTATTTTTTTAATACGGAGTAATTCGGAACATCCATGGGAAATGGAAATGGTTGGGAACCAAGGAGGCAACGATTTGATGTAAATTTTCGTTAAAACGGAATAACGGCCGAATAACAACCTTGTAACTTGTACTCCGTAGTTCATATTGAGAATTAGAGACTTAGAGAGTATAGTAGAAGATAATTGAGGGAAGTGTGTAGAGGTATTGATAGGGATGATCACATAAGCTTGAGTATAGGTATGAGCAGGAATCAAGGGAGTGAGGGTGCGAGCAACACATGAAAAGGTTGTGCTTGGGATAGGCCAACAAATGTGAAGAAAGGTGCGGGAAGATGAAAATTGATTTAGTAGATAGATGAAGAATTGAGAACATGAATAAAAGCAACATTAGAAGAAAGGGGAGAAGAAAGGAGAGTACGATATCAGAGGAGGGGGTAGAAGAAGATGAGAGGAAACACTCTCAATTAGATGCAAAGAAGTCATATTTAAGTATGAATCTTAAGTGATGACAGGGGCGTCTCCAACAAGGTTTGAGACCATGATCTTTCAAGCAGGATGGAAGGAATGTTTTTCTGTCATCATCGGAAGTGATCATGTTCAGTCAGGGAAACCAGCACCAGACTTTTATGATCTGAGTACGCAAATGATGTCGTATCAATTTAAATGTTTATAAATCTGCTATACGTTTGATGTAATACGCTGTTTTTTTGGTCGACACCCTCTTTTTCTCATATTATTTACTTGACGGCAGATTTCTGGAGGCTGCGAAACAATTGACGGCAAACACAGATAATTTGGTGATAGAAAACTCCTTGTAGGTAGGGATGGCAACGGATCCGAGATCCGATCCGGATCCGCAAGATCCGGTCCGCACGGATCAAATATGGATCCTAAATTTTGAAATCCGTTGGATATGGATCCGGATCCGGATCCGTTTAAAGTAAATCCGGATCCGGATCCGCAAATCCTTTTTATTAAAAAAATAACAATAATAAAAAAAATTGTGTGACTTAGAACTTTAATTTGTGTTTTTTTTTTTGTTATTTCCAAGACTTTTTTCTTTTATTTTCTTAATATTTGATTATGAATATTTCTATTCAATTTTATTTGTACGATTATAAAAATTAATATGATCGCAAATACTTATTAATCAAAAATTTTGTAGAATATAAGTAAGAAATTGGATCCGCGGATCCGATCCGGATCCGGTCCAGATCTGGCGGATCTGGATCTGGATCTGCAATTTTGAGATCCGTCGGATCCGGACCGGATCCGGATCCGCTACTAGGGGTGCGGATCTGGATCTGGATCCATGCGGATCCGGTCCGTTGCCATCCCTACTTGTAGGTTGGAACACCAATGATCTTTCATAGACTTATTTTTTTGTTATATTATGAAGGTTTGGTGTTTTACGAGTATTTGTCAAATCAACAGGGTCGGAGTGAAAGCGGGAAAAGCTGCTGGAATGAAGGTGCTACTCGTACCATCGGAAACTGAGGGTGACACAGCAGTCGTGGCAGATTTGTCGCTCAATTCACTTTTGGAGTTCCATCCCGAAATATGGAGTCTGACTCCATTCGACGATTGTATGTACTTTTCAAAAGTTTATCTCTCGTCTCTCTTAGATCATGATTTATCGCCTCTTACTAAAAATGTTTACAGGGGTGGATGATGCATTACCTGTTGATCCGATTTATTTGGAAGGTCAACTTGTTGATGGATTTGTAGCTGAATTTCGAGGTATGAAAGAATTGGAATCTCCTCATTTTTGGAGTTAATTGGACACAGTTCATCGATATTCAGCTACAAATCATCAAATTTATTTATGCAACGTATTCGAGCACAAATGGTTCATGTCGTTGAATGATTTATCTTCGTTTCTCGTTCTTGAAATTTAAACCAGAGAAAGATGGCCAGACGAATGTTCTTCCTCATCAAGTTTGTGGTTTTTTTTTTCGGGTGGGCTGAGCTAGGTGACAACCACAACCGCGACACAAAATTTATTGTTCGCATTAAACGAGACGTTTCCTCTACGTCTCAGAGCAATATCGTGACCTTGGCAATTTTGTTTTCGAACTAAACTACTTTAAACAGGCATCGTCACTAAATATACCGTAGAGATTTGGTTAGCTTTATGTGGCCGTCTCTTAACCCCGCTTGCTGATACAACCCTTTGAAGCCGTACTAATTTGTTGGTGTCTTGTCTCGTATCATAGGCCTAATTTTTTTTTAAAAAGAACTAAGTCCAGCTTTTCAGTCTGTCAGTCTGTCAATCTGACAGGCGGCTGCTGTCAGTCTGTCACTGTCCACTTTCCTCTTCCATCACTTTTCCCTCTTTTATTTTTTGATTGAAATATAGGTATGCTGTTGTCAATTATTTAGTATAGGTATGCGGCTGCTGTCAATTGCTTAATACGGAGTATAAAAGTGAATTTCTGTCTCACTTTTGTTGGATGGATAATGCTAAGTGTAATTATTATATATCATGTGTCCAATTACCATTAACAGTTTGGAAGGTTGATTTCTATGCTAATATATCAAATATATGGAAGAATTATCAGATGAAATGAAGAGAAAACACGTTGCATTACATCAAGGGTTGTCAGAGTCCACTGACCCACTTCCGATAACCTTCTAATGGATCGCAATCCAGTACTTGTTTCTCGGGTCTGCTGATTTGTTTAGCTTGGCGGGTTTATTGTTGTTTTTCTTTACTGAAGCACCTGCAAGTATGCGGTCATTGGCTACATCGTTTTCATGGGCTGCATTGGCAGTCAGTACTACATGAGTTTGTGTGGACATGACGTAGGTCCACCCCGACGCGGCCACGCGCGGGTTTTGGGTTAGGCGAATGCACCTCCATATGAGAAGGATCGAATTGAAATTTAAGTCGAAATGGAGTCGCCACCGAATTTTATGGTTATTCGGAACCGTTCGAGCCCACTCTATATTGCCATGGTCCATACACAAAGTATGGCCCATTTTGGTTTGAGAGTTTATTGGGCTCGTCCCTTTGCATATCGATATAGATGCCGACTTGAGCGGTTAATCGTATATTGAATGACTCTCGTTGCCAATGGATTCGGACATCCGGAAACCACGGTTCTGAGTAAGAGGTGAGGGTACGTGTTGGGAAGCCCACTAAGGACACCCAACCCCGCCCGCACTTAGCGGCCTCTACTAGGACATCGTTTGACTTTTTAATATGCGCGTTAGTGATTCGGTGAAATGTTATGCAAACAGCGTTTTAGCTAAGCATGCGAATTAAATGTGAGCTACGTCAATTTAATGCATCTAATTTATTGTCGAGGTGGTTTAGCATGCGAGGGTTCATTTAAAAGCGGTAAAACGCAAATAAATAAAGCAAAGCAAAAATAAATCGATTACATGGTACACGGGCGGAATACAACCCGGAATTCACAATACGGCGTACAATAAAATAGAATAATCGAAATATACAATTGAAATGACGAGCAATAATTATAAACGGACCCGTGTATAAACTAGACCGTGACTTTGTGTGGGTGGACGAACCTTAATTAATTACACATTATATTGCGTGTTAATCAAGGGACGGAGGTTCGAGACCTAGACGTGGTGCTAGCCCGATCTCGAACCTCGATGCCTTGTCCCGACTTATCACCTCGAGAAATTGAGTCTAAGTTAATTTTACATCGGATACGACTAAAGAGTCGTCGACATAAAATTAATAATGTGAGACCGTCGATCAAAATCGTTTAAGTGAAGTGATATGCATGAATTTTGGAAAAGCCACGTGATTGACTTTACACGTGTCGACTAAGTCGCTTTTAAAAAGACGAGGCTCGAATGATAAAAAGAAAAGCCCTCGGTTTCTGGGCTGCAGGACCCACTCGGTCGAGTCATGGCCTGACTCGGTCGAGTGTGTCCTTAGACGTAGCTACTGCCCGTTTGTATGGGTGCTACTCGATCGAGTAGCGTACGTACTCGGTCGAGTAGCCCCTGTACGAATGAGAATTCGTTTCGTTTTATGATTCGAAATCGATGATCGGCTAAATTAAATACGAATATTGCGTGATTCGCATTTAATTTAGCTTCCGGTGTCATAATCATGTATGAATGATTATAATACCGTCACCGGAGTTTTAGGAAAACGTTTATTGTTAGTTTAGAAATTTTGAATTAGTGACGAAGGATGTCCCTCTACGTCACGACATCGAAACTAACTCTTTCGAGTTATGTGATGTCGGTTTTCGTATCAACGGGTTTCGTACTAATTGGAAATGAGATTAAATGCGTTCAACTATGACTTTAGATTGGTTATCATAGTTCAACACATTCAAAACCGAATTTTTCGTATTAAAATGCATTTATGCGACATTATGACGATAATGATGATAAAGAAAAGATGATAAAAATGAAGACGCGAAAGTACGACAATATTAATGCTAGTGTCACTACTATGATTACGATTATAAATACGATACGAAAATATGATAAATAAAACGAAAAAGAGATTAAAAAAAAAAGGATCGAGATGGGGTTTAGGACACCCTCAACATACATGCTTAGTAAGGACCTCGGAAATGGACTCGTAATAGCGGCACGGGCTTGGCAGTATCGAGGATGTATGCGAGTTATGGTGTGTATATGTGTGTGTATGCTTCGCCGGTTCTCCGAGGGATGAGGGGCTCGGGTTTTGTGTGTCTTGCCTAAGTTGCTAGGGTCGTAGTGTTGTGTAGTGTAATTGCAAAGGTGTGCTTGAAGGAGTGTCGGTCTTCCCAAAGTTGTGATCGATCATCCTTGTGCATGGGGGTCATGGGGTATTTATAGGGAGCCCCGACCTCGGGTTACTCGACCGAGTGGCGCGGGTGCACTCGGTCGAGTGCCCCTGCGAATGAACCTGGACGGGTTCAAAGAGGCTCCACTCGATTGAGTGGCCAATCCACTCGACCGAGTGGATCAATTAAACCGGGCTATTTTGGGCGTGATTGCCCTTGATTTATGCTTAATTGATTGTGATGGATTTGGCTAATTTTGGCTGATTTGTGAGTGATTTGGATAGATTTGTGAACCTGGTGCATGTTTCGGGAACGCACCCGGTCGCTCTTTGTGTCGGGTTTGTCTTGACCGGGTTTTGACCCGGTCGCTAAAAGACGGAAATTGTTTTTGGTGTCGGTTTTGACCCAAATTAGTCTTGTTTGACTCGGAACGACCCACTGGGCCTGAATTTGAGGTCTGTTTTGTGAGATTTTTTACTCCACTAAAAGTCCATGTCGGATATTATTGATTCCGAGCCCAAGTCCGAGTATACTAAGTCATGTTTGCGTCCGATCATCATCGGGTGTTTTTTGGAAACTGCTATAGACACCTGGCGGTCAAATTTTGGGTGTCTACAGAGCCCCCACTCTGACTGAGGTTTGGACAAGGCGAAAGTCAGAGTAGCTACCAAGTCAGTTAAGACCTGGTAGGCTTCCGTTCGGGTCATTTATAGTCCGTTAGACTTGCGTGAAGGGCTCGCCAGCCATAAGTCAGAAATCATACCTGTGCTGATGATAGTGTCTCCGTGGGGAATCGGACTTGTCGTATAAGCCCTGGGTGCGCCTATATGTGGGCCCATCCCGTACCATTCCGGGGAAAATGCCGACTTATGCTTCCGCTGGGGAGATTTAGAGGGTTGCATGTCTCTGTTTGAGTCGTACCTGTATAAGTCACATAGAATGTATGAAACACGTAGGTAGTAAAATGACTCGTGCTGGGGAAAAAAGTTTTTTTTTTTTTTTTTTTTTTGAAATTTTGAAATTTTTGAATTTTTGTGAATTTTCGACAGATTGCTCGGGATGACTAAATTCCTGTGTCTGAAGAATCATGGGTTGGGCCTGTATGTCTAGGCCCGCTTGGGCCAAAGAGGCACAGCTGCAGGAGATGCTCCAGGGTTTTGGTGTTATAAATACATCACCCTGGTTCTCTTCTTTTGTCACAATTCTCAAACTCTTCAAAAAAAATCCTTTCCTCAAGAAAACCATTCTTATTTCTCAAGAGATTTGTCATGGGTATCGACCGTTTGATCAACATGCTGCAAGATTGGGCACACCGTTTTAAGGATGCGAGCAAGGTAGCTCTGAGGCAGTCTGGTATATCCCAACTGTTCACGTTTCGTCAGTTGCACGTGGACCGTCATTTCCTTGATGCCTGTCTGACCTTCTGGGATGACACCTACCACGTCTTTGCCTTCCCCCGGGGCGAAATTTGTCCTCTCCCTGAGGAAATCGCTGCCATAGGAGGGTGGAACCCATCACTCCGCCCTGCCGTTCCTTTCGCAGTTCGAGACCCTAAGAGGAAGCTGAGGGAGTTTTTGGGTCTCTCCCATGCTGAAGTATCCCGCATGGCTGATGGGGATACTATTTCTCTGCTTGCTTTAGCCGAGAAGTTCATGAACCCGTATGACATCCGGGTTACGCCCATTCATAGTCGTAGGGCGTTCGCCTTCTGCATGCTGCACGTGTATGCCTTTGAAAGCCATATGGACCTGCTGTCTTGCATGGGGAGTGTTCGTCTTCTCGTTGTTGCTGATCTCATGGAGACGGAGTGCAGTCCCGCGTCGTTAATTACGGGGGAGATCATTCAGGGTTTGGACAATCGGAAGAGGGATGAGTCAGCCCGTTTCACGGGTAGTACCCGTCTGCTGCAGGTATATCGCTTTTCCTTTTTTTCAATTTTTCGATTTTTTTTTTTGTCGCGATATACTGTTGTAGGGGGCACTCGATCGAGTCACCTTGGCACTCGATCGAGTGCCCTCGTAGAGGAGCGTTCTGCCACGTTTTAGGGGTGTCACTCGATCGAGTGACCCCGACACTCGATCGAGTGCCCTTATGCGAACGCCTGATTTGCCCGGAATTTCATAAGCGTTACCTTTTCTTTTCAGCTCTGGCTATTTGAAAGGCTGTCCAAGATTGATCCTCCCTCCAACCCGAGTGAATATTGGTTCAACTAGGTGATGACGAGGAGACGGCCTACCGATTCATCTTGCCTCGTTACTCAGAAATATTGGGAGGAAGAACTAACGTTCCATCGTGGTCCATTGATACGATGGGTGGTTCCGTGGTGGCCTATTTACTCCTGGACGGGTTTGGCACCTGATGACAAGGCGCGCTACCAGGTGATTCTGTCCTTTAGCCAGACTGTTCATCTGTATCCTGACCGTATACTTTGGCAGTATGGGTGGACCCAGCGTATCCCGGAGCACGAGGCTGTTGTGAGGGAGCCGACCCAGCTGACTGAAATTTTGTGCGACACCTGGATCCAGAGGTGGTACACTCGAATCACTTGGACCGTTCCTAAGCCGCTTCATTCTGCCTGGGTGTCTTATTCCTATGAAAGGTGGACTAAAGCCGAGACTGCCGAAGCTCGTGCTGCCCTGAAGGTTGACGAGGCCTTCGACCTGCTCAGGCGAGAAGAGGTTAAAGACAACCGGGATTTCTTTGCTGAAGGGGAAACTCAAGCTCCCGTAGCCTGTCTGAGGCCAAGACAGAGAAGAAGAACTAGGACTCGAGCTAGGGGGTCCAATGCTAGAGGTGTTCAGGGGGAGGTGAGCCCCCAGACCGACTTGGAGAGGAGACTAGGGCCGAGACTTTCAGCCCAGGACCGACTTAGTCCCAAGGATAGGTTGTCGGAGCATGTACGGGCTCGACTTGGGCCCGTGACTATAGCTGAAGATCCTCTGTCGAAGAAGAGGACTCGGGTTAAGGAAGTTCCGGTTGTCATTCGGGAACGCTTGCCCCCGCCGCCGCCTCGACGTCCCCGGGCCCCTCAAGACCCGAAAGACAAAGGCAAGGGCAAGATGCCCGGATACGACTAGTCTCTCTTTTATTTGAAATATTATTACTATTTTTGTAGTGTTTTTTCTTTTTGTGGCTTTTTCGTGGTTTTTTGTAATTTTGAATTACCGAGTTTATCGGTGTTTTTTTTTTGGAATAATAAAAGTATTATTAGTGAAACCTTTTCTGTCCTTTTCGTTATTGCAGTGGTTGTGCCCTTTTGAGGGGCTTCCTACGTATCCACAGTTAGTGGAATCAAACCAAACGTAGTTCGGGCGCAGATTTTTTTTGCAATTTCGAAATACACCAAGACTATGAGTTCAAGATGTGTGACAGTAGGATAAATAATCCTAACTTATTGACTTGCTTATAAACTTTGAAAAAGTGTTTAAATAAATTTTTGCGAATGACATTGAGATAAGGTTTAGGGGTAGTAGCGTTTTAGCTGGTCTAGGTTGGTCGGGTTGACAAATTCATTTCCGTCCAGATCCGTCAGCATTACTGCTCCTCCTGATAGAACCTTCTTGACTATGTATGGCCCAGCCCAATTGGGTTTGAATTTTCCCCTTGGGTCAACCGGTAGTAAGGCACGAACCGATTTAAGGACCAAGTCACCTTCCTTGACATTTCTGGGCCTAACTCTCTTGTTAAAGGCCCGTTTGATCCTCTTTTGGTATATTTGAATGTTATTGAGAGCCCGGGATCGTCGTTCGTCTAAAAGAACCAACGAGTCATATCGAGCTTGAATCCAATCTGCTTCGGGTACCTGGCTTTCTAGCAGGATCCGGAGGGAAGGTACTTCTAATTCGACTGGTTGGACCGCCTCCATCCCATATGTCAAATAATATGGGGTTGCCCCGGTTGCAGTTCGGATCGACGTCCGGTACCCCCATAGGGCGAAGGGTATTTTGTCGGGCCAATCCCGATAATTATCAGCCATCTTTTTGAGTATGGTGACAATTGTTTTATTAGCAGCTTCTACCGCTCCGTTTGTTTGGGGACGGTAGGGCGAAGATGTGTGCCTCTGGATTTTATATTTTGCTAGCAAAGTAGCGGTTTCTGCTTGGAAGTGGGTCCCGTGATCACTGATAAACTCATGGGGGATCCCGTACCGGCATATGATTTTATTCTGGATAAATTTGGCCACGTGCTTGGCGTTCAAGACACGGTATGATTCAGCTTCGACCCATTTGGTGAAATAGTCGATTGCCACCAAAATAAAACAGTGGCCCCCCGTTCCGGAAGGATTCACCTTTCCAATTATGTCAATCCCCCATGTCGAAAACGGCCATGGTGATGTCATGGTGTATAGTAGGGAGGATGGCATGTGTTGAACATTACCGAAAATTTGACAATTATGGCAGTGTTTGACATATGATTGACAGTCGGCCTCCATACTGTTCCAGTAGTATCCGAGCCTCATGATTTTTCGGGCTAGCATATGGGCGTTCATATGCGGACCATTTTCGCCGTCATGTACTTCGGCCATTACCTTTTCGGCTTGTGTTTTGTCGATGCATAAGAGTAAAGCCCCTTGTGCCGTCTTCTTGTATAATTGACCGTCGTCTGTACGAATGAATTGGGTAGCCAGTCTTCGCAGGGCTTTCTTGGCCCGGTTTTCAGTTCCCGGGGGATATTCTCCTGTAGCCAAGTAATTTAGAACGGCCTGATACCAAGGTTCTGGATCGGCGATCTCGATATCTTGAATGGCGTTGACATACGCCGGCTCGGACCGTCTTTCGACACAGATTTGCATACTGGGCATATGTTCCGGGATGTTTAGTAAGGACGCTAATTTGGAAAGTGCATCCGCGAACTGGTTTTCTTCACGTGGGAGGTAGATATATTTTACTTTTTGGAATTGCTTCTCTAGAACCCTTACTCGTGCTTGGTAAGCCACGAGATTGGCATTCCGAGTTTTCCATTTTTGAAGAGCTTGATTGATGACTAAGGATGAGTCCCCGTGAACCCGGAGATTCGTAATGCCCAAATCAGTAGCTGCTTGTAACCCGTGGATGCATGCTTCGTATTCGGCCGCATTGTTGGTTACATCAAAGTCTAATTTGATGGATAACGGGGTGTGTTCCCCTTGGGGTGAGATTAGGAGAATACCGACCCCAAAGCCTCGAAAATTGGATGCTCCGTCAAAATACAAGTCCCATGTTTCGGTGTCAGTATGGAATATGTCTTCATCAGGAAAGGCCCAAGTATCGGTATAGCCCTCTTCAGATATCGGACTATCAGCGAGGAACTCGGCTACTACCCGGCCTTTGATAGCTTTTAGCGGAACGAATTTGAGGTCAAACTCAGCTAGCATTAGAGTCCATCTGGACATTCTACCGTTGAGAATGGGCTTTTCGAACAAATATTTGATCGGGTCCATTTTGGACAGGACATGTACCTCGTGACTGAGCATGTAGTGTCTGAGCTTTTTAGTGGCCCAAACTAGAGCTAGGCATGTCTTCTCAAGCATTGTATACTTGCACTCATATTCTAGGAACTTTTTACTGATGTAGTAGATAGCCCTTTCTTCTGAATCGACCGTCTGGGCCAGCATAGCCCCCATGGCTGTCTCAGTCGTTGTTAGGTATAACGATAGAGGCAAACCGGGTTGAGGTGGCATTAGTACTGGCGGAGCAGACAGGATTTCCCTGATTTTGTCGAAGGCCGCTTGACATTTATCGTCCCATAGTACTCGTTCCCCGATCTTCAGTTTTTTTGAAAATGGGTTCACACACCATGGTTAGCTTTGAAATGAACCGGCTGATGTATTGGACTTTTCCGAGAAACCCCCTTATTTCTTTTTCGGTCTTGGGAGGTTGCATCTCGGTGATGGCTTTGATTTTAGCTGGGTCAACCTCGATGCCCCGTTGGCTAACGATATGGCCCAGTAATTTGCCTGACGTTACCCCGAAACTGCATTTTTGAGGGTTTAACCTCATATTGTACTTACGCAAACGGGTGAAGAATTTTCTTAGGGCAGCGACGTGCCCATCTCGGTTTTTAGACTTGACGATCATGTCATCGACATAAACTTCCACTTCCCTATGCATCATGTCATGTAATAAGGTCGTGGCTGTTCGTTGATAAGTGGCCCCGGCATTAATGAGCCCAAACGGCATAACTGTATAACAATAAGTACCCCATGGTGTAGTGAAAGTGGTTTTACCCATGTCTTCTTTTGCCATCTTGATTTGGTTGTATCCGGCATACCCATCCATAAATGATAAGAGGGCGTGATCTGCTGTATTGTCCACCAATATGTCGATGTGTGGCAACGGGAAATCGTCTTTTGGGCTGGCCTTGTTAAGGTCCCGGAAATCTACACATACCCGAACCTTGCCGTCCTTCTTGGGTACCGGCACGATGTTCGCAACCCAGTCTGGATACTCAGACACTTGTATAAAGCCTGCTTTGAATTGTTTGTCTACTTCTTCCTTGACTTTGAGAGACCACTCGGGCTTCATTCTTCGAAGCTTCTGTTTTACCGGCTTACACCCATCTTTGATGGGTATACGGTGTTCGGCTATTTCCCGGTCTATACCCGACATGTCCTTGTAGGACCATGCAAAGACATCCTTGAATTCTTGGAGGAGGCTTGTGAGTTGTTGTCTCTCCTCGGGATCTAAGGATAAACCTATCTTAAGCATCTAAGGCTCTAAGGTTGTTCCCACATTGATAGACTCAGTTTCTTCGACTACCGGGTCTCGGGATTCCCTCTGCTCTAGCTGCTCAATCAGATGTGGGGGTAGGGACACCTGTTCATCGGGTTTCTCAATGTCATTGCAAAAAGTATTTTTGAAAGTATTTTGAAAATAAGCCAAGTCATAAGCGGAACGGTTTTCGTTATTATTGATAGAGAATTTGGAAAACAGCTCGAAGAGAGCGGCCATCTGATCATTGGTCAGAGGCGGGATTGGGAGTGCTCTCGGGACAGACCCCGAGGCTCCGGAGGTAGTGACTATAGGGAGGGGGGTTACAGTTTGGACTCTAGCATCAGACCCCTTAGACTCGAATACAGACTCGGACTCAGACTCTGACTCGGACTCAGACTCGGAATCGGTGTCTGGCACGTCTCCTTCCCCGGTGGTCAGCTTGTAGACTCGGCCTTGACCGTCGGTCCATTTGACGGTCTTCTTCCAGCTTCTTTTCCCGATATCAGCACCGACTTCCGAGATCAGCTTTGAAGGGTCGAACTTGTTGCTTCGAAGGATCAGGTTCACCAAGTCTTCTTTGGGGTTCGGGACAGCTTTGTCTTCCCCAAACAAGAGTCCCAGCACGGGCTCGGCATTATCAGTACCCTCCTTGGATTCGGATTGGATGAGGGCAAATATGTCATCTGGAATGTAGTTGCATTCCCGAGCTAGTGCAGCCTCGGGATGCGTGATGGTTGGTTGATATAGGCCAACTTGAATAGCCCCAAATACGGGTGTGACGAAGTAATCACTCAGCCTTGGGCTATAAGGGCCCAAGTAGGTACCCTTGATGATGTTGTAGGCCTTCTCAATTCCTGCTCGGACCACATTTCCCGGGGTTATAGCATACCCCAAACCAAAGTGAGATTCCCCGTCATTCAGAACTTCAATAATCTTCCCAGCTGGAAGATATGGCCTCGAAGTAGCCCCCGGTAAGTACCCCAAGTTTTGTAGCATCGTGTCGATGCTTGTGGTGAAATAGGGCCTAAAAAGGATTTCTTCTTCAATCATCCCTACAAAATCGAACCCCCAAAGGTCGGTGCGGTCCGTAGTGTTACAGCTAGCCACGGTTATAGGGGTTGCTTCTAAGGTGATAATACCGTCTTGTAGGGGCATTTTGATCTTTCGGTGTAGAGTAGAAGATACCGCTTTCACAGCATGGAGCCATGGTCTTCCTAGGAGTAGATTGAAGGAAGAGGTGACATCGATTACCTGGAATTCTAGCTCTTTCTCGATTGGGCTGGTCACAATAGTCAGCTTGACGGCCCCGGAAACTGCTTTTGGGCTTCCATCGAAAGCCCGGATGGTGTGGGCAGTTGGTATGTAGTCGGCCTCGGTAATCCCGAGGGCTTTGGCAGTCCTTAGCGGGAGGACATTCACCGCGGACCCATCATCAACTAGGGTCATCGGAAGATACTTACCCCGGCAAATCACTGTGATGTATAGGGCCAGATTGTGAGAGGCCCCGAACGGTGGTAGGTCGGCATCTGAGAAGGTGATTGATGGGCCTTCCCCTTCGGACCTGCTCTTGAGGTAAGGTAAAAATAGTGGCTACCATTTCAGGAGGGGTAACCTGGGAATCGACCTTGATCTGATCGAGGGCCTTAGTAAGTGCCTCTCGATGTTCTTGTGAGCTAACCAAGAGTTGCCATATAGTGAGGTCTGCTCGGGCCCTTTTCAATTGTTTGACAAGAGCCGTATCGGTGCTTGGTTCTTCAATGGCTTCTTCCGTCCCGGTGAATTCGGTGATGGCTGCCCGGACTGAGCCGTCTTTGGTGAGGGAGTTACTGGCTAAAGCTTTGGATTTAGCCTTCCTGACCTCTTCGAGGGTTATGGGGACGGCTTCCCCTTTGGTGAGGTATACATCTTCTTCATCATCGAACCAGATCCCATTGATTTGTGGGATGAAAGGAGAGATAAGATGAGAACAGTCTATCACCTCACCGGTGAAGATGGCATGAGAGCTAAAGGGGTTGTCCTTGTTGCTTGGCTTGTCCCCGGGTAGTGGTATTTTCCCGCTCTCAATTAAATCCTGAATTAGATGCTTCAGCTTCCAACACTTCTCGGTGTCATGCCCATTGCCCCGATGATATTGGCAATAGGCTTGGGCATTGTAGCTCTTGGAGCGTTTTTCAACTGGAACTTCGGGAGTTGGGCCTATCGGCTGGACCAGGCCTTTGGAAGATAGCCTTTGTAAGGCATATGTGTAGGTAGTCCCTATATCGGTGAATACCCTATGAGGGACGTTTCTTTTGGATGAGGCATCCAAAAGGTTAACCGTGTCGAAGATGCTTCGGGTTGCGGCCGGAGGTTTGGTGGTGGATGAGGAAGCTCCTTGATAACCCTTGTTAGAGGCCTTAGTCAGGCTCTCTAGTCTTAGATCATCTTCAATTCTCATGCCCATTTCAGTAAGGGTAGTGAAATTGGGTATGACAGCATACCGGGGATGGACCCGGTAGGACGGGAGGAGGTTCTTGACAAAGGCCTCCACTAAAGTCTTCTCACTGGGCTTATCGACCAGTTTGACACTCTCGGCCCTCCAACGTTGGAGGTATTTAGTGAAGCCCTCCTTGGGTTCTTGGGCCATAACCTCTAGGGACCGCATAGTGGTTTGGATCTCGGTGTTATCAGCGTAGTTCCGAGCGAATTCCGTAGCCACATCGTCCCAGGTTGAGAACTTCTTTGGGTCTAGCCTGTAGTACCAGGCCTTTTGGTGTTTCTCCAGAGATGCAGCAAAGAGGTTCTTAAACATAGAAGAGTCCACCCCCTTAATGGCCATGAACTCCTTGAAGGCCCGCACGTGTAGTAGCGGGTCTTCAGTCCCTTCGAACATAGGTAGGCCCGTGAGATTCAGGTTTGCGGGCAGTTTGTCACTTACCGGGTTGTAATCCCGACTATTCTCCCGATGGATGTTGTTATTCCCGGTTAAGTAGACTTGTTCTTCCAATCGGCGGACCGAGCTAACTAGTTCAGTTAGGGGTTCCGTGACCCCGGTATTAGGAGTCCTTTGCTCCACTGTAGCTAAGCGAGCAACAATGGCCACTTGGCCAGCCCTCATTTCAGTCAGTTGGGTTTCGATGTCGGCTTGCTTCTCGATTATGGCATCTAGAGAAGTTTGAAGACTGTTCAAAGTGGCCATCCTTCGAGCGTGTCTGGTTGCCGGTGGCCTGTCTGTAAGAACACCACGTAATCAGGAACCGAACCCAGACCTTGGAATTAAAACAAGTACATCCCGAGCGACCCAAAAGAGAAAAGGACTCGAGAAAGACATCTAGACGGATGACTCGTAGGTGATGTGACTTCCTTAAGATTTCGGCCTTGGTGAGCCTAGTCCCGTTCGAAGGAAGGTTCACATGAGACTAATCCCCAGACTTTGGACTCGAGTGTGTAGACGGGCCCTCCTTTGTAGGAGTATGTCCTACGTAGGTGGGCTTTGCCTTAGTCTAATAAGGCAGACTGGGGGTGGGGAGGAAACTCGTGATATACGATCAACAGAGTTTCGACGCTATAAACCCTGACGACTTACGACACGACCCGACACTGCTAAATACGGGAAGTCCTAAGAAGAGGAAGGTTTGGAAAATTGATAGTTTTGGAAAACCCGAGAAAAATCTCGGGGAAAGGCCCGATTTTTCGAGAAAAATCGGAAAGGGTATCGGGCCTTGGTTTTGATGGTTCGAAAATATTTTCGAGTTTTGAATTGGGCGGCATACCGGCTAAAAATAGGCTATTTTGAGTAAAATCATAAGTCCTAAATTCGGTATGTGTCCCGGGTTTTGAAAATTGGATATCTTGAAAATTGAGAAGATTTGAATGTTGGAAAAAAAGAATTTCCGACGATTTGAAAATTTGAAGATGAGAACTCGAAGATTTGAAAATCGAAAACGGCATCTCGAAGATTTGGAAGTTGAAAATGGCATCGCGAGGATTTGAAAATTGAATTTTGAAAATTCGAAAGTCGAATAATGGATCGGAAATTCGAATTTTGAAATGGGCAGCATGCCGGCTAGAAAAAATAGGCTTGTTTTGAGTCAAATCTTAAGTCTAAATTTCGGCAGCTTTCCGAGTTTTTGAAAATTTGAATATTTTTGGAAAGATGCATTTTTTTTTTGAAATGACGATGTTTTGAAAACGACACGGAAACCAAGTAGCACATAGTCACGTAAGCATTATAACGACGCCATGTATGCTTTACACTAAGTCTCGGTCGGTCTGAATAGGGTCTATACCAGTGTTCATAGTCTAGTCGAGAAACGGGACGGTCTTCCTAACTCGAGTGGAGCTTAGAACATGCCGCAAAGTCCATCCGAGTCGACCATGAACACCTTTAACGTATCCAAGGATGAATACGTCGTGGTATAGTGGGACGTCGGTCACCAGTACCGGCCCGGGCAAATATAGGGTTATGCATGAACCGTAAAACTAAAACGCATATTGTACTCATCAAGCGATTTCTATTCGAGTCTCACCCTGAGAACGCCGACGGTAAGCCACACATCGGTTGATCCCCAGCGGAGTCGCCAAATTGTGGACATGACGTAGGTCCACCCCGACGCGGCCACGCGCGGGTTTTGGGTAGGCGAATGAACCTCCATATGAGAAGGATCGAATTGAAATTTAAGTCGAAATGGAGTCGCCACCGAATTTTATGGTTATTCGGAACCATTCGAGCCCACTCTATATCGTCATGGTCCATACACAAAGTATGGCCCATTTCGGTTTGAGAGTTTATTGGGCTCGTCCCTTTGCATATCGATATAGATGCCGACTTGAGCGGTTAATCGTATATTGAATGACTCTCGTTGCCAATGGATTCGGACATCCGGAAACCACGGTTCTGAGTAAGGGGTGAGGGTACGTGTTGGGAAGCCCACTAAGGACACCCAACCCCGCCCGCACTTAGCGGCCTCTACTAGGACATCGTTTGACTTTTTAATATGCGCGTTAGTGATTCGGTGAAATGTTATGCAAACAGCGTTTTAGCTAAGCATGCGAATTAAATGTGAGCTACGTCAATTTAATGCATCTAATTTATTGTCGAGGTGGTTTAGCATGCGAGGGTTCATTTAAAAGCGGTAAAACGCAAATAAATAAAGCAAAGCAAAAATAAATCGATTACATGGTACACGGGCGGAATACAACCCGGAATTCACAATACGGCGTACAATAAAATAGAATAATCGAAATATACAATTGAAATGACGAGCAATAATTATAAACGGACCCGTGTATAAACTAGACCGTGACTTTGTGTGGGTGGACGAACCTTAATTAATTACACATTATATTGCGTGTTAATCAAGGGACGGAGGTTCGAGACCTAGACGTGGTGCTAGCCCGATCTCGAACCTCGATGCCTTGTCCCGACTTATCACCTCGAGAAATTGAGTCTAAGTTAATTTTACATTGGATACGACTAAATAGTCGTCGACATAAAATTAATAATGTGAGACCGTCGATCAAAATCGTTTAAGTGAAGTGATATGCATGAATTTTGGAAAAGCCACGTGATTGACTTTACACGTGTCGACTAAGTCGCTTTTAAAAAGACGAGGCTCGAATGATAAAAAGAAAATCCCTCGGTTTCTGGGCTGCAGGACCCACTCGGTCGAGTCATGGCCTGACTCGGTCGAGTGTGTCCTTAGACGTAGCTACTGCCCGTTTTTATGGGTGCTACTCGATCGAGTAGCGTACGTACTCGGTCGAGTAGCCCCTGTACGAATGAGAATTCGTTTCGTTTTATGATTCGAAATCGATGATCGGCTAAATTAAATACGAATATTGCGTGATTCGCATTTAATTTAGCTTCCGGTGTCATAATCATGTATGAATGATTATAATACCGTCACCGGAGTTTTAGGAAAACGTTTATTGTTAGTTTAGAAAATTTGAATTAGTGACGAAGGATGTCCCTCTACGTCACGACATCGAAACTAACTCTTTCGAGTTATGTGATGTCGGTTTTCGTATCAACGGGTTTCGTACTAATTGGAAATGAGATTAAATGCGTTCAACTATGACTTTAGATTGGTTATCATAGTTCAACACATTCAAAACCGAATTTTTCGTATTAAAATGCATTTATGCGACATTATGACGATAATGATGATAAAGAAAAGATGATAAAAATGAAGACGCGAAAGTACGACAATATTAATGCTAGTGTCACTACTATGATTACGATTATAAATACGATACGAAAATATGATAAATAAAACGAAAAAGAGATTAAAAAAAAAGGATCGAGATGGGGTTTAGGACACCCTCAACATACATGCTTAGTAAGGACCTCGGAAATGGACTCGTAATAGCGGCACGGGCTTGGGAGTATCGAGGATGTATGCGAGTTATGGTGTGTATATGTGTGTGTATGCTTCGCCGGTTCTCCGAGGGATGAGGGGCTCGGGTTTTGTGTGTCTTGCCTAAGTTGCTAGGGTCGTAGTGTTGTGTAGTGTAATTGCAAAGGTGTGCTTGAAGGAGTGTCGGTCTTCCCAAAGTTGTGATCGATCATCCTTGTGCATGGGGGTCATGGGGTATTTATAGGGAGCCCCGACCCCGGGTTACTCGACCGAGAGGCGCGGGTGCACTCGGTCGAGTGCCCCTGCGAATGAACCTGGACGGGTTCAAAGAGGCTCCACTCGATCGAGTGGCCAATCCACTCGACCGAGTGGATCAATTAAACCGGGCTATTTTGGGCGTGATTGCCCTTGATTTATGCTTAATTGATTGTGATGGATTTGGCTAATTTTGGCTGATTTGTGAGTGATTTGGATAGATTTGTGAACCTGGTGCATGTTTCGGGAACGCACCCGGTCGCTCTTTGTGTCGGGTTTGTCTTGACCGGGTTTTGACCCGGTCGCTAAAAGACGGAAATTGTTTTTGGTGTCGGTTTTGACCCAAATTAGTCTTGTTTGACTCGGAACGACCCACTGGGCCTGAATTTGAGGTCTGTTTTGTGAGATTTTTTACTCCACTAAAAGTCCATGTCGGATATTATTGATTCCGAGCCCAAGTCCGAGTATACTAAGTCATGTTTGCGTCTGATCATCATCGGGTGTTTTTTGGAAACTGCTATAGACACCTGGCGGTCAAATTTTGGGTGTCTACAGTTTGGTTTTAGTTTCTGTTGTGAATCGGATTACTGGATTGTTGTGAATCGGATTACTGGACCCGCAACTACTTCCATCGATTTGAATCGATTGGATCTGGATAGTATGTTGTTTGTGCTTGGTGAAGGGAGGAGGAGAGTGGGGAAAGATGCTGAAACAGTTTTGCAGGTCCTTGAGTTCTCGTGTTTTTTGAAGAAGAGGAAGCTAGAAGACTTAACTGAGTTTTGCATCGATCTTCCGTCGATCTTTGTGAGGTAGATTTTGTAACACCCCTGATTTTTTATAAATTTAAATTGGATTAAAATTTTGTTCGTATTTTTATTTTTACGATTTAACTCGTAATTCTTAAAAATTTTATAAAACGAATTTATTGTTTAATCGTTGAAACTCCTAAAATTCTATTTGTCTCAGAAACTCTTTTATATTTAAAACATATTTTTTTTATTTATGTTTCGATTCATTTTATACATTTAATTTAATTCTTATCGAAATTCTATTTTGACGATTTAAATTCTAAATTCTTTTTATTTATTTATATTTAAACTCGAATTTCTATTTTTCGTCTCAAAGTTCATTTATATTAAGTTTCATCAAAACATTTATTACCTTTCCTCAAAAAATTAATTTAATTCACTTTATCGAAGATTTATTATTTATCGGAAAATACTATTTGATCGTCTAATTATTTAATTCTATAAGCTTCGTTTTCGTCTCGAGTACTTTATTTACTCATTTTATTTGATGACCGATTATATATTAATTTTAATTATTCGCTTTTTTTATATTCTATTTCGTGGGTCAGTCAAGTTATCGCTACGAAATTCGTCTCCTACCAATTCATTTGACTCAAACGTATTTTCTAACTCCGTTTTCCTAATTCTTTTGGTGGGACCCTTCATTTCCCACTATTAACGTATAATTCACCTCCTCACTCCTTGTTTTTTATCAATCCACCAAAAACCGCTTCACCTCACTCATTCACATTCAACGTATTCTTTCTTTCACCCCCTTTCATTTTCTCTATGTTTACACCGCTCACCCATCTTCATCATCATCAATTCCTCTTCCTCTGCTGCTGCATCTGCAACCGTGTTGTTGTCCGCTGCTGCTGCTGCACGTTGCTCTGTTGTTGCTACCATTGTCGTTCTGTTTTCCTCTGTCTTTTCTACGGTTGTTGTTACTGCTATACGGTTACGTTCCCTTCTTAGTTTTCTTCTTCTTCTCTTGTATTATACTCTCGATTGCTCTATTTTCGTTCCGTTTTCTGTTCGACTACTGCTGTTGTTGCTGCGTTTTTCTGCTGCCGATCTCCGCACTGCGTTCTTCTTTTTCTGTTGCTGCGATGTTATGTGTGGCCTTGATTATGCTGTTTCGATGAGTTGTACCCTGCTGCGTCTGTTTGTGCTTCTTCTCGCTGCTATTACTGTTGTTATTTGAGTCGGTTCGTCGTCATGTTAATGCTGTTACAGCCGCCTGCTACATTTCGTTGTTCCTTCCTTCTCTTCCTCTTCTTCATCGTTTTTCTTCCCCATCTATTTGTATGTTCGCTGCTGTCTTTGTCGATTCGGGTCTGTTTTCTGCTGTGGTTTGTTGTTGTTACTGTTGGTCCTTCTTTCCCGCTGTTCTTCCTCTTCTTTCTCTTTTCCTTTCATTGTTTTCCCTCTTCATTTCAATGCTGGCTGCTGCTGTCCCGTTGGTTGTGGTTGTTCTGTTGTCGTTCGCTGCTGTGCTGTTTGTATTGGTGCAACGGTCTGCTTGTGCAGTTCATTGTTTTCGTCCTGCTTTCCTCTTTCTTTTCCCGTCTCCTTCTCGTTCTTTATGCTATTTATGTCCGTGTTTGTCACTGAAGTTGTTGCTGCTGTCTTCTTCTTTTGTCACTTCTTTGTTCTACTTCCTTCAAGTTGTCCCTCCTATTATGTTGTCGTCTGATCGCTGTCGTTGTTTCATCCTAATTTGTGGCTCGTTCGTTCCTCTATTCTTTTTATCAATCCCTAATCTGATTCCTTTATTTCTGTTTCTTTCCCGTTTCCGTTGGAGTATGATGTTTACTGGAACGCATGTTCAAGACGACTGGAATTCAAGATTGGAGGTCAGGTTGTTGGACAAGCAAATGATTTGAGGTTATCGATTCAGCTTAAGGTAACTTTAGGACGTTACTCGATTTTATATCTTATGTTTGAGTAGTAGTATCTAGTAAATATTTTAACTTCGGTTTTCTAATTTTAGCTATTTATTATTTGCTAAATATTATTTTTTTTAAATCGTATTTATAAATATTTTACAAGTTTTCGATACCATTTTACAAATCCTTAGTAATTTGATTATTTACGGTCGTGATAATATTTTGTTGGTTATCGTGACACTAGTAACTAAATAATATCGATTTCATATTTTCGTCATATTTCGTTAATTTCTAATTTTTAACTCAAAATCGTATTTTCACATTATAATCGAGATTTGTATACTTGTTTAATAAATTAATTTTCGTTTTACGATTTATACTAATAAATGATAAAATAGTCGATTTAGTTTTAAACACATTTTAGTCGAGACTATTTTCACTAATAATTTCCTATTTGTTTCCGATTGACTATTTTTATTTAAATTTGTATTATTTATAAATCAAAACTATTTCTTAAAAATAATTTGAAACCTTTGTAAAATTCATTTCATTTGTAAAACTCGTTGATTCAATTAATTTTGATATCGTTTTTCTTAAAACATCTCTTTTCTAAAATCTATAGTTTTAACTCGATTTCCTAATTATTTATATAATACTATATATTGACTTATTATATTTTCTTTATGTTTTGAGTAACGAATTTAGAAATATAATAAAGTTACGCTAACGACGATAATAATAAAATGTTAATTTTGTTAGAAATGCTATTTTTAATACATTTCACATATTTTAATAATTTACGAATTTTCTATAACAATATTTCTATTTTATGTAAGTTTCTAAAAATAGTAAGTTTCTATTTATAGAAAGTTTCCCTTTTAATATAAAATGTTTATTCCTTTTATCCTCACATTATTATAATGATTATTTTTATTTTGAATATCGATAATGGCTTTGTTTTGGAGTTATGGAATATAGTCAAGTGTGGGGTTAGAGTAATATAGTCTGGGATGTACGTTTTTACCATCAGCTATAAAGCCGGTGTGCCTATTTGGGGCGCATTTGGTCGTTGAACTGGGCGTAGTTTCGCCCAGGAGAGTGTATTTTTTGACCTTAAGCTAGATATCGCATCGTGTTAGTCGCCGTCAGCTGAACTAGACATATTTGTTGTCTAGGAGGGGTGTGCACTACTTAAACCAGGACCTCGCTGCACTCAGTCCTGTTATAGTTGAGTTACCTAGTTAGAGACTGGATTCTGTTATGAGTTAAGTCTACAGTTCTCGAAGCTAGTTTCCAGTATTATCCTAGTGCAAGTCTAGCCTTGTGCACACTGATCGAATATCCATAACGTCATTTTGAATATTATTATTATTATCGATTGATTTTTGACTTGCAGGTTGACAAGTGATTTAAGTTTCGTTGAAAACTTATTTTTATTATATCGTTTTTAATGTTTTCTCATTTTAAATATTTTGATATAATAATACTATTATTTTTCCATATGATATATTATGGCTGGGAGAACGTCCGAGTTACTCCCCACTAACGTGGCTGTTATGTTTATAACATGGCAGGTATTTGCTGCTGGGTTTTGGGTGTGAGCTAGCGAGTAGCGTGGATCCTACTCTTCCTTCATTCGTGTTTATTTATGGATTTGTATAAATCCGTTTGGAGATTTTACTTTTAGCCCTTTTGTAAAAAGAGGCCTTTGTATTGACTTACCATTTCTTTTAATAAGATATAGTTTGTCAGTGTGTTTTAATCCCACTCTACAGTGTTTCCGCCACTGTATTGCGTTAGATTTTTCCAGGGGATTACAGATTTCCCTCGTCTTGGTTTTGTTTTTTTTTTTTTTTCCTTTAGGTACTTTGATCGATGCAGGTAGATTGTCCTCGTCTTGCCTTCGTTTTCATTTTTTTCCCTTTTCCTCGTCTTGCCTTCATTTTTTGTTTTTTTTGGTTCTTCCTTTCGTTTCAGGTCAGCTGACCGATTCAGGTGGCTTGATCGATGCAGGTAGATTGTCCTCAGCTTTCCTTTGGTTTCATCTTTCGGGTAAGCTGATCGATTCAGGTATTTTGATCGACGCATGTAGATTGTCCTCATCTTGCCTTTGTTTCATTATTTTTTCTTTTCCGCATCTTGCCTTGTTTTTTGTTTTTTTGTTCTTCCTTTCGTTTCAGGTCAGCTGACCGATTCAGGTGGTTTGATCGATGCAGGTTGATTGTCCTAAGCTTTCCTTCGGTTTCATCTTTCGGGTCAGCTGATCGATTTAGATATTTTGATCGATGCAGGTAGATTGTCCTCATCTTGCCTTCGTTTTCATTTTAGTTTCCAACATCCTGCAAATTTCGATAATTTGGCTATGCACCCCGAAAAGAAGAGGGAAACCGTTGAGGATTTGTTCAAGTTTTGCTAAAGGACTTTTGTGCTAGAATCGGCAAGGCCTGGAAGCGAGGTTACTTGCTTTACGGCCCTCTAGGTATTAACTACGTACACTACGTAATATTATTTCTAATCTTAATAATATTCAATCTATCCTACTAGCTAATACTAATTCATGCAGGGACCGAAAAATCGACAATGACAGCGGCAATGGCTATCTTGCTCATATAATTACCTGTTCCGGGATATCTTGCTCATTTTATCAGGACATCATATAATTATATGTTCCGGGATTTTCGTAAGGATTTTTCTAAAATGTGTACCAAAAGTACATGTTCAAAGCTTAATTAAGGGAAGATTTGCAACAAATTATCACGAGAAGTTGATATCCAAATCCATAATTACCTTATTTAGATTATTACTCTTGTAATAGGAGTAATAGGAACATAATTATCCTAATTATTTACTCTTGCTTTAGAAAATTAAATGTAATAGGAGTATGTGTCATCTTGATTTAATTAATGTGAGACAAAATTTACTCATGTAAATATATTAATGTGAAAAATGATTTGTTTGATTGTTGATTACTCAGTTAAGTATAGTATTAGTTTTTTTGGTTCAACGAAAAGTGCACTTAGTCGCATTACAATATAGGGGGAGGGAAGTTCGAACCTGAGACCTACTGTCTCAAAACACCTATTCCTAACCACTAGGCTAAGACATTTTTGGTTACGTATAGTATTAGTACGATAATGATAATAATATAAGGAGTAGAGAATAGTTGAGATTTAGTTGATTACGTAGATAATTCGGTTTATTGATCAAATTTTCTAAAATTTAGGAAAACCAACGTAAAAATCGTGGAAGAAGCATTTTGCAATGCAGACTATTTCTTCTCTCAATCATTTGATCCGTGTCATTTGACTGTCCTAATATAATAAAGGTTTTATCATTATTTAAGCGAGGAAGTAGTGATTGAACCTCTTTACTTTGCTCAATTGAAATCAAACCCCTTAGCTTTTGATTGGAACAGTTAGACCTCTTACCTTGCTAATACGTGAACTTGATCAGTAGCTCAAATTCGTGTTGCTTTCTCGTCAATAGTAGAAGTTTGGGGGTAGGTATGAATAGGAATCGGTGGGGTGGGGGTGCGAGCAGTGCAGGGAGAAGATTGTGGTTGAGATAGGTTGACAAATGTGAGGGGAGGTAGAGGAGGATGATATTCTCACTAAACTAGATGACAGAAGCAAGTTATATTTAAGGACGAAAAGTGGGAAATGAAGGGGAAGTGAAAACGATAAAGAGGAAGATCGGGAAAAAAGAAGAGGAGAGGATAAATGAGCTATAGAGACAACATGCCCACAAAATTATATACGTCCAACTTTTAATGCTTTTCCCACCCAAAATGGCGTAAAGTTTTTTGGTTGGATTAAAATAATGAAAAGAATAATAAGTATGGGTTGGTGATGAAAAAGTAATGAAAAATAATAAAGTTAGTGTATAAATGGAGTAAAATTATGAAAAAAAAATGGACAAATAATGAAATAAATGAAGTGGGAAGAAGATAAGAAGTTCAATGAGAAATTTAAGTGGGAAAAAGATAGAAGTTGGAGGAAGTAACAAAATCAAGTGGTATGTAGTGATTAAATCTGGACAATGACGATGCAGATGTTGAGAAGAATGAGGGAAAGGGGAAGGACACAGTGATGTGAAACATGTGGATATGGAAAATTATCTTAGTAAATTGACGATTAGGATCAGGAAGAGGAAGAACATTAAGGTATAGGGAGATGGAGAAGAAGAGTGTAAGGGTGCGAGCAGGGGAAAGAGTTGTGATTGTAGACCGACAAAAGTGAAGAGAGGTTGAGGGGAGGAGATTAAAATAGATTTAGTAATTAAATAGAGAGGTTAGAGCATGAATAAAAGCAACGTTAGAGGAGGAGAGAAGAGGGGGGGGTGCGAGATTGGAGGATAGGGTGAAAATGGTAGAGATAGAAGGAGACGAGAGAAGACACACTCATTAAATTATATGAAAAGAAGTCATATTTAAGCATTGATCTTAAGTAACAAGGAAGAGGAGAATGAGAGAAAGGGGAAGGAGAAAGGAATGTGGTGGAGGTAGTGCAGGAGAAAAAGAAAGGGGAAGGGAATGTGGTGGAGATGGAGCCATCTAGACGGATGACTTGTGAGAGGTGGGCCTCCTTTAGGATTCAGCTGTGTGGGCTGGGCCCTGTTCGGAAGGAGGTTCACGTGAGACATTCCTCAGACTTCTAGACTCGATTGTGTAGACGGGCCGACCCTTGTAGGAGTATGTCCTACGTAGGTGGGTCTTGCCTTAGTCTAATAAGGCGGACTGGGATAGGGAGGAAATCCGTGATATAAGATCGACGGAGTTTCGACGCTAGAAGACCTTGACGATTTATGACATGACCCGACACTGCTAAATACGGGAAGTCCTAAGAAGAGGAAGGTTTTGAAATTGATTTTTGAAAGCCCGAGTAAAATCGGGGAGAGGAGCCCGGCCTTTTTTTCGAAAAAGAAAACGGAAAGGCGGACCGGGGAGGGTTTTGAAAGTTCGAAAATATTTTTGAGTTTTGAAATGGGCATAATACCGGCTAAAAATAGGCTATTTTGAGTAAAATCGTGGATCCTAAATTCGGTATATGTCCCGGGTTTTGAAATTTGATATTTTGAAAAGGATGCAATTTTGAAAATGACGGTTTTTTGAAAAAACGACTTGTAAACCAGGTAGCACGTAGTCATGGAAACAGTATAACGATGCCATGTATGCTCTAATTCTAAGTCTCGGTCAGTCTGAAAGGGTCTAAACCAGTGTACACAGCCTATCGAGAATCGGGGCGGACTTCCTAAGTCGAGTTGAGCTTAGAATATGCCGTAAAACCCATACGAATCGGCTAATGGACACCTTCGACATATCCAATTTGGACTACATCGATAGTATAGTGGGACGTCGGTCACCAGTACCGGCCCGGGAAAATATGGGGTTATGCATGAACCGTAAAACTAAAACGCGTATTGTACTAGTCAAACTATTTCTGAAGGATGCTGAAGGTCAGTAACGTATCATCTAATCCCCAGCGGAGTCGCCAAATTGTGGACATGACATAGGTCCACCCCGACGCGGTCACGCGCGGGTTTGGGGAGGCGAATGAATCTCCATATGAGATGATCAAATTGAAATTTAAATCGAAGTTGGAGTCGCCACCGAATTTTATGGTTATTCGGAACCGTTCGAACCCACTCTATGTCGTAGTGGGCCGTATACAAAATACGGCCCATTTCCGATGTCAGAGTTTATTGGGCTCGTCCCTTTGCAGTTCGATACCGATGCCGACTTGATCGGTTAATCGTATATTGAATGACTCTCGTTGCCAATGGATTCGGACATCCGGAAACCACGGTTCTGAGTAAGGGGTGAGGGTACGTGTTGGGAAGTTCACTCAGAACACCCAACCCCGCCCGCACATTAGCGGCCTCTACTAGGATATCGAATGATTTTTTAATACGCGCGTTAGTAATACGATGAATGATATGCAAACATTGTTTTCCTAAACATGCGAGGAATAGAATGGGTTGCTAAGTCGGTTTAATGCATGAAAATTTAATGTCAAAGTTGAATTTAGCATCTGAGATTCGTTTTAGTATAATAAAACAAACGATGAAAAAGATATTAATTTGCTACAAAGGATAAACAAACGAGTTAGTATCAATTTGTAAAAAATAATATAGCAAATATAATAAATATACGAGATCGAGAAAATATTAGTCGAAATCTGAAAATATTGCTAAAAGACGCGGTTTTGTAAAAAACGAAGTTCGAAAAATAATAAAAAGCGAGAAACGAGCCGCGTTTCTCAGCCGGCCACGCGGCTCGCCCAGGATGCCAGCGGGTCGCGTGACGGGCTGATTTCATAATCGGTTTTTTGAAAACTCGATGCTTTTATTAAACCGCGTACGAATATTGCATAATTCGTACTCGACTTAATATTTTCGATATTCGTTATATTCGATAATTGACTACGAAATCAATATCAAATACTTCGAATGGTTTTAGAAAAGATATAAATTTTGAAATCGTTTCGTAGAATAATAAAATAAAACGAACGAAAAAAAGCTAAAAAAGGACTCGGGTTTCAGGCCCGTGCGCGAGTCGCCTGGGTGTGGCGCGACTCGCGTGCGGGTCTGTCCCGGTTTCGTTTTTTTTGTTCGAAATTGCTACTTTTGATAAATCGCGTACAAAATATGAATTAATTTATACTCGATTTTATGTTTTCGATATTCGTCATATCCGATATTCGATTATGAAATCGATATCGAATATTCGGAATGAATAAAAAAAGTTTTGTAAAAAGAAAAAGGTTTGAACGAAAAAAGATGTAACAATTTTTAACACCGTCAAAGTTTAATTTAATTCTTTTAATTCAATATTCGATTATAGAGAATCGATATCATATTTTTAAGAGTGTTCGATATATGAAAATAGTTTTTGATAATATCGATATTAGAAAATATATAAAAAAAAAAACGACGACGACCCATAATATAAAGGACGACCGACGAAGAAGAAAAAGAAACGAGAAGGACGAGAAGGAGAAGAGAAGAAGAGAGAGAAATCGGGTTTGGTA
Organism: Agrostemma githago; assembly: GCA_958450325.1. Lineage (NCBI taxonomy): Eukaryota > Viridiplantae > Streptophyta > Magnoliopsida > Caryophyllales > Caryophyllaceae > Agrostemma > Agrostemma githago. The sequence goes on from OY288261.1 coordinate 37,208,412, forward strand.
CACCCTCAACCTACATGCTTCTGTTTACTCGGATCGGGGCTCGTCGAGACGTGGCTTGGGCACAGGAGCGTCGAGTGGATGTCGGTGAGTTATGGTGGCTCGGTTTGGTTGTGAAGGGTGTCGGGTATGGGGCCGGTTTTCCTTCGGTTTTCTAGGTGTAATATCGGTTTATTTGTGTGGTATGATATCGAACGTTTTAGTGTGTTGTATGAATTCTTGATGTATCGTGAATATGAATAATTATGAGTGATAATTCATGTTAAAAGTGTTGTGTGCAAGGGGCTATTTATAGGGAGTTCCCGACCTTGGCTAGGAGAGGTGCTTTGAATTAGAACCACCGCTTAGGATAGGAAATATAGTAAGTCGAAAGGAATGAGGATTCCGCTTTCTTGTCAAGGAAGAAAGGGAACACGGCTGGAAGAGGGCTGCTCGGCCGAGTGTTTGCACTCGGTCGGGTGTTTGAATCGGTTTTCGGATAGGATTCCTACTTGAGATCGAATTTCATCCTTAAACGGATTTGTTTAATATTTTGTGAAGCTGATTTTTTGTAGTGTTTGAGCTCGAATCAGCCACGTGAGGTGTCACGGCTGACTCACGTGTCTCGGGAAAATCTTTGGCCGGGTTTTGACTCGGTCGCTAAAAGACAGTTTTACCCTTGGTGTCGGAATCGACCCAAATTAGTCTTATTTGACTCGAAACGACCCACTGGGCCTGATTTTGAGGTTGGTTTTGTGAGATATGTACTCCATAATGAGCCCAAGCCAAATGCCAATGATTTTGAGCCCGTTTCCGAATATTAAAGCACGTTTGCGTCCGATCATCATCGGGTGTTTGTCGGAAACTGCTATAGACACCTGGCAGTCAAAATGTGGGTGTCTACAATTGTAGTTCATGGAATCGTGGTTTCTTTTGTAAATTTATTTGTCGGAATGGGATGTTGGGTTCTATTGGATTGTAGGATGCATTATATGGTCAAGATAATTGAAAACTAATTGTGTAAACCAAATTATGTAACAATGTTGCGGTTGGTCTGTATGATACAAACCAATCGTGATTTTGTTAAAAAAAAAAATTACAAAGATGACGGTTACAACAAAGCATATTGTTTTAGAAGGGCAACAAAGATCACGGTTTTGACAAGGGATTGTCATCTTTCAGAATAATAACAAAGATGACGGTTTCAGAAAGAAAGCGTGCTCTGGAAGTATAACAACAATGACGGTTCTGTAGTTCAACCGTGATCCTTGATAACAACAAAGAGGACGTTTTGACTCGCTTTAAACCGTGATGAATTATGAACGATCACGGTGACCTATATGACGTTTATAATCTTATTCAAGGACGCTTTTGAACCGTAATCTTTTCTATGTTTTGTAGTAGTGTTATCATGGAGAAACAAGAAAAGAAAGTGCATTTCGTTGACATGAGTAGTATTATCAATCCTTTTAAGCACTCATCCGAGCCTCTTAAACCATATACAATACACGCTCCTCTGAGCACCATATATATATATATATATATATATATATATATATATATACTCTTTAAACTCATGGTATTATAATGTTGAAGTGTTACAGACAAAGACGAATCATATTTAAGAATGAAGAGGAGAAGAAGACAAATGGGAGGGGGAAGGAGAAGCATGAGAGAAAGTGGAGGACGAAAATTGATCTTAGTAGACGTGAAAGGAGAAACATGAAGAGATGGACATTAAGGGTGAAGAAGAAAAAGGGAAGTGAATGAGGAGGCGATGTAAAAGGAGTTAAAAAGACAAGACGCTCTATGAATTAGACGATAAAAAGAAAGTCATATCTAAGGATGAATTTATGATGAAGAGAGGGAGAGGTGGGGAAAAAATGAGAAAGAGGGGAAGGAGGGGAAGATTAAAATAGATTTAGTAGGTAAATAGAGAAGTAAGAGCATGAATAAAAGCAACGTTAGAGGAGGAGAAAAGACGGAAAAGTGCAAGATCGGAGGAGAGCGTGAAAATGGTTGGGATAGAAGGAGACGAGGGAAGACACTCTCATTAAATTATATGCAAACAAGTCATATTTAAGTATTGATCTTAAGTAAAGAGGAAGAGGAGAATAAGAGAAAGGGGAAAGAGAAGGAAATGTGTTGGAGGCAGTGCAAGAGAAAAAGGGAGGGGAAGGGAATGTGGTGAAGATGGTGCAGGGAAAAAACCGATTTTAGTAGACGGGGAACGAGAAACATGAAAAGAAAGAAGAGGAGAGAATGTGGAAGAGGTGAGATGTATTGAAGTAACGGCACTAAAGTGCGGTAAAATAGATCAAACCAATGAGAGTCATAATGAGAGGCGACAAGGAAGGATGGCGAGGGAAGGGAAATGAGAATGGGATATAGTGGAGGTGGAGGAACATGAGAATTGTTCTTAGTAGATTAAAATAAAAGGGAGGGATATCGAAGAGGATGACCAATATGGGAGAGAGGAGGAAGAATAAAGGGGACTACGTGATATAATTGCACCTTGTTTAGGTCATTGTGTTTTTGGTGATTAAGGTAGAGGAAGTATGCTAAATTTGAAAAGTCGCTTGTCATTGTGTTTTTGGTGATTAAGGTAGAGGAACATGAGAATTGTTCTTAGTAGATTAAAACAAGCGTACTCTGTCAAATATTTAGATTTATTTTAAGTTTAAATCGAATATCGAGATTCTTTTTTTTTTTTGGAATTCACAAACTCGGGATTAACTTGATTGATGATATAATCACTCAAAACAAGAGCTTCAACATTGTTCGGCCCATTGTCTTCCCACACTCACCATCCAAGGTCTCGGGAAAAAAACCAAGCGAGTTCATGAGCAACCTGAACGCGAGATGAAGGCGGTACCCATCAAGTAGCTGATTAGAGATAGTTTTGTTCGTCATAATATATATCCACTACCTCTATTCTTATCGAAGATTAACATCATGAATTAGCTAGCGTGCATTATGTATCCTAAATACTACGAGTAATAACTATGAAAATTGGTCTACTATTGAAGATTTACACTATTGATTGCATGAATCGAGTCTTTCAGACTTAGGTCTTATTAAGGAGACACATATGGGAACGGGAAAGATAATACTCTCTCTGTTTCTTTGATATTTTCCACATTTCCTTTTTCAACCATTTCTTTGATTTCTTCCACTTTCCTTTTTTCTATCACACTTCTCTCTTACCTAGGTGGCCCACTTACTTTACTCCCTCTCTACTTTTACTTATTTTATTGTTTTTCTTAAGAAATGTGTCACTTTTAAGGTGGAAGAAATCATAGAAACGGAGGGAGTATAAAGTGGAGGAGGAGGAGGAGTGATGTTAGTAGGCAGGGAAGGATGAACATGAAAACAAATGTCATTAGGAGGGAGATGGGAGAAGGGGGAGTGAAGAGGAGAGTTTAGAGGTTTTTAAGGGAAGATGTCATCACTGAACTAGATGACAAAAAGAAAGTCATAGTTAAGGACGGGTCTTTGACAAGGAAGGGGAGAAGAAAGAGAAAGGGATATGGAGGAGGTGAAGTGTACCGAGGTACCGAGGGAAGAAGGGAGGGTACAATATTAGAGGAGGGGGTGAAGATAGTAGAGGTAGAAGGAGATGGGAGGAGACACTCTCATTAAATTAGATGCAAAGAAGTCATATATACCTTGAGGACCTGGTCGTGTATACCTTGTGGAAACTACGATTATTGTTGTGGTCATGTATACCTTGTGGATTTTGGGAGTGCACACAAAGTCGATCCCCCAAAGACTGATGGGACATGAATCTGAGCTAATTATCTGATCTTGGCTCACTATATAAATATGTAGTACTTGCAAATCGATCAACAACGCAGGTTCTAAAATCCGATGATGGTGAAACTTATGTGCAAGGGATGGGTTGCTGACAACGAGCAAGCCGATAGAGCTGAAGAAATACAAAGGAGAAGGCGGAGGAAGCAGCGCCACTTGAAGTCTATATTTAGGAAGAGCCACAGCGTTCAGATACGCGGCAGGCAGACTACGTCAGCAGCAAGTGTTCTGTCTAATGAAGATATCATGGACAAGATCTTCCACAACCTTCCCTCCGCTGTTGACAAGGGGAACGTGGTTGTAACATGCAGGACCTGGTCGCGGATGTTCCTACTACATCCACAAGCACCAAATTGGGACACACAGTACGACAAGCAACTACAGAGAGTAGATAAGGACGGTCTCCCCACCATTTCCAGGGGTAACCTCATAATCTCACAAAGATGCAGATGTCACGTGCCTAAAGATGAAGTTGCCAAAACAATGCTACACATGAGGCAGCATGTGCTAAAACGTTGTTCGCATTTAGAGGTCGTGGAGTGTCCTCCACAAGAAAGTGATTGTCACAACTTCGACGCACTTCCGCGTAAAAGGATTCAAAGGGCCGAGGACATAGTGTCCAAGCTGCTCGAATGGGGAGAAGTTTGGTATTCTTAGGCTGCAAACACGGGGTTCAGTTGTCTCTACTTTTGCTTGGGAGCGTTTTGTGATGAATACTGTGTACTATACCCTTTTTCCCTGCCACCTCGGTGTCTTAACGTACTATCGTAAATTAGTATGTTCTCGGCGTAGGGTACGTTCATGACTCTTTCCCGTCTTAGTTGCATGGTGATGATTATTTATATATGTACCTAATTTATAGGGGTCACTCGTCTTTTACCATACAAGCACACCTCGCGCTACACCTCCAGGAAACCAACGCAGCGTCCTCGCGCAGTTCCCATAGCTGTCCCCGCAAGTCCGGTAACGGATTCTCACCTACCGACTAACGCCTCGGAAACCGCGCGCATCGCGCGCGACCCCGCGACTAGTATATATATATACATAACAAATTTTACTATTGTCAAGTATGAAAAAACAAAAGTAGAAATCAAATGAATTAGAGAGAGTACGGTATATGTTGTTGTTATTATTATTATTACTATTATTAATTAATTAGTTAATTATTATCTATTGATGTTATATTTTTTTTCATTTTTTAAAATATTATTGGATAATTTATATAAATAGTTATTAGTTTCAGCTTCTTTTAGCTCAGCTCAGCCCAGCTCAACTTCTATCGGTCCAACTCAGCTCTTATCTGACCAGCTCAGCTTCTATCAGACCAGCTCAGCTCAGCCCTGTTTCAGCCGAAAAGAACAGGGGCTTAAAGGGCAACCTTTTATCTTTTAACCCGACCCGTGTCCGGGCCAAACCTGCATTTGAGCCAGTATACTTGGCATAAATTGATTTAATATAAGCTAAGCCATGCTTTTCCTCAAAAAATAAATAAAAAGATAAACGAGTTACAAATATTCATCACCATACAACCATTGCTCACCACTCTCACAAAGTACTCCTGCAACCATTCCTACCAACTTACATCAAATCTGCCATTTTTTGCAAGTCGCTCAGCTTCAACATGAAATTGCATTCGATCCTAATTTTTTTTTTTGACATCCCACGCTACTATCTCCGGTCTAGTAAGCGTTCCTTCATGTTTGCAGAAGTTACGAGCTATCCAGATATGATAACTCAGCACCATCATTGAATCTCTCATTTACAAAGGGGAAAACAATAAACTGCTCCTGTCATGTTTTACAGCAAACAAAACTAAAATACAAACAAAAAAGAAATACATATGGAGAAAAGATTTATAAATTAAACTTGATGAGCATACAAATACAGATTATTGTAGGAACAAAAATAAGACTTAAACCGTGTGCCTCAAAGGCTTCCGCAAACAGCTGGATAAGAGGATTCAATGTGCAGAAATTGCTCCGCGATAAGATATATAAACCTCCCAGGAGTTTGTTGCTCCAACGAATCTTTCAAGAACTTATGTTGGCCAAACACCCGCATAGACAGTGACTGAAGAAGCTTAGGCTTAATATGGGGGCTGCGCAACCATGAAGAGAAAATCCCAACGCAGCAAACTAAGTAAGAACCATACAGTAGAATTCGGTTTGACCTTCCAAGATGATGTGACATTTTAATCTGAAAGACATGAACGTTTGACAAATTCAGTGTCCAAAACATGACTCTGTATTCCTCCTCACATGAGTAGCCAAATCAAAGTAAATAGCTCAAAATAGGGATTGATCTAGGAAAAACTACGGAGTATAAGTTATTTTCAGTGACATTACGTAGGTATCTTCCAAACACGCTAGGAAAACACGGCTCAGAAGTTTTAAAGACTACTAGTGCAAAAAAACACATCATTCAAGATTTCAATGCCAAATCTCAATATTCATAAAATCATATGACCAAGAGAAGAGCATCAAGAATCACAAGTAGCAATAAACTACGAGTACTCCGTAGACGCTTCACGGTATTACAAAAGTATCCAACCATCAGACAGGATGCATAGCGGCGTTATGTTTAAAGGCCTCGCTTTTAAGGTGTATTTTTGTCTATGGTCGTTACCCCAATGAGTATTTTTGTAGATGGGAGCTAACTCTATGATATCTTTTGAGCATGGGTGTCCGTGCCACCTCCAGGCGTCCATTAATTAATATTATATCTTACTTGTTAAAAAAAATAGGGGGTGAGTACAAGGAACTACCTCCGTCTTAAACAATGTTCAATGTTGTCATTTAATTGTGTACTTGTTTACCACTTCGACTTTAAAGAGTCATCACGGTGCTCAACACTTGAGATATCACCATCATCGTGGTCGTCGTCATCATCATTTGAATAGTATAGGTCATCATCATCATCATCTTCATCCTCATCCTCACTCTGCAACAAAGCAAGGCATTTCAGGAGAGTGAGAAGAGGGAGCTTTAGTTGTAAAACCGAGGAGTACTATTACTAAGAATACTTGCTAAGCTTCATATCATGTATCATGGCATTTCAATCCATGAGCCAATGATAAGTAAACAAATAATACAACTGCAAAAGAAAGAGGGGAAAAGACCAAGAAATAAAAGCTTACTTCATATTCTGAGATAGGATGAAACTCTCCATCTTCCCTCAAGACGTTCCCGTCTTTAGAGGTTTCGCTGCTAGCCTGCAGGTATACCAGATAAAAGTGACAAAGAGAACAAAGCGAAAAAATCAAAAATCAAATAAACAACACAAGTATCAGTGTCATGGTTTCAGACACTCTGATTACTGGCTTCCCAAATTTTTTAACCAACGAATCATTTTTCATACATCTCAAGAAAAAAACGCACGAAGACTATATACGCTTATATATAAACATGCTATGAACAACAGTTAACTCAAGTGGTTAGAGCTCTCTTACCCCAATTGTGAATTTGGGGTTTCGATTCCCACCCGCGACATAGTGCGCTGATTTGAGCAAAAATATACATATGCTCAAAGCCTCAAAGGATGATGAGTATTGTAATCACCACTTACCATTTCTTTCCTCATTTGGTCAATGTTTTTCTCTAATTCAGAAATGTGCTCACTGAGTGCCTGAAGGATATTATCAAAGAACAGAAAATAACTCACAAATTGGCACTAAACTAAAAAGAAACCTCTAGAGAGGAAACTAACATATATAGGAAATCATCAAACCTCGTGACGTTGCATTGCAATGGCGCGTTTTAATGCTTTTGCCTTTGTCAAAAGATTTCTAGGCCTCAAACTGATAGGTCTCTGATAATTTTTCCCGCGATAGTATATCAGAGCATAGCCTTTAGGCACTCTTTCTATGGCAACCAATATCCCACCACTTTCATACTCCAGGAGTCGAGCCGTCTCCTCCACAAAAGAGAGGTTCTTCTGCTTGGAGATTAACTTAACAAGTTCTCTATGTTTCCAGTGCAAATGCATGTTTTCAATCACGCCATCAAAAATGCCACGAACACCTTCATAAACGTCACAACATATGCTTAAGTCATTATTTGCCAAATATCTGGAATCATATACTAATATCGGTGGGAAGTAACAAGGAACACTGACCAACAGGCAAGTATGCCTTCATTTGCAAGCCAATCCTACGAAATGTATGTCTTTCCTCATCAGTTATTGTTTCCTGATCATCAGAAGGACCAATAGGTACCATCGATGCTTCTATTTTTGACAATAACGCCTCTGCTCGAAGCTTCTTTGATTGAGCCTGGTGTACACAAAAGACGTCAAGAAAAGATAGATTTATCTTGGAAACATTCTGTCTTCAAAAGCTTTAGTTCAATACTCGACTTGGATTCAACATTTAATATTCATACAATCTTATCACAATGGGCTAAGAGACTAAAGCCTGGCCTTTTCTGTTTGGACACGCTATAAACTCATATAAAAAAGAGGTTGCATGACAACGTTTACCTATTCTTCCATAACGGAAAGACTTGAGCTCTCAAGTCATAGTTGGAGGTTACATATCCAGACCACTAAGCTATGTCTGTCACACGGCATTTGAGCAAGGACACGATACCTAGACTGTGTTTTAAGCCAAATATCTGAGATTTTGTATGGATTATGACGGTTCACCATGCACCAAAATTGGACAAATGAACCAACTTTAAATAACATTCTTGATAAGTCCTAACCTATGCATGTGAAAAAATTGCTGACGCAAAGGGACCGCGCAAAATGAAATAATATCCAAGGCATCCAACATAACTCTGTAAAGTTTAGGAAACACCTACCTTAAACTCAATAGTGTACGAAACTTTCTCCAAATTCTAGCCTAATACAAAGCTTTGTCCATGTAAAAACAAAAGTATCACGGTATCCAACATATAACAGTGAATGAAGACACTCCAGCTGCATACCAAAAATCAAAGCCTATAACCTAGTGACAACATCCTATTCAGACACAGGATTCCTATTTTGTGCATAATATTAAAAATCATGTCCTGAAATGAATGATATTTTGTGCATCAGTTCTGTAGATGCCTCAGACTCCAAAATATTACAAGTGCCAGTCTACAGAAGGCGAACAGTGAGAACCAGCACTTAAAGTCTCTAAATAAATTAGGATCTCTAGTAAATGTTCACAAACCATAAAAAAAGGAAATCAACTTAACGATCACTTATTCACCAAAAAGAGAAATAATCTCAACAGATTGTCCTTGGAGGTTGAAAAGTATAATACTCCCTCCGTATCTATATGTTCGTCCACTTTTAATATAATACTCCACCCATTTATTAAACTTTGTGGACAAACATATAGATACGGAGGGAGTATTAAATTGGCATTTTCAATCATCATTCAATGTAACTCAAATATTCATTTTTTTTTGGCTTTTCCATGAAAAATTATGATGAGCTCGCAGTATCCTCGAGTAAGGAAAGCTAGGATCTTTGAAGAGCAATTACATCTCTGTTTCATTTTCACCTTATTTTGTATCTTCTCTTTAGTTAAATTGAAAGTGTTAGGGCATGTAGGCTTGAGAAAATTTGCGCTCTAGCTGTTAATATAGCATCATTGTCATCATTAACCCAATCCTCTTTAGGCCTTCAGTTAACCATGTATTGTCTAGAAATAAAAGTCTGCATAAGGGATCAGTATGCTCACCTGAGCTAATTTATGCTCAATCTGCTTGACAATTTTCTCAATCTTAGCTCTAGATGCTTCTTCTCTCATCCTCTCAAATTCTTCAGGCGATATGTCTCTTCCCCATCTGGCTTGAGCTTCATAAAATTCCGCCAAGGTACCTGCAAGTGCTTGTACATGTTCATCCACAGTAGGTGCCTCGATTGCTGCACTTCGTGCTTTTTCTTCAGCATCTTCAATCCTTTTAGTGAGTTCCATCCTTTCTGTAACAGCGGCAGCTACAGTCGTAGGAAGGAAATCTTTTCCACGATATATGACGATAAAAAACTTGTTTCTCAGCAACAAAGTGCCTCCTGTGAGTCTCTGCATGCAAGGTATAATAGATAAGCGCCATAGGTTAGTCTGCGTATCTGTAGATGCAAAGTAACCCCTTGTCTAGCACAATCAAAAAGGAAGCATGCATGGCAAGACTAGAGGAGGAAATGGTGTATTGAGTATTTAGTACAATATTTAACTGTTTCGGCTCCATCACTTTAGAAACGCCAAAATCAGTTAAATTTATGCTTTAAGATGTGCCGCGATATACATGTCCTCAATTTATAACAGTCCCCTCATATAAAAATGCCAATAATGATGAGTATGACACTTGGATACATACCCAAGCCAAACACCGCAGCTGCATTAGAGTCTTGGTAAAAGTGTCAACTACATTGTCAGTACCCATCACACTCAACTTGATCAAATATCAGATATCTTAGGACAAAGCCTGCTCATTCAAAGGGAATGAGATTTATGCATTTGCGTTCTGAGTTTCTCAGGATTCAGTACAGAACTTTAGCCAAAAGCCAAGGGTATGAATAAATAAAAAATTTGAAAGGACGGTGAAGCAGCATACCTTCAACTCCTCTGACATCAGTTCGTTGTTTGTATTCTGAATTCCTCGTTTGACAGCAATTTTAGCCACTAAACTCTTTTCCCAAAGCTTTACAATTGCAGCTGCCAAACCCTGATGATTTCTATTCCTGCCTTCAGAAAATTAGGAACTTTCATGTCATGTAATAAAAGTGACAACAATGTCATCCGCAAGGAAAAAAGCTAATGCATACCAAGAGCAAAATGACACGGGAGTGTCTTAGCAAGTTTACGCAGATCAGTCAACTCGGCATTTGTCAGCGTCACGCGCATTCCAACAGGGAGCAGTCTCAGTGGAGGTTTGTAATTGGGAACAGTTTGAGGAAGTAAATCAGCATCAATAGGAAGTAACCCTGTACCCCACCAGTCTCCAAAGCGAGGACCCAAACCATCAAGAAGATCATTGTATTCAGTTTCCTCAGCTGTAGGATTCCGATGATGTTTATGAGGCATTTCAGCGGAAATTGTCTCAGCAGTTGCAATCACAACAATTTGACCTGCTGAATCCAGTGGTGGCCCTTCATAATTTGTTCCACGGTAAACCACCATAACACTTCCTGATCGCCATAAAACTAGTCCTCCTGTTCGGCGCTGACAATGAAAAAATCAAAATAGTGAAATTTGAGGGGCTAGCAAGACTTTTCAGATCAATATCCGGTTAAGTTCAGTAACACGGATAAACGCAATAAAAAGCAAGAACAAAATCAACCAGAAGGCAGTTAATTCGATTACATTTAGAGAATCGCAGTAGAAAAAGCTTTCTGTCGAAAACTAGCAGTTCCATACATAAAGAAGGGAATCTAGCTAGTAGCAACGGGTAGCACTCGCTACCCCAAACTTACAAAAAATAGATAAGATTATCGACTTTTGCTACCCAAAAGTTCCTAAATACGAGACCTTAACATAAATATAAAACAATTCAAGGAAACACGCTACCCCAAAATTTTCTTTCTAGATTCGCGATAAAAGCAGGACAAAGATAAAAGGGTATAACAAATCATGAAACCATAAGCCCGTAATATTCCAATACGGGGTATTTGGAGTAAATACTCCCTCTGTTTCATTGATATCTTCCATATTTCCTTTTTCAATCATTTCTTTGATTTCTTCCACTTTCTTTTTTTGCTATCAATTTCTCTCTTACCTAGGTGACCCACCTAGGTTACCCACTCTCTACTTTTACATATTTTATTGTTTTTCTTAAGAAATGTGACACTTTTAAGGTGGAAGAAATCAAAGAAACGGAGGGAGTATATCATTATTTCTTGGCACGTGCTATCTTTTAGAAATGTGATGCAGAATCACCAACTTTTAAAGAATGTTCCAAAATTATACTCCGTATTTGAAATCTCTCCGAAAGAGGGCAACACCAACAACTCAACATGGGTGACAATCAAGGGTAAGAATTTTAAGAACATCTTGGATATGTGAAGACCTGTCTATATTTCAACCTGACAAACCTCTCCTTAAGAGTACACCTATCCTTTACAGGGTATACTATGTGCCCGACAAGTGTACAGTGCTTATAATGATCCTAATAAACCTCGGGTTTTCTAAAAGCATGGACATCATTTGAAAGCTTCTGCGTTTTGATAATAAATGGCCTGTTTAAACAGCCTTCAATTCATAAAACAGTGCCTTAAGAGTAGTAAACACCAAACTGCAACAAAAACAAAAAGATAAATAACAATCAGAGCTTCAGGAGACTTACACCAGCCCTATTCAGTAAAATCTAAGAGTACACTCAAAACAACATACAGTACATTAAAAATGTGCGTTAGATAAAATGCAATTCTACTGATTGTACTAACCAAAACCTAAAGTAAACCAACCTCAACAAGAATATGAGCAGTCTTCATATCATGAGCTAAATCCTCGTGAAATTTCAACCTAACCAACTCCGATTTTCGCCACTTAGCATGAATCTTCTCTAACACAGACTGTGTAAGCCCAGCTTTAGGCACATTAACCTTATCCTTCAGAACCATCCCTTGCCCCCTCAACCTCTTTAACTCCGCCTCCTCTATCGTCTTTTCCGCCAATGTAACGGGTTTTACAACCCGTTTCGTCTTCTTTACACTCTCCCTCACCTCACTAAACTCGCCCAATTCTTCCTCCTCCTCCACCTCATCCCTCTCCCAAGGTAACAATCCTAAATCACTCTTTTTCTCTTCAACTAGCATTGCATCATCCCTAATCCAATCCCTTTTCAACAAATCTCCCAACTTTTCACCTTCATTAGAACACCCTTCATCATCATCATCATCCTCATCATCATCATCATCTAAACCCAAGTTCCTCAATTTCCCAACAATCCTATCAATTGCACTACTAGGCCCTTTACTTTCGGCATTGTTTCGGCTGAATATGACACTATTGGAAACAGAGTTGGTGGGAATTGTAGGAGGTGGGTTGTCCATTGAAGGCCATTTTTTCAACCAAGGAGCAGTAGAAGGGGATTTAGAGGGGTTTTGAGGAGATTTAGGAAGTGGGTATTTGGTGGATTGTGTTGTTCTCAGAGAAGAAAAGGTTTTAAAGAGAGAGATTGAATTTTTATGGGATTTCAATAAACAACGAGTGGATGAAGAGGGAGTGAAGTGAAGGGTGTTGAATAAAGGTAATTCTGATAACTTTGAGGTTGTAAACATCATTTTCTTGTGGATTTGCATTAGAGAATTGAAGAAAAAAGTGAAGAAGTTGATGATGGATTCATGATATTAGATTATTAACAGTGAAAAGCAAAGAGTAGAAGAGACGATGGTGCTTTGCAGTTCGGTTGTGTTTGGAGGGGATGGATAAGAAAAAGATAGCTCTAAGGCGTTTGGTTGATCAAATTTGGGTATAAGGTATGAGTTTGGAATTATCTAACCCATATCTTGGATTTGTTTGCGAAAAAAACCGCTTTTATATTCATACCTCAAACTCATAAGGTATGGGTTTCCTATACCCAACCCCCTCCTTGGATTTGAGATTTGATACCTATGGTAATCAATTTAATAAAAAAATTATATTTGTTTGAAATGTTATGAAAAAAAATATATTTGATTAAAGTATAATATATATATATAATTAATTAAATAATTAAAAAATAAATATTTTAAATGACTTTTTTGGAAGATTATTGACACTAGTTAATATTAACCCGATACCAAGTAGAATCGAAACAAACACAAGGTATGAGGAATCAAGTTCCAACCTCATACCACCTTGGTATGATTCCTCATTCCGAATCCATAATTATTCACGAACCAAACGCCCCCTAAAGGTTTTGAATGGGTTCGGCCAACTTTTACTTTCGAAAGGCCTACCTCCAATCTTCTTCTCACTAGGTTGAAAGTCTAATTACATTCAAAAAATTACGTAAAGGAAAAAATTGACTCCGTACGCTATCATCCTACGACGTACTCCGTAAAAACCAAACAAATCGACCTAAACGTGAAATTAATTAGAAAATTAATGAATTAAAGAAATCGATGGAAAAAAGTTTACTTGATTGGATTGAGAATGTCGACTGTGAAGCAATTTTATATTAATGAAAAAGTTTTTTTTGTGATTCAGAGGAAACGTGTCACGAAAACAATTAAAAGTTACTAAGAGCGTTTCCTGCAAATAGTCAGACACTTAAATTAGATTTATTAAGTAAAATTATTAAAATTATTAATGATAACTAAGGAGGAAAATGTCCAATAGTAATGATAGGAAAATGTCCAATAGTAATGATATCATTCTCCTATTTTAGTCGAAGCAAACAAATCAGAAATGATACTTGGAAGACAGACCAGAACCCATAATCGAAAACCCTAGATGCAAAATATCATCCGACTGAGAAACCAACAAATCAGAAATGGTACTACCCTGGATGCCCAGAAATAATCACAACGATTTGCAGAGTCATAAACCCAAATTGTTGAACGATACTACCCCAAATCGTTGCTATATACTAAGGCACATGCCGACGTTGGCCCAAGATGTTCAGAAACACCGACAGATCCACCGATAGCAACCGACCTAAGAAAACCCAAAACCATGGCGCAAAACAAATGGGAACAACACGGACCTATAACGAAACACAAAATTGAACAACCGTAGATGCCCAGAAATTGACCGCATCACCCGGGAAGTCAGACTCAGACGACCAAGCAGAAACTGGCTACAACTGAAGAGGACTCACCGGATATCGACAGCAACGCCAAACCAAAAAAGAACTGGAGTACAGAGAAACTGGACTCACCAGAAATCGAAAAGAAAGCAGAAGAGGGCCGCAACGGAGAAAGAGAGGAGACGAAACGCAGGAGGGAGAAGCAAGGGAAGAGGAGGAGGCAGAGGAGGAAGAAGCAGGGGCAAGGCAGGGGAGAAATCGAAAAGACCGCGGAAGAGGGACGCAGGAGAGAAGGGTAAGAGAAGAAATGCAAGAGGGAGAAGCAGGAGAAAGCAGAGAAGGAAGAAGCAGGGGATGAGGAGCAGGGGAGAGGGAAGCAGAGGAGCACGTGAACAGTCCATGAGGTTACTGTTCATAAGGAACAGTAAGAGGGGGGGGGTGGGGGTTAGGAAGTTCCTACATTTATAAGGGTTATTGATTTTCCTGTGGTAACCTAAAACGGTAGGAAATGTTTTCAAAATCTTAATAACTACATTAACTACATACGGGTATTTGAAATAGTTCACGTACACTAAAATTGGTACGATACTCGTAATAGCTTAAGCAACAACAAATTATTGCTTCGATTGAACTTAAATACGGAGTATTTATCATCGGATACTTATAATTTTTGGAATAAAAACAAAAAAGTGCTTGTAATATATAACTCTTAAGTGTAATTCTCTCTCCGACACCCTCTTCCATATTCGTCTCCTGCCATAGTAGACGAAGGAAGGAAATCTTCACTCTTAAACTCCAAAAAAAAAATATGACAGTAATTGTAAGTTATTTTTATATTGTTTTTCGTACTTGTAGACACCCGCATTTTGACTGCCAGGTGTCTATGGTAGTTTCCAAAAAACATCCGATGATGATCAAACGCTAACGTGTTTCTACGCGCTCGGATACGGGCTCAAAACCATTAGTTGTTGGCTAATGCACTTACTGAGTACAAATCTCACAAAAATGACCTCAAATTCAGGCACAGTGGATCGTTTCCAGTCAAACAAGACTAATTTGGGTCAAAACCGACACCGGAAATAAAACCGACTTTTAGCGATTGGGTCAACCCCGGTCAAAGTCATTTCTGAGATACATACAAAACAGCCCAAACACAAAAACCCATCTCGGGGTCCAAAACATTGGACCCGCGCGACCCAGCTGAGCCACTCGATCGAGTGCTCAGCCCACTCGATCGAGTGGGCCCTTATTCAAGCCCGGCTGCAGGCGCTTGGGCCACTCGACCGAGTCAAGGGGCTACTCGGTCAAGTAACCTAGCCGGGGATGCATAGCCTAGCCTATATAAACCCCTCCATGCACAACCTTTCACACAACTTTTTGGACAACCCTAATCAACATCAAATTCAACCCTAATCAACATCAAACTCAAACCCTAATCAAACCCTAATACTACACTAGCAAACCCTAAACCTAGCTTTAGGAATTCAAAACCCTAACCACCACAACTTAGCCTACATACTCGATACTCCCGTGCTAGCCACCACTACGAGTCCCGTCCGAGCATAAGAAACATGTAGGTTGAGGGTGCAAAAACCCCTTTTCTTCTCCTTTCTCGTCTTCCTCGCGTCGTTCGTCGTCATTGTCGTCGTTTTTTTTATATATTGTTCGCGTCATAATATTGTTAATATCGTTAGTATTAACACACTAAAATACTTGTGAATTTGTGTCGAGTGTGAGGGATGTTGGAATAAGAAAACCCGAATATACGAGTGTATTGCACACAGCGTTGACGGTCGCTTATCCCGACACCCCGATCACTTGATTATTGAAACAAGTCAACTTAAATAATAATTCGTTTTATTTTTGTTTTTATCATCATTCAAATCACATATTTCGTCAATTCTAAAACTTTTCAATTACTTTTTTTTATTAAGGGTCGAACCCGTTGATGCGGATCCGACATCAAACAATTCGCAAGAATTAATTATGATGTCGGGATGGGGAGGGAATCAAGTCGAGTTTATTTAATTCAAGTGTCGACCTTTTAGATTCAATAGCAATTTCGTAATTGGATGTTGAATCTAACGATCTAGTCAAATAAATTAACTAGCGCGATTTTCGTTGATGCTAATATAAATGTCCTCTAATTCAATTGAATTAATCATGACATTAATAAACGCGGAGAAAATTTATATCATGTTAGTTAACTTAAAACGACTTATAGCTTTTTCTTCAAATTTCACTCTAGTATTCGATACCGCTTCAATAAGCGGATATCGGGCACGACGAGAATCATAGATATAAATTGGACATAAATTATACAATATTTATGTCCAATTCATCGAATCATCAAAATCACAAAACAATTTCCAAACCGATAACGAGTTGCAAAACGAACCCTAGTTCGTACAGGGGGCACTCGACCGAGTGCCTAGCCCACTCGGTCGAGTGGCACCCCAAAAACGAGACAGAATGCTATCGTAATGACCACTTGGTCGAGTCTCGCAATGACTCGGTCGAGTGGCCATGCACTCGGTCGAGTGATGCCTCGAAATCCGGACAAAAGCCTTTTCACAGGCCCACTCGGTCGACTCCCTCAATGACTCGGTCGAGTGGCCCCTTTATCACGTCAAACCGTGAGTCCTACAATCCATTCGAGTCTCGTTAATATCTTTTCATGACTTAAGTCGACACGTGTTTAATCAATCACGTGAAAACTCCGCTTTTCAAAAAACTATGCATCATCTCATTTGCATCATTCTATATTTGTGTAAACCGTTATTATCGTTACAACGTTACTAACCGTTTGTTTTCTTGTCAATTTTGGTTGTTTATTTTATTGTACTAAAATGAACCCGCATGCTAAAATACAACTTCGACGTTAATTTTAGTTGCATTAAATTGACAAAGAAACCCATTCAATTCCTCACATTCCTAGGGAAAACAATGTTTGCATAAGCATTTTCATCGTTCAACTAACGCGCGTATTAGAAAGTCTTTCGATATCTTAGTAGAGGTCGCTAATGTGCGGGCGGGGTTGGGTGTCCTTTGTGGGCTTCCCAACACGTACCCTCAACCCTTACTCAGAACCTTGGTTTCCGGATGCCCGAAACCGTTGGCGCACGAGAGTCATTCAATACACGATAACCGGTAGTGACGGTATCGGTATCGCAATAAACTCTGACATCGGAAATGGGCCGTATTTTGTATACGGCCCACTACGACATAGAGTGGGTTCGAACAGGCCCGAACTCCCACAAAGTTCGGTGGCGACTCCACTTCGATTTAAATTTCAATTCGATCCATTCTCATATGGAGATTCATTCGCCTCCCCAAACCCGCGCGTGGCCGCGTCGGGGTGGACCTATGTCATGTCCACAATTTGGCGACTCCGCTGGGGATTAACTGATGCGTGACTTACCATCGGCATCCTCAGGGTGAGACTCGAATAGAAATCGTTTGACTAGTACAATACGCGTTTTAGTTTTACGGTTCATGCATAACCCATATTTTCCCGGGCCGGTACTCGCGACCGACGTCGCACTATACCGTTGATGTACTCTAATATGGATATGTCAAAAGGTGTCCATAGTCGATTCGAGTGGGTTTCGCGGCATGTTCTAAGATCAACTCGACTTAGGAAGTCCGTCCCGATCAACGTCTAGACTATGTGCACTGGTATAGACCCTCTATAGACCGACCGAGACTTAGTGTAGAGCATACATGGCGTCGTTATAATGCTTGCCTGACTACATACTACTTGGTTTCCGTGTCATTTTAAAAAACCGTCAACTTTTCAAAAATTACATCTTTTTCAAGATATCCAATTTCAAAACCCGGAACGTATACCGAATTTAGGACTTATGATTTTACTCAAAATAGCCTATTTTCTAGCCGGTATGCTGCCCATTTCAAAACTCGAAAATATTTTCGAACTCTCAAAACCGAGGCCCGGTACACATTCCGATTTTCCCGAAAAAATCGGGCCCTTCCCCGAGTCTTCTCGGATTTTCCAAAAGCAATCCATTTTCAAAACTTTCTCTTCTTAGGACTTCCCGTATTTAGCAGTGTCGGGTCGTGTCTTAAGTCGTCGAGGTCTTTAGCGTCGAAACTCCGTCGATCTTACATCACGAGTTTCTTCCCTATCCCAGTCCGCCTTATTAGACTAAGGCAAGGCCCACCTACGTAGGACATACTCCTACAAAGGAGGGCCCGTCTACACATTCGAGTCCAAAGTCTGGGGATGTCTCACGTGGACCTTCCTTCGAACAGGACTCGGCCCACATGCCGAATTCTAAGGGAGGCCCACATTTCACAAGTCACCCGTCTAGGTGTCTTTTCCGAGTCAACCTTTTACAAGGCATAGCCCTATTACAAAAGGTTTGTGGTCCTTACGTCTAAGGGTCACTCGTCCAACACTCGAGTATTAACAAAATCTTCAATACTACTCGGGGGCTACCCTTTAGCAGGGCGATCAATCACGGTTGCCGTAAGGGTCATGTCTTACACGTGTCTCACGTACCCCACCTTTGAGTCACTTAGATGCCACACCATGTGAGTCCTTAGTCTCACTTGGTGGCTATTCTCCGACGGAGCGATTAATCACAGTCACTCTGAGAATCGCACCCTACACATTTGTCTTAGGAGAGTCTAACCCGAGTCAAACATGGTCGCCCCATTTTCGGACTCACCCTTCTGCAGCTCGAGTCTAATTTGCGGTCATTACCTCGTCTAGGTTGACATTCGAGTATCCCGGTCCGAGAGTCTTTGTCGACCCGTCACCCCGGGCCGTGTCTAGTTTGACTCCCTCTCTTGCACTTGCGCAAAGCCGAGTTTAGGCGAGTCGTGGCACCCGTCGTTCTCTCCAATCAAAGACCTTACCAAAAAAAACAACCAACCGAGCATCCGAGTCCGGATTTGGTTTAAGTCTAAGTCTGAGTCCGAGTCTAGGATACCCTACATCCTCATTTCCAAGTCAGAGTCGGAGTCAATTGTATTATGTCATCTTTTCCAAAATTCAATAAAATCAGCTTTCCTGTTTCTCATATATACTTTCCTTGTGTGTTTCCGAGAACATGATAAACACCATCATACACTGTGAGCACACGCAAGTGACTATTATAGGCACATCTATAATGACTGCAGGAAACCGAGCTCGTGTTTTCCTTTTACCTATTCCATGTCTGGTATAGAAAAGCCACATAACTACCCGTAGCAGGAGCGGTGTCGAATCCTATGACAAATCTAGGTAGTCTCCTAGTTTGGGTTAAGGACGGGAGGCAAGCCCATTTCCCACAGTAAAACACCCCTTCAATAAGACTGACCAATCCCTACCTTAGGTGTTAGTCTGACCAACAAAAATTCAAAAAATCCATGACCGGGGCTAAGAGGTCAACCAACATTCAAAAAACCCATGACCGGGGCTAAGAGGTCAACCAAAAGATATTCAAGAACCCATGACCATAATTCAAAATTATCAATACTCATACCATCCAATAGGGGAGTGACAATCAAGCTGGTTAGCTAACACCACACTCAGCCTTCCCACATTACAACCCTCAAGACCTTTCCGAGACCTAGGCTTGAGGCAGCCCGGAATTTTGAGGATTCAAGCTCCATAGGATACCCCTAACCATTAGGGCCAGACATGGAAACCAGATCCCGCGTTATCAAACCTGCCTAATCGAAGTTCGAGTCATTTTTACTCAACTTCCCCCTTTCCTTCCACATTGCAATACCTTACCCTCGAAGCCTTAGCTCCACAAAATCGAGCTCCAGATTTTGAATCATCAAAGCCACTTACTTCCTAGCACCACATTTCCAAAAACATCCAATCCAGTTACCAACCCCAAGCACGGGAACTCAACTTGTGGTCGGCACAGAACATGCCCGAATAGTTCACACCACCTCTGGGGGCTACCCCGGAGAACGCCCAGAGTCACAGGATCAAGGTCCTAACCATTCTAGCCCTTTGATCAAGACATCATTGGGAATGCACCTAGCCTACACCGTCAATATGGCTAGTTACACACAAAGTCCTATTAGACTAGGCACCATAATATATCTTCCAATCCACTGAACTACGGCTTGGTTTGATTTCACCACACGTGAATACGTAGGCAGCCTTTCAATAGAGGTACAACCACTCACATTGACACACATTCAAAACGCACTATCATTCCGGTCACGACACTGTCATGTTCTCAGTAGCTAGCTTTGTCGTCCTGGGGGCTTATATTAGACAGAAGTTCTCCTTCCACTCACATAATCCAAATACTTTCAAAATCTAGTCTTCTTTCTACAGTGTGTCCTAGTACTTGGCTCAGTCGAAGACGAGAATCAGTCAGGACTCGAAGCAATACCCATTTTGGACTGTACCCTAAAATCAGAAATCCAGAAGGGCACCAGACTAAAACAGTCTCATTACAGACTACTGCAAGTCCCCAATAGCATATCCATCCCATTTCGATGTACGACCGTGTTGCCACTCGACTAGGCTACGGAATAGCGCAACTTTAGAGCCTCGTCATCTTAGGTGGCCCATCCCCCTACCGAGTCACGGTCCAACCCTTAGAGAGTCCAGTCCGTGTCGGTCAACTCGTCCTGTCGCGTCCAGAGTCGAGTCTGTCGGTAGGCCTCTCTCTTCAAATTCCACTTTGAAATTTGCAAAATTTAGCCATTTGAAAAAAGATCTTTTTCGACAAGGTCAAATTTTGGTCTATTTAAACTACAAATTTATTTTCTACCCCTTTCCATTTTGAAAACCTAGCCCGTGAGTGCTTTCAGGATTTCAATTTCAAATATTCCAAATATTAAAAAAAAACATTTTTTCCCCAGCGCGAGTCATTTTTCTACCTACGTGTTGCATGCAAAATTCTATGTAACTTATACAGGTACGACTCAAGCAGGGACATGCAACCCACTGTATCTTCCCAGCGGAAAGCCCAAGACGGCATCTTCTCTCTAATCAACACGGGATGGGCCCATATACAGGCGCACCCGGGACTTATACGACAAGTCCAATTCCCCAGCAGATAGCCCGAGGCGGCATTTTCCCCGGAATAGCACGGGATGGGCCCACACATAGGCACACCCAGGACTTATGCGAGAAGTCTGATTCCCCACGGAGGTATTATCAGCAGCTCAAGTATGACTCCTATCTTATGGCTGGCGAGCCCTTCACGCGAGTCTAATGGACTATAAACGACCCGATTGGAAGTCTACCAGGTCTTAGTTGACTTGGTAGCTACTCTGACTTTCGCCTTGTCCAAGCCTCAATCAGAGTGGGGGCTCTGTAGACACCCGCATTTTGACTGCAAGGTGTCTATGGTAGTTTCCAAAAAACACCCGATGATGATCGGACGCTAACGTGTTTCTACGCGCTCGGATACGGGCTCAAAACCATTAGTTGTTGGCTAATGCACTTACGGAGTACAAATCTCACAAAACTGACCTCAAATTCAGGCCCAGTGGGTCGTTTCCAGTCAAACAAGACTAATTTGGGTCAAAACCGACACCAGAAATAAAACCGACTTTTAGCGATTGGGTCAACCCCGGTCAAAGTCATTTCCGAGATACATACAAAACAGCCCAAACACAAAAACCCATCTCGGGGTCCAAAACATTGGACCCGCGCGACCCAGCTGAGCCACTCGATCGAGTGCTCAGCACACTCGATCGAGTGGGCCCTTATTCAAGCCCGGCTGTAGGCGCTTGGGCCACTCGACCGAGTCAAGGGGCTACTCGGCCGAGTAACCCTAGCCGGGGATGCATAGCCTAGCCTATATAAACCCCTCCATGCACAACCTTTCACACAACTTTTTGGACAACCCTAATCAACATCAAATTCAACCCTAATCTACATCAAACTCAAATCCTAATCAAACCCTAATACTACACTAGCAAACCCTAAACCTAGCTTTAGGAATTCAAAACCCTAACCACCACAACTTAGCCTACATACTCGATACTCCCGTGCTAGCCACCACTACGAGTCCCGTCCGAGCATAAGAAACATGTAGGTTGAGGGTGCAAAAACCCCTTTTCTTCTCCTTTCTCGTCTTCCTCGCATCGTTCGTCGTCATTGTCGTCGTTTTTTTTATATATTGTTCGCGTCATAATATCGTTAATATCGTTAGTATTAACACACTAAAATACTTATGAATTTATGTCGAGTGTGAGGGATGTCGGAATAAGAAAACCCGAATATACAAGTGTATTGTACACAGCGTTGATGGTCGCTTATCCCGACACCCCAATCACTTGATTATTGAAACAAGTCAACTTAAATAATAATTCGTTTTATTTTCGTTTTCATCATCATTCAAATTGCATATTTCGTCAATTCTAAAACTTTTCAATTACTTTTTTTATTAAGGGTCGAAACCCGTTGATGCGGATCCGACATCAAACAATTCGCAAGAATTAATTATGATGTCGGGATGCGGAGGGAATCAAGTCGAGTTTATTTAATTCAAGTGTCGACCTTTTAGATTCGATACCAATTTCGTAATTGGATGTTGAATCTAACGATCTAGTCAAATAAATTAACTAGCACGATTTTCGTTGATGCTAATATAAATGTCCTCTAATTCAATTGAATTAATCATGACATTAATAAACGCGGAGAAAATTTATATCATGCTAGTTAACTTAAAACGACTTATAGCTTTTTCTTCAAATTTCACTCTAATATTCGATACCGCTTCAATAAGCGGATATCGGGCACGACGAGAATCATAGATATAAATTGGACATAAATTATACAATATTTATGCCCAATTCATCGAATCATCAAAATCAAAAGCAATTTCGAAACCGATAACGAGTTGCAAAACGAACCCTAGTTCGTACAGGGGGCACTCGACTGAGTGCCTAGCCCACTCGGTCGAGTGGCACCCCAAAAACGAGACAGAATGCTATCGTAATGACCACTTGGTCGAGTCTCGCAATGACTTGGTCGAGTGGCCATGCACTCGGTCGAGTTCCCTCGTAACTCGGTCGAGTGATGCCTCGAAATCCGGACAGAAGCCTTTTCACAGGCCCACTCGGTCGAGTCCCTCAATGACTCGGTCGAGTGGCCCCTTTATCACGTCAAACCGTGAGTCCTACAATCCATTCGAGTCTCGTTAATATCTTTTCACGACTTAAGTCGACACGTGTTTAATCAATCACGTGAAAACTCCGCTTTTCAAAAAACTATGCATCATCTCATTTGCATCATTCTATATTTGTGTAAACCGTTATTATCGTTACAACGTTACTAACCGTTTGTTTTCTTGTCAATTTTGGTTGTTTATTTTATTGTACTAAAATGAACCCGCATGCTAAAATACAACTTCGACGTTAATTTTAGTTGCATTAAATTGACAAAGAAACCCATTCAATTCCTCACATGCCTAGGGAAAACAATGTTTGCATAAGCATTTTCATCGTTCAACTAACGCGCGTATTAGAAAGTCTTTCGATATCTTAGTAGAGGCCGCTAATGTGCGGGCGGGGTTGGGTGTCCTTTGTGGGCTTCCCAACACGTACCCTCACCCCTTACTCAGAACCTCGGTTTCCGGATGCCCGAAATCGTTGGCGCACGAGAGTCATTCAATACACGATAACCGGTAGTGACGGTATCGGTATCGCAATGCGAAGGGACGAGCCCAATAAACTCTGACATCGGAAATGGGGCGTATTTTGTATAAAGCCCACTACGACATAGAGTGGGTTCGAACGGGCCCGAACTCCCACAAAGTTGGGTGGCGACTCCACTTCGATTTAAATTTCAATTCGATCCATTCTCATATGGAGATTCATTCGCCTTCCCAAACCCGCGCGTGGCCGCGTCGAGGTGGACCTATGTCATGTACTCAACACTAAAGATCAAATAATAATTAGAACTGGTTGGAAAGCTCGTGCGATGCACGAGTCGATTTTTAGTGACGATATCTAAGAATGTATGATTGTTCTTATTTATAATACATAATTTCATCGCACATCATAATTTTTCGATGTGGATAACTTCTACGGTACTTATTAACTTTATATTCTTAAGAATTTTTTTTAAGACTCGAAAGATTGTTGATATCTAAAAACGAAGTATTACTTTTATCAATCAATATATATAATTAAAAGAGGCTTTTTTTTATTTTGCAAACATTATTACCTATATTTTACAAAGGACATGAGTAAATGAATTTTGAGTGTAATAGACTTCTTAATTCTAACCAAAGCCTACTCCTAATCTTATAAGATAGATTTTGATGGAAACTATTTGTTAATATTATTATTATTATTATTATTATTATTATTATTATTATAGTATGGGGAGGGATGAATGTACGTACATATTATTATTATTATTATTATTATTATTATTAAGATAGATTTTGATGGAAACTATTTGTTATTACTACTATTATTATTATGGTATGGGGAGGGATGAATGTACGTACATATTATTATTATTATTATTATTATTATTATTATTATTATTATTATTTATTTATTTATTTATTATTATTATTATTATTATTATTATTATTATTATTATTATTATAATAATAATTATTATTATTATTATAGTATGTGGAGGGATGGATGTGAGAAACTTCATCATATTTAATAATAATAATAATAATAATATAAAATATTATTATTCCTACTCCTAATCTTATAAGATAGATTTTGATGGATTATGTAGAATTCTTACGTCTAACCTAAGATAATGAATATAGCACTGCAATTCTACATCAACACTTAGTCTAAGTTAAACGATTATATTTTATATGTCCTATATCAATCCGGAGTAGAAAACGCTTGATTCTATAAATATAAGTCTTCAGGAATATTATTCATTCAAACATATATTGATTGATTCTAATAATCTCTTATCACACCGCTAATATTCTCTTATCAAGTAGTCTCATTGTATAGTCATGGCACAAAGCAGGTATAATTCTATAATTATCTCTAATCATGTTTCAATGTTACTTAGCTAATATTATACATATTGTTATTACTTAGGCACGTAATAATGTCATTGAG
Organism: Agrostemma githago; assembly: GCA_958450325.1. Lineage (NCBI taxonomy): Eukaryota > Viridiplantae > Streptophyta > Magnoliopsida > Caryophyllales > Caryophyllaceae > Agrostemma > Agrostemma githago. Next base: position 37,233,899 of record OY288261.1, read on the forward strand.
TATTATTACTTATTATAACTATATATGTACGTAATGATGTTTGATGCTCATATAACGTAATAAGCCCATTGATTATAGTTAATCTTATTATATTAATGCATGTATTATCAATTGGAAATAATTGTCATTAATGACTAATAAGCATAAATATATTTATCCTTGCTACGTAGCATTAATAATATATAATTTCATTGATTACAAACAATTGATATGCTCTATAAATATAGGTCATATGCCCTAAATACAGATCTTAAGTTGAGTGCAACAGAGGTAGATTTAAGCACAAAGAATTTGAGATTAAAAGTCCGTGTCATCAGATTATGTAACGTTCGCAATCCAAATAAAAAAGGGGATCTACTTTACGTCTCGATGGTGCTCATTGATGAATAGGTAATATCCGACACACCACATTTGCTTAATATTTTTTTATAGAACACAATAAAATAAATATGCTATACATGGTCCAATGTGCAGGGAAATTACATTTACGCAACTATTCCGAGCTTCATCTGGGATCGTTTCAGTTCAAAAGTTGACGATGGAAAGATTCACTTAATTAAAAGATTTGACGTCCTCCCAAACAAAACCGAATATCGAGTCGTCAGCGACAATAAGCTGATGATCAAGTTTTTGTTCAACACATATATCAAGGTTCTCGAAGAGGATAATCATTCAATCCCTAAACATAGGTTCGATTATATAAAGTTTCACAATATAAGCCATCGACGAGACAATCACTCGGTTTTAACAGGTAGTTAAAATTTATTAGAATTTTTTATCTAATGTTGATAATTTGAAAGCTTTCACCATCTTTGTTTACTAAATTCATAGTTTTAATGGGAGTTGTGGTGGCTGAACATTCAAAAGGGAATTATTTCGCCATCGATATTGAAGATGAAAGGTATAATTTACTACGAAGCACTATATTTAACTTTATTTTATTTACATCTATTTAATTCCCTTATTTTTAACATTATTATATATCTATATATATATATATATGACATTGTAAAGAGGCGATCGTGAAAGAGTTACACTATGGGACCATTGTCGTATCGATTTCCAAGATCAGAAGAAAAAACTCACTGACGGTAACATTATAGGCTCTATTGCAATTATCACATCTCTCCTTGTGAAGGACTACAATGGTAAACATCTATTACAATTTTAATATTATTATCATAATTTATCTTGTTTGAACTTACCTGCTATCTATCTCTTGAATAATAAAAGGTTACAATAGTGTGTCAACGTCAATCTCAAGCAACCTTTATATTAATCTTGATCTCCCGGAAGTAGTAATGCTTAAGGAAGCTTGGAGGTATATGTTTTTTTAGTTCAATTCTAGATTCTAATCTATGTTGCACCCTTCAATAATTATAACTACTATTCATATATTTTTAGTGTAACGAACGGAGAGTCTGATATGAGAAGTCTTAACAATCATAATACTACTATTACTGAAAAAGATCTCAACAGCATTCTTACACACTGTACCTCAGATTACAAAGAGGTATTTTCATCATTCTCTTCTCATAACTTTAAATTTAATTTAATTTTAAAGACTCGCTATAATCTAACAATATTGTGTTTCGTGTAGGATATGATTTGTTATTGTGTTGCACAAGTCAAAGAAATTGTTGCAGAAAAGTCTTGGTATTACCCATCATGTATTAACTGCACAACAAGGCCGCAATACAACACTGAAAGGTTGTATTTTTATTGCAACAATTGTGAAGAGAAAGTGGAGACTCAAGTCACCAGGTAAGCTACGACATTTAACAATATTTTTTTTAAGATCATTTAGCATGATCTCTTACTCACTTTATTGCGATCATATTTTTTCTAAAGATCATTTAGCATGATCTTTTACCCACTTTATTGCGATCACCTTCGAGTTTACCCTTTTGTGCCCCTAACAGATATAGAATTGAGTTAAGAGTTCAGAACACCAATCACACCGCAATTTTTGTCATATTTGACAAAGAAGCCAGGAAGATAATAGGTCAAGATGCCGAATCCCTCCACGATGCGCTACAACATGAGGTATCAATAGTTTGATGTTACTTCAATAGATTTAACTATTATCAATACTTTAGCTCTAATTATTGTAATATATTAAATCTATGTGTATTATCTCTATAGGAAAAAGATCATGAGGATTACATCCCAGTGCCTACTCTAATGTTGAATACCTTCGTGGGTAAAGAATTCCTTTTCAAGATTAAAATAGGAAAGACAAATCACATTCCCGACAGTATCAATAGTAATAGCTTCAACGTCATCAGTGCTTCCGACAAGAATGTATTGGATGTATGTTGTGTATATGAATACCTGTTATTGTCTATATATATATATATATATATATATATATATATATAGAGAGAGAGAGAGAGAGAGAGAGAGAGAGAGAGAGAGAGAGAGAGAGAGAGAGAGAGAGAGAGAGAGAGAGAGAGAGAGAGAGAGAGAGAGAGAGAGAGAGAGAGAGAGGGGGGATCAAATAAGTTCACCATATGTAATTAAGTCTATATTAAAGTTACAGATGACATACGTTAAAGTTACATTTTTTCAGAATTGATATGTAACTATAACATTCAGCTCTTTTATCACTTCAAATGATAAAGTGCAACTTTAACACTCATCTCGTGTAACTTTAAGCACCTTTTGTGTAACTTATTTGATCCCTTCTATATATATATATATATATATATATATATATATATATATATAGAAGGGATCAAATAAGTTCACCACATGCAATTAAGTCTATATTAAAGTTACAGTTGACATACGTTGAAGTTGCATTTGTTCAAGATTGATATGTAACTATAACATTCAGCACTGTTATCACTTCAAGTGATAAAGTGCAACTTTAACATTCATCTCGTGTAACTTTAAGCACTTTTTGTGTAACTTTAACACTGGAACTTATGAACTTATAAGAGTTGTTGGCCTTATGTGAACCTATCTCTCTCTCTCTCTCTATATATATATATATACCCGCGAGACGTACAAGACTAATCTTTTTTATATTTTACCAGGACATTAATATTCCACCGGACACATCAACTGGGGGTAAACGAGTCCATTCTGTTACTGATGTTGATTCTGTTACTGATGTCTTAATCGCTCGACAAGAGACCAAAAAAATCAAGAGAAACAACCCATCACAAAAACAAAGGAAAAGGGTATGGTTTTAAAGTTGTTACATCATTATATTATTACTCCTACTCTTTAAAACGTAGAGAGACTTAATCCAACTATTTGTTGTATTATATTGTACAGGTTAATCAGGAAAGTTAAATTAATCGATGAGAAGAATTAACGAGGAGGTACTTCATAAGAGGGTGAAGTAATCTTCGCGAGACGTTTCAAGATTAAGCTTCAAATTCATACAACTATTATAAGTACTACTATTATTATTAGTAGTAGTGGCAGAAATTATCTACTCATATTATTATTTTTATATTACCAACGCATTATTATTATTATCGCATTTCTTTGTAAATTTCGAATTATTCATCTACTCTTTCAATTCGTAAATCAATCATCTTATCTTATATAATGTTCAATTTGTCGCCCAACCTCGGCCCAAAAACATTTCGGGCAATTTAGGACCGATTCATGATATTTTGCGAGCCCTAATATAAAGTCCAAACCCTTTAAAAACCGGATCGGAACAGACTGCACCTGTGGGCTTGGACTCTTGGACCATTTAATCACCTATGAAAAAAGATAAAAGAGAATTAACGGATTACCGACTACAAAACCAGAAACTAATCGAAACTGAAATTGACTCGAATCAATCCAACTCGAGTGTAGGGTTTGTTAGCTATGAATCTATGATCATTCGGTCGTGGAATGAATGCTGTGGTCTTGTATAGTCGTCCGCCCCGGCTAATCTCATCTGTCATCTGTAAACAGAGAGGAGAGAAAGAGAGAAAAAAGAGAGAAACCAATGAATATTGAGGGAATCGAAAACTAAGAGAAATGGCTTGCCGAAGCAATCGCCGGCGTACAGCACAACGTCTTCTTCATGCTCCGCGCTCGCGTAATTTTTTCAATTTTTCCAATTTATGTTCTTTTTTTTGTTATTGATTGCTGAATTTCAATGATTTTCTTTGAATTGATTTGAATTGAATTGCAGGAAGCTGGTAATCTAAGAGAAGCACCGAAGTTTTTGGCGCAAATGCTGTCTGAGCTTCGCACTTCCAATCTTTCTCCTCACAGGTAATTTGAGCTCTGTAAGATCTCAAATATTCTTACTGCATGCTTTTTTACTTCAATTTCTTCTTGATTTTTGTCAACTTTTGATTATTTCAGCATGACTCTGTTGAAATTTTCCAATTTTCCGTCTGTGCATGTTTGGATGGTTGATAAATGTAGTGTGTTCTATATACACTGGAGCTAAAGACTCGCATTTTTCTTTAAATTGTCAGTGTTTATTAAATACTTACTATGGGGTATAAATCAGGAATTTTCAAATGAATTTTCGTATTATAATTTCAAACACGGTATGGATACTATCATCTTACCTTGCCGATTTGTCATAGGCTAGAGCCATAGATGCATACTATAATCTATATGTACTGTTTCGATTTGATTTTGTTTAATTTGAAGTTGTAGTAGTTCTTACGTTACTGGAGTTTCAATCCTGATTGATTTTGGACACTTTTGGACATGAAAGATACCCGTCTTAAGATTCCAACCCCAACACAAAGTTGAAGTACTCTATTACACTAAATCTCCGTTAAGATTAAGATCTCTATAAACCCTATGAAATTGGTCTCATGGTAGAGTTACTAAATAAATCATAATAACTATCAATATAGTTATTCTTTGTATTATTTATCAAAAACGACATCTATTAGGATTACTATTTCATATTTCTACCCACAATCATATTGGTTATCAAACTATATATATACAATCATGTTATTCTTAAGTTATATTCATAATAATTTATTGTAACATTATACAAAGGATTGTCTATTATTTCGTCGCGAAGTAAAGGAACATCCATGGACAAAAGGGAGAGGCAAGCGCCGGATCCGACAACGAATAGACGACAACGTAGGCGCATTAATAACCCGCCGACGAAGGCACAGTCACACCCAAGTGACCACTCGAAAGTTGTCAACCAGACTCAATCCACAGGTATTGTGCTTTATTGTGCTTTTTATGGTTTCTCCGACTTTTTCACCTCTATTATATTAAATCCGTTTACCATTTCGTAATAATTGTACAAAACAGATACATTGAACCGACATTATAAAATACGTTGATGGATCATGATATTTGATGTTATCACATGGAGTTACGGAGTATTTAGTAAGGCATCGTATGAAACACAACGCAATTCAACATAAAGTTTAATTATCACATTAAACCTACGATAGAATTAAGATCTCCATAATCCCTATGAGACTGGTCTCAGGGTAGTATCAATAAATCATAAAAACTATCAATATAGTTGTTCTTTGTATGACTTATGAATCACGAGTCCTATTAGGATTCCTATTCCATATTTCTACCAACAGTCGTTTTGGTTAACAAACTACATTTATACAATCATGTTATTCTTATGTTAAACCTAGTAATTTATTGTAACATTATACAAAAAATTGTCTATTATTTCATTGCACTATAAAGAAACATCCACGGACAAGGGGAAAAGGCAAGCGCCGGATTCGCCAACAAATAGGCGACAACGTAGACGCATTAATAACCCACCGACGGAGGTCCAGTCACACCCAAGTGACCACTCGGAAGTTATCAACCAGACTCCGTCCGCAGGTATTGTGTTTTCTTCATATAGTACCATTAATAACCTACCAAAATATGATGATCTTCTTCCTTTCTTCTTCATACATAATCAATGCTGTTTGCTACTAATAGTTTCCTGTATCATGTTCTCCTTGATGCTTCTTTACCTTTCTTTGTTCTCCTTGATGCTTCTTGACCTTTCTTTCTTTTTTTTCCCTCCCTTTTCTCTGCCAATGGCCTTCTTGACTGTTACGTCCTCTATATATATACTTTTTGAAAGTCATATCAAATTCCCTGCTCTCAAAACTTTGTACGTGTGGAAATTAATGAATGATTTTAATAAAGTCCAAAACCAAATAGTGCAGCCAGTATGCGGTCTTAAGTCAGTTCTTATTAGTGGAATTAAGTATTCATATTTACCCCGTACTTCACATTTTACTTAGCAGGCCGAACACAGAAATTAATTTTTAAATTCTTGGATTTCAATTCATTACTCCCAAACAACGACATTGCGTTTGTGATTACTCATTTCAACCCGCTCAATCATGGTCATCATATTTCCTCTGTTATATTGGGATTTTGTTTCATTGTGGAATTTTTTAAGGGGTTAACCAGTTCACCAATGCAGGTCCAGCAAATCCAGTGAGCAAGTACCTCTACTTGGGCGACCCAGAACACAAGTGTACCAAGTGTGACGCTATAATGTGGTATGAAGAAAGAATAAAGAAGACAAGCACTAAAAAATCAATCAAGTTCAACATGTGCTGTAGAGACGGAAAAGTTTGTCTACCAAGGATAAAAGATCCACCAGATTTCTTATACAGACTAATGACAAGCGATGATGCGGACGCTAGAGCATTCAGACAACATGTTCACTGTTACAACGCATGCTACGCATTCACTTCAATGGGAGCAAGAATAGATAAATCAATAAATATGGCACCTGGGACATATGTTTTCAGAATAAGCGGTCAAGTTCTTCATCGTATAGGTTCCCTCCTCCCGACAGAAGGTGAGGATCCTGTATACTCACAACTATATATTCACGACAGTACAACCGAAATATCAATGAGGGAGAAAGCAGTGGCGAGACAGGAACGCAGTCCGAGGTTAAACCAGGATACTTTATTACAACTGAAGATCATTTTAGACGAAGTTAATCCCCTCGCCCAAACATTCAGGATGGCACGGGAAAGGATCAAGGAGGATATTGGAGTGAAATTATCGATTAGGTTACTGGGCACAAGGAATCACAGGGCCCGGGTATATAACAGGTATATAACACACCTACTGCATCTGAGATAGCCGCGCTTATGGTATATCCTGACAGCGATCCGACAAGGGGTAGAGACATAGTAATTGAGCATAAAGCACACGGATTACAAAATATTAGCGAGCTACACCCATCGTATATGGCCTTACAGTACCCGTTATTATTCCCCTACGGAGAAGATAACTTTTGTCTGGAGATCCCGCATTGCGGTGATCCACAATCTCTAAATACATCTAGACGGAGGAATGTGACTATGCGGGAGTACTACGCATACAGAATACAACAACGTATATCAGAAGGCCACATATTGCAATGTGGGGGAAGATTATTCCAGCAGTTTTTGGTTGATTGTTATTGTGCAATCGAAACAGACAGGTTACGATACATAAGAAATAATCAGGACATATTTCGTTGTGATGTTTTGAATAATATATGCGACGCAGTTGAGAAAGGGGATTCGATTGGGCATGCAGTGGGAACGAAATTTTATCTACCTCCCTCATTTACGGGCGGCCCACGGTACATGCAACAGAGCTATCAAGACGCCATGGCTATCTGCAGATGGTATGGGAACCCCCATTTATTCATAACATTCACAGCTAATCCCAGGTGGCCAGAGATAGAGGCTATGTTAAAGTACATTCCACATCAAAGAGCGGAGGATAGACCTAATATAGTTGCACGAGTGTTCAAGCTAAAATTAAAACAGTTGATGAATGTCCTCATACATGAACAGTACTTTGGTGCAACGATAGCAGGTGATCTTTATAGGGCCATCCATATTTACTTACCGCTACTTTATCGGTATCTATAACTAACGTTTTCTGATATTTCAATGCGAACAGATGTTTATACTATAGAGTTTCAAAAGCGGGGGTTACCTCATGCACATATTTTGTTATGGCTGAAGACGGAGGAGGTTGAACTATCCACGGGATTTATTGATAGCATTATTCACGCGGAAATACCCGACAAAGACTTGGAACCAGATTTATATGATATCGTCTCTCGGTCCATGTTGCATGGCCCATGCGGGGTCGCAAATCCCAAGTGCCCGTGTATGATTAACAACACCTGCAGTAAGAATTATCCGAAAATTTTTAATGAAGAAACGACATTGGATGACAACGGATATCCAGTATACAGACGGCGACAAAACAACAGGTTCTCCCCTATAATCCTTAGCTACGTATTTTTCAAGCATTTTCTTTGAGACCCCAAATATCAGGGAGTGTTGTCTCACAAACAAACATTTATTTTCAAGTCAACAATTATAGTATTTCTTATAAGTTACAGTCTTACGGCGTACAATTTTGGACAAATTTCAACAATAACCCTACTTATAATTATAATTTAGGTTATCTCATATTTTATTGAAAATCTACGAATCTCACCAATAATATTTCGTAATTATGTACAATACGAATATCATATAAGAGACTAATGTAATTAACTATAGACTTAGGATTATTACCATATAAAAACGTGTATTCCGTTTAACATGTTTTGCGCTGGGCCAATGAAATGAAATTCCAGGAGTACCGGACTTAATAATTATCGATTTTTCCTATTAATCGTATGAATTAAGACTAGATTATTTGTTTACATGGATTAGAATATTGTTCATAAGGTTACATTAAAGTAACCATTTGCCACTAACCTGCACGAATTCAATCCATGCTATTGCAGTAAAGTTCATATTGCAATACGCACTTTCACTGGCCATTAGTTGTGTCAAACTTGCCCCGGCCCGAGAATCCAACACGCCCGATTGGTTTTTTGGTCACCACCTGTTCTTTTCGACCCACGACCCGTTTATCCCGTACACGGGGTGACCCGCTAATTTAGCCTCGAAGCCCGTCCATCAGTTTCAACCCGTTAGTTAACCAAGACTTTTTCAAGTATCATGTTTATAATATATGATTAAAAACCTGATACTTTTAATATTTTAAATTATAAATAGAAAACTATTACGCTTATTATCCCTTTTTAATCATTTAATAATAAACAGTTCTTAAAACATTTGTACATTCCACATGTTCATCACCAAGGGTCAGCATCAAATGGATAACCGCTCTATAGTACCTTACAACCCGGGTCTCCTTTTGATGTTTGATGCTCATATAAACGTAGAATGGTGTAACACTGCCGATGCAATCAAATATTTATTCAAGTACATATCAAAGGGGCCCGACAAAGCCACAATGGTCTTGAATGATGACGCAACCGACGAGATCAAGGCTTACCAAGATTGCAGATACCTATCTGCGTCGGAGGCGGCATGGCGGATATATGAATTCGAAATTCAAGAGAGAAACCCATCGGTTATACGCCTCCCGGTACACTTGGAAGGTGAACAGGCTGTAGTAATAAAGGACGACGATATACTGAAGGTGGTCATAGAGCGGCAAAGTAATGCAGAAACGATGTTCACATCCTGGATGGCCATGAATGACATGGATCCTGCGGCGAGGACCCTGTCTTACGCTGAATTCCCAAAATATTATGTGTGGGACAAAGGATGGAAAAGGAGAAACCAAGGTTCATGTATTGGAAGAATGTGTTATGTTCATCCTACTGCCGGTGAAAGGTATTACCTTCGGCTGCTTCTCAATATAGTCAAGGGCGCGAGACGGTATGAGGACATAAGGACTGTAAATGGCCAGGTATATCCCACGTTCAAGGACGCTTGCTACGCCCTCGGCTTGCTAAATAATGACAAATAGTGGAATGACGCAATGCGGGAAGCAAACCAATGGGCAATGCCACCGCAATTACGGGAGCTTTTTGTCACGATGCTCTTATTCTGTGAAATAACAGATGTCGCTGATCTGTGGGAGAGAAACTTTGGTATCCTCTCGGAGGACATAGAGAGAAAGAAAAGGAAGTTATTTAGGTATCCAGACCTTGTGTTAACGGAATCAGCCAAGAGGACGTACATGCTGATAGAACTAGACAAAATGCTAATGAAATACGGGAAGAGACTCAATGACATAAAGGATATGCCTCAGCCGGAGCAATCTGCTATCTCAGGGATGGAAAACAAACTCATAATGGAGGAAAGAATGTATGACAAGAAACTGTTAGAATCAGATTGTGAGACGAGGCTTGGAAAGCTAAACGATAATCAATTAGGTTCGTACATCGTAACAACTGAACAAAAAGTCGTTATTACAATTAATATTAGTTGTTAATTATTATGTCATTTCGTTTACGTACCTGACTGCAGCTGTCTACGAGGAAGTCATTGCAGCTGTACATAACCGTGTAGAGGAGGTGATCTTTGTTTACGGTCATGGCGGAACCGGGAAAACTTTCTTATATGGCACTATTTCAGCCAAGATTCATGCCGAAGGGAAGATTGTACTAAATGTAGCGTCATCTGGTAAGGCCTAAGGAGACGTTTTATTATTATGTCAATTACATTACTAATGACATGAGATTAACAACTTCAGTTCAATTAACAGGTATCGCTGCCTTACTCTTACCCGGTGGTAGAACAGCACATAGTCGCTTCGATATACCGATTGAATTGTTCGATGATTCTACGTGCAATATCAGGCAGAACAGCCAGCTTGCAGAACTACTGAGGCAGACATCATTAATAATATGGGACGAGGCACCAATGGATCACCGAAACGCTTTTGAGGCCCTTGACCGTACATTAAGAGACATTGTTGGTTTTAAAGATCCCGACGCATCATCAAAGCTATTTGCAGGGAAGGTTGTCTTACTCGGAGGTGACTTCAGACAAGTCCTTCCTATAGTGCACAAGGGGAAACGACAAGACGTAGTTCAGGCTTCTATCAATAGATCATACATATGGAAATCATGTAAAGTATTCATACTCAAGAAGAGTATGCGCGTTCGTGAAACAGACGCTCCAGGAGGTGATAAAAACCAACTATTTAACGAGTGGTTATTGGCCATGGGTGACGGAAGACTTACGGCGAAGGCGGAACCCCAAGAAGATGAAGCTACATGGGTAAAGATACCAGATGAGTATCTCTACGGTACTGGTTCTATAGACATACATAAAATAGTCCAAGAGTTATATCCAGATTTCTTGAATAAAACTGCCGATGATGATTACTTAAGGGAGAGAGCGATCCTGACTCCGTTAAATGAGAGCGCTGATGTCATAAATGAGTACATGGTCAATTTGATGTCGGGTAACTATAAGATATATAAGAGCTGTGATGAAGTGTGTGCATCATCAATAGACGCTGAAGAGCTGCATATCCAGAAGAGTACCTCAATTGCCTCAAGCTACAAGGTCTGCCCAATCACGAGTTAAAGCTCAAGGTCGGGATGCCGGTGATGCTTCTGAGGAATATAAGTCCGTCTAGGGGTTTGTGCAACGGGACAAGGCTTATAGTAACGAAATTGGGTAATTTTGTTGTTGAAGCTAGAATTATAACCGGTTCAAATATCGGGACACATGTTCTCATACCAAGAATTATGACAACCTCCTCGGATACTAAAATACCTTTTGTATTGAAGAGAAGGCAATACCCTCTTAAACCATGCTATGCTATGACTATAAATAAGAGTCAGGGTCAGTCACTGACACATGTAGGAGTCTTTTTACCTAGGCCTGTCTTCAGTCATGGTCAGCTATATGTTGCCGCATCAAGGACAACATCACCCGAAGGGCTAAAGTTTTTCATCGATGATTCTGGCCAAAGTTACAAGGGACATACAAGGAATATAGTATACAAAGAGGTCTTCTCAAATTTACCTATGGTTTGAGTTGCGCGTAGTTTGTAGGTGTCATCTGACCTTGGAGTATGTGCCCTTAGCATGTTTATCAATATAGTTTCACTTTCCGCTTCTTTGTATTTCTATTTTTGATTGTTTGACAATTACCATGGATTATTCATTAACCGTACACGCATGCCATGATTTCTACGTTTCTCGCAACCTCCTTCATTCACTCCTTATTATCATTATTCCGATTCACTTGATTTTTCTCATCCCATATCACTCGAGATGATCCCGGGACGATTAATATCGATACTGGATATATTCATTTCAAACATGTCAATTCAATTAAATATATATACAATTATTTCATCGCGGTAAACAACTGTTACAAGGAATATTATTCCCAATTTCGTAAAATTATTGATGCACCCGTGCATCGCACGGGCATCATATCTAGTTTATATATAAAATCAAGAATTTCACCACTTCACCTCATCATATTTTTCCTATTATAACTTTTTGATGAAGTAATTTTTTCACTTGGGTTTGTAATCTTATGAACTTTTTCTAAGACTCGAAATATTATTGATTGATACTCCGTATTTAAGAATGAATGTTTGTTATTATTTACATAGAATTTGAGATAAATTGGGATAATTTTTAATTCTTGGTTGATATCTAAGAATGAGTGATTGCTCCTATTAATATTGAATTTATCTCCTCATGAGAATTTATCACCTCATCTGAGTTTGTAATCTTAAAGTTTTTAAGACTCAAATAAAAGATTGATGGTTAACTATGGAAGAAAAATGATTGTTCTTATTTATAATAAAGAATTTCATCATCTCATCACAATTTTTCGATATGGGATAATTTTTACTTAATTTATAATCGTGTTCAAAAGGATTGTTGGTTGATATCTAGGAACAAATGATGTCTCTTATTTATAATCCCATGAGTAATTGTAAAACATAAAATTTCACACCCGCGATAATATAATAACATATACAAAACAATATGGAATACGAGTTTTATTTAATAATCGAAAGATTGCGTGTTACAATTTTCGTGGATCTCTTGATTCCAATCTCGAAGGTTAGGGTTTTTGATAGTTCTACGGAGGTCTTATCGACTTGAATTCCGTAGGGGGGAAGACGGGGTCTTTTTGGTGACTTATTCCATTTATCTACAAAATTTGGTAGTAGGATGATGGGGGTCGTTTGAGACTTATTCCATCTGACCTCCTCCTAAACCTAAATACATGCCCGTATTTATAGCCTAGTTGCTTGGGGAGGAAGAAATAATATTCTACAGTATCTTAAGATATTATCACAATATCTATTGATAATTATCTCTAAATACAAAAGATACTAGACATAAATAGATACCAAAATATATACAATTTTGGTGTCTACAAATGCCCCCTCGAGACTTGTTGTGGAGACTTCGAAGTCGGTTACAACTTTGTCTCGAAACTTCGTAGAATGAAGTGAGGTTAAATTAGTTTGCTCCAATGCCTTCTACAGATCTGGATCCTTCGAGATAGGAGATGAAGAGCGAAAATCTTCACGTAGGGTTCACCAATTTGTAAAACATAAAATTTCATGACCTACGTGAACCCTACGTAACCCTACGTAACCCTACGTAAATGAACCCGACATCAAAGTCTCCACAACAAGTCTCGGGGCATTTGTAGACACCAAAATTTTATATATTTCGGTATCTATTTATGTCAAATATCTTTAATATTTAGAGATAATTATCAATAAATATTGTGATAATATCTTAGGATACCGTAGATTCTTAACATTCCTCTCTATTAGGCTATAAATACAGTCTAATGTCTAGGGTTTAGAGGAGGTCATATGGAATAAGTCTCACACACAACCCAATCATCCTACTACTAAATTGTAGGTAAATGAAATAAGTCACCAAAAAGACCCCATCTTCCCCCTACGGATCTAAGTCGATAAGACCTCCGTAGAACTATCAAAACCCTAACCTTCGAGACTGGAATCAAGAGATCAACTGAAATTGTAACATGCAATCTTTCGATCATAAAATAAAACTCGTATTCCATATTATTTTGTATCTGTTATTTAATTATCGCAGGTTCAAAATTTTATGTTTTACAGTAATATAGCAGAATATCATGACCCTTATAATTTTTCGATATGGGAAATTATCACTTAAGTCTATAATCTTATGAGATTTTTTTAAGACTCAAAAGATTGTTGATTGATATCTAAGAACGAATAATTACTTTTATTTATATAGAATTTCATCCTCTCATCATAATTTTTTGATGTGGATAATTTCATTTAAGTGTGGGATAATTTTATAAGTTTGTAATCTTAGGAACTTTTCTAAGATTCAAAAGATTGTTTGTTGAAATCTAAGAACAAATTATTGCTCTTATTTATATAGAATTTCATCACGTCATCATAATACTCGTGTATGATTATTTTTCCCCACACAATTTCTATATACGTAGTATTTTTTTATTTAAATTAAAAAATATATATTAAAACTATAATAATTACTAATAATTATTTTAAAAAATCAAAATTTTAATTTTATATTTTTTTAGGGAGAATAAATAAATATTAAAACAATTATCGAACAGAATTGACAAAGCGTTTCACGTTGACGCTATCTTTTTGTTGCCTTATGAGGTGATAATCATCGATTTATATAGTGATAGTTTTTTGAGTCTTAAATGGAGTAAGATTGTTTTTTTTCCTATACAAATTCCTTATATTCTTTATTTAAACTAGTTTTGATGTCCGTGCGATGCACGAGTGTAATATTAATGTTACTAAATCAACCTTAATACTTTCTTTTATAATTATTGACTGCGATGGAATGATTGCGATTATTTCAAATAATTGTCATTTTAGAGAATTAACACTCCACGTTTGCAAGTATTTTATATGAAAAGTTGCAGACGCGAGTTATGATGCTACACTTAGACAGTTAGACCTGTCAAATTCGACTCGACCAATAAACCTGACCCTAATTTAATACATACTATTTTTTTACTTTAAAAGTCGTAACAAAATTAGGTGTTCGAAACTATTTCTGAGCATGACCTGTACCCCGACCGGTGACAGGTCTAGTGTGTACATTAGCTACATGACTAAAACAAACGATGCTCATCATAATACCTAGTCACTGTTACCAATTTTAATGTCTGTGACAACTCGTTTGGAACATTGGGCTTATCTGTGTTTTTTGTTATTTAAGTATTTGACTTTCGCATTAAATATATTTGTATGTATGTCATCATCTCGCTCTAAATTTGACATGGCCCACCCGACACGTTTTTAGAGGCATGAGCCCGTTTTTTTACTCGTTGCCCGTTTAACCCGAATCCTAAATGACTCGATTTTGGGTCATGATCTAGCCCGACCTGTTCAATTCGTTGGAAAGAAGAGACCACAAGTCTTTAGTTTAAAAGCCAATTTCTAGTAATCTATTTCAATGTCTGGATTTTGCTAACAAATTGTAACATATAGAATAGTAGAAGAGTCACTCTTTTCTTTTTGGGTTGTCCGTCTAAAAGTCACTTTTTGCTTTATTCTTATTTTGTCTAATTTTTGTGGTTAACATTGGTTTTAACCTCACTTATTTTTCATCATTCATTTTCCACTGCACATTTCTATACACCATAATTCTTTGACCATTTTAGTGAGATGGAGGAAGTATTAGTTATGCCACGAAGTTATCATGATTATTTCAAACTGATTGGGGATAAAAACCTCCAAACGCATAGGCCCGACTCCCGGGATTGAGAAAGCCCAACTGGGTCCTAGCCGACCCAAGAGGCCGAACCCCCTATCAGACGACCCCCCTTACGGGTAGTCATTAACAGACTCAGGGAGACTTCTCTACTGATCACTATGCTGATGTCATGGGTATGTCACTGCATCCTTCCCCCCTATAAATACCCCACTTAGGGTGAGGGGAAATAGGGGAAATTCATTCACATGTATTCCTCCTTATTCTCTCTCTACCTCTCTTATCTCCCTAAATATCTATATTCAGTCATATATTTTACTGACTTGGACGTCGGAGGCTCCGTCCCTGGGGTTCCCCGAGGCCCGGAGTTCATCTTGCAGGATCACCGTCGGCACGCATCCGGAGCCGAAGAGAACCGCGAAGCCCAAGGTCAGGGACCCGTTTTTATTCCGAAATAATTTGGCGCCGTCTATGGGGAGAACGGTTGTACTCATGAAGATCCACACAAAAAACCAACCTCCCAGAAATACGATTTTCCAGATAGATTCTCCATCCTGGAGATAGATCTAAAGATATATTTCAATTGAAAATAAAATTTTCCAGTCTACTCTTACCCCCGGGAAGTAGATCACAAATAATGATAGGCTAATGAGAAGCCTAAAAGTCTTAGCCCAACTTTTTAATGGGTGCATTTAAGATCTGATATATTTTGTAGTCTACGGAGAAATGACTTCTGTACATCCCAAGATTTGGCTCTGTAATCAAGAAAATTTCATGTAGGTTTGTTTTTAATAAACAAGTGAGAGCAGCTTCTCAAGACCATGAATTTGTCGAAGTTTATGTCACTCCCGCGACGAGCCTCAGCATGGTGCAACTATGTAACTATGGTGCACCCGAGTAATCGAGTTGGCCGCCTTCAGAATTGTGGGCTGGCCATCCCCAGGCCTCCGATCAAGCCTCTGGCCGACGGATAATGTCCGATCCGGTTTGACTCATCACAACCTCCGATCAAATGAAATGTTTTAAATAAAGCACGGCTTTCGAGCGTGGTTGTCTCCGAGCAGTACCGTTATGCACTGCGACCGAGCACGCCATCGAGTAGCTCAAGCAGACCCATCGCAGTTTTGGAAAAACAAATTCTTTACGTTCTTGTTGGAAACAATTGGTAGGGACCTTCATCTATTTAAGTTATGTCACATAAGTAGGCTCAAATAATGATGTGAAAGTATCGGTAAGCTTGGACCATTCCCGTCTGATCGGCCGACCCTCGGTCACTTATATCAGCCCTCAAGTCAGCCGAGCTGCCGCCTCGACCTTCGAACCAACAGAATTCAGAATCACAAAGCCGCTGCCAAATCGGTCACTCTTTGAATCAAAACTCCAGCTAGCATCAACCTTACACCAAGGAGTGAGAGAATGATATTATAGCAACAAACAAACCGTTAGCCTGAAAGAGCAACATGGATTGATTAATTAAAGTCAAGGAGACTCCTTGGTGCAAACTCTTGAGAAAGGAGTAGGTGGACAAAGAAGTGTGTGCTGTCAACCACTTAATGAAGGTGAGTGTGATCTTTTGTTTTCTGGGTTTGGGCCGATACCACTATTATTGACCAACGGTCAAAATTCACGTAGAGAAAAAGGTCTAGTTTTTATTAACCCGTATCCGACTTTTTGTACCCTCGATAAAACATTCACACTTCGAAAATTAGCCGGGTCACAAAAATTTATCCAAATTTTCCATCTACTACAAGAAATTCACAAATACTTCACAAAAATTGGCCAAAAATTATCGAAGTTGCGAGACAAAAAATACCAACCACAAAAAAAGACCAAACTTTTTGCCCCATCATAGAAATTTCCAAAAAACTCCTCAAAATATTTACCCGAAAAATGGTGAAGATAAGTCATAAAAATGGGTATCAAATGAGCTCAATGTTTGTAGCTTGACAGAGACATGACCCAGCGGACCAACAGTTCGGTCGAGATACAGCTCAGCCGACTCACAACTGAGCCGATATACAGCCCAGCCGACCTACGGCTCGGCCAAGATGCTGCCCTGCCGATTTACGGTTCGGCTCTGCCGATTTACGGCTCGACCGAGTTACGGCTCGACCCTACCGACTTACGGCTCGGCCAAGATGCTGCCCTGCCGATTTACGGTTCGGCCCTGCCGATTTACGGCTGGCCCTACCGACTTACGACTCGGCCAAGATGCTGCCCTGCCGATTTACGGCTCGACCCTACCGACTTACGACTCGGCCAAGATGCTGCCCTGCCGATTTACGGTTCACCCCTGCCGACTTACGGCTCGGCCAAGATGTTGCCCTACCAATTTACGGATCGACCCTGCCGATTTACGGCTCGGCCAAGATGTAGTCCAGCCGACTTACGGCTCAACCTCGATGCCTACAGAGACCGCCTAGGTTCGCCAACCACCATGTGAAATTCTACGAAGACAAGATTAATATTTACCCATCACCTGTTCATTATTCTCATAGCTAATGGGCAGGGGGCAATAGGGGAAGGGCCTCCTGTTGCAAAACCCAGGGAAACTAGACCCCCCAACAAAAAGCAAGGACAAATACATATTCAGCCTTGTACAAAAGAGCATAAGTCCTTCTGCCTACCTCCGGGCAGGCAGAGGGCAGGCCCCCTGGACTTCGACCAGAAGCCAGGGTCAAGCCGGGCCCCATGAGCCGAACCAACAAGGCCTGATACACATTCATCCTTGTACAAAAGAGCATAAGTCCCCCACCTGCCTCTGGGCAGGCAGGGGGCAGACCCCCTAGACTTCGACCAGAAGCCAGGGTCAGGCCGGGCCCCATGAGCCGAACCAACAAGGCCTGATACACATTCAGCCTTGTACAAAAGAGCATAACTCCCCCACCTGCCTCTGGGCAGGCAGGGGGCAGGCCCCCTGGACTTCGACCAGAACCAGGGTCAGGCCGGGCCCCATGAGCCGAACTAACAAGGCCTGAGACATAATCAACCTTGTACAAAAGAGCATAAGTCCCTCACCTGCCTCTGGGCAGGCAGGGGGCAGGCCCCCTGGACTTCGACCAGAAACAGGGTCAGGCCGGGCCCCATGAGCCGAACTAACAAGGCCTGAGACATAATCAACCTTGTACAAAAGAGCATAAGTCCCTCACCTGCCTCTGGGCAGGCAGGGGGCAGGCCCTCTGGACTTCCAGAAGCTAGGGTCAGGTCGGGCCCCATGAGCCGAACTAACAAGGCCTGAGGCACACTCAGCCTTGTATAAAAAGCATATATAACCCCCTCTGTCCACCTCCAGTCAGGCGGGGGCAGGCCCCCTGGACTTCGACCAGAAGTCAGGGACGGCCGAGCGTCATAGCCGAATCAGCAAAGCCTGAGGCACACTCAACTTTGTATAAAACATAAGTCCTTCTGTGTGCGTCAAACATGCAGGGGGCATGGCCGTCGAACTTCGGTCAGGTTGAATGACCGGTCGAGGTAGGTCGTTCGATTAACAAGGCCTAATGAATACTTGGCCTTGTAAATTTTTTTAAGTCATTCTGCCTACATCAAAGCAGGCAGGGGGCACGTTTCTCGAGCTTTGACCAAAGCTCATAGATTGGCCAAGCCAAGATCGCCGACCGACAAGGCGTAAAAAGCAAATACTCGGGCTTGTATGTAAGCATAAGTCCTTATGTCCACCTCCAAACAGGCAAGGGGCACGGCCCCCAAGTCCTAGATAAAGTCCATAGACTACCCTGGCAAGCCTATGGCACCCTGACACATCCGTATGAGATATACCGGGGAAGAAGCGTCGATCACGGGGCTTGGTGATTACCTCGCCATGTACAGAATGATAAGCCCCATGTACACCTCCGAGTACACAAGGGGCCTGACGTCTGACGCCCTGACAGAGTTTAGATGACGCTAGGGCAGACGCGCTAACAAGGCCTGATGAATACGTGCCTTTGTATAAAAAACGAAATCAGTCATTTAGTTTGTCAGTCCAACCATGCTTGGCACCGGACCCGCATACTCAGTATTCGACTCCACTGAGGGCAAATTGATGGGGGATAAAAACCCCCAAACGCATAGGCCCGACTCCCGGGACTGAGAAGGCCCAACTTGGTCCTAACCGACCTAAGAGTCCGAACCCCTATCAGACGACCCCCTTACGGGTAGTCATTAACAGACTCAGAGAAACTTCTCTACTGATCATCATGTTGATGTCATGGGTGACATCACCCTAGTGATGTCACTACATCCTTTCCCTCTATAAATACCCCACTTAGGGTGAGGGGAAATAGGGGAAATTCATTCACACATATTCCTCCCTATTCTCTCTCTACCTCTCTTATCTCCCTAAATATCTATATTCAGTCATATATTTTACTGACTTGGGCGTCGGAGGCTCCGCCCCGGGGGTTCCCCCGGGCCCGGAGTTCACCTTGCAGGATCACCGTCGACACACATTCGGAGCCTAAGAGAACCGCTAAGCCCAAGGTCAGGGACCCGTTTTTATTCCGAAACACAAACCATTGTCATTTCGAAGATTTGACACCGCTTATCAATGTCTATCTTAAGGGGATGACACCAAGAGAAATCAAGAAGTGAGACAAGCTAAGAAAATTTTGATTTTTTTTTAATATAAAAATTATAACTTACAAAAATAATACTAATAGTATTAAAATAAATAAAAATTTAATATCAATTTTTTTTGCTTAAAAAGCGGTAAAAATTAGGCGTTCGAAACTATTATTTATATCCCGTACTCTGACCATAACCCGATACGGGACCAGTATTTGACCCGACCCACTCGACAGTTCTAGTGTCTACATTAGTTACCTTGGTGAGACAAATGACACTCATCAAAATATCAGGTCTTGCGTCTGTGAGCAATATTAATATGTCCGTGAGACCATGACAACTCATCTGCGAACATTGAGTTTATTTACTTCTTTTACTCGCTAACCATTTGACTCTACTATATCTAATATATTTGCATGCATACAACCATCTCGCTTTAAATTCGACCTGACCTGCAAACCCGTCCCACCCAATCTGTTGTTTTTTGGGTCATGAATCCAGTTTTTTTTTTTTTTACCCAAATCCTAAATTACCTGTTAATTTAGGGACACGGCATGGCCCGACCCGTTCAACCCGTTGGAAAGAAGATACTACAAAGCCTAAAACACAATTCTAGTTAATATATTCCTATGTATAGATTGTTAAAACTCTAATTTTAACCTATTAGCAATTCAATATATACTCCATGTTTTTTAGGGTTATTTAACGACAATAATATCAACTATAGGTCGTCTTTCCAAAATAATACCAATTTCAATAAATCCGAGAATAATACGTATTATTTGAGTAGTTAAACAAGAGTAGTATAAGTGGCTTTATAACCTGCTACATCAGGTCACCTAATTAATATTTAACCTGCTACTTATCCTCCATCCTCCTCCTTAGACCCGGATAACGGGTGAGCTGTGTCGGGTCAGGTCACTTTCGGGTTATAATAATCGGGTTGACTTAGGGTCGGGTCGGATAATTTCGGGTTCGGGTAATTCTCGGGTTTGCTGTTTTCAACTTTTTTAGGGATATCGACTAGTTTTCTATAATAATAGTCGGGTCAATTTCGGGTTAGCTCGGGTCAAAATCATGCTTCAGTTCAGGTGTCAGGTCGGATTCGGTTTGGCTTATTCGGGTCGGGTCAGTTTTCTCAAGTCTACTCCTCCTTACTTCTCTCCTTCATCCTCTCTCTCTCTATTACCCTTCATCCTTCTTCCGTTTTTTTCTATACGTTTCATTTAGATTACTGTGTTGATTTTAGTGTAGGATTGTGTTGTTAGTTAGATTTGGTGAGATTAAAGGAGGAGGAAGACCGAAGACGTTAATGACGTTTAATGCCTAGTACACTGAGTAAGTGAAAAATTGTGAACATGAAACAACTTAAAGGCGAAAAAGCAAGGTGAACGAGTTCTACCGTTAACTGGTCATCTATACTACTCTGATTTAACTACTCCAAAAATAATTATTGTTCTCAGATTTATTAAAATTTGAATTATTTTCAGAAGACGCTCTATCGTTGATATTATTGCCATTAAATAAAATTAAAGGTGAAAAAGGAAGGTGGAAGGGTTCTATAGGTAATCGGTCAGCCGTACTACTCTCGTTTAACTACTTCAATAATATGTATTATTCTCAGATTTATTAAAATTGATATTATTTTGGGAAGACACCCTATAGTTGGTATTATTGTTGTTAAATAACCCTTTTTTTATTAGCCCCGTTTTCTTTAATTTTAGGGATTTTTTTTAGTTAGCCCCATTTTTTCATACGAAAATTTATTAATTACTCCCACTATTTTCTTGAATTAGCCATATTGGCCCACTTTTTCCCTCAAAAAAAAAAGAGAAGTGAGACTAATTCAAGAAACGATTTTTCTAACATTGAGGGAGTAGTATTTTTCTCTCATCACATGCACTATATCACCAATTTCCTCTTACATTTTCACTTTTTCTTAAAATTTGTACCAAACTCATATGGGGTTAATAAAAAAAATGGAGGGAGAAATTAATTATTACTACGTATATAGTATCCTTTTATTTGAATACTCGTACAATTTTATGTCTAATCTTAACTTAAATCATCTAGCATAGTAACTTACACTCATGTATAGTTGTACATAGGAGACAAAAGTCGTGTTCTCGTGTTAAATACTCCTCCTTCTTGAATAAGCCCCATTGGGTTTGGACACGAATACCAAGGAAATGGAAAAAGGTAGGGGCATTTGATGTCTTTTTAAGAAAAAGATGGGTAGATTAAGTGTAGTTAAATGAGTGAAGATAAGAGAAATATGCGAAATCACATGAGGGTAAAATAGTCAAAAAATTAGAACTTTACCTTATCGAGAAATAGAGCTAACCCGAAAAAAGGCCCAAAGAGGAATATGGGGCTTATTCAAGAAGAAGGAGCGAGTAGTACTCAACATTACTATAAGACAAAACCTGACTGGACATGCTCAACTAATTTTTTTTGTAGGTCAAGAGTCAAGATCTCTAAATCTTGATCTATGACTCGATATTTTAATTAAAAATATAAACTAACATTCAATTTAATTTTTTATCTTTTAATTATTAAATAATTTTAAAAATTTATTGAAATGTAAAGTCTGTGCGATGAATAAGGGTGTTCAAAAAGTAACCCGGACCGGCAAACCCGACCAATCCGGACCGTACGGTCCGGTCCGGCTACATACCGGTCCGGTCCGCAGATCTCCAAAAACTTGGTTGCCGGTCCGCGGCCCGGTCCGGTTCGGTCCACACTTAAAAAAAAAAAAATCAAATTTTGTGTAATTTGCCGGTCCGGTCCGGTCCGGTCTTACGAGGGTTCGGTACGGTCCGGTCCGGGTTTCTTTGTTCACCGGTCCGGTCCGCGGGTTTGGATTTATGGGTTGCCGGTCCGCGGGTCAAGTCGGTCCGGGTTTGGACCGGTGAACACCCCTAGCGATGAATATTAGTTTAAATAATTGAAATATAACATCATAATCAAGGAGTATAAAAATAATACGAAATACTATTAAAATAAATAAAAAGAGGTAAAAAATCGACATTTGAAACTATCCGTATTCTGACCTTAACTCGTTTCGGATCCATATAACACGACCCATAATTAAACTGACCCGTATTCAGTATTTTGACTCGAGATGTTTAAAGTTATTTTAAAAAAAATTGTACATTAAAAAAAACGTCTTATAAGGTTAGAAGTATGAATTCTACTTTCAATCAAAATTTATTATTTTATACTATTACTAATAATAATCAATAATAATCAATATACTCAATATAATGATAATAATCATCTTTACGTGTTACATAATCAATCAATTTTAAGTCCATGCGTTATTGTTTGTTATATATAATGTGACATATTACCCGTGTTGCGTATGGTAACTATCGTAATGTAATTAGTAATTAGTAGACTTGTGTTGTTTATAATAAGAATTCTACTTTCACTCAAAAT
This sequence comes from Agrostemma githago, assembly GCA_958450325.1. Taxonomy (NCBI): domain Eukaryota; kingdom Viridiplantae; phylum Streptophyta; class Magnoliopsida; order Caryophyllales; family Caryophyllaceae; genus Agrostemma; species Agrostemma githago. The sequence goes on from OY288261.1 coordinate 37,257,387, forward strand.
CCGTCTTAGATTAGAATTAAGAAGTCTACTTCTAACCTCATATTTACTCAAAATTTGATAAAATAATAATATAGTTAATATTGATTGTAAAATAAAAAAAAAGCCTCATTTAATTATATATATTGAGTTTTATAAAAATCGAGTTTTAGGTGGAGTAGGACTTTTTTTTTCATATTCATTATTTAACTTAAAAAATATATTCATTATTTAACTTAAATTTTTTTTATATTCATTATTTAACTTAAAAAATATATTAAAAAAACATGGGCAAATCATATCGCTCGAAAAGTTCCTACTTTATTAATATATATTGATTGATTAAACAATAAGGATGTGTTTATTAGGGTCGAATTTGGTTTTTTTTGTGCATTCGATTGACTTATTGCTTGCCTTAGTGAGTTACATTAATGTGGAATCATGATGATATTTGAATTGTAACCATACAAATTCTGGATTTGATTAGACATAGTTCTACCCTAAATTTGGAATTGATGTAAGTAATTGAATGCAAATTTTGATAGATGGGTGTGAAACATGTATTACATGCAGTTAAAATATTTCTCACAACTATCTACTTAATCATTATAAATAGATATAGAAGGGATATTAAACATTCATCTACCCCCCTTTAATTAATTACAGTTACAACAAACGAAAAAAAACCCAAATAATGATAGTGGAACTAATGTACCCAGCGAAGTGCATATTAGATAATCTACCATTTGATTTAATTGGAAATAGGGTTGTGGAGAGAAGCCTCATAGGTTTACGTGATAGACTAAGGTGGTTGGGTTACCCTGTTGATAAGATTGTACCAAAGTGGATTGGTGATCCTGCTGGTCCAATATTCATCAGGTCTGTTGTTGTTGAGTTCGAAGGCGGGTATGACAACTTCAAGTTAGCGTATAAGCTGCAGAGGGTGTTTGAAGACTTTGGTAAGGGGATGGAAGGCTGAAATGGCATTGCAGGATGATCGCTACTCCAGCCCTCATTGTTGGATTGGCTCATGGTTGGACAATCACTATCTGTCAAAGCCAATAGACTACAGAGTTGTTCCCCTAACGGTGAGGGGGGAAGGAGCATATGAGGCAGATAAGGAGGAGATTTGCCACTACAAAATTTGTGTGGAGGCCTTGCACCAGATTTACCCGTATTTCTATGATTTTTAGATGTTCCTGGTATGTAGTCAGCATTCTTAATTAATATTTTATGAAGATTTAAGGGGTTAGGTTAAAGCATATGATTTTTCATATATCATACTATACATATGCTTTGATGTTTATGATGGGTTGTTATGCAAAACTTGAACTACGCCAGAGTTTTCTTGGTAATGTAAACGTTAGTTAGCATTTTGACTGAACAATATTAAGTACTCAAATGCGAATGCTTAAATTAGAGTACGTTGTTCTTGCTTTTAACTATTTGTAGTTAGTATGCTTGATATTTTTCTTAATATTTTTCTGTTCAGCTAATACTCCCAAGTTCAAAACCGCCATTAGTATAGTTTGAAGCACGTCTTCCTAAACTCAAGATACAAGGGTGTCTTATCATCGAAATAAATTGAAAAATACTGCAGATGAAAACACTGCATATGACTGGCAAATAAAAATGTTATCAAAATTGTACGTAAACAACTTAACTGTATAGTATGCACATCAAAATTAAAATTTGGGAGAACTTTGTCAGTTCGAAAATCTTCATTGTAAATCTGCAGTAGTATATCTCGAGCTACGAAATTGACACATATTTAATGTTTTTGTGGTATGGGGGTATTGGAAGATGTATTTCGCATAAAAGAATGGGTGTTTAAAGTTCGAGAAAAACCTTCAGCGCAACATCATGACTAACATCATCAGTCATGTCCCCGTGGTTGAGTTTTTTGACATCAGTATAGTTTGAAACGCAAAGGCTTCCTAAAATCAAGAGAAAGGGGAGTCTTAACGTATAAAATGCATTGAAAAAAACTGACGACTGATTGCCAGTCTGATGACCAATGCAAGTAAGTATTCGTATGTAACTCAGAAAAACGTGTTCGTTCTATCATTGATCGTATCAATTATAAATGGGAATAATAACTGGGAATATGTGTTACCTTTAGTGTGGCTTGATACTGATTTGATTTGATTAGTAGCTACCATTAATGAATAAGAATGATTATGTTACCGTTATTCACATGCAAAATTGGCAACTGAAGAGACAACATAAAGATATAAAGTGAATGAGGTTATTAACTGCCAATGAAGTAAAATTAATTGCAAAGCATTGGTTTGCCAAGTAATATATAACTTCTCAATTTCCATTTCTTTGATAACAATAGGATTAGAAGAAGTTCTACAGACATCTTCAACCAATTTCCACCAAAATCTGTCTCAAAATCATTTTAATACTTTCGTAAAACCGAAAAATGTATACTCAATTGATGTATCCACCGAAATGCATTGTTGATAATATGCCATTCGATATGGATAATGGAAACTGTAGCATTTGCAAAAACTTACATATACTACGTTTGAGGTTAGAATGCTTGGGATACAATGTTGTCAGGATTGACCCATGTATAGAGTCTAATGACGACTTTAGGAGGGCGGTTGTGTTAGAGTTTGGTGAATCACTTGTGAACGACATCAATGCCTTCAAACTTCAAAGAATATTTGAGGATTTCGAAATGACTAAAGAAGCAATGGCGACATAGTGGGATCATGAAGTTGGTCCACATTGTTGGGTTGCATCGTGGCAAGATGAGCGTTACCTATCACGCGAAACCGACTACTATATGGTTGCAAAATGGGCTCGCGCAATAGGAACAATATTGGGTGAGAGGGAGGAATATTGTCACTATGAAATTATTAAGGAAGTTTCAGATGAAATATATCCGGGTTTTTTCTATTGATTAAGGTATTTAAGGTATGTATGAGGTTTTCTACATTAACAGTGGATTTATCATTGTCATTAACAATATATAACTTGCATGCAAAGAAGATGTAGTTTGTTCTGTTAGGAGTAGGAAATCATATTTGATATGTTTTGGGGGAAGATTTGGCGTTGATGAACCTAGGTTTAGCTACTGCTAGTACGATGAATGGTTTTGTAATGTTTTGTATATATAAGAAGCGATTATAATGAATGATGATCTAACACATGACATATTGTGTTGAAATTATGGATGAAAATGTAATCTTCTATAACTTCGAATGAAAAAAACAATATTTGGTTACGTTCCTCTTCTAATTATAGTGTATAATTATAAGCTGAAAGCATCAATAGTTATAACTTGTATCTAAATACTGTGTGTTAGCAAGTACTTGCTGCTCTGCAGTTTGTTTAATGATTAAATGCGTTGGTTTATTGTCAAAATTCTTTACAAATACTTTGCCTATTTTTAAGACTATTTGAAAACTGTGGTGCAACTAACTGATAGCAAATTTTTGATGGTTTCAAATCAATATCTACAGTATCGCTCCCCAGAATCTGATCATTAGTGTAGTGTGTAGCACAATTAGAAATCACCTTCGATTAGAATTTGTAGCTATATGAAACTCATCTAATATACGAGTAAATCTCTTTGTACACAACATTAGTTGTTGAATTAGAAACGTACTCATCTTCATCTAGGATAAGAACTTTGAGACGCTTCTACGTGTGACCCCCGAAAAAGTAACGTATAACTGTCCATGGGTGAACACGGGTTTTTGGTAAGAACATGCCTACACTGGAGAGCGACAGACCCTGACTTTTGTTTATTGTCATTGCGAAGCAAACTGCAATGGGAAATTGACTTCTTTCAAATCGAATTGGGAACATAGTCTCATCCGACGATGAAAGTTTGATTCTGGGAATATAAAAAAGAACTCCTTTCCTGCTACCAGTGATAATAGTGGCCTCTATCACACGATCCCCAAGTTTTAAAATTAGCAGTCGAGTACCATTGCAAAGTCAATTTGCCTGGTCAAGATTTCTCAGTAACATGACAATACCGCCAACTTTTAGTGTGAGTTGGTGGGTTGGAAGGCCAAAATACTGGGTTGAATTCAAAAATTCAGTAGAATATAGTTCGCGAATGTGACAACTTATCTCGTCGTTGCTAATCTCATCCGAGGACAAATATATAATCTCGTTCTTCGGAATTAGATATACAACATACTAGTTAATATTTTCAACAACATCGTGTGTTGGCACCAAGACTGCTCTTTCTTGAAGCCAATTTGGGTCCTTAAGCTGTTGAAACAGACCGGGGTATGTGCTGTCTACAATGGACGCAATTGGATCATCCCCAGGTTGTATAAAAACCTCCGGTGGGAGATCAACGTTTGCTACTCCATCGTTTGGACCACCTGCTACACCATCGCAAACACTTAATAGTCTTTCAAAGTACTGCCTAATTTCGTTAGCATCTGAATTACCTGCTCCAACCTTCAACTCATATTGGTTGTCAATTGTAGAACCTATATAGTACGGTAGATGGCTTAGATCAAATGTAAAATAATCAAATGTTAAAAATTTCACGTTGGTGACTGTCTAATTGGTATATACTTTAGAAGCGCAGACCTTTATATCTCTCCATATCTGTGAAGAACAAACTGAGGCGTACACTATGACTTCTCGACTTCCTTTCGAAACAACGAGTAGTATTTGCCTAAAATCACCACCTAATACAACAACCTTTCCACCAAATGGTTTTCTGGCATTCAATGGATTCACACATCGCATTCTATCTTTCAAACTTCTATCTAGTGCTTCAAAACAGTAGCGACTTACCATGGGAGCTTCGTCCAAGATTATGAGCTTAGCCTTTATGAGTAGCTGTAGACACCCAGATTTGAACTTGGTGGCTGCAGGATTGCCCGACAAACACCCAATGATGATCGGACTGCAACGCGACGCGAGTTTGCGATGTTTTAGATAGTTTTTCTATAGAACGGATCAAATAATTACTCGGAAAGTTTAAATTAAGATCAAGGCAGCCTTAGTCGTGTCATTATGGTCGCATAGACACTAATTAGAGTCAATTCCGACACCGGGACTTTGAATCGGTCCCGAAATACGCAAAATCAACCCGAGTCAGCACACCGAGCTAAGCGAACCTCGGGATGCACACCCGAGGCCCACTTCGCGCAACGGCGCGCTAGGTCAAGGATAAGACTTAACCTCCAAGCTTACAAATGATACGCACACTCTCGGTTTTGGAAAGTATCAAAATCGTATCTTCAAATTCCCGAGCGCCTTACACCGAGCATCCTAGGCCTCACACGCACGAACCCAGGCGCCTGAGTTCTGGTGCGCCTGGACCCAGGCATCTATCCGGGCGACGTGAGCCCAAAACAACTATAAATACCCCCTCCACCCCATTCATTCGACACAACAACATCTTCTCATTCTCTTCTCCTTTTACTCATTACAAGTTTCTCGCTTGGGCTCGCACTCCGACACCCAAAGCAAACGATCCTCTCAATTGTAGTCCAGATAAGCAAAATCGACGCTACTCCTCACCTTTCAGCACCCCACTTGATCCCGAGGTGCCTGTGTTCGACTAGCTACCCCGAGCCTAGTAGCGGAAGCTCTGCCGGATTAGCAGCAGAACCAGCCACGGTAACGGAACTCTGCCGAAATCACAAGGCAAGCTAGGAGGATCCGCCTTTTGAAGTCGAATTGTCACTAGGTTGTCATATAAACAAATTTTTATATTTCTGTAATTTTATTATGCACTACGATAATGTCAAACATGGACACTAGGTCCATAACACGTACTAAAACACGTAACGTCCCAACTTCAACCATAAACACTAAAATACACTAAATAGACCAGAGTAGTTTCGAGATCCGTTCTCAAGTATCTATACATCGCGTCCCGTTTAGCGTATACTCCGAGGGTGCAACTCCTCACTATGTGATTTACTTATATCTCGCATTTATCGCTTTCGTATGATTTATTGCTTTTATGACCTTATTATAATCGCATGCTAAATCACCTAACACGGAATTCAAAACGTAAACAAGCTAAAACTGAACAAAGTGATGGTCGGGTTTCGTATTAGTCCTGGTGCTCACCATAAATGGTTCGACGCATCCCTATTAATACCGAGCTGACACATCTTAAGCAGAATACCAGGTAAGGTATACCACGAGAACGACTAATATCCGTATTACCACGTTAAAACTGACTTGCTAATACATATAACATTAGTACTCTCTACTCTCCTATGTGCATCTTTTCATAGCCTGCCTTTCACGTGAAATCGCATGCAAAGAATGTAAACATAACTACTTCGACGACAAAGCTTACCTGTCCTTAAACAACCGAAATAGCAAAAACATAGGGTTAAAACAACGGATGTTACAGTACATTCGCCACAACAAGGGAACAAAGTTATCACCCCACTGATTGATTAGTAGAGGCCGCTACGTGCGGGCGGGATTGGGTGTCGATGTCTAACAGATGTTGTCTTCCCAATTTGTACCCTCACCCCTTACTCAGAATCGACGGTTTACGGATGTCCGAAACCATTGGCAATGAGAGTCATTCCAGGCATGAAGTGCTTAAGGGTACAAGTCTTTATCTTAAAATCCCTTTAGACTTCTAAGACAAAAACAAAACTTTTTGCTATGGGTATCGAACATCTGACCGCGATGCTTCAGGCGTGGGCCCAGAATTTTCGAGACGAAGATAAAGTTCAGCTAACTCAGATGGGAATTGTTGCTTTATTCCCGCTTCGGCGACTCAAGGTGGATTCACATTTCTTGGACGCTTGCTTATCCTTTTGGGATACTACCTACCATGTTTTTGCCTTTCCCCGGGGAGAAATATGTCCCCTTCCTGAAGAGATTGCAGCCGTAGGGGGTTGGTGTCCCAATGCCCATCCTGCTATTCCTCCCTTTTATCCTGATCCAAGGAGGAGACTGAGGGATTTTCTTGGGTTGTCTCATGCTGAGACAGCTCGTATGGTAAAGGCGAATTCTGTCTCCCTATTTGACCTGGCTGACAAATTCATTGATCCCAATGGCGCAAGAATCACTTCTACCCATAGGCGTAGGGCTTTTGCCTTTTGTATGCTGCATCGATATGCCTTCGAAGGTCGGATGGATGCTGACTCGTGTTTAGGCGAAATCAGGCTAATCAGCATAGTGGACCAGATGGAGACAGGTCATAGCCCAGCTTGGTTGATAATTGGGGAGATTATTATGGGCCTTGACGCTAGGAGACTTGACCCGGATCGGCAATTAACGGGAAGTATTCGCCTTCTGCATGTATTGGACCGTTTTTTTTTTGATTTTTTTTTTTTGAAATTTTTCGAAAAATTTGTTTTCGAATTTTTTTTTTTGAATTCCGAAATTTTTTCAAATTTCCGAAAAAAAATGTTTGATTTTTTTTTCGGAATTTTGATTTTTCGAAAGTTTTTGACTTTTCGATAATTCTTCGCAGATCTAGTTGTCCGAGCGCTTGTCGATTATAGAGCCCCCGGTGAGCATATCCAAATATCGCAGCTGTCAGATTGGCTCACGGTCCTGACGAATAAGCTCGAGTCATCACATAAATCGGAATTATTGGGATGAAGAGCTAAAATTCCATGGTGGGCCCTTGATTAGGTGGAACGTGATCTGGTGGTTCCTCTCGAAGCTGACGGGACTAGCTAAAAGAGATAAAGCCCGTTACCTGGTGATCTTGTCTTTGGATTGGACCATCCGGTATGTATTCATACCGATCATGCGGCCATTCGTTACATAATGTCTAAAAAGGAGACAAAGTCCCGACTCTTTCGGTGGGTGTTCCTTTTACAAGAATTTGACATTGAGATTAAAGACAAATTCGGATCGGAGAACTTGGTAGCGGATCATCTTAGTAGACTAACGGTTGGTAAAGAAAGCAATGAAGAAGATGGTATCCCCATCAATGAAGCTATGAGAGATGAGGCCTTGATGGCCGTTGAAACTATTACACCTTGGTATGCCGATATCGTCAATTTCTTAGTGTCTCATTTTATTCCGGACGATTATTCCAAGCAAGAGAGGAAGAAACTACGTTATGAAGCCCGACGCTATTATTGGGACGAGCCTTATTTGTTTCGCCGATGTATAGATGGAATTTACCGACGATGTGTTACGACCAAAGAAGGATATAGTATTGTGAAGCACCTTCACTCGACATCTGATGGTGGACACTTGGCCAATCAAAAGACATTGCCAAGGTTCTCCAAAGCGGGTTTTGGTGGCCTTCCATGTTTAAGGACATTCGAGCTTTCATTCTCACATGCGATGCATGCCAACGAAGTGGCAATATTACAAGAAGAAATGAGATGCCCCTTCAACCAATCTTGGAGATTGAATTGTTCGATGTTTGGGGCATTGATTTCATGGGCCCGTTCACATCCTCTTTTGGTAACAAATACATTCTAGTCGCGGTTGATTATGTCTCAAAATGGATTGAGGCCGTAGCTTCCCCCACCAATGACTCCAAGGTTGTAATCAAGCTTTTCAAGAATGTAATTTTCCCGAGATTCGGTATGCCTAAAGCCATAATTAGTGATGGAGGCTCTCACTTTAGGAAAGATACCTTTGAACACCTTCTTAGGAAATATGGTATCACTCACAAGATGTCCTTAGCCTACCACCCTCAATCAAATGGGCAAGCCGAGATCTCCAACCGATAAATCAAGGGAATTTTAGAGAAAGTTGTAAATACACACCGAAAGGATTGGTCATTAAAATTAAATGACGCCCTTTGGGCATTGAGGACGGCTTACAAAGCGCCGATCGGAACCACTCCTTATCGTCTTGTGTATGGTAAAGCTTGTCATTTACCGGTGGAGGTAGAACACAAAGCCAAATGGGCAATCAAAGAGCTAAATTTCGATGAGAGTGTTGTAGGAAATAATCACCTTCTCCAACTACAAGATTGGAAGAATTAAGACTCGAAGCCTACGAAAATTCGAAGATCTACAAAGAAAGAACTCGCCAATGGCACGATTCTCGAATTCTACGTAAGGACTTCTTCGTTGGTGATAAGGTATTACTCTTCAACTCTCGTTTTAAGCTTTTCCCCGGTAAGTTGAAATCAAAATGGTAGGGTCCATTCGAAGTGACCGGAGTGCAACCATATGGATCGATAGAGATATCTAGACCGGAAACCGGGAAGTTTATGGTTACTGGGCAACGTTTGAAGATTTATCATCCCGTTCATATTCGTGAGACCTTTGCTACTATGAAGTTTGGTGAGCTCCCATCGGGGTGCGATGTTTGAACCCCTCTCGCAATTGATGTAGGTTTGGTGGTATCCTCAACAACCACCTTGTATATATGTATCATATTTCTTTGAGTTTATTAGTTTTGTTAGCTTGAGAAGAATGATTGAAATTGGATTTCACTATGGAGCTAAATTTGGATGAAGACCAAACTTTTGGAGAAGTTATGAAGCTTAATCGAAGACCACAAGCATGTTTGTGGGAAATATTGATTATGTAATGTCACTACTAGAATTAGTGCAAATTCCGACGGAATAATTCCTACGGATCTTGAAAGGCGTAGGAAAGTAAATAGTTCCTACAGATATTTCCTACGGAATCCCAACTCGTCGCTCCTTTAAAGCATACCTACGAAATTCCTACGGTCTTGTGGTATGAAACATTTTATGCTATGGAAAGTTCCGTAGGAAAATTTGTAGCTCCAAAAAATTAGTTTCATGAACGATTTAACTAATGTTAATGCATACATTAAAAGTCCTTTTTTCCTTACATACTGTTTCTCTGTTTATATTCGTCCGTATTTTACGGAATATGAAGTGACCGAACCCGAAACACGAATGAAATACCCCCATTAAATTTTCGTCCTTGTGTGTGTATATCAGTTAGTATCCTCAAAATATTCACGTTATTTAATTTATTATTACATGATATTTTCTTTTGGTGCTAATTATTACATGATATGGAGTCGTTTATTTTACTCACTTCTACCACATGAAGACATGTCAAGCGGATCGAGTCATATTGGTCGGGACAAATACGGGTCACGGGTCTCACTACACGAAAATCATCAGCATGTGATTTGTTTAGTTTTGAAGTTTGGTTACAAATCTTTATATTGTGTTTTTTTCAAGAAAGATTTGAGTCCCGAAAAGCACAAGCTAAGCGATTGTGGAAGAGTGTGAATTTGATGAAGATGACACTAGTACAAAAAAACCACTATCGCGTCGCTTTAATTAAGTCGGTTGTAAACAGAAACGACGCAAAAAGTAGTTCCACGTCAGTTTTCTGTTGAAACCGACGCATTTAAGACTACCTTTTGCGTCAGTTATTATAAAACTGACGTATTTGGTCAAATACATCGGTTTGAAGTATAATTGATGCAAAAAAGTCATCTTAGATGCGTTGTTTACAAAAGGCCACTGACGCAAAAATTTTACTTGCGTCGTTTCGAGTTAGAGCTGACGTAATTAAAGCGACGCGATAGGGGCTTTGTATAAATTTTCTTTAAATACATTATTTGTGATGGACAATAATTTCATAAATATAAATAAGGAATAAATTTTCATTTAATATATACATTATTTTTGATACATAATAATTTCATAAATAATAAGAAAGGATATTTTTTTAATACTTTCATAAATTAAAATTTATTTAACTTTTATTCCATTTACGGTTTAATTCGTAAATCTCAAAATTATTATAAAACAAATTTATCTTTTAATCGTTTCAAAGTCCTAAAATTCTATTTGTCTCAAAAACTCTTCTTTTATTTTATTTATGTTTCGATCTATTTATTCATTTAATTCTTATTCGATTTTTATTTCGACGATTTGAATTCTAAATACTTTCTATTTAAGCTCAAATTTCTATTTCAACTCGAAACTCCTCAAAACATTTATTATTTTCCTCGAGAAATCAATTTAATTCATTTGCTTCGTACATTCGTTAATTTTCTCTAGAAGCTTTATTTTAATCATAAATGTTTATGCTATTATCGAGATTCACCCTATTTTTTCCTTTCGGACTAATTTCCTACTTTATTTTAACTCCAATATTTATTTTGGCCTCGATAATTTATTTTTTTCACATTATTGTATTTGGCCGATTTGTAATTTTTTCGAACTCGATCTTATTTTGCTTTTACTCGAACCCGTCTTATAGTCAATTGAACTAGGACCCATTACGATTCTAACCTAAAGGATACCCATTTCTGTTTGTGAATCTGCTGCCCCCAACTCCTTCATCGTTCCCCTTCATCTTCTTCAGTCCCTTCTCCGTCCTTCTCTTGCAAGCCTTCTTATCCGACCACCATCTTCATCCGCCTGTCCTTGTTGCAGTGATCCCCTGCTTTCCTTCGTCCGTCTGTCCTTGCAGCGAGGGTAATTTACTTCTCCTTCATTTCTTCTTTTTTCTTCGGTCATTTCTGTTGCTGCCGCTATTCGTCTTTTCCTATTCACATCTTCCTTCCTTCTTCTACCCTTTTGTTCTGTTTTGCCCTCTTTTGTGCGCTGTATGATGTTTCATCTATTGTTTTCTCTTCACAGTTGCTGTCATTGTCGTCTCCTGCTCCTATTGATTCGTGGTTTTGTTGTGGTGCTCTATGCTTGTTCCTGCTGTTTTCTATTTCGTCATTTCCATTGTTCACTACAACCTGCCTGTACTGCTGATTTCATTGATTTGATGTCGCTGTTGTTGCGTTTTTGTCCTGTTGCTGCTTCTAATGTCATTTCATTCTCCTACTGCTGCTGATGTTTCGTAGTGGGCACTTGTTATTGTCGCTACTGCTGGTGTGCTTCTCATCCCTATAGTTTCGTATTGTTCTACTGTACTGCTATCATTGCTATCGATTTCATGCCTTGTTTATTCCTGTTGAGTTGCTACTGCTTTTGTTCCTTCGTTTTGTTCTTCTTTTCTCCTTCTTCATTCTGCCTTGCTGCTGCTACCTTGTTGGTTTGGTTCATAGTTGATGTCGTGGTTGCTGTTGCTTTGCCATCCTACTGCTGTTGTTAGTGTCTTATTGCCCCTCTTCTCGTTCTTCTTCATCTTGTATTTGTGTCGGAATGAAGTTTTGTTGCCGTTGTTTGTTGTTCCTGATGCTGTTTTTCATTATTTCTTCTGATGTCGTTCACTCCTTTCGTATCCCGATTTCGTTCGTATTTAGCTCTTATTTTCGTTCCTGATTGATTCCGCTACTGATATTCTCGTCTCGTGGCTGCTGTTTATTGTGCCCCTATTCTTCGATCATCTTTTAATCTTTTTCTTTGAATTGTGTTTTCGTGTTTCCTTGTTTTATTCATTTTTCATGAACTTTTTAGTTATTTTTTGTTTTTGTTTCGATCTATTTATTCATTTAATTCTTATCGAAATTCTGTTTCGAGGATTTGATTTCTAAATTCTTTCTATTTAAGCTCCAATTGATATTTTCAACTCGTAGTAAACTTGATTAAGCTTCGTGAAAACATTTTCTAATTTTTTTTCGAGAAATCAATTTACTTCATTCTCGTCGAAGATTCATTAATTTTCTTGATAAGCACTATTTTAATCTCGAAATACTTTTAATATATTTGCTCGATCTAATTATGTATTCTTCCAAACTTTCTTATCATCTTGAATACTTATTTTGGCCTCACGAAATACTTTTCCACTTTATTTTGACGATCCAAGTACTTTTAGGCCAACAGAATTTTAGTTCGCTTACTTTTCTGAGCCGACTTTCGACTCAATATCATTTGTGACCCACCTAGCACTTCTTTCTCTAATCTCTACCTGCTTGTTTAACCGAAGCCCAACCTCACTTTTGTCCTTTGTTCGTTCTCAGCCGTCACCTTCACGCCAGAGTCATCACATAGTTGTTCAAACCTTAATTTTTGAAGCAATCGTAATCGAAAGAAGGCGGAGAAAACTACGATTTTATGTGAGGCTTGAAATCTAGGGGTTTTTCGGCGTTTTGTAGTGTGTATGTTCATTGTTTTCTCAGTGTTTAGCTTTGTTTTCCAGCGTAACTGGCGGTTGGAGGTTGCCAGGAGGGGTGAGATGGCTCGGCTCCTTGTTTTGGCTGCAGATTTGGTATTTTCTCCTATCTTTACTCTCTCTTTCATTCTTTACCAATTAGGGATTCATTAATTAAGGGATTAGGGATTCTCTGCTCATCTCTCTTTTTGTGCATGATTTTGCTCTGCTAATGTTTGTTGTGCATTCATTTCGTCGCTGCTGCTATTATTCGTAAGGATGCTTTTCTTTTCTTCTTCTTCTCCTTCTTTTCTGTTCGTTTTACTGCTGCTCGTTGTTGTTGTTATCGATGTTGTTGTCCATTGTCGCTGCTGCCTACTGTTGTCGTTTGTTGTTGTTGTTAACATTGTTGTGCATGATATTGTTGTTCGTTACTCCTACTGTCATCACGCCTTTTGTTGTTTTCTTGTTCCTTTTATGACGTTAGTCGATCTATCTCGTACTCCTCCGTTTTCTGTCCTTCTGTCATCGTTGCTCTTTGTCTATGCTGCTATTTTTTTACTACTGTTGCTGCTGTCGTTTTGTTTCTTTACGAACTGTTGTCGTCGTATGTTCTCCCTTTTTTTTGATGTTCTGCTCTTGTTGTCATCGTCTTGTTGTGTCTCTATGGCTGTTGTTGTTGTCTCGTTGTTGCTATTGTTATGTCATTCCGTAACTGTTGCTCCGTTTCATTGTGGCCTACACGCGTATCGCTACTTATTGCTACTCGTTTTCGGGGATGTGTATGTGTATGTGTGGATACTGTTCATTGTTGTCGATGTTCTGTGTTGGCCGTTCCTTTGTTGTTGTTGTTGTTGTTGTTGTTGTTCTTCTTCTTCTTCTTCTTCTTCTTCTTCTTCTCCTCCTCCTCCTCCTTAATTTTAATACCGTCCTGCTGCCATTATTGTGCGACCCTTGCTAGTTTAAATATAGACACGACGTCTTATGTGGTCCCTGGAGAGATTATGGAGTCGCTTAGAGCTAGTTTAATTGAGAAGTTAAGAAAAGATATGGATTGTGAAACTGTTGTTAGATTTAATGAGACGCAAAGACAGATGGAAGAAGAACATTTAAGAAAGAATGCAGAATTAGAAAAAAGTCAAAACGAACGTGATGTCGAAAGGAAGAACTTGAGTGAAGTAATTTTGCGGAAATTCTTCAAAATGTACCTCCAACAATTGCAAAACAAAACTTATGTTAAAGGTATTTGTTTTTTTATCTTTACATTTTTTTAATGTTAAAAATTCTCGTGGCATTTCAACTGTTGTCATTAAATATTCTTTTTTCTTGTCACAGGTCACTTTTTTGGTTACATATGAATTCAACGGTAGCAGCCAATTTGGATCCACCGAAGCTAGGGCTTATTCTTGCACGATGTTTATTTGTTTTTGTATTCAAACAGTGTTTTTATTTTTGTTAGATCTTTTTTATTTTTGGTTATATTTGATGTTTTTAGAGGTTTGGTATACAAGGGATGACAAAAAACAGTGAAATTATGTCTACAATAAGGTTTTTATACAACAAAAGTATTATTGTTTCCTACAGAAATCTGTAGCTCGATATATTTAATAATAATTTTTTTTCCTCAATGTCTCCTACGGATATATATTGCCCTACGGAATTTCACCCTTCCTACGATGTTCCGTAGCAACTTACTTTTTGTCATTCGAAACTCGTCACTAACCGTTCCGACGGAACATTCAGTAGGAAATTTATTTCCTACGAAAAATGTCGTAGGAAGTTATTGATAAGTGTGGTTCGTAGTGCCTATTTTGTAGTGTTTTGGTCCCATTTTCCTTGTAGAATCGCTCCTTGGGAGCGGTTTAGGGGCTTCTTATGCTTCCTTTAGTTCGTTTCAGGTTCCCGAGAGCGATTTGGAAGAGTTGGAGCGATTCCGACTCTATACATACACATTTTGGAGCCAACAGAGTAAAGGAACGATGATTCGATGCCTTGGAATCGACCCCGAGACCTTGGGACCCAATCCCGAGCCTCCGAGACCCGATCCCGAGCCTCCGAGACCCGATCCCGAGCCTCCGAGACCCGATCCCGAGTCCCGAGAATCGATGGGAAGCCCATGTGAAGCAAGGAGGGACCAAAAAGTTCATATTGGAGGCCTACAAGGCTCATCCCGAACGGGTATGGCCTCATCCCGTCCGGGATGAAGGAGGAAACGATGATGAGCCTACTGACTGCCCATCCCAACCGAAAGCAGGTCTTCCCGGCCGGGACCGACCCCATCCCGACCGGGACCACCTCGTCTCGGCCGGGACGGGCCTGCTACAGCTCCGCCTTGCTTTCTTTCTTCTCCTTTCCACTTGTAACCCTATATATACCCCCCTCTTGTATTAAGACACCATCTTATGTTATATTCTTCACCTCTCCTTAAACCCTAGACTACTTTAGGTTAGATTAGATTAGAGTAGATTAGTCGGTAATTAGTGGTTAATCTTAGATTAGTGCTTGTATTATTGGATCTCTTGAAGAATCCATTCAAGCTTGACAACCTTGGTGGAATTATTTGGGTTTTCTTCTATACAAGTGTTCTCCTTTTCATCCCTTGTAGTTGGTATAATCTTTCCTTCCTCTTTTCCTTTAATCTTTCATGTTTAATCATCCAAGTTTGAATCTTTAGTTTTTTTTTAGTGTTTTCACTAGTTTGTTTGTGTATGTTTTGATGTTTATGTAGATTCATCTTGTTTTTGTTAGTATTTCCTTTAGAAATTTTTGAGTAGTGTTCTTGCTAGGGTTAGTAGGGTGATTAGGGTGTTAATTGGGTGATTAAGGGATTGTTGGAGATGTTGGTGGAAGATTTGGGTTTCCTCTTGGTTTGGTGCACATCACATGTTCGTCGAAATGCTTGATTGACTAAGTAGTTGTGAATGCTTGTTTTTCTTGCCTTTCTCTTGTGGGTGATAGTTTGTTTGTGGGTTCGGTTCCCTCACTAAGTTGCGAGAGCCCGGTGAGGACGACCCCTAGGTCGGTCTACGTAGCGAGAGCCCGGATGCGACCTAGGCCCCCATAGCGCGCTAGATCCCCGTTTGTCATGTGTGTCGCCGAGATGGGTTCTAGGTGGAACCTCTAGGTGGGTCTAAGTTGCGAGAGCCCGGACCAACCTAGATCACCCTACTACCTCCTACGCTCTAGTTCTC
The DNA here is from genome assembly GCA_958450325.1 of Agrostemma githago. NCBI lineage: Eukaryota > Viridiplantae > Streptophyta > Magnoliopsida > Caryophyllales > Caryophyllaceae > Agrostemma > Agrostemma githago. Next base: position 37,273,483 of record OY288261.1, read on the forward strand.
CCTTGACCATTCCGTTACCCCTTTGACCCCGACCTAATCCTAGCCCGTTCTCCTTTGTTTGCTTTCTCCTTAGCCTTAGCCTAGTCTAGCTTTCTCCCCTTTTAATCATTCTTGCTTAGCTTAGCTCGTTGACTTAGTCTCGTATTTAGGCGACCTTAGTCTAGGCTATACATTACCGTCCCCGTGGATTCGACCCGACTTGCCCTATCTACCGTAGGAATAGCCGGTTTTATTATTGACGGTTGGGATTCCACGACAAATCCCTCCCATCAATTTGGCACCGTTGCCGGGGACGGTGCTAGTTTGGACTTTGTTTTCCTATTTGCTTGACTTAGTCTTTGTGTTTGTGTTTTCCTTTTTCTTTTTGTTACTTTGCTTCTTGTGTGTGTGGTTTATTTCTCTCTTGTCTAGTGTGCCCAAAAAGCACTAGACTTCTCACGTTTGTTCTTAGTCTACAGTTTGTGCTTAGAGGTGGCGACTATCTTCTTCTTGCAACTTAGAGCCGCTTTAACGGACGGTTGCTAGAATGAGTGGTTTCCAACCGGGTATGAGCTACGATTTTCGAGCGAGCATGGGGTTTGATCTAAACTCCACACACTCGCGAGCCGATATGAGCTACCCCTCTTCTTCTATGAACCAAAGCTACGACATGATGACTCCTAATACTATCAAGCTTCTTGGGGGGATCAAGACTCTAGTGGGTATGAACTTCAAGGTTATGAAAACGGCTACCAACAAGTGGACGATTATCACTCCTACGATCATGGTGGCTATTACTCAAGTTATGATTGTGAACCCACCATGTTCAATCAAGATTCACCTTATGGAAGCCAATACCCCCAAAACCCACAATATTACCCTCCACCCCAACCACAATATGAACCCCATGACCCACAATACTACCAATCACCCCAACCTTGCTACCAACAATATGATGCCCCACCCCTTGGGCATCATCAAGAATATCAAGGAGCTTTACAAGACCCCAATGATCACCAATTGCCCGACATGGAGGAGTTTCAATCGCTTCTTCAATTGCAAAAGAGCAACCAAGAAATGGCCACTCAAATTCAAAAACAACAAAATGAATTATGGGTCCAACTTCGAAGGGCAAACGAGGCGAGGAATGCTCATTTAAATGCATTATCGGTTCAAACCGTAATGTCTTTATCCCGAGCATCACATTTAGATGAAGGGTGCCCACTTGAGAAAGAGGAGCAACCTAACCATGAAGCCGCCAATGTAGTTCCCTTTGAAGGAGAAGTTTGCTTTGAAGAACCTCAATCGTCTACCCAAAAAGAGATGAATGAGGATATGACCCTTGGTGAAGGCAACATTGGTGAGGAATTGGAGGAGGATAGTGAGTAGGATGGATTGGTAGAGTTTGTGAGGATGTTGGGTGAAATTGTTAGCCTCGAGTTGCCCTTGTCCGAGAATGTGGATAAGCATCAAGAGCCCCTAGCTAGTGAACCAAGCAATGACTTGGAGGAGATTGAAACCGCCGGTAGAAGTTTCGATCCTCTCCTCCAAGATGATGTGGGGCCGAGTGATGAAGATGGGGAACCACAACTTGAGGCAAGTGTGGGGGTGTGCAACGAGGAAGTGAGGCCAAAACCGCTTTTTGTGCCTTGTTTCTTGGAGATGAATCTTGCTTGTGATTGGAGGCAATGCTTAGGGAGAAAGAGGTCGGTGAAGCTCGTAGGATGGATAGACCCCGGAGACAACTTTGAAGATGATTTTGGGTCTTGGGATTCCTACTTCTTGCCTCCTCCTTGGAGGCCGTGGAGGTCGGTTAAGCTCGAGCGCTTCTTGGGCCTTCACTATGATGTCGGTAGCGCGTTCGACTTGCTCCTCCATGCCCTTGAGGGCTACGGTTGAAGAAGAGTCCACCATCCTAGGTTTGACGGAGTTCCTAAAGAACCGTCATGTTGTATATTCCCCTCCTCTCCTCTTTAGAATACTTGTGTTTGTATTTGTGTAGTTTTGTTTCTAGAACTCTTTTGTTTTTGTGGGATTCTTGTAATTGTTTTGGTATTTTGATGAGCGATGTGAGGGAGTGAATTTGATGTGTATTTTGAGTTTATTGTGATAGGTGAAGTGAAGATGACTCCTTGAGAGGATTGGTTATCGATAGAGCTTGGATCGTGAGTAAGGGAGTCGGTTTTTGGGGTCATGGGAGTCATGAAGACCCATCCCGACCGGGAAGGGTGTGTCGTCCCGACCGGGATGGGGCCGTCCCGATCGGGATGAGGGTGCCAAAAATCGAGTCCACTGGAGTGTCATCCCGATCGGGAAGGAGGCTTCCCGACCGGGAAGGGTTTATCAACCCGACCGGGACCATCCATCCCGACCGGGATGGTCCCCTACTCCTTTTTGGTGCTTCTTCTTCGACATTCGAGCCCACCCAACCATTATATACCCCCTCCCGACCTCCCTAACTTTCCTTGCTCATATCATATGACCCATGTACCCCATTTACATACCCTTACTTCATCTTCTATCCACTTGGCACCGACCTTCACATCAATTTCCACCCCTCACACCATTACTACCTCTACCATGTGTTTTATCAAGTTCGAAGCAGGATAGCAATGATGAAGACAAGCAAAGTGCCTTTATTGATCATTGGAGACGATGGAGCGAGTGAGTTGCTATCCTATTGGTACAGCAACTATCCTTTCTTTTCCGTCTTTTATTGCTTGTTTTCCTTTGTTTACTCCCCTTCCCCTTATATTTATGTCATGGTGGCATTCGAGGCCTTGGTATATGGTTGCTCCCGACTCTCGATGATGTGACTACATCGAGAGTCATTTCAAAATCCAAATTTTACAAGTTTTTCACTCTTTCTTTTTGTGGATTTAGTCGGATTTAGGCGGAATCCGGGCTAGGTGACTTGATTACACCTAGCCCTCCCCTCCCATTTCCTTTTATTTCCTTCTTTTTATTTCTTCCCCCTTCCATATCTTTTTCTCGTCTCGGCCCATGGTAAATTGACTACACCCCGGCCGGACACCTTCTACCCTTTTCTTCACTTTATTCTTTGATTTTTAGCTTTGTTTTCGTAGTTTCTTTTCCTTTTCTTTTGTCTCTCCGCACACTACGATTGAGCATATGAGGACATTGCTCGGTTTAAGTGTGGGGGAGCGATATTCTAGCATAGTTAGTTTTATTTTCTTAGTTTTTTCGAAAAAATCTTGAAAAAAATCCTAAAAATTTGAATTTTTTTCACAAAAATCAAAAAGATTTTTCTTTTGTGTGTTTTCCTTTTGTGTCTTTGTGTCGTGTATTTGTTTTGTATTGTGTGTTTTTTGCCTCCCTCTTCCTTATAGGTTGCTTAATCACCGTGTTTGGAAAGCTTTCAAGACCTCCGGTAACATCTCTTCACCCCTTTTTCCTCTTTGTTCCTTGTGGAGTTTGGAGGAGATGTGTGTTGTGGTGTGCTCGGGTGGAGCTTTCTAAAGTTTGTGGTTGTTTTGGTGACTTGTTTGGATGATCGGGGTGGTGTTTGTGTTATGTATGTGTTCGTTTTGTATTGTTTTTGTTTTGTTGCTTTTGCCTCTTTTTCTTTCTTTCGTTTTCGTTGTGTCTTCGTTTTGTGTGTGTAGTTGTGTCTTGTGTGTAAATGGTTTTCGAAAACCCGGTTTAGAGGCTAGTGTGCAAGTGTCTATTTTCCCTTCCTAGTTGTATAAATCGAGTTTTGGACTTTAATCTAGTAGAATGACCCTAAATCAATGAGTTCGTTGGTCCTTTACCTTGAGTCCACCTAGCTTACTAGGGATTTACTACGGGATTTGCACCTTTGATCATTATGACCACCCATGGTGTGAAAAGGTCTTGGTTACCGAGTCTCGTCCCTTAGGTGACCGTGTTTAGGATTGTTTTGATTAGTCCAAGTTCTCCCCTTTTTGTGGGTTTGTAGGGAAATCGCGACCCCCGACTCTCCCATTCACCTACCTCCTACACATATCCACTCAATAAAATTGCAATTTGTTGATTTCTATCTTTCTTGTTACACATTGAAATGCCAAAAAGGGCAAAGAAAAGAAAAGAAAGAAAAAAAAATGAAAGAAAGAAAAGAATGAAGAAAAAGAAAAGGCACAAAAGTCAAAAAGAAAATAGAAAAGAAGAAAAAGAAATGCATTGGCAACAAACAAATCAAAACGTCGAAAAGAAAGAAAATGCCAAAAGAAAACCCGTCTCACAAAAAACAAAATCCCCACAAAAATAAGCCTTTTTCCAACTTTTACCGTGAAGAGCCTACCAAAGGACCGAGTCCCTAGGAAGGATGATAGCGGCATTAGTCGGTCTTCCCTCATTTTGCATATTTCCACCTTTTTACTTGGACTAGTTAGGCGATTTTGGACTTGAGACGACCCTCTTGGCTCACGCTAAAGGGGGCGGGGTCTCACTTACCTACAGTGTCGACTAACACCGTGATTCTTCACTTTCCACTCCGCCGATCGTCCCGCAGTACGTTTTTAGAAAGTTAGGAGGACCTAGGTAAGTTACCAACGTTTTTGTTGCTTTATCGTCATACTATTAGGGTTTAGTCCACCTTGGTTTGTATTGCTAGCTTGGGAACGATGTCACTTGCCTCGAGTCCTAAACCGGTGCTTCTTTCACCGCTTGTTTGAGGGAAGCGGTATTTGTTTTCTTTTGGGTGCAACCGATTATGTGTTTGTTTGTGTGTTTCGTGTCCGGTTGCATCCACAGTTTTTTCGCAAGACCCGACTTGCCTTGCGGGGTGCACTTCTCCTCTAAGTGTACTCGCGTGAGTTGAAGGGGCGTAGGGTGCGCTAATACCCACTCGGATAGTTTAATAGATAGTATGTGCTTACTCGAGGGCGAGTAAGGGTTAAGTGTGGGGGAGTTGATAAGTGCCATTTGTAGTGCCTATTTTGTAGTGTTTTGGTCCCATTTTCCTTGTGAAATCGCTCCTTGGGAGCGGTTTATGGGCTACTTATGCTTCCTTTAGCTCGTTTCAGGTTTCCGAGACCGTTCATGAAGAGTTGGAGCGATTCCGACTCGATACATACACTTTTTGGAGCCAACGAAGCTAAGGAACGATCACTCGATGCCTTGGAGTCGACCCCGAGACCTTGGGACCCAATCCCGAGCCTCCGAGACCCGATCCCGAGTCCCAAGAATCGATGGGAAGCCCATGAGAAGCAAGGAGGGACCAAAAAGTTCATATTGGAGGCCTACAAGGCTCATCGCGAACGGGTATGGCCTCATCCCGTCCGGGATGAAGGAGGAAACGAAGATGAAGCTACTGAGGGTCCGTCCCGACCGGGACCATGGCTTCCCGACCTGGACCGACCTCGTCCCGACCGGGACCACCCCGTCTCGGCCGGGACGGGCCTGCTGCAGCTCCGCCTTGTTTTCTTTCTTCTCCCTTCCACTTGTAACCCTATATATACCCTTCCTCTTGTAATCTTATGTTATATTCTTCACTTCTCCTAAAACCCTAGACTACTTTAGGTTAGATTAGATTAGATTAGTGTAGATTAGTCAGTAATTAGTAGTTAATCGTAGATTAGCTCTTGTATTAGGGAATTCTTGAAGATCTTCACCAAGCTTGACAACCTTGGATGATTATTTTGGGTTTTCTCTTTTATACAAGTTCTTATTCTTCCTTCCATCCTCTAGTTTGGTATAATCCTTTTCCCTTTCTCTTAATCTTATTTTTGTTATTCAAGTTTGAATCTTTAGTTGATTTTATTGTTCTTAGTTCATTGTTATTACTAGTTTGTTTATGTATGTTTGGTTTCTTATGTTAGATCTTCTTGTTCTTGTTAGTTTTAGTTGGATTATGTTAGAGTAGTGTTCTTTCTAGGGTTATTAGGGTGATTAGGGTGTTAATTGGATGATTAAGGGATTGTTAGAGATGTTGGTGGAAGATTTGGGTTTCCTCTTGGTTTGGTGCACATCACATGTTTGTCGAAATGCTTGATTGACTAAGTAGTTGTGAATGCTTGTTTTTCTTGCCTTTCTCTTGTGGGTGATAGTTTGTTTGTGGGCTCGGTTTCCTCACTAAGTTGCGAGAGCCCGTTGAGGACGACCCCTAGGTCGGTCTACGTAGCGAGAGCCCGGATGCGACCTAGGCCCCCATAGCGCGCTAGAACCCCGTTTGTCATGTGAGTCGCCGAGATGGGTTCTAGGTGGAACCTCTAGGTGGGTCTAAGTTACGAGAGCCCGGACCAACCTAGATCACCCTACTACCTCCTACGCTCTAGTTCTCCCTTGACCATTCCGTTACCCCTTTGACCCCGACCTAATCCTAGCCCGTTCTCCTTTGTTTGCTTTCTCCTTAGCCTTAGCCTAGTCTAGCTTTCTCCCCTTTTAATCATTCTTGTTTAGCTTAGCTCGTTGACTTAGTCTCGTATTTAGGCGACCTTAGTCTAGGCTATACATTACCGTCCCCGTGGATTCGACCCGACTTGCCCTATCTACCGTAGGAATAGCCGGTTTTATTATTGACGGTTGGGATTCCACGACAAATCCCTCCCATCAGTTATTTATTTCCTACGAAGTATACCGACGGAATGGTCCCTATGAATGTTCCGTAGGAATCCACTTATTCCGACGGAAATGGGCATGTTTCCTACGAATCAGGTCCGTAGGAATGAACGTTCATTCTTGTAGTGTGTGAGTCGAGTCATATATTTGAATCTCTAGGTGTTAATTGAAGAGCCATGAAATGGCAAGGCGGAAAAACGCGGCAAAGAAGACCGTCGGGCGAAACTTCGCCCGGTGAGACTCGACCGGGCGAAACTTCGCCCCACGGAAAAGTTGCCAGAATTGCCGGAACTGAAGAATATACCACCGGGCGAAATTTCGCCCGGTGGAAAAAAGTTGGCAAAATCGATTTTCACGACGAAAAGTCGTCGGGTGAAATTTCACCCGATGGTGCCCGACCGGGTGAAATTTCACCCGGCGGTGTGACTTGGCCGATCACCTACACTTTTTACTCACTCAGTACATTTTCATCTCCCTCCAACAATTTACCTCAACATAACTTTCCCTCCAATAATTTTTATACCTAATTTTTACCACCAACTTTAAACATTCACTTTCCCTCCTCAAACACCCTTATATATACCACCTTTTTCACCTCACTCATCATTTCACCCTTTCACCCACCATAACATCATTAAACCACCTTCCATACTACATTCAACCTCCATTCATAACTCTATTCCATACTTTGGTGAATATTTATTTTGGGTTTTTGAAGAAAGGAGAAGCAAAAGTTTTGGGATTTTTCTTGCAAATTATTATCATGGAGACAAGAGCTCAACGAGCCGCGTGTAAACAAGGTATGACCTCGACTTCTAATCCTTCTAAATGTTCATCTTCGAGTAAGTCCGCTAGGCCTAAACTTTTACCTTACCCTAATTCACCTCTTGCTCGTACCTTCTCTGAAAAGAACTTTCAGAGTACGAGATGGCCTTGTCCATTCACAATGAAAACTCTAGGAATTAAGAACGATATTAGAGAGTTATCGTCTAGAATTGGTATTCGTAAACTCCTTGATTTTGTCCCTTGCACGAATAAAGACTTGACTTGTGAGTTTTTAGGTACCTTTACAATCGATAACCCGACCACACCTAAAGAGTTCAAATTTAATTTGTTTTGTAGAAATCATTGTTTGAATATTTCCGACTTTAGCTTAGCTCTAGGTTTACCCTCATCGGGTACCGGACTAAGTAGACCCCTAAGTGATTCGCAAAGTAGTGCGACTAGGAGAGACTTGTGGAGGCGCATAGCGCCGGGTCAACGTGATTTCGAACCCAATTCTAATTTTACCGCTGAAATCCGAAATCCAGCCATTCGTTATTTCGCTGAAATCCTTTCACACTGTCTTTTGCCATCTATCGATAACATCATTATCCTCAATGTGTGTGTCCTACAATTGATATGTGACTCTTTACTCGGTAACCTTTATCCTCTTGACCTACCTATTGTCGTGGCGTTACACTTTCATCAAATTATTATTGACCAACGCCCCTCTGTCGACTGTGGTGGTCTTGTGACCATAATAGCGAAAAATTTGGGTTTTGCGACCGACCATCTTAAACCACATGACCCCCGTGTCTGGCTTGACGGGGCCTATTTCCCTACTTGGATCTTTCATGTACCTGACCACCGCCTCGTCTCTCTTAGCCATGACCGAGCCTTAATTGTCCCCAGCAAGTACCGAACCAATATTTATAACCCTTGTAATTGGGACCTACCTCTAGGTCCCTGTGAATTCCGACTGAACAACTCGGGGGATGTAGGAGTTTGGGAGTATGCCGGTGAGGGAACTCCCACGGCCTCCTTTGCATCTAATGACTATTCGGACTAGACCCCCCATACAAGAGTCGGTAGATTATGTGGTTCGTATGTGTTGTGGGTATATATGTGTGGAGTCGGTGAGTCTTAATCATCTACAATTGTATGTGAATTAATGTTGTTCCTTATTCCCTGTCCCATAATTATAATCATTGTGATCGTTTTATCTTGAACAAAATTGCAAGCTGTCCCACCGTCCCATGTAATGATTTTTTGTGGCCGTCGCGGCCTTGGCAATGTTCCCGGTCTCTTGGCGATGTGATTACGCCATTGACCCTTTTGAAAAATCCAAATTTTAAAATCAAATCTTTCTCAATTTTTCTTAATCCGGTTTGTTTTGTTTTCGTATAGTGTGTCTAGGATTAAAACTTTTCGAAAACCCGATTACAAACTTATTACAAGAGTTTACATTCCATTGTAGATAACCCATTGTAGATTTTGGACCTTAGTCTAGTAGAATGACTCTTAGGCAATGAATTTGTTGATCCTTTAGCTTTGAGTCCACCTTTTCTACTAGAGGTTTACTTCGGGGTCTGCATTTGACCACCTTGACCACCCATGGAGGAGTTAGGCCTTGGTTCCCGCATCCCGTTTTCTAGGTGACCTTGCTCGAATGACCATTGCACCTTTAGTCCAAATTTCTTCCACCTTTTGTGGGTTATCCGGAATGGCGCGCGTTCTCGATTACCTATTTTTCCTCCACCTATACACCATCAAAATAAGTTTACACCAAAATAACCTCCAAGCTTGGTTACAAACCACATCAAGAAGCCAAAAAAGGCAAACCAAAGCAAGAGAAAAAGGGCACAAAAATATGAAAAACAAAGAAAAACAAAGGAGAAGAAAAGGAGCTTCAAATGAAAATCAAAATGTCAAAAACGTCTCCTTCGAAGAAGAAAAAAAACCCTTTGATCGATTCATCGCCGTGAAGTGCCAACTAGTGGACCGAGTCCCGAGGTCGGAAGATAGCGGTGATGAGTCGATCAATCCCAATAATTGTAAACACTCCACCTTCTTTTTATTTGGGCTAATTTAGGAAATTCGAGTTTTGGAACGACCCTCTTGGCTTAGCCAAAGAGAGCGGGACTGCACCTACCTACAGTGTCGAACGAATCCATGGTTCACTTTTTTCACTCCATTATACGCCCCATAGTACCCCTTTAGAAGATTAGGAGGACCTAGCTAAGTTATCAACATCTATATTGCTTAATCGTCATAGTATTAGGCTTTGGTCCTTGTTTATGTGGGTGATTTATCTTGGAAGTCTATTGTTGTTTTAGGTAAGTAATCGGTGTCTTTCTTCGCCGTCTCGATGAGGGATTCGGTGTTTTTTTTTCTTTGGATGCGTCTATTCTTTCGTGTTATGTGTTTTTGTGTGTTTAGTCGCATCCACCATTTTGAGCAAGCCCCAACTTGCCTTGCATGGGAGTACTTTACCTCATAAGTATTTCGATGTGAGTTGAAGGGATGGAGCGGGCCCGTTAATTGCCCCGTATCGGCTTAGCATTGTCTAGCTAGTAGTAGTAGTTTGTAATTTCTTTTTGGGTCTTTGCTCGAGGACGAGCAACGGTTTAGTGTGGAGGAATTGTTGTGTGCTAAATTTAGACCGTTTTTCCTCCCATTTAGACCCGTTTTTCCCTCGTTTTGCGAGTCTTGAGTGCGATTATCGCCATATTTTGCGTACTTCTCGCATTAGCGTCCCTCTTGTGCGTTTTACGTGTTTTTGGTAGTTTTTTTTATCAATTTTGATAGGTTTTGCTACAAAAATCACGATTGAGCTTCCACGTGCACAAGAGAAAGGAACACCGTCCAAAGAGCAAAGCACACAACTTAAAGTTTAAACCAATCCGATCATACAACGAAGAATGAGACAAGATTCGAGGCCAGGAAAAAAATGACCGGGCGAAATTTCACCCGGTGAGACACCACCGGGCGAAATTTCACCCGACGAAAAAATGCCTCCCGAAGATTTTCCGAGAACTCCCCACCGGGCGAAATTTCGCCCACCGAGTGAAATTTCGCCCGATGGGAAGAAGAGCCAAAAACGCCAAAAATGGAAGAAAATCTCACCGGGCGAAATTTTCACCCGATGGGAATTATCGTCAAGTTCGCAGGGCAAAGTTTCACCCTATGAAAATGCTAAGGGAGATTGTCTCACTAATGGAGCATAAAGTTGGATTTGGGCTTTAGATTAAATACCCATTAAGAGATTACTATATATATGTTACCCTAGTTTATTGCCCAAGTCACCACTCCATTGTGCTAAGGAGGGAAGCCATTACACCACTCCACCATCCTATTACACCATCCATTAGTAGTAGTACGTAGTAGTAATCTAGAAAAATCGTCCAAAATTCTAGTAGTTTACATAGTAATTAATAGTAGATCTACATAATTTCCATCAACAATTATCTAGATTTGAAGTTTGTAAGAAGATTATTCAAGTTTTATTTGAAGATTTGTTGGGTAAGCCGAGATCTCCAACCGTCAAATCAAGGGAATTTTAGAGAAAGTTGTAAATACACACCGATAGACGGTAATCAGTTATCTTCCCTTTAGCAGTCTAAGGTAAGCGGTAGCATTCCCCGATTGGTCATTAAAATTAAATGACGCCCTTTGGGCATTAAGAACGGCTTACAAAGCGCCGATTGGAACCACTTCTTATCGTCTTGTGTATGGTAAAGCTTGTCATTTACCGGTGGAACTAGAACATAAAGCCAAATGGGCAATCAAAGAGCTAAACTTCGATGAGAGTGTTGTAGGAAATAATCGCCTTCTCCAACTACAAGAATTGGAAGAACTAAGACTTGAAGCCTACGAGAATTCGAAGATCTACAAAGAACGCACTCGCCAATGGCACGATTCTCGAATACTTCGTAAGGACTTCTCCGTTGGTGATAAGGTATTGCTCTTCAACTCTCGCTTTAAGCTCTTCTCCGGTAAGTTGAAATCAAAATGGTCGGGTCCATTCGAAGTGACCAAGGTGCAACCATATGGATCAATAGAGATATCAAGCCCGGAAACCGGGAAATTTATGGTTAATGGGCAACGTTTGAAGATTTATCATCCCGGTCACGTTCGTGAGACCTTTGCTACCTGTGAAGCTTGGTGAGCTCCCATTGGGGAGCGTTGTTTGAACCCCTCTAGAAATTGATGTAGGTTTGGCGGTATCCTCAACTACCACCTTGTATATATGTATCATATTTCTTTGAGTTTATTAGTTTTTTTAGCTTGAGAAGAATGGTTGAATTTGGATTTCACCATGGAGCATAAATTTGGATGAAGATCAAGCCTTTGGAGAAGTTATGGAGCATATTTGAAGACCACAAGCATGTTTGTGTGAGATATTGATTATGTAATGTGAGTCGAGTCAATATTTGAATCTCTAAGTGATCATTGAAGAGCCACGAAATGCGCGGAAAAACACAGTAAAGAAGACCGCCGGGCGAAACTTCGCCCGGTGAGACTCGACCGGGCGAAACTTCGCCCTAAGGAAAGTTGCCGGAATTGAAGACGATACCACCTGGTGAAAATCTCACCGGGCGAAATTTCGCCCGGTGGAAAAATGTTGGCAAAATCCATTTCACGACGAAAAACCGTCGAGTGAAATTTCACCCGATGGTTCCCGACAGGGTGAAATTTCACCCGGCGGCGTGACTTGGCCGGATCACCTACACTTTTATTTACTTACTACATTTTCATTTCTCTCCTTCATATCTACCCAACATAACTTTCCCTCCAAAAATTTTTACACCAAAATTTCACCAATCACTTTAAAACTTTTTATTTCCCTCTCAACCACTCTTATTTATATCACCTTTTTCACCTCACTCTTCATTTCACCCTTTCACCCATCATAATATCATTAAATCACCTTCCATACACCACCTCCATTCATAACTTCATTTCCAACTTGGTGATTTATTTTGGGTTTTTGAAGAAGAGGAGGAAATTTTTGGGATTTTTCTTGGAAGCACATTATTATGGAGACAAGAGCTCAACGAGCTGCGCGTAAACAAGGTATGGGCTCGACTTCTAATTCTTCTAAACGTTCATCTTCTAGTAAGTCTTCTAAGCCAAAACTTTTACCTTGCCCTAATACGCCCCTTGCTCGAACCTTCTCTGAAAAGAACTTTCAGAGTACTAGGTGGCCCTGTCCATTCATAATGGAAATCCTAGGTATTGAAGACGATATGAGAGAGTTATCGTCGAGAACAAGAACTAGTGGACTTCTAAGTTACGTGAATTGCACTTACAAAGACCTTACATGCGAGTTTCTAGGTAGCTTTACAATTGATAACCTGACCACACCTAAAGTTCAAATTTAATTTGTTCGGTAGAACCCATTGCTTGACTATTTCCGAATTTGGCCTAGCTCTAGGTCTACCCACATCGGGTACCGGAATTCGTGAGCCTTTAATGGATGTACAAGCTAGTACGACTAGGAGAGACTTGTGGAGGTGCATAGCGCCTGAACAACGAGATTTCGAACCTAATTCAAATTTTACCGCTGAAATCCGTAACCCTTCTATTCGTTACTTTGCTGAAATGTTTTCCCATTGCTTGATACCGTCTGCCGACAATATCATTAACCTCAATGTGTGTGTCTTACAATTGATTTGTGACTCTTTACTCGGTAACCCTTACCCCCTTGACCTACCTATTGTCGTGGCGTTACACTTTCATCAAATTATTATTGACCAACGCCCTACTGTAGACTGTGGTGTTCTTGTGACTTTAATCGCGAAAAATTTGCGTTATGCGACCGACCACCTTAAACCGTTTGACGGTCGTGTCTGGCTTGACGAGGCCTACCTCCCTACTTGGATCTTTAATGTACCTGACCATCGCCTCGTCTCCATTTGCCATGACCGCGATCTGATAGTCCCCGACATTTACCGAACCAATATTTACAATTGTCACAATTGGGACCTACCTTTAGGCCCCGGTGAATTCCGACTGAACGAAACGGGGGGAATAGGAGTTTGGGAGTACGCCGGTGAGTTGGAACCCACCCAGGGCACTCCGACGGCTTCTTTTGCGTCAAATGACTACTCGAATTAGACCCCCCTACAAGAGTCGATAGATAATATGGGTTTTATGTGTCGTGGGTATATATGTGTGGATTGTGTCGTGAGTATTAATCATCTACAATTGTATGTCCTTGAACTAATCTTGTTCCTTGTACCCTGTTTCATCATTATAACCATTGTGATTGCTTTTTCTTGAACCAAAAATTGCAAGCTTTCCCACCGTCCCATCGATTTTTGTGGCCGTCGCGGCCTTGGTATTGCTCCCGGTCTCTTGGTGACGTGATTATGCCATTGACCTTTTTGAAAAATCCAAATTTTTAATCAATTTTCTCAATTTTTCTTAATCCGGGCTAGGTGACGTGACTACACCTATGCCCAATTTTTCACCCTTTCATTTTATTTTCTTTCATTTTCATTTTCTTAGCCACTTGGATAGGGTCTAGGTGATGTGATTGCACCTAGGCCCGCCACAATTTTACCGCTTTCCTTATTTTATTTTCCTTTTCTCAAAATTTTGAAAAATCCAAAAACATTCAAAAAATTATAAAACCCAAAAACATTTGAAAAATCATAAAAATCCAAAAAGATTTTTCTTATTTTTCTTTTCCGTCTTTTTCATTCTTCCCCTACTTGTCCATTGAGGACAATGTACAGTTTTAGTGTGGGTGAGGGGTCTACTATGTAATCCCCTAGAAATTCTAACGCAATACAGTGGCGGAAACACTGTAGAGTTGAGATTATAACACACTGACAAACTATATCTTATTAAAAGAAATGGTAAGTCAATACAAAGGCCTCTTTTTACAAAATTGCTAAAAAGGAAATTCTCCAAACAGGTTATACAAATCCATAAATTACATGAACAAAGAAAGAGTAGGATCCACGCTACTCGCTAGCTCACACCTAAAACCCAGCAGCAAAAACGTAAACCCCAGATTATATTACTCTAACCCCACACTTGACTTTATTCCATAACTCCAAAACAGCCATTATCGATAATCAAAAATATAATCATTATGAGGATAAAAGGAATAAACACTTATATAAAAAGAGAAACTTCCTATAAATAGAAACTTACTAATTTTAGAAACATACTTAAAATAGAAACATTGTTATAGAAAATTAGTAAATTATTAAAATAAGTGAAATGTATAAAAATAGCATTTCTAACGAAAATAGCATTTTATTATTATCGTCGTTATCGTAACTTTAATATAATTCTAAATTCGTTACTCAAAATATAAATAAAATATAATAAGTCAATATATAGTATTTTATAAATAATTAAGAAATAGAGTTAAAACTATAAATTTTAGAAAAGAGATGTTTTAAGAAAAACGATATCGAGATTAATTGAGTCGAAGAGTTTCATAAATGAAATGAGATTTACAAAGATTTCAAATTATTTTTAACAAATAGCTTTTATTAACAAATAATATGAATTTTAATAAAAATAGTCAATCGGAAACAAATAGGAAATTATTAGTGAAAATAGTCTCGACTAAAATATATTTAAAAACTAAATCGACTATTTTCTCATTTATTGATATAAATCGTAAAACGAAAATTTATTTATTAAACAAGTATACAAATTTTGATTATAATATAAAAATACGATTTTGAGTTAAAATTATAAATTAACGAAATCTGAAGAAAATATGGAATCGTTATTATTTAGTTACTAGTGTCACGATAACCAACAAAATATTACAGCGATCGTAAATAATCAAATTACTAACGATTTATAAAACGATATCAAAAACTTGTAAAATATTTAAGGCACACGATTTAAAGATAATATTTAGCAAATAATAAATAGCTAAAATTAGGAAACCGAAGTTAAAATATTTACTACATACTACTACTCAAACATACGATATAAAATCGAGTAACGTCCTAAAGTTACCTTGAGTCGACTTGTCTTCGACGGGTCTTCACCAAGTCTCGTAAAAAGAGATGAACGGGAGGATTAGAATAAGCAGACGAAGCAAGCTAGAGACGGAGAAGAGGAGCGGCATGATCGACGACAATAGCATGCAACGATAGCAGCACCTGAGACACGCTCACATTAAAACCGGACACTGAGCAGCAGCATGAACACGGACTAAAGAAGAACGACAACAGATGAAGGTGAAGGGAAGAGAAGAAGAAGAACGGAAAAGAAGAAGATGAACAGGACAGCAACGGCAAAAAGATAAGACGAAACAACAACCGTAGCAGCAACACAGAAATACGACAAAATAAATGAGTAAGACAGGAACTCGATTAACACAGGAGCAACAACAATTTACAATAGCAGAGACGGGACGAACTGCAGCAGCGAACAGCAAAAACAGATTCAACGAGTGAAGAAGAGGAAGAGAGAACAGTGTACAAAAAACGTGATACAATAGATAGCGGCAAAACCGACATAATCAGCAGCGGAGAACAGTATGAAAACAGAAGGAGAAGAGGACGAGGAAGAAGGAGAAGGGAAGAGTATGACAACAACAAACAGAAGCAGTAGGGACAAAGTGACAACAGCAGCGAGGATAAGAAGAAGAAGAAGAAGAAGAAGAAGAAGAAGAAGAAGAAGAAGAAGAAGAAGAAGAAGAAGAAGAAGAAGAAGAAGAAGAAAAACGACCGACAATAGCAAAGGCAACCCCGAAACACGAAACCCGATAAAACGAGGCGACAAAAGAACAACATGACAGCAACATAGTTAATGGCACTTCAGAAAACATCATTCAAATCGATAACAATAGCAAAGGCAACCCCGAAACACGAAACCCGATAAAACGAGGCGACAAAAGAACAACATGACAGCAACATAGTTAATGGCACTTCAGAAATCATCATTCAAATCGATAAAAATGCAGCAGAAGAAAACGCAGAGGAAAAGGAGAATAACGGGCAGAAAGTGGCAACAAAGTGCAGCAGAACGAACCGAATCAGAGGATGACAACGAGGACAGAAAAGGGCGACAAGACTGACCTTAAACGGGACAGAGACGCACAAAATCAGGGGAGGAAAGAGGGTAGATGTGTCGAAGAACAACCATGACGACAACAACAGCACGCACACGAACCAACAGTAGCAGCAACGAAACAGAGGAGGCGCGAACAGGGGAAATAGATGAAGATGGTGAACGGATATGGTGAAGGACGAAGGAAAAAAAAAAGATAGAGAACGAAGAGGCAAACGCAGCAGATGGGGATGATTGAAGGTGAAGAATGAAAGGAGGAAGGAATGATGAGGGATTGAAACGGTGGATTGAGAAGAATGAAGAGGTGGACTCAAAAATCAACAGTAATGGGACACGTGAAATAAAAAGAAGGGAAAGGGGATGAACGTAGTGGGAAAACGAGGAGTTAAACGAATAATACGGATTGATTAAATGAATCGGGTAGGAGACGAATTCCGAGATAATACGTTGACTGACCCACGAGATTGACTTAAAAATAAAAAAATAAATAACTTGGGTCGACTAACAAAATTAGTAAAATAAACGTTTCTTGAGTTTTAAATGATTATTCGAGACGAAAATAAAGTTTATAGAAATCAATAATTAGACGATGAAATAGTATTTCCCGATAAATAATGAAATTTCGACAAAGTGAATTAAATTGATTTCTCGAGGAAAGGAAATAAATGCTTTGACGAAACTTAAAATAAATGAGTTTCGAGCCGAAATTTATTAAGTATAAATAAATAAAAAGAATTTAGAATTTAAATCGCCGAAATAGACTTTCAATAAGAAATAGATTAAATATATTAAATGAGTCGAAAAAGAAATAAAAATATGTTTTAAATATAAGAGTTTCCGAGTCGATTAGAATCTTAGGAGTTGGAAACGATTAAACGATAAATTCGTTTTATAATAATTTTAAGAATTACGACTTAAATCGTAAATAAAATAAAAATGCGATTATAACTTTAATTAAATTTATTTTATAAAATCAGGGGTGTTACATACTATTTTTTATTTTCCCAAAAATCTTTCAAAAATCCATAAAAATTTGAAAAATTCGAAAAATCAAAAACATTTTCTTTTCTTTTCCTTTTATTTTCTCGTTTCTCGTTTCTCGTTATGTTTCGTGTCACGTGTACGGTCTTGTTCTCTACTCTTACAGGTAATCACCACCTTAATAGCACGATTTGAAGAGATTGTGAAAGCACCCGCTTGGTAACTTCCTTCTTTCTTTCTTCTTTATTTTTGTAGAGTGATTAGTTAAGTTTAGTAGAGATTAATAAGGGTCACTTAGTTGACTATATATTTTGTAGATTTGGGTGTGTTTTGACAGATTATTGTGTGCATGTCGTAATTGATGGGTTAATATAATAAAATTTGTAATTAGGTGGATTAAAAAGTGAAAATTTATAAGGGTTGTAATTGAAATGTTTATTGGGTTAAAGTGTCAACAATCCTTTGGAAGTGAAGACAAATCAAGCCCAAAGTGAAACTGGAAGCCCAGTCCAAGTGGAAGGAAGAAGTGGAGAATTTCTAAAATCCGCTGCCAGCGGCATTTCCAAATTCCGTTGCCAGCGAATTTCCAAAAATCCGCTGCCAGCGGCAGAAATTTATGCATAGGATTCCTTTTTGGATTCTTTTTCGTATAGGATTCTTTCTCTAATCTTTTGTTCTTCTTCTTTACTCACCTCTTTTATTCTTCTTCTTCTTCATTATGACGCATTTTATGAGGCTTTATGAGCCTCGATGAAGATGCTCCATGGATGACTATATAAAGAGGGGAAGTTCACCATCACATTCATCATCCAACACATCAATCATCACTTGTAATTCTCAAAAACCCATACATTTTCTAGTTTATTTTGCAAGTAGTTCAGTTGTATGGAGGGCTTAGTTCTTATTCTTGGAACAAGTAGTTGAAGCCTTTCGAGTTTGTGAATTGTAAGACTCGTTTCTATTTTACATTAATATTAGAATATCAAGTTTAATTTGCATTATTTCTTGGTTTGTTAATTCATCTTCTAGCTTGATCACCTAGTTTTTGTTATTGATAAACCATTGCTAGAATAGTTAAATGAATCTTTTGTTTGTTTAACTATATCCGAGTAGAAAATATAATTCACCAATTTGTATGTTTTTCATCGTTGTTGAGTTATAAAGATTAAACTTGTATGAAATAAAGTGATACCGCTTGAGTAATCATTCTTCATCTTTGCTAAATTCCATCGTTCTAATCTACATATTGATATGATTTAGACGCTTGATTTAAATTGACAATATCGTAAGGGTTATTTGAGTATGCTTCTCATATCTTATAACTATTAATAAGTGGAATTGCAAGTCGATTAAACTTCATAGCAAAGTATTCTAATATAAAATTGTAAAGTAGAAGACTCAATGATCAATTCGTTAAACTTGATGGTGGATATTGCTTGGTCCAAGTACATTTCTCATATTTGTTAGATCATTTATTCGTATTAGTTTATTTTATTTTGTTAATTTATTTTGTTAGTTTATTAGACTTAGAGTAATCGTTCACACATAAAACCCCCCATATTGGTTACTAATTTATATAGATTTATACACACTTAAAACAACATAATCACCTTCCTTGTGGGTTCGACACCTACTTTCACTAACTACTAATTTGTGTTAGAAGTGGATTAAAATTGTAATTTGGAGACTCACGACAAGTCTAACCAAACTTTGGCGCCGTTGCCGGGGAAAGCAATTATTTGTTTTTGTGTGTGTGTTTCTTGTAAATATTTATTTTGATTAAGGGTCTTCGTCTTTGTCATCTAAAATAAATTTGTGGTGTCCCCAACTAGATAATGAGTTACTACATCACTATTTTGAAAGGCTTACGGAGTATGTACTAGAACGTTCATATTTACATATGAGCAATGAAAGACTCTTGGTAAAGATTTACCATAACTTTAATCTCGCGACTCAAATCGATTTTCAAGTAAAATGCGAGGGTAGATTTCTTGAGTTAAGTCATAGTGAAAAGTGGGATATGGTTGATCTTTTGGTTATCAACGCTCGAGAACTAGAGATAAGCACTTTATGTCTTGAACTTCCCCAATATTTCGAGAATGCTCCAAGCCATGAGCCTATTTCTAGTAATGATGTGCCCGAAAACGAATTTTTTACCTCCCTTAACCATGATGACGGTGCTCTATTTGATGATGAAGGGGGAGGTAAGAAACTCATTTTGTTGAATTTGTCGTATATTGAACCCAAATTTGATTTGCCATCACCCACAGGTGAGGATGATATTTTATGGGATTTGAACGACACATTAGTAAGAAGTGGGGAAAAGGGAAACTTGTTTGAGATGACCCAATTGCTTAAAGACCCATACCCTAAATCCGTATTAATTTTTGACAATTTTTTAGACACGGATAATAACATTCTACATTTTTGTATATTCATATGGGGTGTATGGTATCTTCTTATTATAAGCTTTTATAGAGTTTTCAATAACTCTTTTGCTAGCTTATTTGATCGTCTCTTAAGGGCACTAACTTGCTCCGATCTTAATATAAAATGGATTACTTATAAAAGGGGTAGTGCTGTGTGATCCCATACATGTTTTTTTAATGAATAAGCGTCGTGCGGGACATTAAACCAACGCTTACGAGAGGCAACCCGGTTTTTGCTATTTGATGCATTTGTTTGTTTTGAATAAGGTAGTTTTTAGATGAAGATATACAGGGATCTAAGGAAAGAGGTCAAGGGAATCCATCATTTCCGACCTAATTTATGAATATTGAATCCCTTCTCTTTACGTCGAGCCAGGACGTTAACTAAGGCGCTTGTCGGGAGGCAACCCGTCTTTTCTTTTCTTTTCTTTTTCATTTTTTTTATTTCCAGTTATTTTAGAATAATTTTTAACCTCTCTAATTTATTTCATTTTCTTATTTTGTAGGTACGATTCTCGAATATGAAATCGACGTAATTCGATTTTATAATTCGAGTTAAAAAAAACGAAAATTTCCCATGGTACCCTCGAACTATGTCACATTACACATGGTACCCCTGCTTTTAAGTTTGTTCACATGGTAACCTTGAGTTTTATAGTTTAGTTCCCGATTTGCCCTTATCCAAATTTCTGTCATGACGCCGTTAAATTATGACCAAAATTAACAACTACTTTTCTTCAAAAAGAGAGGCGTTCTCAAGGTTTTTTTTTTCTTCAAAAGAGGTTTAATACATGTGAAAAAATTAATTAATTAAGCGGTAAAACTGATAGATTCTCAAATAATATTAGACATGTCAAAGATGGATGATAAATCACATACTTATTTTTACTTGATATGCTATGTACGCCACATATTAGCTAGCATATATTACACTATTTAAATGTCATCCATTCTTTCAAAAGTCGTACTTAAGATTGTATAATTTTAATTAAACATATTGTCAAATTAAGAGAAATCGATGACTTCAAAAATTATGATTAGTTGAAAATAAACAAATTAGACAACCAAAGTTTTCTTTATTTGTATTTTGTTTTACAAAAAAATCAATTTTTTTTAAATCCAATTTTTTTTTGAGTAATATTATATTTTCAAATTTAATATTTTTATTTACTTTCATATTATCTATAACTTCGAATTTTAATGAATTTTTTAAGACCAAAATTTGACATTTGGCTTAACTTGAAAGAAATTTATTAAAGTTTGAAGAACCACATTAGCCACATGCGTTTATTACATCAGTGGCTAACAATAATTTCGCCATGGAAGTTACTTACAACGTGGCTAAAAAACATTTGCCACAGAACAAATTCAAATTTGTGGCTAAATATATTTTTGCCACGGGTGTGACAACTTTCGTGGCAAGATTGATTATTGGCCATGACTTTAATTAAATTTGTGGCGCAAGTGAATTTTAGCCACGGAAAAAAAATTCCCGTGGCATATTTTTTTTCTTAAGTAGTGAATCAAAAAATTTCCGTGGCTAGGTAAAAATTAGCCACGAATAACAAATTACCGTGGCATAATTCGTGGCGCAAGTGGTAATTTGTTGTAGTGCATTTTTCAGGCCTCTTCCTTGTCTCATTCTTCGTCGTACGATTGGATGACTTTAAAATTTAAGTTGTGTGCTTTGCTCTTTGGACGGTATTTCCTTCTCTTATGCTTGTGGAAGCTCGATCGTGATTTCGGTGCCAAATCCTATCAAAATTGATAGAAAAACTACCAAAAACACGTAAAACGCACAAGAGGGACGCTAATGCGAGAAGTACTCAAAATATGGCGATAATCGCACTCAAGACTCGCAAAACGAGGGGAAAACGGGTCTAAATGGGAGGAAAAACGGTCTAAATTTAGCACACAACAATTCCTCCACAATAAACCATTGCTCGTCCTCGACCAAAGACCCAAAAAGAAATTACAAACTACTACTACTAGCTAGACTATGCTAAGCCGATAAGGGGCAATTAACGGGCCCGCTCCGTCCGTTAAACTCACATCGGAATACCCATGAGGTAGAGTACTCCCATGCAAGGCAAGTTGGGGCTTCCTCAAAATGGTGGATGCGACTAAACACACAAAAACACATAACACAAAAGAATAGACGCATCCAAAGCAAAAATAAAACACCGAATCCCTCATCGAGACGGCGGGGAAGACACCGATTACTTACCTAAAACAATAATAGACTTCCAAGATAAATCACCCACGTAAACAAGGACCAAAGCCTAATACTATGACAATTAAGCAATAAAGATGTTGATAACTTAGCCTAGGTCCTCCTAATCTTCTAAAGGGGAACTACGGGGCGTATAACGGAGTGGAAAAAGTGAACCATGGATTCGTTCGACACTGTATGTAGGTGCAGTCCCGCTCTCTTTGGCTAAGCCAAGAGGGTCGTTCCAAACTAGAATTTCCAAAATTAACCCAAACAAAAAGGTGGAGTGTTTACAATTATTGGGTTAATCGACTAATCACCGCTATCTTCCTACCTCGGGACTCGGTCCTCTAGTCGGTACTTCACGGCGATGAATCGATCAAGGGCAATATTTTTTTTTTCGAAGGAGACATTTTTGATATTACGATTTCCATTTGAAGCTCCTTTTCTCTCCTTTGTTTTTCTTTTTCATGTTTTTGTGCCCTTTTTCTCTTGCTTTGGTTTGCCCCTTTTTTGGCTTTTTTGATATGGTTTGAAACCAAGCTTGGAGGTTATTTTTGTGTAAACTTATTGTGGTGATGTATAGGTGGAGGAAAAACAAGTAATCGAGAACGCGCGCCATTCCCGGATAACCCATAAAAAGGCGGAAAGAATTTGGACTAAAGGTGCAATGGTCATTCGAGCAAGGTCACCTAGAAAACGGATGCGGGAACCAAGGCCCAATTCCTCCATGGGTGGTGAAGGTGGTCAAATGCAAACCCCGAAGTAAACGTCTAGTAGAAAAGGTGGACTCAAAGCTAAAGGATCAACAAATTCATTGACTAAGAATCATTCTACTAGATTAAGGTCCAAAATTTACAATGGGTTATCTACAATGAAATGTAAACTCTTGTAATAAGTTTGTAATCGGGTTTTCGAAAAGTTTTAATCCTAGACACACTATACAAAAGCAAAAGAAACACATGAAAAGGAAAAGCAAATAAAAGAAAAAATATTAAAAATTCATTAAAATCAAGCCAAATGTCAAATTTTGGTCTTAAAAAATTCATTAAAATTCGAAGTTATAGATAATATAAAAGTAAATAAAAATATTAAATTTGAAAATATAATATTACTCAAAAAAAAAAATTGGATTTAAAAAAAATTGATTTTTTTGTAAAACAAAATACAAATAAAGAAAACTTTGGTTGTCTAATTTGTTTATTTTCAACTAATCATAATTTTTGAAGTCGTCGATTTCTCTTAATTTGACAATATGTTTAATTAAAATTATACAATCTTAAGTACGACTTTTGAAAGAATGGATGACATTTAAATAGTGTAATATATGCTAGCTAATATGTGGCGTACATAGCATATCAAGTAAAAATAAGTATGTGATTTATCATCCATCTTTGACATGTCTAATATTATTTGAGAATCTATCAGTTTTACCGCTTAATTAATTAATTTTTTCACATGTATTAAACCTCTTTTGAAGAAAAAAAACCTTAAAAAGAAAGTGACCGAGCATGACTCGTAACCGCAACTTTCGAGTGTTGTATTATTTTTTTTCAAATTATTGATTTATTTTCTTACTATATTTTCAGTGTAAAAAATTATTATTTTAACTCGTATTTAAGAATTCCAATCGACCAATATTTTTTTATGGAATTAACTTTGACTGCGAAAATAATGATTATTTTTGTAAATTAATTGTTTTCAAATTGTTTGGTTTGTAAGAAAGATTAATGTTTGAAAAGTCGTACCTATGTTTCATAATCAATCAAAATTAATTTTCAAAAAAAGAGAGGTATAATTGCGAAAAACAAATAATTAAGAAATACATGTAAGAAGGTTTAATAATTAAGGACTACTGGTGAGAAAATATAAAATTAATTTATCATCAACTGTCTAATTCAATAACTATTCTGTAATATTATTTGGAAGATATTATAAAAGATGAATATAAAACAAAATTAATTTGATGAAAAATAAAATTTGGGTAAAACTACAAGTAGACAAGAGGAAACTCGATGATGATAAAAAATGATGAAATAAAATAACGACTGATAGTTCAAAGTAAATAAAATATCCAATTAAGCCAATAACGAAAAGAAAAAACATATCGAAAGATCTAGCAATAAAATAACGTGAAAAATAGAAATTAAAATACAAAAATCAATAAATTAATGAATCATGAGTTTGAAAGTCAATTTCAAAACTTTGAGTTTTTTTTCCGGAACAATTTTTTTAATCAAAAATAGTAAATCATTGGGAAAAAACAATTAATTACTCAAAATAAATGTAGTTTGTGGAAAAAAACATTTTAAAGGAATTCAAACAATGATTAGGTCAACAAAGTTCAAATTCATTTCTGGTAGCTGGCCATAAGAACTTCATAGTTAAGCGTGCTTGAGTGAGAGTAATGTTAAGATGGCTGACCTCCTGGGAAGGCTCTTTGATGCGTGCGACTGGTAAAATTAAACGATATTGAAATGACCCAGATATAAAGCTGGTAGCCGTTTCAGATGTGACTATTCTAAAGGTAAAGAATTCTTATGGTTATTAATTAATTAATTTATTATATATTTTCACCGGTATAAATATTTCGTCACAAGTGTAATTAACCACGGGATAACCCATGACAAAAAGTTAATTCTAGCAACGGGAGACTCTATGGCAATAAATCAATACTTGCCATGGTTTTTTTTCCCGTGGCTATTTGTTTGCCACGGCCACTTGCGCCACGTATGGTTTTTCCGTGACAAAGTACTTTAGCCACGAAAATTTAGCACTTTTGCCACGAATTCAGCCGTGGCCCAAGTGCTCATTTGTAGTGGTGATGACCGAAATTTCACCCGGTGAGACACCACCGGGCAAAATTTCACCCGACGGTAAAAATGCCTCCCAGAAGATTTTTCGAGACTCCCCATCGGGCGAAACTGACCGGGAGAAATTTCGCCCACCGGGTGAAATTTCGTCCGATGGAAAGAAACGCCAAAAACGCAAAAAAAGTGAAGAAAATCTCACCGGGCGAAATTTCACCCGGTGGGATTATTACGACAAACCGCATGGCGAAGTTTCACCCCATGAAGATGCTAAGGGTGATTGTCTCACTAATGGAGCAAAAAGTTGGATTTGGGCTTTAGGTTAAATACCCATTAAGGCTTTACTATATATATGTTACCCTAGTTTGTTGCCCAAGCTACCATCCATCATATCCCATCATTAGTGTACTATTATCATCCACCTTTAGTGTAGTAAAAACCATCCTTTCAGTAGTATTCTTAGTAATTCTCTATAATTCTAGTAGTAGATTTACATAGTTTTCATCATCAATTCTCTAGTTTTACATTCAAGTTTGTAGAAGATTATTATTCCAAGTTTTATATGAAGATTTGTTGGGTTTATTGAAGAATTAGTGACAAGTTCTTCATTTTATTCATCAAAGATTCAATCTTTATTTATGCAATCTTATTATTTCTTCTAGATCTTCATAGTTGGTATATTTCTCTTCCACTCTCTAATCTCTAGTATAGATTTATTTTATTGTTCTTTCATTATTGTCTTATTTAGATCATCTTTATTTATGTTGTTTTAGATTGTTGTTTTATGTTTAAGTTTTGTTGATTGTTGTTTTGATCATATTAGTGTTGTTAGTTTCTGTGGACATGACATAGGTCCACCCAGACGCGGCCACGCGCGGGTTTGAGGAGGCGAATGAATCTCCATATGAGAATGGATCGAATTGAAATTTAAATCGAAGTGGAGTCGCCACCGAACTTTGTAGGAGTTCGGGCCCGTTCGAACCCACTCTATGTCGTAGTGGGCCGTGTACAAAATACGGCCCATTTCCGATGTCAGAGTTTATTGGGCTCGTCCCTTTGCATTTGATACCGGTACCGACCTTATCGGATATCGTGTATTGAATGACTCTCGTGTGCCAATGGTTTCGGGCATCCGGAAACCGAGGTTCTGAGTAAGGGGTGAGGGTACGTGTTGGGAAGTTCACAAAGAACACCCAACCCCGACCGCACATTGGCGGCCTCTACTAGGATATCGAATGACTTTCTAATACGCGCGTTAGTAGTTCGGTTAAATGATATGCAAACGTTGTTTTCCCTAAGCATGTGAGAAATTGAACGGGTTTCTAGGTCGATTTAATGCAACTAATTATAACGTCAAAGTTAAATTTAGCATGCGGGTTCATTTTAGCACGATAAAATAAACAAAATAAATAAACCAATAAGAGGAATAAACGCGTTAGTAACGGTAACGATAATAACGGCTTATAACTAATATAGAATGATGCGGAATGATATAGAATAAAGTAATCATTATGCATGGTTTTGAAAAAAATAGTATGTCGCATGATTGACTTGACACGTGTTGACCTAAGTCATAAAAAAAGTATTACCGAAACTAGAAGATGGTGTAGGACTCACGGTTTTGTCGTGATAAAGGGCCACTCGATCGAGTCATTGAAGGACTCGACCGAGTGGACCCCTAGAAGAGCTTATGTCCCGTTTTCTAGACCCTACTCGATCGAGTTATTGACGAACTCGACCGAGTACGCTGCCACTCGATCGAGTCATTACGGGACTCGACCGAGTAGTGGTAAAAAAACTATTATGTCTCGGTTTTTGGGGTGCCACTCGACCGAGTGTGCTAGGCACTCGACCGAGTGGCCCCTGTACGAACTAGGGTTCGCCTCGTAGTTTATTATTAATTACAAGATTGCTTTTCGATTTTGGTAAATCGTTGACTTTGTTGAATCGGGCATAAATATTATAAGATTTATGCTCGATTCATATGTGTGATACTCGTCATATTCGACGTTCGATTACGGAATCGAAATCAAATATTTAGAGTGCGTCTAAAAAGAAGATATTAAAAAAAATGTTAAATTAAATTAAGGCGGAATAATTAATTTTATGTCACGATTTTCAGGGATCCATGCGACCCGCACGAGGAGGGCGCGACTCGCACAAGGCCCGTGCGACTCGCGTGGCGGACTGTTCTCGGTCCCGATTTCTTGCTACTCGTTGTATCCGGTGCTTGGTTATAGGACCAATACCGGATATTTAGAGTGATTTTTGAGAGTACGATTTTGTAAGTCGAATTAAATCGAGCTAACACGATATGAATGACCTCCGCGTTTACAGTGTCGTATTAACTCGATTGAGTTAGGTGACTACTACTTTAGCATCAACGAACATCGTATTATTGGGATTTTTTTGACTAGATCGTTAGATTCGATATCCAATTATTGAATTGGTATCGAATTTAATAGATAGACACATGAATTAAAAGCTCGACTTGATTCCCTCCGCATCCCGACATCATAATTAATTCTTGCGGATTGTTTGATGTCGGATCCGCATCAAAGGGTTTCGACTCAACTTGAATAGAATTACGCGAATTATGAAAAAGGGTTTTATATTAACGATATTATCGATATTAGATGTGATAGCAACGTAAAAAAAACGAAAAAAAAGGTGACGCCGGGACGGACGGACGAAGAGAAGAAAGAGAAAGAGAAGAACGGGAATATTGCACCCTCAACCTACATGTTCATGTTCTCGGACGAGACTCGTTAGATGTGGCTAGCACGGGAGTATCGAGATGTAAGTTAAGTTATGGTGATTAGTGATAAGCTAGTCGTATACCTATCAAAAATAACCAACTTAGGTCTAACTAAAAATATAGCTAGGGAAGTCAGGATCGTATCCACAAGGAGACAAATAAATTCTGCTCGCAATTAAAGTTTATCTTAAGTAACCAAATCGGAGGGTTTTTATGAGTTGTTTTTAACTAATCTAAAAGTAGTGAAAGAAGAGAAATAAAAAGAAGAATAACTAAATTAAATAAGATGAATAAGGATGAATAAATATAGAGAGAAAACTAGGATCGTCGGTTCACCATGAATTTCCTACGGTCACAGTCTAGGTCACAGGTCTATCACAGATATTGGTCTAAGGGGTAGTGAAAAGGTCCTTCTGGTCCGCTATTCACCCTATAATGCTTCTAACGGTTTCCGATCTTATTAGGCAAACTAATGTGTTGTAGCAGGTCTAACTCTTACCAGACTTCCGATCTTAGGTTCGAGTTCACCAATTCAATTAATCAATTACGTTGACCTAATCAATTAATCTCAATTAAATGCTACAATTAACAACATAGACATAATATCATTGACAGATCTGTAAACTAAATAGCAATCGTATTCAATTCATGGATCCCCTAAACCCTAGCGAGGAAAATTAGCTACTCATGGATGAATTTACGACAACAATAATAAAGATGATAATTAGATTAAGCATAACTAATAAATTTAGAGAGAATTATAAACGAATTAATATGATTAAGAAAGAAATAATTAAGGATAAAAGAATAAATGAAGAACAAAGAAAGAATTAGATTACCGAGTTTAAAGGAAGAGTAGATAAAGAATTCATAAATCTAGATCTAAAAGTTTAGGGTAGAGAGAAATCTAAAGAGAGTAGTTTAAAGAAAAGTTAGAAGCATAAAAGAAGAGGTAGAAGAGGTTCTTGAATTTAAGTCTAATAGTTTCTTAAATACTACTCCGTAAGTTAAAACAAAAGCCCAAAAGTCTTATTAACCCTAAACATCAAATTAGGAAAGTCTCGGTCTTCGTCCAGTCTCGAGAATAGTCGGTCAACTATTCTTAATAGTCGTTCGACTATCTGGACCCGTTCTCAGCACTGCGCGCTCAACTTCAAACGCTTGCCGTTTATTCGTTACTTCTTCAAATCGGGCGTGTAATATACCGTTGAAAAGGTAAGAGAAAGAGATTTCCAACGCAACTAGAATCAGCTCAATTGGAGTTGTAGAACTCAAGATACTCACGTTTTAATTTGACCCGTTTGAGAACGATCATTCTTCTTTCTTATTTCGCATAAGATTTCATCTTTAAGCACGAGTTTTGCCTTGTTTACACGTCCACGGGTTCAAACCTGCATAAGATGCAACATGACCACAAATTATCAAATTCGGGGGAAAATAGTAGACAATGCTACTCGATATGCATGGAAATGCGTGCGTAAAAGACGATATAATCATATATAAATAGCACGCATCAATTAGGGTTCGGATTCCTAGATGCTAGGGTTAGGGTTTGAGTGTACTATAGATTAGGGTAGAATGGTTGAAAAATTGTCTCTAAATGTGTGCGCATGGGGATGTATATATAGGCAAGTCACCCATGCCCCGTCTAGGGTTACTCGACCGAGTAGCCCCTTGACTCGGTCGACTGGCCCAAGCGTCTGCAGCCGGGCTTGAATGAGGGCCCACTCGATCGAGTGGCCTGAGCACTCGATCGAGTGGGTCAGCTGGTACGAGAGGTCCAGGTTGTTTCGACCTTGGGTTGGATATTTTGTGTGTTTTGTATTTGAACTGGGCTTATGACATTTGAATGGCTGTTTTGTATGTCTCGGAAGCGGCTTTGACCGGGGTTTGACCCGATCGCTAAAAGTCGGTTTCGTTTCCTGTGTCGGTTTTGACCCAAATTAGTCTTGTTTGATTGGAAACGACCCACTGGGCCTGAATTTGAGGTCGGTTTTGTGATATTTGTACTCCGTAAGTGCTTAAGCCAACAACTAATGGTTTCGAGCCCATATTCGAGCGCGTAGAAACACGTTTGCGTCCGATCATCATCGGATGTTTTTTGGAAACTGCAATAGACACCTGGCAGTCAAAATGTAGGTGTCTACAGAGCTCCCACTCTGACTGAGGCCTTGACAGGGCGAAAGTCAGAGTAGCTACCAAGCCAATTAAGACCTGGTAGACTTCCGGTCGGGCCATTTATAGTCCATTAGACTTGCGTAAAAGGCTCGCCAGCCATAGGATAAAAGTCATACTTGAGCTGATGATAATAACTCCGTGGGGAATTAGGACTTGTCGCGTAAGTCCTGGGTGCGCCTGTGTGTGGGCCCATCCCGTGAAAAATGCCGCCTTGGGCTTTCCGCTGGGGAGATATGTGAATTGCGCGGTCTTGAATTGTACCTGTATAGGTTACATAAAATTTTGCATGCAACATGCAGGTGAAACAAATATGACTCGTGCTGGGGAAAATGATTTTTGAATTTTTAAAATTTTGAATTTTTTTGAAATTTTTGACTCCTAAGAAATTTAGGAAAGTTCGGGATGACTATCTCCGTGCTAGTATTGAGACTAGGCTTGTATGTTTTAAACCGGTTGAAATTAGGAAACTTTTGTATAGAGGAGATATGGAAAATCGGTTGTAGGGTTGATGCTATATATAGCCCCTCCCTGTCTAGGTTTTCTTCACAACTCTTCACAATTCTATTTCCCTCAAAAAGAAAGCTCCTTATTCCTTTCAAGAATTTCGATTGACCGTGATGCTGCAAGAATGGTCCCGACGTTTTAGGGACACGGATAGGGTGGTTCTCAATCAGACGGGTATCACTCAGCTGTATCCATTCCGTCAGATGCAAGTTGATCGCTACTTACTTGATGCTTGTTTGTCCTATTGGGACGATACATATCATGTTTTGCCTTTCCCCGGGGAGAAGTTTGTCCCTTACCCGAGGAGATTGCTGCTGTGAGAGGATGGAACCCGATACTCCGACATGCCGTCCCGTTTTCGGTTTATGACCCGAGAAGGAAGCTTCGAGAATTTTTAGGGCTTTCTCACAACGAAGTGTCTCGCATGATGGAGGATGGCAATAATTCCTTGATCGACTTGGCCGAGAAATTAATGAATCCTCATGATGTCCGGGTCAGGGCAATTCAGAACCGTAGGGCCTTCTCCTTTTGTATGCTTCATGTTTATGCTTTTGAAGGTCACATGGATTTATTGTCATGCATGGGTAACGCCCGCCTCTTGACCGTGGTTGATCTGATGGAGACGGAGCACAGTCCGGCTTGGCTTATCACGGGTGAAATTATCCAAGGCCTAGACAACCGTAAGAGGGATTCGTCAGTCCGCTTGACCGGGAATACTCGTCGTTTACTGCAAGTATGTTACCTCGAATTTCTATTTTTCCCAATTTTCTTGATTTTTTTGATTTTTTTTCGCGATTTTCCTGCTGCAGTGGGCAGTCGATCGAGTCACCTTGGCACTCGATCGAGTGTCCTCGTAAAAAGCCCCATGTTCGTTTCCATAGGTACCACTCGGTCGAGTGACCCCTAGGCACTCGATCGAGTGCCCTTAGGCGGACGCCCGTTTCATCCCGAGGACTCATATTTTTGCTTCCATTTTCAGATTTGGCTATATGAGAGGTTATCAGTGATAGATCCTCCCCTTGACGCAAGAAACTATTGTCATAATCAGGTGATGACAAGGAGGCGGGCTATCGATTTTTCTCGCCAAATTACTCAGAAGTATTGGGACGAGGTGTTGTCTTCTCACGGCGGTCCGTTGATTCGGTGGGTAGTGCCATGGTGGCCCATTTATGTTTGGACAGGCTTGGACCCGAGGGACAAAGCTCGCTATCAGGTAATATTGTCTTTCAGGCAGACAATTCATCTCTACCCGGATCGCATACTAAGGCAGTATGGTTGGACCCAACGAATCCCAAAAGTTGGAGCAGTTGTGAGTGAATCTACCCAACTGACTGATGTGATGTGCGATACTTGGATGCAAAGATGGTACACCCGGAATACTTGGTCCATTCCCAAATCTCATCACTCAATATGGGTTTCAGACTCTTATGTAAAGTGACCAAAGCAGATAACGCCAAAGCCCGAGCTGCTCTGAAGGTTGATGAGGTTTTTGACCTGCTGCGAAGGGAGCAAGCTAAAGACAATAGGGGCTTCTTTGACGAAGGCGACACTCCAGCTACTCTAGTCCGTCTTATGTCAGGTCAGAAAAAGAAGAGTAAGACTCAAGCTGAAGGGCCTAGTGCTAGAGGTGCACGGGGGAAAGTGGGCCCCTAGACTGACTTGGAAAGGAGACTTGGCCCAAGACTAGCAGTGCAGGACCGACTTGGTCCGCGAGACAGGCTGCCCGAACATGTACGGGCCCGACTTGCACCGGTGACAATAGTAGAAGACCCGCTGTCGAAGAAACGGGTTCGAGCTAAAGAGGTTCCCCTCGTGATCCGGGAACGCTCGCCCCCGCCCCGGGAACCTCGGGCTCCACGCGACCCAAAGGACATAGGGAAGGGCAAGATGCACGAATATTAGCCTCCTTTGTATTATTTAAGTACTATTTTTTTGTGGTGTGATTTTTTGTGTGTGCCGTTTTTTGGCGTTTTTTTTTTTTGTGAAATTCCCGAGTTTATCAGGATTTTAATAAAGGATATATTAGTGAATTCCGTTCCCGTCTTTTCGTTATTGCAGCGGTTGTACCCTTTTGAGGGGTTGCCTACGTATCCACAATTAGCGGAATCAAACCAATCGTAGTTCAAAAATAGATTTTTTTTGCAATTTTCGAAATACATCAAGACTATTAGTTCGAGATGTGCGACAATAGAATAATTAATTCTAACTTATTGACTTGCTTATAATTTTTTAAAAAATTTATAAAAAGACAAATTTTTATAAACTTTTTTGCAAATGACATTGAGATAAGGCTTATGGGTAGTAGCGCTTCAGCTGGTCCAAGTTGGTCGGGTTGACGAACTCGTTTCCGTCCAGGTCTGTCAGCATCACCGCTCCTCCTGATAGGACTTTCTTTACTAAGTACGGCCCAGCCCAATTGGGTTTGAATTTTCTTCTTGGGTCAACCGGTAGTAAGGCACGAACCGATTTTAGGACTAGGTCCCCTTCTTTGATGTTTTTGGGCCTAACTCTTTTGTGGAAAGCCCGTTGGATCCTCTTTTGATATATCTGGATATTGTTGAGGTCCCTGGATCGCCGTTCGTCAAGAAGGACTAGCGAATCATATCGGGCTTGGACCCAATCTGCTTCAGGTAATTGGCTTTCATGTAAAATCCTGAGGAATGGCACTTCTAGCTCGACCGGTTGGACCGCCTCCATTCCATATGTCAAATAATATGGAGTTGCTCCGGTTGCGGTGCGAATTGACGTCCGATACCCCTATAGGGCAAAAGGTATTTTTTCGGGCCAGTCCCGATAATTCTCAGCTATCTTTTTAAGTATGGTGACAATTGTTTTATTGGCCGCTTCTACCACTCCATTTGTTTGGAGTCGGTAAGGAGAAGATGTATGCCTTTGAATTTTGTACTTTGCTAGCAACGCAGCGGTTTCAGCTTGGAAGTGGGTCCCGTGATCACTGATAAACTCGTGTGGGATCCCGTATCGGCATATGATCGTATTCTGGATAAATTTGGCCACATGCTTGGCGTTCAAGACGCGATATGACTCGGCTTCGACCCATTTGGTGAAATAGTCGATAGCTACCAAAATGAAGCAAGGACCTCCCGTCCCGGAAGGGTGCACCTTGCCAATTATATCAATACCCCATGTCGAAAATGGCCATGGTGATGTCATGGTATATAATAGGGAAGATGGCATATGTTGCACGTTGGCAAAGATCTGACAGTTATGACAGTGCTTGACATATAACTGACAGTCCGTTTCCATGGCGTTCCAATAATATCCGAGCCTCATGATTTTCCGGGCTAACATATGGGCATTCATATGTGGGCCATTTTCACCATCGTGTACTTCGGCAATAACCTTTTCGGCCTGTATTTTATTGATACACAGGAGGAGAGCCCCCTGTGCCATCTTTTTGTATAACTGTCCGTTGTCCGTACGAACAAATTGGGTCGCCAATCTTCGTAAGGCCTTCTTGGCCCGGTTTTCAGTTCCCGGGGGATACTCTCCCGTTGTCAGGTATGTTAGGACCGCCTGATACCAGGGTTCTGGGTCAGTTATCTCGATATCCTGGATCGTGTGGATATAGGCCAGCTGGGACCATCTTTCAACGCAGATTGGCATGCTAGTTAGATGCTCCGGGATATTTAGCAGGGACGCTAATTTGGAAAGTGCATCTGCGAACTGATTTTCTTCCCGAGGTAGATAGATATATTCCACCTTCGGGAATTGTTTCTCTAGAACCCGTACTCGTGCTTGGTAAGCCACGAGATTGGCGTTCCGAGTTTTCCATTTTTGGAGCGCTTGATTGATGACCAGTGATGAGTCACCGTGGACCCGGAGATTCGTGACTCCTAAATCAGCGGCGGCTTGCACCCCGTGAATGCATGCTTCATATTCAACTTCGTTATTGGTCACGTCAAAGTCCAGTTTAATGGATAACGGAGTATGTTCCCCTTGTGGAGAGATTAACAGAATCCCGACTCCGAATCCTCGAAAATTGGACGCCCCATCAAATTACAAATCCCATATTTCGGTGTCGGTATGGAATATGTTTTCGTCAAGAAAGGCCCAGGTATCGGTGTGTCCCTCGTCAGATATCGGACTATCGGCGAGGAATTCTGCCACTACCCGGCCCTTGATGACTTTTAATGGTACAAATTTGAGGTCAAACTCTACGAGCATCAAAGTCCATCTGGACATTCGACCTTTAAGGATGGGCTTCTCGAACAAGTACTTGATAGGATCCATTTTGGATAAAATATGTACTTCATGGCTAAGCATGTAGTGTCGGAGCTTTTTAGTGGCCCAAACCAGAGCTAGGCACGTCTTTTCGAGCATTGTGTACTTGCACTCGTATTCTAGGAACTTCTTACTGATGTAGTAAATAGCCCGTTCTTCTAAATCGACTGTCTGGGCCAGCATAGCCCCCATGGCTGTCTCGGTCGTTGTTAGGTATAACGACAAAGGCAGACCGGGTTGAGGTGGCATCAATACCGGCGGGGCAGACAGAATCTCCTTGATTTTATCAAAAGCAGTTTGACACTTATCGTCCCACAGTACCCGTTCTCCTATCTTCAGTTTCTTGAAGATGGGCTCGCATACCATGGTTAGCTTTGAAATGAACCGGCTGATGTATTGGACTTTCCCCAGAAGCCCCCTTATATCTTTTTCGGTTTTGGGTGGCTGCATCTCGTGATGGCCTTGATTTTAGCTGGGTCGACCTCGATGCCGCGTTGGCTAACGATATGGCCGAGTAATTTGCCCGATGTTACCCCGAAACTGCACTTTTGAGGGTTCAGCCTCATATTGTACTTATGCAGTCTGGTGAAGAACTTTCTTAGGGCCGAGATGTGCCCGCTTTGGTCCTTGGACTTGACGATCATGTCGTCCACATAAACCTCCACTTCCTTATGCATCATATCGTGTAATAAGGTGGTGGCGGTCCGTTGATAAGTGGCTCCGGCGTTGATGAGCCTAAATGACATAACGGTGTAATAGTAAGTACCCCAAGGTGTAATGAAGGTGGTCTTACTCATATCCTCTTCTGCCATTTTGATTTGATTGTATCCGGCATACCCGTCCATGAATGATAGGGGGCATGATCGGCCGTGTTATCCACCAGTATGTCGATGTGTGGTAACGGAAAATCGTCTTTTGGACTAGCCTTGTTAAGGTCCCGGAAGTCCACACATACCCGCACCTTGCCGTCCTTCTTGGGTACCGGCACGATGTTTGCGACCCAGTCTGGATATTCAGACACTTGTATAAAGCCCGCTTTGAATTGCTTGTCGACTTCTTCTTTGACTTCGAGAGACCATTCTGGCCTCATTCTTTGGAGCTTCTGTTTTACCGGCTTAAACCCATCTTTGATGGGTATACGGCGTTCAGATATTTCCCGATCTATTCTCGGCATGTCCTTGTAGGACCATGCGAAGACGTCTTTGAACTCTTGGAGGAGGTCTGTGAACTGTTTTCTCTCCTCAGGATCTAAAGATAGGCCCAACTTAAGCATCTGGGGCTCTAAAGTGGCTCCCATGTTGATGGACTCAGTTTCTTCAATTACCGGATCTCGGGATTCCCTTTGTTCGAGCTGCTCGATCAGATGCGGATGAAGGGGTACCTGTTCGTCGGGTTTCTCAATGTCATTGCATATAAGATTTTTGAAATTGAAGGAATTTTGAAAATAAGACAAGTCGTAAGCATAACGGTTTTCGTTATTATTATTAATGGTAAATTTGAGAATAGCTCGAATAGAGCGGCCATCTGATCGTTGGTCTGTGGCGGGATAGGGAGTGCTCTCGGGAGAGGCACCGAGACTCCAGTGGCTAAGGGAAGAGGGGTTACAGATTGGACTCTAGCACCAGACACTCTAGACTCGAACTCAGACTCTAACTCTGACTCCGACTCAGACTTGGTATCCGGCATGTCTCCCTCGCCGATGGTTAGCTTATAGACCCGACCCTGGCTGTCGGTCCATTTGATGATCTTCCTCCAGGCCCTCTTCTAGGTATCTGCCCCAACTTGGGACATTAGTTTCGTTGGATCGAACCGGTTGCTGCGGAGGATCAGGTTGACCAGATCATCCTTTGGGGCGGGGACGGCCTTGTCTTCCCCGAATAGGAGCCCTAGCACGGGCTCGGAGTTGTTCTCACCTTCCATGGACTCGGTTTGAACAAGGGTGAATATATCATCGGGGATGAAATTGCATTCCCGAGCCGTTTTGGTATCGGGATATGTGATAGTGCGTTGGTAAGAACCCACTTGGATTGCTCCAAATACTGGAGTGACAAACCTAATTACATTTGCCTGATCCACACTTTCCGGGCTCATAGTATACCCCAAACCGAATCGAGACCCTTCGTTGTTTAGGACCTCGATAACCTTCCCAGCTGGGAGGTGTGGCCTCGAAGTGGCTCCCGGTAGGTAACCCAAGTTTTGTAGCATCGTGTTGACGCTAGTAGTGAAGTAGGGTCTGAAGAGATATATATTCCTCCTCAATCATTCTCACGAAGTCGAATCCCCGTGGTTCGGCCCGACTTGTGGCTTTGCAACTACCCACGGTCATGGGGGTTGCCTCCAGTGTGATGACACCGTCCTGTAGTGGCATCTTGACTTTTCTGTGGAGGGTAGAGGATACGGTCTTGACTGCATGGATCCAAGGCCTTCCTAGTAGCAGGTTGAAGGACGAGGTGACATCAATCACATGAAACTCCAATTCTTTCTCGATTGGGCCCGTTATTATTGCCAGTTTAACGGCCCCGGCAACCGGTTTTGGGCTTCCGTCGAAAGCCTAGATAGTCTGTGCCGTCGGGAGATAGTCGGCCTCGGTGATGGCGAGGGGCTTAGCGGTCCTTAGGGGAAGGACGTTCACGGCAGATCCGTCATCAATTAGGGTCATCGGGAGGTACTTCCCTTGGCAAATGACCGTGATGTATAGGGCCAGGTTATGGGAAGCCCCAAACGGTGGTAGGTCGGACTCAGAGAAGGTTATGAGTGAGCCTTCTTCTTTGGATTTGCCCTTGAGATAGAGCATGATAGTGGCTACCATTTCAGCGGGGGTAACCTGTGAGTCGACCTTGATTTCATCGAGAGCCTTAGTCAGTGCCTCCCGATGTTCTTGTGAGTTAACTAGTAACTGCCATATAGTTAAATCAGCCCGAACCCTCTCCAGTTGTTGGACCAAGGCCGTGTCGTTGCTCGGTTCTTCAAGGGCAGATTCCGTCCTGGAAGGTTCAGTGACGGTTGTTGGGGTAGAGCGCCCAGCGGTGGCGAGGTGGTTGGTGGCTAAGGCCTTGGACTTAGTTTTTCGAACCTCTTCACTGGTGATGGGGACAACTTTCCCTTTGGCCAGTTAAATGTCTTTCTCGTCATCGAACCATATCCCGTTAATTTGTGGGATATAGGGGGAAATGAGATGTGAACAGTCGATTACCTTCCCAGTGAATATAGCATGGGCACTGAACGGGTTTTCTTTGTTGCTCGGCTTGTCCTCGGGCAACGGTATTTTCCCGCTTTCGATCAGATCTTGGATCAGATGTTTGAGTTTCCAGCATTTTTCCGTGTCATGCCTGTTACCTCGATGATATTGGCAGTAGGCTTGGGCATTGTAGCTTTTGGGCCTTTTCTCTACGGGAACTTCTAGAGTTGGGCCTATCGGTTGGATTAGGCCCTTTGACGATAGCCTTTGTAAGGCGTAGGTATAGGTAGTCCCTATTTCCGTGAATACCCGATTTGGAGTATTCTTTTTGGATGAGGTATCCAGTAGATTGACCTCATCGAAAATGCTGCGGGTTGCAGCTGCAGGTGTGGGCTTGCTCACAGATGAACTAGCCCCTTGATATCCCTTGGTAGAGGCCTTAGTCAGGCTCTCTAACCGTAAATCGTCATCGATCCTTGTACCCATTTCAGTTAGGGCGAAAAAACTGGGGATGATGGCATATCGGAGATGGACCCGGTAGGATGGGAGGAGATTCTTGACAAAGGCCTCCACTAGCACCTTCTCGCTGGGCTTATCAACCAGCTTCACACTTTCGGCCCGCCATCTTTGGAGATATTTGGTGGACCCTTCTTTGGGCTCTTGGGCCATCACTTCCAGAGTACGGATTGTAGTCTGGATCTCGGTATTATTAGCGTAATTCCGAGCAAATTCAGTAGCCACATCGTCCCAAGTCTTGTACTTCTTGGAATCGAGCCTGTAGTACCAGGCCTTGGGGTGCTTCTCGAGAGAGGAAGCAAATAAGTGCTTAGACATGGTGGATTTCACCCCTTTGACCGCCATGAATTCTTTGAAAGCCCGGATGTGGTGGACCGGGTCTTCAGTACCCTCAAACATCGGAATTCCCGTGAGGTTGAGGTTGGCAGATAGCTCTTCATTCAAAGGCGAATAGGAACGAGCATTTTCAGTGTGGATCGAGTTATTTGTCAATAGGTGGACCTGTTCTTCAAGCTTGCGAACAGCGCCGATTAACTCGGCTATGGGCCCATTGGGCTCAGATCCAGTGGGAGTACCTTTCTCCACGGCAGTCAGACGGGTGGCCAGAGTGGTTTGGTCGGTCTGGATAGCCGTCAATTGGGTCTCGATCTTGGCCAGCGCGGCAGACAGCTGATCCATAGAATCTTGCATTTTGCGAGTTTTGGGTGGCATGTCTGTAAGAACACCGCGTAATCGGAATCTAGCCCAAATCCCGGAATAGAAAGTACATCCGGAACAAAACTGAAAAGGGAAATGACTCGGAAAAGACACCTAGACGGGTAACTTGTAGAAGGTGGGCTTCCTTAGGAATCGGCGGGTGGGCCGAGTCCTGTTCGAAGGAAGGTCCACGTGAGACATCCCCAAACTTTGGACTCGATTGTGTAAATGGGCCCTCCTTTGTAGGAGTATGTCCTACGTAGGTGGGCCTTGCCTTAGTCTAATAAGGCGGACTGGGATAGGGAAGAAACTCGTGATGTAAGATCGACAGAGTTTCGACGCTAGAGACTTCGACGACTTAAGACACGACCCGACATTGCTAAATACGGGAAGTCCTAAGAAGAGGCAGGTTTTGAAAAGGATTTTTAGAAAAAATCCGAAAAAACGGTGGAGGGGTATAATTTTTCGAAAATCAAAAAAATATCGGGCCTCGGTTTTGAAGGTTTGAAAATATTTCTAGTTTTGAAATGGGCAGAATACCGGCTAGAAATAGGATGTTTTGAGTAAAATCATAAGTGCTAAATTCGGTATGCGTCCCGGGTTTTGAAATTGGATAGTTTGAAAAAGGATGCAATTTTTGAAAAGGATGGTTTTTGAAAACGACACGGAAACCAAGTAGCACATAGTCACGCAAGCATTATAACGACGCTATGTATTCTTTACACTAAGTCTCGGTCGGTCTATAAGGGGCCTATACCAGTGCACATAGTCTAGACGTTGATCGGGAAAGACTTTCTAAGTCGAGTTTAGCTTAGAACATGCCGCGAAACCCACTCGAATCGACTATGGACACCTTTGACATATCCATATTGGAGTATATCACGGTATAGTAGGACGACGGTCGCGAGTACCGGCCCGGGAAAATATGGGGTTATGCATGAACCGTAGAACTAAAACGCGTATTGTACTAGTCAAACGATTTCTATTCGAGTCTCACCCTGAGGATGCCGATGGTAAGTCACACATAAGTTAATCCCAAGCGGAGTCGCCAAATTGTGGACATGACATAGGTCCACCCAGACGCGGCCACGCGCGGGTTTGGGGAGGCGAATGAATCTCCATATGAGAATGGATCGAATTGAAATTTAAATCGAAGTGGAGTCGCCACCGAACTTTGTGGGAGTTCGGGCCCGTTCGAACCCACTCTATGTCGTAGTGGGCCGTGTACAAAATACGGCCCATTTCCGATGTCATAGTTTATTGGGCTCGTCTCTTTGCATTTGATACCGATACCAACCTTATCGGATATCGTGTATTGAATGACTCTCGTGTGCCAACGGTTTCGGGCATCCGGAAACCGAGGTTCTGAGTAAGGGGTGAGGGTAAGTGTTGGGAAGTTCACTAAGAACACCCAACCCCGCCCGCACTTAGCGGCCTCTACTAGGATATCGAATGACTTTCTAATACGCGCGTTAGTAGTTCGGTTAGATGATATGCAAACGTTGTTTTCCCTAAGCATGTGAGAAATTGAACGGGTTTCTAGGTCGATTTAATGCAACTAATTATAACGTCAAAGTTAAATTTAGCATGCGGGTTCATTTTAGCACGATAAAATAAACAAAATAAATAAACCAATAAGAGGAATAAACGCGTTAGTAACGGTAAAATAACGATAATAACGGCTTATAACTTATATGGAATGATGCGGAATGATATAGAATAAAGTAATCATTATGCATGATTTTGAAAAAAATAGTATGTCGCGTGATTGACTTGACATGTGTTGACCTAAGTCATAAAGATGGTGTAGGACTCACGGTTTTGTCGTGATAAAGGGCCACTCGACCGAGTCATTGAAGGACTCGACCGAGTGGACCCCTAGAAGAGCTTCTGTCCCGTTTTCTAGACCCTACTCGATCGAGTTATTGACGAACTCGACCGAGTACGCTGCCACTCGATCGAGTCATTACGGGACTCGAACGAGTGGTGGTAAAAAAACTATTCTGTCTCGATTTTTGGGGTGCCACTCGACCGAGTGTGCGAGGCACTCGACCGAGTGGCCCCTGAACGAACTAGGGTTCGCCTCGTAGTTTATTATTAACTACGAGATTGCTTTTTGATTTTGGTAAATCGTTGACTTTGTTGAATCGGGCATAAATATTATAAGATTTATGCTCGATTCATATGTGTGATAGTCGTCATATTCTACGTTCGATTACGAAATCGAAATCAAATATTTAGAGTGCGTCTAAAAAAAATATTTAAAAAAATGTTAAATTAAATTAAGACGGAATAATTAATTTTATGTCACGATTTTCAGGGATCCATGCGACCCGCGCGACCACGCGACTCGAACAAGGCCCGTGCGACTCGCGTGGCGGACTGTTCTCGGTCCCGATTTCATGCTACTCGTTGTATCCGGTGCTTGGTTATAGGACCAATACCGGATATTTAGAGTGATTTTTGAGAATACTATTTTGTAAGTCGAATTAAATCGGGCTAACACAATATGAATGATCTCCGCATTTATAGTGTCGTATTAACTCGATTGAGTTAGGTGACTACTACTTTAGCATCAACGAACATCATATTATTGGGATTTTTTTGACTAGATCGTTAGATTCGATATCCAATTATTGTATTGGTATCGAATTTAATAGATCGACACATGAATTAAAAACTCGACTTGATTCCCTCCGCATCCCGACATCATAATTAATTCTTGCGGATTGTTTGATGTCGGATCCGCATCAAAGGGTTTCGACTCAACTTGAATAGAATTACGCGAATTATGAAAAGGGTTTTATATTAACGATATTATCGATATTAGACGTGATAGTAACGTAAAAAAACGAAAAAAAAGGTGACGCCGGGACGGACGGACGAAGAGAAGAAAGAGAAAGAGAAGAACGGGAATATTGCACCCTCAACCTACATGTTCTTGTTCTCGGACGGGACTCGTTAGATGTGGCTAGCACGGGAGTATCGAGATGTAAGTTAAGTTATGGTGATTAGGGTTCGGATTCCTAGATGCTAGGGTTAGGGTTTGAGTGTAGTATAGATTAGGGTAGAATAGGGTTTGATTAGAGTTGAATAATTGTCTCTAAATGTGTGTGCATGGGGATGTATGTATATACAGGCAAGTCACCCATGCCCCGTCTAGGGTTACTCGACCGAGTAGCCCCTTGACTCGGTCGAGTGGCCCAAGCGTCTGCAGCCGGGCTTGAATGAGGGCCCACTCGATCGAGTGGGCTGAGCACTCGATCGAGTGGGTCAGCTGGTACGAGAGGTCTGGGTTGTTTGGACCTTGGGTTGGATATTTTGTGTGTTTTGTATTTGGACTGGGCTTATGACATTTGAATGGCTGTTTTGTATGTCTCGGAAGCGGCTTTGACCGGGGTTTGACCCGATCGCTAAAAGTCGGTTTTGTTTCCGATGTCGGTTTTGACCCAAATTAGTCTTGTTTGATTGGAAACGACCCACTGGGCCTGAATTTGAGGTTGGTTTTATGAGATTTGTACTCCGTAAGTGCTTAAGTCAACAACTAATGGTTTCGAGCCCATACCCGAGCGCGTAGAAACACGTTTGCGTCCGATCATCATCGGGTGTGTTTTGAAAACTGCTATAGACACCTGGCAGTCAAAATGTGGGTGTCTAAAGTTTCTCTAGATTTCATTTATGTTGTTCTAGATTATACTCTAGTTTATTTTGTTAGATCTTATTTTCTTCCATAGTTTAGTGGGTAATCGTTAGATCATAGTTTTCTTGTTATTTTGTTGTTAGTTTCTTTAGATCTAGTTAATATGCATGTTGTAGTCATTTCCTCCTTAGTTAATGTTTTGTTGTTTTTCATTATGATTAGTGAGTAAATTTCTTGTTGGTGGGTTTAGGGATGAGGACTTGGATTATTTGAATATAGGGATGTTGGTTGCTTGCTTGCTTGTTGGTTTATCTTCTTTATGGTTGTTATGTCATTGTTGTTTTAGTCCGGCCAACTAGACCGACCTTCTTAGACTGCAAGTACCGAATCCCGACTTCCCCCTAACACATTTCCCTAGATTGATCACCCCTAGCTATACTCGTAGACATTTCTCTAGTATAGACTCGACCATTAGAAACCCCCATCTAGACATCAAACACACCGCTTTAAACTTGCCGTCACACTCCGTTCCCTGTGGACCGACCTCGACTTACCACGATTACTTGTTTGTTTTTGTGTTATTCCGAGTCTATAAATATTGTTTGATCCCCCGTCCTTCGCTAAACGACCGATTCGATTGGGGCGCGATCAACTTGAAACGCATTAACTTACGCTGGAATTCCCATGCATTTATGCATGTAATGCCACGAATTACCACAATTATCACAAATAAGCTTAATCATGAAATTGACTTGACAAATACCCCGTTTAGAATTGGAGGCTTCATAAGCGTCAAAAAGATTAGTCAATGCCGCTAACTGCTCTGCCAGAACATTGGCTGACTCACTCTCCGAACCTGTTATATCCGCGAGTGTTACCTCGTGGATTACTCCATCGAGCGTGGTGAGTAGCCATCACTTATATCGTTTTCCAACCCTTGTCTACGTCAACATTGCTTTGGAATCTCCCATTAGTTGCGGAATCAAGCGTAGCACAACAATCGTCGTATAAACCGTTATAAAATTGATTGCAAAGAAAACATACCTCAAACCCATGATGTGGACACTCTTTTACCAACTTCTTAATCTGTACCCAAGCCTCGTGAGTATTCTCGTGAGGTGTTTTACGAAAATTAGTTATTTGACTTCTTAAAATGTTTGTCTTCTGAGGTGGGTAATAGTACTTGTAAAATATAAGGGAAGGGATTTCCAGTCGCTGATCTCCTCAACCGTGCGTGCAATCCAAGTCGATAATCCATTCCCTAGCAGCGTCAAGTAGAAAAACATGAATAACATCTCTATCACCTACTCTTGAGTAACTCCCGCGAGGAGTGGAATGCTGGAGCAATAGTCGGTGAAGATCTGCATAAGTTTCGCCGGATCTTCCTCTATGGTACCTCCGAACTGATTTTTCTCCACCAAAGTGATGAAAGTCGAACAGATTTTAAACGACCCAGTTCTATGTGACTGTGGGCCGTTTGATAGACTTTGGCAAAGTCGTCTCCACTGGCTCAAAATAGCTAACAAGATTAAGCATCTTAGCTAGCGATGATGCAGTAACCTGGGTACAAGAGGAAACTACAAGAAACCAGTGAGAATTTCCTCAAGGAACTGATGCTCCCCGAGGCCAAGAATAACGTAAAATCTGAAACAACTATATAACACCATCTCTCCGGCAACGGCGTC
This sequence comes from Agrostemma githago, assembly GCA_958450325.1. Classification (NCBI taxonomy): domain Eukaryota; kingdom Viridiplantae; phylum Streptophyta; class Magnoliopsida; order Caryophyllales; family Caryophyllaceae; genus Agrostemma; species Agrostemma githago. Next base: position 37,317,647 of record OY288261.1, read on the forward strand.
AAATTTTGACCGGGCTAAGTCGTATCTCTAGTCAAAAGTACCCTAAGGACACCAACTAAATGTAGATACTGAAGTCAGGGGTCGAACCACAAGGAGAATCATTTGTCTATTCTAAGTAGTTAATTAGATTCTAGATTACAGATCACAATTTTCTTTGGCTTTGTAGATGAGGAGCGAATAATCTAAGATAAGACAATAATAGAGAGAAGGTCTAGGAACATAGGTTCACTATGAATATTATTCGGGGTCAGAGAATAAACTAACGAAATCATTAATCGAACTACCTAAGGTGCTAGTCTGGTCATTACAATAGAACCTTTAAATCTGAACTTAACTTGCGGTTGCTAGTATTAAGTCAATCTACTCGAATTATCGTGGCTTAATTAGTACTTAACTCGATCGGTGAAAAGCCCTAATTTGTGACACTAATTAATTAATTGTGGTCACTAATCAATTAATCAGAATTAAAACGATAAACAAGTAATAGTTGTTACTAACAAGCAATCAATTGATTATAACCCCTTCTAATATGCATAGATCCCCTTAATCCTAAATAAAAATTGGCTACTCATACTAACATTAATCAAACGAATAACAATTAAATCGGAACTGAACATATTAAGACAATGTAAATTAATTGCTAACAACGATAAGAAATCTATAATTAAGAACAATAAATAAATCAAAGAAGAAAAACATAAATCAAAGGAAATAACAAAACATAAAGCAATAATACAAACTAGAATTGAAATATAGATTACCGACTGACTAGGAAAAGTGCAAAAGATTCGATCTTGAATGTACGTAAAATGAAACTAGGTAAATCCCTTTAACTAGGTAAAACTAAAGCAAAAAACAGAATAGTGAAAAGTGGTGGCAGTCTCATGAAAATACAAGAGTAAATAAAATAGAAGATAAACCCAAAAGAGTTGTAGGCAAAATATAAACGAGTGGACCAGAAACAGGTCAACTTGATTGAGTCCACGCCTGACTCGATCGAGTTATGTTGAAGGTCACAGCTTCACGCGTTCGGATTCAAACGGCTGTCATTTCTTTGTTACTTATCCAAATTGGGAATACGATCTATGGTTGGAAAGCAAAGAGAAATATTTTTGTATTGAAACTTCAATTACCCTCATTTGAGTTGTATAACTCAATATAGGGTTATTTAACAACAATAATACCAATTATAGGGCGTCTTCCCAAAATAATATCAATTTAAATAAATCTGGGAATAATACGTATTATTGAAGTAGTTAAACTAGAGTAGTATAGGTGACCGGTTACCTGTAGAACCCTTCCACCTTCCTTTTTCACCTTTAATTTTAGTTAACGACAATAATACCAACTATAGATCATCTTTCGAAAATAATTCCAATTTTAATAAATCTGAGAGTAATACATATTTTTGAAGTAGTTAAACCAGAGTAGTATAGATGACCAATTATCGGTAGAACTCGTTCCCCTTCCTTTTCGCCTTTAATTTATTTCATATTACTTCACTCCTTTTCACTTACTCAGTGTACAGGGCATTAAACGTCATTAATGTCTTCTGTATTTCTCTTCCTTCAACCTCACCAAATCTAGCTAACAACACAATCGTACATCAAAATAACCATGTTAATCTAAACAAAACGTATTGAAAAAAAACTGAAGAAGGAAGAAGGATAATGGAGAGAGAGGATGAAGGAGAGAAATAAGGAGAAGTAGACCTGACGAAACAGACCCGACCCGAATAAGCCAAACCGAACCCGACCCGACACCCGAATTGAAGACATGATTTTGACCCGTAATCCGAATTGACCCGAGCTAACCCGAAACTGACACGACTATTATTATTGAAAACGAGTGGATATCCTTACAAAAAGTTGAAAACAGCGAACCCGAGAATGACCCGAACCCGAAATTATCTGACCCGACCCGAAGTCAACCCGATTATTATAACCCGGAATTGGCCCGACCCGAAACTGACCCGACACGGTTCACCCGTTATCCAGGTCTAAGGAGGAGAATGGAGAATAAGTAACAGGTTAAATATTAATTAGATGACCTGATGTAGCAGGTGATAAACTTACTTATACTACTCTTGTTTAACTACTCCAATAATACGTATTATTCTCAGATTTATTGAAATTAGTATTATTGTGGGAAGACGCCCTATAGTTGATATTATAGTCATTAAATAACCCCTCAATATATGAACATTTGAAGTTGACTCTTGTGCAAGAGATCATTATTTGTTCTCAATTCGCATTTGTTTTGGCTTTCCAACTAAGTTCATTTGCACGTTTTCTTGTTTTATTTCTCGATTTCCATTCCCGTCCTCGGCTTAATCTTGTTAGTTCGTCAGTACGTAAATTCATCCAAAAACACACCTATCCTGTAAAATAACCCAAGATATGGCAATATCGACTTACTCACAAATATCAAGAATTAATGATCACTTAGGAAGGGAATACAAGATAAGACGATCTTTGGGGACGATAAAAATAGATATAAAATGTGTTGGGAAGGATAGACTAGTAGTAGTTTATGGAATGTTGTCAATTCCTAATTATGTAATACGAATTGTGTTAGTTTGTCTTTAGGTAATTGAATCTTTGGAATTCTAATGTAATTAATTTAACTAACGGTTCTCGTTTATGGTAATTGACTCATCAGGAGTCATCGATTTAAAATTTCGACATTTTTATGCCTTAATTATATTCCACATTTGTTAATTAAATCATTAGATGAAGCGGCTTGTTACAACGTCTATTTCAGAGTAAAGAATATGAGACTAATCAACATGTCTTCTTTAACAATAACGATTAGAACACATACAAAAAAGACATTAGCTTATTATTAATTAACTAAGCATTCCGCATTGTCTGGAAATTATGCAAGGACAAGCCTACATTTATGTTGCTAAAAATGTCGTAGCCAATATTTGGACTATTGAGGCAATGAAGCATTTGTAAAAAATGAAACTCAAACCAAAAAATCCAAAAAGGATAATTCGAACAACCATAATCAATACTTCAGTCGTAGTCATTAGTTTAGACTGGATTTCAAAAACCACCATGCACATGTCACCCAATGACCCGACGCTTAATTATTTTTCGAGTTGTGGCAGCATACACGCTCATTCATGTGAGGCATCCCCGGCGATTAGATCTTTAAGACTTTCAGGGTAGGCTTCGTTATCATCAGTAGACTGGTAAGCCTTACATGCTAAAATGCGGCTTGCGGCTTCAGAGAGATTGTATTCATCAAAGTAAAAGTATTCTTCTCTATTTGGGCATACTCTACCCCCCTTTTTACACCTACCAAACATAGAGGTCTCACAACAAGGAGAATCTATATTCTTAAAACCTGCAAATTAAACAGATAATCTTTTAAACTTAACTTCTTTGTGCGTAATTATTGCATACATACATGGAATGTCGTTTTGTGAATCCGAAAACGGTGACTTGATATGATATATCGAACATTATTGAACCACCTGGAGGACAACTAGTTTCGAAGTATTTATAAATATTTGGTCTAAATGGTTCAGATTTTGGTTTTAAACTAACTATGAATGGCCTAATATAACGATTTAACAACACACGATTTAATGAGATAAGTGACTACTAAAAAATACACGAAGTACCTGTTTTGTTAGCGGACTTGAATGTGTCCATGATGATTTTAGCAGAGTTAACCAAACAAAATTGTGCATCTAGTAATTCATGTTGGCTTTGCATTACCATAAGTTGTAATTGTTCATAGTACATTTCGGCTGCTTCATTAAGTTTCTGTATACACTTCCCATGCTTGCGCAAAGCTGGGTCGCACCCAATTGGATATACTGATAGTAATAAGAATTTCCTTGCTCCCAAATTGTATAATGTCTGCAAACCACAATCGAAATATAAGTGAAGTTAGTGAGTGATGTTATATTTACTTATTTACAGTCAATCCAAACAATAACTGATCTACACCAAAACTAGTTCTTTTAAATCTTCTATATATATACTAAAAGCAGGGGCGGACCTACGGGTGCGCACAACACCCCACGTGCGCACCCTTCGGTCTTGAATTTTTTTTTAAAAATAAAAATGACTGATGTTATGTATTTGTACAGTTTGCGTGAGAAATGAGTAACTGAAAGTGGTTTGGCACAGTGGTAGAGTAGAGTAGATGGGGTTCAATTCCCCCTTCACGCACACTTTTTCACTAATCCCCATCCTTTCCCGAATTCTATCTCTTATTCCACTTCTCTTTTTATTTTATTTCCAATTCTCACACAAGATTGAACGCTATATTACTATGTTGTATTTTAAGCTTTTCAAACCTAAGTTTAAAAAATCCGTTTTCCCAATAATTAATTTGGAATCCTAATTTTATACGAGTAGTTAGATTTGTTTTTGCCTTTTTCGGGTACTTTTTCTTGTCAATTTTTTGGGTTTATTTGTTGATATCAACTATTTAAATATACTAATTCCCAATTGTGAACCCTAAGTTTGGGGTTTCTTGTGATACTCGGTATTTATTTGTTGGTTTACCATTATTTCTTGTACCTTACTGTATTTCTTTAGTTGTGTTATACTCCCTCCGTTCGAATCTAAATGATACACTTCCCATTTGAACACTATTTACAACTCAAGAGAATCGTTAATATTCTTGACAATCTATAAGAGAAAATATAGTCATGTGAGATCTGGTTTGATTCGTCTTTATGAGTAGATTAAGAAAATCAATTTTTTATAATTTTTGTTGATATAAAAGGAAAGATATTGACGGTGTAAAATGTGTCTCGGCAAGTGTGAAAAAGCAAATGTACCCTTTGGATTCGAACAGAGGAAGTAAATTTCATAGTGTTTTATATATTTCAAATTAGTTACAAAAAAAATTAGATGGGTTTTATTTAATATTTATAGTTTAATTGAAAATATGCAATTATGTGACGTTGATGAGTTTCTATTTTTAATTATTTTTTTCTATTGTATCGGTGATTTTAAAAAGAAAAGTGAACCTCTCTCTTAAATTTCTGGGTCCGTCACTGACTAAAAGAGAAACCAATAAAAAAGAAATGACACATGTTGCATCCTCAATAAAAGTTTTCACCGAAGATGTCTTAGCCTAGTGGTTAGGACTAGGTGCTCTGGGACAGTAGGTCTCAGGTTCGAATCCCCCCTCCCCTATATTGTAATGCGACTAAGTGCGCTCTTCGATGGACCAAAAAAAAAATAAAAGTTTTCCCGCCTAAAATCACTATTATGGATACTACTTGGGCTTCAGAATAGTTTATAAGCTAGTCCATCATAAGAAATTCATTGTGATAGTTTATTTGATGAACTTTTAAATAGATAAAAGTTCATGTAGCATTTAAAATTTTTATCGATGTATATTTCAATTGACAATTAAAAAATTTACGTAAATCAAATTTTATTTGCGTCGATAATATCTGATCATCTATATAAGCCGTTCATTTGCACGGGGTTTAAACTAGCTAAATTCTAATTTACTACATGTGGATTAAAACTACATCTTTCTTGTGTGCTTTAAATTAAATCTTATCTAAATGGACTATTTTCATAAAAGTAATTTAGTGAACAACTATTGCATAGTCTTTAACCATAGTAGATCTACATTCATTTGTGCGCGAATTTATATTTTTTTTCAAATAAATGCACCATGTCGGTGGTAAGAATTGTACTCAAGGCAAGAGGATTCCTACTTTTTGGACTGGCTCTTATTCTAGTAAGTGAATTTTAGACAATGATAATAAGATCCACCAAATACCTTTCTTATTTGTAAAATTTTTATATTATTTTTTTGGTGTGGCGTAAAATTTTATTTTAAAGAGAAAAAAAATCTGGGCTTCTAAATGAGTAGAATTTATAAAAACGCGCACCTTTTAGGTATTATGGCTAAATCCTACAATTACTTATAGGAAAATAACTTAATATACCAACTCTTATAAGAATTAAAGTTGCACGCTATCGAGTAAGACTGTCTCACAAATGAGAGGATCTAATTCAATGATAACTCAATTCATTATTTTGGATAAATAAATAAAAAAATTAATACAAAGAAATCATTTCACATTAAGAGACGTTTAAAAAAAAAAAACTACTCCATTGTCGAAGTTATAATTACAAGAGTTCAAGATATTAAATTTACATGAAATAATTTATTCCACGTTCAAGTTATCGGAATAGTTAAAGAATTTTTTTGTGACAAGTGTACAGGGAACTTAAATTTCTCCAAAACATATTACCAGAAAGACAAGTCATGAGATAAAAAGTGAAGAGTGCAAACCTTGATTTCACCAAAGTAATTACTGACGAGCTTCGCAGTAAAGACAAGTTCGCTCCAATTTTGATCCTGGCGATTGAAATAATAATGTAAATAATCTCTGTTTCCGACTGCCACCATGAATAAGTAGTCAGCCAATATACTTTCCTTGCTTCTCTCAAGCTTATCTTCTAATTGCGGCAATATTAGATTCTTGAAACTTTTTATCTGCTGCCCTAAACTTTTGACCCCCTAATTTCAAACATGGCAAAACAAGGTAGACAACATATTAGGCTATGTTTAAAGGATCTGAATATAAGTCTGAGTTTGGTTGAGACGGTCTGAGACTCAGATAAGTCTGAAGTTGAGTCTTGGATTTCAAAGACTCATCCTCAGACTCGTTCATTCAGTTCTTTTTAGTTCCGTTCATTTCAGTTTAGTTCAGTCAAATAAGTTACTATTATTATTATTATTTATTATTATTATTATTATTATTAAATCTTAATATTAATGACATTTTTATAATAATTAATATTAATTTAATAATAAACACTAATATTCTTTTTATTGTTATTGTTACTAATATTATTACTATTAAATATTAATATTGATTATTAATATTAATATTAGTATTATTATAATATTATTAATAATTATTATTATTGTTATAAATATATTATTATTATTATTATTATTATAAAATATTTTTATTAACAATATTTTTATTAAAATTAAATTAATATGATAATAAGTAATATTTTTGATACAATAATTAACATTATTATTATTTGTTGTTGTTGTTGTTGTTGTTATTATTATTATTATTATTATTATTATTATTATTATTATTATTATTATTATTATTATTATTATTTGTTGTTACAATAATAATTAATATTTTTTTGGAACAAGTAAGCTTGTTACAATAATAAACCGTTGTTGTTGTTGTCGTCGTCGTTGTCGTTAAATTTCAGGCTACTTTCGTTCAGTTTAGCTCAGCTCAATTCAGTTCAGTTGAACTCATTCCACTTTAACTCATTTCACTTCAATACAAAATGATGACATGGCCAAAATAATCCGGTCTAACCCAGACGCGACAACTAGACATGACAAAACTTACTCGACCCGAATAAGCCAACCCGAACCCGATCTGATATCCAAACTAAAGATTCGAGGGTGACTCGTAACCTGAATTGACCCGAGGTAACCCAAAATTGACCGACTATTATCATAAAAAATGAGTCGATATCTCTGAAAAAGATGAAATAGCAAACCCGAAATTATCTGGTTCGACTCAAAGTCAACGCGAAACTCACCTGACCCAAACCCGACCCGGTTGACTTGTTTGCCAGGTCTACCGACAACCCAACCCGAACTCAACTCATCCGCCCGATTGTTACCTTTAATAATTACCACTTAGAAATAAAATTATTAGTATGTCACAAGATTTATTTAACTATCAATTATTTAATTGTAATTATTCGAGTTATAAAATAAACGTAGACTAGGTAAATAAAAAAAATAAGTTAGATAGAAAGTTGGGGTGAAATGATGTAAATAAAAAAAATAAGATAAGTTAAAAAGTTTAGGTGAGATGAATTAAAAAATCATATAAAATAAGGTATGTGAGGTGAGAAAGTCTGAGATGAGTCTGTGGATAAAGTGTACTTTTGTAGCAAGTCTGAGTCTGAAGAATGAAAAGTGAGTGGAAAGCTGAGGTGGCTGAATCTATCAAAGTGAGTGGAGAGCTGAGGTGGCTGAATCTGATAGAAAAAGATGAGTCTGTGGATAAACATAGTCTTACATTAGAGCACTACATTTTATTTATAATATAGTCCCTCTCATCCATTCAATTCTTTACACTTACTATAAATGGACAATCCACTCAATTCTTTACATTCCTCTTTTGACAAAAGATTTTACCATATAACCTCCTATCTTTCCTCTATTTACACAAAATACCACTACTTTTTCCTTACTTTAAATTTGGTGGACCCATAAAACCATTTGATTTACCAATAATACCCTTACTTTTACCACTTTTCTTAAAATTTGTGAAACCCTCCATGTAAAGCATTGAATGGATAGGAGGGAGTATTTGTCATGAAATTATTATTGTACTATTTCTATTTTGAATAATAATTATTTTGTATTTTCCATATTAATTATCTATTTAATTAGCTTCTTAACATGTGCTCTATGGAAACACATTAGATAAACCCATTTTTTTAAAACCAATTATTAAATACACGGGAAATAAAAAGGAATATCAAATGTCGGGTTGAAAAATTTAAGTCGAGAAACATAGTAACTCTTAAAATATTTAAGATAAAATCTTATAGCATTAAACAAGTGTGTATACGAGATGCATCATCGATGACAAACTCAAAATAAAATTGCAATTTAATTACGTCAGACCAGCAGTACCGAAAAAATTGTCAGTGTGTAATCACTTATATGATGATTAATAAAGAACATGAATTAAAATAAAATAGTAAGAGTTTTCTTACACATAGTGAAATGAATACTCCATATTCATTTATAAATTTAATACATATAAGACCTATTGACAGTATATCGAGTTCATACCATGAGAATACTGGACTCTAGGAGGATGCCGGATGCACTCATGGCAAAGTTGACCCCAGGAACAAGTCCAGAGGGCTTAACAAGTTCTGATCGATTGTAGCGGATATCCAAGAAGGGAGTGACTGGGGGAAGACCAAGAAGATCGGTGATATGATCGGCTACATTTTTCCCGTTTGTAAACCGACCTGTCGGTCCTTTCGGAAAATCAATCCCATATGGCAAGTAGTTTGCTCGTACTATTTTATTATTGTTGTTGTTTCCGTTATCAACTACTGTGGCTCCAAACACAAACATTCCACGTAACTTAGGCTTATGTCGTGCATCTATCATATAAACATTCCACGAAAATACCAAAACAAAAACTGAGCTCAAAAGAATAGATAACGAGTTATGTAAATTACGGGCCATGCATGCAAAAATTTCAAGAGTATGTAACAACTAGCAATGTATAGACTATTTTCAAAAAAAAAGGCAGGTATTTTTTTAATAAACAAACGTTTTGTAAAATCGTGGTTTTGATTAAGAAGAGATAAACACAAATTAGATTAAATAGATTGATTTTTGCATTTGCCTTAAGCTTGAATATTTGATTTATATGTAATGAACTGAAGCTAATGGGAGAGTATGTTCTCTTATATACTCATATTTTGACTTCCTCTACTACATTTTTACAAATTCTTTGCCAAAATATTGGCAAAATAATAGCAGTACTTACTATCTTAGGACGTAATAGATGCAAAAAAGATGTTTTGAACATGGACTAATATAACTTGGATCCTAATTTATTATTTATGCCATATGCATCGCCTTCTAAAATGTAGAAACACATTATTCGTATTGATAATGTAGGTATGCCTTCTTTTGCTCATTTATTTCTCACGTCTTTTTATCATGTTTTCCTATATATAAGTACTCAAGAGTATAAATAAACCGAACAAAGGCCAGTGAATGTGAAGGCACTTTATTAAAAAAAGCATGTGTTATTAAATGTTTTATTAACTTTTTGAAATTAAAATTTTGATTTGTTAACTTATTAATTTTTTTGTCTAACACTTTTCATTTGTTTTTATTAAAAAAAAATACAATATTACAATAAATTTTTTATTATATGGTTTATAAATTATTATTTTTCTACATTTCAATTTAAATTTCCCAAAATGACATATTTATTAGATTTTTTTTATTAAATATTGTAATCTATTAGATTTTTTTTTTTTACTCCCTCCGTTTCTATGATATCTTCCACCTTAAAAGTGGCACATTTCTTAAGAAAAATAATAAAATAAGTAAAAGTAGAAAGAGAGTAAAGTAAGTGGGTCACCCAGGTAAGAGAGAAGTGTGATAGAAAAAAGAAAAGTGGAAGAAATCAAAGAAATGGTTGAAAAAATAAATGTGGAAGATATCAAAGAAACAGAGGGAGTATTAATTAAGTTATTAATTTTTTTATTAAAAAAATTTCATTTGCCTTTATTTAAAACTTTATTATATTAGCATATGGATTATTAAATTTTATTTTTGTTAAATTTTTTGTTAGTTAAATTATTAAATGTTTTATCAAAATCTTTTCATTTTTCTTTGTTATTAATTTACTTATTAATTTTTCTAACAGAAACTTTTTATTTTCCTTTTTAATAATTTGTTATAATAATTAACTAAATTATTAATTGTTTGATAAAAACTTATCCATTGCTTTTATTATTATCTACCTATCTACCTACCTATAATGATGATAATGGTATGATGACGATGATGATGACGATGATGATGATGATGATGATGATGACGATGATGATAATAAATAATAATAATAATAATAATAATAATAATAATAATAATAGGACCATTGAGCTTATGGACTCTGTTGCCAGGATTGAGGATCCACAGTGTGAGTTGTTGTTACTTCGTGCATGTACTGATATTTCTGAGCTTTTCTTTACTCTGCGCACCTGCCCCTATGGTTTTTGACTCGGCTAAGACCTTCGATGCGGCACTGCGGTCTAGCTTGGAGCGCATTGTCACCGCGTCCGGCCCCGGGTTTGGGGACTGGCAGTGGCGTCTTTCCACACTGCCCTTTAATTTTGAAGGGCTTGGTGTGTACAATGCTAGGGATGTTCTACACTATGCCTTTTTGGCTTCCCGCCTGTAGTCCTCTGAGTTGAAAGCTATGCTCCTTCGGCCTTCAGCCGTCTTAGCTCTTGGGCCGACCTTCGATGCGGCATTGGCTCTGTTTAACGAGACCACCGGTTCCGACCTTCCCCGTAATCCTAGTGAGATCGCTGCCCCCAAACTCATGAAGAAATTGGCAGATATATATTTCAGGACGGTTGCTGCTTCAGTGGAATCATATTTCTTCTTGACTTGGCGACATGTTGCATTGTGGAGTAAGTCTCTGCAGGGTGCTCACACGTCTTATAGGTTGCGCGCAGTACCTATCTTCGGGCCGGGGCAGACCATGAATGGGAGGACCTACTGCTCTGTCATTAGCTATCGGTTCTGTGTCATTTTGTTCTCGGTGCCTAAACCTTGTCCCGCCTGTTCCCGAGTTAATGTTGGGGATATTTTTGGAGATCATGTTGTGTCGTGTGCTGGTACCATTGGTATTAAGCACAGACATAACATGGTCCGCGACACCCTTTTGGATATCTGCTTCCGATCTGGTATTTCGGTCGGTAAGGAGGTGGGCGTCAGTTTGATTGATAGGCAAGACAGACCCCTACGCCCGACCTATTTGCTTCTTTATTAATGGGATAGGGGGCGTGATGTGTGTGTCGATCTAACGGGGTCGTCCCCTTTAACTCAGTCTGCGATGTCTGATTTTCTGCCTGGTCGTGTAGTCGTTGATGCTGCTCAACGTAAGTGCGCCAAGTATGGAGATTTGTGCACCAAGAATGGTTATGGGTTCATGCCTTTCTCCTTCTCTTCTCTAGGGGAGCTTGACTACGTAGAGGCAGTTGCATTGCTCAAGCGGATTCAAAAATTTTCTATCTATCAGGACACGAGTGCTCGCGCACCTGCTTTTATGTAACAACCCTGATTTTATAAATTAAATTAATTTAAATTTATGTTCGTATTTTATTTATTTACGATTTAACTCGTAATCCTCAAATTTATTATAAAATGAATTTATCGTTTAATCGTTTCAAACTCCTAAAATTTTATTTGTCTCGGAAACTCTTCTTATATTTAAAACATATTTTTATTTATATTTTGATTTATTTTATACATTTAATTTAATTCTTATCGAAAGTCTATTTCGACGATTTAAATTCTAAATTCTTATGATTATTTATATTTAAGCTCAAATTTTCTATTTTTGGCTCGAAGCTCATTTATTTTAAGTTTTGTCCCAACATTATTATCTTTCCTCGAAAAATTAATCTAATTCACTTTATCAAAAATTATTTATTTTTATAAGCTTCGTTTTCATCTCGAATAATTTATATACTCATTTTATTTGGCGGCCCGATTATTTATTAATTTTATTAACCCGTTGATATGCTAGTCTTATACCTATCAAAGATAACCAACTTAGGTCTAACTGAAAAAGTCTCTCTAGGGTTTCCTACCAAGAGCCGCTTACTCTAGGGTTATCCTTGTCGTCTTCCGCACTTTGATGTGAGATTGTCGATACACGTAACAATCAAGACAAACTTTTCTGAATCTCGAGGAGGATTGGGTATTAGTTATGGCAAGTACCACAATTCAAAGGCGTGACAAAGGGAAAGGCAAAGTAGGAAAGGATGCTGAGTTGATTTGGACCGAAGACACATTGCAGACAAAACCTAAGGATGATCATGTTTCACTTGGCAAGATCTGGACAACTAGGGCAATCAATGCAAAAGTAGCAATGGACACCATGATGAGGGTATGGTCTACGAGAGGTAAAATCACTGCGAATGTCCTCGATATTAAGGAACGTACTTTTATCTTTCAATTTGAGATTGATGAGGATAGATCACGTATCCTTGAGGGACAACCTTGGCACTTTGACAAGTTCATTTGGTGCTCTAACGTACCGACCAAGGAAGGGAAACTGTCAGACACTCCCCTTTTTCACGTACCATTTTGGGCGAGAGTGTACGATCTACCGTTAAATGGGAGGTCGAACACCGATAATTTAAAACGAATAGGGGACAGGCTGGGGCTATACTTGGGAGGGGATGAAGGTGCAAATCATACGTTGGATAGGGCAGTTCGCATTCGAATATTACATGATGTTCGTAAACCTCTTCATAAAAACATTGAAATAAGAATGCAACGTGGTCACCTACTGAATTTTCCTATGAAATACGAGAAACTGCCAACCTATTGCTATGGGTGTGGCGTACTGGGGCACGGGGAAAAGGACTGCGAGGAGGGGCCATATGAGGAGGGTGAACTCCAATTTGGGGATGACTTGCGAGCCTCCCCTTGGAGACCTGCCAAGCAGGAGGAGGGTAGCAAAGGGGGAGTGGTGAGCCGAAGTCGTATGCTCCCAAAGATACTATTTATGGACTTATAACCACAAAACTAAAACAATAGTGTAGGGAAATAAGGGTCGATCCACAGGGAAGACGAAGTAATTTACGTGAATTAAAACTAGAAATTAATAACTAAGAAAGGGGGGTGATTGGGTGATTGAGTAACTAAAACTAACTAATAAGCAAATAACAAAATCAATAATAATAATGAATGAGTTCAGATGATTAAAACGATCTCGGGTAAGAATTTTCCACAACTAATTATCAAATTGATCATAGACTAACAACTTTCTCCTAACTTTTGAGCAAACTATCGTGGGAAGTAAATCCCGAATCTCACGTGAATATTATTTGACTCGAAACGCGATAATCAAATAACTTAATTATCAAACAACCTAATACACGCGATCAAGTTTAATTCAATAATACCATTAACGAGTAGAGAACAATAGAAGTGACGACCAATAAAACACGCGATTATTAGTTCGAATCATAAGTTAAATCTCTCTCTAACCTAGATATGATGAAACACATCCAATATTAAGGCCAAAGATCGTTACTTTATCTAACGGGTTTGAAGAATTACGGATTCAATCGCTAGAATAACAATAGATTGAAAATTGCAAAGATTAATTAGCTACTTTAATCTAAACATTCAACAATCATGCAAATATGAACGGAGAAATAACAATACTCAAGAGATAGAATAAAGGAGAATTAGAGTCTCACAATTGAATAATTAGAAGCTTCAAATCTTAATCCGAGAGGAAAGACTTAGTTCTTCATGCTAGGGTTTTTTTCTTCTCTAATTCTAATTGAACGTGATGATAATTGATAATGAATAATCAATCCCCCCCACTTAACCTAATACTAGTCTCCTAATAATAATAATAATAAAATAGAAAGATATAATGTTTCCTAAATAAAACAAAGTCTTCAAAACGAAGTAAATTAAGGCGGAATAAAGCTGAGACGCGTCACAGAAACAGGCTTCCGCGCGAGTCGTATAGAGGCCGCGCGACTCGCCCGCCCGCACGACTCGCCTGGTCTTCATGCGACTCGCCTGGCGGTCTGTTTGCCTTCACAGTTTCTTTCGTTGCTTCCTCGCTCCGTGTCTTCTATTGGGCTCTCCAATTCTTCATGAGTCATTCGTTCTTGGCCCAACTAACGATTAAGATTAGAATCCTCCAAAAAGCTTGTATTACACTCGTACCAAAATAACACAAATGCACTACAAAACACACGATTAAGCTCACAAAACTACACAATAACCGTCGTAATAACTACGACTAAATCCGGCCCATCAAATATCCCCACGCTTGAACCTTTACTCGTCCTCGAGTAAAACTCAAGGAACACAAATAAACACAACCATCACCGATCCAAAATGCGCGGGAACAATCATTACACACATCGGCCCTCACTCGTCTTCCACCAAACTCCCTCGTTTTGAGACTATGCACAAGTTAATACACCAATTGAATGTAACTCAACTCCAATGTTCAAGTGAATCAACACACCCAAAACCAAACTACTATCATCGACTCAAATCATCAAAACAAGGGACCTTAGCAAATAAGGATAAGCTAATGTCAATATCTAACGCCCCTTATTTCTCCAATCCTAGAACGGATCACACGTGCTACTAATGTCACCGATGGTAAAAATGTATACCACAATATTCCACAACCCACACATGTGATCAATCCTAAACGCCTCTAATAGTTCAATACATCAACCAAAACATCACCAATCGCAAAAGATATAGTGCTACGACCACATCGCACCGCTATTCTTCTCACCTTAGCCAACTATCCTACCCTTTCGACCTTCTATGTCGCCCTTCTTATGACGCCAATCCCAAAAATGGAGAAAGTAGTAGTGATCTTTTTCCTAATTCCCTCATTTTGCCTAGAGCGTCCGCCCTTGCGGATTTTCACTCTAGCTTTCATTTTTCCTCACACTACTCTCGTGGCACGCAACTCGATTTTTCTTTTTACCCGGAGCGCTCTTTCGGGTTTTCACTCCGTCCTCGGCCACATTCCCCCACTTTTGCCTAGGCGCCCTTTCCGGGTTTTCACCTAGCCGGGTTTATTTATTTCTTTTTGTTTTTTTTTTCATTTTTTTTTTGAAACTAAAAGATGTAATACAAACTAACTACTATATACAACGAGATAATTTCCCTCCCCACGGTTGAATAACACATCGTCCTCGAATGTGTGAACTAAAGACAATAAAAGAAATGGGAAGAGAAATACCTCGGGCTCAAGAGTGAGAAGAGGAGCCGGCGTCACGTGACTTAGCCTCACGTGCGGCCCTCCTAGATGATCTCGCTTGCTCACGGGCTGCAAGCTCTCCATAAAATTGGGGTGATGGTTCCGAGTAGTCATTAGGGTGCAACTTTAACTGCAACTGATTCATACACCGACCGAACTCAGCGGCCAACCTACTATTATCAACAAATTCTTTGACTCGATCTTCTATTAATTCGCGCCAATCTCTCCAACGATCAAAATCAGATGTACCCTCGGGCTCCTCCACAACCGGGGCACTAGACTCGGTAGTCGGCTTAGGAAATTCCTCATCATGAGGAAGGTAAAACGCAGCCGCAGTAGCCCCCAATGGTAACGATTTCTCATCCGGACGAGGCAAAATCATGAAATGCTGGTGGGACGTGCCGAGCGTCCAGATTAGGTGGTGTTTAGCAATTGGTCGCGAAATCATAGAACAACTCTCCATGAACTTAATACTAATAGTCGTATCACCTACGACAGGAGAATCCGTCATCTTGGGTAGTCCAAGATACCGAGCTAAAAGAGTAATCATACCACCCATCGGAATATTCCCCGAGACCGCCTTCTGTTGCTTCTCACAACACTTCAAGAATATATCGATCCAATCCGGGGTTCCCAAACATTCGGGCATCATGGCCCACAAATACATCAACTCCGCCCTAGGTAGATGGGTCGGTTCACCTTTATAAAGAAATGTGGAGTTCAAAAGTCGGTGAACATAACGAAGGGCGGGGTGACGAATATCAGCATTCTTAGCCCCTATGTTACCATATGCATGACCGGCAATTTTCAACCAAAATGCGTCCATCATACAAGAAGTAGGGGTCAAAAACTCCTCCCCCCTCTCGGTGCTACACCCAACGCCTCCCTCAATTCTGTAAAGTCCACATCTCGTTCTGAATCTCCGAGATGAAAAGTAATATGATGGAGGTCGTCATCACGATGAACTTCTAAAGTGGACAAGAATTCAAGTGTGTAGCGCTTATACGTGTTTGCGTGCTTATCGTAAAAGTTTGCTAGCCCAATACGAGTCAATAACGTGAACACCTCATCACTAATTCCGAGCGACTCCAATGCTAAATTATCGACAAACTTAGTCGACATAATAACCCGGTCAAATAGTTGGCGCCAAATTGACTTCTGTTTCGCACTCAAATTCTTACACCCCATACAGTCAACTGGGGTCGTCTTTTGCTTTTTCGGGGACATGACTCAAGAGTTTCTCGGATGGCTTTCACCAACTAGTGAAACTACCTAAAATATGTGAACTATGAACTCAGACGACACCCGACTCAGACCTAAACACGTAGACAGACCGTGACGGACTTGACCTGAGATCGACTAAACTAAATTGACCCTAAATAGTAACCAAGGTTCAAAACATCACAAAGAGAGGTCATCAATTAACATTCTGACTACGGATGGACTCACACAGACAGGGAAGATGATGGGTAGGATTTTTCGTGAATCCCAACCGTCAAATAAAACCAACTAACCTAACTAAGGTAGCTAGGGTAAGTCGGGTCAAATCCACAGGGACGGGAGGTCGGACTAAGGTATGCTACAGTCAAGAACTAAGTTCGAGACGAGCTAATATAAGGGGAGGAGACTAAGGCTAAGCTAGGTCTAAAGCAAGAGAACTATCAAAGGAAACGGGCTAGGATTAGGTCGGGGTCAAAGGGGTAACGGAATGGTCGAAGGAGAACTAGAGGTGAAGGAGGTAGTAGGGTAACCTAGGTAATGCCCGGGCTCTCGCAACTTAGACTCACCTAGAGGTTCCACCTAAAACCCAACTCGGCGACACAAACGACAATCGGAGTACTAGCATGCTATAGACCTAGGTCGAATCCGGGCTCTCGCAACTTAGACCGGCCTAGGGGTCGTCCTCACCGGGCTCTCGCAACTTAGTGAGGGGACCGAACCCACAACAAACTAACACCCACAAAGAAAAGCAAGAAAACAAGCATTCGTACATACTTAGTCAATCAAGCATTTCAACAAACATGTGATGTGCAACAAACCAAGGAGAAACCCAAATCTTCCACCAACAACTCCAACAATCCCTTAATCATCCAATTAACACCCTAATCACCTTACTAACCGTAGCAAGATACTACTCTAACATATCTAAACTAAAACTAACACTAACAAGAGAAATCAAACCAAACAACAAAACTAACATAATGAAACTAGTCTAACAATGAACTATGAACAATAACAAGAACTAAAGATTCAAACTTTAATGATAAAACAAAGATTAAGAGAAGGGAAAAGAGATTATACCAAACTATAGATGAAAGGAAGAAAGAAACTTGCATAAATGGAAGAACCCAAATACCTCAACCAAGGTTGTCAAGCTTGGTTGGAATCTTCAAGAATTCCCAAATTACAAGTACTAATCTAAGATTAACGATAATCTAAGGACTAATCTACACTAATCTATGCTAATCTATCTAGGGTTTAGTCTCTCATGTCTAACATAAGCTTAACATAACAAGGGAAGAGTATATATAGGGTTACAAATGAAAGGGAGAAGAAAAGAAAACAAAGCGGAGTAGCAGTGGCCCGTCCCGGCCGAGACAGGTTGGTCCCGGTCGGGACGAGGTCGATCCCGGTCGGGACGCCACCATCCCGATCGGGATGGGCCCAGGTCAGCAGCTTCTCTTTTTGCTCCATCATCCCGAACGGGATGAGCTTATCCCGAACGGGATGAGCCTTGTAGGCCTCCATTATGATCTTTTTGGTCCCTCCTTGCTTCTCATGGGCTTCTCACCGATTCTCGGGATCGGGTCTCGGAGGCTCGGGATTGGGTCCCAAGGTCTCGGGGTCGATTCCAAGGCATCGAGTCATCGTTCCTTAGCTTCGTTGGCTCCAAAATGCGTATGTATAGAGTCGGAATCGCTCCAACTCTTCCAATTCGGTCTCGGGAACCTGAAACGAACTAAAGGAAGCATAAGAAGCCCCTAAACCGCTCCCAAGGAGCGATTCTACAAGGAAAATGGGACCAAAACACAACGAAATAGGCACTACAAATGACACTTATCAACTCCCCCACACTTAACCCTTACTCGCCCTCGAGTAAGCACATACTACTACTAAACTATCCGATTTGGTATTAGCGCACCCTACGCCCCTTCAACTTACGCGAGCGCACTTAGAGGACAAGTGCACTCCGCAAGGCAAGTTGGGTCTTGCGACAAAACCGCGGATGCAACCGGACACAAAACACATAAACACACAAACATAAAAACAAACACATAATCGGTTGCACCCAAAACAAAAGAAATACCGCTTCCCTCAAACAAGCGGTGAAAGAAGCACCGGTTTAGGACTCGAGGTAAGTGACAACGTTCCCAAGCTAGCAATACAAACTAAGGTGGACTAAACCCTAATAGTATGACGATAAAGCAACAAAAACGTTGGTAACTTACCTAGGTCCTCCTAACTTTCTAAAAACGTACTACGGGACGATCGGCGGAGTGGAAAGTGATGAACCACGGTGTTAGTCGACACTGTAGGTAAGTGAGACCCCGCCCCCTTTAGCGATGAGCCAAGAGGGTCATCCCATGTCTAAAAACCGCCTAACTAGTCCAAGTAAAAAGGTGGAAATATTGCAAAATGAGGGAAGACCGACTAATGCCGCTATCATCCTTCCTCGGGACTCGGTCCTTTGGTAGGCTCTTCACGGCAAAAGTCGGAAAAAAGGTTATTTTTGTGGGATTTTTTTTTTTGTGAGACGAGTTTTCTTTTGGCATTTTCTTTCTTTTCGATATTTTGATTTGTTTGTTGCCATGCCATTCTTTTTCTTCTTTTCTATTTTCTTTTTGGCTTTTGTGCCTTTTCTTTTTTCTTCATTCTTTTCTTTCTTTCATTTTTTTCTTTCTTTTCTTTTCTTTGCCCTTTTTGGCAAGATTTGGCATTTTTGGCATTTCTTGACAATTAAGAGAATCAACAAATTGCAAGTTATTGTGTGGATATGTGTGAGATGTAGGTGAATGGGTAAGTCGGGACGGGCCAAGACCCTTCAAACCCACAAAAAGTGGAGAACTTGGACTAATCAAACGATCCTAAACACGGTCACCTAGGGGACGAGACTCGGTAACCAAGGCCTTTTCACACTGTGGGTGGTCATAATGGTCAAAAGTGCAAATCCCGTAGTAAATCCCTAGTAAGCTAGGTGGACTCAAGGTAAAGGACCAACGAATTCATTGATTTAGGGTCATTCTACTAGGACTAAGTCCAAGACTCAATTTATACAACTAGGAAGGGAAATATAGACACTCACACACTAGCCTCTAAACCGGATTTTCGAAAACCATTTACAAAAGACACAACACACATCACAAAACAAAGACTCAACGAAAACGAACGAAAGAAAAAGAAACAAAAGCAACATAACAAGAAAAAAACAAAACGAACTCATACAAAACAAACACCACCCCGAACTTCCAAATGAGCAACCAATTCTCCACAAACTTTACAAAGCTCCACCCGAGCACACCACAACACATATCTCCTCCAAACTCCACAAGAAACAAAGAGGAAAAAGGGTTGAAAGATGTTACCGGGTGTCTTGAAAGCTCTCCAAAGCTAGCGGTGAATAAGCGACCTATAAAAGGGAGGCAAAACACGCACACAAACAAATATACGACACAAAGACACAAAATGAAAACACAAAAGAGAAAATCTTTTTGATTTTTTGTGAAGTTTTTTCAAATTTTTAGGATTTTTAAGATTTTTTCGGAAAAACTAAGAAAATAGACTAAACTATACTAGAATATCGCTCCCCCACACTTAAATCGAGCCATGTCCTCATGCTCGATCGTAGGGTGCGGAGAGACAAAAGAAAAAGAAAAGAAACTACGAAAATAAAGCTAAAAATCAAAAATAAAGTGAAGAAATGGGTAGAAGGTGTCCGGCCGGGGTGTAGTCAAGTCACCATGGGCCGAGACAAGAAAAGATATGGAAGGGGGAAGAAAAATAAAAAGAAGGAAATAAAAGGAAATGGGAGGGGAGGGCTAGGTGTAATCAAGTCACCTAGCCCGGATTTCGCCTAAATCCGACTAAATCCTCAAACGGAAAGTGAAAATCTTGTAAAATTTGGATTTTGAAAATGACTCTCGATGTAGTCACATCATCGAGAGTCGGGAGCAACATATACCACGGCCCCGAGGGCCACCATGACGCCATGACACAAAAGTGTACAAGGGGAAAGGGAGTAAACAAAGGAAAACAAGCAATAAAAGACGGAAAAGAAAGGATAGTTGCCGTACCATAGGTTAGCAACTCACTCTCACCATCGTCTCATAGATCAATATAGGCACTTGCTTGTCTTCATCATTGCTATACCGCTTCAAACTCGATAAGTACACATGGTTAAGGTAGTAATGGTGTGAGGGGTGTGGGATTCGATGTGAAACTCGGTGTAAAGGGAAGAGAAACGAGGTGAGGGTATATGGAAATGATGTGCGAGGGTCATATGATATGAGCAAGGAAGGTTAGGGAGGTTGGGAGGGGGTATAAAGTGGTAGGGTGGGCTCACATGATGAAGAAGAGGCCAAAAGAGGAGAAGGGGGCCATCCCGATCGGGATGGATGGTCCCGGTCGGGATGACACCCCCGTCTCGGTCGGGAAGCCCTCGTCCCGGTCGGGATGACACTCCAGAATGTCCAGTTTTCAGCCCACTCATCCCGATCGGGATGACATCCTTCCCGGCCGGGATGAGTCTTCTAGCCCTTCATTTCCTTGCTAGCTTCACCCACATGTCCACCAATACATCAAGACAAAGAATCTCGTCCCCAAAAGCTTGTCAAAAGCTTCAAAAACCGATTCCCATGCCCAATTCCAAGCTTCTATCAACAACCATTCTCCTCGAGACTTCATCTTCACTTCATATCTAGCAAACAAGCTCAAATACAACATCAAATTCCCTCCCTCACATCGCTCATCAAAAATCCAAATTTTAAGGATTCCACAAAAACTAACAAGTCCTAAACACAAACATAAACACAAATACAAGCACAAAAGAAAAGAAAAAGAGATATTTACAATAAGGTACTCTCACCAACTACACCTCCATAGCCATCAAGAGCTCGGAGTAGTAAGTCAAATGCTCTAGCAACATCTTCATTTAAGCTCACATGGCCGAGCCTAGCCACTCCCAAAAGTTTCCAATTCGGAGGGAAGAAGCGATCATCTTCATTATGCTCGGGGCTCTCGTGATCTTCCGGGTCTTCGGAACCAAGATAGCTACGACTCTTATGACCATCCGGTAGGTATAGTGGTCTAGAGTCGTGCTCGGTGTCATGATGTGGGAGATCACACCCTATGGGTGTCGCTTCTTCTACGGGGTCGAGAGTGGCACTCTTTTCCACAGCCCGACAAGGATCCTCTTCACCAACCTTCTCACAAGACAAAGGGCTAGACATCGAGTGCGGTAGAGGAGGAGAAAGCATCAAGTTTTCTTCATTGGAGGCTTTAGAATCCTCCAATTTCCCATACAAGGCAAGTTCCAAGGCATCTACTTCTTTCTCCCAAGTATTGCGCTCCTTTTCACTCACCTTGTCAATATGGCCTAGAGGGGTCATCTCTTCACTTGGGTTTGGATTGTCAACATCCGGCTCTTCACGAAGGAAATCAAACAAATCCAACTTGATAGCCAATACATTGGCTCCCCAAGAGTTATCTTGATAATCATGTTCAACTCCCTCCTCATTGTCGACCCTTGAAGCTTCAACTTCCTCTACTCTTCCCCTATCTTCACCACCCAAGCAACACTCAACAATGGTCTCTTGATCGACCCTCTCTTCTTCATTTGTAGCTTCACAATCGGGTTGACTTTCTTGTGGAGACACCCGACCTTCTTGCCCGAATGAACCTTCCTCAACATGTTGTGGAGCTCGAGTGGCCGACATCGTGATATGGGCCATGAATGCATTAATGCGAGCATCTTGCACTCCTATTTGGGCTTTGAGCTCCCTTTCAATCCCTTGTATTTGAGTCAACATCAATTGTTGACCCTTTTGCAATAACATCATCATCTCATGTTGGCTCCCTTGTGTTTGGGCCAACATTTGACAAGTCTCAAGGATATTTGGTTGTGGGTTATGTGAGGGTGTTTGGTAGTTGTTAGGATGTGGGAACGATCCTTGACAACTTTCTTGGTAACCATAAGAAGAGGGTTCATAAGATTGTTGATGGGGTTGATATGGTTGGTAAAGTTGTGGGTTTTGGTAATTCGCCCCATAGTTGTCCCGTGATGATTGATGGTAGCTTGGACGCGCCATGTCCATAACGTTGCTTTGGTACCTAGGATGAGCAAGAAGCACTTGAGCAAACGTTAGTATCCTAGTGCTTTTGAGGCACTAGGAAGGGAGAGTAACACACAAGAAGAAAAACGGAGATACACAAGGAGAAGAGAACACAAAAATCAAGAACAAAGTCCAAAACTAAGCAAACAAAAGTCTAAACTACGCCGTCCCCGGCAACGGCGCCAATTTGATGGGTAGGATTTGTCGTGAATCCCAACCGTCAAATAAAACCGGCTATACCTAACTAAGGTAGCTACGGTAAGTCGGGTCGAATCCATAGGGACGGGAGATCGGACTAAGGTATGCTACGGTCTAGGACTATGTTCGAGACAAGCTATTCTAAGGAGGGGGAGACTAAAGCTAAGCTAGGTCTAAAGCAAGAGAACTATCAAAGGAAACGGGCTAGGATTAGGTCGGGGTCAAAGGGGTAACGGAATGGTCGAGGAAGAGCTAGAGGTGAAGGCGGTAGTAGGGTAATCTAGGTAATGCCCGGGCTCTCGCAACTTAGACTCACCTAGAGGTTCCACCTAAAACCCAACTCGGCGATACACAACACAATCGGAGTTACTAGCACGCTATAGGCCTAGGTCGAATCCGGGCTCTCGCAACTTAGACCGACCTAGGGGTCGTCCTCACCGGGCTCTCGCAACTTAATGAGGGGACCGAACCCACAAACAACTATCACCCACAAGAGAAAGGCAAGAAAAACAAGCATTCACAACTACTTAGTCATTCAAGCATTTCAACAAACATGTGATGTGCACCAAACCAAGAGGAAACCCAAATCTGCCACCAACATCTCCAAAAATCCCTTAATCATCCAATTAACACCCTAATCACCCTACTAACTCTAGCAAGATACTACTCTAACATATCTATACTAAAACTAACACTAATAAGATGAACCAAAACAACAATCAAAACAAACATATTGAAACTAACAAGAACTATGAACTATGAACAATAACAAGAACAAATGATCAAACTTTAATGATAAAACAAGGATTAAGAGAAGGGAAAAGAGATTTTACCAAACTAGAAGATGAAAAGAAGAAAGAAACTTGCATAAATGGAAGAACCCAAAACAAACATCCAAGTTTGTCAAGCTTGGTGGAGATCTTGAGGAATTCCCAAATTACAAGTATTAATCTAGGATTAACGATAATCTAAAGACTAATCTACACTAATCTATGCTAATCTATCCTAAAATAATCTAGGGTTTAGTCTAATATGAAGTGCATCCCATTAACAAAACAAGGGAAGAGTATATAAAGGGTTACAAGTGGAAAGGAGAAGAAAGAAAGGAGTGCGGCCTGAAAAGGGCTCATCCCGTTCGGGATGAGTTGGTCCCGTTCCGGTTGGACCCTTCACAGAACACCTCTCTTTTGTGCACCTCAACCGGTTCCGGTTGAGCTCAACTGGAACCGGTTGAGCCTTGTAGGCCTCCTTTAAGCTTCTTTCGGTCCCTCCTTGCTTCTCATGGGTTTCTCATCGATTCTCAGGACTCGGGATCGGGTCTCGGAGGCTCGGGACTCGGGATCCGGTCTCGGAGGCTCGGGACTCGGGATCAGGTCTCGGAGGCTCGGGATTGGGTCCCAAGGTCTCGGGGTCGATTCCAAGGCATCGAGTCATCGTTTCTTTACTCCGTTGGCTCCAAAATGTGTATGTATCGAGTCGGAATCGCTCCAACTCTTCCAAATCGGTCTCGGGAACCTGAAACGAACTAAAGGAAGCATAAGAAGCCCATAAACTGCTCCCAAGGAGCGATTCTACAAGGAAAATGGGACCAAAACACTACGAAATAGGCACTATAAATGGCACTTATCAACTCCCCCACACTTAACCCTTACTCGCCCTCGAATAAGCGCATACTACTACTAAACTATCCGAGTGGGTATTAGCGCACCCTACGCCCCTTCAACTCACGCAAGTGCACTTAGAGGACAAGTGCACTCCGCAAGGCAAGTTGGGTCTTGCGACAAAACTGTGGATGCAACCGGACACAAAACACATAAACAAACAAACACACAAACAAACACATAATCGGTTGCACCCAAAACAAAAGAAATACCGCTTCCTTCTAAAAGCGGTGAAAGAGGCACCGGTTTAGGACTCGAGGTAAGTGACAACGTTCCCAAGCTAGCAATACAAACCAAGGTGAACTAAATCCTAATAGTATGACGATAAAGCAACAAAAACGTTGGTAACTTACCTAGGTCCTCCTAACTTTCTAAAAACGTACTACGGGACGATCGGCGGAGTGGAAAAGTGAAGAACCACGGTGTTAGTCGACACTGTATGTAAGTGAGACCCCGCCCCCTTTAGCGTGAGCCAAGAGGGTCGTCCCGTGTTCAAGACCGCCTAACTAGTCCAAGTAAAAAGGTGGAAAACATGCAAAATGAGGGAAGACCGACTAATGCCGCTATCATCCTTCCTCGGGACTCGGTCCTTTGGTAGGCTCTTCACGGCAAAAGTCGGAAAAAGGCTTATTTTGAGAGGTAGGGGTTATTTTTGTGAATCGGGTTTTCTTTTGGCATTTTCTCTTTTCTTTTGCATTTTTGCTTTGTTTTGCCATGCCATTCTTTTTCTTCTTTTCTATTTTCTTTTTGGCTTTTGTGCCTTTTCTTTTTCTTCATTCTTTTCTTTCTTTCATTTCTTTCATTTTCTTTTCTTAGCCCCTTTTTGGCTTGATTCGGCTTTTTGACACTTCTTTGACAATTGAGAAAGAGAGAAATCAACAAATTGCATTTTATTTGTGTAGAATGTGTAGGAGGTCGGTGAATGGGTGAGTCGGGAGCGCGCTTCCCCTTCAAACCCACAAAGAAGGGAAAACTTGGACTTATCAAACAATCCTAAACACGGTCACCTAGGGGACGAGACTCGGTAACCAAGGCTTTTTCACACCGTGGGTGGTCATAATGGTCAAAAGTGCAAATCTCGCAGTAAATCCCTAGTAAGCTAGGTGGACTCAAGGTAAAGGACCAACGAAATCATTGATTTAGGGTCATTCTACTAGATTAAAGCCCAAGACTCGATTTATACAACTAGGAAGGGAAAGTAAACACTCGCACACTAGCCTCTAAACCGGGTTTTCGAAAACATGTTACACACATGACACACAACACAACACAAAACAAAGACATGACGAAGATGGAAGAAAACGAGACAAAACAAAACAAAACAAAACAAGGAGAAACAACACATAAAGAAAACAAACACCACCCCGATCTTCAAACAAGTCTCCAAATCCACCACAATCTTTACAAAGCTCCTCCCGAGCACACATCATCACAAATCTCCTCCAAACTCACAAGAAGCAAAGAGGGAAAAAGGGATGAAGAGATGTTACCGGAAGTCTTGAAAGCTCACCAAAGCTAACGGCGATTGGGTAACCTATAAGGAGAAAAAGGGGGGCAAAACACGCACAACAAAACAAAAATGTGACATAACGACACAAAAAGGAAAAGACACAAAAGAAAATCTTTTTGATTTTTATGAAAAATTTTCAAATTTTTAGGGTTTTTTAAAGCTTTTTTCGAAAAAACTAAGAAAATAAACTAAACTATACTAGAATATCGCTCCCCCACACTTAAATCAGTCCATGTCCTCATGCTCGATCGTAGGGTGCGGAGAGACAAAAGAAAAAGAAAAGAAACTACGAAAATAAAGCTAAAAATCAAAAATAAAGGGAAGAAAAGGGTAGAAGGTGTCCGGCCGGGGTGTAGTCAAGTCACCATGGGCCGAGACAAGAAAAGATATGGATGGGGGAAGAAATAAAAAAAAGGAAATAAAAGGAAATGGGAGGGGAGGGCTAGGTGTAATCAAGTCACCTAGCCCGGATTCCCCCTAAATCCGACTAAATCCTCAAAAAAGAAAGTGAAAAACTTGTAAAATTTGGATTTTGAAAATGACTCTCGATGTAGTCACATCATCGAGAGTCGGGAGCAACATATACCAAGGCCCCGAGGGCCACCATGACACCATGACACAAAAGTGTACAAGGGGAAGGGGAGTAAACAAAGGAAAACAAGCAATAAAAGACGGAAAAGAAAGGATAGTTGTCGTACCATAGGTTAGCAACTCACTCTCACCATCGTCTCATAGATCAATATAGGCACTTGCTTGTCTTCATCCTTGCTATTCCTCTTCATTCTCGATAATACCGCATGGTAGAGGTAGTAATGGTGTGAGGGGAGGGGTAGGATTCGATGTGAAACTCGGTGTAAAGGGAAGAGAAATGAGGTGGGGGTATGCAAATGAGGTACATGGGTCATGTGATACGAGCAAGGAAGGGTAGGGAGGTTGGGTGGGGGTATACAATGGTTGGGTGGGCTCAAATGTCAAAGAAGAGGCCAAAAGAGGAGAAAAGAGACCATCTCGGTCGGGATGGATGGTCCCGATCGGGAAGACACACTCGTCCCGGTCGGAAAGCCACCTTCCCGGTCGGGACGGCACTCCAGCAAGCTCCAATTTTTGCACCTCCATCCCGATCGAGGCGGCTTCTTCCCGGTCGGGATGGCACATCCTTCCCGGTCGGAAAGCTCCCTTCCCGCCCGGGATGGGTCTTCTTGACCTCCAAAACCCCAAAAGCTTCACCGAAGCTTCAAAAACCGACTTCCATACTCACGATCCGAGCTCTATCATTAACCATTCCTCTCTAGGAACCACCTTCACTTCACACCTATGACAATAAGCTCAAATACAACATCAAATTCCCTCCCTTACATCGCTCATCAACAATCCAAATAAACAAGAATTCCACAAAGGCTAACAAATCCTAGAAACCAAACTATACAAACAAACATAAACACAAATACAAGCACAAAAGAAAAGAAAAAGAGATATTTACAATAAGATACTCTCACCAACTACACCTCCATAGCCATCAAGAGCTCGAAGGAGTAAGTCAAATGCCCTAACAACATCTTCAATTAAGCTCACATGGCCGAGCCTAGCCACTCCCAAAAGTTTCCAAGTCGGAGGGAAAAAGCGATCATCTTCGTTATGCTCGGGGTTCTCGTGATCTTCCGGGTCTTCGGAACCAACATAGCTATGACTCTTATGACCATCCGGTAGGTATAGTGGTCTAGAGTCGTGCTCGGTATCATGATGTGGGAGATCACACCCTAGGGGTGTCGCTTCTTCTACGGGGTCAAGAGTGGAACTCTTTTCCACCGCCCGACTAGGATCCTCTTCACCAACCGTCTCACAAGACAAAGGGCTAGACATCGAGTGCGGTAGAGGAGGAGAAAGCATCAAGTTTTCTTCATTGGAGGCTTTAGGATCCTCCAATTTCCCGTAAAAGGCAAGTTCCAAGGCATCTACTTCTTTCTCCCAAGTATTGCTCTCCTTTTCACTCACCTTGTCTAGAGGGGTCATCTCTTCACTTGGGTTTGGATTGTCAACATCCGGTTCATCACGAAGAAAATCAAATAAATCCAACTTTATCGCCAATACATTGGCTCCCCAAGAGCTATCTTGATAATCATGTTCAACTCCCTCCTCATTGTCGACCCTTGAAGCTTCAACTTCCTCAACTCTTTCCCTATCCTCACCACCTAAGCAACACTCGACAATGGTCTCTTGATCGACCCCCTCTTCTTCATTTGTAGCTTCAAGATTGGGTTGAGACACCCGACCTTCATGCCCAAATGAACCTTCCTCAACATGTTGTGGAGTTCGAGCGGCCAACATCGTGATATGAGCCACGAGTGCATTGATGCGAGCATCTTGCACCTCTATTTGGGCCTTGAACTCCTCCCTAACCCCTTGTATTTGAGTCAACAACAATTGTTGACCCTTTTGCAATAACATCATCATCTCATGTTGGCTCCCTTGTGTTTGGGCCAACATTTGACAAGTCTCAAGGATATTTGGTTGTGGGTTATGTGAGGGTGTTTGGTAGTTGTTAGGATGTGGGAACGATCCTTGACAACTTTCTTGGTAACCATAAGAAGGGCGTTCATAAGATTGTTGATGAGGTTGATATGGTTGGTGAAATTTCGGGACTTGGACATTTGCCCCAAAGTTGTCCCGTGATGGTTGATGGTAGCTTGGACGCGCCATGTCCATAACGTTGCTTTGGTACATAGGATGAGCTAGAAGCACTTGAGCAAACGTTAGTATCCTAGTGTTTTTGAGGCACTAGGAAGAGAGAGTAACACACAAGAAGAAAAACGGAGATACACAAGGAGAAGAGAACACAAAAAACAAGAACAAAGTCCCAAACTAAGCAAACTAAAGTCTAAACTACGCCGTCCCCGGCAACGGCGCCAATTTGATGGGTAGGATTTGTCGTGAATCCCAACCGTCAAATAAAACCAACTAACCTAACTAAGGTAGCTAGGGTAAGTCGGGTCGAATCCACAGGGACGGGAGGTCGGACTAAGGTATGCTACGGTCAAGGACTAAGTTCGAGACGAGCTAATCTAAGGGGAGGAGACTAAGGCTAAGCTAGGTCTAAAGCAAGAGAACTATCAAAGGAAACGGGCTAGGATTAGGTCGGGGTCAAAGGGGTAACGGAATGGTCGAAGGAGAACTAGAGGTGAAGGAGGTAGTAGGGTAACCTAGGTAATGCCCGGGCTCTCGCAACTTAGACTCACCTAGAGGTTCCACCTAAAACCCAACTCGGCGACACAAACGACAATCGGAGTACTAGCATGCTATAGACCTAGGTCGAATCCGGGCTCTCGCAACTTAGACCGGCCTAGGGGTCGTCCTCACCGGGCTCTCGCAACTTAGTGAGGGGACCGAACCCACAACAAACTAACACCCACAAAGAAAAGCAAGAAAACAAGCATTTGTACATACTTAGTCAATCAAGCATTTCAACAAACATGTGATGTGCAACAAACCAAGGAGAAACCCAAATCTTCCACCAACAACTCCAACAATCCCTTAATCATCCAATTAACACCCTAATCACCTTACTAACCATAGCAAGATACTACTCTAACATATCTAAACTAAAACTAACACTAACAAGAGAAATCAAACCAAACAACAAAACTAACATAATGAAACTAGTCTAACAATGAACTATGAACAATAACAAGAACTAAAGATTCAAACTTTAATGATAAAACAAAGATTAAGAGAAGGGAAAAGAGATTATACCAAACTATAGATGAAAGGAAGAAAGAAACTTGCATAAATAGAAGAACCCAAATACCTCAACCAAGGTTGTCAAGCTTGGTTGGAATCTTCAAGAATTCCCAAATTACAAGTACTAATCTAAGATTAACGATAATCTAAGGACTAATCTACACTAATCTATGCTAATCTATCTAGGGTTTAGTCTCTCATGTCTAACATAAGCTTAACATAACAAGGGAAGAGTATATATAGGGTTACAAATGAAAGGGAGAAGAAAAGAAAACAAAGCGGAGTAGCAGTGGCCCGTCCCGGCCGAAACGGGTTGGTCCCGGTCGGGACGATGTCGATCCCGGTCGGGACGCCACCATCCCGATCGGGATGGGCCCAGGTCAGCAGCTTCTCTTTTTGCTCCATCATCCCGAACGGGATGAGCTTATCCCGAACGGGATGAGCCTTGTAGGCCTCCATTATGATCTTTTTGGTCCCTCCTTGCTTCTCATGGGCTTCTCACCGATTCTCGGGATCGGGTCTCGGAGGCTCGAGATTGGGTCCCAAGGTCTCGGGGTCGATTCCAAGGCATCGAGTCATCGTTCCTTAGCTTCGTTGGCTCCAAAATGCGTATGTATAGAGTCGAAATCGCTCCAACTCTTCTAATTCGGTCTCGGGAACCTGAAACGAACTAAAGGAAGCATAAGAAGCCCCTAAACCGCTCCCAAGGAGCGATTCTACAAGGAAAATGGGACCAAAACACTACGAAATAGGCACTACAAATGACACTTATCAGAAGACAGAATGGACGGAAATAGATCATCGAGACTCCAAGCAGCAAAATTCCCAAAACTCAGAATTAACAACTAAAAAACAGCACAATAACCAGTCACAGAAACAGCCGAAGGGAGTGAAAGGAGGGAATTAGAAGCTTACAACCTCGACCGACACGGCAACGGAGATTAGCTGCTGACTCGACTCAAACCCCAGAGACACGACCCACGCGAGTCGCCTGAGGAGTGACGCGACTCGCCTGACAACGGAACAGGCGCTGACCACCGGCGACGCACAAACCAGATTGAAAGAACGGTGAAGTTCGAGCTCCTGACCGGTGCTTGAACTGATTCCGGTGACAGACCGGCCGACGCGCGACAGACCCTCGACGAACTGACCAACCCTTACCGGAGTACTAATAACGACGGCGATGACGGTGGACACAAGAGGATGAGGTGAAGTAGATTTGAAGTGAAAGGGAGTGGATGAGGGTTGAGTAGAGATTATTTGGGTGAAGGTATGTAATTGATTTGGGGGAAAAGATTATTAGGGTTTTGAAATTGGGGAAAGAGATAGGAAGAGAGTAGATGATGTCGGGAAAGTTGATTCGTTTTTGATTTTTTAGTTTTTTTTTTTTTTTTAATAATAAAGTAATACCTGTGAGAGGGGGACCCGCGCGACTCGCGCCAATGCCTGTAACTTCGTCCGCTTTTCGCTTTTTCTTCAATTTTTGCACTGATTTCAAAGGGTCTCCATGCTAGTCGCCCAAGGCTTATGCAAGTCGCCCAGTCCCCTGGAAAATTGACACTCTTCTTACCTATCAAAACATGAAACGTTAGTAATAAAACTAAGTAAATAAAAGAAACAAACTATTAAGGAAAATAAAGAAACTAATACTACGACCTATGACCCGTAAAACCAAATTTTACAAGAAAGATCTACAAGACACGGGTTGCCTCCCGGAAGCGCTTTTGTTTAAAGTCGTTCGCTCGACTAAGTGATGAAGTGAGTTAATCTTCATAAATGGGCTCGTAGAGAGTCAAACTCTCCACCGTCTCAACTCGGAACCCCTCATAATACGGTTTTAAGCGTTGACTGTTCACTTTCAGAACCTTATTCGTATCCAAGCTACGTATCTCAATAGCTCCATGATAGGATACATCCGTAACTTCATACGGTCCTACCCAACGTGAACGTAGTTTACCGGAAAATAGCTTGAGACGTGATTGAAAAATAAGCACTTTTTGACCAACAATGAATTCCTTTCTCGATATCATTTTGTCATGTAGACGTCTCGTCTTTTCCTTGTAAATCGCCGCGATTGCATAAGAATCATTCCGAATCTCCTCAAGTTCTTGTATCTCCAATTTCCGACTTTCACCTGCTCCAACTAAGCTTGTATTGAAGCTTTTGATCGCCCAATAAGCTCGATGTTCTAACTCTACGGGCAAGTGACACGGTTTTCCAAAAACTAACCGATATGGAGACATCCCTATGGGTGTCTTGTAAGCGGTCCGATATGCCCACAACGCATCTTCTAAGCGTTGACTCCAATCCTTCCGATTAGGATTGACCGTTTTCTCCAAAATAGATTTCACTTCTCTATTTGACACCTCGGCTTGCCCGTTAGTTTGCGGGTGATACGCGGTCGATACTTTGTGGGTCACAAAGTATTTTTTCAATAAAGCGCCAATGGTTCTGTTGCAGAAATGCGTTCCATGATCACTGATTATGGCTCTCGAAATTCCAAACCTGACAAATATGAAGGATTTGATAAAATCTGCAACCACTTTAGAGTCATCAGTTTTTGTGGGTATCGCTTCTACCCACTTCGACACATAATCAACAACGAGTAATATATAAATAAATCCAGACGAGTTAGGAAACGGTCCCATGAAATCAATCCCCCACACATCGAATATTTCACAATAAATAATAGGGGTTTAGGGTATTTCATTTCGTTGGGATATGTTCCCCACCCTTTGACAGTTGTCACAGGACTTACAAAACGCATGCGCATCTCGAAACAGATGTGGCCAGTAAAAACCACAATCGAGTACCTTCTTCGCTATTCTCTTGGAGCCAAAGTGTCCACCACATGCATAAGAATGACAAAAGGTGAGAATAGAGGACATCTCACTCTCAGAAACACACCGCCTAATGATTTGATCCGAGCAATGTTTCCACAAGTAGGGGTCATCCTACACATAATACTTCGCGTCGCTGCGAATCTTATCTTTCTGAGCTTTAGAAAAACGAGTTGGAAACTTGTTAGAGACCAAATAATTAACAATATTAGCATACCAAGGTTCTAGAGTACGTAAAGCAAACAAAGTTTCATCAGGAAAAATCTCTTTTACCGACTCCAAACCATAGTCATGGTCATCATTCTGAACCAACCGACTCAAGTTGTCCGCAACCACGTTTTCTGCACCTTTCTTGTCCTTAACTTCAATATCAAACTCACTAAGGAGGAGAATCCAACGGATTAGCCTCGGCTTGGCCTCCTTCTTCGTCATCAAATAACGAAGCGCAGCATGATCTGAATAAATTACAACTTTAGTACCAAGCAAGTAAGAACGAAATTTTTCTAAAGCAAAGACAACCGCCAACATCTCTTTTTCAGTAGTCGAGTAATTTCGTTGTGCATCATTAAGGGTCATAGAAGCATAATGAATAACATGAGAAGCTCTGCCATCCTTTTGACCCAAGACCGCCCCTAAAGCATAATCACTCGCGACACACATGATCTCGAAGGGAAGAGACCAATTAGGGGCTTGAATGATCGGGGCGGTGGTGAGACGATTTTTCAACTCATCAAATGCCTTCTTGCATGCTTCATCAAAAACGAAGTCAACCTCCTTTTGCAACAATTTGCACAATGGTTGTGCAATCTTGGAAAAATCCTTAATAAATCTTCGGTAAAAACCTGCATGTCCAAGAAAGGAGCGAACTTCGCGCACGTTAGTAGGATATGGTAGACTCTTAATTGTATCAACTTTCGCTTTATCTACCTCGATCCCCTTACTCGACACAACATGTCCCAAAACTATACCCTGCTCAACCATAAAGTGACACTTCTCAGAATTAAGTACAAGGTTAGTTTCAACACAACGCTTCAAAACAAGTGATAAATGATGTAAACCTGCATCGAAAGAATTACCATGCACAGTAAAATCATCCATAAACACCTCAATGAAATTCTCCACATATTCGGAGAAAATACTCATCATGCAGCGCTGAAAGGTTGCGGGTGCATTACATAACCCGAACGGCATGCGGCGATACGCAAATGTGCAGAAAGGGCATGTAAAAGTAGTCTTCTCCTGATCCTCAGGAGCAATTGCTATCTGAAAATAGCCCGAATAACCATCCATGAAGCAGTAATATGCTTTGCCTGCGAGTCTCTCAAGCATCTGATCAATGAAAGGAAGGGGAAAATGGTCTTTCCTAGTTACCGTGTTCAGCCTACGATAATCTATACACACTCTCCATCTATTCTGGACTCGAGTAGGTACTAAATCCCCATCCTTATTCTCTACGACCGTGACCCCACTTTTCTTAGGGACAACCTGAGTGTGACTAACCCACTTGCTATCAGAAATAGGATAGATCATACCTACTTGCAGAAGCTTCAATACCTCCTTCTTCACAACCTCCATCATAAGAGGGTTCAACCGTCGCTGCGGTTGCCTTACCGGTCGTGCCTCATCCTCTAGCAGAATCCGATGCATACAAGTCGATGGACTTATGCCCTTGATGTCGGCAATGGTCCAACCAATAACTTGCTTATGCTCCTTCAACACCTCCACCAACCGCTTTTCTTGTTCCTTAATGAGCTTACTAGAGATAAATGCAGGCAATGTATCTCCCTCACCAAGGAACACATACTTCAAGTGATCCGGGAGTGGTTTTAGTTCTACAACGGGTGCCTGCAAAATAGATGGTAACAAAGTGTCACTAGGCACAGTTAGTTGTAATGAAGGTGGAACCGTGTGCACGAAGGACACCCCGGTCAACTCAGCTGCTGCTTCCTGCAAGTTAGCAGATACTAAATCATCAGACTTCTTTTCTACTATACGGTTCTCAATCACGACCTGCAACTCATCTGGGTTATCCAAATCAAAAGTTTCCTGCACTAAAGGCTCACACACGTCAATAAGACATAAAGAATGGTCCTCGGTGGGGAATTTCATAGCATTGAAGATATTATACTCCACCACCTGACCATCAAACTCCATAGTAAGAGAACCGCTGCAAACATCAATCTTAGTTTTCGCAGTTTTCATAATTGGTCTCCCTAATAGTATAGGAGCAGCATGTCTATCGTACTCCATGTCTAGCACATAAAAATCCGCAGGAAAAATCAATTTATCAACCATGACCAAAACATCTTCTATGACTCCCTTAGGATAAACATTGGACCGATCCGCTAACTGAATGACAATATTAGTTTTACTCATAGGTCCAAGTTTAAGTGACTGATAGATGGAATAAGGAAGCACATTAATCGAAGCACCCAAATACAACATAGCTCTATGAAATTTAGTGTCTCCTATAGTACAAGGTATTGTGAACATTCCCGGATCTCCACACTTAGTGGGCAATTTACGTTGAAACACGGCCGAAACATGTTCACTTACCTTCACCTTCTTGATTCCCTTTAGCCGATTATTCCTCTTTATAGTACAAAGTTCTTTTAAAAACTTAGCATATCGAGGGACACTTTCAAGTAACTCTAAAAGGGGAATATTTACCTCACTTTTACGAAAGGTTTCGTAAACATCATTATCATGCTCCTTCTTACGAGTATCCTTCAATGCATCCGGGAAAGGTGGTGGAGGATCGTGGATTTGAACCAATGGTGCCTTCACTGTAGAACTCGGCACCACTTTGTCATCTTCGATCACATGTGTGCTCCCATCATCAATGACCATCTCTTCTTCCTCTTGGATAGCCACTTCCTTAGATCTAGCTTTAGGCTTCTCGGCCTCTACTAGTTGCATTCCATTTCTCAAAGACACCGCACTCACATTCTTCTTTGGGTTTTCTACCGTTTGAGATGGTAGACCAACCGTTTGTCCCGCTTCTAACCGATTAATCGCGGTTGCCAATTGACTCACTTGAGTCTCAAGATTCTTGAAATTTTGCTTCTTTTCCGCTCGATCTTGAGTAACACTTACAGTGAGTGCCAGAA
This sequence comes from Agrostemma githago, assembly GCA_958450325.1. Classification (NCBI taxonomy): domain Eukaryota; kingdom Viridiplantae; phylum Streptophyta; class Magnoliopsida; order Caryophyllales; family Caryophyllaceae; genus Agrostemma; species Agrostemma githago. The sequence continues at coordinate 37,353,618 of OY288261.1, forward strand.
TCATGTCCTCCGTGGACATTGATGAACTCGGTGCTACTTGTTGTTGTGGAACCTGTGATGTGAACTGTTGTCCTTGAGGTCGTGGAATGAATTGACTTCTAGGAGGGCCACTTGATTGTTGGCCTTGAAAATTCCGCCATCCAAAGTTAGGATGACTTCTCCATCCTTCATTGTAAGGTTCGGAGTAAGGGTCCCATTTCTTCTTGTTCGAGGTGTTATCCCAAACACCATTCACCTCTTCGGAACTACCCTCTTGCACATAAGGGCATAAATCACTATGATGTCCCTCCGTGGAGCATATACCGCACACCGTAGCTTGTTGCCTACCTCCCATCATAGCTTGGATCGCCGACGTTAAACTATCGAATTTCTCTTCAGGGTTTGAAGTAGGGTTCAATGAGCTAACAACGCGCTTTGAATTTCTCCTAGCATAATCCCTCGAACTTTCCGCGAGATCACTGATAATATTCCATGCTTGCGTCGGGTTCTTGTTCACTATACCATCGCCACTAGCCGAATGAATCTTGCGACTATCCTTGGGTATCAGTCCACCACAGAAATATAAGATGAGATCCTGATCCGAATACCCATGATAGGGACAACTAGCACTGCTTGAATCTCTCATAGAACTCGTACATGGTTTCCCCGTCTCGTTGTTCCACATTGCTAATGGCTTTCTTCAAGTGTGCGGAACGGGACGGTGGGAAGTAATTCTCTAGAAACGCCTTCTTCATATCCACCCAAGTTGTGACACTATTAGGTGGTAGATAGTACAACCAATCTCTTGCGTTTCCCTTCAATGAAAAGGGAAAAGCTCGTAGCTGCAATTGCTCGTCAGTCACACCCGCCGGCTTCATACTAGAGCATACAATATGGAAATCCGAAAGATGTTTGTTCGGATCTTCGATACTTGTTCCATTGAAAGTGGGTAGATGATGAATCAGACCCGATTTCAATTCAAAGGTGGCACCCTCGGCTAGAGCTGGGAAAGTAATGCACAATGATTGAACCGCAAGATCAGGAGCTGTGAGCTCCTTCAGAGTCCGTGTTTCTCTCGCCATAATTACTTCGTCCAAAGATTCGGGTACAGACTCCGGTATAGAATCCGGTGGAGACTCTAGATCCCTTTCGGGCTCGGGTTGCTGAAAAACGATCAATTCGCTATTATCACCTTGTCTCCACCTGAAAATGGAACGTTTAATCTCTGATTCGAAGGGCTCGAGTGGATTGTTAGTGGAACGAGTATTATGCATAAGCTAGCGTACCTAAAATAAAAATAAAACACAAAAATTAACTATTGCCTTCCCCGGCAACGGCGCCAAAATTTGGTGAGCCGAAGTCGTATGCTCCTAAAGATACTGTTTATGCACTTATAACCACAAAACTAAAACAATAGTGTAGGGAAATAACGGTCGATCCACAGGGAAGACGAAGTAATTTACGTGAATTAAAACTTGAAATTAATAACTAAGAAAGGGGGGTGATTGGGTGATTGAGTAACTAAAACTAACTAATAAGCAAATAACGAAATCAATAATAATAATAATAATAATGAATGAGTTTAGATGATTAAAACGATCTCGGGTAAGAATTTCCCACAACTAATTATCAAATTGATCATAGACTAACAAATTTCTCCTAACTCTTGAGCAAACTATCATGGGAAGTAAATCCCGAATCTCACGTGAATATTATTTGACTCGAAACGCGATAATCAAATAACCTAATTATCAAACAACCTAATACACGCGATTAAGTTTAATTCAATAATAGCATTAACGAGTAGAGAACAATAGAAGTGACGACCAATAAAACACGCGATTATTAGTTCGAATAACAAGTTAAATCTCTCTCTAACCTAGATATGATGAAACGCATCCAATATTAAGGCCAAAGATCATTACTTTATCTAACGGGTTTGAACAATTACGGATTCAATCGCTAGAATAACAATAGATTGAAAATTACAAAGATTAATTAGCTACTTTAATCTAAACATTCAACAATCATGCAAATATGAACGGAGAAATAACAATACTCAAGAGATAGAATAAAGGAGAATTAAAGTCTCACAATTGAATAATTAGAAGCTTCAAATCTTAATCCGAGAGGAAGGACTTAGTTCTTCATGCTAGGGTTTTTTTCTTCACTAATTCTAATTGAACGTGATCCCCCACTTAACCTAATACTAGTCTCCTAATAATAATAAAATAGAAAGATATAAAGTTTCCTAAATAAAACAAAGTCTTCAAAACGAAATAAATCAAGGTGGAATAAAGCTGAGACGCGTCACAGAAACAGGCTTCCGCGCGAGTCGTATAGAGGCCGCGCGACTCGCCCGCCCGCGCGACTCACCTGGTCTTCATGCGACTCGCCTGGCGGTCTGTTTGCCTTCACAGTTTCTTTCGTTGCTTCCTCGCTCCGTGTCTTCTATTGGGCTCTCCAATTCTTCATGAGTCATTCATTCTTGGCCCAACTAAAGATCGAGATTAGAATCCTCCAAAAAGCTTGTATTACACTCGTACCAAAATAACACAAATGCACTACAAAACACACGATTAAGCTCACAAAACTACACAAAAACCGTCGTAATAACTACGACTAAATCCGACCCATCAGGGAGCGGGTCGTAGCTTAGCTTGCAGCCGATGTTGGAACAAGAATATCGGGCCAGAGAAGAGGAGTCCATTAGTCAACTAATAGACAGGTTGCAGCAAATAGCAGTTCAGAGATGGAGCCGTCAACAAGCGAATACTAAGGATAGCAGGGGGGAAAACTAAGGTGGGTGAGAATGTGGAGGCTGAGGGGGGGCAGATTAGGGAAGAGGGTGGGGATGGGAGTACTACTCGCTTGCTCTTAGCTGACTTGGGGAATAATAATAAGGAAATGGGAAGGGGGGAGAAGACGCTAACTGTAGGGTTGGATGAATGGGAGATGGATGTTGAGGGAGGTGGGGGCCGTAGCTCGAAGTTCGAAAATTTCAAGGAGGAGGAGGGGGGATCTCAGAGGATGGCAATAATAGCATTATGGCAACGGGGCGTCATAGAGGAGGGAAATGGAAGAGGCTGGCGAGAGAGGGAAGTGGAAGCATGAGAGATATGGGGGGAGGAAATAACAAAAGGGAACGATCTGAGGAGATGGACGAGGAGTTGGAGTCGGGTAAAAGAGTTAAACATACCATGGGTGTGAGTTCACCTGAGGCGGAGGCTGAGATGACTCAGCCCCGCCGGGCATTATGAATCTTTTAAGCCTCAACTGCAGAGGGCTGGGCAACCCCTCTGCAGTTAGCGGACTTCAACACCTTCTTAGGAAGGAGGCCCCTGCTATAGCTTTTCTGTGTGAGACGAAGCTTAGCAGTATGGAGTTTAGAGAGACTGGGAAGCGCTTTACGGACTACGAAAGTGTAGAGGTGGATAGTGCGGGATGATCGGGGGGTCTTGCATTTTTGTGGCGGAAATGGGTCGAGTGTACATTCAGGTCATCGTTGATGCACCATATTGACTTTATGGTTAACCTGGGGGGACATGAATGGCGCGTAACGGGATTTTATGGGTGGCCCAATGTTAGTGAAAGGCACCTGTCATGGCAGCTACTCCGACTGCTGAAGGAGGGGTACGAGGGACCTTGGCTTTGTTTGGGTGATTTCAATGAAGTCCTATTCGCGAATGAGATGAAGGGAGGGATGAGGGCACAGTGGCAAATGAACCAATTCCGGGACGCGGTGGAGGACTGCGAGCTTCGTGACCTTGCCTTTGAGGGGTATGAATTTACTTTCGATAACGGACAAGGAGGGGGGATGAATCGTCAGAGTAGAATTGACCGGGCTATGGGCAATGATGGTTGGTTCGATCTTTTCCCTTATGCGAAATTCAAGCATCTGACCCGGGAATGGTCGGACCACGCGCAGATTAAGGTCGAGCTCGCGAGAAGGGAGGGCGTTGGCAGGCGACTTAAGATGTTTCGATTTGAACAGGTGTGGGTTGGGGAGCAGGGGTGTGAGGACATTGTCAAGGGGGTGTGGGGCGGGGGGGAAGTCGATGTTTTGGAGCAGATTAGGAGCTGTGGGGAAGCTCTTATGTCTTGGAAAAGTATCAATTTTGGGAAGATTCTGAAGGATATTAATCGCAGGAGGAATCAATTGGCTAGACTGGACGGAGAGGAGAGAACTAGAGCAAATGTCGAGGAAAGAAGAAAAGTGGTGAAGAAGATCGCGACCTTATTGAAACAGGAGGAGCAATTCTGGAGGCAACGATCCCGAGCATTGTGGCTCAAAGAAGGTGAGAAGAATACGAGTTACTTTCACAAAACGGCCACGGCTAGGAAGCAACGTAACCAGATTAACTTCCTCGTTGACGACGAAGGGATGCGGAGGGAAGGGGAGGTTCAATTGGAGGCTACGTCAAGGAACTACTTTTCGAGGCTCTTCACCTCGAGTAGACCGCGGGATTTTGATGATGTCTTGAGTGGCATTGAGGGGAGGGTCTCAGAGGCCATGAACCACGAGCTCCGTATGAATTACACTGAAGAGGAGGTTATGATGGCATTGGATCAGATTCACCCACTCAAGGCCCCGGGGCCGGACGGAATGAACGGCCTATTTTATCAGACGTACTGGTATGTTGTTGGTAGATCTGTGGCAGACTTGGTGTTAGATGTGCTCCGTGGGGCCCCTTTACCGGCCGGGTGCAATAAAACCTTCATAGTTTTAATTCCTAAGAAGAAGAATCCTAGCTCGATGGGTGATTTCCGGCCTATTAGTTTATGTAACGTCATTTATAAGCTTGTTTCGAAGGTTTTGGCCAATAGACTTAAAATTTTTTTGAGTGACATTGTCTCCGACAATCAAAGCGCCTTTACTCCTGGGCGAATGATATCGGATAATATTTTGATTGCGTTTGAAGCTTTTCATCACATGAAAAATACCCGTTTAATGGAGGGGCACATGGCAATTAAATTAGATATGGCCAAGGCCTACGATCGAGTTGAGTGGATTTTTCTTGAACGGGTACTTAGGGCTATGGGTTTTGATAATAGGTGGTTTGACCGTGTTATGCATTGTGTTAGTTCTGTTTCTTACCAGGTGTTGCTAAATGGAAGACCAGGTGAGGAGTTTATCCCGGGACGGGGGATTAGATAAGAGAATCCCCTTTCCCCGTATCTCTTCATATTGTGTGCGGAGGTCCTATCCAATTTGATGAGAAAGGCTATAGAAAGACGGTCTATCCACGGTATTAGAGTTGCTCGTAACGCCCCGGTAATCTCCCATTTGCTTTTTGCTGACGATAGCTTGTTCTTTTGCCGTGCAAACGCTAGCGAAGCTGCGAGGGTCAAGGCTATACCTGCGGAGTACGAGGGAGCCTCGGGTCAGATGGTTAATTTCGATAAGTCAACTGTTTCTGTTAGCCATTCTTACCCAGTTGTGAACCGAGATGATGTGGTTAGAATTCTCTAGATGAGAAGTGTGGATAATCCGAGGAAATTATTTGGGTCTTCCCATGGTTCTTGGACGGTCTAAGATAGCACTCACAAGAATCCTTCGGGATAAATTAAATAAGAAGCTGCAAGGATGGAGAGGTACGTTCTTATATAAGACAGGTAGGGAGATTATGATAAAGGTCGTAGCCCAATCAATCTCCACTTATGCGATGAGCATTTTTAAACTTCCCCTGAATTTTTGTGAAGAGCTACGGACGATGGTCTCAACCTTTTGGTGGGGTGGGAAGGATGGGAAAAGCAAGATATCCTGGATTGCTTGGAATAAGTTATGCAAGCCGAAGGCTATTGGAGGATTGGGTTTTCGAGACTTCATAATTTCAATCTCGCTCTCCTAGGGAAACAGGCTTGGAAACTTATCATTGAGCCGGGCAGTTTATTAGCTCGTATTTATCAAGCTAGATACCATGATGGTGGCTCTTTCTTACAGGCTAATCTTGGGAGATGTCTTAGCTATGCTTGGAAAGGTATTTGGGAGGCGAAGGAGGTAGTTAAACTCGGGTTACGGAGGAGTGTGGGTAATGGTCTCGCTACAAGGGTATGGGAGGACCCCTGGTTTCAAGGTGAGGATACAAAAAGACTTCTGTTACCTTGCGAGGAGGAAAGCAGAGGTATGTTGGTGTGTGAACTTATGGTTGCAGGGGGACGGAAATGGAATGAAGGCAAGATATGGCAGATTTTTATTCCGATGGAGCAAGAGGCAATTCTTCAGACCCGAATCAGCAGTAGTTCGCTGGAGGATCGTTGGTTTTGGGCACTGGAAAAGTCGGGATGTTACACAGTTTCGTTTGCTCACCGAGAATAAGTTGGAGGATCATGGCCCATCGAATCACATTGAGGAGAAGAAGTTATGGACTTGTATCTGGAAAGCTAAGGTGCTACTCCGAGTCAATCGTTTTTTTGGCAACTCTGTTCCGATGCATTGCCTACTACTTTCAACATTGCTAGCCGCGTCCGTCAAGGTGATGGTCTTTGTCATATATGCTCTTGCGAGGTGGAGACTTGCCTCCACCTTGTTAAGGGATGTGGGTGGGGGGGAGGGGTTTGGGATGGGCTGGGGGTGGAGATAAAGAAGGAAGTTGGGCATGAGAGGGTGAGGGAGTGGGTGGAAGATGTGTGGAGGGAGTTGGAGGGCGAAGAGAGAGGGAAGCTTATGGTGGGATGTTGGGCTATGTGAGAGGCACGTAACAAGTGGGTGTTTGACGGGATAAGGGTGAATGGGGATAGAGTCGTCAAGAGAACTGAAGATGTGATGAGGGAGTTTGAAGAGGCTGAAATGGTGGGCGAGAGAGGAGGAAGAAGGGTGAGTGCAGGTGAGGGGCAGGGGAACACGGAGGTGGGCGGGTGGAGGAGTCCAAATGGGGGAAGGGTGAAGATAAATTGCGATGCCAGTACCTGGACAGAGGGGTTCGGGGTGGGGTTTATTTGTCGTGGAGAAGCAGGGCGGTTTCTGTGGGGAGGAAGTTTTGGTAGAAGAGGTGGAAGGGAGGTACGAGAGATGGAGGCCGAGGCTATGCTGGAAGGATTGCAGGAAGCTAGACGTAGGGGACATCAACGAGTTATTATAGAGTCCGAGTGTCTAGAGGTAGTAAATGTGCTTCAACGCGGGATACGAGGCCGGAATGACTTCTTCAGGCTGGTGGAGGACATCAGGGAGCTAAGCTTGTGGTTTGACGAGGTGCAAGGGTCTTTCACCCCGAGGCGAAATAATGTTGTGGCTCACGAGGCAGCTCGATTCGCATACGGACGCATTGAAACACATATCTGGGTGGATAATCTCCCGACTTATATTTCAGAACTTGTTCAAGCTGAAGTTACTGTTTCTATGTAATCCCGTTTGTCGGGTTTTCAAAAAGTAAAATAAAAAAATATATAGTTAGGGAAGTCAGGATCGTATCCATAAGGAGACAAATAAATTCTACTCGTAATTAAAGTCTATCTAAGTAACCAAATAGGGGGGGTTTGTAATTGGGTTAACTAAACTAAAGTAGTGAAGGAAAGAAAATTAAAAGAGAATAAATAACTAAAATAAATAGGATGAATTAAGACAAATTTATATGGAGAGAAAACTAGGATTGCCGGTTCACTACGAATCTCATATGGTCACTGTCTAAGTCACAGGTCTATCGCAGATATTGGTCTAAGGGGTAGTGAAAAGGTCCTTCTGGTCCGCTTATTCACCCTAGCATGCGTCTAAAGGCTTCCGATCTTATTAGGGCATACTAATGTGTTGTAGCAGGTCTAACTTTTACCAGGCTTCCGATCTTAGGTTCAACTTTACCAATTCAATCAATCAATTACGTCGACTTAATCAATTAATCTCAATTAAATGCTACGATTAACAACTCAGACACAATATTATTGACAGATCTATAAATTATTTAGCGACCACATTCAATTCGCAGATCCCCTAAATCCTAGCAAGGGAAATTAGCTACTCATAATTAAATCAAGAACAACAATATTAATAAACGATTTTACTAGATTAAACATGACGAATAATATTAAAATTTCGACAAGTACAAAAACAAGGATTAAGAATAATTAAGTATGAAGAAGAAGAACAACCAAAGATTAAGAACAATCAAGAACGAAGAAGAAGAAAGAAGAAAGAAAGATTAGATTAAATTACCAAGAGGAATAAAGGCGATTCGAATCTTGAAGTCTTACAATAACAGAGCTTTTAAGAGGAAAATTAAACTAAAAGTAAGTCTAAGAGAATAAGGAGAAGAGATGTAAATAAAAGTCTAAAGAGAAGGAGTAAAAAGTAAAGAGTAGAGAAGTAAAAAGAGTAAAAGAAGTAAAAGTGTTTTCTAATGTGGCTGAAAAAGCCCTATTTATACAATTTAGAAAGAGTTAAAACCGATTAGAAAACTGCTTGCTGAACACGAAACTGTCCGCGGCCCAGAAAATAGTCGGTCGAATAATTTTAACTAATTTGATCTTCTTCTGTCACCCAAATAGTTGGTCGACTATCTGATAGTCTGTCTGCTATTCTGATAGTCTGTCTGCTATTCTTGACACTTTACAGCGATCAGCTCTTTCCAACTTTGTTTTGCCTTGGTTTTGGTTCGTTTTAGCTCCTGTGGCTTCCGTTCCTGCAAAAAGACAAAATATACCACAAAGTAGTCAATTCGGGGCAAAATGGTAGCTTACACTACTCGATAAACACGGGAATGCGCGTAATATGAGCATAAAATGTGTATATAAAATACGCGCATCAAATCTCCTCAAACCAAACCCTTGCTTGTCCTCAAGCAAGCACAAAACGACGAACTCAAACCTAATGGAATGTATATAACTCATAGCGGAATATGCCCCAAAGTTACCCAAACCAATGCGCAACAATTAATGTCAATGTGAACAACCACATACAACAAGCTTGACCCATGGCAACAATACTGAACGTTCAACCTTGCAAGACTCGTCTATGTCAGACTCTCGCGGATCGCTCATCACACAAAAGGGGTAATATTGTGAGTTTATGTAAAAACGGAAAGACAAAGCACTCACCTAAACTACGACCTACAAGAACATGCATGCAATCTAACATGAATCAATCTCTACTAACCGTACATACGCATTCTATCAGGAAAAGACACATGCCAAGGACTTACATATAGTATAAAGTGAGGCTAATAGGGTAAGAAGGGGCAAAACGATATGGATATGAGGAGGTAAAAGCTAAGCTAGTATTCCTTACACCCATCAATAGTAAACATTTCGTTCTCACTAACCTCCAGCCGAAGAAATTAGGCATAGCAACAAGCGCCTTATCAAACACTTCCCATTAACAACTATGAAATTACAGAGATCAATTCTTTTCTCATAGCAAACACACATTCTTCTTCTAGTTTCACTTCATTTTTTTCTTTCCTTTCTTTTTTTTATTTTCATTAAAAAAATTTCTTTCATTGTTTTTTTTTTCTTTTTCATTTTTCTTCTCAATTCCCCCCATTTTTCTTTTTTCAATCATCATGGTACCAAATTTAACCCGAAAAAAAAAAAAACAATTTTTTCCAATTCATCAACTAGCTTGACTAGGGTAGGCAAATTATGGCATGTAGTTAATAAATGGGTCAAACAGGTCAATTTGGCTATGTGAGGCTCATGGGAATTAATTAAAAGAAAGGATTTGCCTTTTTCGCACATGTCAAAACCACAAGTCAAAAACATACAGGTACCTAAGAGACGAATGTCATGCTTATGCAATTTGATGTTACATGTCTCATAAGGAGTACTACTCTCAACCTAAATGAAACTGATCATGAATGTCATGTAACACCCGCTATTTTCCTAGCCTTTTTATTCTTTCCGTTATGACATTGTTATAACTCTATCACATTTTGACTCATGTTTCATCATTTTTCCAAGCTTAGCTTCAATTTTGAATTTAATGATATTTATTTTTATTTTAAAAAATTTTAATTCTTTTACATCTATTTATTTGATTTTCTTCGTAAACTAATTAATTTTCCGCGAAAAATTCTAATTCTCTTTGAATAGACGTTTTTAAGCTCGGATTTAAGTTATTTCTTTTTCTAAAAATGTGTAAATACATTTATATAATATTTTCAAGTAGTAAATATTTTTATTTACGAAAATTTAGCCATTAAAGATTCTATTACGAAGCTTCGCGAATAATTATTTTCTTACGCGAGGTTTACTCGAGTTGCTTTAAAATGCCTTTAACTATTTTACGATTATACTTTTTATCAACTTATAAATCATTTGAGACCTTTTCCTTATATTTTGGACCGACAAAGCTTCTTGTCACAATTTAACTATGTTTTATTAATACGTTTCATTTTATCACATTAAACCGTAAACATAGGATTCTTTTCTTTTCATTGAATTGAGGCTTTACTACTCAAGCTCTTCCTACTCCTCTTCTTATCCCTTTGGCTAGCCATATTTGTCTACATGCACTTTGGATTCCTCATTTTGGAGGCTTTAATTTCATTCTTACTCTTTAAAGTGTAGTAACCTTCATCTCCTCCTTTACTCTACATTCATTTTTGGCATTAACAAAAAAATTACTACAACATATTCATCATCCTTTTTTTCCTTTTGGTTCCCTCGTGAACCTTAGAGGTCCGAACTTTCCCTTCTCGTTATAGGTCTTCATCATCTTGAATCATTGATTCTTTTCTTCCTGCTTCTGCCTTTTCCAATTCTTCTCTTATATATTCTCATCATTATTCGCTTGGTGAATCCTTGTTCTATTTTCCTACTTTACCATCTCCCTCTTGAGATTCCTTGGTTAGACCAAATTCTGTCTTGTGAATCTTTTGGAAGTATAGATGTTTGAGATTTAGTAAACCCTTAGCTTGTTACTTGATTTGAGGATTGTGAGTCTACCCTATTTTCTAAGCAAGTAAGAAATTTTTGAGGATTGAGTTGAATGGTATTAGTTGATTAATGGAATTAGGTTGTTACTTTAGACACTAGACCTTGGGTTATAGATTACTTTGATTATTTTGGAGTACTTAGAGTTGAATATATTTTGGAGTAGTAAGAATAAAGTTTATTCTGTCTGATGGATACCTAATACCCAACATAGAACCTAGTTAAGTGTAAATAACAATATTACTTGGGTTTCCTTACCTAATGTTGACTTAATGGACTAATCGTGGAATTTTGGGATCATAAATCATTGATTAAGATGTTAGCCTAAGTGTTTTGGTACCATTTCAGGTCCTCATTAATGTTTAGTAAATTTTGGTTGACATAGATTAAACCTTGTTTCTTATGGATTAGATCGCAGAGCGTTGATGTAAGGTTGTAACCTACAAACCTTAGAGTTGAATGACCTAAGTTTGGGCAGATCATTATTAGCCTTGATGAAGAAAACATATTGCTCAATTAAAGGTTGGCTTTATCGCGTTGTTTTGAGGAATACTTAATATCAATCATCTTGATGGATTTATAGTTCAGAACCCTTAGACCACCGAGATTGTGGCTTCGTTGAGTTAATAAATATTTTAGTGGTTTCACTGTTACGATATGAAATTTGATGGAATTCTCAGAAACCTTAGCTGAATGACGTATTTGAAAATGTGAGTATCTGGCGTTACATGTCAGGCAAAGTGTGTTTAGGGTTTGGCGTACTTTCCTAACCTTTGTCTATTGATGATGTTAAGAATGTGTTGATGATCACTTTTGAGGTTTTCGTGTCCGAACATTGTTAATTGATGGATTTTTATTTAGTGTTCCTTAATCGAGAAATTTGAAGTATACCTCGAGTTCAGACCTTATGAGCTTTGAATTTATGAGCCTTAGTGATTACGAGTTTGGGTACGTTTTGATGACCGTTGGAATCTTAATTAATGGATTAGTCTAAATCATTTGTGGATTCTTACCATACCAATTGAAAGATTATATAAGTATGTAAGACTTAATTTTGGAGGTTGTGGCAGTTGACAATTTGGGAGGTTGTAGATTGAGTAGGATCACCCTGTACCGATATTGGACTTAGCGTTAGTTGATGGACCAATTAGAAACCCGTGTTTGTAGGTGTCGTGCTAGGAATCTCGAGATGGTTAATTTCCTCTATAATCCTTGAGAGCTCTGTCTGACTCTCAACTTCGTTTTCCTTTCTGCTTCTCTTGAATTCTGTTACCCCAACTGCTGCCAACCCCTTTGACATTTATCGATTTCGAAAAACTTTTGTGTTAATTTATTTTATCCTTGTTCTATTTACTCGTTAACCATTTCTTTTATTTGAACTTCCTATTTTATAAAAATTTGACTAGTAAAAAAATATGGATTATCGTAAAATTTTAGCATTTTGAGTTATAGTTTATGATTGTGAAATTGTCGTTTTGTAAAAAGTTTGACTGACTAAAACTTTTCGGATATCGTGAAATTTAACATTTTTGAATTATAATTTAAGAACTTTATACTTCACTTTTGTTTTATCTTTGGTCGATATTTATACTTAGTCCTGTTTCAAATTGCCTTAATAATTTATTTTGAAAATATTTCAATTTTTTTGATTTTCAAACGATCGGAATTTTATGAAGACTTTCATATTTCCAAATACTTCAACTTCTATAGTATTATTTTGTAAAGCGTTTTACAGTGTCGAAATTATTTTGTATATTCAAGTTTGATAATATTTTCTAAAACTTTCATAATTACTTTGATAACATTTTCGAAATTTTAACGTTTTGAAATTAGTTTTCGTTTTATTGTTTGTGGACTTTTGAATCTGTTATTGAAAATGTTTTACGACTAGTTCGATTTTTACCAACTACAAAATTTGATTTCTCCAAACTAAATTTTGTTTCTTCATAAAAAAAAAAATAATAACATTTTCGAATTTCTTAATCAAATTGTTTAACTTTTGTTTTGAAAATATTTGGTCACCCTATTTCCTTCAAGTTCGTTTACAAATGTTATTCAACAATATTATTTTATCAAATAACTTTACTTTGCGATTTCACTATTTAAAAGACTTTAAACTTCGGGTACCTTAGCCCAATTCCTCTTGGAATAAATATTCGTATTCAATTCTGTATCACTTTAAAAGTTGTAAAATTTTCTATTAAAACCAAAAAAAAAAATTATGCGGAATACGTATCCTCATCTCTTCGAGTAAGGTAAAACTCGATTTCCTTTCTGCTTATTCTCAGTTTCGAGAACGAAACTTTCTTTTAGTGGGGAGGATTGTAACACCCGCTATTTTCCTAGCCTTTTTATTCTTTCCGTTATGACATTGTTATAACTCTATCACATTTTGACTCATGTTTCATCATTTTTCCAAGCTTAGCTTCAATTTTAAGTTTAATGATATTTATTTTTATTTTAAAAGATTTTAATTCTTTTACATCTATTTATTTGATTTTCTTCGTAAACTAATTAATTTTCCGCGAAAAATTCTATTTCTCTTTGAATAGACGTTTTTAAGCTCGGATTTAAGTTATTTCTTTTTCTAAAAATGTGTAAATACATTTATATAATATTTTCAAGTAGTAAATATTTTTATTTACGAAAATTTAGCCATTAAAGATTCTATTACGAAGCTTCGCGAATAATTATTTTCTTACGCGAGGTTTACTCGAGTTGCTTTAAAATGCCTTTAACTATTTTACGATTATACTTTTTATCAACTTATAAATCATTTGAGACCTTTTCCTTATATTTTGGACCGACAAAGCTTCTTGTCACAATTTAACTATGTTTTATTAATACGTTTCATTTTATCACATTAAACCGTAAACATAGGATTCTTTTCTTTTCATTGAATTGAGGCTTTACTACTCAAGCTCTTCCTACTCCTCTTCTTATCCCTTTGGCTAGCCATATTTGTCTACATGCACTTTGGATTCCTCATTTTGGAGGCTTTAATTTCATTCTTACTCTTTAAAGTGTAGTAACCTCCATCTCCTCCTTTACTCTACATTCATTTTTGGCATTAACAAAAAAATTACTACAACATATTCATCATCCTTTTTTTCCTTCTTGGCCGAGTACTCCCTCCCCTATTCCAGCCTGATTTTTGCTCTATTTCGAGTCTCAATCAAATCGTTTTTATCGTCATATTAATCCTCTTTCCGATTCCTTCGTTAAGGTAATAATCGACGTCGTTTTCGATCATTATTTACCTTGATTTTTGTTAGTTTTCTCATGGTATTTTTATGCCATGATTTTCCTGTTTGGAAGGATTTGTGGACGATCCCGAGGCCGACGAGTATATAATCGATTCAGACTTGGAGTAGAGGTAACGTCGATGTTACTCGGTATTACGTGATTTTAATTGTGTAATTGCATGTATATTTTTATATTTCATTTTTTACAATATATGTATATCATATTATCTGGAAAATTTTTAAAAGTTTAAAATTTGCATGTTTCGATATTTTTATCGCTTTTACGAGATTAACGATTAAATTGTTGTATTAATTTGTAAAATCGTAATATTCGGCCTAAACTTGTAATATATGATTATATTTTGTAAAAATGAAGTTTTTAATGATTTTTTATAATTTGGTATTTTTCTGATATTTTTGATATCGATTATTGAATTTTAACCGTTTACGAACAAAAACGATTAAAAACCGATTTTTATTTCTAGCACTTAAACATTTTATTTTAATCTGAAATTTGACATGGATAATCTTTCTGATGAAAAATCATTTTCTGAATTTTTTCATAATTTTTCGGAATTTTTAAGTTGGGAATTAATTAATCACTTTAAATCATTGTTTATCGTTAAAACCGTGTTTGTCGTTTAAATTCTCGATTTCTGGTCTTTTGTTTAAATCTGGAAAAAATAGTAGTTTCTGAAAAATCATTGTTTTTAAGTTTAATAATAGTTATTGGATATTAATACTTAAATCGTTTTGTAATTACTATTTTTATTAATCGTTATTGTCGAGATTAGACGATTAACGAGAAAACCCTTTAAAAACCGTGTTTAAGGATTCTTGAAAATTCTCTTTTCTGGACAGAATGTCCAAAAATATATTTTAGCTATTTTACGGAATTTTTGTACTATTTATTAAAGTCTTTAATTAATAGTAATGATTTTTGAACAAAATTACGATTTATCGTTAAAATGCTCCGTCTTACCAAAAAGAATTATTTTTGCAGCAATTTTGAAAATATTTAAATCTGAAACTTTGATAGTTAAATCACCCCTTATCATATTCTAATTTTTTTTAATGGTTTAATTAAATAAAACACGTTAAAAGATTTATTTTTACTTTTGCCGTAAAATCCTATTTATGTTCGTATTGTCGAAACTAATAATAATTAGGGAATTTTAGTTTTGTAGATTTTGGAAACACCCTAATTAGTAGTATTTAAAATGTTTAAGACATTTCTAAATCATTTTATAAACACTTGTATGACGTTTCAATAATTTCACTAACGCAAAAGTTCTCGTTTTAAGAATTAATATCGTTAAGGCCGAATGTACTAGTTTTATAAATCTATATTGTTTACTAAAAATGTTGTATTAGTATAAATTAATATTTTCGGTATTTTGGTATAATGCTATTCTTAATAAAGTTTCTAAAAATAGAAGTTTCCTAAAATAGAAAGTTTCCTCTTTTAGAAAGTAATCTTTTTCCTTTTTGTTCTCTTATTATTTATAATGATTATATCTTTTGATTATTGATAATGGCTTATTTTGGAGTTATGGAATAAGAAAAAGTGTGGGTTTAGAGTAATATAGTCTGGGCTGTACGTTTTGCCATCAACTATAAAGCTGGTGTGTCTATGTTGAGACACATTGGTCGTTGAACTGAGCATGGTTTGTGTTCGGGAGAGTGTATGTTTACCTTAAACTTAGATATCGCATCGTGTAAGTCGCGTCGGGTTGAAATGGGTATGGTTTGTATCCAGGAGGGGTGTGCACTACTTAAACCAGGACCTCGCTGCACGCAGTCCTGTTATAGTTGAGTTGCCTAGTTAGACACCAAAGTCTGATTTGTTTTGACTAGGTTCTCGAAACTAGATTTTAGTATTGTCCTAGTGAAAGTCTAGATTCTACATTAATCCTATCCATAACGCCATTTTGATTATTTTATTTATTGTCGATATAAATTGGTTTGCAGGTTGGCAAATATTTTTATGTTTCTTCGGTAACCTATTTTAATATTTTGGTTTTGTGCCAAAAACTTATTTTAATATGATGTTTTACTGTTTTCCATTTTTATTATTTTTCTATAGTAGTAAGTAGAGTTTTAAAATCCTGTTATACGGCTGGGAGAACGTTGATGTTGCTCCCCACTGATTGTGGCTGTTATGTTTTAACATGGCAGGTATACGTGTTTGTTTTCCGGTGGGTGTGGGCTAACGAGCAGTCTTGGATCCTGCTTGATCTTTTTAATAATTATGTCTTACGGATTGTTTAATCTTTTTATGGATTGCTCTAATTCCTTATAAATCTGAGTAGTTTGCCAACAATGAGTCAAATTTATTCGTTCAGTACAGTTAACCAAAGATGCAAGAATACCGCATGTGATTATATACAAAAAATGCTAACGACGCACGAGCAAAATCAACTAAATGAAGACATAGAAGCATTATCATCATCGCTACATAGCATTCCGACTCAACTAAGACTCGACTAAATGCAAAAACATATTTTTGATTTTTTGATTTTTTTATGCATGCGGAAATGCAAGAAATATGCAGATGGATGAAAACAACAGATGCATACCCTCCCCAAACCAAATCACACAATGCCCTCATTGTGAACAACAAACAATAAGAGGCAACGATAAATATGGGGAAGAAATGCAAGACAATGGAAGTGCAAAAGGAAAATAGAGAAAATAAAAGAACTACTTACAAGATATGTATGAGCAGAGACCTTCTCCAAACTGCTCCTAAGCATTAAAATATACCAACTTTGTCATTTTACTTAAAAAACACATCAACGCCCTAAGTAGCGTGTCATATTCTTGCGCATGTGAAATATGAAAGCAAATATAAGCACATGATAAGATATAAGTATCAAATGTCAAAAGTATGGAATGAAACATCTTATCACGGGGTGGAGGACCAATTTACACATGAAGTAGTGCACTAATCTCCTCGTCCCCAAGACATGGAGCATCAAAATTAAAATCAAAAAATAAAGTGTTAGTGGTCGTAGGAAAATGGTCAAAAATTGGCAGCAGTGTGGTCGATAAGCATAAAGGTGGAAAAAGAAGTGGAACAGGGGGAACTAAGCCCAAAATCTTAGAAGGAGAGTGGATAACGGGCAAAGTAACCAATAATGGTCATCTACAATGTCGTGCTCATACTCGTCCCATCCAACCTCGATTTTTGAATCAAAAGCTTCTTTATGAACCTCGTCACGCAGATTCTCACAAAATGGAACCAAGGCACTCGTGTCATAACATTCGTCACAACTTATCTCATTCTCAAAACAAGGTCCCTTAAACATAACCGCATTACTAGTCTCACCAACAGGTTCATCATTAGTCAAATAAAGTGAAAAACCGGACTTCACACTTTCTTCAGCTAACCAGTCAAAATACTCTATCACCTCTTCATAGGACTTGCTTTCAAAATCCTTATAAGTGGAAAATATATGGGCTTTTTTAGAGTCTATCATACCTTTAATAACTGTAAGAAAGAGCCAAGCCAATCGCAAAACCTCTCCATATAAGCTCCAAAAGTCTCATCGGGTTCCTGTGGAAAATCTATAATAATCCTCATGGAAATGGTGAGAACGGTCTCAAGGAACTGGAGTTCCCTAAGACAAAAGATAAACTAAAATAACAAGCAGAAATACACCGTCTCCCCAGCAATGGCGCCAAAATTTGATAAGCTAGTCGTATACCTATCAAAGATAACCAACTTAGGTCTAACTAAAAATATAGTTAGGGAAGTCAGGATCGTATCCACAAGGAGACAAATAAATTCTACTCGTAATTAAAGTCTATCTAAGTAACCAAATCGGGGGGTTTGTAATTGGGTAAACTAAACTAAAGTAGTGAAGGAAAAAAAACTAAAAGAGAATAAATAACCAAAATAAATAGGATGAATTAAAACGAATTTATATGGAGAGAAAACTAGAATTGTCGGTTCACTACGAATCTCATATGGTCACAGTCTAAGTCATAGGTCTATCGCAGATATTGGTCTAAGGGGTAGTGAAAAGGTCCTTCCGGTCCGCTTATTCACCCTAGCATGCATCTAAAGGCTTCCGATCTTATTAGGGCATACTAATGTGTTGTAGCAGGTCAAACTTTTACCAGGCTTCCGATCTTAGGTTCAAGTTTACCAATTCAATTAATCAATTACGTCGACTTAATCAATTAATCTTAATTAAATGCTACAATTAACAACTCAGACACAATATTATTGACAGATTTATAAATTATTTAGCGATCACGTTTAATTCGCAGATTCCCTAAATTCTAGCGAGGGAAATTAGCTACTCATAATTAAATCAAGAACAACAATATTAATAAACGATTTGACTAGATTAAACATGATGAATAATAATAAAATTACGACAAGCATAAAACAAGGATTAAGAATAATTAAGTATGAAGAAGAAGAAGAAGAAGAAGAAGAACCAAAGATTAAGAACAATCAAGTACGAAGAAGAAGGAAGAAGGAAGAAGGAAGAAGGAAGAAAGATTAAATTAAATTACCAAGAGGAATAAAGGCGATTCGAATCTTGAAGTCTTACAATAACCGAGTTTTTAAGAGGAAAATTAAACTAAAAGTAAGTCTAAGAGAATAAGAATAAGAGATCTAAATAAATGTCTAAGGAGAAGGCGTAAAAAGTATAGAGTAGAGAAGTAAAACGAGTAAAAGAAGTAAAAGTGTTTTCTAATGTGGCTGAAAAAGCCCTGTTTATACAATTTAGAAAGAGTTAAAACCGATTAGGAAATTGCTTGTTGAACACGAAACTGTCCGCGGCCCAGAAAATAGTCGGCCGACTATTGTAATAGTCGGTCGACTAATTTTAACTAATTTGATCTTCTGCTGTCACCCAAATAGTCGGTCGACTATTCTGATAGTCTGTCTGCTATTCTGATAGTCTTTCTGCTATTCTTGACACTTTACACCGATTAGCTCTTTCCAGCTTCATTTTGCATCGGTTTTGGTTCGTTTTTGCTCCTGTGGCTTCCGTTCCTGCATAAAGACAAAATATACCACAAAGTAGTCAATTCAGGGCAAAATGGTAGCTTACACTACTCCATAAACTCGGGAATGCGCGTAATAAGAGCATAAAAAGTGTATATAAAATACGCGCATCACTCATTTTAATTCAATTTGTGGTCAATCAACTTATCGTTACGGGATATAATCGAGCTGATTCATTTCCCCTGCCCACTTATTACATACACCCCCTCTTTACTTTTTATTTCCCACTGCTTCACTTATCTTTCCCCTCATTCAGCTTATCACCTTCATTCATCTCACCATCACCATTCCACCTCTTCGTTCATCCTCAAAGCGCTTCATTCTTTCCCCCTCTTTCTCCTCATTCATTCCCTTTTACTTGTTGCTCGCTTCTCCTGCTGGTGCGTACTTATACTCCTCCCCTGGCATCCTCTTCTTCTTTCACGCACCTTTCTCCATCAACCAGTCTTTCCCCTTCTGCGTTTTGTTATCGCTGCTGATATTTTCTTGCTCCATTTTTCTTCTTCCCCTGTCTCGTGTTGCATATTCTTCTCCTTCTCCATCGTTTTTGTCATTGCTTCTGCATTCAGTCGAGGTAGTTTCCTCGCCCTTCTTATTCTTTTTCTTCCTCTTCTATTCTCATTCTCTTTTGCTGTTGCTGTATCATTTCTTTTTTTTTTTGTACGCCAGCTGCTGTTTCCATTGATTTACTGCTGTTTTTCTTCTCTTCTTCGCATCTTTTTGTTCCGTCATCGTTGTTGTTTCTCGTGGCTACGGTTCATATGATGTTCGTATTCTTATTCTTCTATTGCTGCCCGTGTGTGTTGTTCCTCCTGCTACTGTTGCTGATTTCCGTTCCTCTTTTGATTCCTCTCCTTCTGTCTTCGTCGTTTTGTTTGTGCTTGTCCGCACGTTTCTATGTCGTTCCTGATGCACAATGTTATGATTGACGTTGTTGTCGTTTTTGGTCGATCTTATTGCTACACTTGTTCTTGTCGCTGTAGCTATTTGGTTTCGATTAGTTCTTAATTCTTCTACGCATTTTGCCTTCTTACTCTCATCCTTGTGTGCTGCTCTTTTCGTCCATGTTTGCTGCTACTTTTGCGTTGTGATCCTGCTACTGTCGTCTTTGGTTGCTTTTTTCCTCTCCGTTCCTCTATTCCTTCATTTGTCTCGTTATTCTTCATCATCTCATCATTGATGTTGTTGTTCTTTATTGTTGTCGTTCCTTTCCGTTTCTATAAAATTTTCTTAACTTTAATCCCGTCTTTCATCTTGCTCTTGTTCGGGATCGTTGCCGCTGTTTTGTCTGTTCCGCTTTTGCACGCCTGTTACTGTCATCTCCTTGTTTTGCTCTTATTTTCATCGTCTTGTGTGTGGCTGTCGTGCTTCACATTTATGGTCTTTCAGTCCGTAGTCTTATTCTTCTTCTTCTTCCTCTTAATACTACTGTCCTGCTGCCTCTGTTGTTTGTTTGCTGCTATTGTCGACTTTCATGATGTTGTTCGTCGGTTGCTGTCTGAAGATGGCGAGTCCGTGTTCTTCATCTCCCAATTTTCGTATTCTATTCTCTCAGTGGTTCTCCGTTCTTCTCCAATTTTATTGGATTTCGTGAGACTCCTCTTTGAAGACAAGTATGTGATCGATTCGGTTAGCGACTCAAGGTAACTTTAGGACGTTATTCAATTTTATATCGTATGTTTGAGTAATAGTATGTAGTAAATATTTTAACTTCGATTTTCTAATTTTAGCTATTTATTTTTGCTAATAATATTATTTTTAAATCGTGTACTTTATAAATATTTTACAACTTTCGATATCGTTTTATAAATCGTTAGTAATTTTATCATTAATGATCGTTATAATATTTTGTCGGTTATCGTGATACTAATAACTAAATAATAACGATTTCATATTTTCTTCATGTTTCGTTAATTTCTAATTTTAACTCAAAACCGTATCTTTATATTATAATCGTGCTTTGTATACTTGTTTGACAAATTAATTTTTGTTTTACGATTTATACTAATAAATGAGAAAATAGTCGATTTTGTTTTGAATATATTTATAGTCGAGACTATTTTCACTAATAATTTCTTATCTGTTTACAATTGACTATTTTTAGCAAAATTGGTATTATTTATTGTGGACCCAGTTTTCAATCGCGGCGGCCACCCACGCGGCCCCCATCCCGGTCAAGGGCCGGTCCGATCTCGCGTTTGAGGCGATGGTTCGGACCTCGATTCGGATGACGATTGGCACTTGTACTAGACGGGCGCAGGCGCCCGTGTTTCCGTTGGAATCGATCGAGTCGTGGATGTAAATGTTTAAAGGCCGATATGTTTGGTAAGGCGACCTTTTTAGTGAACTGAATTCGTTGCCGATTTGTGGAGTCGCCACCGAGTCAATTATGGGGACTCAGAAACCGTTCAAGTCAACTTTGATCCTTAAGCGGCTTAAAGCTGAGAGGCACGGGACCTAAAGATAAAGACTTGTACCCTTAAGCACTCCATGCCTGGAATGACTCTCATTGCCAATGGTTTTGGATATCCGTAAACCGTCGATTCTGAGTAAGGGGTGAGGGTACGTATTGGGAAGCCAATGTCCGATAGACATCGACACCCAATCCCGCCTGCACTATAGCGGTCTCTACAAATCAATCGGTGGGCTGATAACTTCGTTTCCTAGTTGTGGCGGAAGTACTGTAACATCCGTTGTTTTAACCCTATACCTTTTGCTACGTTGGTTGCTTAAGGACAAGTAGGTTTTGTCATCGAAGTAGTTGTGTTTACATTCTTTGCATGCGATTTCACGCGACAAGCAGGCCATGAAAAGATGCACATAGGAGAGTAGAGAGTACTAATATTACGTGGTAGTACGGATATTAGTCATTCTCGTGGTATACCTTACCTGGTATTCTGCTTAAAATGCGTCGGTCTGGCATTAATAGCGATGCGTCGAACCTTATGAGGTGAGCACCGGGATTAATATGGAACCCGACCATCGCTTTGTTTAGTTTTAGCTTATTTACGTTTTGATTTCCGTGTTAGGTGATTTAGCATACGATTATATGGTCATAAAAGCAATAAATCATACGAAAAACTGTAAATGCGAATGTAAGTAAATCACATAGTGAAGAGTTGCAGCCTCGAAGGATATGATGCGCGTTGTCGCTGACGCGCATGTAAACAATATTTTTAGTCCCAACTAATTACTGTGCAGTAGTGGTAAGTCGGGGTCGAACCACAGGGAGGCGGACAAGGGTAGTCGGTCAAGTCTAATATTAATTGTGATTGGGGTCGAGAAGGGGGATTTTGGGGCGAAATGATTAAGTTAAGGCAAACAAATTAAATAACTAAAACGAGAAACAATGATGATAAAGGTGTTAGGGAGAGTCGGGGAGTTGGAAATTAAGATAAGGATGTAAATATCGCAAGAATTATCACAAGATGAATAAGAGAGGTACCACCATTCGGTTTTCCTACCAACCTAACCTAAACTCGCTTTCGCGACGAATAAATTAAAGTCTAAAGACAGAATTTCCCAAACCCTGAGTTTCCTCATATTGGGTAGGGTAAGTCAGGTCAACCTAGTTGATTAGGCTAAGTCAATCAAGACACAACAATCCCAATCAAGACAAATCACCCTCAAATGCAATAGTCTCACAAAATAAAACCCGAATCTAGAATTCCTCCTCCCCTAGCCCCCTAACTAAAATCTACTCACTACCCACACTAAACATAATAAAACAAACAATAAGGAGACTAGGAGAAAGACAAAACATGATGATTAAAAAGGAATGAAAATTTGTTTAACAAAAAACAAAGGAAATTACCACTAAAATGATGACTAAACAAGGAAATAAACAACAAGGCAAGGATAAGGGAAAACAAACAAACAACTATGGAGAAACAAACAAAGGAGAGAGAAAAACAAGGAGTTACTAACAATGAAATCTAAACAATATAAACAATGGATGACAAGACAAATAATGTATTAAAAGACAAATAAAAGGAAACTAATTAATGGAGAAAGGGAGAAAGAAAGAAACTACCAACTATGAACAAAATGAAAGGAAGAAGATGAAGATTGAAATAAAGCTTGAATCTTAGAGGAGAAAATACAAGAACTTGTCACCAATTCTTGCAAAACTCTTCAGTCTTCAAAATAGAACCAAAATCTTCAACAAAGATGATAACTTGATTGTAGAAATATAGAGTAGAATTAATCTAAACTAAGAAAGTTTTCTAAATCTATAGAGTTTCTATGAAACTCCTACAATGGAGGTCTACTAAACTAATGGAGATCTACTAAAACTACCCTAATCTAAGGAGGCACACTTAAGGCACAAAACTAAAATGAAAACCTAGGGTTACTATATATATACTAAAGCCTTAATGGGTCATACAACTTAAGGCTCAAATCCAATTCTTCTTCCTTTAATTAGACCTTCACCCTATCCATCTTCACATGGCAATACTTCACCGTGCGATTAATTGGCATCCGCGAGCTAACACCGTTGGGTACAACTTCACTCGGTCATTTCACCCGATGCAACTATTCCCAGTTTGTGATTTTGGAGCTCCATTGCCGTCGGGCGAAACTTCACCCGGTTGGCGAAAATTTCACCCGGTGGTGAGTGTTCACAAAAATCTTCAAGGAGGTGGAAAATATCGTCGGGCGAAATTTCGCCCGGTGGTGACTCATCGGGTGAAACTTCACCCAATGATTTTCCGCCTTTTTTCCGGTCTTTTTCTTTGCAGATCGATTGGATTACCTGAACTTTCAGTCTTGTGCTTTGCTCTTTGGACTATGTTGTGCTTTGCTCTTTGGACTATGTACCTCTCTTTCATGCTCATAAAGCTCAGACACATTTTTGGTCGAAAATCCTATCAAAATAGACAGAAAACTACCAAAAACACGTAAAATGCAAAAGAGAGGCGCTAATGCAAGAAATACTCAAAATGTGGCGGTAATCGGACTCTAGTCTCGCAAAACGGAGGAAAAACGGGTCTAAATGAAAGAAAAAATGGTCCAAATTTGACACACAATAATTCCCCCACACTAAACCGTTGCTCGTTCTCGAGCAAAGACCAAAAAAGAAATTACCTACCACTACTAAGCTAGACTATGCTAAGCCGATACGAGGCAATTAACGGGCCCGCTCCGTCCCTTCAACTCACATAAAGATACCCATGAGGTAGAGTACCTCCATGCAAGGCAAGTCGGGTCTTGCTCAAAATTGGGGATGCGACTGACACACACACACAATAACATAAAACAAAGACACTACTACAATTAAGATTAAATAGGATGGTTCTCAACCATCCTATATGGGATAAGGAACCGTCCTTTAGGTCGACGTCCTATTAAATCAAATAGCGCGGTTCAAAGAAGGTGAAACCGTCCTATTTACTTGATTACAAATAGGACGGTTGAAGACGGAACTGTCCTATTTAAGTCTTCACAAATAGAACAATTATAGGCTGCCCGTGCTGTTTAAAATAAATAAAAATAGAACGGTTATTGCACTGAACCGTCCTCTTTAATAAAATCCAGAAATTAAAATATATATATATATATATATATATATAGAGGTAGGTTCAAATAAGTTCCACAATTTTTTTAAGTCTATATTGAAGTTACAGATGACATACGCTAAAGTTGCATTTGTATATATATCAATTTTGAACAAATGCAACTTTAGCGTATGTCATCTGTAACTTCAATATAGACTTAAAAAAATTGTGGACCTTATTTGAACCTACCTCTATATATATATATATATAACAAGCACATTAATCCAATCAATATTCATAAATGACAAATTTTCACACTAACTAAATCCCCCTTTCCACTAACCAAATAACAAAACTCATATATTTTCCCGCCTAATGTTATCCACAAAAAAAATAAAAAAAAAAAAACCAAATGAGCTAGATGCGAATCGAACCCTTAACCTCATGTGAGTGACCCTATATATAACAAGCACATTAATCCAATCAATATTCATAAATGACAAATTTTCACACTAACTAAATCCCCCTTTCCACTAACCAAATAACAAAACTCATATATTTTCCCGCCTAAAGTTATCCACAACAAAAATAAAAAATTTCCACTAACCAAATAACAAAACTCATATATTTTCCCGCCTAAAGTTATCCACAACAAAAATAAAAAAAAATAAACCAAATGAGCTAGATGCGAATCGAACCCTTAACCTCATGTGAGTGACCCTTCTCCTTTCCAACTCTACTCTAACATCTTACTAATTTAAATATCACTACATCACACATAAAGTTATACACCACATAAAGTATGTAACTAAGGAAATCTGATTGATTACATTGATTAAGAAAATCACATGTTTTAAATGGTATATATCACATACAATATTTAATATGGAATGTATGATCAATTTTTTTTAAAAAGTATAAACATATTGTATTCCGTTTTACATAGAATATTTTACAATACTATCCCGTACAATATTTTATATAGAATATAAAATAGTTATGATTATTATATTGTATATCTTTCTGATCATATTCGAGACGGAATATTTGTATAAAATATAATTGATTGATTGATTAGAATATAATTGATTGGTTGATTGATTAGAATATGCAAATTTTTATACAATTATACCGTTGATTAGTAGATCTCCAAATAGTTATGATTATTATTATATATCTTTCTAATCATATTCGAGACGGAATATTTGTAGAAAATATAAGGCTGATTGATTAGAATATAATTGTATAAAAACTTGCATATTCTAATCAATCAAGCAATCAATTATATTCTAATCAATCAACATTATATTTTCTACAAATATTCCGTCTCGAATAGGATAATAATAATAATAATAATAATAATAATAATGAGGTTTGAAACGGCGAAACGGCGATCTAAATTTTCCAATATTTTCCAAATAACTAAACGACGATCTAAACGGCGAAACTAACCAAATACTGTAACAATTCTCCAATATTTTCCCGCCTAATGTCATACCGGCCTACCAAATGGGCCTACTTTTGGGTTATTTAATATACATTAGTTGAGCTTATATCTAAATTACTGTGCATATTAGTTGTGATCATATGCTATAGGTTTAAAAGATGCTACCATAAAATAGTATAATTAACAGAGTAGAAATATTTTTGTTATTTGAGTCTATACTAGAAGATATTATTATAATTATTTCTATATATTGTTATGATATGTCTTACTATTATGATATGCACAATCTTATTCCATATATCATATACAATCTTTTTTTTATATATCACATTAATTAGTTGATTGATTAATTGATTGATTAATTGACAGTATAATCTTATTCTATATATAATATCATATACTTAATAGTATATATATGCTAAATATATCATATCATAATATCATATATACCGTGCATCATTAAAAATATATGGTAATACTCAATTCGAAAAAAATACCGTGTATATAATCCGTTTACTACTAAAACAATAGTGTTTTCACACATGTCATCACCATGTTAAAAGTTTTCCTCCAAGAATCTTATTCTTTAATTATGCTAACAAATCATATCATTATGGAAACTAATAAATCAATTAGTTCATATTTTTCAAATTTCTTCAAAAAATAAAAAAGAAAGTTCATATGTTTAAAACTCCAATCATACGAATTAATTTTTATGATAAATCATTAAAGGTGAAAAAACATCTTCAAAATAAAAATAGTGCAAGTATTTCTTTAAATATTTTATGATTTTATTTCATTAGAAAAATATTCAATCGCTTATATAATAAGAGAATCGCTTATATAATAAGAGAATAACATTGCTAAAAAATTTCTTCTAAGCTACCCTATTTTCTAACTAAATAAAGAAATAAAATCATGAATTACATAAATTCATTTTATCTATTCATGGTCATCAATGCAAAAAAGACGAAATTCATTTTATCAAAATAATTTGAGAAATTTTACAGTATAATGTCATTAACTTTGTGACAAAATATTTTCATTAAAATCCCCTATATACTAATAGGATAGTAATGTCTAGAAAATGGATGAGGTGTCAACACCTCCTTCCCCCACTCCCCCACTTTCCCGCTTAATCTATACACCTAACTCAGAGTGGACCAATATATATTTCTTCTAACTAACAGTGGACTAAAATAACACTGAGTTAATACATATTCTTATACTTACAACTCATGCATAAATAAGAAAATTAAACTAATGTTAATCGAATGAATTTATGGGTAGCCCATTATTTTCACAGTGACAAAAAAAATTATTCCATGCACATCTATAATAAAAAAAAGTTATATCACATAAAAAAATTATAAAATTAATCATTAAAATTCTTTTTAAAATAACATTCATATAATTACAAGTTTAACAAAAATTAGTACGTCATATGTTTTGATAAATATTGAGGAGAGAAACATGAATGACATATTAAAAAACAGTAGTACTAATGTTAGAATACACATTTTATGATACTACGGAATATTAGCTAAGCTCCCTATTTTAATTAGTTTATTTTCTCAAATCAAAATATTAAAATAAAAAATAATATGAGAAAATAATGAATTGTTAATCAAAATTTATTTCACATAAATAATCAACTAAAAATTAAACTTTTATATATACCGTGCTGGGCACGGGGTCTATACTAGTGATAGAATTAAGTAATCTTTTCTAAACAAGAAGGATAAAGGTGAATCAAACGTCCAAGAGAACTATTCGACCGTATATAGTATACTTCGAGACACATCGAATGACAACGGGTTCTCGTAAGTCAGTTACAAGTATCTGCAAGATATACGACAAACTTTTGTTAATTAGAGAAGGAAAACATATGATCTGATAGTATCAATTGACATCCATGACATAAAAATACCAAGATATGTATGAATCGCATTTAGTAACGTACCCGCACGAAACTCACAGCAAGCAAATGTAATATGCATTGAGCTTTAGTTTTTGTAGCAACATACTCAGATATCTCATTCCAGTTCCCTATAAATAGTTCCAATGCTTCGAGGAGCAGGAGAGTCTCCTGATCGGTCCACTTTCCCCAAGTAGCACTAGAAGCTTCACCAGGCTCCATGAGAATGAAATCTGAGGAAGACATGCCGGAACCAAGCTTCTCGTTGTTCAAGCAGTCGGTGCATAAATCGATATCTGCCAATTATAACAATATACGGTCAGCTCTTTTGTACACCCAATCGAAATTGAACCGTCTTTGATGCGCGGTAAGATCATTTCCATGTACTTGGGGTAAAGATGAGGATAGTAATCAAAAGCTAGTAATCCTTCCATACGGATACGTTTCGTGACCAGCTGAAATAGATTATGGACACCAACTGGGTGAATGAGATTGTACTGTGAGATCATTAACGGCGTCAAGCATCTTTCCTCCAACATTCTCAAAATAAATATCAATGCCCTCTGGGAAATACCTATACAATTATACAGTTCTTATGTGATGTAATCAAATAACTGCAAACCAAGATTAATCGAGCCATATTATAAGCAGTTTGATACCGCTATTTTTCATTTATATTGATAAATTAAGCCACCAGTGCTAATGCTATGAGATTAATTAAGATGATCTCACCTTCTTAATGTTGCATCGAAATCTTGCTCTTCTTTGTAATTGAAGGCCTCGTCAAATCCAAATTTGTTTTTCACTAGCTCAACCTGTTGTCCAGTTGCGAGACGAGATGAAAACCCAAAATATGAGTGAATTTGAATAGCTATGGACGAATCGACTTACTAGAATCACAACTACTCATTGACTTCAGAATGAAGTGAGCAGGTACATACCTTGTGTTGGCTACCTGCGCTTCCAACAGCAGATGGTGATTATGTTATTCGTCCGTAGGAGTATAATACTCCAAGGTCCCTTGTTTGTCACAATCCTTTCTTTTCTACTTGTTACTATTTGTAGCAAGGGATAATGTTCTCAGAATAGGCAGGCTCTTTCTTCTATGGAGTATTAGTATTGGATTAGATCTATTCATTCAAGATATTATTATTATTATTATTATTATTACTATTATTGGGATAAGAATCATACAACAATGCACCGATTGCCAGTGACTGGGATGAAAATGAAAGAGAGAGAAAGAGAGAGACCCCAGGAGTATTCACAATCAAGGAATACATCACATCACATACACCAAAGAAAGAAACCAAGGAATTGAAAGGATAAGAAAGAGTCCAAGCCAAGGGGGAAGACATTTACGATGAGGATGAGGCATTTACACTAGTGTGATTTCATTAATGCTCAACTATTAAACCCCCATACATACAATGTAGTAGTAACGTGTTTGTAAAGGAAGTGGAACACAGAGCAATACTACACTACTACTAGTTATGTGACCTTCAATAAATGGAACAAGGAGGAGGAGTTTGAATGGGTAGTGACCTTCAATTTCACTCCTAGCTATTACGTTTGGCAGCAATTTCACTCAAGTGCCAAACAGCAATGAAGTCTATGTGAGCATCATCCTTTGACATCAAAGCTGGTAGACAGGCTTGATGCTATTACTGTTATGTTTCAGTAGATGCCTAATAGAGTAGTAATGTTTCCACTTTTCCAAGTTAGTTCAAGCTTTCAGAACCATTTTTTATTTCTTGATATTCCACCTACATCTTAATGAGGTATAATACATAGTAGAGCACTTGGTGCAGTTGTGTTTGCATGAGGATAATGAATTAGAAAATAAAAGACCCCAGGAAGGAATTAGATAAGCCCCCAAGCCTACACACACCATTTCTTTATTCATTCAAATCCCCGAAGCCAATATTACAGCAGTTCATCAACATTATCACACAATCCTAAATCGACCCCGATTTTCGACAAATTCACAGTATACAACATAATAACCAAGCAAAATTAGCAAAATGTAGAAACATGAGAAGGCGAGAATCTCACCAGAAGCAACAGGAACAACATGAGCATTCGCATCGCAAGATCGAATCGAGTCGAATTCATCCTCAACAGTAGCCTGACACTCCTTAAACTCCTCCGTTTGAAAATCGAGCAGCTGTCTTTTTCTTCTCAATAAAAACTTCTTTACCGCTGATTACAATTGTTCCCAACTGAAAAGAAAACATTAGGATGCTAGAGAAGCCCAAAAATAATATGACCAAGACGAGAGGGTATGATAACGGAACTAAACCCTAAACCGCCGATTATAATTGAAGCAAAAGCACGAAATCGTCAATTTGATTATGGAGTTGAAGGAAAATGACCTGAAATTGAACAAATACGAACTAAACCAAACCCTAAACCCGACAAACTAAACCCAATCTAATTGAAGTTAACAGCAAATTACGAAATCAGATTTGAAAACTTACAGACTGCGGATTACAGACCCTCAGACGCAGCCGGCCAAGGAACGACGAACAGAGACGGCAGTGATGGCGGTTGATGTGTGAAGGCAGCAGGCGGAAAATCGTGATACTCTTATAGGGATTGAGGCGGTCAAATTAATTGGAAGGTGGCCGAATTCCGACATGGAGGCGGTCAAGAGCGGAGGCGGAGTTGGAGGGCGGCCGTATTCCGACGTTGATGCGGAGGTTGATACGGTGGTAGAATGATGCGTAGGGTATGCGTGTAACTGTGTATTGGAGTAATAGGATGAGTTTAATGACCATGCTTTTAAAATAGTGTAGGAGGAACCACGCTCTTAAAATAATGAGGACGGTTCCATCGTCCAACTGTCCTAATAGTGAAAATAAAAGGATGGTTCTTCCACTTAACCGTGCTATTTAATCAAGGTAATGTGGCACCCTGCTATTTGGGGGGCGTCTTGTAAAATCAAAATTGTAGTAGTGAGAAGACACACAAAATGATAGTCGCAACCAAAGAGAAAAAAGATCACCAAATCCCTCATCGAAATGGCGGGGAAAGCACCGATTTTAAGCTTAAGATAAGCGAGAACACTACCAAGTTAGTCACCCAAATTGTCATGGAAAAAATCCTAATAGGATGACAATAAAACAATAAAAATATTGAAAATTTACCAAGGTCCTAATTCCACTAAAGATGTCTACAACGGAACGATAAATGGAGTGGATAAGTGAGAACCATGGAGTTAGTAAGCACTGTAGGTAAGTGTTATCCCGTCTCCTAAGCTAAGCCTAGAGGGTCGTTCCAAACTCGAGAAAGTCAACTAGACCAAAAAAATGAACAAGTGTTTGCAAAATGGTAAGGATCGACTAATTACCGCTATTTTTCTTCCACGGGACTCGGTCCTCTAGTAGGCATTTCACGGCAAATAGTCAACCAAGGGACTTTTTGGGTTTGGGAACAATTTTTGAGATTTTGAATTTCTTTTCGGTTTTCTTTCATTCCCCCATTATTTCAGTTGAGGGCTTTTTTTTTTGCATTTTATTTTGCATTTGCCCTTCTTCCACAACAACAAATCCCTTGGTTTCTTGTCGCTTTAAAGGTAGATTTTCGACGCTTTCAAGTGCCGCAAATTTAATTCTCGATCGATGAATGAGGAAGAGCAACGGAATGTATTAGGTTTTTAAATGAAAGTTGATTGTTTGATTAATTAGAATATTCTTTAATTAAGTTTTTGCTTCTTTTATCAAGTTTCCTTAATTAAAATATTCTTGACACATAAAAAGGGTGACAAGAAAAAATTAGCTAAAAACTTCTGACAGTTACAAAAGCGTCAAGATTAAAGGGTCGAGAAATTAAGGGTTCTGTAGTAGTGTTCTTCATTTTTTCCTTTTTCTTCTGAATATCTCATATTTGGCTAGATGGTTCATTTGAGATTAAACATCAAGCATGTTCTTGCAAACTTATTTGTGGAAATGGGTGAATGGTAGAAAAATAGGCTAGTCGGGTGTGCACCCCCTCCGAACTCGCAGAAAGATGGAAATTTGGACTAAAAAAAGCCTTCTCAAGTAAGGTCACCTAAGAGAACGGGAAACGGTAACCAAGGCCTTATCACTCAATGGGTGGTCAAGGTGGTCAAAATCCAATGCAAAAATTTGTTCAAGGTCATTCTACTAGAAATATGTCCAAAAATAAAAAAGGATTATTAACAAGGGAGTAATAAACACTCGGCCTAAACTCAAAATCGAGTTTTCGAAAATTTTACCTAGACAAACTATACACAAATAAAAAAAGAACACAAAAAGAACAAAACACAAGAAAACAAAACAAATACACAAGTATAGCCAAGCACTCCAAATTCCATTAAGTCAACACAATCCACAACCTCCAATTCCAAAATGTTCACCAACTGAACCTCCAAATAGCATACAAGCCCATACTCCCATGCAAAAGAGAAAAGGGAAAGAACAAGGGTAGAGGATATTAGCAAATTGTCTTCGATTTCATTACCTCAAGTCCATATGCTAAATGGTCGACGGTGTACCTACAAGAAGGAGAATGCAAAGCGATACAAGTGATACAAAAAGGAAAATAAAAGGAAAACTAATAAAAAGAAAAAGAAGGATGAAATTTGTTTGGGTTTTTGTTTTTTAAAGGAAAAATGAAAAAGAAAAGGATAGTAGATCCCTCCCCCACATTAAAATTGTGCATTGTACTCAATGCACGATTAGGGGAAGAATCAAAAACGAAGAAAAAGAGAAAAGAACGGAAAATCTTTTTGAATTTTTATGTTTTTTCGAAAAAATTGTGCTTTTCAAAAATTAAGGAAATTAAAATAAAGTAAAGAAAATGAAACAGAAAAGAAAAGAAAGGAAACGAAATGGAGAAAAAGAAAATAAAATGAAGAAAAAGAGGTGGCGGGCCTAGGTGTAATCACCTCGACCCTAGCCAAAGAGGAAAATTAAAAATAAGGGGAAAATAAGGCAAAAGAAGAAAATTAAATGAAATTAAAAGAAGAAAAGAAAATAAAGTAAGGCGAAAATAATATAAAAGAAGAAAATGAAAATGAAAGAGGAAAAGAAAAAGGAGAAAAATCGATAAGGGGATAAAGGGCGTAGGTGTAATCACGTCACCTCGCCCTGGTTCCGCACGAATCGGGAAAAATTAAAGAAAAAGAAGAATTTGGATTTTCCAATTGGTCTAGGTGCGATCAATTCACCTAAGACCGAGAGCATACAATCAGGTCCTAATCTCATCAAGGCACCTACAATAAAACCTCACGTCTGTAACGACCCAAGTACGGTCACGGAGGGGCGGACAACTTACCAAACCAACAAAAAAATTATCACAATAAACAACCAATAATCAATAATCATTAATCATCATATGCCAAAAATTAAATTGGCGCTGTAGAGACTGACAAAAATTACTAATAACAGGAGAAACGACAACCGATGGCTGACAACCGACACCCTACACACTAACACTAACAACACTCAACCACTCATATAGGACCCGGGGGACGAGGTGGTGGGTAGTAAGACCCGGACAGAGGTATACCAAATAATCGATCAAAGTATTGTTGCTGTTGTTGCAACATCCTCTGGTTCTCCTCTGCCGCCAACCTTGCTGCTTGGGCATCCCTAGCAGCGTCCTTGGCTACCTCGTAGCCATCTCGGGCCTACTCATAACCGTCTCTGGAGTAGGTGTAGGAGTTATGCGCAGTATCACGCGCATCCCGAGCTACGTTATAGGCACTTTGGGCCAAGTTGAGTGAAGTGGTTGAGTTCTCCCAAGTCTGACGTGTACGATCATAAACTTCCCCCCATTTGTTATAAAACTCCCCCGATCCGAAGAACGAAAAGTGTCTCGGAAGACTCATATTCACGTCCTCTTGGAAACCGGGGTTAGACTGGGTGAAAGTGGAGCGTCGGTGCGGGGTAAAGTCAGTAAAGTTGGGGGTGAAGAATTGGGAGGCCTGTGGTTCGGTCTGGTGGGAGGAAGAGGGTCCATGGGATGAAGATGGTAACGTTCTCTGACCCTCGTCCCAGAAGGTTTCGTCCTCCAGTTCCTCCTCTGACACATCTACTACCTCGACATCGTCATCACCAAAGTCTAGAGGTCCATCGGGGTAATTAACCTGATATAACTTACCACGGGTATGAGCCCATTTGTATTCCCCTGACCTCTTCGGCATGCCGAAGTTCTCCTCAACATCGAGCCTAACCCACTCAGGATTAGGCATTGAAATAGCTCGCAAATCAGTAATCTTATACTGAAACAAACTGTTATAATGCCCCTTTTGGGGCCAAACAAGAAAAGGGCAATAAACCTCATCTAAGTATATCCCCACTCTGATTACTGGTGCCATATCACTAAAGTCCACGTTCAAGGCTCTAGCTATCATCGCGACTACGCCACCACAAGAAATGTTCTTGCGGTTGCCCTTCGCAACCTGGGCGAAATGTGTAGCTAGGTGTTGACGTCCGCCCGCACCGCCTGGTGCCCCGTGCGCGCCCGCGCGGGACCGATCCGGTTTTTCAACGTGTGGCGGCGGCCACTGATGCGCGTCAGATTATCGCCTATCTAACACGATCAAACAAAATTTATAAACTCCAACTAACTACTACGTAGTAGCGGTAAGTCGGGGATCGATCCACAGGGACGGGCTAGGTAAAATCGGTCGAGTCAAAGTCTAAGCACGTTTGGACGTTCGGGGTCTGTTTTTGGGAATTTTCGGGTTAAGTCTACACTAAAAAGCTATAACGATGAGAAGCGAGTCTAATAAGGAGAAGATGTTAGGGGGAGTCGGGAATCGGAAATCGGGTTCTAAGAGTCTCGGAATCGAGTTTTAGTCACAACGTCGATAAGGGAAAATGCCACCTTTCGGTTTCTTCACCCAACCCACCTATACCCGCTTTCGCGGCGAAAGGGTAAGTTTCAAGTTAAGCTAATTTCTACCTCGAGTTTCCCCATATTGGTAGAAATGAGTCAAGGTCAATCTAGCTGCAGTCTAGGTCAACAAAGACACAAAAACTCAAACTTGATAAATCAACATGCAAATAACCCACCAACATCCCTAAATTCAAATTACCCAAAATCTTCCTCCCTTAACCCCTAACAATTTACTCACTATTCATAATGGAAACTATAATAACAATATTAAATCTAATTAGAGATTAGGGAGAGGAAGAGAAATATACCGTCTACGGAGGAAAACGGTAATAATAATAATAATAATAAAAGAAGAAGCTTGATGAAGATGACAATGAATTTGTCACTAACCCTTTGAAAATCTCCAAAAGAACTTCAATAAAAACCAAAGATGGAGTATTTACACCAATTGATTAGATCTAGAATAAGTGGGGATTTTTGGATTGTTACCCTCCAAAAGTCACCCTACTAATTTATCTACTAATAAACTAATAATATTCTACTACTAATTTTCTAATAACTTAGGTAATGTTATGGTGGTGTGTTGTAATGTTGCCTCCCTCAAATGAATGAGGAGTTACATATATATAGAGAGGAGAGAAAAGAGGGTATCAAAACCCTAATCTTCTAAGCCCAATAAGTGGCAGCCCAATACTTCAATACCCATCAACTAAAGTTCACCCTATGATTCTCATCCGGTGAAATTTTGCCCTGCGGTTTTGCATAACTAACCACCGGGCAAAACTTTGCCCCACGGTTTTCTTGATTTCGCCCGGTCATCTTCATAAGGTGACAACTCACCAACACCTCACCTTACTTGTCCCAATTCGATTATAATCTCGATCCAATTAGATCTCACCCGTCCTTCTCGATCCAAATTAGATCTCACCCCACACATCCTTACTTGGCCCAACTATTTCAATTCAATACTCCGAGCTTCACTCAAAAGACGGTTTCTAACCCTCGAACTCCGGATCTGGGTCGAATCGGGTCGACACCGGAGTTGGTGTCGACGCCGGCGATACTCGCCGGAAAACGGAGGAAGGGCGGAGTTGAGGTGTCGGGCTGCTGCTGCTGTTGGTCGGAATCCGGGCAGCCGAAGTGGTGGTGCGCGAGGCTGCTGCTGCCGGTGCTGTTCTGTGTAGTGGGTCGCCGCTGCTGCTGCGCGAGGTGTTGTGGGTCGCCGCTGCTGCTGCTTCGTTGCTGTTGTTGCTGGCGTGCGACGGAGATGGTGGGTAAGGTGGTGGTCGGTGGTTTAGTAGGAAGGAGATAAAGGTGGTGGGTCGTGGCGGTTGATGGAGGTTGGGTTTAGTGGTGGAGGACGGAAGGGAGTTGGTTTGGTGGTGTTGAAGGTGGTCGGTTATGGTGGCTGTTTGTGGTGGGTTATGGTGGGAGGTTGAAGATGGAGATGGGTCAAGGGTCAAGGTCAAATTGACCTTGACTTGGGTTGATGGGTGAATTGGTAATTGGGTTTGGGTTGGATTGAATTGTGGAGTTGGGTTGATTTGGGTAGTTGGGTTTGTAATAATTGTAATTGGGCCAAGTTGGGAGTGATTTGGGTTTAAGTGAGGCATATGGGTGAGATAGGTTTGGTTTGACTTGGGGTTTTGACTCGATCTCTCGTCTTGGCTCCTCTCGCTTCAATTCGTCCCTTTATTCACGAACACGTACCTAAAACACAACAACACACAAAAGCAGTACGAAATTCTACGAAAAAGACGATAAATACGAAAAAACTATATTCAAACTAGAAAATACGAAATGTAGTAAAAAATGAGTTAAATTGACGTTGAAGCGCACAAAATCGAGTCAAATACGAGTGAAAATAGGGGGTAAAACGGTCCAAATTTGCGTGTTATCAATTCCCCCACACTTAAATTTTACTCGTCCTCGAGTAACTCATTAGACTAATCTACGACCCATAAATAAATAACACGCAAAAACAAAACACAAGAACGAAAAATAAACAACACAAACAAATCACAAGTTTTCAAATCAAAAGTCACGATTCTAAAATCCAACTAAATTATAGAATATGAATACTAAAATTACTAAATCGGTTGTGAAAATAATTATTACATATTTCTTGGCCTCGGTCCAAGCTATGTCGGGATGTGTGGCGGAGATGGAGTGAGTACTCCTATGTAGTTATCGACAAAAGTATACAAGTCTCGGCCACTTGCAAAAACAAGGGCTAGGGTCGTCCTAATCGCCCAAGTAACATAAGAACCGATCCAAATGAAAGATATGAATATCAAAAATACTCGGGGGGAGAAATCGTTTTTTTTTTCTTTTTTTTCTTTTTTTTTCTCCCCCTTATTCTTTTCTTTTGAGTTTTTGAGAATTTTTCTTTGTAGGCACATTTTTGAGCTCATTTGAATAGAAGGGAATGCAAAACTCAATATCAATCATAACCAAACTCTTATTTGTGGAGCATTTTTGTGGAATGATGGATCGTAAAGGATAGAAGTCACTTAGGTTATAGTCACCTAGACAAGCATACAGTGTCGAAATCACAACACGGGAGGTGGAAGGTGGACATAAGTGAGGTACACACCCGAGCGACTTACAGTAGGAGGACAATCAATATATAATATTTAAAATCAACCAACAAGTAATAGAAAAATCCATGCTCTTTAAAGAAGTTGAGAGTTAGAAAAATGATTTTATCAAGGAAAACAAGTGAAACACGAAAAAAGAAATCTTTTTGGAATTTTTGGATTTTTAAATTTTTAGGATTTTTTCAAGTTTTATCAAAAGAAAACACAAAACAACAAACAAAACACAAGGCTACGATCCACAACAATCACAAATAAACAAGCATACTCCACCAAAATATCCTCCAACAACAACATCAACCACAATCCTCAAGCAACGATGAATCGTCAATACAAACACACTCCCCCCACACTTAAACCGAACATTGTCCTCAATGTTCAAAATTAGGGAGGGAAAGGAAGGGTGGGTGGGTAAGATTACCGTTTAAAGCATAAGTTGTCCCCCACACTTGAACGATTCCGTGCTTCTTATCCTTTTCTCATCCATTGTCGTTGTTTGTTGGAGGTACCTACAAGGAAAAACACACAAACACGCACACACATAAAAAGAACACTACAAAAGCTATTAGAATAAAAACTACTACTAAACTAAACCAAGCCGATACGAGGCAATTAACGGGCCCGCTCCGTCCCTTCAACTCACATCGAAATACCTATGAGGTAAGGTACTCCCATGCAAGGCAAGTTGGGTCTTGCTCAAAATTGTGGACACAACTAAACTCCGACAAAACACAAACACACAAACGGACGAACGAACAAACAAACAAACAGATAAACGAAGAAACAAACAAACAAACAGGAATAGTTGCATCCAAACATGAAAATACCGAATCCCTCATCGAGACGGTGGGAAAGACACCAATCGTTTACTCGAGACAAGTATAAACATTCCAAAGTTAGTTGCTCAAGATGAAGTGGACTAAAGTCTAATAGGATGACATTAAATCACTAAAAACATTGATAATTTATCCAGGTCCTCTTAATCAACTAAAAAGCGTACAACGGGGCGTTAAACGGGATGGAAATGAGTGAACCATGGAGTTAGTCGACACTGGAGGTAAGTGTAATCCCGACCTTTTCGCAAAAGCAAAGAGGATCGTCCCAAACCTAAAGATATCTTCAAGTAAGGTCACCTAAATAGGCACGGGATCCGGTAACCAAGGCCTTATCACTCCATGGGGGGTCAAGGTGGTCAAATGCAAACCCCGATGTAAACATCCTAGTAGAGAAAGTGGACTCAAGCTTAAAGATCAATGAAATTTTTGTTTTATTGCCATTCTAGTAGAATAGAGGCCAAAATCAAAATGTGTCACTAACAAGGGAAGGTGAGCACTCGTAAGCAAGTCTCACAATCGGGTTTTCAAAAACATTTACCTAAAACACACTAAACAAAACACAAAAGAACACAACAAAATAGAAACAAAAACAAAAACAAGAACAATTACAAGTAAAGCCAAGCACTCCAATCTTCTTCAAATAGTCACAAAACCACAACCACCAATTCCAAAATGTTCACCAAGTGAACCTCCAAAGCATACAAGCCCATACTCCCATGTGAATAGGGGAAGGGGAGAAGAATAAGGGTAAAAAGGGATTACCAAATGGTCTTCACTTTTTAATACCTCAAGTCCTTATGCTATGAAGTGGGTGGCATTCCTGTAAGAGAGGAGAAAGCAAGGCAATACAAGAGAGACAATAACTACAATCCCACAACAACTACTAAAAACGACACAATTACATCACAAATACGAATACACCACCAATCCTCCAACAAGATACAAACAAGCATCACAATCCACAATCCCAAATGGAACAATCAAATAGAATCTCTTCCACACTTTGATCGCTTCCAAATTTTTCATCATCTATCCATGTTAGCTTCTTGTTGAAGATTCCTACATACAAAATCAAAACACAAAAAAAAAAAAACGTAAACATGCACTAAAAAGCTTGGGTTGCCTCCCAAGAAGCGTGGTTTTGGCTAGGACCGCCAAACCTTAAAGTTTATTTATCTTCAGAGTGTAATCTCCACCATACCCATCAAGGGCTCGGAGGATTAAGTCAAAGGCTCTAGAAGAGTCTTCAGAAAGGCTCATGTAGCCGAGCCAAGCTATCATGAGAAGCTTCCAAGTCGGAAGCGAGAAACGATTATCAAAAAACCAATCATCATATTTCTTGTGGTCTCCCGGGTCTTTCCATCTCACAAGTCCAAGTGACCTTTTCTTCCCAAAATACCTTCTAGTTTTCCCAAGCTTCACAATCACACCACTCAACATAAAAGGCGGTTTAGGATTTAATTCCCCATTGTACATCCCTATTTCTTCTTCAAGTTGCGGGCCCATATCCCTAAATCTCAAGACATCACTTGTCCTCATATCATCGTGAAGGAGAGATTCAGAACTTTTACCGACGGTTTCAATTTCTCCTAAACCAAAGTTTGGCTTACTAGCAAAGGACTCGTAATGTTCTTCGGCATTCTCGCACAAGGGAAACTTGATTTCATCATCATTCCAAGACTTAACATCATCTATTACCTCATTCAACTCATCCCAAAGACTCATATCCTCGACATTCTTGATTGCATTTACCATGTGGCAATTTTGGGATTCGAGTTCCTTGTTGGGAGTAAAAGTGGTGATCTCTATCCTTGATGACAAAATGTTGCCATTTTCATCGATATCTTCAATGATCACTACTTCGCCTTGATTTGCTTTCTTTGATTGCATTGTGGGGTAAGGAGACTTGGTGTCCATAAGCTTTCCAACGTTTTTCATTCCATCAATGATGGTTGATTTTTCTTGAATGGCCTTGGTGGAGGGCAAGGAGACTTTCACCTTTTCGATCATGTCCACAAATCGGCTACGCTTGATATTACCTTTTTGAACTTTAGCTTGTTGCGGAAATGGTAAAGTTGGTGCATAGATCGATGGAGGTGGAACATTGGATTCCTTCTCCTCAAGTGTCTTCTCAGGCTCTTGCCTTCTCGCTTCCCTTGAATTTGTTTGTTTGTCCTCGGCCTTTGCAACTAACTCAAATTCTTCTCGAATTCCCCGGTTTTGTTTGGGAGAATCGAGGGTAGCTGCATGTGGTACTTCTTGTTGTTGCAAATTTGATGTTGTCTTGGTACTCAAGTGATTATGAGGGTTTTCAAGCTCTTTTCCTTCTCTTTGGATAACAACATGGGTTTGGCATGGTGGATCCCTTGGGTATTGAGGTTGAACGGGAAAGTCATGGGGTAGGTGCATGGGAGCGACTAAGGCTTTAGATGCTCGTTGAGATTTCAAGAGTTCGAGCCTTGCCTTGTCTTTCGCATTTTCATTCGTCAAATACTCTACTGTTCTTCGCAATTCATTTAATGAATTGTCCCATTGACCGTTTCCTTGACTTTGTTGAAAATGACCTTGGTTGCCAAAGAATTGAGAGGGTTCATTGTAGCTTTGAGAGTGCAATCCTTTATAACCTTTATTACCTTGGTAATTCGGGTTTCCTTGATACACTTCATTGACCAAAGTCTTTCTCATATCAATGGTCGAACCATACCCTTGACCACTACCTTGACCATGTTGATAATTACCTTGATTTCCATAAAAAGGTGAGGGTTGGTTATGTCTTTGAAAATCGAACCCTTGGTACCCTTGATTTGACCCTTGGTTTCCTTGATAGTTGCATTGGTACCTTTGATTGAACCCATGATTGTAAT
This sequence comes from Agrostemma githago, assembly GCA_958450325.1. Lineage (NCBI taxonomy): Eukaryota > Viridiplantae > Streptophyta > Magnoliopsida > Caryophyllales > Caryophyllaceae > Agrostemma > Agrostemma githago. The sequence continues at coordinate 37,394,764 of OY288261.1, forward strand.
AATTACTTCCTTGATCATGGTAATCGTTTCCTGGATTTGCACTCTGATTATGGAAATTTCTTTGAACATGATAGTTTCTACCTTGGTGGTTGAAGTTTCCCATTTGACAAGGAGGCATAAGTGGAGGCACTTTGACAGACCCTTGGTTGAAAGATATTTGTTGATTGGAATTGAAGGGTCTTTGCTGTTGACTCGATTGATACATATCTCTTGATTGGATCCGATACATACCTTTTGGTGTACACTTTGCATTCATAGCCTCAAGTTTCTTGGTTAGCTCTTCCTTTTTCAATTGGGGTTTCAATTCATTATTCATAGGAGAATTTGCATCTCCCATCTTCTTAGTATCTCGAGGTTGGCCCCAAAGAGAATCACATTTTGCCATTTTTTCCAAAAGTGCTCTAGATGCATCGTCCCCAAGAGTGTAGAAATCTCCTCCGGCCGCCGAATTTATATTTTCTTTCCATCTCAAGGATAAGGCTTCGAAAAAAGTTAGAGTTGTTAACCAATCAGGAATGCCATGATGAGGGCACTTCCTAAGTAGATCGCGAAACCTATCCCACGCTTCACTCAAGCTTTCATGTTCTTCTTGACGGAAGGTTTGAATTTCAATTCGGTATTGATTGGTTTTCGATGGAGGGAAGCACTTCTCTAAGAAAGCATTTGCAAGGTCGGACCATGTTTGGAAGGTGTTGTTCGGATGTCTTTGTAACCATCTCTTGGCATCGTCCCTCAAAGTCTTAGGAAAGAGGATGCGATGTAGTTGACATGAACTAAGACCATTAAGCTTGGCTCCAACTAGCTTTTCTTTGAAAGAGCATACATGTTCAAAAGCATCTTCTTGATAGAACCCATGGAAGGTATCTAATTGCACTTCATTGATCAAGGAATATTTAAGCTCAAAATTTTCGGGGGTAATTCCGTAGAAAACGGGGGAAGAAAAATTCTCGTGAGTGAGTTGTGAATGTGAACAGAGAGTTGTCATGTTCACTTTTTGAAGGTTGTTTGGTGATGGAGGTGATTTTGGGAGGTGAAAGGGTTAGAGAATTTTCTTGTGGAGATGGTGTTTCATGTAGATTGAAGGGTGGTTCTATGTTTGGAGTGATGAGAGGAGTTGTGGAAGGTAGATTTCGTGGAGTGAAAAGTGCAAGTGATATGGATGTTGGTGATATGGATGGATTTGGAGGGGATGGAAGGATAGTATGTATGGTTGGTGGTGTGAGGTACGGATGTGGAATCACTCTAGTTGAGATATTTACCATGAATCTCAAGGCTTGAACGCCATCTTTGGCATAGAATCGAACCAAAAAGTTGATAACCTGTTCCTGGCAAACACACTCAAATAGGAAGTGAGTCTCCTAGCACCAAGTGGCACTAGGGTAGAGAGGAAACAATAACCAAACACAAATAGACTAAAAGTCAACCAATCAATCGCCGTCCCCGGCAACGGCGCCATTTTGATGCGCGTCAAATTGTCGCCTATCTAACACGATCAAACAAAATTTATAAACTCCAACTAACTACTACGTAGTAGTGGTAAGTCGGGGATCGATCCACAGGGACGGGCTGGGTAAAATCGGTCGAGTCAAAGTCTAAGCACGTTTGGACGTTCGGGGTCTGTTTTTGGGAATTTTCGAGTTAAGTCTACACTAAAAAGCTATAACTACGAGAAGTGAGCCTAATAAGGAGAAGGTGTTAGGGGGAGTCGGGAATCGGAAATCGGGTTCTAAGAGTCTCGGAATCGAGTTTTAATCACAACGTCGATAAGGGAAAATGTCACCTTTCGGTTTCTTCACCCAACCCACCTATACCCGCTTTCGCGGCGAAAGGGTAAGTTTCAAGTTAAGCTAATTTCTACCTCGAGTTTTCCCATATTGGTAGAAATGAGTCAAGGTCAATCTAGCTGCAGTCTAGGTCAGCAAAGACACAAAAACTCAAACTTGATAAATCAACATGCAAACAACCCACCAACATCCCTCAATTCAAATTACCCAAAATCTTCCTCCCTTGACCCCTAACAAGAAATTTACTCACTATTCATGATGGAAACTATAATAACAATATTAAATCTAATTAGAGATTAGGGAGAGGAAGAGAAATATACCGTCTACGGAGGAAAACGGTAATAATAATAATAATAAAAGAAGAAGATTGATGAAGATGACAATGAATTTGTCACTAACCCTTTGAAAATCTCCAAAAGAACTTCAATAAAAACCAAAGATGGAGTCTTTACACCAATTGATTAGATCTAGAATAAGTGGGGATTTTTGGATTGTTACCCTCCAAAAGTCACCCTACTAATTTATCTACTAATAAACTAATAATATTCTACTACTAATTTTCTAATAACTTAGGTAGTGTTGTGGTGGTGTGTTGTAATGTTGCCTCCCTCAAATGATTGAGGAGTTACATATATATAGAGAGGAGAGAAAAGAGGGTATCAAAACCCTAATCTTCTAAGCCCAATAAGTGGCAGCCCAATACTTCAATACTCATCAACTAAAGTTTACCCTATGATTCTCATCCGGTGAAATTTCGCCCTGCGGTTCTGCATAACTAACCACCGGGCAAAACTTTGCCCCGCGATTTTCTTGATTTCGCCCGATCATCTTCATAAGGTGACAACTCACCGACACCTCACCTTACTTGTCCCAATTCGATTATAATCTCGACCCAATTAGATCTCACTCGTCCTTCTCGATCCAAATTAGATCTCACCCCACACATCCTTACTTGGCCCAACTATTTCAATTCAATACTCCGGGCTTCACTCAAAAGACGGTTTCTAACCCTCGAACTCCGGATCTGGGTCGAATCGGGTCGACACCGGAGTTGGTGTCGACGCCGGCGATACTCGCCGGAAAACGGAGGAAGGGCGGAGTTGAGGTGCCGGGCTGCTGCTGCTGTTGGTCGGAATCCGGGCAGCCGAAGTGGTGGTGCGCGAGGCTGCTGCTGCCGGTGCTGTTCTGTGTAGTGGGTCGCTGCTGCTGCTGCGCGAGGTGTTGTGGGTCGCCGCTGCTGCTGCTTCGTTGCTGTTGTTGCTGGCGTGCGACGGAGATGGTGGGTAAGGTGGTGGTCGGTGGTTTAGTAGGAAGGAGATAAAGGTGGTGGGTCGTGGCGGTTGATGGAGGTTGGGTTTAGTGGTGGAGGACGGAAGGGAGTTGGTTTGGTGGTGTTGAAGGTGGTCGGTTATGGTGGCTGTTTGTGGTGGGTTATGGTGGGAGGTTGAAGATGGAGATGGGTCAAGGGTCAAGGTCAAATTGACCTTGACTTGGGTTGATGGGTGAATTGGTAATTGGGTTTGGGTTGGATTGAATTGTGGAGTTGGGTTGATTTGGGTAATTGGGTTTGTAATAATTGTAATTGGGCCAAGTTGGGAGTGATTTGGGTTTAAGTGAGGCATATGGGTGAGATAGGTTGGGTTAAAGTCGGGTTTGACTTGGGGTTTTGACTCGATCTCTCGTCTTGTCTCCTCTCGCTTCAATTCGTCCCTTTATTCACGAACACGTACCTAAAACACAAAAACACACAAAAGCAGTACGAAATTCTACGAAAAAGACGATAAATACGAAAAAACTAAATTCAAACTAGAAAATACGAAATGTAGTCAGAAATGAGTTAAATCACTAGTGGAAAAACCCTCTACCGCGTCGGTTCTAAATGGCCTTTTTGCATCGTTATTGAAGCGATGCCTATCAAGGGGACGCTTTTACCTTGCGTCGGTTTGAAACCGACGCAAAATGTATACCTTTTTGCGTCGGTTCGTATCCAGAAACGACGCATATAACTTATTTAATGTGTCGCTTTGTAACAAACAACCGCCGCAAAAAGTACAACAAACCGACGCATTTGACAAGCATTTTGCATCGTGTTTTTAGAAGCGATGCAATTGATAATGTTTTGTCGACGCAAAAATTATTTAAATCCGACTCATTATGTGTGGTTTTGCTTCGCTGTTGTTACAAGCGACGAAATTAGTGACTATTTTGTATCGATTATAACAAATGAACCGACACAGTTAGTAACATTTTGCATCCATTTTTTTGTATGAATTGATATCCTAAAAATTAATGGGCATGTTTTTCTCAAACAACAGAACAATAAAAATGGATCAAAGTATCCACTTCAATTATGAATTTCTAAACATCTGCTCCCTTCGTGTAATTTGCATCAATTGAATGCTAATTCAGTCGAAAAACCCATTACTGAAGTTACAGGAAATCGGTTTGCAAGAAATACAGATGAGTTTGCAGGAAAAAAGCCGAATGCTACTCTAGTCGAAGAATCTATTACAGTAGTTGCAGGAAATACTGATGGGTCTGCAGGAAAAACCCCGAATGCTGCTTCAATCGAAAAATCCATTACAGAAGTTGCAGGAAATACTGATGGGTCTGCAGGAAAAAACCCGAATGCAGCTTCAGTCGAAGAATCCGTAACAGAAGTTGCAAGAAATACAAATGAGTGTGGAGGAAAGTATGTTTACATACAGGAACTTCCTAGCAAGTTCAACTCGGATTTGCTCAAAACGTGCGAAATCCTAAACCCGTTTGTCAACGAATGTACAGCCTTAAAAAAACTCGGGTCTGGGGCCGTGGCTTAATCTCACGGACGAAACCGTCTTTGTGTTTTCCGGTCAAAATTGGTATGCAACCGATCAATGGTCGATCGGTGCTACTTGTGAGGCATTGATTGTGCAATCTGCACAAAAAAATCGTACTTGTGAGGTTACTCGATCGGTGCTACTTTCGTGATATTAATAGATCGGCCAGGACTTGGAGATTAAGATGAGTATTGTGTAAAAGTTCATACATTTTCAGTCGAATGATTAAATTCGAGATCATATGATAATTATTCAAAATCAGTCTCTGTGTGCTACTAAGACACAAGACTGCAAACACCTGTCCTCCTACCTTGTTTTTGATGCATGAAAAATGAAAATCGACTTATGAATCTAAGGAAATCTATTGATTACCTTTTGTTCAATAACCTCGCTTGACTTGATCTATAGCTTATCCTTAATTGACGACAACGGCAAGGATTTTTGAGAAGTATCAGGAGCATATTTATAAAATCCTTCAATGTGAATCTCTTTAGCCCTCATTCGGGATTCGACCAATCTACAAACACTACAAGAAAGGAGGAGATTAGCAACCGGTATTTACCGACCACCAAATTATTGGTCGGTAATTAAGAATACCGACTGATTTCGGTCGGTATTTTTGTAATCAGTCGGTAAATTACCGACCGCTAATAATCAGTCGGCATAACGGGTATCAGTCGGTATTCGTAGTAGTTACCGACCGATTTTGCAAAAGTACCGACCGATTTACGTCGGTCGGTGAGATTTTCGAATTAAATGCCCAGCTTCCTTCATTCATTATGTTCTGTTACTTCGAAAAAAAAGAAACCCCAGCTTCCTTCATTATACGCGACCCAACCCCGTCGCCCTCCTCTTCGCCGGACCTCTCCCCTTCGCCGGATCTCTCCCCTTCGCCGGACCTCGCCCCTTCGTCGACCTAGCCTTCACCGGTTCTCCTCCTTTTCCTGAAAATCTCCAAATTTCAAGTTAAGGTATGATTTTTAATTGAGTTTGTTGTTTAAATTTGTTTAGATTTGCTTTATTATTGTGGTATGTTTGATGAATTCAACTAGGTTAGTACAATTTAGATTCAATTTGTTTGTTAGATTAGGGTTAAATTGGATTTAGGGTTAAATCAATTTTTAGTTTAGGGTCAAATTAGATGAATCCAGGTAAGGTAAGGGGTTTGTTTGTTTGTTTGTTTGTTTGTTTGTAGTTTAGGGTCAGATTAGGGTAACAGTATTCGAAAAATCAATCAACGTACTCGCTAACTCCTGATCGAACTTCTTATAATCTGTCGGCCCAAATTCAAAAATAGCTTCGATTTTGTTGGGTTTCGAGCCGATTGATGAGTTGTAGAATTTCTTTGTTGTTGATTCTGAGGTAAGATTTGAGAGGAGGAGGTTTAGGTTGGTTTGATAAATGGTTTGGTGATTGTTGGATGATCGATTTGAACAATACTGGTCGATTATTTTTACTTGGTCTTCAGAAATCACGTGTTTGAAGTAAATGGTTATGAGGTACAGCAGAATGCTAATTTTCGACATTTGAGTTGCCAGAATGCTAATTTTTGATACAGGAGTATTAGTTTGAAGAAGCATATTGTTAGGATTAGCTTGATGCTGTTGTTGTTGTGTTGGAAGGAAGTCCAAAAAGTCCAATTTGAGGGGAATTGCCTTCAACACCACCCATTTAATTATTCAGGTTAACCCATACAAAAAAAAATATGGAGTACTCCGTCAGATATTTGTGCAAGGACGACATTTTTCATTCAAGGTTTTGGAAACAAAAATTCCTAGAGAAATTTCGGTCATAATTAGACTTTTTTGTAAGGGAGAGTAACCCGTTACAAAAATACGATAGTTGTAGGTTGGTTGGGATGGTTGAGTTTTTTTTTCTCTTTAGCCTAATAGTTCTAGCTTAGTACAATTTAGTAACTAGATACAATATGATGTAATATGACTCAACCCCTACACTAATTACATTCAATTATTGTTTCTGAACTAACTAGAGTAAACTCATGGTTATTTATGTCTACCCCTTACTCCATTTTTATATGTTATTTAATTAGGTTTTCGTTTCTCTTATAGAAAATCTAATAATGACGAATACTGAAAGAAAATGGATGTACGAAAGGGTAGACGATAGAAACAAAGTTAAGTATGAGTTTATACTTGGGGTGGATGATTTTATTCTATATGCTAAGGAACAAGAAGAATACAAGACACATCAGATTCTTAGATGTCCATGTGTGAAGTGTGAAAATTTGAAGTACTTGAATGAGTATCAGGTGAAAGAGCATCTCTATAGCAAAGGATTTACGCCTGGTTATACTAATTGGGTGTGCCATGGAGAACCCTTTTCTTTTATTAGTAATCCTAGTACTTCAACAAACACTAATGCTTTCATCAACCAACCTTATCGGGAGATGATAGTAGATGCATTTGGAGACATAATGTTCGGCCGTGTCGAGGATTCTCCTTTGGGTGAAGAAGAAAGCCCCCACCATGATCAGAAAGAATTTTTTGAAATGTTAGAGGCCACCGAGACACCTCTGTATCGTGGATGTGAGTCGTCATTGCTAGAAGTAGCTTCTAGGATGATTAACATTAAATGTGAGGACAACCTACCGGAAAGAAGTTTAGATAAGATAGCAGCTTTGATTGAGGATATCATTCCACGAGATAATTTGATGACTCGCACATTTTATGACACTAAAAGGTTGCTTAGGGGCCTTCAAATGCCCCATCATAGGATCCATTCATGTCAGGACGGATGCATGCTATTTTGGAAAGAAGACTCCATGCTTGATAAATGTAAGAAGTGTGGAAAAGATAGGTACAAGAAGAAAACTTTTAGTGGGGCAGACATACCTTTCAAAGTCTTAACCTATCTCCCTGTAGCACCAAGGTTGCAACGTTTATATGCAACCAAGAACATCGCAAAAGAAATGAGATGGCATATAGAAAATCCACGTGTACCAGGGACCATGGCTCATCCAAGTGACAGTGAGGCTTGGAAGCATCTAGATTATATGTTTCCGGAGTTTGCTAGTGAGCCTCGTAATGTTAGACTTGGACTTTGCACAGATGGTTTTACACCATACGGTCAATTTGGTAAGTCGTACTCATGTTGGCCGGTGATTCTCACTCCTTATAATCTACCCCCTGGATTATGCATGAAAAAACAATTTATGTTTCTATCTTTGATCGTTCCCGGGCCAAAAAATCCTAAGAAAAACTTGGACATATACATGCAACCTCTTATTGATGAATTGAAAGAGTTGTGGGACACGGGAGTGCTCACCTATGATGTGTCCCGGAAATAAAATTTTAGGCTGAAAGCATGTATCCTATGGACCATCAACGATTTTCCGGCTTATGGGATGCTCTCAGGGTGGGCTACTGCTGGCAAACTTGCATGTCCACATTGTATGAAAGACACCAAGGCGTTTTGGCTTCCACATGGAGGTAAAATGTGTTGGTTCGATTGTCACAGGCAGTTCTTACCCCTAGATCATGCGTTCTGTTACAACAAAACTGCCTTTAGGAAGGGTAAGTGCGAGAATGATGAACCACCTCCGACATTGTCAGGATGCGAAATCTGGGAGACGATATCAGACTACCCGACGATAATTGATGGTACTGATCAAGAACTGAAAGAACTTAAGAACATGAAAACAGGGTGGTTCAAAAAGAGCTTGTTTTGGGACCTACCTTATTGGAAGCATTTGTTGATTCGACACAATTTGGATGTCATGCATATTGAAAAAAACTTTTTTGAGCAATTAATTCATACAATATTGGATAATAAAAATAAAACAGCTGACACCCATAACACAAGGAAGGACTTGCCCAAATTATGTAGTAGAGGTCACCTACACCTCAAGGACGGCCGCAAACCAAAAGCTCCCTACACTCTTGACAAACTGCAAGAAAAGATACTATGTGAGTGGATATGCAACTTGAGGTTTCCAGATGGATACGCATCGGATTTAGGTCGCTGCGTCGACCTACACAGTCTCACACTCCATGGTATGAAGAGCCACGATTGCCATGTGTTCATGGAACGGCTATTACCCGTTGCTTTGAAACACTTGCTGCCAACTAATATGTGGAATTCAATTACCGAGATCAGCCAATTTTTTTGTGATTTGTGTGTCTCAAGCCTTACAACCCAAAATGTACAGCGGCTGGAGAACGATATTGCGGAGATCCTCTGCAAACTTGAGAAAGTGTTTCCACCATCGTTCTTCAATTCAATGGAGCACTTACCAATACATTTGCCTTACGAAGCAAGGGTTGGTGGGCCAGTACAATATAGGGATGTACCCTTTCGAGAGGTATAATTGTGAAAATACTCAACTTATTATTGTTTTTTAATCATTATATCATCATAATTGTGAAAATACTCTACACTATTTCAAAATGTAGGTTTCTTAATCATTTGAAAAAAAAAGTGGGTAATAAAGCACGTGTGGAAGGTTCAATTTGCAATGCTTTCTTAACTGAAGAAATATCAAATTTCTGTTCTCTATACTTTGAAGACCACGTAGACACAAAGGCTAAGGATTTGGATGTGGGCACGGGAGACGAAAATGATTCATCTTTACCCGAGCTCTTTCGAAAACACAAAGGTAGAGCTCTTGCTAAACCAAAACAGAGGTACTTGGACGAACAAGAGTTCGATCGTGCACATTTGTACGCATTATCAAATTGTGAACTACTAGGAGAATATGAACGGTACGTAAATAGTAACAACTTACTTATTTATTTTAAAATTAAAAGATGTAAATGTCACGACTAAATTGGATAATTACAGCTTATTTGAACAGTTCATTATGGAGCAACATCCACGAGCTAAAATGAATGTCAAAGATGATGTGATTCAAGCCTTAGCATTTGGTCCTTCTAAAGAAGTAAACACTTGGCAAAGATATATGATTAATGGGTTTAATTTCCACACACAGAAATATGGGAAAAACATAGCTACCATGAATTACGGGGTTTGCGTAAGTAATGTTGAAGGAAACGATTACCATGGCACTTTAGAGGAAATTATTGAGTTGAGGTATTGTGGGGAGAAGAGAATTTATAATGCAATCGTGTTCAAGTGTTCCTGGATGGATAATTCCACAAACGGTACAAGTGTTCATGGCCTTTATAAACTAGTAGAAGTTAATAGTAGGAGGAAGTATGGTAACTATGATCCTTTTATACTTGCCCATCAAGCTAGTCAAGTTTATTTTGCTCCATACCCAAACCCAAAGAAGGATAGAGATCATTGGTGGGTTGTTTTTAAGGGTCGGGCGAAGTCACAATTTAATGCACCAGTGGATGTCACGGTATTTCAAGAAGATGTGAGTAGTACTTCATTATTATCTGGTGTTGTTGCCGATGACGTCTTAGAAAGTTTTGGTGAAGGGGAGGACATGGAAGAGATGAACGAGATGGGTGATGATGTGATTGTCGAAGATGATAACATTGATGAGGAGGAGGAATTTGAAGATGAGTTTGAGGAGGAGGAGGAGGAGGAGGAGGAGGATGAAGAAGAAGAAGAAGAAGAGGAAGACGATGATGATGAGGACGATGATTGCTAACTTGTATTTGTTTAGTCATTGAATTAGTGGTCGATCAACACTCATGAATAAATGCAGTTATTATTTGTATATGTTTGTTTGGTTTTAGGCAAGATGATATTATTTGTTAAATGTTTTCAAGGATTTGCATTTGGGAAGTGTTATTTGCATATGTTTGTTTGTTTTGTCATTCAACAGATCATATCTGAAAGATGGTTGGACGAGGCGGACGTGGACGCGGCGGACGTGGACCACAGGTGCATGTCGACGAGCACGAGGAGGAGCAGCAACAACAACAACAACAACAACAACAACTGCAGGAAGATCTGGAAGTAATTGCGATTAAGCCCAGTGGGAGATGGTATTGCTTATTCTATCATTATCGAAGTAGTTGTAGTATATAATTTTTTTCTATACAAAAATCTAATTTGTGGCATTTGTGTTGATTAAGGTTTGATGACTCCGGTGTGGTAAGACGAGTAACGAAGTCGTTCAAGGATTTCTACCATGAACCGCATATGAACTACCGGGAGACCCCGACGACGGTGAAAGATAAATGGTTCGACAATTTTAGGGTATACATTCACTTTATTTTCCTTACATTCGAAGATATATAGATATTTGCACTTTTAATTGTTTTTTTTGGATTTTTTCTTAATACGTAATTATTAAATTATGATCGGTCACAATGTCAGGGGTACTGTTCATGGGAGCCCGAGCATGAAGAGCGAGTTAGGGAGAGGTACGATGACGAATGTCGTAAACGGTTAAAGGACACCGTTAACGACATATGTGAACTGCGGAATGGCAAGAACAAGCCCTGCCCAGGGTGGATGGTGCCACAAGTCTACAAGGACTTGTTGGAGCGACGGAAGTCGAAGGCTTTCCAGAAGAGATCAAGGACAACTGCCGCAAATAAAGCTTGTGCACAGCCTGGCCCTAGTCATCACGGGGGGTCGATCAAGGCAACGAAACATGCATCCAGGCTGGTAATGACAAAATATATTAAAATATTCCATAATGTTTTTATTAATATTTTTTTTAAGATGATAGATATGATTTGTCTTCTTAGATGGAGCAACTGGGTGGTAGGAGGCCCAGTGCGGCGGAGCTCGCGGAAGCCATGCACTCTAAGGTTGTCGACGGTAAAAGAGGTTTTACCAGTCAAAAGGCAAAGGAGACATTTGTAAGTGTTAATTTAGTTAATTATAGAGATTATCTTAAAATCCCTTAATATAAATTAGTTATAACTTGTTCCTAAACATGACCTTCCTCTGTTTGGTAATAGGAACGATTTGAAGAGCTGAAGAAGAAAAACGAGGAGGAGGGGACAGGAAAAGAGGACGACAAACTTTGGTTTGAAGCGGCCGAGGGCTTCAAGAAGGGCCACGTCTACGGAGTGGGATCCGCCGGTCCATTGTACTTCACCCCCCCTGCACAGAATAAGGGGAATGCTTCGTGCTCTTATCGTCCCGGTATTCTTGTACAACAAGAGAAACGGGCAAAAGAATTTCAAAACAAGATAATGGAAGCCTTAGAGAAGGAGAAAGAAGAGAACATGCGCTTTAGAGAGGAGACCCGGGAGCTCATGCAACAACAGCAGCAACTCATGTCAGCGCTTACCAAGGTATTACAAACTCAGAACTGTCAACCGTTCAACCACACTAACTTCCGTAATCCGAACGATGATAATTCGGGAGGTGGTGGAGTTGGGGGAGCCGGGGTCGGTTTTCAAGTGTAGCTTCAACCTCTAATTGATTACTCTTTTAAGTTGTGTTAACTTTGATTTCTCTTCCAAGTTGTTTAGACTCTTTACACTTTCATTAGTATTCTCTTAATTAAGTAGTTAAACATTTTAGAAAGCTATGTCCATGATATCGAATGGTTTTATGTGAATGAATTGTGGAGATGTTGGATTCTGAATGAATTGGATGAAGTTAATGAATGAAGGTTGAAGTGAATGATGTTGTAGTTTGAATGAGTTGGAAGAATTGAATGGTATGATGGTTGGAGCAGAACAGTATTGGATTTGCTGGTTATGAACGAATTGATTTGGTTATAATGCAGATCTGAATGTTGCAAATAGGAGGACAACGAACACACTAAACCCCACGACCTGTTTCATTTTACCGACCGAAATCCACCATTACCGACCGCCCTGACTGCTTTACCGACCACTATCATTGACCACAATATTGACACTAGTCGGTCGTTAATCATTTACCGACCGAAAAAAGCAGTCGGTACATATAATCACCGACCGACTATTTCATTTTCTGACCGACTTTTCAGTCGGTATTCATCATTTACCGACCGAAAGTTTCAGTCGGTAAATGTTTTTACCGACCGCTATTCTTGTTTACCGACTGATCTTCGGTCGGTGATTCACCGACCGGACGTTTCGGTCGGGGAGTTGTGTTTCCGACTAAATTATAGCGGTCGGAATTCTTTCATATTCGGTCGGTAATGCTGTTTACCGACCGATTTTTAATGTTACCGACGGATTCATTCGGTTGCTAAGTTCCTTCTTTCTTGTAGTGAAAACAAATGCAATAATCAATCAAGCTCAATAAAGTACTGAAAGTTATTAAATTAATTAATGATCAAATTAAGGGTCACACTAACCTCACACTATTCCTTGCCAAAAACCTTACAATCTCCGAACAACCACTCATCTGCATCCCTCTCACAAAACTGTTTCACTGTTGACAAAGGACTCAACCTACAAACACATGTTAAGAATTACTACTTAGAGTATTCACTATACTAATCAAAATTCAGAAACTCAGCAACTAAAATTTAGCCATTGAAGTCGTTTCCCCTACTGACATTTTGCTGTGACATCCTCGATTATGTAGTACAACACACAGAAATAGAATAATATTCGTCATATTAACTTGTGGTTAGTAATATCATTACGTTTTCCTTTCTTCACACATGTTAGGTCAACCATGTTTGATCTCCTCATGAATATTGAAGTTGATAGCAATATCATTACAATTATATTGACCAATAGTTAAGTGTTTAGAGACGGGTCAACTATTTGATGTCGGGTTTGTCGTCGGGTCAAATTTTATCATGGTTGAGTTTGTTTCGAGTTATTCTTGTATATTTTACCGATTCAAGTCACCATACTACTCCACCATACATAATAAACTTTCGGGCCGGGGCAAGTAAATTAGTTTATTTTAAGACACAAGATTATAAATGATTGACCTGTTTCATTATAATACTCCTTACATATATTGCTCAACCGAGGAATCATTTAAAATCGGAGGGAGTATTATATTAACGAGATTTGAACATGAGTTATGACTTGTTATAAGTGGAATACGTGTAAGTGATGAGTGATGTCCTACCAAACTACCACTACTAATTCCATGTACTTTGTTTTTAGTCAATGAATGTGAATATGTGATGCGTACGGGATACGTACGTTTCACATAACTTGTGGTTAGTAATTTTTAAAACATAGTGAAATATTCAATTTGTTGATTAATAGTAATTCATGGATTTGTACTGAATTTATATATTAAAGGTAGAGGAATTGAAGTTGTCAAAGATGGAAGAAGGGTTGGCTAGGGCAAGGGCGGCCATACGGGAAGCTGCTCGAACTCGAAACTATACTTCATATGACAATAAAGAACCAAGTTTCATCCCAAAAGGAGTTGTATATCATATCATATCATATCATATTGATAAGATAAAATCATATCATATTTTAGTCAATACATACAGTGCCCAAATTTGTTGATAAGATAAAATCATTAAAGGCATGCAGGCGGGAGGCAGGTATGGTACCTGGTAAGCTGAAGTTCCAGCCCCGAATATGAAAGCAGCAGGAAAATCGTGGCGGTTTAAGTCATCTTTTGCAAAGACAGTAGTCAGTTTTCGAGTGGAGTTCAATAGTCCGCAGTAAACAAGAAGGGGAAGTAGTAAATATTGAGATGCTCTTATTAACTTCACCATTCTCTGTTTCATCATCCTTCTAATGCAACCTTACCTGTCGATCACTGTATGTGTTTTTCACAACCAACTCTCTCTCTCTCTCTCTCTCTCTCTCTCTCACACACACACACACACACACACACACACACACACATACACACATAACCGTCTAAAAGAGCGAATCACGTACGAATGGTTACACATGACACGTATTCTAAAAGAGCAAATCATCTGGTAAGTACTTAATTGCTCCTAGCAGCCGTGTAGGCCCGACTGATTTCCATATTTTGGACTGGCAAATTATACTTGGATAGAAAGTGAAAATAAATAGATGGAGATTTCTAGCCAACAATTGTAGTAAGTATTAATTGTATGATCGATGAAGAAGCTCTTTAATGCATACAGTACAACATAAGCTTAGAAATGCAGAGGGTTAATTAGCCCGCCAAATTAATACATACTCTGATCCATCGGTTATGAGTTATGACTATGTGTGAGGATAAATATTAGGATCTGCAACTATTCTAAGTACTGAACTATATATTATTGTCCTTATAGCTAGATTCTCCTTGGTGATGTACATGTGCAATAAACACTACAAAATGCTAATTCAAAGCATGTCTCGTAATGTAAAGATGTACACTATACAGTGATCAGATTATTTGCTAATTCGAAACCCTAACTCAACAATTACAATCGAAAGGGCTTAAACACACAGCTAAGCATGCTACAATTGAAAACCACCAAATAATATAACCAACATAGTCGTGTAATTCGAAACCCTAACTCAACAAGGACTTACAATCGAAAGCTAGCGATTCATTACACAGCTAAGCGAGAGTTACAATTCAAAACCGTTGGATAACGTAACCAATTGCTAATCGTGTAATTACAAATCGATAATCAACCAGAGTCAGCAGCAAATTGAAATCAGTCGAAACAATTAAGATCAACAAAAACCAGAATTCGATAAAACAGAAATAGTTGAATGATAATAATACTACAAAATCAAGAGCGATAAAGTAGTTTACCAGAGAAGAACTGAAAGTGGACGACGACGGCGCGACCCCGATCTGGTATTATTCTGGTACTGAGTTGCAGTTGTCGACGAGGAACGGACGGCGGCGACGGTGTGCGAGGAATTGATGAATAAACGGGGATGGATGAAGGTGTGCGTATGAATGGATGAAATGAAAAAGCAAAGGAGCAGTACGCGGTTTTGAGAAATTAGAAAAAACAAAGGAGCAGTATTGAAAAAGAAATAAATTTAAAAAAAGAAATTAGAAATATTATTTTCGGAATTACTTTTTCATAAGTGTCTGTTACTCAATTATACCTAATTTTTTTTTATTATTCCAATATTACCCTTCTCATATTTTTCATCCTTTTTCAAACCTACTGTTTTCCCCTTCTCATATTTCTTCTGTAAACCATTTTAATCCGAATTCGTTCTTAAACCTCGTCAAATTTGAAAATCGATCAATCGTTATTTTGGAATTCACCATGGATTATAGTTCGTTAATCAATATTTTAATTTTACTTTCAAATTATGAATATAATTAATAATTATGTTTAATTATTTTTAGAAAGTTACTCGTAGGATTTAGGGTTGGGATGTCGGAAGAGATGGCGGCGGCCGGAGGAGGTGGGACAGCGACGGCGGCAGGAGGACGACGGGGCCGGCGCCGGCGGTCGGAGTAGAGAGGCGGGTCAGTGGTGGTGAGGGTGGCGGGTGGGGTGGTGAGGGTGGGTGGTTGTTGGTTTCTTTTTTTTGTTTATTTGTTTATTTTGCCTTGTTCACGCTGCATTGTTGTGCTTCATTGTTGTTCTTCTTGTTTTTTTTTATTTGAATTTTTTTTATTATATTGTAATTAGATTTTTGGGTTAATTATCGAATTAATTTCGATTTGTACGGTTGTAATTTACGTAATTACTTATTATTAATTTTGATTTGTATGGTTGTAATTTCGATTATCGTATTTCAATAATAACATTAATATCTTTTTTAAAAATGAAAAAAAAACGAAAAAAAAAACCGGAAAAAAACAAGTGGCGGCCGGAGAGACTGCCGGAGTGGTGACCGGAGTAGAGAGGTGGTGGGGGAATTCGGAACTTTGAGAATTTTTGAGAATTCTCTCAAAACTCTCTCTAATACATGATGAGGAAAAGGGAAAATGAGAAGGGTAATTGCGTAATTCTCAAGTACAAATGAGTAACAAACACCTATGAAAAAGTACCACCCATTATTTTTTGAGAAATCATTTATTTTAAGAAATGATATCTTTGTTAATGAATATTATGTGTGGTCGGAAATCATTTGCTGATCCCGCGCATTAATGCACGATATATTTAGGATTTCTTATTTAGTTACCGCATTACTTATAAATGCTCGATATCTAATTGACGACATGTTAGTTTTTTCATATTTTTAAGTTTTATCTTTTTGTGGACATGACGTAGGTCCACCCCGACGCGGCCACGCGCGGGTTTGGGTAGGCGAATGAACCTCCATATGAGAAGGATTGAATTGAAATTTAAGTCGAAATGGAGTCGCCACCGAATTTTATGGTTATTCGGAACCGTTCGAGCCCACTCTATATCGCCATGGTCCATACACAAAGTATGGCCCATTTCGGTTTGAGAGTTTATTGGGCTCGTCCCTTTGCATGTCGATATAGATGCCGACTTGGGCGGTTAATCGTATATTGAATGACTCTCGTTGCCAATGGATTCGGACATCCGGAAACCACGGTTCTGAGTAAGGGGTGAGGGTACGTGTTGGGAAGCCCACTAAGGACACCCAACCCCGCCCGCTCTTAGCGGCCTCTACTAGGACATCGTTTGACTTTTTAATATGCGTGCTAGTAATTCGGTGAAATGTTATGCAAACAGCGTTTTAGCTAAGCATGCGAATTAAATGTGAGCTACGTCAATTTAATGCATCTAATTTATTGTCGAAGTGATTTAGCATGCGAGGGTTCATTTAAGAGCGGTAAAACGCAAATAAATAAAGCAAAGCAAAAATAAATCGATTACAAGTTACACGGGCGGAATACAACCCGGAATTCACAATACGGCGTACAATAGAATAATCGAAATATACAATTGGAATAACGAGCAATAAATATAAACGAACCCGTGTATAAACTAGACCGTGAATTTGCATATATGGACGAACCTTAATTAATTACGCATTATATTGCATATTAATTAAAGGACGGAGGTTCGAGACCTAGGCGTGGTGCTAACCCGATCTCGAACCTCGATGCCTTGTCCCGACTTATCACCTCGAGAAATGGAGTCTAAATTAATTATATGTCGGATGCGACTAAAGAGTCGTCGACATGAAATTAATAGTGTGAGACCGTCGATCAAAATCGTTTATGTGTCGTGATATGCATGAATTTTGGAAAAGCTACGTGATTGACTTTACACGTGTTGACTAAGTCGCTTTTAAAAAGACGAGGCTCGAATGATATAAAAAAGCTCTCGGTTTTCTGGGCTACAGGACTCACTCGATCGAGTCATGGCCTGACTCGGTCGAGTGTGTCCTTAGACGTAGCTACTGCCCGTTTTTATGGGTGCTACTCGATCGAGTAGCAGGTGTACTCGGTCGGGTGGCACCTGTACGAGTTGTGACTCGTTTGTTTTAATGTGTCTTAAATCGATGATTGGCCGAGTCAAATAAAAATATTGACGGATTTAAATTTAACTCGGTTTGTCGGTATTATAATCATGTCTTATATGATTATAATACCGTTATCGGAATTTTGTAGAAAAGGTTATTGTTTGATAAAAATTTGATTAGTGACGGAATTGCGCCCCTCTACGTCACGACGTCGATATTAATCCTTACGGACTATGTGACGTCGGTTTTCGTGTCAACGGGTTCCGTACTAATTGGAAATGGGATTGAATGCGTTCAACTATGACTTTAGGTTGATTATCATAGTCCAACGTATTCGAAACCGAATTTTCATACTAAAATGTATTTACGCGATATTATGACGATAATGATAATAAAGAAAAGATGATACAAAAATAAAGACGCGAAAGTACGACAATATTAATGCTAGTGTCACTACTATGATTACGATTATAAATACGATACGAAAATACGATAAATAAAACGAAAATGAGATTAGAAGAAAAGAGATCGAGATGGGGTTTAGGACACCCTCAACATACATGCTTAGTAAGGACCTCGGAAATGGACTCGTAATAGCGGCACAGGCTTGGGAGTATCGAGGATGTATGCGAGTTATGGTGTGTATATGTGTGCGTATGCTTCGCCGGTTCTCCGAGGGACGAGGGACTCGGGTTTTCGTGTATCTTGCCTAGGGTCGCTAGGGTCGTAGTATTGTGTGTAGTTGCGAGGGGTTGTACTTGAAGTAAAAATTGTGTGTGATGGATGATAAAATTGTTGAAGTGTGTGTTGTGCATGGGGTATTTATAGGGAGCCCCGACCCCGGGTCACTCGACCGAGTGGCGCGGGTGCACTCGGTCGAGTGCCCTCGTGAATGAACCTGGACGGGTTCAAAGAGGCTCCACTCGATCGAGTGGCCAATCCACTCGACCGAGTGGATCAATCAAGCCGCAAAATTTAAGGCTTGATTAGCCTAAATTTGATTGTGATTGATTTTAATTGATTGTGATTAATTTTGGCTGATTTTTGGATGAGCTTGGTTGATTCTCGAACCTGGTGCATGTTTCGAGGATGCATCCGGTCGTTTTTGTGTGTCGGGTTTGTCTTGACCGGGTTTTGACCCGGTCGCTAAAAGACGGGAATTATCTTTGGTGCCGGTTTTGGCCCAAATTAGTCTTGTTTGACTCGGAACGACCCACTGGGCCTGAATTTGAGGTCCGTTTTATGAGATTTTTACTCCACTAAAAGTCCATGTCGGATATTATTGATTCCGAGCCCAAGTCCGAGTATACTAAGTCATGTTTGCGTCCGATCATCATCGGGTGTTTTTTGGAAACTGCTATAGACACCTGGCGGTCAAATTTTGGGTGTCTACAGAGCCCCCACTCTGACTGAGGCTTGGACAAGGCGAAAGTCAGAGTAGCTACCAAGTCAATTAAGACCTGGTAGGCTTCCGTTCGGGTCGTTTATAGTCCGTTAGACTTGCGTGAAGGGCTCGCCAGCCATAAGTCAGAAATCATACCTATGCTGATGATAGTGTCTCCGTGGGGAATCGGACTTGTCGTATAAGTCCTGGGTGCGCCTATATGTGGGCCCATCCCGTACTATTCCGGGGAAAATGCCGCCTTGGGCTTCCGCTGGGGAGATTTAGAGGGTTGCATGTCTCTGTTTGAGTCGCACCTGTATAAGTCACATAGAATGTATGCAACACGTAGGTAGTAAAATGACTCGTGCTGGGGAAAGAAGTTTTTTTTTTGAAATTTTTGAAATTTTGAAATTTTTGAATTTTTGTGAATTTTTGACAGATTGCTCGGGATGACTAAATTCCTGTGTCTGTGAGGAAGAAACATGGGTCGGGCCTGTATGTTCTAGGCCCGCTTGGGCCAAGGAGGCACAGCTGCAGGGGATGCCCCAGGGTTTTGATATTATAAATACATCACCCTGGTTCCTCTTTTTGTCACAATTCTCAAAAAGCTTTATCTTCTCTTTTAAAAGAAAACTTTTATTCCTTTCAAGAAACTTAGCATGGGTATCGACCGTCTGATCAACATGCTGCAAGATTGGTCACACCGTTTTAGGGATGCGAGCAAGGTAGTTCTGAGGCAGTCTGGTATATTCCAACTGTTCACGTTTCGTCAGTTGCACGTGGACCGTCCCTTCCTTGATGCCTGTCTGACCTTCTGGGATGACACCTATCACGTCTTTGCCTTTCCTCGGGGCGAAATTTGTCCTCTCCCTGAGGAAATCGCTGCCATAGGAGGGTGGAACCCATCACTCCGCCCTGCCGTTCCTTTCGCAGTTCGAGACCCTAGGAGGAAGCTGAGGGAGTTTTTGGGTCTCTCCCATGCTGAAGTATCCCGCATGGCTGATGGGGATACTATTTCTCTTCTTGCTTTAGCCGAGAAGTTCATGAACCCGTATGACATCCGGGTTACGCCCATTCATAGTCGTAGAGCGTTCGCCTTCTGCATGCTGCATGTGTATGCCTTTGAAGGCCATATGGACCTGCTGTCTTGCATGGGGAGTGTTCGTCTTCTCGTCGTCGCTGATCTCATGGAGACGGAGTGCAGCCCCGCGTCGTTAATTACGGGGGAAATTATTCAAGGTTTGGACAACCGGAAGAGGGATGAGTCAGCCCGTTTCACAGGTAGTACCCGTCTGCTGCAGGTATATCGCTTTTTTTTTTTTTTTTTTTTTTTTTTTTTTTTTTATTACGCGATATACTGCTACAGGGAGGGCACTCGACCGAGTCGTCCTGGCACTCGATCGAGTGCTCTCGTAGAGGAGCATTCTGCCACGTTTTAGGGGTGTCACTCGATCGACTGACCCCGGCACTCGATCGAGTGCCCTTATGCGAACGCCTGATTTGCCTGGAATTTCATAAGCGTTACCTTTTCTTTTCAGCTCTGGCTATTTGAAAGGCTGTCCAAGATTGATCCTCCCCCCAACCCGAGTGAATATTGGTTCAACCAGGTGATGTCGAGGAGACGGCCTACCGATTCATCTTGCCTCGTTACTCAGAAATATTGGGAGGAAGAACTAACGTTCCATCGTGGTCCATTGATACGATGGGTGGTTCCGTGGTGGCCTATTTACTCCTGGACGGGTTTGGCACCTGATGACAAGGCGCGCTACCAGGTGATTCTGTCCTTTAGCCAGACTGTTCATCTGTATCCTGACCGTATACTTAGGCAGTATGGGTGGACTCAGCGCATCCCGGAGCACGAGGCTGTTGTGAGGGAGCCGACCCAGCTGACTGACATTTTGTGCGACACCTGGATCCAGAGGTGGTACACTCGAAACACTTGGACCGTTCCCAAGCCGCTTCACTCTGCCTGGGTGTCTTATTCTTATGAAAGGTGGACTAAAGCCGAGACTGCCGAAGCTCGTGCTGCCCCGAAGGTTGATGAGGCCTTCGACCTGCTCAGGCGAGAAGAGGTTAAAGATAACCGGGATTTCTTTGCTGAAGGGGAAACTCAAGCTCCTGTAGCCTGTCTGAGGCCAAGACAGAGAAGAAGAACCAGAACTCGAGCTAGGGGGTCCAATGTTAGAGGTGCTCAGGGGGAGGTGAGCCCCCAGACCGACTTGGAGAGGAGACTAGGGCCGAGACTTTCAGCCCAGGACCGACTTGGTCCTAAGGATAGGTTGCCGGAGCATGTACGGGCTCGACTTGGGCCCGTGACCATAGCTGAAGATCCTTTGTCGAAGAAGAGGACTCGGGTTAAGGAAGTTCCGGTTGTCATTCGGGAACGCCTGCCCCCGCCGCCGCCTCGACGTCCGCGGGCTCCTCAAGACCCGAAAGACAAAGGCAAGGGCAAGATGCTCGGATATGACTAGTCTCTCTTTTATTATTTGAAATATTATTACTATTTTTGTAGTGTTTTTCTTTTTGTGGCTTTTTCGTGGTTTTTTGTAATTTTGAACTACCGAGTTTATCGGTGCTTTTTTTTTGGAATAAAATATTATTAGTGAAACCGTTTCTGTCTTTTTTTCGTTATTGCAGTGGTTGTGCCCTTTTGAGGGGCTGCCTACGTATCCACAGTTAGTGGAATCAAACCAAACGTAGTTCGGGGGTAGATCTTTGCAATTTTGAAATACACCAAGACTAGGAGTTCGAGATGTGCGACAGTAGGATAAATAATCCTAACTTATTGACTTGCTTTATAATCTTTGAAAAAGTGCTTAAATAAATTTTGCGAATGACATTGAGATAAGGTTTAGGGGTAGTAGCGTTTCAGCTGGTCTAGGTTGGTCGGGTTGACAAATTCATTTCCGTCCAGATCCGTCAGCATTACTGCTCCTCCTGATAGAACCTTCTTGACTAGGTATGGCCCAGCCCAATTGGGTTTGAATTTTCCCCTTGGGTCAACCGGTAGTAAGGCACGAACCGATTTTAGGACCAAATCGCCTTCCTTGATATTCCTGGGCCTAACTCTTTTGTTAAAGGCCCGTTTGATTCTCTTTTGGTATATTTGGATGTTATTGAGAGCCCGGGACCGCCGTTCGTCTAAAAGAACCAACGAGTCATATCGAGCTTGGACCCAATCCGCTTCGGGTACTTGACTTTCTAGCAGGATCCGGAGGGAAGGTACTTCTAATTCGACTGGTTGGACCGCCTCCATCCCATATGTCAAATAATATGGGGTTGCCCCGGTCGCAGTTCGGATCGATGTCCGGTACCCCCATAGGGCGAAGGGTATTTTGTCGGGCCAATCCCGATAATTATCAGCCATCTTTTTGAGTATGGTGACAATTGTTTTATTAGCAGCTTCTACGGCTCCGTTTGTTTGGGGGCGGTAAGGCGAAGATGTGTGCCTCTGGATTTTGTATTTTGCTAGCAAAGTAGCGGTTTCTGCTTGGAAGTGGGTCCCGTGATCACTGATAAACTCGTGTGGGATCCCGTATCGGCATATGATTTTATTCTGGATAAATTTGGCCACGTGCTTGGCGTTCAAGACACGGTATGACTCAGCTTCGACCCATTTGGTGAAATTGTCGATCGCCACCAAAATAAAACAGTGGCCTCCCGTTCCGGAAGGATTCACCTTTCCAATTATGTCGATCCCCCACGTCGAAAATGGCCATGGTGATGTTATGGTGTATAGTAGGGATGATGGCATGTGTCGAACATTACCGAAAATTTGACAATTATGGCAGTGTTTGACGTATGATTGACAGTCGGCCTCCATACTGTTCCAGTAGTACCCGAGTCTCATGATTTTTCGGGCTAGCATATGGGCATTCATATGCGGACCATTTTCGCCGTCATGTACTTCGGCCATTACCTTTTCGGCCTGTGTTTTGTCGATGCATAAGAGTAAAGCCCCTTGTGCCGTCTTCTTGTACAATTGACCGTCGTCCGTACGAATGAATTGGGTAGCCAGTCTTCGCAGGGCTTTCTTGGCCCGGTTTTCAGTTCCTGGTGGATATTCTCCCGTAGTCAAATAGGTTAGAATAGCCTGATACCAAGGTTCTGGATCGGTGATCTCAATATCTTGAATGGCGTTGACATACGCCGGCTCGGACCGTCTTTCGACACAGATCTGCATACTGGGCATATGTCCCGGGATGTTTAGTAAGGACGCTAATTTGGAAAGTGCATCCGCGAACTGGTTTTCTTCACGTGGGAGGTAGATATATTCCACTTTCTGGAATTGTTTCTCTAGAATCCTTACTCGTGCTTGGTAAGCCACGAGATTGGCATTCCGAGTTTTCCATTTTTGAAGAGCTTGATTGATGACTAAGGATGAGTCCCCGTGAACCCGGAGACTCGTAATGCCCAAATCAGTAGCTGCTTGTAACCCGTGGATGCATGCTTCATATTCGGCCGCATTGTTGGTTACATCAAAGTCTAATTTGATGGACAACGGGGTGTGTTCCCCTTGGGGTGAGATTAGGAGAATACCGACCCCAAAGCCTCGAAAATTGGATGCTCCGTCAAAATACAAGTCCCATGTTTCGGTGTCAGTATGGAATATGTCTTCATCAGGAAAGGCCCAAGTATTGGTATAGCCCTCTTCAGATATCGGACTATCAGCGAGGAACTCGGCTACTACCCGGCCTTTGATAGCTTTGAGCGGAACGAATTTG
Source organism: Agrostemma githago (assembly GCA_958450325.1). Taxonomy (NCBI): domain Eukaryota; kingdom Viridiplantae; phylum Streptophyta; class Magnoliopsida; order Caryophyllales; family Caryophyllaceae; genus Agrostemma; species Agrostemma githago. The sequence goes on from OY288261.1 coordinate 37,418,608, forward strand.
AGGTCAAACTCAGCTAGCATTAGAGTCCATCTGGACATTCTACCGTTGAGAATGGGCTTTTCGAACAAATATTTGATCGGGTCCATTTTGGACAAGACATGTACCTCGTGACTGAGCATGTAGTGTCTGAGCTTTTTAATGGCCCAAACTAGAGCTAGGCATGTTTTCTCGAGCATTGTATATTTGCATTCGTACTCTAGGAACTTTTTACTGATGTAGTAAATAGCCCTTTCTTCCGAATCGACTGTCTGGGCCAGCATAGCCCCCATGGCTGTCTCAGTCGTTGTTAGGTATAACGATAGAGGCAAACCGGGTTGAGGTGGCATTAGTACCGGCGGAGCAGACAGGATTTCCCTGATTTTGTCGAAGGCCGCTTGACATTTATCGTCCCATAACACCCGTTCTCCTATCTTCAGTTTCTTGAAAATGGGCTCACACACCATGGTTAGCTTTGAAATAAAACGGCTGATGTATTGGACTTTTCCGAGAAACCCCCTTATTTCTTTTTCGGTCTTAGGCAGTTGCATCTCAGTGACGGCTTTGATTTTAGCTGGGTCGACCTCGATGCCGCGTTGGCTAACGATATGGCCCAGCAATTTGCCTGAGGTTACCCCGAAGCTGCATTTTTGAGGGTTTAACCTCATATTGTACTTACGCAAACGGGTGAAGAATTTTCTTAGGGCAGCGACATGCCCATCTCAGTTTTTAGACTTGACGATCATGTCATCGACATAAACTTCCACTTCCCTATGCATCATGTCATGTAATAAGGTCGTAGCTGTTCGTTGGTAAGTGGCCCCGGCATTAATGAGGCCAAATGGCATAACGGTATAGCAATAAGTACCCCATGGTGTAGTGAAAGTGGTTTTACCCATGTCTTCTTTTGCCATTTTGATTTGGTTGTATCCGGCATACCCATCCATAAATGATAAGAGGGCGTGATCTGCTGTATTGTCCACCAATATGTCGATGTGTGGCAACGGGAAATCGTCTTTTGGGCTGGCCTTGTTAAGGTCCCGGAAACCTACACATACCCGAACCTTGTTGTCCTTCTTGGGTACCGGCACGATGTTCGCAACCCAGTCTGGATACTCAGACACTTGTATAAAGCCTGCTTTGAATTGTTTGTCTACTTCTTCCTTGACTTTGAGAGACCACTCGGGCTTCATTCTTCGAAGCTTCTGTTTTACCGGCTTACACCCATCTTTGAGGGTATACGGTGTTCGGCTATTTCCCGGTCTATACCCGGCATGTCCTTGTAGGACCATGCAAAGACGTCCTTGAATTCTTGGAGGAGGCTTGTGAGTTGTTGTCTCTCCTCGGGATCTAAGGATAACCCTATCTTAAGCATCTGGGGCTCTAAGGTTGTTCCCACATGGATAGACTCAGTTTCTTCGATGACCGGGTCTCGGGATTCCCTCTGCTCTAGCTGCTCGATCAGATGTGGGGGTAGGGACACCTGTTCATCGGGTTTCTCAATGTCATTGCAAAAAGTATTTTTGAAAGTATTTTGAAAATAAGCCAAGTCATAAGCGGAACGGTTTTCGTTATTATTGATAGAGAATTTGGAAAACAGCTCAAAGAGAGCGGCCATCTGATCATTGGTCAGAGGCGGGATTGGGAGTGCTCTCGGGACAGACCCCGAGGCTCCGGTGGCAGTGACTACAGGGAGAGGGGTTACAGTTTGGACTCTAGCATCAGACCCCTTAGACTCGAATACAGACTCGGACTCAGACTCCGACTCGGACTCAGACTCGGACTCAGAATCGGTGTCTGGCATATTTCCCTCCCCGGTGGTCAGCTTGTAGACTCGACCCTGGCCGTCGGTCCATTTGACGGTCTTCTTCCAGCTTCTTTTCCCAGTTTCATTACCGACTTCTGAGATCAACTTCGAAGGGTCGAACTTGCTGCTTCGAAGGATCAGGTTCACCAAGTCTTCTTTGGGGTTTGGGACGGCTTTGTCTTCCCCGAATAGGAGTCCCAGCACAGGTTCGGCATTGTCGGTACCCTCTTTGGATTCAGCTTGGAGGAGGGCAAATATGTCATCCGGAATGTAGTTGCATTCCCGAGCTAGTGCAGCCTCGGGATGCGTGATGGTTGGTTGATATAGGCCAACTTGAATAGCTCCAAATACGGGTGTGACGAAGTAATCACTCAGTCTTGGGCTATAAGGGCCCAAGTAGGTACCCTTGATGATGTTGCAGGCCTTCTCAATTCCTGCTCGGACCACATTTCCCGGGGTTATAGCATACCCTAAACCGAAGTGAGATTCCCCGTCATTCAGGACCTCAATAATTTTCCCAGCTGGAAGATATGGCCTCGAAGTAGCCCCCGGTAAGTATCCCAAGTTTTGTAGCATCGTGTCGATGCTTGTGGTGAAGTAGGGCCTAAAAAGGATTTCTTCTTCAATCATCCCTACAAAATCGAACCCCCAAAGGTCGGTGCGGTCCGTAGTGTTACAGCTAGCCACGGTCATTGGGGTTGCTTCTAAGGTGATAATACCGTCTTGTAGGGGCATTTTGATCTTTCGGTGCAGGGTAGAAGATACCGCCTTCACAGCATGGAGCCATGGTCTTCCTAGGAGTAGATTGAAGGAAGAGGTGACATCGATCACCTGGAACTCTAGCTCTTTCTCGATTGGGCCGGTCACAATAGTCAGCTTGACGGCCCCGTAAACTGCTTTTGGGCTTCCATCGAAAGCCTGGATAGTGTGAGCAGTTGGTATGTAGTCGGCCTCGGTAATCCCGAGGGCTTTGGCAGTCCTTAGCGGGAGGACATTCACTGCGGACCCATCGTCAACTAGGGTCATCGGAAGATACTTACCCCGGCAAATCACTGTGATGTATAGGGCCAGATTGTGAGAGGCCCCAAACGGTGGTAAGTCGGCATCTGAGAAGGTGATTGATGGGCCTTCTCTTTCGGACCTGCTCTTGAGGTAGGGTAAAATAGTGGCTACCATTTCAGTAGGGGTAACCTGGGAATCGACCTTGATCTGATCGAGGGCCTTAGTAAGTGCCTCTCGATGTTCTTGTGAGCTAACCAAGAGTTGCCATATAGTGAGGTCAGCTCGGACCCTTTTCAATTGTTTGACAAGAGCCGTATCAGTGCTTGGTTCTTCAATGGCCTCTTCCGTCCCGGTGAGTTCGGTGACGGTTGCCCGGACTGAGCCGTCTTTGGTGAGGGAGTTACTGGCTAAAGCTTTGGATTTAGCCTTCCTGACTTCTTCGAGGGTTATGGGGACGGCTTCCCCTTTGGTGAGGTATACATCTTCTTCATCATCGAACCAGATCCCATTGATTCGTGGGATGAAAGGAGAGATAAGATGAGAACAGTCTATCACCTCACCGGTGAAGATGGCATGAGAGCTAAAGGGGTTGTCCTTGTTGCTTGGCTTGTCCCCGGGTAGTGGTATTTTCCCGCTCTCAATTAAATCCTGAATTAGATGCTTCAGCTTCCAACATTTCTCGGTGTCATGCCCATTGCCCCGATGATATTGGCAATAGGCTTGGGCATTGTAGCTCTTGGAGCGTTTTTCAACTGGAACTTCGGGAGTTGGGCCTATCGGCTGGACCAGGCCCTTGGAAGATAGCCTTTGTAAGGCATATGTATAGGTAGTCCCTATATCAGTGAATACCCTATGAGGGACGTTTCTTTTGTATGAGGCATCCAAAAGGTTAACCGTGTCGAAGATGCTTCGGGTGGCGACCGGAGGTTTGGTGGTGGACGAGGAAGCTCCTTGGTAACCCTTGTTAGAGGCCTTAGTCAGGCTCTCTAGTCTTAGATCATCTTCAATTCTCATGCCCATTTCAGTAAGGGTAGTGAAATTGGGTATGACAGCATACCGGAGATGGACCCGGTAGGATGGGAGGAGGTTCTTGACAAAGGCCTCCACTAAAGTCTTCTCACTGGGCTTATCGACCAGTTTGACACTCTCGGCCCTCCAACGTTGGAGGTATTTAGTAAAGCCCTCCTTAGGTTCTTGGGCCATAACCTCTAGGGACCGCATAGTGGTTTGGATCTCGGTGTTATCAGCGTAGTTCCGAGCGAATTCCGTAGCCACATCGTCCCAGGTTGAGAACTTCTTTGGGTCTAGCCTGTAGTACCAGGCCTTTGGGTGTTTCTCCAGAGATGCAGCAAAGAGGTTCTTAAACATAGAAGAGTCCACCCCCTTAATGGCCATGAACTCCTTGAAGGCCCGCACATGCAGTAGTGGGTCTTCAGTTCCTTCGAACATAGGTAGGCCCGTGAGATTCAGGTTTGCGGGCAGTTTGTCACTTACCGGGTTGTAATCCCGACTATTCTCCCGATGGATGTTGTTATTCCCGGTTAAGTAGACTTGTTCTTCCAATCGGCGGACCGAGCTAACTAGTTCAGTTAGGGGTTCCGTGACCCCGGTATTAGGAGTCCTTTGCTCCACTGTAGCTAAGCGAGCAACAATGGCCACTTGGCCGGCCCTCATTTCAGTCAGTTGGGCTTCGATGTCGGCTTGCTTCTCGATTATGGCATCTAGAGAGGTTTGAAGACTGTTCAAAGTGGCCATCCTTCGAGCGTGTCTGGTTGCCGGTGGCCTGTCTGTAAGAACACCACGTAATCAGGAACCGAACCCAGACCTTGGAATTAAAACAAGTACATCCCGAGCGACCCGAAAGAAAAAGGACTCGAGAAAGACATCTAGACGGATGACTCGTAGGTGATGTGACTTCCTTAAGATTTCGGCCTTGGTGAGCCTAGTCTCGTTCGAAGGAAGGTTCACGCGAGACTAATCCCCAGACTTTGGACTCGAGTGTGTAGACGGGCCCTCCCTCGTAGGAGTATGTCCTACGTAGGTGGGCTTTGCCTTAGTCTAATAAGGCGGACTGGGGTGGGGAGGAAACTCGTGATATAAGATCAACAGAGTTTCGACGCTATAGACCTTGACGACTTACGACATGACCCGACACTGCTAAATACGGGAAGTCCTAAGAAGAGGAAGGTTTGGAAAATTGATAGCTTTGGAAAACCCGAGAAAATCTCGGGGAAAGGCCCGATTTTTCGAGAAAAATCGGAAAGGGTATCGGGCCTTGGTTTTGATGGTTCAAAAATATTTTCGAGTTTTAAATTGGGCAGCATACCGGCTAGAAATAGGCTATTTTGAGTAAAATCATAAGTCCTAAATTCGGTATGTGTCCCGGGTTTTGAAAATTGGATATCTTGAAATTTAAAAATTTGAAAGTTGGAAAAAGGAATTTCCGATGATTTGAAAATTTGAAGATGAGATCCCGAAGATTTGAAAATCGAAAACGGCATCTCGAAGATTTGAAAGTTGAAAATGGCATCGCGAGGATTTGAAAATTGAATTTTGAAAATTCGAAAATCGAATAGTGGATCGGAAATTCGAATTTTGAAATGGGCAGCATGCCGGCTAGAAAATAGGCTTGTTTTGAGTCAAATCTTAAGTCTAAATTTCGGCAGCTTTCCGAGTTTTTGAAAATTTGAATATTTCTGGAAAGATGCATTTTTTGAAATGACGATGTTTTGAAAACGACACGGAAACCAAGTAGCACATAGTCACGTAAGCATTATAACGACGCCATGTGTGCTTTACACTAAGTCTCGGTCGGTCTGAATAGGGTCTATACCAGTGTTCATGGTCTAGTCGAGAAACGGGACGGTCTTCCTAACTCGAGTGGAGCTTAGAACATGCCGCAAAGTCCATCCGAGTCGACCATGAACACCTTTAACGTATCCAAGACTGAATACGTCGTGGTATAGTGGGACGTAGGTCACCAGTACCGGCCCGGGCAAATATAGGGTTATGCATGAACCGTAAAACTAAAACGCATATTGTACTCATCAAGCGATTTCTATTCGAGTCTCACCCTGAGAACGCCGACGGTAAGCCACACATCGGTTGATCCCCAGCGGAGTCGCCAAATTGTGGACATGACGTAGGTCCACCCCGACGCGGCCACGCGCGGGTTTGGGTAGGCGAATGAACCTCCATATGAGAAGCATCGAATTGAAATTTAAGTCGAAATGGAGTCGCCACCGAATTTTATGGTTATTCGGAACCGTTCGAGCCCACTCTATATCGCCATGGTCCATACACAAAGTATGGCCCATTTCGGTTTGAGAGTTTATTGGGCTCGTCCCTTTGCATGTCGATATAGATGCCGACTTGGGCGGTTAATCGTATATTGAATGACTCTCGTTGCCAATGGATTCGGACATCCGGAAACCACGGTTCTGAGTAAGGGGTGAGGGTACGTGTTGGGAAGCCCACTAAGGACACCCAACCCCGCCCGCTCTTAGCGGCCTCTACTAGGACATCGTTTGACTTTTTAATATGCGTGCTAGTAATTCGGTGAAATGTTATGCAAACAGCGTTTTAGCTAAGCATGCGAATTAAATGTGAGCTACGTCAATTTAATGCATCTAATTTATTGTCGAAGTGATTTAGCATGCGAGGGTTCATTTAAGAGCGGTAAAACGCAAATAAATAAAGCAAAGCAAAAATAAATCGATTACAAGTTACACGGGCGGAATACAACCCGGAATTCACAATACGGCGTACAATAGAATAATCGAAATATACAATTGGAATAACGAGCAATAAATATAAACGGACCCGTGTATAAACTAGACCGTGAATTTGCATATATGGACGAACCTTAATTAATTACGCATTATATTGCATATTAATTAAAGGACGGAGGTTCGAGACCTAGGCGTGGTGCTAACCCGATCTCGAACCTCGATGCCTTGTCCCGACTTATCACCTCGAGAAATGGAGTCTAAATTAATTATATGTCAGATGCGACTAAAGAGTCGTCGACATGACATTAATAGTGTGAGACCGTCGATCAAAATCGTTTATGTGTCGTGATATGCATGAATTTTGGAAAAGCTACGTGATTGACTTTACACGTGTTGACTAAGTCGCTTTTAAAAAGACGAGGCTCGAATGATATAAAAAAGCTCTCGGTTTTCTGGGCTACAGGACTCACTCGATCGAGTCATGGCCTGACTCGGTCGAGTGTGTCCTTAGACGTAGCTACTGCCCGTTTTTATGGGTGCTACTCGATCGAGTAGCAGGTGTACTCGGTCGGGTGGCACCTGTACGAGTTGTGACTCGTTTGTTTTAATGTGTCTTAAATCGATGATTGGCCGAGTCAAATAAAAATATTGACGGATTTAAATTTAACTCGGTTTGTCGGTATTATAATCATGTCTTATATGATTATAATACCGTTATCGGAATTTTGTAGAAAAGGTTATTGTTTGATAAAAATTTGATTAGTGACGGAATTGCGCCCCTCTACGTCACGACGTCGATATTAATCCTTACGGACTATGTGACGTCGGTTTTCGTGTCAACGGGTTCCGTACTAATTGGAAATGGGATTGAATGCGTTCAACTATGACTTTAGGTTGATTATCATAGTCCAACGTATTCGAAACCGAATTTTCATACTAAAATGTATTTACGCGATATTATGACGATAATGATAATAAAGAAAAGATGATACAAAAATAAAGACGCGAAAGTACGACAATATTAATGCTAGTGTCACTACTATGATTACGATTATAAATACGATACGAAAATACGATAAATAAAACGAAAATGAGATTAGAAGAAAAGAGATCGAGATGGGGTTTAGGACACCCTCAACATACATGCTTAGTAAGGACCTCGGAAATGGACTCGTAATAGCGGCACAGGCTTGGGAGTATCGAGGATGTATGCGAGTTATGGTGTGTATATGTGTGCGTATGCTTCGCCGGTTCTCCGAGGGACGAGGGACGAGGGTTTTCGTGTATCTTGCCTAGGGTCGCTAGAGTCGTAGTATTGTGTGTAGTTGCGAGGGGTTGTACTTGAAGTAAAAATTGTGTGTGATGGATGATAAAATTGTTGAAGTGTGTGTTGTGCATGGGGTATTTATAGGGAGCCCCGACCCCGGGTCACTCGACCGAGTGGCGCGGGTGCACTCGGTCGAGTGCCCTCGTGAATGAACCTGGACGGGTTCAAAGAGGCTCCACTCGATCGAGTGGCCAATCCACTCGACCGAGTGGATCAATCAAGCCGCAAAATTTAAGGCTTGATTAGCCTAAATTTGATTGTGATTGATTTTAATTGATTGTGATTAATTTTGGCTGATTTTTGGATGAGCTTGGTTGATTCTCGAACCTGGTGCATGTTTCGAGGATGCATCCGGTCGTTTTTGTGTGTCGGGTTTGTCTTGACCGGGTTTTGACCCGGTCGCTAAAAGACGGGAATTATCTTTGGTGCCGGTTTTGGCCCAAATTAGTCTTGTTTGACTCGGAACGACCCACTGGGCCTGAATTTGAGGTCCGTTTTGTGAGATTTTTACTCCACTAAAAGTCCATGTCGGATATTATTGATTCCGAGCCCAAGTCCGAGTATACTAAGTCATGTTTGCGTCCGATCATCATCGGGTGTTTTTAGGAAACTGCTATAGACATTTGGCGGTCAAATTTTGGGTGTCTACACTTTTGATTTGAGAAAATAATTTAAAGTTCTAAATATAATCAAGATAATCGAGTAATCTCATTTAATGTATATATATAAATAAATACGGAGTATTTTTTTTGTTACACAACTGATGATAATATTTTATAATTTTTAACTTGATTAATTAATTAAAAAATTAGTTTTTCACCACGAAACAAAGTGTCTCGAATAAATTTTTTTTTTATATATTCAGATTAGTTAGAATTTTTTCCAACAAATTAGAAGATAACATAATACTCCAAATATTATCAGATTAAAAAAATTATTTATATATTAAAATAAAAAAATGAAAGTATTTAATAATACGTATATTTTTTTCATTCTTAAATATTTTATATTTGTTTACGTCAATATATAGAGAGAGAAAGGGGGAGAGAGGATCACATACGGACAAGAACTTTTATAAGTTCATAAGGTCCAGGGTTAAAGTTAAACAAAAACTACTTAAAGATACACGAGATGAATGATAAAGTTGCACATGAAGTGATAAAAGTGTTAAATGTTATAGTTATATCAATTTTGAACAAATGCAACTTTATCCGTATGTCATCTGTAACTTTAATATAGACTTAATTACATAATTACATATGTTGAACTTACTTGATCTCTTCTAATAGCATTTGGAGGGAAATTTTTTAATGAAAATTTGACACCTCATCAACTACTATTCTCTTAGTAGTGAGAGGATTAGTAGTAAGAGGACGTCGTCTTTATTAGAGTGAAGGTAGATAAAAATCATTTATTTAGAAAATTGTGTCTTTGTAATAGATAGATTGAAAGTGAACGAAAATCATTTATCTAAAAACTGGTGTCTTTGTTATTAGATAAGAGATATCTATTTAGAAAAATTGATTTCTTTAACCAATGAAATCATTGATTATAATTAAATAGTTCCTTATTAATGATTTCTTTTGAGTTTATTCTAGTAGTGATTGTAATACAACTATTTTATTATCATGCTTAAATTTATATAATCATATATGCAAGTGGTGGATGGTATTAGATTCCCTTACAAATATATACTCCGTAATATTCAAAGTTCTTCATATTTAAGATTGTGCTAGTGGTGTAATGGTTAGTGCTTGTGGTAAGGTACTTAAGCACCAAGGTTCAAATCCTTAGTTTAGCATTAAATGTTAACAATTTTTGGTGTAAATGGGCAAGTCGCCCACTGAGAGTGCGACATCCATTACGGTCGCTTTCCGTCAGTGACTTTATCTATCCTACATTCTTACGCTTTTCAGTCATGTTGTCGGGCTTGCGCGCTTACTGAGTCGGCGATTTTGACATGGAGCCATTTTTCGATAAATTATTTCAAAGGAGCCCCAGTTCGGTAATTTCTTTATTTTAGAGCATTATTTTATAAAATTGCTCCAATTGAAAAGAAATTATCATAAAAATAAGTAAAAAATATTATTTTTCGATTGAAAAAAATCACACGGGGATTCAAGCCCTGCTCCCCTTCTCGAAGGGTCAATGACTATACCAACAAGATAGCTAGTATACAATGTTAAGTTCTTGCATCAAAAAACCTAATATATGAACGTTAGTAGTATAAAATTATGGAGGTCCGGTGCGTCCGCACCTAGTGCACACCTTCTGAGATGAGTAGGTTTTTAAAATTTAAAAAATTATTATTACGTATAACAAATAATGTATATATATTAAATGAGAATTTACCCTTTTCTATATTTATGAAATTATTATGCATCGGTTCTATTTTAACATCGACGCAATTGATCTATGGCGTCGTTTATTAAGAACAAGCGACGCAATATATGAAATGCATCTTTTTTTTATTTAGAAACGACGCAAAAATAAATAAATAAATACGTCGGTTATGTAATTAAAACCGACGTATTTGCGCAAATACGTCGTTTTTGAAAAAAAACCGACGCAAACACATCTCTTAAATGCATCGGTTTGACAGAATATCGATGCAAAAGTCATTTTCGCATCGCATATGTTTAGAATCGACGTAATTACAGCGACGCCATAGGTGTTTTTTCTACTAGTGAATTGACGTTGAAGCGCACAAAATCGAGTCAAATACGAGTGAAAATAGGGGGTAAAACGGTCCAAATTTGCGTGCTATCAGCCACCCACACGGCCCCCTCCTTGTCGGGGGCCGGTCCGACCTCGCGTACGGGGTGAAGTGTCGGACCTCGATTCAGATGACGATCCGACTTGTACTAGACGGGTGGGGGGCACCCGTGTTTCCATTTGGAATCGATCGAGTCGTGGTTGTAAATGTTTAAAGGCTGATTTGTTTGGTAAGGCGACCTTTTTAGTGAACTGAAGTTGTTGCCGATTTGTGGAGTCGCCACCGAGTCAATTATGGGGACTCAAAAACCGTTCAAGTCAACTTTGATCCCTTGCCGGCTCAAAGTTGAGTGGCACGGGACCTAAAGATAAAGACTTGTAGCCTTAAGCACTCCATGCCTAGAATGACTCTCATTGCCAATGGTTTCGGACATCCGGAAACCGTCGATTCTGAGTAAGGGGTGAGGGTACGTATTGGGAAGCCAACATCCGATAGACGTCAACACCCAATCCCGCCCGCACTATAGCGGCCTTTACTAATCAATCGGAGGGCTGATATCCTAATTCTTTTGTTGTGGTCGAAATACTGTAACATCCGTTGTTTTAACCCTATACCTTTTGCTACGTCGGTTGTTTAAAGACAAGTAAGTTTTGTCGTCAAAGTATTTGTGTTTACATTCTTTGCATGCAATTTCACGTGACAAGCAGGCCATGAAAAGATGCACGTAGGAGAGTAGAGAGTACTAGTATTATACGTATTAGCAAATCAGTTTTAACGCGATAATACGGTATTAGTCATTCTCGTGGTATACCTTACCTGGTATTCTGCTTAAGATGCATCGGTTCGGTATTAATAGAGATGCGTCGAACCTAATAAGGCGAGCACCGGGACTAATACGGAACTCGACCATCACTTTGTTCAGTTTTAGTTGTTTTACGTTTTGAATTCCGTGTTAGGTGATTTAGCATGCGATTATAAGGTCATAAAAGCAATAAATCATACGAAAAACTGTAAATGCGAATGTAAGTAAATCATGTTGTGAGGAGTTGCACCCTCGGAGTATACACTAAACGGGACATGATGCATAGATAGTTTGGGAGCGGATCTCGGAATTACTCTGGTCTATTTAGTGTGTTTTAGTGTTTGTGGTTGAAGTTGAGACGTTACGTATTTTAGTAGATGTTTGTGGGCCTAGTGCCCACATCTAGTGTTATCGTAGTGCATAATAATAGAAAGTGCGAGTATGGAAAGTTTTGTTTAGATGGCAACCTGGTGACGACTCGATCAACAGGAGGATCCTCCTAGCTTGACCAGTGACTCCGGCAGAGCTCCGTTACCGTTTGACTCTTCCTGCGGCTACTCCGGCAGAGCTTCGTTACCATGGACTGGTTCTGCGGCTAATCCGGCAGAACTTCGTTACTAGACTTGAGCTAGTCGAACATAGGCACCTCGGTATCGAGTGGTGGGCTCGAAGGTGAGGAGTAGCGTCGATATCACTTTTTTATCGGAACTACGATCGAGTGGATCGTTTGCCTCAGGTGTCGGAGTGCGAGCCCTTAGCGAGAGTGTAGAGGGAGAAGAGAAGAATGAGTTGTGTAGAAGTAGGCACGAACTCGTGATTGTGTGTCGAATGAATGAAGTGATGGGGGTATTTATAGGTGTTTTCGGTCCTCGTCACCCATATGGCCGCCCGGGGTCAAGCGGCTCGGTCTTCAGGCGCCTGGTGTGAGGCAGTTTAGTCTTCAGGCGCCTGAGCTGAGGCTGTCGAATTTTGAAGATCCGATATCAAAACTTTCCAAAATGGAGAAGATGCACATCTTAGGTTATCTTGGAGGTTAAGGCTTCCCCATAACCCTAGTGTGTCAAGCGCCGGGTGGGATTCGGGTGCGCGTCTCGAGTTTCGCTCGGCCCGACGCATTGACTCGGGTTTGACTTTGCATATTTCGGGACCGATTCGGGGCCCCGGTGTCGGAATTGACTCTAATTGGTGTCGACGCGACCGTAATGACACGACTAAGCCTGCCTTGATGTTAATTTAATATTTCCGAGTAATTATTTGATCCTTTCTATAGAAAAACTATCTAAAACATCGCAAACTCTCGTCGCGTTGCAGTACGATTGTCATCGGGTGTTTGTTGGGCACTCTTGCAGCCACCAGGTCCCAATCAGGGTATCTACAGAAGCCCACACTTTGACTGAGGTTTGGACAAGGCGAAAGTCAAAGTATAGCCACTCAGGTCAATCGAGGATTACGTTCTGGTGGCTGTCCGGTCGGGTCGTTTTAAGTCCGTTGGACTACGTATTTGAGGCTCGTCAGCCAAGGCTTAGAAATCATACCTGACATCCTCACTTGCGGTTGCTTATCGGAGCCCGGGTACAGTTTTACTAGTTTGTCTTGGGTTTGTTGCTTTGGTATTTTTGGTTTTTTGACACGAGCCTTTTGCTTAATTCTTTATTGGTGTCTTAGTTCTGGTTTGATATCCTTGGCGGATTCTTGTATTGACTTTGATTCTGCTTTAGGTATTCCTTAGGGGGGTGTGAATTGAATGCTTAGGGACTTGTTTCGGGTTGATTTGATTGGTCTGACTGCTACCAGGGACTCATTTAAAATTGAATTGAATTGAGCGCTACTAGGGGCTTATTGACTTGAATTAAATTGACTTGAATTGAAATTGGATTGAGTGCTACCAGGGACTCATCCAAAATCGGATTTTGAGCGCTACCAGGGGCTTGTTGAATTAAACTGAGTGCTACTAGGGACTCATTTAAAATCGAATTCTGAGCGCTACCAAGGGCTCGTTGAATTAAGCTGAGTGCTACTAGGGACTCATTTAAAACTGAATCGAGTGCTACCAGGGACTCGTCCAAAACTAGTTTTGAGCGCTAAAAGGGGCTCGTTAAAATTAAATTGAGTGCTACTAGGGACTCGTTTAAAACTGTTTTGATTAAATTGAGTGCTACTAAGGACTCGTTCAAAACTGTTTTGAGCGCTACAAGGGGCTTTTTTAAAACGGTTTTGAGCGCTACAAGGGGCTCGTTAAAATGGTTTTGAGCGCTACAAGGGGCTCGTGTAAAATTGTTTTGAGCACTACAAGGAGCTCGTGTAAAATTGTTTTGAGCGCTACAAGGGCTCGTTGAATCAAACTGAGTGCTACTAGGGACTCATTAAATTGAATCGAGTGCTACTAGGGACTCGTTTAAAATGGGTTTTGATTCTGAGTGCTACCAGGGACTCATTGATTTTGAATTGACTTGAATTACTTTTAGAATGCTTTGGGATTCAATACAGTTTGCAGGTTGATAATTCACTTGGGATTCCTTTGGTTCGTGGGTCTTGAATTCGTTTTTTGAATGCTTCAGGATTCGTTCGAATTTGCCTTGTTCAGATTTGTTTTTTTTGAATGGTTTAGGATTTAATCGAATTTGCTTTGGTCAGATTCATTGCTTGGGTTGTTATGTGCTTCGGTACGAGTGGTCTTATTAGCTAGGGGTTTTCATGTTTTTTTCGCTGGGGGATTAATTTTGATTAGGGGAGGTTTTTAGGTTTCACCTAGTACGGTTTGGTTTTGATAATGATGTTTTGGGATTTTTGCAGGATTGGTTTTTTTCCTATTTCCCTCGATTGGCACCTAGGACGGTGCGTGCTCATCCGGTTAGGTTTTCGGCGGGGATTGAATGGAGGTTAGCTCAGGCTAAGAGCACAATGAGTCACTACTCGTCGGAGAATGTGCCGGCGAACCAGCTGCGCATCGAGGATGTAAGTTTCCTTCTTACGGTTTGTTTTTACTTAGTAGCCCCCAGGATTAGGGTTGTTGAAATGTCGGTTTTGGTTTTATCGTTTGTTTTGTCCTATGGTTTAGTGTTTGCTTTCATTTTGAACGATTCTCTTTTCTTTCAGCTGGCCGATTCGGCTGATGCTGTTCAGCCTCCAGACTTCCCCTTGACACTGCTCAGGGTCGATGCCTCGAGGGTCTCCCGTGATACTTTGGGACCTCGATCGGTAAGTGCGTGTACCTAGGGTTGGCTCTTGGATTGTTTGTGTTTTTTCCTCAAGTGCGAGTTATGTTTGTAAGACATTTCCGATATGGTGGGACGGCCGGAGACTCGGGTGACCGAGCTTGAGGCAGAATCGGCTGAGGCGCGACAACTCCTGCAATCTCGGGCCGGCGAGATTGCTCAACTTAAGGAGCGGCTGGCTCGGTCTCAGGGCGAGACCTCCGTGCAGGGTGAGGCTAGGCATCAGGTTCAGAGGGAGAGAGAGGTTGAGGCTGAGGCTATGGGTCGTGCTACGGGTGCTACTGAGGATGTTGGAGGGATCCCCGAGACAACTACTCTAGATATGCTGTCGGGGATGAACGGTAGTGAGTCTCCTACCTGGATTTAGAGGGTCTAGGTTTGGACGACAACATTGGTGGGCTTGTGATAGCCATAGGCGCAGCTTCTAGGGATCCTCCCTAGTTTGTGAACTCGATTTAACTTTTTAGTATTTGAGTTATTTTAGTTTAGTCTTTGCGTTTTTGTTTTGTGAAATGCTGACCTAAATTGACAAGTAATCAATTGATGGTTGTTTTATTCGTGATTTCATCGTAGTTTAGGGCATTTTAAATGCGTTGGGGCTATCTGAGAGTACGAAAGCAATTTTTCGAATTTTTTGAAATGCGTTAGTTTGAGCCGGGAGTTGGATTAGATAGTACGTCGATTAAAACATTTTGACTCGAGACGGATGAAATATAAGAGGTCAACTTGCTATGACCGAGTGCACTAGAATGCAAATGTAGTTTTTTCGACATTCATAATGAGGCCGAAGCCAAAATCTAGGCTACCTTTGAAAAAAAGTTAGACCAGTTTTGTATATCCAAGACAATGCCGTACTAGGCTTACAGACGCGACTTGACAACAAACGTTATAGGCTACAACACGCCTAGGTGGGGTAGCCTATCCCCCTAAAAGAAAAAAAATGAAAAGACATCTAAGTCTGATGGATCCGATGGACGAAATGTACCGTCCGTGTGGACATGACACTCTTGCACGGGCATTTCGACTGTTGGAAAGGGGTTTAGCGACTTCAGGAGGTCGTTCCTGACGTCTGGGGTTGTCGGGTGTGAGAAAAAGGTTAAGGATTGTGGAGATGACCGCACTATAGAATACGGAAGCTATGCGGGCAAATGTCGCTAAGTGCCCGACCGAAGACGGCGTTACCGATCCTAGTGTTCGTCAGTTCATCTACACGGGTCGAAACCGACAAGACCCATATTGAAAATGTGAGTGAGGAGGGGAAGTGAGATTGGCTGGGCTCGCTTTTAGCTAGGGAGGTGGAAGCTTGCGTTAGGAGGGTCAATGGTGAGAGACTCAAGCAAGCACACCCGAATGGCAAGGGAAAGGAAAAGTTGAACCGGTAGAGCCCAGCCGTTTAGTACTATGTTGTATTAACTAATACTATGTGGCGTATTAGTACTAATTTTTTGTAGAGTTTTGACACGTTGTTGCTTTCCGGGATGTCCGGGTTTCAGACGCTTGATGTAAATGGCCTCGACAAAGGCTTGATTTAACTGATTTTTTTATTAATGGGAAGCACATTTTTTTTCTTTTTTTGTGGTGGCTCGCAACTCGATTCTTCATTTTGCCCGGAGCGCCCTTTCGGGTTTTCACTCCGTCCTCGACTAACCTTTTATTTTTTTTCTTTTTCTTTTCCTCTTTTTTTGTTTTTTTTCTTTTTTTTCAATGACGGCTCGCAACTCGTTTCTTCATTTCGCCCGGGGTGCCCTTCCGGGTTTTCGCCCCGTCCTCGGCTCGTCGTTTGTGCTTCATCATTGAAATCACTCGTTAATCGGAACATAGGGGTGGTTCCGATTTGCTTGTGAATCGAGTAATCGATTTCGTTATTTGGTTGGTTGTACCCGAGGAAGGATTGCCTACGTATCCGCGTTTATACGGAATCAAACCATGTTCGTAGTTCATAATAGATGTGAGTGATTTTGCTTTAGACTCGTCATGCCAATTATCGATGTGAGATGTTTAGGGAGGCTAGTATTTTGGTCTTAAGGGATCTGACAAGTGTTACGTGGGATCTGACAAGTGTCTCGGGAAAGTCTTAAGGGTTGTAATGTAGGGAGGCTAGTATTTTGGTGCTAGCTGACTGGCCTGTTCATTGTTTCTTTTTCTTTTTTTTTTCTTTTCGTTCGGACTTTGCACTTAAAGTCGAGTTGAATGATTGGGGGTTTCATTATGACCGTTGAGTTTGGTCTTGTTCATTGAATTGGGCCGGTATAGTTTGGCCTTGGTTTCATTTTTTCTTTGGCTCCGTTTAGCCATTTCAGACTCTTTTATTTTGTCGGGCTAGAACCTATGGTTGGAATTGGTCGGTCTTTGTTCAAGGGGTGTTTATTGCGGGGAAATGGGTTTGCCTTCCGTCTTTGATCACAGGCTGAGAGACTATCTAGATTCGTCATAGGATTCGGGAATGCTCGTTCTAAGGGATGGTTTGTGGCTTTCTATACCAGACATGGAATAGGTAAAAAAAGAACACGGGATCTCAGTTCTTGTAATTCCTCGCTGTTTCGAGGTATGTTTGATTGTTATCGATAAATGGCATAGTACCAAGTTGTAAGCAGGAAAGTGCATTATTAAATCAAGCGATTGTCGAGGCGCATTATAAAGAAAGAAAAGTTTATTTCTTTTTATTGATAGTAATCAGCGGGCTACGTGCCCGAGACATTATTTTTACGGAGTTGGAGGACAGATCCCCTCGTACCTCTTGACTTGATGCGAAAAAAAAGACATTTATTACATTATTAGGTCTAGGCCCTTAAGACGAACTAGACTCTGACTCGGACACAGATTTTACTTGTCTTGGTGGGTGCTCGCGGGTTTTCGGGATCTTCCTCGATATTCAGAACATTCTCCTCTACAGGGTCGAGGTGGGAACAATCGATGGTGTCGTCAAAGACAGCATGAACCCTAAAGGGGTTTGTGGTATTGTTTGGTTTCTCGGGTGGAGGGAGAGGAATCGTCCCGTTTTCGATCATGTCTTGTATGACATGTTTGAGTCGAAAGCAAGATTCGGTATCATACCCATTGCCACGGTGGTAATGGCAATATTTATTGGCATCCCACGACTTCCCTTTTCTGGTTGCGGATGGTTCTGAGGTAGGGCCTATGGGTTCGAGCTTTCCTTGCTCGGTTAACCTTTTTAGAGCTTCGGCGTATGTGATGCCTAGTCTGAAGAATGTTCTAGGGGTAAGGTTTGTTCTTCCCCGGGTGGTTGGTTTGACTAGGTATACTTCTTCGGTTTTGTTATTCCCGAATGACCCGTAAAAGCGGGTTCCTGTGGATGTGGTTGGATCTAGATAACCTTTCCCCATTATTTTGGAGAATACTCCCTTCCTCATATCATCCTCCAGACTTAATCCTAAGGTAGACAATTCTTTGAAGGTATGGATATTTCGGTACCTAAGGTGAGAGGCGTAAGGGGCCTAAGGTTATTGATAAATTTTGCTACAAAGGTGGCTTCGTCGGGGCGGTTTACTAATTGGGTGCTGACCTTTCTCCACCTAGTCAGAAATTTGGAGAAGTCTTCCTTCTCGTTTTGGGAAAGGACCTCGAGGTTTCCGATGGTAACTTGTGTTTCGGAATTATCCGCGTATTGGTTTGCGAATTCTACGGATATGTCATCCCAGGTGGACATCTTTTTAGGGTCGAGGGAATAAAACCAGCATCGTGGGGTATCGTCTAAAGAGGATGGAAATATCCTAGCGAAAAGGCTGGGTTTGACCCCCTTAATGGCCATGTAATCCTTAAAGGCCCGGATATGGTTGAGGGGGTCCTCAGTTCCTTTGAACTTTGGTATGTCGGCTAAGGAAAATTTTTCTGGTAGCTGGTCGTTCACCATTTCAAACTTTCGGTGATTTTCGAGATGGACATTGTTGCCTTGGTTTAGGCGCATTTGGTTTTCAAGGAAGATTATGCGATTCATGGCAGACTGTAGAATGTCGTCCTGAGGTGATGTAATAGGGTCATTAGGGGTGTCCCCGACGGGAACGCCACCTAGCGGGGTGGAGCTTAAAAGGACCTCGTTTAGGATTCGGTTATGATGTTCATCAGAAGCCTTATCTTCGAAGTGGCCTAGATGAGAGTCTATGCTGTTTATGGATGCGTTCACGGTAATGATGGTGGCCTGTAAGTCTCGGATCTGGTTGGTTAGGGTTTCTATGGGATTATTCGCGGATTGTCCGACGTCGTTCCCGCTATGGTTACTTGCGTCTACGCTTGAATCTGCTGACATGACTGCGGAATAGGTGGTATTAATGAGGATGGATCTACCAGACGGCTTAAAGACTCAAGGGAGGCTCGTAGTTGTGCGACACAGAAACGAGACCCCTGACTCGCACGTGTGTGCGATCATTGGCTGAGGGACTCAAATGGTTTAGACTCTTTGGTGTATTCGGCGAAACGCCTAGTGGGGACCTGTCTCTTAGAGCGAGACGATTTGAAATTAATCTCGGGAGTGAGATTGAAAAGAGGACTTTCTCGAGATGAGGCGACCCAAAATGTAAGACTTCGGGTAGAGACGGCCCTAGTAATTAGCACAGACAGTTAATAACACGGTTGTACGACGTAAGAACGAAGTTGATCGCGATCCCTGCTCAAGATCAAAGAGTTTTGATTTTTTTTGAAAACGATCGAGCTTTTGCAAAGGGAGCTTTTTTTCGAAAGGAGGATTGTAAAATTGGGGTGACGATGGCGTGAGGACATCGTTTGTAACGTGAAAGTGTGTTGCTACATGTGCGTTGAGGATTCGACGATAGCAAAAGTGTAAATGTTTTTTTTAAAAGAAGCACGGTTCTTAGGGGAACCGGTTTTGAAAATGATGACGTGGTGCCTTTATCGAAACTACTATTAATTAGGCAGTTCGACATTTATGGTGTAGGCGGTGTTTGTGACATAACGCGATGTCTGGTGGCGGTGTTTTCAAAATGATGTTTTGTGACCGTTTTGGATTCCTTGACTTCATTAATTGAAACTTTGGTCGTGTTAACGGTATGTTGTAAAAAAAAATTTCTTCTTTTTTTTGAAATAAAATGTAACCGTTTGAGGTACCTTGATTCCCATTGATCGGGAATCTCGGTGGTATTAACGGTAATTGTTGTTGACGGGTTTTACTTTAGCCACGTGATGGCGTTTGAAAATATATTTTGTTTCAAAGTGTCGAGTGTAGAACTTGCCATGATAACGGTGTTAAGAATGTTTTCCCTTTTCAGAAATCATGGTTTTGACCGGAGTATCGGCGTTTAAAAGGTCGTTTTGAAAAGATGAGGTATTTTTCGAAAACGGTATTGGGTGCAGTTGAATATGTTGGCATGGTTGAATCCAGATTTTTAGTGTTTTATTTGGGTTGGATTGTTCAAACACGCTAAACATAACTAGGAACGCATACACTCATGCAGAATGCAGACACGGGTAGGTTAGGGTAGGCTACCGCCCACGAATAGTCTTTACTTAGGCATTGACAATTATCTGGGGAGACGAGTGCCATACCGTTTTCTCGGAACTATCCGCTTATTATTCCCGCGGGGTACACGTTAGGCGGCCGGAGTGTCAATCGAGGATCTCTCCGCGTGTCCCTAAGGATCTTACCGCGAAGAGGTCGATTGGTGCTGATATCGGTTAGGATGGGCTTTTTAGGGCCAAAACCTGTAGTGACCACAACTAGGAACTAAGAAATGAGCTTCACCGACCTCGTTCAAGTTACACTACCGTTGGAAACTTATATCAATTCCCCAGCGGAGTCGCCAAACTGTGGACGTCCGTCCGCACCGCCCGGCGCCCCGCGCAGGCCCACGCGCGACTGACCTGGTTTTTCAACGTGTGGCGGCGGCCACCCACGCGGCCCCCTACCTGTCGGGGGCCGGTCCGATCTCGTGTACGGGGCGAAGTGTCGGACCTCGATTCGGATGACGATCCGGACTTTTACTAGACGGGTGGAGGGGCACCCGTGTTTCCGTTTGGAATCGATAGAGTCGTGGCTGTAAATGTTTAAAGGCCGATTTGTTTGGTAAGGCAACCTTTTTAGTGAACTGAAGTTGTTGCCGATTTGCGGAGTCGCCACCGAGTCAATTATGGGGACTCGGAAACCGTTCAATTCAACTTTGATCCCTTGCCGGCTCAAAGTTGAGTGACACGAGACCTAAAGATAAAGACATGTACCCTTAAGCACTCCATGCCTGGAATGACTCCCATTGCCAATGGTTTCGGACATCCGGAAACCGTCGATTCTGAGTAAGGGGTGAGGTTACGTATTGCGAAGTAACATTCGATAGATGTCAACACCCAATCCCGTCCGCACTATAACGGCCTCTACTAATCAATCGGTGGGCTGATATCCTAGTACTTTCGTTGTGGCGAAAAATACTGTAGCATCCGTTGTTTTAAACCTATACCTTTTGCTACGTCGGTTGTTTAAGGACAAGTAAGTTTTGTCGTCAAAGTAGTTGTGTTTACATTCTTTGCATGCGATTTCACGTGACAAGCAAGCCATGAAAAGATGCTCGTAGGAGAGTAGAGAGTACTAGTATTATACATATTAGCAAATCAGTTTTAACACGATAATACGGGTATTAGTCATTCTCGTGGTATACCTTACCTGGTATTCTGCTTAATATGTGTCGGCTCGGTATTAATAGAGATGCGTCGAACCTAGTAAGGCGAGCACCTAGACTAATACGGAACCCGACTATCACTTTGTTCAGTTTTAGTTATTTTACGTTTTGAATTCCATGTTAGGTGATTTAGCATGTGATTATAAGGTCATAAAAGCAATAAATCATACGAAAACTGTAAATGCGAATGTAAGTAAATCACATAGTGAGGAGTTGCACCCTCAGAGTATACACTAAACAGGACACGATGCATTGATAGTTTAAGAATGGATGTCGGAATTACTCGGGTCTATTTAGTGTGTTTTAGTGTTTGCGGTTGAAGTTGGAACGTTACGTATTTTAGTGAGTGCTTGCGGACCTAGTGTCCGCATCTCGTGTTGTCGTAGTGCATAATAAAGAAAGTACAAATATGGAAAGTTTTGTTTAGATGGCAACCTAGTGACGACATGACTTCAATAGGCGGATCCTCCTAGCTTGACCAGTGACTCCGACAGAGCTCCGTTACCGTTGACCCTTCCTGCGTCTACTTCGGTAGAGCTTCGTTACTATGGACTGGTTCTGCGGCTAATCTGGCAGAACTTCGTTACTAGACTTGAGCTAGTCGAACACAGGCACCTCGGTATCGAGTGGTGGGCTCGAAGGTGAGGAGTAGCGTCGATGTCGCTTTTTTATCGGAACTACGATCGAGTGGATCGTTTGCCTCAGGTGTCGGAGTGCGAGCCCTTAGCGAGAGTGTAGAGGGAGAAGAGAAGAATGAGTTGTGTAGAAGTAGGCACGAACTCGTGATTGTGCGTCGAATGAATGAGGTGAGGGGGGGGGGATTTATAGGTGTTTTCGGTCCTCGTCACCCATATGGACGCCCGGGGTAAAGCGGCTCGGTCTTCAGGCGCCTGGTGTGAGGCAGTTCAGTCTTCAGGCGCCTGAGCTGAGGTTGACGAAGTCTTGAAGATCCGATATCAAAACTTTCCAAAATGGAGAAGATGCACATCTTAGGTTATCTTGGAGGTTAAGGCTTCCCCATAACCCTAGTGTGTCAAGCGCCGGGTGGGCTTCGGGTGCACGTCCTGAGGTTTGCTCGGCCCGACGCGTTGACTCGGGTTTGACTTTGCATATTTCGGGACCGATTCGGGGCCCCGGTGTCAGAATTGACTCTAATTGGTGTCGACGCGACCGTAATGACACGACTAAGCCTGCCTTGATGTTAATTAATATTTCCGAGTAATTATTTGATCCGTTCTATAGAAAAACTATCTAAAACATCGCAAACTCGCGTCGCGTTGCAGTCCGATCGTCATCGGGTGTTTGTCGGGCACTCCTGCAGCCACCAGGTCCAAATCTGGGTGTCTACACTAGGGCCTCAGACATGTCAATAGAAAAGCCTCTATTCAGAACTCCATCCTCTAACAGTTGCACAACTGTAGCACAACAATTATGGTGCGTATAATAGCTCGACAGAAATGAATTGGCTATGATACGCGCCAAATATTTGAGGATGGTGTTCCGGATGGATAATGAACGCATCTTTCCCCCCTTGAAAGTCCTTTGGCAGACAATTTTAAACCAAAATGGATCACGGGCAAATTTTTCATCTCTAGTTTGCCCCGCCCGAGGCCTTTCAAGAACAGAAGTCGGTAACCCGAGCAATGCACCAAAATCTCTCAAGGAAAAGACTTACAGAATCTCTCGCAACTGAAAAGTAACGGTGAGGTCATCACCACCACCCAACTCAAAAGTTGCGAAAAACTCACAAGTCACCTTTTGAAAAGTTTCCTTCGTAGAGGTGTAAAATTTAATCAGTCCGAGATTTTTGCACATTGCTCGGACTTGTGATTCAATACCCATTCGCTGAAAAACATCCCTAGCTGCCCAACGAGTTGGCTCGATGCGACAAACCCAAAATTTCTTAAACTTTTCCAATTGGGATTTCTTAGCGAAACTAACACCAGACTCAGAATGACGGAAATTACGACGAATTGAAGGGTAACGTACCTCTAGCGGAACATGTTGTTCCCGCAAGACGAAGCCTTGTGCTTGAAAGGGCATCGAGACAGATTCGTCCCAAACTTCGGTCGGCTCGTCGGAATGTGAAGAGGACGTCGAACCCGAATGGCGATTGAGCATAAATGATAACCTTTTCCTTGCCGTTTGCTTGATTCTCCTCATAGTTGATGATTGAATTGGGTGATTATGGTGATGGAAGTTAGGGTTTGGGGTTGTCAAAAATTGGAACGATTTCTCAAAAAGAATTCGAAGAGGAGGTTAGGAATTCGATAAAGATGAAGAATGTGGGATTAGATTTAAATTTAGTGAAGAAATTGGGGGATTAGAATGGATTTAGGGTGATAGGATTTGGGGGTTTTTGGGGTTTAATTATTTGAGGTGAGAGAGAGGGAAAAGGTAATATGAAGAAGAAAGGAGGGTGTTTGGGTATAAGGGTGACGCGGGGTGGAGTTTCACCCGGTGGTCACCATCGGGTGAAATTTCACCCGACGGTCTTCGGATCGTTTCTCGTCAATTTCGCACAATATACCGTTGGGCGAAATTTCGCCCGGCGAGATTCCACCGGGTGAAATTTCACCCGACGGAATTCCGTTAATTCCCAAGTCACAAATAAGTTTACCGTCGTGCGAAATTTCGCCCGGTGAGATTCCACTGGGTGATATTTTACCCAGCGGATTTTCCGTCAATTCCTTTAATATCAACAAAGTTGCCATCGGGTGAAGTTTCACCCGGTAAGATCATCCACTTCAAAATAGGACTTTGCTGCGAAAATTCTCTTCGACTTAATTGGTCAAAACCATCCTTATTCCTTCGATAAAATCAATCTTCTCAATCCATGTATTAGCTACATGGAGAAAAATTCTCATAATCATTTGTAGCATAACCCAAAATCTCCAAAAGAAATCTTCACAATTCTTGCAAATACCATAAGAACCAAGCTCCAAAAGAAAAATCCAAAAGCTATTGTTCGAGGAAAATAAAAGAAGATAGGAATATACAAATATTTACAAGGTGGTTATTATGGACACCACCAAACCGAATCAAATTGTTTGAGCTTAGTAGGGGTTGCTTGAGAAGCAACTCGGAGTACCATGTTTCTTGTTCTTGAAGATAACGCCACCAACCATACGCTCTCTCGTTGGCCTTGGCAAACCCATAAGGCGAGCTACCTCTGGTAGCATCCCCCACTCATTAATAACTTCTTCTTCGGGGGCTTGACCAAGTAGAAGCAAAACGCCATCATCATCATTATCATCATAGTGGACATCTTCTATGGATGGTTCCTCGGTGACATAGTTAAATGTCGGTGCAAAGTTCAATGGATTAAAATTTTGGTAATTATCTTGTGCTAGAAATTCGTCATCGGTTGGTATTTCCACCATATGATCCCATAATTTCTTTCCGAAAGAGATATTTGGCAAGAAGGCGGGCAATACAAATTGATTGGTGCTATTACCAACATTGAAAGATAATTTTCCCATTTGCACGTCGATAATTACTCCGCCGGTTGCTAGGAAAGGCCATCCTAATAAGATAGGATTGCGTTCTTCAATGGGCATGTCAAGAACCACGAAATCAGTAGGTATGTACAAGGGACCTACCTTGACCATAAGATTTCGTTCTAACCCAATCGGCGCTTTCGAAGTACCGTCAGCCATCTGAACGTTAAATGAAAAGTGCACCATCCTTGGAATATTAATTGTTTGAGCAATGATCAATGGCATAAGGCGAATGTCCGCCCCTAGATCACATAATGCTTGATGTATTTCAACATTGTCGATCGAACAAGGTATGGAGAAGCTATCGGGGTCACCAAGTTTAGTAGGAACGGTAACTTTTGGAGTGACCCAAGGTAGTAGTGGAGTTTCCTTCTTCATGGTAGAATTCAAGATCATATCCCTTATATACTCGGTCGGAGTTGGCATGGAGGGGTTTCTAAATTCTCTATCAAATCGGTGAAGGTTATATACTCCATATGTAACAACCCGGTTCTTCCAATGACATTAATTAACAAGGCGGAAAAATAATTAAGTCGTAAAAAGGGGTAAAAATTATAAAACCGTCGACTCATGTGAGTCTTTTACCGATAAATGAACCGTTTGTTAAAATACAACAACTGAAAACCAAATTACAAATTTCAAAATACAATAGTCTGATAAAAGTTGTGTTACAAGATTTATAGTTTGACACTCTCATCTGCTACATTGTATCTCTTGCACTCATGCAGGCCCCCATGTCCAGTCTTGAGGGTTCGTCAACCTGAATGCATATTTAAATATACATGTCCCACTTAGTGGGAGTAACCTAACCGTCCTTCTAACACGTCCCCGAATAATCAATGTAGTACAACGTTTAGGTTATCTAATTAACAAATAAGCAGGCATGTCACATTACAAATCGACATGTATACAATGTGAGATACACATGAAGTGATTTCAGTTAACATAGAAATCAATTTAAATATATAAGCCATGTAGGTGATATAGAATAAAGTAATACATACGTCATATTAGTATCATGTGAATAGAATACATACAGTAAAGCATGGATCATGGATTCATAGAAGTGTCATGTGAAAATAGAGTAAGACATACATAATTCGAATCATATGAAACACAATGTCAATCATAATCAATATTCAGGCAAGATATATAACAAAACATCACTTCCCATTATCAAGCATTTCAATCACATCATTAGTCATAAGAGTATAGAACAGGAACGAAGCATACTAACACATGTGATTTAGAAAACTGTAGTCATTTACTTTTAAAAACAATGGTTTTCTTTCACATAATGCACGGGACGTGACTACTAATGTCTCATGCACACTTAAGGCTTGCATCTCACCATAAGTGCGGATGGGAACAGCAATCTTGCCAATCATATCGATACTAGGAGGTTTACATCTCACCCCTAGTGCTCAATAGGATCGAACAACGGCTATGATTTGATTTAGAACTCTAATCGCGGGGGAGAACAGACTGCTGATGATGTAGACGACAACTCGTAGAAGCCTACCCACACCACCTCGAGGCTCACTGACAACACACAGAAGCAGGGAAAAGAATCACGTACACAACGGTGAATAAAAATGCCAAGATATCAGAAAGAGAGTAGAGCTGATCAGGCCCTTGTCAAATACATGCGCACGTACCCCCTAACACAACTCTCGGACTCCCGCAGGGCCTCAGTGATAACCGGTGACTACTACTCTAACGACAATCCATCCACACGCAGCTTCAGGATGTGCTGTCCGTACTCTCATAGCAAAAGCTCTCTGAGCAATCTTTAATCACGTCGATCTCTAAACCTCGGCATAATATTTCCCAAAACGTAACGATAATACAATAGATAATCTATAGGAGACATATAAGGATGCTGAACACTTAGAATCCTGAAGGATCATTGGTTCAGACAACCAGAATGATCGCATACTGTCCCGAAGCTACAGTTACTACATATGGATCACTTGGTATCGAACGGTCAGACTCATGTAGGACCTTAGTTCAGATAACCAAAAGGATGCAAACTGTCCCGTAGGTACAGAAGCTCCAAGAAATGGAACACTGGGAAGGTCCACTAATTTATATAGGACACTGACTGACCCGAAGGTACAATAGTTCCTTAAGCTAATTTAGGAACGATTTACTAAACGATGATCATAACAATTATATTAAGTGTATTTTACTTGACTGAATATCTTAAGTATATTTGATGTTAGAGATTTGGAACGTTTTATTTGATTTATATTATTTGAAGCGTTCATTAGTTGAGATTTGATTAAATATTCAATTATTTCTATGTACATTATTTAAGATGAGTTTCTTTATCTAACTTGGTCTATATTGACATAAAAAGTCAAAGTTTGACCAAGATGGACTAGTTAACTCTTAGTTTTGACTTAGTCACTAATTAGTCCTTATGTGGTTATTAATAATTTTAAATGATGTTTAACTCATTTAAGCATGTTTAACATAGTACTTTTAGGTTATTCGTCTTTTAGTACTTTATACTTTTTAGGCATAAGTAGTTAGTATATTTATACTTCAAGTGTACGTATTTAGTATTTTTATATGGTTTCGTATTTGTACAAGTATACTTATCTCTTAAAGCCTATTTATACTTAGTAAAATATTTCAAACATCAAATAAATCTATAATAATTATAAAAATCATTTTTAACATTATGTATCATATTTCTCAAAACTTAGAGTTTTACAAAAATAACTTTAAGTAATAACGAAATCGATAATATTATTAAGGATACTAAATGAGTCATTTTTCAAATGTTATTTTTAACTTTCAATTTATATACTTAACATACTTTAATGAGTTAATTTTTCATATATAAAGTCATTTTTTCAAAATAATAAGGTTTATTATTTTTAATAAATTAAAAACGAAAAAAGTACGATTTTCAATACTTTCTTTTAAATCGTTTAAAATACTTAAACATCAGAAAAGTGAACCAAATATTTATTTTGGATACCAATACTTGTACATAACTTATCCCTATAAATTTAGGTTAAAATACTTTATAAATATTCTTAAATAAAATCTTATTTTCAGATATGAGCCATTTTAGTACAAATTTTATAAATGAAATTATATATGATGGATTTATATGAAATTTGACGTACACATAATAGACATCATCAGTAACATAAAGAAAAAATTTCAAGTCCAAAAGAAATGTTTAACATCACGAAACATATTATTTTCTCAGACAGTACGTAAAATCATATAGTATCAGTTTACAAAATAAATCATTATTAAATATATATTTTCATAAAAACTTACTTTTCATATTTTTATCATGTTCTAAACATTCACATATACAACTTTCATGAAGGAACCTAAGGCTAATTCGAAATATAATTTACACAGAAAA
The DNA here is from genome assembly GCA_958450325.1 of Agrostemma githago. Classification (NCBI taxonomy): domain Eukaryota; kingdom Viridiplantae; phylum Streptophyta; class Magnoliopsida; order Caryophyllales; family Caryophyllaceae; genus Agrostemma; species Agrostemma githago. Next base: position 37,446,716 of record OY288261.1, read on the forward strand.
ATCGTGAACATACATTATACATCACAGAATCCATTTTACAACATGTATTGTTAAGTGATAAATCAACAAATAGATAACTTTAAACTTGGTGATCTAATGATTTAGTCCTAAACATGATGTTATATGTTAATTAGAGTCTAAACACTATACTACGAGATTTGAGGGCGAAGAAAAGTTAGGTTACCTTAAGCATAAATAATCGATTCTACAACATATAAGAAAACGAAGATCGATGCTCCTTTTCTCTTGCTCCTCTTCATAAATTAGTTAGAATGACACAAAAATAAACTAAGTTAGTAGTTATACTATTAAATAAACATGAAAATAAGTAGTATAACATCGGAAATGGGCCATACTTTGTGCATGGCCCACTACGACATAGAGTGGGTTCGAACGGGCCCGAACTCCCACAAAGTTCGGTGGCGACTCCACTTCGATTTAAATTTCAATTCGATCCATTCTCATATGGAGATTCATTCGCCTCCCCAAACCCGCGCGTTGCCGCGTTGGGGTGGACCTATGTCATGTCCACAGCTACCCCACCTAGGCGTGTTGTAGCCTTCAACGGTTATTGTCGAGTCGTGTTTGTGGCCCAATATGGCAATGTCATAAGTATGCAAAAAAGAGGCCTTCAACGGTTATTGTCAAGTCGCGTCTGTAGCTCAATATGACACTGTCATAAGTATGCAAAAAAGTGGTCTAACTTTTTGTTCAGAAGTAGCCTAGATTTTGGCTTCGGCCTCATTATGAATGTCGAAACAACTACACTCGCCTTCTAGTGCACTCGGTTAGAGCACGTTGACCCCCTACATTCTGCCCGTCTCGAGTCGAAACGTTTTAATCGACGTACTATCTGATCCAACTCCTGGCTCATACTAACGCATTTCAAAAGAAAAAAAACAAACGAAAAGTCGCTTTCGTACTCTCATGCAACCCCAACGCATTTTAAATGCCCTAAAGTACGACGAAATCATAAATAAAACAACCATGAAGTGATTACTTGTCAATTTAGGCCATCATCTCGCGAAATGATAAAAAAAATGCAAAGGCTGACTAATCAAACACTAAAAAATTAAGTATATACAAACCGATTTCATAAAGTAGGAAGGACCTCTAGAAGCTACACCTATGGCCATCACAAATTCGCCAATGTTTTCATCCAAACCTTGGTCCTCTAGATCCAGAAGAGGAGACTCACTACCGTCCATCCCTGACAGCATATCTAGGGTAGTTGTCTCGGGAATCCCCCCAACATCCTCGGTAGCACCCGTGACATGACCCGCAGCCTCAACCTCCCTCTCCATCTCGGCCCTTTGCCTAGCCTCACCCTGCGCTGAGGTTTCCTCCTAATGCCGAGCTAACTGCTCCTTAAGACGGGCAATCTCGTCGTCCCGAGATTGCAAGAGCTCTCTTGCATCAGCCGCCTCTGCCTCCAGCTCAGTCACCCGAGTCTCCAGCTGCCCCACAATATCCTGAGCATCCTACAAATACAAAACCTTAGAGAAATGTACAAACAGCCTAGGAAACCACTCTAAGCACACACACTCACCGATCGAGGCCCCGAAGTGTCACGGGAGACTCTCGAAGCACACAAGTTAGCCACACAAATCCAAGCAGTTGGCGGCCTGCCACAACCGCTGATGGCAAGCTGACGAAACCTGAAAGGTGAACCACACAAGTTAGCCAAATAAAATCCTACTCTTAGAACCCAAATCCGAAACGGAAATCGAAACTTACCTGGTATACCCGATCACGCCACTCTATCCCTACGTCCATCTCCTCGGCGGAACACAGGGGGGAGAGGCTCAGTGAAAGCTATCCCAGTTGCATCTACTCTAAGCAGCGTCAAGGGGAAGTCTGGGGCTGAATAGCATCAGCCGGGTCGCCCAGCTGAAAGGAAAGCAGGCCGGTCAGAGAACAAGTAAATACTAAGCCATAAAGGAAAACACGTTTTAAAACCAAAAGTCGAGCACTTACCACGAGGCGGTGGCAAGCTAGCCGCTAGCTGGCATGAGATAGATAGGAGGCACCAGGCACCAGAAGTGCATAGCCTCTTTCTCCATCCCTGCCCTCGAGGACCTACTCGGTGTTCGGTGGCCTAAACATGGTCCGGAGAGGATCAACCGGCACCCTGAAGTCGTCATACAAGCACTGACGCACCAACCGTTCGCCCATATACCAAACCGGGCGGAACAGCATAGGAAGGAGCATCCTTCTATAGCTCCAAGGCCTCAACTCCGCCGCCACATTTCCGTGCACACCCTCGTAGTCGGCCCAAGGACGGGCCACAAACTACACAAATAAAACTAACATTTTAACGAACCTGAACCCTTGGGGGCTACTAAGTATTACAAGCTATGAGTTGGAAACTTACATTTTCGAGGACCAGCTAGTTCACCAGCACACTTCTCCGACGGGTAGTGGCTGGTTCTACTCTTAGCCTGAGCCAGCCTCCATTAAATCCCCGCTGGGAATCGGGTCGGACGAGCCCGCACCGTTTTAGGTGCCAGGCAAGAGAAGTAGGAATAAATCCAGGCCTGCAAAAACCCGAACCAAAAGATGTCTTTAGCAGATCTAAACCAAACTAAGTGAAACCCAAAGAAATGAATACAAAAACGATTACTAACCTCCAGCACGAGACTTGGGCCGACGATGGGCAAGGCTGAGGCCAACTCCACTTGCAACGGCCTCACCATGACTTGCAAGTAGCGAGTCATCTCTGCGAAAGCCGCGGTCACCCAGTCAAAACGTCCCAGTTGATCTAGATCAGCTAGGATAGGCAGAATCCTAGTACTAAACCTCTCGCCCTTATCCGAGAAGTGGGTCGATCCTAGGAAGTACCACAACCACAACCGGGCATCCTGATCCGGTGTGTTGGGTGCTCGACCTTCTAACACCGACACCCTCTCAAAGTGATCGGTGATGTACGAACTCACCTTAGCATGAGGGATACTATAAGCCGCTCCAAACAATCTCCGATGAGGCCCCGGACCTCATGACTATCTAGTCTAGGGCCCTCGGCAACCCATCTAATCCTCTCAAGACCCCAGGGTAAACCCGTAATAACCCCGAAATCTTCTAAAGTCACCCCAACCTCCCCAAAGGACATATGGAAGGTCGAAGTAGTGTCGTGAAAGCGATCTACCATCGCTCTAATTACCATAAAGTTGCACTTAGTTTTGCAACCCAACAATCGAACCCATTGCTCAACCACGGGACCTAGAGCAGTCCTCGTGATAATCCCCTTTGCCGCGGGGGTCAACTTCTGAGAATAAATGTCAAGGCATGTCGTAAAACCCGAGAAGGTCCTCATCGGACCTAGGACTGCAAACCGAAACAATACAAGTATAAACGAAACAAACCAAACCCAATCAAATCCGAAATCCAAAGCTTAAAACTAATAAGCATGAGTCAAGATACTCATCAGGATCCGCACTGTGTGGTAGGAAACGTGCAAGTCGGGACGAAACAAGAGCCGATGGTCGTCCCAGTCCCGAGCTTACTCGGGATCCTCATAACCAATCTCCTCATTCTTCGGTACAGGAATCGGGACATGAGCCCTCCTAGCAACCGTCTCGGAAAGTCTACGCTTTCTTACTCTATCGAAATCGGCCTCATTTATGGCTTCCGGATCACGAGGCTGAGATGAAATGCTCTGTCGTCTCCTACGAATCCCGCGGGGAGTTAGTGAGCTCGTCCCGGCGGTCTCGCCACTAGTGCCAACCGAAGGAGCTCCCTCGGGATGCTCGGTATCACCTCTAGCTGCAAAACCAAACAAAATATAAAAATCCATGCCTCAGGTCAGGCTGAAACAGCTCAAACAAGTCTAAATAAGGTCAAAATTTTGGATAGAGATATCAAAATTCCGAAAGGCTCACTAACGCCTATTTTCGACCCCGATCACAATGGAAGTGGTTTCGGGAAAATACGGCATCATTACGATGCTTTTTGGTCCGTCGTAAGTCACTTAAAACCTCACGGAAGGCCCTAGAGGCCATCCTAGCTTACAAAAATTGACAAGGAAGTCACCCACATCATCACAAACACTAATCAACCGAGATTATGAAAAACAAGTACGGGAATAACCGGGAGAACGGTCCCTAACCCTAGGCATTTCAAATTTATCACCATAGGAGGTCATGATCATACCTCAAAGTCTTCTATCAAGCTTCTAACTACGCTAACAAGCTCTACTCAACCCTAATTTAACAATGGGATTAAGCACAAGCATCGAAACCTAGCCAAATTTAAAACAGCCAAATTGATTTTCTAGGGTTCCAACAAAATGAACCCACAATTAACCAAATTAAGCTAAACCGATAATAGACAAGAAAAGAACACTTGCCCGGAGTCGACATTTTCATATACGGCAAGAATCGAGACGAAAATCGTTTAGAAATGTCGAAGAAGCGATATTGGGGCGAAGAGGGGCGCGCGTTTGAAGTATGAGACGAATGAATCGTTCGCCCAAATACTCGCTAATTTAAGCAAACCTGATCCACAGAAACACGGGCGCCTCGCGTCGCGCATCCAAGACGTGGACCGCTGTAGGCCACGCGTCTTAGAATTGGGGCGCAGATGAATGCGCGTCCCACTAATCCAGCACAATACCCAAAACAAGAACAAACAAGGCAATGTATGCATAACACGCATCCTTAAAACAAACGATTAAACAACGGTGAGATAATTACTAATCAAGCACCGATAAAGCACGCCTATAAACCAGCCCCGAACAAAAGAACAATAAAAAAATAAGCACGGAAACCATGACTAATAAGAATGCTCACGCTCGAACGCGTGACAAAGCAAATTAAACAGAGCTGAGATAAACATATTCCGAACAAATCCAAATGCATAACAAATCAAAATAGAGCGCAGCAAATGCGAACAAGATAAAGACAAGTCCATAAAACAAATTCAAATAAGATTAACAAGACACGCACAAAACACCTTTTTCAAGCCTAACGGGTCTTAGTTATCCGGAAGGCAATTTAAGTTTGAGCGGATGCTGACACGCTCAAACATTTTTGAGTCATATACCTTCACAGCAATTTGGTGTTTGAGCGGATACTGACACGCTCAAACACCATTGAGCCTAACGGGTCTTAGTTATTCGGAAGACATTTAAGTCTTATACCTCACAGCAATTTGGGGTTTGAGCGTATATTGACACGCTCAAACACCTTTGAGCCTAACGGGTCTTGGTTATCCGGAATGCATTTTAGTCTTATGCCTCACAACAATTTGGGTTTGAGCGGATACTGACACGCTCAAATACCTTCGAGCCTAACGGGTCTTAGTTATCCGAAAGGCATTTGAGTCTTATTCCTCACAGCAATTTGGGTTTGAGCGGATATTGACACGCTCAAACACCTTCGAGTCTAACGTGTCTTAGTTATCCGAAGGGCATTTGAGTCTTATACCTCACAACAATTTGGGTTTGAGCGGATACTGACACGGTCAAACACCTTCGAGCCTAACGGGTCTTAGTTATCTAAAAGGCATTTGAGTCTTATACCTCACAGCAATTTGGGTTTGAGCGGATACTGATGCGCTCAAACACCATCGAGCCTAATGGGTCTGAGTTATCCTGAAGGCTATTTTAGTTTGAGCGGATACTGACACGCTCAAACGTTTTTCGAGACTAACAGGTCTGAGTTATCCTGAAGGCAATTTTAGTTTGAGCGGATACTGACACGCTCAAATGTTTTTCGAGCCTAACGGGTCTGAGTTATCCTGAAGGCAATTTTAGTTTGAGCGGATACTGACACGCTCAAACTTTTTTCGAGCCTAACGGGTCTGAGTTATCCTGAAGCTAATTTTAGTTTGAGCGGATACTGACACGCTCAAACTTTTTTCGAGCCTAACGGGTCTGAGTTATCCTGAAGGCAATTTTAGTTTGAGCGGATACTGACAGGCTCAAACATATTTCGAGCCTAACGGGTCTGAGTTATCCTGATGGTACTTTTAGTTTGAGCGGATACTGACGCGCTCAAACATTTTTCGAGCCTAACGGGTCTGAGTTATCCGGAAGGCGATTTGAGTTTGAGCAGATACTAACACGCTCAAACATGTTTTGTCCAAGGGGTCATAAGCATCCCAAAGGTGATTGTTTGAATGGATACTGACACACTCAAACATTCTGTTTTATTCTCGTGTCTAAGGGGTCATAAGCATCCCGAAGGCGACTGTTCGAGGGGAAGCTGACGCCCTCGAACATTTTATTTCATCTTACTTCCGTGTCTGAGGGGTCATAAGCATCCCAAACGGCATTCTATTACGTCAGAGGGGTCATAAGCATCCCGAAGACATCTTTTCAAATAAAAGCTGACACATACGAGCATCCTTTTCACACATCCACACTTGACTCGTCATAAGTAGTCCAAATTCGAATGAACTCTCAAGCAATTCAAAAAGGCAAAAGGCACGAGCATGAAGAACTAAGAACAAGACGACAAGCATGGGCCCGGTCCCCGACAACTACAGGCAAGGACGTCAGGTATGATTTCTAAGCCTTGGCTGGCGAGCCTCAACACGTAGTCCAACGGACTTAAAGCGACCCGATCGGACAGCCACCAGGTCGTAATCCTTGATTGACCTGGGTGGCTATACTTTGACTTTTGCCTTGTCCAAGCCTCAGTCAAATTGGGGCTTTTGTAGACACCCAGATTTGGACCTGGTGGCTGCAGGAGTGCCCAACGAACACCCGATGACGATCGGACTGCAACGTGACACGGGTTCGCGATGTTTTAGATAGTTTTTCTATAGAACAGATCATATAATTACTCGGAAAAATCAAAATAACATCAAGGAAGCCATAGTCGTATCATTACGGTTGGATAGACACTAATTAGAGTCAATTCCGACACCGGGACCCCGATTCGTTCCCAAAACACGAACCGAGTCCATACCGCGCCAAGCGAACCTCGGGACGCGCGCCCGAGGCCCGGTAAGGTGCAACGATGCTAGGTCAAAGCGGGGAAGACTTAATCCCCAAGCATTGTATTATACGCTCACCTCTCGGTTTTGGAAAGTATCAAAATCATATCTTCAAAATCCCGAGCGCCTCACCTGTCGCGCCTAAGCCTCCACACGCCTAAGCCCAGGCGCCGAGAGTCGAAAACACCTATAAATACCCCCCTCCACCCCTTCATTTCGACACACAACAACTTCTTCTCGATTCCCTTCTCTCTTTGACTCGTTAAGAGTATCTCGCTTGGGCTCGCACTCCGACACCCATAGCAAACGATCTACTCAATCGTAGTCCCGAAAGTGAAATTGATGCTACTCCTCACCTTCGAGCACTACACTTGATACCGAGGTGCCTGTGATCGACTAGCTACATCAAGTCTAGCGGAGTTCTACCGGATTAGCCGCAGAACTAACATGTAGTAGCGGAGCTCTGCCGGAATAGCCGCAGGAAGGGCCAACGGTAACGGAACTCTGCCAAAATCACCGGAGGAGCTAGGAGGATCCGCCTTTGAAGTCGAATCGTCACTAGGTTGTCGTCTAAACAAAACTTTACATTCTCGCACCTTTATTATTATGAACTACAATAATATCAAATGCGGACACTAGGTCCACGACACTTACTAAAATACGTAACGTCCCAACTTCAATCATAAACAGTAAAACACTCTAAATAGACCCGAGTAGTCCCGAGATGCGTTCTCAACTATCTATGCATCGAGTCCCGTTTAGCGTATACTGTTGTGTGTCAAATTTGGACCGTTTTTCCTCCCATTTAGACCCGTTTTCCTCCTTTTTGCGAGACTAGAGTGCGATTATCGCCACATTTTGAGTATTTCTCGCAATAGCATCTCTCTTTTGCATTTTACGTGTTTTTGGTAGTTTTATGTTTATTTTGATAGGATTTTTGACCAAAAACGTGTCTGAGCTTTATGAGCATGAAAGAGAGGGATACAGTCAGAAGAGCAAAGCACACGACTGAAAGTTCAAGTAATCCAATCGATCGACAAAGAAAACGACCGGAAAAGAGGCGGAAAACCATCGGGCGAAACTTCGCCCGACGACATTTTCCACCTCCCCGAAGATTTTCGTGAATACTCACCACTGGGCGAAATGACCGGACGAAAGTTTCGCCCACCGGGTGAAGTTTCACCCGACGGCAATAATGCGCCAAAATCGCGAACTGGGAAGAGTTTCACCCGACGGTGTTAGCTCGTGGATGCCAATTAATCGCAAGGTGAAGTATTTCCATGTGAAGATGCATAGGGTGAAGGTCTTATTAAAGGAAGAAGAATTGGATTTGGGCCTTAAATTGTGTGACCCATTAAGGGTTTAGTGTATATAGTAACCCTAGGTTTTCATTTTAGTTTTGTGCCTTAAGTGTGCCTCCTTAGATTAGGGTAGTTTTAGTAGATCTCCATTAGTTTAGTAGATCTCCATTGTAGTAGTTTCCATAGAAAAACTCTATAGATTTAGAAAACTTTCTTAGGTTAGATTAATTCTACTCTATATTTCTACAATCAAGTTACCATTTTTGTTGAAGATTTGGGTTTATTTTAGAGATTGAAGAGTTTTGCAAGAATTGGTGACAAGTTCTTGTATTTTCTCCGCCATGATTTAAGCTTTATTTCAATCTTCATCTTCTTACTTTCATTTTATAGTTTATTTCTTTCTCCCTTTCTCCATTAATTAGTTTCCTTTTATTTGTCTTTTAATCCATTGTTTGTCTTGTCATCCATTGTTTATGTTGTTTAGATTTCATTGTTAGTAACTCCTTTTTCTCTCTCCTTTGTTTGTTTCTCCATAGTTGTTTGTTTGTTTTCCCTTATCCTTGCCTTGTTGTTTATTTCCTTGTTTAGTCATCATTTTAGTGGTAATTTCTTTTCTTTTGTGTTGAACTAATTTTCATTCCTCTTTAATCATCATGTTTTGTCTTTCTCCTAGTCTCCTTATTGTTTGTTTTATTATGTTTAGTATGGGTAGTGAGTAGATTTTAGTTAGGGGGCTAGGGGAGGAGGAATTCTAGATTCGGGTTTTGTTTTGTGAGACTATTGAATTTGAGGGTGATTTGTCTTGATTGGGATTGTTGTGTCTTGATTGACTTAGCCTGATCAACTAGGTTAACCTGACTCACCCGAACCAATATGGGAAAACTTGGGGTTTGGGTATTATTCCGTCTTGAGACTTTAGTTTATTCATCGCGAAAGCGAGTTTAGGCTAGGTTGGTAGGAAAACGAAAGGTGGTACCTCCCTTATTCATCTTGTGATAGTTCTTGCGATGTTTGCATCCTTATCTTAATTTCTGACTCCCCGACTCTCCCTAACGCCTTTATCATCATCGTTTCTCATTTTAGTTATTTAATTTGTTTGCCTTAGCTTAATCATTTCGTCCCAAAATCCCCCTTCTCGACCCCAATCACAATTAATATTAGACTTGACTGACTACCCTTGTCTGCCTCCCTGTGGTTCGACCCCGACTTACCACTACTGCACAGTAGTTAGTTGGGACAAAAAATATTGGTTGCATGCGCGTCAGCGACAGCGCGCATCAAAATGGTGCCGTTGCCGGGGAGGCGGCGATTAGTTAATTGATTAAGTCTTTGTTTTGATTGTGTTTGGTTAATTATTTTAGCTTCATTTTTCCTTCCTCCTACCCTAGTGCCATTAGGTTCTAGGAGGCTCATTGTTTGTTAAAGTTTTAGCTAGGAATACTTGTGATTTAGGTTGCTTGATCCTTGATCAAAGGACGAGTCTCTTGAGAAACTTGTGTGCCGAAGCAACGACTTGATATTGTGATCTTCCACCAATTTCTTCATTCCTCAGCACCGCATCATTGTTCAACCAAAATCCAAGGATTCAAGTATGGCTACACTTGGGTCCCATTCTCAACAATCCAGTGAAGAAATTTCTTCTCCCGTCTTCATCGGGCCCATCCCGGAGAATTTTGAGCTCAAACCTTCCATCATCAATCTAATCCAACAACATTGTAGACACCCAGATTTGGACCTGGTGGCTGCAGAGGTGCCCAACAAACACCCGATGACGATAGGACTGCAACGCGACGCGGGTTCGCGGTGTTCTGGATAGTTTTTCTATAGAATGGATAAAATAAATTACTCGGGCAAATTAAACTAACATGATGGCAGCCTTAGTCGTGTCGTTACGATCGCATAGACACTAATTAGAGTCAATTCCGACAACCGGACCCCGAGTCTGTCCAGCTCTGGTGCCTATATGGGCGACGAGGGCCGAAAACACCTATAAATACCCCCCTTCACGCCCTCATTTGGACACACATCATTCAATACTCTCTTCTCCCTCTAAACTCTCGCTAAGGGCTCGCACTCCAACACCCGAGGAAAACGATCCAGTCGATCGCAGTTCCGATAATAAAGCGACATCGACGCTACTCCTCACCTTCGAGCACTCCACTCGATATCGAGGTGCCTGTGATCGACTAGCTCAAAACTAGTACCCAGGTTCTGTCGGATTAGCCGCAGAACTAATTCTTAGCAACGAAACTCTACCGGAGTAGCCGCGGAAAGGTCAAACGGTAACGGAGCTCTTCTAGAATAACTGGTCAAGCTAGGAGGATCCGCCTGTCGAAGTCGTATCGTCACTAGGTTGTCATCTAAACAAAACTTTCCATATTCGCACTTTCTATTATTATGCACTACGACTACACTAGATGTGGGCACTAGGCCCGCAAACGTCTACTAAAATACGTAACGTCCCAACTTCAACCGCAAACACTAAAATACACTAAATAGACCCGAGTAATTCCGAGATCCGTTCTCAAACTATCTATGCATCGAGTCCCGTTTAGTGTATACTCTGAGGGTGCAACTCCTCGCTATGTGATTTACTTACATTCGCATTTACAATTTTTCGTATGATTTATTGCTTTTATGACCTTATAATCGCATGCTAAATCACCAAACACGGAATTCAAAACCTAAAACAAATAAAACTGAACAAAGTGAGGGTCGGGTTCCGTATTAGTCCCGGTGCTCGCCTTATTAGGTTCGACGCATCTCTATTAATACCGAGCCAACGCATCTTAAGCAGAATACCAGGTAAGGTATACCACGAAAATGACTAATATCCGTATTATCGCGTTAAAACTGATTTGCTAATACGTATAATACTAGTACTCTCTACTCTCCTACGTGCATCTATTCATGGCCTGCTTGTCACGTGAAATCGCATGCAAAGAATGTAAAGACAACTACTTCGACGATAAAACTTACTTGTCTTTAAACAACCGATATAGCAACAGGTTTAGAGTTAAAACAACGGATGTTATAGTACTTCCACCACAACAAAAGAACTAGGATATCAGCCCACCGATTGATTAGTAGAGGCCGCTATAGTGCGGGCGGGATTGGGTGTTGACATCTATCGGATGTTGGCTTCCCAATACGTACCCTCACCCCTTACTCAGAATCGATGGTTTTCGGATGTCCGAAACCATTGGCAATGAGAGTCATTCCAGGCATGGAGTGCTTAAGGGTACAAGTTATCTTTAGGTCCCGTGCCACTCAACTTTGAGCCGGCAAGGGATCAAAGTTGACTTGAACGGTTTCCGAGTTCCCATACTTGACTCAGTGGCGACTCCACAAATCAACGACAACTTCAGTTCACTAAAAAGGTCGCCTTACAAAACAAAACGGCCTTTAAATATTTACAACCACGACTCGATCGATTCCCAAACGGAAACACAGGTGCCCGCACCCGTCTAGTACAAGTCCGGATCGTCATCCAAATCGAGGTCCGACACATCGCCCTGTACTCGAGATCAGACCGGCCCCCGGCAGGGTGGGGGCCGCGTGGGTGGCCGCCGCCACACGTTGAAAAACCAAGTCGGTCCCGCGCGGTGAGCCGGGTGGTGCGGACGGACGTCCACTGTTTGGCGACTCCACTGGGGATTTGGAAACAAGTTTCCAGCGGGGGTGTAACTTGAACGAGGTCGGTGAAGCTCATCTCTTAGTTCCTAGTTGTGGTCACTATAGGTTTTGGCCCTAAAAGCCAACCCTAACCGATATCAGGACCAGTCGACCTCTTCGCGGTAAGATCTCTAGGGACACGCGGAGAGATCCTCGATTGACGCTCCGACCGCCTAACGCGTACCCCGCGGGATAATAAGCGGTTAGTTCCGAACAGACGGTATGACACTCATCTCCCCCGATCATTGTCAATGCCTAAGTAAGGACTATTCGTGGGCGGTAGCCTACCCTAAACCTACCTGAGTCTGCATCCTGCATGAGTGTATGCATTCCTAGTTAAGTGTAGCGTGTTTGAACAATCCAACCCAAGTAAAACACTAAAATCCGGATTCAACCACGCCAACATATTCAACCACACCCAATTCCGTTTTCGAAAAATATCTCATCTTTCCAAAACAATTTCTGGAACACCGATACTCCGATCAAGTCATGTTTTCTAAAAAAGGAAAATTTTTGAGACGTCGTTGTCATGGCAAATTTTACAGTCGATGTTTTTAATAAAAAGAAGAGGAAATACATTTTCGTCACATGGCTATAGTAAAACCCGTCAAAACAACAAACACTGTTAATATTACCGAGACCCTAATTAATGGGATCAAGGCGCACCAAACGGTTACATTTTGTTTTAAAAAAAAAGCTCTTTTTACACACGTACCGTTAACATAACCGAAGCTTCAATTAATGAAGTCAAGAACCCAAAATGGTTACATTCCCGAAACACTTTTCACAACACACCACCATCCACTATCGAATGCTATTTACAGCAACCAAAAAACGTGGATCACCCGTTTCAAAGAAAAAAAAACTACTTTTCTAAAAACACTATTCACTACCTAAACCCTTGACGAGAATTTAGTCACACCTTTAAGGCACTACACACACTCACTATCGAACTAGCTAATTAATAGTAGTCTCGATAAAGACGTCAATACATTATTTTGAAACCCGGTCCACCTAAGGATCGTGTTCCTTTAAAAAAAAACGTTTACACTTTTGCTATCGTCGGATTCCCGACACACACATAGCAACGCACATTTCACATCACCAACGGTGTTACCACATCATCATCACCATAATTTTGCAAAATCACTTTTCCAAAAAAAAGAGAAAAACTTTTCCCCTACGAGTATCGGTTGTTTTCAAAAATGTCAAAATTCTTTGATCCTGAGCCGGGATCGCGATCAATTCTTTACGTCGTACAACCGTGTGATTAACTGTCTGTGTTAGTTGCCAGGATCGCCTCTACTCGAGGTCTTACATTTTGGGTCGTCTCCTTTTGAGAAGTCCTCTTTAAACCTCACCTACGAGGTTTGTGTCCCATCGTCTCTTTACAAAGATACAAAATCCATTAGGCGTCTCGTCGAGTATACCAAGAGTCTAAAAACACCTGAATCCCTAAATCATTAACCACACGCACCCGCGAGTGAAGGGCCTCATTTCCGCATCGCTCAAATCACGAGCATCCTCCGAGTCTCTATAACGTCAGACGAAATAATCCTAATCCATGACAACATCTTGCAGAAATCTATCCCCGACAAGACTACAAAACCAGGGGTGATTGAGAACCTCTCCACCGACGTTAGTACCTTAGCTGAGGTGGTGCACCATGTGCAAACCTCGATAGACCATCTGTCCTGCTTCGTTCATCGCCTTGATAGCCATCTCTACTTTCTTGAAAACAAAGACGCAGAGAGCGAACCGAACTACAGTTCAATTAACTACCATGCGCACACCCCGAGCGAGTCACCCAGACACTCCGTGCGGGCAAAATCCCTAGAGAATGACAAAGAAATAACCTCGACCCCTCACAAGATACTACCTAGCAAAGCCAAAACACCCTGCAAAGAATTTACCAAGCTCGGCTCAACATATACTGAGACCCTTAAAGACCTGATAGATCAATGGCTACTCAAACCTCTAGGCTCACTCCAGACCCACCAATTGGTAAAAGGAGTAAAAAGTGGAGTCCTAATACTTACTGTCTCTTCCACCAAGGCAATGGGCACGACACTGAGGCATGTTTCTCATTGAAGCACGCCGTCCAAAACCTAATCGAAGCAGGAACATACTCCCCGGCAAAAAGACAAAGGACAGACTTCACCTTTTCGGTTGCCGAGGGAGAAATAATAACCTCGGTAGTCGTTACAAGCCACTTGAAGCCCCTCAACGTGTCGACCCCAAGAGCCGCCTCCAGGCGTCGCTCGAGGGGAGCGTCCTCAGAAAGACACGGCGAGCATTGAAACCCGGAAAGCTTAGGGAGGTCAGTGTCACAACGCGATCAGGCCGCGTTACCGGTTTTAGTTAGAGTCTAGTTCATCTTAGGGCCTAGGCTTAATAATAATAATAAGTACTTTTTTTATCGAGTCTAGGGAAGTGCGAGGGACATGTCCTCCACCTCCCCCAAAAACAAATCACGGGCATCTATCCCGTCTATTATTATCAATAAAACAATCATCTTTTTTTTTACAAACATGCCTCGACAATCGCTTAATTTTTTTTATTTAAAACGCTTAAGAACTCAACTTTGTGCCAATTATCGATAACAACTAACTAAAATACAAGGGCTACAACCAGCAGCCCAATCAACCTCCCTTAAAAACCAGAAACAACGACCTGGACTTAACTCGTCATTGACACCTTCACCCAAACAACAACAAACCTGCGGCAAACGGACCTCCATCTAACCAAACTTTCCCCAACATAACCGAGTACGAAGCCCGCCTGGTAAGTCTAAAAGCGGCCGTGTCTCTAGGAGTCAAAAACCTTAGGGTACACGGAGATTCGTCCTTAGTAGTCAACAAAGCTACGGGAAACTGGAAGATCTATAGCGAAAGCCTAACCCCATACCAAACCAAGGTAGAAACATTGTCCCGAAAGTTCACCGAAATCGACTTCTTACACATACTCCGCGAGGAAAACCAATTCGCTGACGCATTATCCAAGCTAGCCTCACTAGTAAACATGCCCGATCACCTCTTCTTTATGCCCATTTGCGTATAAAGAAGCGAACAACCGGCCTACATCCATAGCATCGAAACCGATGACACCCCCGAAGAACCTTGGTACAAAGCAATACTAGACTTTAAAACCCACGGGTCATACCCACCAAACACTAACATCAAGAACAAAAGAGCCATACGAATGCAAGCCACCCATTACGTCTGAATCAAGGACTACTATACAAACGAACCCCACAAGGAGTCCTCCTTAGGTGCATAAACAAAAACCAGTCTGAGAAAGTCCTTAGTAGTCAAAAACCTTAGGGTACACGGAGATTCGTCCTTAGTAGTCAACAAAGCTACGGGAAACTGGAAGATCTATAGCGAAAGCCTAACCCCATACCAAACCAAGGTAGAAACATTGTCCCGAAAGTTCACCGAAATCGACTTCTTACACATACTCCGCGAGGAAAACCAATTCGCTGACGCATTATCCAAGCTAGCCTCACTAGTAAACATGCCCGATCACCTCTTCTCTATGCCCATTTGCGTATAAAGAAGCGAACAACCGGCCTACATCCATAGCATCGAAACCGATGACACCCCCGAAGAACCTTGGTACAAAGCAATCCTAGACTTTAAAACCCACGGGTCATACCCACCCAACACCAACACCAAGAACAAAAGAGCCATACGAATGCAAGCCACCCATTACGTCTGAATCAAGGACTACTATACAAACGAACCCCACAAGAAGTCCTCCTTAGGTGCATAAACAAAAACCAGTCCGAGAAAGTCATGGAAGAGGTACATGACGGAGAGTGCGGACCCCACATGAGTGAACACCTACTAGCCCGAAAAATAATGAGACTGGGCTATTACTGGGTTACCTTAGAGGCAGATTGTCGACGTCATGTCCGACACTGCCACAATTGCCAAATATTCGCTAACATCCAACACCTACCTCCATATCCTCTACACACCATAACCACACCCTGGCCTTTCTCTACTTGGGGAATAGACATCATAGGAAAGGTCCACCGATCCGGGACCGGCGGACACTGCTTTATACTATTGGCCATCGATTATTTCACCAAATGGGTAGAAGACGCCTCTTACACCGTGCTAACCTCAAAACAAGTAGTCAAATTCTTACAAAACAACATCATCTGCCGCTATGGCATACCTCACGAGATCATCATAGCGACCAGGGGGCTCACTTCAGGGTCGACACCCAGAAACTCCTCGACAAATACAAAATCCAAAGACACAAGTCATCACCCCTATAGACCACAAACAAACGGGGTCGTAGAGGCAGCCAACAAAACCATAACCACAATCCTTAAGAAAATGATAGACAATTACCGGGATTGGCCAAACAAGATCCCCTTCGCCTTATGGGGATATCGAACATCCTATAGAACACCCACTGGAGCCACACCATATTACCTAACATACGGTTCCGAAGCCGTACAACCCGTAGAGCTAAAAATACCGTCACTGAGGATATTAGCCGAGAGCGGTATTCCCGAAGAGGAGTGGAACCAAAAACGGTATGACGAGCTGGTACTCCTAGACGAGCGTAGGATACATGCCTTATCCAACGTACAAGCCTACCAACAACGCATCCAACGAACCTTTAATAAACGAGTGAAATCCCGAACATACACGAGGGAGATTTAGTAATCAAATCCATTATAGCACCCCTTCCCATCGACCCTAGAGGGAAATGCAAACCAAACTGGGCGGGTCCTTACCTCGCCAAGAAAATACTCTCCGGTGGCGCAGTGATCCTCACCGACCTAGACGGGCAAGAATTCTCAACCCTAACCAACATGGATCAACTCAAACGGTATTACCCATAGACACCCTACCAGCCACATCCCAACCTCCGACTTAGGAAGGAAGCAAAAATAATAAACAATCAAGTTCGCATTGATATTTGGCATAGACGAGTCTAAAGCAAACTCACTGGAATTTTCTAAAAGAACTACGAACATGGTTTGATTCCGTCCAGAAGCGGATACGTAGGCCACCCTTCTCCGGGTACAACCAAACAACTAAGCAAAACAGTCGAATAATCGATTCATGCGTAAACCGGGATTCCTCCCACGACCCGGTCAATGAGTGAGTTAAAATGACGAAGCACAAACGACGAGCCAAGGACGGGGTGAAAACCCGAAAGAGCGTCCCGGGCAAAATAAAGAAACGAGTGGCGAGCCGTCGCTAAAAATATGACGAGCCGAGGATGGGGTGAAAACCCGAAAGGGCGCTCCGGCAAAATGAAGAAACGAGTTGCGAGCCGTAAAAAAAAAACATAAAAAAAGCAAAAAAAAAAAACAAAACAAAAAGGTGAGCCGAGGACGGAGTGAAAACCCGATAGGGCGCTCCGGGTAAAATGAAGAATCCAGTTGCGAGCCACCACAAACAAAAAAAAAGAAGGAAAAAAATAAATGTGTTTCTCATTAAAAACAAAACTGGCTAAATCGAGCCTTTGTCGAGGCATCAACATCAAGCATCCAAAATCCGGACGTCCCGGAAAATCAACAACGTATCTAAACTCCACAAAATCTAGTACTAATACGCCACATAATATCAATTAATACAACATAGTACTAAACGGCTGGGCTCTACCGGTCCAACCTTTCCTTACCCTCACTACTCGGGTGTGACTGCTTGCGTTCTTTCTCTTCAATTTTCCGAAAGCAAGCTTCTAACGCCCTATCCAAACGTGAGTCCAGCAAGTCCCACTTTCTTTGCTCCTTCGCAGATTTAATATGGGTCTTGTCAGTCTTGGCCCGTTAAGATGAACTGACTAAACTAGGATCGGTCCCACTGTCTTTGGTTAGGCACTTAGTCTCTCGAGTTTCCTCTTCGCCTCTTAGCGGCGCTGTCTTCCTAACTTTTGAGTCGGTCTGTCCGGACGGGTGTCCACAAACTCTCTTCCAGACGGAAGTATTGTCGGTCGGTCGAGCAACGGGGTGCAAAAAATTCCGCTCCCAAGACACCCTGAACCACCTAAGCAAATCCTCGGTCCATGGATCAGAACTAGAAACGACCTTAGCATCATCTGGAATAGGAGGTCGGACACTCATTTGATTTGACAACATGCTCGGGTAAATATAAACCTGATCCCTCATGGATAGTAGTAACAAGGCCCAGGTCGAAGACGAAAATGGAAACCCGACACACCCACTAATATTCCAACACGGGATGGACCACCTGATGACAACATTTCCACTAGCCAAATAGGAAAGCCCGTCCTCCTCTTCGGAATTTTCGCTCCACACCAACACCATCTTCCGGCCCATGAAACCCCTATAGCTGTAATATTTGAAACATCGGGTCGATTAAATTGAGCCGCTCTTGCAACCAAACCTGTACAAAAACACGACAAAGCATCGCACCTCAAAAGTCAAAGAAACCACAAAACAAGTAAAACCAAGCTACAAAAACATAGCAAAAAAAAGGGAAACAAAGCAACACACCTGTAGGATAACCCTAGAACCCTGAGAAGGAATCCCATGTACCGGAACACTAGCGTCAAGACCCAGAACAAGTTCACCTAAAATGAGCAAAGAAGGTGATCGTCCATGTTCCATATCCGCTACCACATCCAACACTCGAGGATTACCCCCAACCCTCACATGACCGTGCATCCTCAAAAAGATAATAGCAAGCAATAGCAATGTTAAAAGCACGCCTACATGCTAGGGCCGAAACATGACGAGAGCCAACCTGCGAGAATGTCCTCGAGAGCAACTCTAAGTTAAGACCACCCACACCAAAATAGCCTTTAACCTCCTCTAAAGAAGATAGGTCCAAAAAGTGGTAAAGTCGCTCCACATAAGCATTATCCCCACAAGGCACACAAGGTCGAACCGAGCTCCACCCGCCTATAGCATCTATCTCTTCGGGAAGAGGACAAACTTTACCCCCGGGGAAAGCAAAAACATGATATTTCGGGTCCCAAAATATAGAACATGTCCGTAGAATATCATCCTGTACCCTGACTCGACTCAGTGCAACAACCGTCAACAAACCATCGTTTGAACTAACCTCAGAATGACATTTCTTAAACAAAACCGCCCACTCGGTCAGGACATTCCCGAAACCCGACATTACCCTAGATATGGTTCTATACCTTATGGATATCCTGAGTATGCCTAGAACATGCACCCACAACTCGTATATATAGCCCTAATCCCACAAAAATTAGGAAACAACGAAAATTTCCATAACCCGGGGTTCAAACCGCACCGACCCATGCGCTCGGGTCTCCGGCCGCTCAAGCCCAAGCGGCCCAGAACCCCACTGCACCAATCCGAGCGCCTGAAGCCAGGCATGACTCAACCCGGGCAACCCAAGGATAGAAATTTGAATCCCCGTAACTATCATCCTACACCTTTGACAGCGGGAACGACCTCCCGGAGTCGCTAAAGCCCGCCTGAAAACCAAGATACCCATGCAAGAGCTACAGGAACGCGAGTTCACTCGTCGGACGCACGAGACTTAGACGTTTTTTATTCTTTTTTTAGGGGGATAAGCTACCCCACCTAGGCATGTCATAGTCTTTTAGCGGTCATCGTCAACTTGCGTCTGTAGCCCGACAATGGGATTTTACGAATGAATAAAAGTGGCCTAACTTCTTTTTACAAAAGTCGCCCGAATTTTAAACTTCGATCTTATTCTGAATACCTGCGCTCATCTCTTAACGCATCCGGTCAAAGCACTTAATGTTTTACATCTCGAGTCAAAACGTATTAATTGACGTACTACCTGATCCGATTCCTGGCTCATACTAACGCATTTCAAAAACATCCGAAACAAACGGTTTTCATACTCTCATGTAACACCAACGTACCCTAAACTAGGTCGAATCACAAGCAAATGAACGCAAAAGTGATTACTTGTCAATCTAACTGCACGATTAGCCAAAAAAAAACACCAGACTAATCAAACTAATTCAAATACTAAAAAATCTGAAACGAATTTACAAATTTATACACAAATCGAGACTAGGGAGGACCCCTAGAAGCCGCACCAATGGCCATCATAATCTCGCATAGATTGTCGTCCAGACCTAGATCCTCCAAGTCTATAAGAGGAGACTCACTACCATCCATCCCCGACAGCGTACCTAGCGCAGCTGTCTCGGGAATCTCTCCAACCTCCTCCGTAGCGCCCGTGGCCTCAGCCTCAGCCTCAGCCTTAGTCTCCCTCTCGATCCTATGCCTGGCCTCACCCTGTGTAGGGGTCTCACCCCGAGACCGAGGCAGCTGCTCCTTTAGGAAGGCGATCTCGTCAGCCCGAGATTGCAGGAGCCTCTACGACTCGACATCTTTCGCCTCGAGCTCGGTCACCCGAGTCTCCAGCTGTTCCACCATATCCGAGACATCCTGCGAGTACACTCAAACATTACGAAAACACACAAGCAGCCTAGGAAACCACCTTAGTCACACAAACTCACCGATCGAGGCCCCGAAGTGTCACGGGAGACCCTCGAGGCATAGGTCCGGAAGCAGTTGGATGTCTGCCACAACCGTTGATGGCAAGCCGACGAAACCTGAGAGTAAGACCATAAAAGTTAGGCAAACTGACCCTATATCTTAGAACCCGAATCGAAAACAAAAGTCAAAACTTACCCGGTATACCCGGTCACGCCACTCTATCCCGGCATCCATCTCCTTAGCAGAACACGGGGGGAGAGGCTCGGTCACGCCACTCTATCCACCCGCATCCACCCTAAGCAGAGTCATAGGAAAATCTGGGGCCTGGATTTCGACAGCCGGGTCGGCCAGCTGAAAAGACAACAGATTGGTCAGTCAAAAAGCAAAGAAAATAACAAGCCGCAACACAAACCTTAGAGCCAAAGATTAGAACATTACCACGAGGCGGTACGAAGCTAACCGCCGGGTGACATGAGATAGGTAGGAGACACCAGGCACCAAGAGTGTATCGCCTCCTTCTCCGTCCTTGTCCTCGAGGATCTCTGCGGCGGTCGGCGGCCTGAACATGGTCCGGGGAGGATCAACCGGCACTCTGAAATCATCATATAGGCACTGACGCACCAACCGCTCGCCCAGGTACGAAACTGGACGAATCAACGCAGGAAGAAGCATCCTCCAATAACTCCGCGGCCTTAGCTCCACAGCCATATACTCCGGCACGCCCTCGTAATTAGCCCAAGGGCGGGCCACAAACTACACAAATAAAACCGACATCCTAATGAATCCCAAAACTTGAGGGCTATTAAGCAAAATAAACTACAGAAGGAAAACTTACATCTTCAACACGTAGCTTGTTAACCAGCGCGTTCTCCACCGGGTAATGGCTTATTGTGCTCTTAGGCTGAGCCAGCCTCCACTCGATTCCCGCCGAGAATCTCTTCGGGTGCACCTGCACCGTCTTAGGTGCCAAGCACAGGAAGTAGGAATAGATCCAAGCCTATAAAATCTCAAAACAACTTTAGCGAAATCAAGCCGAAAACTGAGTAGAATTCAAAACACAAGAGCGAAAAAAAAAACTAACTAACCTCCAGTATAAGGCCTGGACCCACAATGGGCACAGCTGAACCCGACCCTGTCACCATCGGCCTCACCATGACTTGCAAGTAGCGAGTCATCTCCGCGAAAGCCGCGGTCACCCAATCAAAGCGCCCTAGCTGAGTCAAGTCGGCTAGGAAGGGCAAAATCCTGGTACTAAACCTCTCACCCTTATCCGAGAAGTGAGTCGACCCTAGGAGATACCACAGCCTTAGCCGAGCATCCTGCTCCGGCGTGTTAGCCTAACACCGCCACTCGCTCGAAGTGGTCGGTGATGTAAGAACTCACTAAAGCATGAGGCGTATTATATGCCTCACGCGGCAGACAATCCCCGATGAGGCCCCGCACCTCATCACTATCCAGACTAGGGCCTTCGGCGGCCCACCTAATCCTGTCTGGCCCCCAGGGCAGACCGCTGATCATCCTAAATTCCTCTAGGGTAATCCCAACCTCCCCAAAAGCCATGTGGAAGGTCGAGGTAGTGTCATGAAAGCAATCTATCATCACCCTAATTACCATAAGGTTGCATTTAGTCTGGCAACCCACCAACCTAACCCATTGCCCGACCACGGGACCTAGGGCGGTCCTCTCGATAATCTCCTTTACCGTGGGAGTCAACTTCTGATGGTAGACATCGAGGCACGTAGTAAAACCCGAGAAAGTCCTCATCGCACCTGGGGGCTGCAAACCGAGACAGTGCTAGGATGAACAAAACAAAGCTAGCCTAACTCAAGCAAAAATATATAATAGAATATGAGGCGTAACTAATAAACACGAATAATACACTCATCAGACCCCGCACAATGCGGCTAGAAATGTGACGGTCAAGATGAAACATCAGCTGATGACCATCCCAATCCCGAGCCCACTCAGGATCCTCGTAAACAATCTCCTCATTCTCTGGTACCGGAACCGGGGCATGAGCCCTCCTAGCCACTGTCTCCGGCAGCTTGCATTTCTTCACTCTAAAGAACTTAGCCTCGTTGATAGTCTGGGGGTCACGCCGCTGAGACGAGATGCTCCTCTGTCTCCTGCGAATCCCTCGGGGAGTTTGTGAACTTGCCCCGACAACCTCACTAGCACCAACTGAGGAAGTTCCCTCGAGACGCTCGTTATCACCTCTAGCTGTACATGTAAAACCCGAAACAAAAAAACAACACAGCAAAACATAGCTCTAATCAGGCTAAGTCATCTTAAACAGGTCAAAATAGGGTCAAAATTTCGGATAAGGATATCAAAATTCCGAAAGGGCCACTAGCACACGTTTTCAATCCCGGTCACAATGGAAGTGGTTTCGGGGAAATCCGGCATCGTTTCGACACCTTTTGGTCAGTCTTAAGACACACAAAACCTCACGGAGAGTCCTAAAGGTCATCCTAGCCCTAGCAATCGACAATAACAGTTACCCACATCCTCACAAACACTATTCGAGCAAAATTATGCAAAATAATCATACGAATAATCGGGAAGCGATCCTTGAACCTAGCATTCCATGACACGTTTCAACAAAGAGCCATTGTCGCACCTCGAACATCCTTATCAAGCCTACAACTACTTCAACAAGCTCTAACTGACCTCAATTAACAAAGAAATCAAGCACAAGCATCGAAACTTGACAATAAAAAACACCCAAATAGATTTTCTAGGGTTTTCAACCAACCAACACATAATCAATCTAATCAAGCAAAACCGACAAATAAACAAGTAAAGAACACTTACCCGAAGTCGACATTGTCGTAAATAACAAAAATCGAGACGAAAGTTGGCAAGAAATATCGCAAAGTCGATCTTGAGGCGAAAGGGGCGACGCGTTTGATTTTTGAGAAATAAAACGATCGCCCCAAATCTTCGTTTACTTAAGCAGACTCGGACCACGAAAATCCAACCGCCCCAGGTGACGCGCTCGAGTCGTATCGCGCTGGGGGCCGGGCGCCTGAGTCTTGGAGCGCTGAAGAACGCGCGCCTAAGCGACCCAACCCAGACTAAAACAAAGCGAAACAAATGCAACTCGAAGACAATACACATGCACCTACTAAGACAAGCAAAACATCAATAATGGGACAACTACTAATTAACATCGCTAATACAATCTCGACTAATAAAACAAGCATTTAACGCTGCATCCGGACGCGTAACAAAAACAACTGAGATTAACATAAGCAAACTCTAAGAAAACTCGACAAACCCAAGATCGAAACAAAAGCAAGAACAAACCCGAACAAAACAAGAGAAGCCTGCAATACAAAATTAACTAAGACAAACTCACAACACTAGCATTTTACTAAAATAAATAAGCATCAGCAACTTGCCCGAGGGGTCTGAGTTAACCCGGAGGCACAACAATTTGCCCGAGGGGTCTGAGTTACCCCGGAGGCACAGCAATTCGCCCGAGGGGTCTGAGTTACCCCGGAGGCATAGCAATTTGCCCGAGGGGTCTGAGTTATCCCGGAGGCACAACAATTTGCCCGAGGGGTCTGAATTACCCCGGAGGCACAGCAATTTGCCTGAGGGGTCTGAGTTACCCCGGAGGCACAGCAATTTGCCCAAGGGGTCTGAGTTACCCCAGAGGCACACCAATTTGCCCGAGGGGTCTGAGTTATCCCGGAGGCACAGCAATTTGACCGAGGGGTCTGAGTTATCCCGGAGGCATAGCAATTTGCCCGAGGGATCTGAGTTACCCCGGAGGCACAGCAATTTGCCCGAGGGGTCTGAGTTACCCCGGAGGAACAGCAATTTGCCCGAGGGGTCTGAGTTACCCCGGAGACACAACAATTTGCCCGAGGGGTCTGAGTTATCTCGGAGGCACAGCAATTTGCCCGAGGGGTCCGAGTTATCCCGGAGGCACAACAATTTTGCCCGAGGGGTCCGAGTTATCCCGGAGGCACAACAATTTTGCCCGACGGATCTGAGTTATCCTGAAGGCACAGCAATTTGCCAGAGGGGTCTGAGTCACCCCGGAGGCACAACAACGACAATTTTGCCCGAGGGGTTCGAGTTATCCCGGAGGCACAGCAATTTTGCCCGAGGGGTCTTAGTTATCCCGAAGGCACAGCAATTTGCCTGAGGGGTCTGAGTCATCCCGGAGGCACAACAACATCAATTTTGCCCGAGGGTCAGAGATATCCCGGAGGCACAGCAACTTTGCCCGAGGGTCAGAGTTATACCGGAGGCACAATATCTCTTGTCCTAGGGGTCAGAGGCATCCCGAAAGACAGCTATCCGAGTGGAGACTTACTCCCTCGAATAGTTTTATATCACTTTATTTTGTCCTAGGGGTCAGAGGCATCCCGAAAGACAGCTATCCGAGTGGAGACTGACGCCCTTAGGTAGTTTATATCATTTTACCTTGTCCTAGGGGTAGGGATGGCAACGGGTCCAGGACCCGGTCCAGACCCGGCGGGTCGGATCCATATGGGTCGGGTCTGGGTCTCATTTTTTCAGATCTGGCGGATCCGAGTCGGGTCTGGATCTTATTTTTAAAAACCGGGTCCGGGTCCGGGTCTGAAATACTGGACCCGGACCCGGACCCGACCCCTGGACCCGGCACTTTAATAAAAAAAAAAAAAATTCTACCAACATACATACGCAGAACTGCTAGCAAACAACTAAATTACTAAAATAACTCACTCTCTCACTTCTTTCCTCACCATTTCAATGTTCATTCAAGGTTTCAAACCCTAGATACCGTCACCCTTTCAAAGATCATAGCTCACCAGTCATATTGTAAGAGTGTTTAATTTCTTAGTACAATATATGTCGTAGATAATTTTGTACGTGATAAAAAATACCGGCGAAATTTGAAATTTGGAAGAAATGAGGAATGTAGGACAAAATAAAATAAAATAGTGAGACCCGCGAGTAGACCCGGACCCGAACCAGACCCGGCGGGTCTGGATTCGGGTCTTAAAATTTTTGACCGGGTCGGGTCCGGGTCTAGGGTAAATTTGACGGGTCCGGGTCCGGATCCTAGTGGACCCGGTCCAGATCCGGTCCATTGCCATCTCTACCTAGGGGTCATAAGCATCCCAAAGACGACCGCTCGAGTGGAGACTAACACCCTCGAACGTTTTATGGGTTCATAAGCATCCCAAGTAAAAGCAAATACATTTACACCAAACACATAAAAGCGCTTAAAATTAAGCAAAACCTTAAATAAATCGAAGAAGATAAAGCGCGCGCGCACAAAGAATCAAGAACAAGATGACAAGCAACGGCCCGGGCCCAAGCAAACAACCACAAGCGAAGGCGTCAGGTATAACTTCTAAACCTTGGCTGGCGAGCCCCAACGCACAGTTCAATGGACTTAAAGCGACCCGACTGGACAGCCACCAGGTCGTAATCTTCGATTGACCTGGGCGGCTATACTTTGACTTTCGCCGTGTCCAAGCCTCAGTCAAAGTGGGGGCTTCTGTAGACACCCAGATTTGGACCTGGTGGCTGCAGAGGTGCCGAACAAACACCCGATGACGATAGGACTGCAACGCGACGCGGGTTCGCGGTGTTCTGGATAGTTTTTCTATACAACGGATCAAATAAATTACTCGGGCAAATTAAACTAACATGATGGCAGCCTTAGTCATGTCGTTACGATCGCATAGACACTAATTAGAGTCAATTCCGACACCGGGACCCTGAGTCGGTCCCGAAACTCGAACCGAGTCAACACCGCGCCAAGCGAACCTCGGGATGAACACCCGAGGCCCAGTAAACCCCACAGCGCTAGGTCAAGCCCGGGGTAAGCTTAATCCCTAAGGATCATATAACACTCCTCCCTCTCGGTTTTGGAAAGTATCAAAACCGTATGCTCAAAACTCCAACCGCACCACCCGACGCGCTTGGGTCTCCCCACGCCCGGACCCAGGCGCCTGAGTCTTAGCTCGCCCCAGCTCGGGCGCCTATATGAGCGACGAGGGCCGAAAACACCTATAAATACCCCCCTTCACGCCCTTATTTGGACACACAAAATTCAATTCTCTCTTATCCCTCTAAACTCTCGCTAAGGGCTCGCACTCCGACACCCGAGGCAAATGATTCACTCGATCGTAGTTCCGATAATAAAGCGACATCGACGCTACTCCTCACCTTCGAGCACTCCACTCGATACTGAGGTGCCTGTGATCGACTAGCTCAAAACTAGTAAACAGGTTCTGTCGGATTAGCCGCAGAACTAATCCTTATCAACGAAACTCTGCCGGAATAGCCGCGGGAAGGTCAAACGGTAATGGAGCTCTGCCGGAATAACTGGTCAAGCTAGGAGGATCCGCCTGTCGAAGTCGTATCGTCACTAGGTTGCCATCTAAACAAAACTTTCCATATTCGCACTTTCTATTATTATGCACTACGACTACACTAGATGTGGGCACTAGGCTCACAAACGTCTACTAAAATACGTAACGTCCCAACTTCAACCGCAAACACTAAAATACACTAAATAGATCCGAGTATTTCCGAGATCCGTTCTCAAACTATCTATGCATCGAGTCCCGTTTAGTGTATACTCCGAGGGTGCAACTCCTCACTATGTGATTTACTTACATTCGCATTTACAGTTTTTCGTATGTTTTATTGCTTTTGTGACCTTATAATCGCATGCTAAATCACCTAACACGGAATTCAAAACGTAAAACAAATAAAACTGAACAAAGTGATGGTCGGGTTCTGTATTAGTCTCGGTGCTCGCCTTATTAGGTTCGACGCATCTCTATTAATACAGAGCCGACGCATCTTAAGTAGAATACCAGGTAAGGTATACCACGAGAATGACTAATATCCGTATTATCGCGTTAAAACTGATTTGCTAATACGTATAATACTAGTACTCTCTACTCTCCTACGTGCATCTTTTCATGGTCTGCTTGTCACGTGAAATCGCATGCAAAGAATGTAAACACAACTACTTCGGCGACAAAACTTACTTGTCTTTAAACAACCGACATAGAAAAAGGTTTAGAGTTAAAACAACGGATGTTACAGTACTTCCACCACAACAAAAGAACTAGGATATCAGCCCACCGATTGATTAGTAGAGGCCGCTATAGTTCGGGCGGGATTGGGTATTGACATCTATCGGATGTTGGCTTCCCAATACGTACCCTCACCCCTTACTCAGAATCGACGGTTTCCGGATGTCCAAAACCATTGGCAATGAGAGTCATTCCAGGCATGGAGTGCTTAAGGGTACAAGTCTTTATCTTTATGTCCTGTGCCACTCAACTTTCAGCCAGCAAGGGATCAAAGTTGACTTGAACGATTTCCGAGTCCCCATAATTGACTCGGTGGCGACTCCACAAATCAACGACATCTTCAGATCACTAAAAAGGTCGCCTTACCAAACAAAATGACCTTTAAATATTTACAACCACGACTCGATCGATTCTCAAACGGAAACACGGGTGCCCGCACCCGTCTAGTCCAAGTCCGGATCGTCATCCAAATCGAGGTCCAACATATCGCCCCGTACGCGAGATCGGACCGGCCCCCGGCAGGGAGGTGGCCGCGTGGGTTGTCGCCACCACACGTTGAAAAACCGGGTCGGTCCCACGCGGGCGCGCGCTGGGCGCCGGGCAGTGCGGACGGACGTCCACAAACATACTTTCCGAGGATTGCCAGATGAAGATGTGATAGAACATGTTTGTCTTTTCAAAGAAAGTCTTATTGATATCAAGCTCGAAGGCCTTACCAAGTGTCAACTACACCGAATTCTTTTTCCCCGAACCTTGCGTGATGGAGTAAGGAGGTGGTTACAAAGTTTCCCTTGCAATACTTTTCACACTTTGAGGCACTTGTGCAACACTTTCCTCGAAAAATATTTCCCACCATCCAAGACCAACAAATTTAGAAGGGAAATTCAAACATATCAACAACAAGAAGATGAGAACATAAGCGAAGCTTGGGATCGATTTTAAACCTTACAAAGAAAGTGCCCACGCCATGGTATTCCTCATTGGCTTTTGCTCCATACATTTTTTAATTCTCTATTGGCCGATGCAAAGGAGAATCTCAACACAGCCGCAAGTGGCGACTTTTTCTTACTCAACGAGGTTGAATCCTATAAGCTTCTCGAGAACATGGCAAAAAGTGGCTAGCATTGTAAAGAAATACAAGGTGATCTAATGAGTCAATTGAAAAGTCAAAATCATCAAGTGATATGGAGGCCACTCTTGAGGCGAGGATCGCGCATTTAGTTGAGAGATTTGAAGCAATGGTTGCTAGAGATGCTTCTCAACTCAAGATGAGGCCCCTGTCAAGGAGAATTACTCCACCAAGAAGAATCACACCACCAAGGCGAACATCTATCTCACCTCCAAAGCTATATCGAGTTGAAACTCCATGTGATCATTGTGGAAAATATGATCATGATTCCGATCTTTGTATGAGGAAGGAGAATGTTTATCAAGCCGATACCCAAGGAACCTATGAAAAATCTCACATAAACAATCCTAATTGGGGAATCCGGATCTTGTTCCAAGCCAACTCAAGAATCATATCCTTGTCAAGATCATGCAATTAAAAACAAGAGCCCCCAATCAAAGGGTTTATTCTAATTCATATGGGTTCTACTATCAACAAAGACCTCCTCATGCAAATCAATTCAATCAAAGTTCTTCTTATTCTCAAGGACCACCTCGACCTAGCTATGGTCCTCCCTTTGGAATCTATCCTCCACATAATCAAGGTCCTCCAAGGCGTTCTCAAGGCAACTTTCAACCTTTTTATGACATTCAAAAAACGATCAAGTTTCTATTGGAAAAAAACGCATCAAATCGAGCTAGACTTGAAGCTTTAGAGGCACGTGCCGCCTTGCAAGCTCGATTTTCTCATGAACCGACCAATTCTTCTAATCAAGCATTCGTGAATGCTATTAAGGTATTGAGCAAAAAGGGATCGGTGAAACCCTTTGATTGCAGCATACCAGCAAAGAATGATCTTACATCTCATCCCTCAATCAATGAATCCGATGAGAATGTGGTCAAGGGTGTAACTGAAAGACCAAGAAGAGATCCATCCAAATACCTTGTAGGAGACCTTACCTACGTCATTGAACAGCGTTCCAATAGAAGACATGAACCTAGTCTCTAGAATTGAAGTACCACCCTTGAATGATAAGCCTCAAAACCCCTCAAATGGCAAAGCTATGGTGTTAACACCCCGTATTTTTGACCATTTTAGTTATTTATAATAACAGATTAATATTAATAAATCGAGTCTCGACAAACTATTTTATATAGTAATAATCAATTCTTGTGCCTTTGGAACCTTTCTATTTCACTTCATTGTTTGCAAAACTGAAATTTCTATCGTTATCGCAATTCTGCGCGATTTCGTAAAACGGTTCCTATTTTCTCATACAGACTCCGATTGAGGCGTTTCAAAATCCTGACTTTATTAATTTTCCAAGATATAAACAATGGTGATATTCAAAATTACAATTTATAAGTTCATCATAAAAATATGGTACTGGACAGCTCCTTTACTACGAAAATCATCACCCGACGAATCGTTTCTCGACATTCGATTTTCGTACTTCTTTCCTAACCATTGTTTGACCAAATAAACTCAAAAATATCACCCTAAGGCATGCCATACCGTCACTTTGAAGTCCAGCATCAAAATATGCTTTTCTAATAAAAAACACGAAATAGGGTAATGTACCTCTTAAAGTATGATTAGCTACTTTGAGTAATTATCAAATTCTTGTCCACCCTTTGCTCCCCCATCATTTGGACGACTAAGACCCCCTATAAACAGCCTCATAGGCCCATTTAGCTTACTTATTCATCCATCTTTTACCCTCCTTCAACTCCCTTCAAAAACCCAAAGAAAACAACACAAGTTTTCACAAGTTCTTAAGGTGTTTCAACCACCCTTTTTGAAGAGCTCTAATCCTTTTTCCTCTTATCTTATAAGTACATTTAGTCCTATTGACATCGCCACAATAACATCAGTTTTTCAAGAAAACGATGTAAATATTATTATGATGGTTAATTACATCAGTTTCTTACAAAAAAGCGATGTAATTTTTTTTATTGTTTTTGTTTACATCGGTTATTTACATCGGTTTTAAAAAATCTATGTAAAACAAAAACTATTGACATCGCTTTTGGTGCTACCGATGTAAATGCATTGTTATTGACATCGTTTGGTAAATGATGTAAATGTCATACTAATTGACATCGTTTATTTGCATCAGTTCTTTATAACTGATGTTAAATTTGTTGCATTATCAACATCGATATTAAGTAAAACCAGTCTTAAGCCCTGTTCTTTTCAACTTTTTTTCAGCTCAGTTCAGTACACTTCAGTTCAGTTCAACCTAGGAGACTCATTTTGTCTCAGTATTTAAACTCAGTTCAGTTAACATCAGTTCCGTTGAGTTCATTTAAGCCTACTTTAGCCCAAAAGTATTAGAGATATTAATATAATATCTCTAGAATAAAGATTCTAAGAGATATAATTAACTAAACTAAATTATATCACAATACAATAATATATTCTAGAGATATTATATTAATATCTCTAATAAAAAGAACAGAGCCTGAATGTTATTCCTATCATCGTACACAAGTAATATAAAAGTGATATCGATGTAATTAATTTTTTTACATGAATACATATGTGTGTGTATATTTAAATAAGTTTTATTTTAAAAAGTAAAAATAAAATTATATACATTTATATCAAAGAAATTTTTATTTAAATGAATAAATAATCATAGAATTATTGGCACAGATTATTCTTGCAAAAAATCACGTTGATAAGTCGAGATTTATACGTATTTTAGTCCATTAAATATTACGAGTATTTTTTAATGTTGTCTCTCATATTTTTAGATCTAATTAAAATGATTGATTAATAGTATAAGTTTGTTTATAATTACTTTTTTTTTTTATATTTTTATGGCAAACCAACATTTAAATACAGTATTTAATTTTAATTATTTACCGAAACCCACAAGAGTTAAGCATGAGAGACTATTAAATTCATTTGTTTACGTTTTGCACGTAGGGTTGTCTTAAAATGACGACATCTGATTCATGCGATGTCAGAATAAGGTGATTCACAGTGCATTGGAAAGCTAAAATCGACAATTAAAATAATGTAGAGCATAGCAAAACCCGATTCTGTCATCTAATGGGGATTAGGCAATAAATCATCCGCCATAAAGTAATACTATTAAATTATTAAAATACAAAAAAATCAATGAAAAGAAAGTGGGCTAAGCGGCTACGCCTATAGCTCTTAGCTCTCAATCGGGTTGCTCAGGTCGGTTCAGGGTCGGGTTAAGACGGGTCAACACATCTCGGGTTCAAGTTTGAACGAGTCAACATATTTAGACGGGTCGAGTCAGGTTGCAGTCGAGTTACTCTGGGTCAGGTTTACTCTGGTTAACAATTGTAATAGGTCGGTTCGGGTTAGTTTATTCTATTATACGCGGTACAATAGTTTTAAGTAAGACCTCTCATGATAAAATCATATTAGTGACGGTTACATTTTGCTTAATGGTGATTTATGTATTCAATTAGATATCATATAATATTTTTACGTAAGACCGTCTCACAAGCGATTGAGTGAGTCACTACTGATGAAGGAAGTTAAATAACCAACCTAAACAAATTACTCGTAGAAAACATGAGCCCTATACAAAGCTTATATTCCTTTTTTCGCACTTCTCGAGTATTCAGAAAAGAAAAAAAGAAGAAAAGAAATTGAATCCGACGAAACATGGAGTTCGGGGACTACGAAGACGACCTAGAAGAACCAATGAATAGAACCAACGCGTTGTTTGTTGCACTTAATTCAATTTTAGTTGGATATTACTGAAACCTTGATTCGATTAAAGGTAAGCTTTCAACTATTTTGATGCATAATCTTCTGCAAATCATTATTGATGATGAAATCCTAATTCGATTTAACGTTTTCTTGTCCCTAATTACTGAAACTATATTTCGAGTTTGATGTCTTTATTGGGTTTGTCGTGCGTGTTTTGCTTTTTTTGCGCGTCTTTTCTCGATTTGTTGTGTTTTGATTATTCTGCTATTGTTGATTAGCAATTACTGCGATTGTTGATGTTCTATCCGAGTGTTGATTATTTTGCTGGAGCATCTAGTTGCAATGTGTGGTTATTAGATTGTGGATTATTATTTTGTGGATTATTCTGTTGATCCCATCAACATTACCATACGATACATGCTGAAACAACAATTCATCCTTTAATTGTTGCTGCCCCATTATTAATTAATTAATTAATTAATTACCACGAATTATTTCTCATAAACCCAACTATTTATTAAATTCAATAAGAGGTAGCTAATCAGAATTATGATTCCTGATTTTTCTGGGTTTACAATTTTTAATGATGGCTGAATTGTCAAGGTAAAGCGATTGGATAACAAGGTTCATTTTGTACCAGTTTTTGTACGTCCAAATAACTTTGACGAGTGGTAAAACTCTTCGTCATAAGATTGAAAACGATGATTTGGTTTTTAAACTGGAGATATTATTTGGAAAATAACACTCCCGAAACTCGTGATGATGAGTTATGATCAGGTCAAAGTTCATTAGATGAGAAACTCGTGATGATTTCACAGTATATATAACATATTCTAGATTATTCTCTTACTTTTCACTAATTAATTAATTAATTAATTAATTAATAGGATTATCCTAAGTAATTTTTTTGAGCTAAGGGTGAGCACCATGTCGATCACCCTTTTGAAGGCCTATGTCTCTTGTGACAAGTGCAAGAAAAAGGTCATCAATAATGTCTCTAGTTTTCAAGGTGAGTCCTCGATCGATACGGATCAGATCCGGCCTTTATTGTATTCCCGTGTCTCAATATGTGTTTACGATCTTTATTTTGTGACACATTATTAATCTTTTTACAAGGTTCACACAATTTCCTTTGATGATTAAGGTTGATGATGGTTTCTAATTGAAGGAGTACTCCACTTAGTAATTATTTCGCCCACCATGAATACTTCTCGTAAACCTAGCAAGAAAAGATTTAGGCTAGCAAAGCAAGCACTTTCAAATTCTATTAGAAAAATGGTGAGTTTCCTATTAGGGTCTTTCTTAGCTAAGAAAGACATTTTTGTGCCAGGGGTTGGTGAATAATTCTAATAAAAGTATGATTTTTTTTTCTCCCTTTTTGAATTTTTTTGAACTTGCTTCTTCTGGGGGAGATTAATCGCAGGTACCAAGAGGCTTTCCAAGGAGTACATGTCACATAGAAGGCAAGTGAGTAGTGAAGATAGATGATGCTTTAAGACGAGCAACTGGTAGTCAATTAGCACTTTTTTGTTTGCTATTTACTATAACTGTATTTGGTATAATGGCATTGATTATGATATTTCTTGTTCTTTCGTATCGAGATATTGACACACGTACTTTTTATTAGGTGTACCCGTGTTGTTGATTTGATTGCCTACATCCATAAGACATGCAAGTAAGAAAATTGTGTGTTCTGAGGTTTGGTTGTTTATCCTTCCTTCGATGGGCAATTAAAGATTTAGAATAAATGCATGATTTTGAGAAGGATGTTTGGTTCCATGTTTTAGTGATTCATCTTTCTGTTTAGTGTTCTTAGTTTTATCAATTTTGGTGGTTCTCTTTGTTTCTATGTATTTTCCAGAGAATGGAGGTTGAGCACTCTTATTGTTGTTCATTAATTTTGTCTATTATGTTGAGTTTTAGATACAGAATATTTTGTTTAAATTTGTTACACCAGCCACCTAAAACCACAATCACATAAGCACTTACAAAAGGTCTCTCGATCTATTCTCTTTATTCTTTTAGTTTTTTTTTTGTATGTTTAGCATTTTTGTAATAACCTTTATCTTTAAGTTTATTTTGTGTGTTTCAGGTTCAGATTTGATGATTCATCAAATGAATGAGTTTCGAGAGCTTTTGTCGCTTTACTGTTCAAGAAACGTTTGATCTATTGACGATTGATTTTAATGTCCTAGAACTTTATAACATTTAACGTTATTTTATTTCGTATAAGATAATAGGTTGAACTTGTAGGGTGAACACAATTGTAAATTAATTTTTTTTTAGATTGGTAGATGCTTGTGAATGGATTGTGTGAGAAACAGTTTGTCGGGTTGTTTGTGTTGTGGTTGATTGATTTTTACAAAAAAAATTTATGGTGGAAATGTAAATGTATCAAAGAAATGCTATCAAATTTTACGTAGCATTAAATTGCGTGTATTGAATCAAGCGATGTTTATTCTTTGTTTTTCCCATCAGTTTAACAAAACCGACATATATGAAAAAACATTGACATCGATTGTGGTTAAAATTGATGTAAATGGAATAGTATTGCCATCGGTTCGAAATAATATGCGATGTAGATGAAGTAATACTAGCATCGCTTATACTAAAAAGTGATGTAAATAAGACAAATTGACATCGGTAATGTAACAACCGATGTATAAAAAACAACAATTACATCGGTTTAAAACAAAAAAGCGATGTAAATAACACAACATATACATCGGTTTTGACTAAAATCCATGTAAATAAAGAAACATTACATCGGTTCAAAAGCGATGTAAATGCCAAATCGCTCATATACAACGCCTGGATATACATCGCCCAAAAACCGCTGTAAATGCAAAAAATAACCGATGTCAATGAGTCTTTTTCTACTAGCGCTCGTCCCTTTGCATTTGATACCGATATCGACATTATCGGATACCATGTATTGAATGACTCTCGTGCGCCAACGGTTTCGGACATCGGGAAACCGAGGTTCTGAGTAAGGGGTGATGGTACGTGTTGGGAAGTTCACAAAGAACACCCAACCCCGCCCGCACATTAGCGGCCTCTACTAAGATATCGTTTGATTTTGAAATACGCGCGTTAGTAAAACGATGAAATGATATGCAAACATTGTTTTCCCTAAGCATGCGAAAAATTGAATGGGTTGCTACGTCGATTTAATGCATCTAATACTAACATCAAAGTTATATTTAGCATGCGAGGTTTATTTTAGTACAATAAAATAAATCAACAAGAAAAAATAACAAACTTGTTCGTAACGGTATAACGATAATAACGGTTTGCGAAAATATAGAATAATATGGAATGACGTAAATAAGATGATGCATGGTTTTGAAAAGTAATATTTCACGTGATAGATTTGACACGTATTGACCTAAGTCATAAAAAAAGTATTAACGAGACTCGAATGGCATTATAGGACTCACGGTTTGACGTGATAAAGGGGCCACTCGACCGAGTCATTGAGGGACTCGACCGAGTGGACCTCTGAAGAAGCTTCTGTCCGGATTTCCTGACGTCACTCGATTGAGTTATGAGGGAACTCGACCGAGTGCACGGCTACTCGATCGAGTCACTGCGAGACTCGACCGAGTGGTTGTCAAAATAACATTCTGTCTCGTTTTTGGGGCGCCACTCGACCGAGTGGACTAGGCACTCGACCGAGTGCCCCCTGTACGAACTAGGGTTCGCTTTGCAATTTGTTATCGATTTCAAAATTGCCTTTTGATTTTGATAATTCGATGAGTTTGTTGAATCAGGCATAAATATTGTAAGATTTATGCTCGATTCGGACTTTGATACTCGTCATATCCGATATTCGATTAGTGAATCGATGTCGAATATTAGAGTGAAACTTGAAAAAAAAATGCTATAAGTCGTTTAAATTAACTAAGACGATATAGATTTTCTCCGCGTTTATAGTGTCGTAATTAATTCTAACGAATTAGATGACAACTGTTTTAGCATCAACGAAAATCGTGTTAGTTAAATTATTTGACTAAATCGTTTAGATTCGACATCCAATTATTGAATTGGTATCGAATCTAATAGATTGACACTTTACTTGAATTGAAAGACTTGACTTGATTCCCTCGGCATCCCGACATCGTAATAAATCCTTGCGGATTGTGTGATGTCGGATCCGCGTCAACGGGTTTCGACCTTAACCAAAAAAAGATGTTTGATTCGAAAATAGTTTTGAAATCGATGAAATATGCGATTGACGACAATGCGAACGAAATAAAAAGCTATTATTTACATTGATTTGCTTCAATAATCAAGTGCTAGGGGTGTCGGGATAAGCGAACGGCAACATCGGGTGAAACACCCTTGTATATTCGGATTTCCTTATCCCGTCATCATTCGCACTCGACACAAATTCACAAGTATTTTAATGTTTTATACTAGTAATACTATCGATATTAGAGACACGATAACAAAATAATATAAAAAAAAGAAAAAAAGAGACGACGTTGCGACGGACAGACGAGGAGAAGAAGGAAAAAAAAGAACGGAATTTTGCACCCTCAACCTACATGTTTCTTAGTCTCGGATAGATCTCGTTAGTTGTGGCTTTAGCACGGGAGAATGGAGGTTAATGTAAGTTAAGTTATGGTGGTTTAGGGGTTTGGATTCCTAGATGCTAGGGTTAGGGTTTTTGAAAGTGTGAGATTAGGATTGATTAGGGTTGTATGAGATGTGTGTGAAAAGTGTTCAATTGCATGCACAGAGGGGTGTATATATAGGCAAAGTCTAGCTCCCCCGTCTAGGGTTACTCGACCGAGTAACCTGCTGACTCGGTCGAGTGGTCCAAACAATTGCAGTCGGGCCTGTTTGAGGGCCCACTCGATCGAGTGGGAAGATACTCGATCGAGTGGGTCAGCTGAAGCGCAAGGGTCCGGTTCTAGGACCTTGAGTTGGGTATTTTTGTGGGTCTTGTATTTGGGTTGGACTTTTGATGTTTGCACGGCTGTTTTTTGTCTCTCGGAAACGGCTTTGACCGGGGTTTGACCCAATTGCTAAAAGTCGGTTTTATTTCCGGTATCAGTTTTGACCCAAATTGGTCTTATTTGATTGGAAACGACCCACTGGGCCTGAATTTGAGGTTGGTTTTGTAAGATTTGTACTCCGTAAAAAGTCCAAGCCAGCAACTAATGGTTTCGAGCCCATATCCGAGCGCGTAGAAGCACGTTTGCGTATGATCATCATCGGGTGTTTTTTGGAAACTGCTATAGACACCCGGCGGTCAAAATGTGGGTGTCTACAGTAGCTTATCCCCCTAAAAGAAAAAAAATGAAAAGACGTCTAAGTCTGGTGTGTCCGATTGGTGAGATGTGACCTCGCAGCTCTTGCATGGGTATTTCGGTCTCCGGAGAGGGTTTTAGTCACCTCGGGAGGTCGTTCCCGACGTCTGAGATGTCCGGATGTATTTTTGGGGGCAACGCGAGATCGATGTCTCAATTTTTGGGCCGCTTGAGAGGTCGTCTGCTTAGGGATAGACGCCTGGGACAACGCTGTCAGGTTCCGGGTCGCTTGGGCTCGGGCGGCTGGAGATTTGAGCGCCTGGTCTCGGGCGATCCAGGCCCTGCTTATGGAAATTTTCGTGGTTTCCTAATTATGGTGGGATTAGGGCGCTATATATACGGGTTAGGGGTTCTTGTTTTAGACATACTAGAATATCCATAGTGTCTAGAATATCCATACTGGGGGTCATGTTGGTTTTCGGGAATTTTATGACCGAGTGGGCAAGTTCTTTTAAGA
Organism: Agrostemma githago; assembly: GCA_958450325.1. Lineage (NCBI taxonomy): Eukaryota > Viridiplantae > Streptophyta > Magnoliopsida > Caryophyllales > Caryophyllaceae > Agrostemma > Agrostemma githago. Next base: position 37,484,720 of record OY288261.1, read on the forward strand.
AATGTAATTTTGAGGTTGGTTCAAGTGACGGTTTTTCTTTGGTCAATGCGTTAAGGCATGTTAAGGTGCAGGATAACTTTTTGTTGGCATGTACTGAATTTTGGAACGTGAGAAGACACGTTTTTGCTTTTCCCGGGGGTCGGGTTTGTCCTCTACCCGAGGAACTAGATGCCATTGGTGGATGGTTCTCGGTTCGGCCTTGCATGCCTTTCGGAGATGACGCTTTTGTGGAACGGTTTTGTCTTTTTTTAGACTTTTCCTCGTTAGAGGAGGCTAGTGTTTTCTTCGGGAGAGATGGTATTGATTTAAAATTGCTATTTAGGAAATTTTCATAGATGGGTCCCTATGACATTTCAGCTCTAGCTTGTAGATGGGCTTTCAATATTGCGGTGGCTTGCTACTATCTTTCCGAGGATGCGCTAGTGCATGATGGTTGGGGTAATCCCAGGGTTTTGGACGTTGTAATGGGGATGGAACATGGACGTTCGCCCTCTCTGCTTATTTTGGGCGAGCTTGTTCTGGGTCTTGATGCTCGTGTCCGGCTACGTGGGACTTCTTTTAGGGGTTCTAAAATGATCTTGCAGGTATTGTAAGGGGCTACATGGGACTTCTTTTAGGGGTTCTAAAATGATCTTTTATGGGGACTTCTTTTTGCTTGTTTGTTGTTTTTCTTTGTGATTGTTTTATTTCAAACTCACTATAGCTTGAGGTTTCGACATTGTGTTGGGATTGGTGCAGGTTTGGCTACAGGAGACGCTTTGCTTGGTGGACCCTCCTCGGTCTGTTAAGCGCTATAGCTATAAGGGCTTCACGGGTCGCAAGATGGTGGATGCGTGAACGCAGGCCATACCGAAACGAAATGGCATTCTTATTTGGTCGAGGAGCAAGTGGCCATTAGATGGACGGTTTTATGGTGGCAAATTAGTGGGCAAGTCGGGTTTCCTTTTTCGTCCTCGACTCCGGCTATGCTAATACTATCTTTACGGGATCCAGTTTATGTTTATCCGGGTGAGTTGTCGAACCAAATGGGGGTAAGGCCTTCCCCTTCAGATGCTAATAAGGGCGTTTCTATGTTCGATTCGTGGACGAAGAATTCTTCTAGGGAGTTTAGGGTGTCTTGGGAACATAAATTCTCACATCCCGTTGTTATAGAGGGTGTTCGGTCGACCGATACTACGTCCTTTCGGCAGGGGGTTTATGAGCACTCGTCCGGACAGAGCAAGTCAAAGATTAGGAATACCTCGATGCTAGAGGATAAAGAGGCTATTCAAGAAGACGTCGCTAAGCGCCTGACCAAAGACAGCGTTACCGATCTTAGTGCCGTCAGTTCATCTACAAAGGCCAAGACTGATGAGATTCGTATTGGAAGTGCTAGTGATGAGAGGAAACATGGTTGGCTGAACTCGCCTTTGGCTAGGGCGGTGGAAGCTTGTATTAAGAGGGCTCGATGGTGAAAATCCGAACAAGCATGCCCGGATGGTGATGGAAAAAAGTTGGACCGGTAGAGCTCAGCCGCTTCATATTATCTTGTATTAATTTGTATTCTGTGGCGTATTATTACTAGTTTTTGTGGTGTTTTGAAACGTTGTCATTTCCCGGAATAGCCGGGTTTCCGATGCTCGATTTAAAGGCCTCGACAAAGGCTCGATTTAACCGATTTTTTTTATTGTTTTTAATGAGAAGCACATTTTTTTATTACTTTTATTTTGTGGTGGCTCGCAACTCGATTCTTCATTTTGCCCGGAGCGCCTTTTCGGGTTTTCACTCCGTCTTCGGCTCACCTTTTGTTCTTTTTTTTTTTTTTTTTGTTTTTTGACGGCTCGCAACTCGATTCTTCATTTTGCCCGGAGCGCCCTTTCGGGTTTTCACTCCGTCCTCGGCTCGTCGTTTTTTTTTGACGACGGCTCGCAACTCGTTTCTTCATTTTACCCGGAGCACCCTTTCGGATTTTCACTCCGTCCTCGGCTCGTCGTTTGTGCTTCGCCATTTGATTCACTCGTTAACCGGTGCGCGGAAAGGGTCCTGTTTTCACGCGAAGCGAGCAATCGGCTTTGTTATTTGGTTGGTTGTACCCGAGGAAAAGTTGCCTACGTATCCGTGTTTAGACGAAATCAATCCATGTTCGTAGTTCTTTTAGATGTGAGTGATTTTGCTTTACACTAGCTATGCCAATTATCGATGCGAATTCTTTGTTTTTGTTTGTTGTGTTGTTTTTTTTTTTGCGCGGGTTATCACCTTATTTCGAAGATCGGGATGAGGTTGTTAGGACGTTTATGGGTAGTATCGTTTGAGTTCATCCATGTTGGTTGGGGTTGAGAACTCTTGACCGTCCAGGTCGGTGAGGATTACTGCGCCCCCGAGAGTATTTTCTTGACGAGGCAGGGGCCTGCCTAGTTTGGTTTAAATTTCCCGACAGAAAGGGGTGCCCTAATGGATTTGACTACCAGGTTTCCCCCATGTATGTTTCGGGATCTCACTCGTTTGTTAAAGGCCCGTTGTATGCGTTGTTGGTAGGTTTGTACGTTGGTTAGTGCGTGTATCCTACGCTCATCTAGGAGTACTAGCTAATCGTATCGTTTTTGGTTCCATTCTTCTTCGGGGATGCCGCTTTCGGCCAGTATCCTTAGTGAGGGTATTTCTAGCTCTACGGGTTGCACGGCTTTAAAGCCTTAGGTTAGGTAATATGGTGTGGCTCCGGTGGGTGTTCGGTAGGATGTTCGATATCCCCATAATGCGAAGGGTATTTTGCTTCGCCAATCCGGGTAGTTGTCTATCATTTTCTTAAGGATTGTGGTGATGGTTTTGTTTGCTGCCTCCACAGCCCCGTTTGTCTGTGGTCTATAGGGTGAAGATTTGTTTCTTTGGATTTTGTATTTGTCAAGGAGTTTTTAAGTGTTGGCCCTGAAATGAGCCCTCTGATCACTGATTATTTCGTGAGGTATACCGTAGCAGCAGATGATGTTGTTTTGTAGGAATTTGACTACTTGTTTGGAGGTCAGTACGGTGTAAGAAGCGGCTTCTACCCACTTGGTGAAGTAATCGACAACCACCAGTACAAAACAGTGTCCGCCAGTCCCGGATGGGTGTACTTTTCCTATGATGTCAATTCCACAAGTAGAGAAGGGTCATGGTGTGGTTATGGTGTGGAGAGGATAGGGTGGTAGGTGCTGGATGTTGGCGAATATTTGGCAATTGTGGCAGTGACGGACATGACGTCAACAGTCTGCCTCTAGGGTAATCCAGTAATAGCCTAGTCTCATTATTTTTAGGCTAATAGGTGTGCACTCATGTGGGGTCCGCACTGTCTGTCATGTATTTCTTTTATGACTCTCTCGGATTGGGTTTTGTTTACGCACCTAAGGAGGACTCCTTGTGGGGTTCGTTTGTAGAGTAGTCCTTGGTACAGGACGTAATGGGCGGCTTGTATTCTTAAGGCTCTTTTGTTTTTAGCGTTTGTGTTGGGTGGGTATGATCCGCTGGTTTTAAAGTCCAGGATTGCTTTGTACCAGGGTTCCTCGGAGGTATCATCGGTTTCGAGGTTATGGATGTAGGTTGGTTGTTCGCTTCTCTCTACACAAATAGGCATAGAGAAAAGATGGTCGGGCATGTTTATTAATGGGGCTAGTTTAGATAAAGCGTCGGCGAATTGATTTTCTTCGCGGGGTATGTGTATCAAGTCAATTTCTGTGAACTCCCAGGATATTGTTTCTACTTTGGTTTGGTACGAGGTTAGGCTTTTGCTGTAAACCTTCCAGGTGCCCGTGGCTTGGTTGACTCCTACGGATGAATCTCCATGTACTCTAAGGTTCTTAACTCCTAGAGTTATGGCGGCTTTTAACTTTATTAGGTAGGCTTTTTATTCGGCTGCGTTGTTGGTAACGGGGAAGTCTAGTTTGACTGATATGGGTATGTGATCGCCCTATTTGGGATATCAAGAGGATTCCTACGCCATACCCCCTCACGCCCGAGGCGCCATCGAAATACAGATCCCATGATTTGCTTTCGGCGAAAAGGTTGTCCTCGTCAGGGAAGGACCAGGTGTCGGTCGTGGATGTTTCCTCTACTGGGTTTTCGGCTAGGAAATCGGCTACGGCTTTTCCTTTAATGACCTTAAGGGGGTGTGTATGTTAGGTCGAATTCTGCCAACATAAGGGTCCATCGGGCTAATCGTCCGTTGAGGATAGGTTTCTCGAAGATGTACTTGATGGGATCCATTTTTGAGTATACGTGCACGGTGTGGCTAAGCATGTAGTGCCGAAGTTTTTTTGTTGACCACACTAGGACAAGGCATACACTACTACAAATCATCAAATAGACAACTCCTAATAGACATTAGATATTCTTAACAACTGATGTATAATATATAGACAACTGTTTTCTTTGAGAAACAGATGTCTTTATCTGATAATAGACAACTGAGTTTTATATAAACAGTTGTCTATATATTATACAACTGTTTTAATTAACCTCAGTTGTCTGTTCTAATTTTCAGGACCACTAAAAATTGGTTGTTACTACCCAACTCATATCACTTTCTCAAATATTTTTTTTAAGTAATCTAATAATAAGTGTAGTTATTCACAGCAGCTTCTATTTCCTTATCGACGAAATACAAGCTCTCAAGAACAAGTTCGAGGTTGTTATTTGGTCGAGGATCCCCAGGCGATGCAACGAGATAGCGCACTTGCTAGGACGATGGTTTCAAGGTCGTGCTGGCTCATCTTCTATCTGGACAATTTCTTTGCCTGAGGCAATAACGAGTAGATTAGTCGACGAGGCTCAAAATCTATTGTAATCCCGGTTAGCGGGCTGTCCAAATAATAATAATAATAATAATAATAATAATAATAATAATAATAATAATAATAATAATAATAATAATAATAAGTGTAATAATAAGTGTAATTCAACCCATATCACTTTCTCAACCCACGTCACTTTCTCAACCCATTTACCCGACTCATAACACTTTCTCAACTTATCTAACTCTTCTCAATATTTTTCCTCTAACTCCCGCTCAATTATCATGAAGTAGCATCCTCAATTATTCCTCTAACCCTAATTTTTCCAGATCCCCAAATCAAGAAGCTAACCTATCTCAATTTCTTCGTCGCTGTTCTTCGCTCTTCGTCGCCCTTCTTCTCTTCCTTCTTCTCTAATTAATTTTGAAGCCTATTCGTCATTGTTCTTCGCTCTTCGTCGTTGTTTCCTTGTTCCTTCATCTTCTCTATTTGTCGTTGTTCCCGCTGTCCTTCATCCCTTCTGAGTTTCGTCGTTGTTCCTCCTTCTTCTCTATTCTGCTTCTTCTCTGGTAATCACTCTTACTCCATCATATTTCGTCATTGTTTCGTTTGCTGAGTGTTTCATTAGTTTGGAAACTGAATAACTATTATTTATGTTCATATGGCATTACGTCGTTTGCTCTAGCTCGAGTGGTTCATTAGATTGAAAACTGGAGCCTGTATGGTTGTTATATATATGTGCATAGACTCGGTACGTATGCCTGGATTGGATGGTAATGAACTAATAATAGGATATTATTAACCATTTATTTGTCAAATTCTTTTAGTCCGTTGTTGAGTCGGGTTTTCTTGGACCGTGTTCTGCCCAATAAAGTATGCTTGAGATAGTCAGGTTACTAAGGTCAGACTCTTTTATTCCATGGTTGGTGTTGTTTGTGACTTTGTGTTCATCTTTATCATCAAGAGATGATGTTGGTGTTGGTTTTTGATGTTCTGAAACCTGAATGCACATATAGAACTTTGTAATGGTTGGTTTGTGTTTATTTACAGTTTATTGCATCTTCGAATCTTCTGGACTCGAGGTCTCACGGTCTACTCTCGTCCAAGTAAGTTACACGAGCAATTCATCTATATGACGGTCATTTAGCTTCGTTTCTTCCCTAAACATTTGGGCTTCCTCTTATGTGTATGACCTAGCAAACAATGACACGACCCAAAAACACCTGGTTTGGGTAGAGGCTTGATGAGCCATCTAACACGAACACAACACAATACTTAATTGGCTAAGACCGTCTCTCAAGGTCACTATCGATTCAAGCAATTGAGTCGAGGCTTTAATAATTCAAATCAATACACGAAAACGTTATGAACTTATGATTGCGAAAAATATATATATATTGATATCTCTAGATTACAATAAAACTAGAAATTTTGCATTACTGTTTTTTTACACTTTGCAAATAAATCATTCACTAATCTATCTAATTGGATACCAAACTCCTAGTCGAGTGGATTGCAAAAAACTACGTTCATAAAAGTGCACTAATTAATTAGCTTAACTCTTTAACAAAGCTTGAACCCTTTGAAGTATTATATGTTACGGAGTATTATATTTATGGGATTGTAAATGTAATTTGCCTATGATTGTCAACTGTCGAGTTTTGTTCTTATGTCGTATTGTCTCCATCTTAGTGATCATTTCAAATGTTTGCCATGGTTTGACGGTCTAGTTTTACACGCGGTAGGCCAGGCAGGCGACTTGATTGGCATTTCATTCCATCACACTTTCATTGCGTGAGCTAAGGGAACTTGTCTGTAGTTGAATAAAATAAAATGGGTCGCTTTGCTTTGCGTTTCTAATAATATACATACAATCAGGCCGGATCTCAGCTAATTCATTTTAATGTGTAAGAAAATGATACGTACGTACCCTTGCTGGCTTCTGAGATGTGCAGGCATCCAAGGAAAGTAAATTCTTGCTGCAATAGCTCAGACTTAATAATTGGCTTCTCCTAGCACAAATCTGAGAATGGATACTTACGATGGATTGCAAGTATCTCAATGTGGTCACAGCCTGACGTCTCACAGCGCATCCGCGAATAATAGCTTGAAGGGTTACAAATCCCTTCAATGCCCTCAAAGCTTTCCCCGTCTGGATGCATCACATCACATCACATCATTCAATTGGAAGGCCGCCATGTATATACGTAAGTACTCTGTATGCTTTAATTTGATGATTTTAATTACTACCCCGTAAGTCATAAAGGAATGAATATAAGGAAGCTTACAAGGTGACGTCTAAACGCAGTTTGAATCTTAGTGGCAGCTTGATGTTCAACATGATTTCTAAGCATGACAGTAAATGAGAAGATGCTAACTCCATCTTTCACCACATTTTTGCATTCTGACATCAACTTTCCCACATCTCCATGGCCATCCTCCTCATCATTTTCATCAGTAAAAAAACGTCTAGGGAGTTTTTACTACTATTTCTATAGCTGGTGCTTTGGCTGATAGTTTTTACTACTATATTTTGTGTTTTACATCATTGATAGGTCATGATACCGATGCTTTGACGACATATTTATCTGAATGGATGATGGAAGGGAAAAAACTAGTATATCTACCTCCATTCTACAAAGAGTGAGTATATCCTTTTCAAGTAATAAAATTTAAACTATTTGTTATATAAATTATATATATATAGACACACACATATATACTTATATATATATATATATGTATGTGTATATATATATATATGTATATATATATATATATATATATATATATATATATATATACACACACACACACACACACACACACACACACACACTTGATTAAGGGAAACTGATTTTAATGTTAATAGGGAACATTGGATGCTTGGTTTGATAGATATTGTTGAGCATAACAAAGTATATTGGCTTGACCCACTTGGAAAGTCCGAGCCTAGTGGATTTAAAACTTTACTTAACACGTGAGTTATCTCAATTTATTACTATAGATAATCTTTTCATTTTTATTTATGTTTCTTCTTTAATAGTGACTTAACATTTCTTTTTCCCGTGCTAGGTCTATAAAAGAGTACGGCTATAGAGGAGGTAGTAGGAAGAGTTCTCAAATTCCGCAGTGGGTGAAAGTTAATGTATGTACTTATTTAAACCTCGTATATTATATGAATCGTCTGGTTTTGTGATTAAAAAATGAGGCTTCGAAGTTTGAAATCGAAGTTCAGCTTCGGTTTTTCCGAAATTAAACTTCATGATGATCACATTCGGTTTGTTCAATTAGTAGTTGTGGTGATGCTTGACTGAATTTCTGACATGCAATCATTCGATGCTTGGATTATTTGATTTCTGGGTTTTAATCGATGAAACAGGGTTTGGTAATGTGTAATCATTGTTTTCTCAATGAGGGATAACGGTCTTTCCATAAACTTATCGAGATACCTCTCGCATGTTACAGTTAATTTTTAATTTTATTTTCCTTTTTAGTGCTACGTCTCACGCTACTAGTTAGTACTAGTTAGTTAGTGTGAGACGGTTCTACTCATATTCGATTGATTTATTAATTCATATATAATTGGAGGAACTTTTAATTTCAATGGTGAACTTTAATGGTTGTTGCTGAGATGAAGATGTTATACAACCATTTTATTATTTTTGTTTATTTATTTATTAGCGTAATCTGATGTTAGTCTCTCAATGATTAAGGGTAAGCACTAAGCATTGTGTACTGATGTTGTGATGGAGAGCTGCACTTGTTAAATTCTCCTTATGATAATTATCTGTTAAGAGGTAATGTGTCACGTAATAAATGTTATGATGGGAGACGAGGTGTGAGGGGTGATCTCAGCCCAATGTCACGTAATAAAATTATCCCTTTGTAGTATTTGTAGCCAATATTCATGCATTCCCTTATTAATGCCCGCCCTCCCCTTCTTAATAACACAGTACACGTCCCCCCCCCCCCCTCTCTCTCTTCACTAAATTGCACACCTGATCTTGGTGCCTCTCTAGCGGTCACCACTTCACCCATTCTTTGTATTTTCTTGTACTTCCTACTTTGTTTGAACTTTGAATGATTGCTGTACTCGAAATTGGTTCATATGGAATAGGTTTTGTTCTGTGACAAGTTTTGCCTAAGACCGTCTTTTGATCATAGGCTCATTATATTTGGGTATCTTGTGATTGATGATGCATAACTATGATTGATTAGTCAATTTGGGTTCGACCCATTTCACATTGGACCGTACATGTCATTTTTTTCGCATGATCGTCTACTCCAACTAGATTCGAGTCGAAGAAGATTAGGTTGAGTATTAAAGTTAGATAGAGTGATAGGCAGGGCATGGGAAAGAAGTTGATTGCATTACTTTGCGGCGCATAACGTGGTCATATATATCTTACACTTTTGTATACTTGTTGCAATGTAGTTGGCTCCTCATGCTCGGAAAACAGAGTGCGGTTATTACGTGATGAGATATATGATTGAAATTATCACTCGTTCTGATTTGAAGAGAACCATCAATGAGGTAAGACTTGTGTTTTCACACTTTCGCTCTTGTTTCAGTCATTTGTTTTATGCACATAATTGAAACAAAATAATTAGTTCATTTATATTATTGATTTTGCAGCATTTCAACGATATGATGCCATATTCTCAAGAAGATATTGACGAGGTTCGTAGATTATGGGCGGATTATTTTCTTAATAATTAGGTGGATTATGGTTTTAGGTACTTTTGGACATTGGATTATGATTTTGTGTACCTTTTGAATTTTGGATGTTGGATAATGATTTTATGTATCTTTTGAATTTTGATGTTGGATTTTATAAAAATGTAACTTCTTTTGTTCAATTATTTGCTATGGTATTCATTTTTTTATGGCTTGTTAATTTGTACGTATTTCAGAATTATTAAAAAAAAATATGTATATGTATATAAGTGTTGTTTATAAGAGTGATAGACAACTGTTATTTCATAAAACAGCTGTCTATATACGTAATAGACAACTGCTGTCTTAGAAAAACAGTTGTCTATATATGTAATAGACAACTGTTGTTTTAAAAAACATTTGTTTATTAAGCAATAGACAACTGTTGTAAAACAGATGTCTATGCTCAGAGTAATATACAACTCCAAACTACTCAACTGTTGTAAGTCAGTTGTCTATTGCAAAAAAAACAGTTGTCTATTTGATGTTTTGTAGTAGTGGCAGGTTCTTTCTAGGGGTGTGTATTTTGTTTCGTACTCGAGTAACTTTTTGTTAATGTAGTAGATAGATCTCTCTTCCTTGTCAACGGTTTGCGCTAGCATTGCTCCCATTGAGGTTTCGGTTACTGTAAGGTAGAGGGAAAGGGGTAGTCCCTTTTTGGGAGGCATTAATACTGGGGGTTGTGCTAATATTTCTTTTACCTTGTCAAAGGCTCTTTGGCATTTGTCATCCCAGATGGTGGGTTCCGTTATTTTGAGCTTTTTGAAGATGGGTTCACAGACCATGGTTAGTTTGGCGATGAAAAGGCTGATGTATTGGACCTTACCTAAAAATCCCCTGATATCCTTTTCGTTCGAGGGTGCGGGCATGTCTAGCAAGGCTTTTATCTTGGACGGGTCTATCTCGATTCCTCGTTGGCTCACTACATCCCATAGAATTTTCCCAGAAGTAACCCCGAAGGCGCATTTTTGTGGGTTAAGCCTCATATTGTATTGGCGTAGGCGTTTGAAGAATTTTTCGAGGGTCGGGACGTGCCCTTCTCGGTTTTAGGATTTGACTATCATATCGTCTACATATACCTCGACTTCTTTGTGCATCATATCGTGTAAAAATATGGTTGCTGTTCATTGGTAGGTCGCCCCGGCATTCTTAAGTCCGAAAGGCATTACTGAGTAACAATAGGTTCCCCGGGGCGTGGTGAAGCCTGTTTTAGACATGTCCTCTTTGGCCATTTTTATTTGGTTGTACCCTGCGTACCCGTCCGTGAAGGAGAGCAAGGCGTGGTCGGCGGTATTATCTACCATGATATCTATGTGAGGTAAGGGAAAGTCATCCATTGGGCTGGCTTTGTTAAGGTCTTGGAAATCTACACAGACTCGAATCCTTCCGTCCTTCTTGGGGACGGGGACTATTTTGGCTACCCAGTCGGAGTATTCGGAAACATGTATGAATCCGGCTTTAAATTGTTTATCCACCTCTTCTTTGACCTTAAGGGCCCATTCGGGTCGCATGCGACACAACTTTTGTTTTACTGGTTTAAACCCGAGTTTGATTAGGATTCGGTGTTCGGCGATGTCTCGGTCTATGCCTGGCATGTCCTTTTAGGATGACCAGGCGAAGACGTCTTTGTATTGTGTGAGCAAGCTTATGAGCTGTTCCCTTTTAGCAGGATCTAAGGAGGTTCCTATTTTGAGGATTTGGGCTTCTAAGGGATTCCAATGTTTATGGATTCGGTGTCTTCGATTACTGGGGCCCCTAACTCTTGCCTAGCTAATTCTCTCAAGGTTTCTGGTGGGAGGTAAGTGTTGTAAGAATCATCCTGATCATTTTCGTTTTGTTCGCTATCGATAATGGCATTTCATGTTAAGTGCGACTAGTCATAAGCGAAAGTATTTTTATTATTAGTTAAATCGAGCATGTCGAGGACTTTTGATAAGGAGACCCTTTGTTCGTTTGACGATGATAACATTATTGGGATTTCCGGGACAGGCCCTGATTCATCTTGAACGGACACGGATATAGATAGGAGACAAACAGTACTAGACTCTAGGCCTGTTTCAGACTCAGATTCGGACTCAGACTCGGACTCTATTTCGGATTCGGACTCGGACTCCTCGAACATCCTTCCTTCTCCTGTAGTCATCTTGAACCTTCTACCATTCTCGTTGACCCATGTGACGGACTTCCTCCACCCTCTACCTTCTTGGTTTTTTTCGGTATTGACGATAAGGGAAATGGGGTCAAATTGCTTGTCAGTCATGACCATATTGACCAGCTCATCAGGGTTTACGGGGACGAAGTGTTCTTCCCCGAATAACAGATTGTTGGCTAGACCACCCATACAAGGTATGGGTTTGGGTTTCGGGGGATTTGGTATAGTTTCCGGGATGAAGTAACAGTCTTGGAATATTTCTATCCCGGAGGCTCGTACACCTTTGATGTAGGTTGGTTCAGAAAATCCCATATTGTTGTCATCTTCCTTTACGAAACATCCATTTAAGGTGAGGTCATATGGTGAAATTTGGATGCCTTCAGTTCTACATGTGTGTATGATAGCCAGGCGCTCGCGTATTTCTTTTTTGGTTGCGGGGTACCCGAAACCTATTGTGTGGGTTTGTCTGATGGGATCTAGGAGTTCGCTCGCGGTTCCGGGGTTTTTCCCTAGTGATAACCCCGGGAAAGGCCCTTGTTGCCTCATCATGAAGTTAATGACTAGGTTGGAGTACTGATCAAAGTCAAATGAGTCTAAGTCTTGTTCTAATAGGTTCACTACATGGAATCCCCTTAACTCAGTGTCGGCGTCTTCCGTAACTTGCGAGGTAGTGCATTTTTCTACGAAGGCTTTCATGGGGGAGGCATGGATGGTGATTATTTCACCGTTAAGGGGAACCTTCACCTTTTGGTGTAGGGTGGATGGTATAGCTTTGAGGGTGTGAATCCAAGGTCGCCCTAGGATCATGTTATAAGAACTGGTTTTAACGTCTAAGACTTGAAAATCCATTTTCCTCTCTATGGGTCCTACGATGGTGCTAACGGTCGCCACTCCCGTGCCCGGACGCCGCGTACCGTTGTAAGCGCGTACTCTGGATTCAGTGGGTGTGAAATCGGTGTCTGTCATTCCTAGCGCGCGGGGGGTTTTGTGGGGAATTACGTTTACGGCGGAACCGTCATCCACAAGGGTCATGGGCACCCTTTTGCCTAAACAGGTTGCCATGACGTAAACGGCTAGGTTGTGCTTTGATCCAAAGGGTGGGAGGTCCTCATCGGAGAAGGTTACAGTGTCCTTTAGCTCTTTTGTTTCTTGTAGGACGTGTCCTATCATGTCTTCCGGTGTGACACTTGGGGATATGTTCATTCTCTAGGGACTTGACTAGAGCCATACGGTGGTTATAGGAGCTTGCAATGAGTTGCCATATGGAAAGGTCGGTTTTGGCTTTTTGAAGTTGTTTGACTATTTGTACTTCGGGGGTAGTGATAGGGGTTTCGTCGGTGGTAGTGGTGTTTTCGGGAGTATGGTTGGTGACTGGTATGTCAGAGGTTACATTTTGGTAAGGTCGTCCAGATCTGGTGTCGTGGCTTACGTCTTGGGTTTGGGTGGTAGTCGGGGAATCATGATTATTGGCTCGTGGATATAGACATCGTCATCATCGTCTGCCCACACCCCATGTATATCGTGATCACGTTGGTATTGTTCATAATTGATGGTGCCGAATTGGATGTGTGGCGGTTTTTTGAGAGGGGGGAAGGTCCCTTCCTCGATTAGGTTTTGAATGGCATGTTTTAGTTTGGTGCAGGATTGAGTTTTGTGACCAGGTCCTTGGTGAAAGAAGCAGAAGGCTTTGGGATCTGACGATTTGCTTCTTTGTCCTAAAGGGGTTTTGGGTGTTGGTTTTAGAGGAGATGGTAGACCATGTCGGATGGGAAGGGCTAGAGCTTCGTCATATAGGATATCTAAGTTGACGAACTCTCGAGGGGTTTTCTTCTTTTGGGGGCCCTATTCTTATTCACTTGGATTGATGGAGGGTGTCGGGTTTTGACCGCGAGGGAGTCCATCCGCTTGTTAAGGTTATGGATGGAAGCCTCGATGTCGGTTATGGAGTTGATCAGGTTACAAACCATATGAGTTAAATCTTTGACGCTAAAGTTTGGGACGGTAGTCATGATGGATGATGATCTCTGCAAGATAACATCAGAGGTCAGGTAGGATCCGTCGGATGACTTAGAGGTTTGAGGAATGCTCTTGACCGAGCGACGTGGAAATGAGACCCTTGATTCGCGCGTCTTTGCGGTCGTCGTTTAGGGACTCAGGTGTTTTAGACACTTAGTGTATTCGGCGGAGCGCCTAATGAATCTATGTCTCTATAACGAGACAATTTGACACAAATCTCGGGGATGATATTTAAAGAGGACTTTCTCTAGGCGAGACGACCCAAAACGTAAGACCTCAAGTAGAGGTGACCTTAGTAACTAGCACAGACAGTTAATCACACGGTTGTACGACGTAAGAAATTGATCGCGATCCCGACTTAGGATCAAGGAGTTTTGATGCATTTTTTAAACTGATTGAGTTTTTGCAAAGGAAAATTTTCTTTCGAAAAGGAGGATTTGTAAAATTGGGGTGACGATGGTGTGGTGACATCGTTTGTGACGTGAAAATGTGTTGCTACCTGTGCGTTGGGAGTTCGACGATAGCGGAGGTGTAAATGATGATTTTTGTAAAAGGTGTGGTTCTAAAGGAACCGATTTTGAAAGTGTTGAATTGAGCTCTTATCGGGATGGCTATTAATTAGTCAGTCTGATATTTGTGGTGTATATGGTGCCCGTGACAGAAAGTAATGTCTGTGACGGTGCTTTGGAATGTATGACTAAATCCTCTTTATAGAATTTAGGTAGTGAATAGTGTTTTTAGAAAATATTTAAAAATATGTGTGACCGTATTTGTCCATCTTATCGATTAGAATTTCGATGGTAGTGACGGCGTGTAAAAATGTTTTGTGAATGTAACCGTTTCGGATTCCTTGACTTCATTAATTGAAGTTTCGGTTGTGTCAACGGTATGTGCAAGAAAACGTTTTTTTTTAAATGAAATATAACCGTTTAAGGTACCTCGATCCCATTGATTGGGAGTTTTGGTGGTATTAACGGTATTTGTTGTTGGCGGATTTTATTTTGGCCAAGGTGATGGTGCTTTTAAAAGGGTTTTTTGAAAGATCTGTCGTGATGACATTTTTTGAGAAGAAAAGTTTTCAAAAATCATTTTAGGTTGGCCAGAAAGTCTCTTGTTTTCTTTGAAACGAGAGATGATTGATTTTTTTTTTCAAACAGAGTTGGGTGTGGTTGAATATGTTGTCGTGGTTGAATCTAGATTTTTAGTGTTTTATTTGGGTTGTTCAAAAACGCTACACATAACTAGGAATTCATACACTCACGCAGGATGCAGACACGGGTAAGTTTGGGTAGGCTACCGCCCACGAATAGCCCTTGCTTAGGTGGCGACAAGTCACCCGGCTGGGGAGATGAATGTCGTACTGTCTGTTCGGACCATTCTCTTAGTTTATCCGTGGGATTCGCGTTAGGCGGCCAGAGGGTCAGCCGAGGATCTCCCCGCGTGTCCATAAGGATCTTACCGGGAAGAGGTCGATTGGTCCTAATATCGGTTAGGGTGGGCATTTTAGGGCCAAAACATGTAGTGACCACAACAGGACACTAGGAAATGAGCTTCACCGACCTCGTTCAAGTTACACCACCGCTGGAAACGTGTTTCCAAATCCCCAGCGGAGTCGCCAAACTGTGGACGTCCGTCCGCACCGCCCGGCGCCCCGTGCGCGCCCGTGCGGGACCGACCCGTTTTTCAATCGCGGCGGCCACCCACGCGTCCCCCTCCCGGTTGGGGGCTGGTCTGATCTCGCGTTCGGGGCGATGTTTCGGATCTCGATTCGGATGACGATTCGGACTTGTACTAGACGGGCGCAGGCGCCCGTGTTTCCTTTGGAATCGATCGAGTCGTGGTTGTAAATATTTAAAGGCCGATATGTTTGGAAAGGCGACCTTTTTAGTGAACTGAATTCGTTGCCGATTTGTGGAGTCGCCACCGAGTCAATTATGGGGACTCGGAAACCGTTCATGTCAACTTTGATCCTTAGCCGAGTCAAAGCTAAGGGGCACGGGACCTAAAGATAAAGACTTGTACCCTTAAGCACTCCATGCCTGGAATGACTCTCATTGCCAATGGTTTCGGACATCCTAAAACCGTCGATTCTGAGTAAGGGGTGAGGGTACGTATTGGGAAGCCAATGTCCGATAGACATCGACACCCAATCCCGCCCGCACTATAGCGGCCTCTACTAATCAATCGGTGGGCTGATAACTTCGTTTCCTAGTTGTGGCGGAAGTACTGTAACATCCGTTGTTTTAACCCTATACCTTTTGCTACGTCGGTTGTTTAAGGGCAAGTAGGTTTTGTCATCGAAGTAGTAGTGTTTACATTCTTTGCATGCGATTTCACGTGACAAACAGGCCATGAAAAGATGCACATAGAAGAGTAGAGAGTACTAATATTACGGGTATTAGCAAGTCAGTTTTAACGTGGTAATACGGATATTAGTCGTTCTCGTGGTATACCTTACCTTGTATTCTACTTAAGATGCGTCGGTCCGGCATTAATAGGGATGCGTCGAACCTTAGAAGGCGAGCATCAGGATAAATACGGAACCCGACCATCGCTTTATTCAGTTTTAGCTTATTTACGTTTTAATTTCGGTTTTAGGTGATTTAGCATACGATTATTAGGTCATAAAAGCAATGAATCATACGAAAAACTGTAAATGTGAATGTAAGTAAATCACATAATGAGATGTTGCACCCTCGGAGTATACGCTAAACGGGACTCGATGCATAGATAGTTGAGAACGGATCTCGGGACTACTCGGGTCTATTTAGAGTGTTTTAGTGTTTATGATTGAAGTTGGGACGTTACGTGTTTTAGTAAGTGTCGTGGACCTAGTGTCCGCATTTGATATTATTGTAGTGCATAATAATAAAGGTGCGAGAATGTAAAGTTTTGTTCAGACGACAACCTAGTGAAGATTCGCCTAGCTCGCCCGGTGATTTCGGCAGAGTTCCGTTACTGTTGGCCCTTCCTGCGGCTATTCCGGCAGAGCTCCGCTACTACTTGTTAGTTCTGCGGCTAATCCGGCAGAACTCCGCTAGACTCGATGTAGCTAGTCGATCACAGGCACCTCGGTATCGAGTGGAGTGCTCGAAGGTGAGGAGTAGCGTCGATTTCACTTTCGGGACTACGATCGAGTAGATCATTTGCTATGGGTGTCAGAGTGCAAGCTCAAGCAAGATACTCTTAACGAGTCAAAGAGAGAAGGGAATTGAGAAGAAGTTGTTGTGTGTCGAAATGAAGGGGTGGAGGGGGTATTTATAGGTGTTTTCGACTATCGTCGCCTGGATGGATGCCTGAGTCCAGGCGCACCAGGACTCAGCCGCCTGGGCTTAGGCGTGTGGATGATTAGGCGCGACAGGTGAGGCGAACGGGATTTTGAAGATACGATTTTGATACTTTCACTAGTAGAATTCAAGCGAGTGGCATCAGTTGTAAATGGCCATTGGCATCATTTTTCCATCGATGCCGATCAAGGCGATGCTAATGGCAAACAAAATTGGCATCGGTTTTAAACTGATGCCAATATTCAAGAAGTGGCATCGATTACAACTGATGCCAATATGTGCAATTGGCATCGGTTGTAAATCGATGCCACTGTACCGATGCCATCGATTTCAACCGATGCCATTGTTGCAAAAGTAGCATTGATCTATATCGATGCCAATTTGACTTAAATATGATTGTCATCGATGCCACTTTCACTACATTGGCATCGAATGCCCTTAACAACCAATTGCAATTTTATGAAAGTGACATCACTTATAGTCGATAGCGTTCTGTCAAACTGACATATCTAATGCACGTTTTACGTACAAGACCTCCAGATTTTGTTTCGTTCGAATTATATACAAAATGCAACAGCATTTTCCTCATCATATGAACAATCCAAACAAAATAATTAACTTAAAATTTTAATAACAAAAACCTGATACAACCATCCACAACATAAATTCAGTGCTTCATTCACAACTATTTACATTAATATCTTTTATCGTATAATTCTCTATATAAGAACTCTACTATAATATCCAAGTCAATCGTTCACTACCTACATCATTACATTATCTTTGCAATATAGAGCCCAAAGCTCCCGAACCTCGTTCATTTCTTTAGTTGTAATTGCTGAACCTGAAATACACTACATAAACAAGTACGACAATGATATGATGTACAAAAATGATAAATATAAGAGTTCAAACAAAGAGATGAATTTTTAAAATACCTTTTCAAAGCTATCTTCAGAGGTTGAATGATAAATATATTTATCATTAAATATGATGTCTAAAAATGATAAATATAAGAGTTCAAACAAAGAGATGAATTTTTAAAATACCTTTTCAAAGCTATCTTCAGAGGTTGAATGATGTAGATTGATGTCAAACATCCATTTCATGACAAAGTAACCACAATCGTAACTAGATGGTTGTTGCGGACACTACAATTTATCAAGTAAAGTCTTAATTATGTTAAATCATATGAGTTTTTCTTTTCTTTTTTGTATATGTGTATTCCACATTTTACGATAAAAGAGTAAGCTAGTTATTAGTACATACCTCGATTATTTTGACTTGAAGTATTTTCTTTTTGTACGGATGACACCTCCCCGCCCTCCAAGTGTATGATTTCCATGCACTTTAATTGAAAAAGATTAAAATATAATTATGAACATGTACTTTCATTTAAAATTGTAACATTATGATGGTTGAGTTTGCAATCTTACTCTATTAACGAATAATGTTTGATTGAGTATTTTTTCTTTGGCGCTTGAGCCGAGTCAACAATGTATAAGGGGTTGTCTCCAAGATCAAACACAACTAGAATCCAATGGTACCTATACAAATATTTTGAAAATTACATGTAAATTTTTTAATCTTATCAACACTATCTCCGCTTCTTTTCAGAAATTAATTTGTTGTGTGTAGATTTTAATTTTTTTTTATTCTAATTTTATCTTTTGGTTTGTTATTATTCAGAGAATATATATGCAATGTCAATCAACAAGTTTGCAATTACTCAATATTAAGGTATAATATCATGTTTTTATTCCGTTTTATTTCAATTATGTTTGTATAACATTTTTAGTAACCTTAAAGTTATTTACAAGAGTTAACTTTTATTTAGGTGAAGAATTAAGTAATTAATAACATATAATTGAGAAAAAATGGCGCCATTTTGAATGTTCTTCAAAGTGACATACAATAGATTATACTCCGTGTATATATTTAACATTTGAATCCTAAAGTAGGCATTTATGAAAATAGGAAATGTGAACATAACAACAATTAAATAAAGTACGGAAAAGTATAAATTAAAAAGATAAAATTGAACAAATGAAACGTAAACAGACATCTGAATTTTCGAGGAATAAAGAATGATAGTTCATTCTTGATTTAAAAAAGTTTAAACCATTCTATTAGTTATGCAAATGTCAATATATTTTTTAATATCACCAAATAGACAATGATATTATTTGAATATACGTAGTTTAACATAAACCTAAAAATAGTCCCGTGATTTTCATCGGATTAGAAACCTAATGATTTTTTCAATAAATTTATGTGCTAGGAAGTATAATATTCACAGTGATCACTTTTATGTATTTATATATTCTAAAATTGACGCAATACTTGGTCGAAAATATATTAACATTACATTCGCTTTATTTTTTGAACATTTCCTTCAATTTTGTAAGATACGAAGTATGAATTAACTACTTGCTTTCTACGAATTTTGTAAGCTCACCCATGACAACATTTTAGTTGAATTAGTTGATAACACTTGGTCAGAATATATTAACAATACGATAAAAAAGTTAAAACAGATAATCTCGTGAATTTCACGGGCCACATACCTAGTTAATCTTTAAACTAAAATAAGAATACCCTCCAACTGTAGCCGAGCAAATATTCCTTTCCAACCTCTGTCCCGGCGATGACACGACCCAAACCCAACCTATGGTCCTCACGACTCGCCCCCCCCGATTGCCACCTCTACTTGCTATGGGTTTTATATATCGTTTTCCTTTAATAAATAATCTTTTTATATATTTACAAATACTTGCCTATATCTGAATGTCTGGTTTCTTTTTGTTTTATTTTTTTTCTTTTCACAAGTATGTGTTAATTCACTGGCTTTCACTCGCTCACCATTACTTTTACGCCCTTTTCTTACTTCCACTCACCTTCGACTATCGTCGCCGTCCAACCACCACATCCTTCGACCAACCGTCGTCCATCCTATGTAAGTCACTTGCTCACAATTTTCTTCTGATTTAATAATTTGATTATTACTCAAAAATAATACACAGAATTGTCAAATTCTCAATTTAATTTGAGATTGATCCAAAATTATGGTTGCGTGAAGTCCTTCAGCCGAATGTCGTAATCGATTGATCAGCCAGCGATATTGACGGGCACTGGATTACGTGACGCCGAATCACTCTTCCGATCCAAACACGTTTCAGATATTTGATTGATTCAGCGGATTCAATATTGGTTATGAAGTTATCATGTGAGTCAGTTTTGTAGAATACTTCTTTGATTTTTGATGATTTGTTTTCATTATCGTATTTGAAGAAGAATGCTGTTTTTTTGCCTAATTATAACTCTAGTCATCTTAGAATATACAACATTGCGAGTAGGGTTAAGTATTTAATTGAGAGGCCGGAGAATGTTAGGAGTGGTTGGATGAATTCATGTTTTGAGATTCAACCTGATTATCTATCTTGTCTTGATCGCTCCTTCACTTGAATTGAATCAAATCCGCTGTTTCTTTGTGTTTACTATTCTTCTTTTTATTTGAGTTTGTTTGTATTACTAAGTTTATTTGTGATATGTTGATACTCTTCATCATATATCGCCAAGATAACCTCTCAAATCTGGGTGTATATATAGATCTATGATTAAGTTGCATATAAGCTTGAAATATGTTTGGAATGCATCTCATTTACACTACTTACCAAGAATGGATTGATCATTTGTGAAGTTCAAATATCACATTGCGATTTTAGCTATGATCTGACCTACTAAACTAACATGTTAGAAGATTAGAACAACAATTCTTGATCTAATTTATGTTAGTTGTGAAGGTTTATTATTTCTCTTATGTGGGTTACTACGTATGCATATTATGACTGAAATCCCCGTGTTGATTTAAAACAAAACGATATGATGTACTTCAATTACTTTTAATTATTCATAGTTAGTAGCAGAAATGGAAGTAATCTGATTAATGCAACTCATGATCTGAAATTTGTATTCTTAGCCAAGCTAGAAGTATCAGTACTAAACTAGTGTCAGTACTTTTGCTATTTCAATTTTTCCTAATTTGAGTTTGTCACTTTTGTTAAACATAACCTTATTGTTACTAAACATACACCTAGATTTCCTCTCTATTTCCAAAAGCAGGCAAACATGGACACTCACTCTATTTCCTGTCTTTCTCCTTGACCTCCTTCTTTTCTAAATAATCGATCTATTAAAAAAGAAATAATTCAACCAGAGAGTCATTTGGAAGAAGCATAGTGAAATTCCTGTACGGTCATACGTCGAACACACTTGCAAGTTTTGGTTTGTTTCATCCCCTAACATACTTTAATTTGATTTCTTGTTTTTAGTCGTTTCACTATTAGTATTTCTCAAAACTCACGTTTATTCTTCGTCATTCTATCAAGCTTATAGACATGCATTTTTCTACTATAACCCACTATTATTACACTTAATCAGACCCATTTTCCCAACTCTATACTCATTTTTGAATTTTAACTCGTAAGTTCCTATATAATATGGAGTAGATAAAGTTTACCTTTGAATTATTTCACGCTCGAGGTTTAATTATTTCATGCTTCTCCTTAGTTATATGTACATTTGTTTTATGGTTTAACTAGATTATTGATAGTTCATTTTAGATTTTGAGAATAGGATTTATTCGTATGAAGTTCTAACTATAGCCTGGTTATCCCGAGTTCTTACTAATTTTCATATTCATATGAAAGTGTGACTATATCCTGGTCATCCCGAGTTCTTAATCCTTTTCATTTCCAGGTAAACAAGGTAAAGGGTTGAGTTTTATCATAGCATGTTATACCGCCTCGAATTACATGGATGAATGAGGCGTGTGTTAAAGAGTTTCAAGGATTAAGGCATCAAATAACAATCGATTCTCTCACGCTCACCAATCGATTCCCCTTAACTTCAACGAGATTGCCCCACAAAAGTATCTTACAAAAAAAAGCAAAAAAAAAGAGAAAGAAAATCAGAGACATACCCTGATCGTGATGTCTGAATTACGGAAAAGCTAAAAGTCTTGCAGATTTCGTGGTAAATGCAGCACGAAGCTACTGAAGGAAAAAAATTCAAACGAAACCATGAGTTATATGATGGAGTGACAAGAATTATATTATGAAGTGACAAGTTAGGTCAAGTAATTGTGTGATTAAAATTTTTTTAGTGCATTAACTAATTTACCTAGTACTCGGTAGGTTGTTTAACGTTGGAGAGAACAAACCAATCAATTGCGGGAGCAGAGCAGAACGTAGCTGATGGTTGCTGAAATGGTAATTAAAGAAAGCAGTTACAGTAGAACTGAGGATGAGAGTTTGTGAAGGTGAGGGGTGTATGAGGATTTTGAGGAACGTGTTACACTTATGTAGGAGGGTTTAGTTTAAATAATGTGAGGGTTTATTTTGAATAGTGTGAATGGAGATTAATTTGATTTAAGGAGCTGCAGTGCTGTTTGAACAACCCATCAAATTTGGGTTGCTTGTTTATAGGCTATTTTGACGTAAGCCGCAAACTTGATCCGATCAAACCGTTTTTATAGACTTAAGAGTAAAGTGCCAAAGTTTGACTCGTATTTTGAAATGAATTGAATCTAAAACGACACATTAATATTAGGGTGACACTTAGACCTAGGATAACTGACCCGACCCAAATAAGTCAACACAAACCTGACCCGACACTTGAACCGATGACCCAAAGTTGACCAATAACGCGAATTGACCTGGGCTAACCTTAAACTGACCCGACTATTATTATAGAAAACGAGTCGATATTCCTAAAAAAATTGAAAATCGCAAACCCGAAAATGACCCGAACATGAAATGACCGAGTCCGATCCAAAGTCAACCCGATTTTAATAAAACAAAAGTGGTCCGACCTGAAGTCGACCCGACCCGAACCCGACCCGTTGACCCGTTTTGTAAGGTCTAGACTGACACCCGACCTAACCCGCTTAGATAGTTGAGTACTTAAGTCACCGAAAGCCATTAAAATTATACAGAGTAATACATCGATATTTAAATATTATAGTTAAAGTAATATTTTCAATTATTAATTATATTATTTTAAATTAAAAATATTATAGATTATGAAAGCTTATACAACTTCAATATCATTTAATAAATAAAGAACTATGTAATTAATGTAGTTTTAATATTAATTTAAAAATAAGTAACTAATGAGTACTCCTTACATTAGTATTAAAACAAATACTCCGTATTATTTAATACAAAAAAAAATTGACTTAAAAAGTGGTAATAACTAAGGTGTCGGAAACTATTTCTGATACTGATTATGACATGAACTTGACTCAGGACTTGTACAACACGACTTGTATTTGACCCGACCCGACCCGACCCATGTCCAACACCCGCGACCCATTTGATAAGTATTAAATTATGACATCGATTGTCATATATATAAACCTAATATTAAAAACCTGACGAAGAAAACCCGAATCCAAAAATAGACCAAGAATTACATATGAATTAATAACCGATCAAACACGCGATATCAGTATGCTCAATAGTATATAAATTTTGTCTCAATCCAAATCGAATTGAGTTCAACAATAATAACTGAATGATAAGTAAACATGTTTATTTCTGAATCTATAAGAGCTGAACTGATAGAACCAAATTAAAAATACTCATTATATGAAAGACCTCATATTTTTAGTGTTTTTTCATTTTTTTAATTAATAATGATATTATAAACTATTGTATTCAAATATAAAGTATACGATACCTTTAAACTAATTTTAGTGGTTATATAACTCATGAAAATTATGATAGACATGAAAATGGGTGAACCGGGTCGGATTCGGGGCGTGTACGCTTCGTGTTGGCCACTTTCGAGTTATAAGAATCATGCCGATTTCGGTTCGGGTCATTTCGATTTTGGGTCATTTTTGAGATTGCTATGTTCAACTTTTTTAGGGATATCGACTCATTTTCTATAATAATAGTCGGGTCAGTTTCGGGTTAGCTTGGGTCGATTGAGTTACGGGTCAAACTTGAGTCCGTAATCTCAACCATATTGATAATATAAATTGGATAGTTCTAGAGTTTAGAAGTATAATTAAGGAAAAAATAATGTTGTTCTTAATTTTAATCATAGAGAAAAAACAGTTATATTCTCTTAGTCTAAGGGTACAAAATGGATAATCATGTGAAAAGAGTACTGCATCGAGTAAAATTGGTATTGCGTCGAGTAAAAAAGCATACTTCGGACCACTCTTCGATTTGTCATGGTTATATTTGAAGATTGATGATAACAATAAATCCCCCTTACTAGTAGATTGTCGTAGACGGTATTCCGTATTAATTAAGATAATTTTAAATTTCACTTTTTGAAATCAAATGGCAAAATTTTGACATCCAATAAATTTACACTGATATAAAACCTACATTATAAAATTAACATATCTATATTCGTATATGAAACTATGCCCAAAAATAAATTGGAATATCATGGAGATTAAAGAGTTATGTGTTAAAAATGGTGAGAAATTGCATGACCACTTTCGAATTGGGTAAGTGAACATATAATTTTTTAAGATACTATCTTGTGAATAACAAGGATTAAAATTAAAAGTGTAATGAAGAAAATAAAATATAAAACATTTACACTGTAATTAACTAAAGAAAGGAAAGGAGTTGAGCGAAGTAATAGGGCGTACGCCCTACGATGATTAAAGAAGGAAATAAAAAACTGGCATTGGAAATCGAACACATGACTAAATGAGTAAAGGTCAACCTACTTTTTCTGCAATAACCAACTGAGACAAAGAAGCTTAACACATCAATGCATGCCTCGCTAAATAGTACATAACCTTCACAAACTACCCCGGACCGAGGCCCAGTCCGTCCTTAACGTAGCTTCGTCAGTGGTAACCACTTTCAATGAAATAAAAATTGGCATCAGTTATAATTTAATAACAAATGATACGATTACAAAACATTAGCATCGATTTCGATTGAATCATCCATGCCGATAGAATTGGCATCAGTTTCAATATAACATCTTATGGCAATATGTTAAAGAAAATTAGCATCAGTTTTGATTCAGAAATTGATGCCAAAAATAAAATAAAATGGCATCGGTACCAACGAATCATTAATGCCAAAAAAATAAAAATGGCATCCGTTCCAGCAAACCACTGATGCCAGTTATTTTTTTGCATATAATAAACAAAATTGGCATCGATTCTAATTTAACTAACGATACTAAGCCAAAAAAATAAAATTGGCATCAGTAGTAGCAAACCACTGATGCAAAAATAAAATAAAAATGGCATCGGTTCCAGCGAATTACCGGTGCTAGTTATTTTTTTTGTTTATACTTAACAAATTTGGCATTGATGGTAATCTAACAACCGATGCCAATAATCTAAAATTGGAGTCGTCTAAGTTAATAACCGATGCCAATTATAGAAAAATAATAAATAGCATCGATTCTTAAGTCATGGCCGATGCCAATTACACTTTAAATTGCAATTGGCATCGATTTTATTAGAACTGATACCATTGTACCGATGCCATTCGCTTGAATTCTACTAGTGTTTCCAAAACCGAGAGGTGAGCATATAATACAATGCTTGGGAATTAAGTCTTTCCCACTTTGACCTAGCGCCGTTGCGCCTTAGCGGGCCTCGGGCGCACGTCCCGAGGTTTGCTTGGCGTGGTATTGACTCGGTTCGTGTTTTGGCACCGAATCAGGGTCCCGGTGTCGGAATTGACTCTAATTAGTGTCTATGCGACTGTAATAACACAACTAAGGCTGCCTTGATGTTATTTTATTTTTTTCGAGTAATTAATTGATCCGTTCCATAGAAAAACTATTTAAAACATCGCGAACCCGTGTCGCGTCGCAGTCCGATCATCATCGGGTGTTTGTTGGGCATTCCTGCAGCCACTAGGTCCAAATCTGGGTGTCCACGTTTATTAATAAAAGCTATTTGCTAAAAATAATTTGAAGCCTTTGTAAAATTAATTTCATTTTTAAAACTCGTTGACTCAATTAATTTTGATATCGTTTTTCTTAAAACATCTGTTTTCTAAAATTTATGGTTGTAACTCGATTTCTTAATTATTTATAAAATACTATATATTGACTTATTTTATTTTATTTATATTTTGAGTAACGAAATTAGAAATACATTAAAGTTACAATTACCACGATAATAATAAAATGTTAATTTTGTTAGAAATGCTATTTTAATACATTTCACTTATTTTAATAACTTACGTATTTTCTATAAGACCATTTCTATTTTAAGTAAGTTCCAAAAATTAGTAAGTCTCTATTTATAGAAAGTTTCCTTTTTAATATAAACTGTTTATTACTTTTATCCTCATATTATTTATAATGATTATACTTTTTGAGTATCGATAATGGTTGTTTTGGAGTTATGAAATAAAGACAAGTGTGGGGTTAGAGTAATATAGTCTGGAATGTACATTTTTGCGATCAGTTGTAAAGTCGGTGTGCCTATTTGGGGCACATTTGGTCGTTGAACTGGGCGTAGTTTCGCCCAGGAGAGTGTGCATTGCGCCCTTAAGCTAGATATCGCATCGTGTTAGTCGCCGTCAGTTGAACTGGATATATTTGGTATCTAGAAGGAGTGTATACTACTTAAACCAGGACCTCGCTGCACGCAGTCCTGTTATAGTTGAGTTGCCTAGTTAGAGACTTGATTCTGTTATGAGTTAAGTCTACAGTTCTTGAACCTAGTTTCCAGTACTATTCCTAGTGAAAGTGATCTAGCCTTGTGCACACTGATCGAATTTCCATAACACCATTTTTGAATATTATTATTATCGGTTGATTTTGACTTGCAGATTGACAAGTGTTTTAAGTTTCGCTTAAAACTTATTTTTCATTATATCGTGTTAATGTTTTCTCTTTTAAATATTTTAATATAATAATACTATTATTTTCCATATGATATAATATGGTTGAGAGAACGTCTGAGTTATTCCTCACTGACGTGGCTGTTATGTTTATAACATGACAGGTACTTGTTGCTGGGTTTTGGGTGTGAGCTAGCGAGTAGCGTGGATCCTACTCTTTCTTCTTTCGATTTATGGATTTGTAAAAACCTGTTTGGAGAATTTTCTTTTAGCCCTTTTGTAAAAAGAGGTCTTTGTATTGACTTGCCATTTCTTTTAATAAGATATAGTTTGTCAGTGTGTTTTAATCCCAACTCTACAGTGTTTCCGCCACTATATTGCGTTAGAATTTCTAGGGGATTACAGTTGGTATCAGAGAATTGTTGCTCCCGACACTTACACCTGATTTTAAGAAAAATATCAGTAAATGATTTGAACATTAAAAAATATTAGTGACATTTGGGTAGAAACCAAAGAAATGACTTAACTGATATATTTATATGTTATTGTAACTCAATGATTAGCATTATTTGTTGCTTTTATCTGGAAGAAGATGAATGAACAAGATGCTAACGTGATGCTGCTCTAGATCGGGACAAGTCCTACTTAGAACTCTCGACACCTGCTGATTCGAGTGGACAACTTTGTGCTACAAGTAAGATACAATGGTGACTTTCCAGCACAGATCCAGTTTGCTCAAGCTACAAGCCGCCGAATGATCTATAGTAGATTTCGGTTCCCTTATGGTGTAGTAGACCTACACGTGACTTAACTCCTTGTTGGATCCAGATGAAGCAACACAAGACTAGTGTGCTCGTATCCCTACGAGATGATGAAGATATCCCGCAATTTCCTTTGTGGAACCTTAGAGGTCTGAAGTTTCCCCTCTCGTTTTAAATCTTTATTATCCAGAATCTTTAATTCTTTTCTTCCTACTTCTGCCTTTCCAATTCTTCCCTTATAAATTCTCATCTTAATTCTTGTGAAGAATCTTTAATTAATTCTCTTACTTTACCATCTTTCCTCTTGAGATTCTTGGTTTGACCGAATTCCGTCTCAGTGAACCCCGTGAAAAGTTATAGATGTTTGAGGTTTAGAGGTTTACTTAACCCTTGTTACCTGGTTTGAGGATTGTGAGTCTACCCTACCTTCTAAGCAAGTAAGAAATTCTTGAGGATTGATCCGGTTGGAAAATTTTTGATTGATGGAATTAGGATGATACTTTGGACATTGAACCTTTGATAGATACCTAGTACCTATCTAGAATATATTTTGGAGTACTTAGAGTTGAATATATTTTGGAGTAGTAACAGTATATCATATTTTGATGGATACCTAGTACCTAATCTAGAATCGAGCTAATTAAGTGAAACTGATAATATTACTTTGGGATTCTTACCTAATTCTTATTTGATGGATGCATCGTGAATGGGATCATTGGTTGTGATACAATTAAAGGTTTTCATTAACATCGTTAGAAATTTTGGTTGACATAGATTACCCGTATATCTTATGGATTAGATCGTTTATCGTTGTTTAAGGTTGTAACCTATGAACTTTGGAGTTGAGTGATCTAACTTGGATAAATTGTTGTTAACCTTGAAGAAGAGAAACATATTACGCAATTGAAGGTTGGATTCATCGCGTTGTTTTGAAGAATACTTAATGCGAACTATCTTAATGGATTTATAGTTCAGAACCCTTAGACCAACGATATTGTGGCTTCGTTGAGTTAATAAATATTTTAGTGGTTTCACTATTACGATATGACATTTGATGGAATTTTCAGAAACATTAGCCAATGACGTATTTGAAGATGTGAGTGTTTGCGCCATTACCTATAGGTTTGAGCGTGATCCAGGATTTATTATTCTTTCTCAACTTCTCTACTTGTGGCATTATAAATATGTTGGTGATCATTTTTGAGGATTTTGTGCCCGAACATTGTTATATTGGTGGACCGTGTTTAGTGTTCCTTACTCGAGAAATTTGGAGTATACTTCGAGTTCAAACCTTATGAGCTTTGTAATTAGGAGCCTTATCGATCCAGAGTTTGGGCGTGTTTTGATGACCGTTGGAATTTTAATTGATGAGATTAGATTGTAAAACAATTGTGGATTAGTATCGTGTCGTTTGAACGATTGGATAATCCCGTAAAACATTTTTGGAGATTGTGACTGAATAGTACCACCTAATTAATGCCTAATATTGGACTTAGTATTATTTGATGGGAATTAGGAACCCGTGATGTGGGAGTCGTACCGGGAATCTCGAGATGGTTAATTTATTCCCTAATCCTTTAGAGCTCTATTTGACTCTCAATTTCGTCCTTTCCTTAGCTTTTCTTAAATCCTGCTACTTCTTCTTCGGCCAGTCCCTCCGACTTCTTTATCGGTTTTGAAAACTATTGTTTCGATTTGTCGTTGACCTTGACTTTATTTATCCGTTTACCTTTTTCCCGAACCTACCACATGAAAAGTTTTACTAATTTATAATTTTGGGGTATCGTAAAATTTTAACACTTTGAGTTATAAATTTCAAAACTTTATACTTCGTTTATTTTTTTATTTTTTGTTGATAACACATATTTAGTCCTATTTCAAAATACCTTAATAATTTATTTTAAAGTATTTCGAAATTGTTTCAATTTTCAATTTTCAAGCAGGTTTAAATTTTACGAAAACTTTCATAATTGCTAATGTTTTGATTTCTATAAGATTATTATGTAAAACAGTTAAACATTTTCAAAAAACATTGTATGTCTAAATTTTTATTTTTTTTATTGTCGACAGACTTTAAATCTGTTATTGAAAATGTTTGACGACTAGTTCGAATTTTATTTACTAACTACAAAACTTGATTTCTCAAATTATTGTTTGGTCTTAAAACAAAATATTGTCGAAATTCTTAATCAAAACATTTTACTGTTGCTTTGAAAATATTTGGGTACTCTCTCCCTCGAGTTCGTTTACAAATTTTATTTATCGTCATTATTTTATCAAATAATTTTTAATATGCGATTTTATTAATTTAAATGATTTTAAACTTTTGTTAACTGAGCCCAACTCATCTTGAAATAAATTTTGTATTCGATTTCGATTTCATATCACGTTTGGAGTTGTAAAAATTTTTAAAACGAGATTGTGAAGCGAGTTAAGCATTCTCCTTTTGTTCTACTGTTATAACCTTGTTTTCCATTCTATTATTATGTTTTTTTAGTTTCGAGGACGAAACTTCTTTTTAGTGTGAAAGATTGTAACATCCCTGATTTTATAAATTAAATTAATTTAAAGTTATATTCGTATTTTATTTTATTTACGATTTAACTCGTAGTTCACAAAATTATTATAAAAGGAATTTATCGTTTAACCGTTTCAAACTCTTAAAACTTTATTGGTCTCGGAAACTCTTCTTATATTTAAAATATATTTTTATTTATATTTCAATTTATTTTATACATTTAATTTAATTCTTATCGAAAGTCTATTTCGACAATTTAAATTCTAAATTCTTTTATTTATTTATATTTAAGCTCGAATTTTCTATATTTGGCTCGAAGCTCATTTAGTTTAAGTTTCCTCCAAACATTATTATCTTTCCTCGAAAAATTAATTTAATTCACTTTATCAAAAATTTATTATTTATTGGTAAATATTATATAATAATCTAATTATTTATTTCTATAAGCTTCGTTTTCATCTCGAATAATTTATTTACTCATTTTGTTTGGCGGCCTGATTATTTATTAATTTTATTAACTCCTTTTAATTTGATTTGTGGTCAATAACTTATCGTTACGGGATTCATCTCCTACCTGATTCATTTCCCCTTCCCACTTATTACACACACCCCCTCGTTACTTTTTATTTCCCACCGCTTCACTTATCTTTCCCCTCATTCAGCTTATCACCTTCATTCATCTCACCATCACCCTTCCACCTCTTCGTTCATCCTCAAACCGCTTCATTCTTTCCCCCTCTTTCTCCTCATTCGTTCCCTTTTATTTGTTGCTCGCTTCTCCTGCTGCTGCGTACTTATGCTCCTCCCCTGGCATCCTCTTCTTCTTTAACGCACCTTTCTCCATCAACTAGCCTTTCTCGTTCTGCGTTTTGTTGTCGCTGCTGATATTTTCCTGCTCCATTTTCTTCTTCCCCTGTCTCGTGTTGCATATTCTTCGTGTGTTCTTCCTGCTGCTACTGTTGCTGATTTCCGTTCCTTGTTTTGCTTCCTCTCCTTCTGTCTTCGTCCTTTTGTTTGTGCGTGTCGGCACGTTTTTGTGTCGTTCCTGATGCACGATGTTATGATTGACGTTGTTGTCGTTTTTGGTCGTTCTTATTGCTACACTTGTTCTTCTCGCTGTAGTTATTTGGTTTCGATTAGTTCTTAATTCTTCTACGCATTTTGCCTTCTTACTCTCATCCTTGTGTGCTGCTCTTTTCGTCCATGTTTGCTGTTACTGCTGCGTTGTGATCCTGCTACTGTCGTCTTTGGTAGCTTCTTTCCTCTTCGCTCCTCTATTCCATCATTTGTCTCGTTATTCTTCATCATCTCATCATTGCTGCTATTGTTCTTTATTGTTGTCGTTCCTTTCCGTTTCTATAAAATTTTCTTAACTTTAATTCCGTCTTTCATCTTGCTCTTGTTCAGGATCGTTGCCACTGTTTTGTCTGTTCCGCTTTTGCACGCCTGTTACTGTCATCTCCTTCTTTTGCTCTTATTGTCATCGTCTTGTGTGTGGTTGTCGTGCTTCACATTTATGGTCTTTTTGTCCGTAGTCTTATTCTTCTTCTTCCTCTTAATACAACTGTCCTGCTGCCTCTGTTGTCTGTTTGCTGCTGTTGTCAACTTTCGTGATGTTGTTTGTCGGTTGCTGTTTGAAGATGGCGAGTCCGTGTTCTTCGTCTCTCAATTTTCGTGTTCTATTCTCTCAGTAGTTCTCCGTTCTTCTCCAATTTTCTTGGATTTCGTGGGACTACTCTTTGAAGACAAGTACGTGACCGATTCGGTTAGCGACTCAAGGTAACTTTAGGACGTTACTCGATTTTATATCGTATGTTTGAGTAATAGTATGTAGTAAATATTTTAACTTCGGTTTTCTAATTTTAGCTATTTATTTTTGCTAATAATATTTTTTTTAAATCGTGTACTTTATAAATATTTTAAAACTTTTGATATCGTTTTATAAATCGTTAGTAATTTTATCATTAATGATCGTTATAATATTTTGTCGATTATCGTGACAATAATAACTAAATAGTAACGATTTCATATTTTCTTCATGTTTCGTTAATTTATAATTTTAACTCAAAATCGTATTTTTATATTATAATCGAGTTTTTTATACTTGTTTGATAAATTAAGGGTTTTTCTATGGGGTGTCCCTCAAATATTGGCTTTTCCAAGTGGTAACCTCGCCTTTTTCGAATTACAAGGTGTACCCCCTAAACTTTACTTATCACTCCTTGTCATAACCAAAGTGATACGTGTATTACAATATATTTTTAAAAATAACTAATTAACATATTAATCAATCGAATTTGATGCTTCAAACCACCTCTTCTTCTTTACCATTCACCAAGCCACCAAATGCTCATCACAACGCACCTCTGTTGTCGGCCGACGTCGACCTATCTCCCTTACTCTTTTAAATCCTTCAACCTCAATCTCTTCGTCACCCCTATGTCGTAGTGTAGTGGAATGAAGTTTTTCGAGTAAAGGATGCAAATTGAAGAAATATATCATGGTTTACGAAAGTAAAATAGGGAATAATCACTATTTATATCATCAATTGAGAAATTTCTGTTGAAATTTTTTGACTTTGGTTACAATATAGAGTATTTTACAAAGTTCAGGGGTACACCTTATAATTCGAAAAACCACTTGGAAAAGCCGATAGTTGAGGGGTAGCCCATAGAAAAACCCATAAATTAATTTTCATTTTATGATTTATACTAATAAATGAGAAAATAATCGATTTTGTTTTGAATATATTTTTAGTCGAGACTATTTTCACTAATAATTTCTTATCTATTTACAATTGACTATTTTCACTAATAATTTCTTATCTATTTACAATTGACTATTTTTAGTAAAATCCGAATTATTTATTAATAAAAGCTATCTGCTAAAAATAATTTGAAGCCTTTGTAAAATTCATTACATTTATAAAACTCGTTGACTCAATTAATTTTGATATCGTTTTTTACAACATCTGTTTTCTAAAATTTATAGTTTTAACTCGATTTCTTAATTATTTATAAAATACTATATATTTATATTTAATAGGAATAATACTAACTTTGGGTGGTATTCCATCAATAAAACCAACTTTAATTAATACGAGAATAAAACTAACTATGAGTCATATTACACGAGAATGAAATTGTCTCTTAAATGACCGGATGAAGTCGGTTTTGTGAGTCCCATGCTATTAATTAACACCCATCTTCATCTTCTTTATTGCTCTAAATCAAATTCTTTCTCCTAAACTATCCTTCCTCCAAATCCATGGATAACTCATCAATTTCATGTTTTTCGAATTCATTTAAACCAATCATAAAACTACACTAATTGGACACTTAAACCCCCAAATTAAACCCAAAAAAATCGAAAACCCTAAGTTGAACCCAGAAAATTCAAAAAAAAATCGAAAACCCTAAGTTCAACCCAGAAAAATCGATTTAGGGGAAATGAAAAAAACACTCACCGTTGACATTGCCGAACCACAAGATTGAGGAATGAACTTGACAATACACTTGAAATTTGATTTTCGACAAAATTAATGACGATTACCTTCGACCAAGTTTCACAAAAGTTTGAGAAAGATAAACAAATAAAAGTTTGACAAAAATTACCTTCGATGAAGAGATAATAATGAATGGATGAAGAAGACGTTTTGAATTGATGAGAATTGATGAAGCGAGAAGATGAAGTTTAAAGTTTGGGAAATGATAATGAGGTTAAAATTTGAATTAGTGGGTAATATTAACGGGTGTAGGCGGTAGAAGGTAAGCGTATTTCATTTTCGTGTAGTATGACTTATAGTTGGTTTTATTCCCGTATTAATTAAAGTTGGTTTTATTGATGGAATACCACCCAAAGTTGGTATTATTCCTATTAAATAACCCAATTTAGAAATATATTAAAGTTACGATAATGACGATAATAATAAAATGTTAATTTCGTTAGAAATGCTATTTTAATACATTTCACTTATTTTAATAACTTACTTATTTTCTATAAGACTATTTCTATTTTAAGTAAGTTCCTAAAATTAGTAAGTTTCTATTTATAAAAAGTTTTCTTTTTAATATAAAATGTTTATTACTTTTATCCTCATATTATTTATAATGATTATACCTTCTGAATATCGATAATGGTTGTTTGAAGTTATGGAATAAAGACAAGTGTGGGGTTAGAATAATATAGTTTGGGATGTACGTTTTTGCCATCAGTTGTAAAGCCGGTGTGCCTACTTGGGGCACATTTGGTCGTGGAACTGGGCGTAGTTTCGCCAAGGAGACTGTGCATTGTGTCCTTAAGCTAGATTTCGCATCGTGTTATTCGCCGTCAGTTGAACTGGATACATTTGGTATCCAGGAGGGGTGTATACTACTTAAACCAAGACCTCGCTGCACGCTGTCCTGTTATAGTTGAGTTGCCTAGTTAGAGACTGGATTCTGTTATGAGTTAAGTCTACAGTTCTCGAAACTAGTTTCCAGTATTATTCCTAGTGAAAGTCTAGCCTTGTGCATATTGATCGAATTTCCATAACGCCATTTTTGAATATTATTATTATCGGTTGATTTTGACTTGCAGGTTGACAAGTTGATAAGTGTAGTTTGTAGTGCTATTTTCCTTGTGTTTGGTCCCGGTTTCTCTTATGAAATCGCTCTTTGGAGCGGTTTCGAGGCTACTTATGCTTCTTCTAGTTTGTTTTAGTTTCCTAAGATCAATCATGGAGATTTGGAACGATTCCGACTCGTTTCTTACGCATTTGGAGCCAACTAGGAGAAGCGACGATCACTCGGTGGCTTGGACTCGGTCCCGAGACCTTGGAACCCATTCCCAAGCCCCTTAGACTCGATCCCGAGCGCCGAGAATCGATGAGAAGCCCATGAGAAGCAAGTAGGGACCCTTGAGATCATATTTGAGGCCTACAAGACCCTTCCCGGGCGGGAAGAGTATCCTTCCCGGTCGGGAAGGAAGCAGAGCAAAGACAGGACACTGATGGCCCATCCCGGCCGAGATCAACGAACATCTCGGTCGGGACCACCATCCAGGTCGGGACCACCATCCCGGTCGGGATCATCACCCTTCCCGACCGGGAAGGTGCAGTTACAGCCCGCGCTTCCTCTTTTCTTCTTCTTTGTTCTTGTAACCCTATATATACCCCCCTCTTGTAATCTTATGTAATGTTCTTCATTACCCACTAAACCCTAGACTAATTTAGGTTAGATTAGCTTATATTAGTGTAGATTAGTCTTTAATTAGTCCTTAATCTTAGTTTAATCCATGTATTAATTGAATTCTTGAAGATCTCTGCCAAGATTGACTACCTTGGTAGATGTATTTGGGTTTTCTCTTTTATGCAAGTTTTCATTCTTCAATTCATCTTCTAGTATGATATAATCTCTTTTCCCTTCTCTTAATCTTTGTTTTATCATTCAAGTTTCAATCTTTATCGCTTGTTTATTGTTTTGTTCATCATCCTTGTTAGTTCTTCATTTTGTATGTTCTTGTTTTTATGTTAGTTTCTCTTGTTCTTGTTAGTTTTCCATTAGAAATGTTTGAGTAGACTCTTGCTAGGGTTATTAGGGGGATTGGATGTGATTAGGGATGATTAGGGTGAGATGGGTGGTATTAGATGCTGTTTTTGTTGTTTCCCATTTACCTTGCACTTCACATGTTTGATGAAATACTTGTGAGACTAGAGATGATCAATCCTTATTTTTCTTGTCTTTTCTCTTGTATGTGTTTGTTTGGTTGGTTGGTTTGGTTCCCTCACTAGAAGCGAGAGCGTTGTGAGGATGACCCCTAGGCCGTTTAAGTAGCGACAGCCCGATCTAAACCAAGGCTACGAAAGCATGCTAGTAACCCTGTTTCCTTCTTTTTATCTCCTCGACATCCATGAACCCGACCTAGCCCTAGTTTCTTCTTATCAATTTATTATCTTCCTTTTTGTCATTAGTTGCTCGTTTAGCCTTGTTAGTTCGTGTTATAGACCTTAGCTTAGTCTACATTAGCCTTCCCCTAGATTAGCTTGTCTCGAACCTAGTCCTAGACCGTAGCACACCTTAGTCCGACACCCCGTCCCTGTGGATCAACTCGACTTACCCTAGCTACCCAGCTTAGGTTCGTTGGTTATTATTTGACCGGTAGGATAGACGACAAACACTACCGTCAAATTGGCGCCGTTGCCGGGGACGGCGTAGTTTAGACTCTTGTGTGCTTAGTTTTAGACTTTGTTCTTGACTTTTGTGTTTTCTCTTCTTGTGTATCTCCGGTTTTTTTCTTGGGTGCTTATTTCTCTCTTCCTAGTGCCTCAAAAGCACTAGGCTACTAACGTTTGCTCAAGTGCTTCTAGTGCATTTAATGAATCAAGGCAACGTTATGCATCCGAGCTACCATCAACCATCATGGGACAACTATGGGGCAAATTGCCAACCCACAATTTCACCAACCATATCAACCTCATCAACAATCTTATGAACCCCCTCCATATGGTTACCATGAAAGTTGTCAAGGATCATTCCAGCATCCTAACAACTACCAAATACCCTCACATAACCCACAACCAAAAATCCCCAACTTTGAGCTTTGTCAAATGATGATTTAAATGCAAAAGAGTCAACAAGAGATGATGATTCAATTGCACAAGAGTCAACAAGAGATGATGATCAAAATGCAAAGGGATAAAGAGGAGCTCAAGGCCCAAATAGAGGTGCAAGATGCTCGAATCAATGTAATCATGGCTCGTTTTACGATGTTGGCCACCCGAGCTCCAGAACTTGTTGAGGAAGGTTCATTTGGGCAAGAATGTCGGGTGTCTCCACAAGAAAGTCAACCCGATCATGAAGCTACGAATGAAGAAGAGAGGGTTAATCAAGAGATCATTGTTGAGTGTTGCTTGGATGGTGAAGATATGGGAAGAATAGAGGAAGTTGATGCTTCAAGGGTCAACAATGAGGAGGGAACTGAACATGATTCTCAAGGTAACTCTTGGGGAGCCAATGTATTGGCTATTAAATTGGATTTGTATGATTTTCTTCGTGATGAACCGGATCTTGACAATCCAAAGCCAAGTGAAGACATACCTCCTATAGGCCATATTGACAAGGTGAGTGAAAAGGGACATAATACTTGGGAGAAAGAGGTAGATGCCTTAGAACTCGCCTTGAATGGGAAATTGGAGGAGCCTAAAGCCTCCAATGAAGTAAACTTGATGCCTTCTGCTCCTTTATCGCACTCGATTTCAAGTCCCTTGTCTGGTGAGACGGTTGATGAAGTGGATCCTTGTCGGGCGGCGGAAAAGAGTTCCACTCTCAACTCCGTAGAAGAAGCAACACCCTTAGGGTGTGATCTCCCAACTCATAATGCCAAGCTTGACTCTAGACCACTATACCTACCGGATGGTCATAAGAGTCGCTGCTATGTTTGTTCGGAAGACCCGGAAGATCACAAGAAACCCGAGCGTAATGGATTAGATGATTGCTTCTTGACTCCGACTTGGAAACTCTTGTTGATGGCTAGGATCGGCCACATGAGCAATAATGAGGATGTTGCTAGGGCATTTGACTTACTCCTCCGAGCTCTTGATGGCTATGGAGGCGTAGATGGTGAGAGTATCTTATTGTAAATATCTTTTTCCTTTTCTTTTGAGCTTTTGTATATGTATATGTTTGTTTGGATAGTTTGGTTTCTAGGATTTGTTATTTTTTGTGCAATTCTTGTAATTTGGACTTTTCTTGAGTGATGTGAGGGAGGGATTTTGATGGTGTTTATTGAGTTCACTTGTTAGGTTGATAGTGAAGATGAAGAATTTGAGAGGAGTTGTTTATGATAGAAGCTTGGAGCTTGGTAGAGGAAGTCGGTTTTTGAGCTTTTCGTAAGCTTTTGGGGACGGGACTTTGGATCCCGAGGTTGTATTTGTCTTGTGGGTGGAACTAGTATTGATAGAAGGCTTCAAGGCTCGAGGAAAGTGCCATCCCGACCGAGATGTGTGTCATCACGACCGGGATGGAGTGAGCATGGAAACAGGAGCTACTGATGGTCCTTCCCGACCGAGATGAGAACCATCTCGACCGGGATGAGCTCTTCCCGACCGGGATCACTGTCTTCCCGGCCGGGAAGGGCCCCTGCAGCCTCATTCGCCTTTGTTCCATCATTTAAACCCCACCCAACCACTTTGTGCCCCCACCCAACCTCCCTACTAACCTTAGCCTCTATCTTTTGACCCTTACACTTCAATTATACACCTTCATCTCATCTTCTCATCACTATACACCGAGTTTTCCCAAAATCCCAACCTCATTACACCTATGCAAGCCCGATACTTGAGACTACATTGAGAAATAGGAATAATGATGATGAAGACAAGCAAGGTGCCGATAACGATCATTGAGACGATGGAGTTGATTGAGTTGCTAACCGTTTGGTAAGGCGACTCTCCTTATTTTCTGTCTTTTGTTGCTTAGTCTTTCTTCGTTTGTTCCCCTTCCCTTTATCATTTTGGTGTCGTGGTGGCCCTTGGGGCCCATGTGGTTATTGCTCCCGATTCTTGATGACGTGACTACATCGAGAGTCCTTTGAAAAATCCAAATTTGCAAGTCTTTTCACTTTTCACTTTTTCCTTATTTTTATTTCTTCTTTTGGTAGAATTTCGTCGGATTTAAGCGGAATCCGGGCAAGGTGACTTGATTACACCTAGCCCTCCCCTCCCATTTCCTTTTATTTTCTTCTTTTTATTTCTTCCCCCATCCATATCTTTTCTTGTCTCGGCCCTTGGTGACTTGATTACACTCCGGCCGGACACATTCGTCCCTTTCTTCACTTTCTTTTTTCATTTTTAGCTTTATTTTCCCTTTTTCTTTTCTTTTTAGTGTCTCCGCACACACTACCGATCGAGCATGAGGAAATTGCTCGGTTTAAGTGTGGGGGAGCGATATCCTAGCATAGTTTAGTTTTATTTTCGTAGTTTTTTCGAAAAATCTTAAAAAACCCTAAAAATTTGAAAAAATTTCACAAAAATCAAAAAGAGTTTCTTTTGTGTGCTTTCCTTTTGTGTCGTTGTGTCATATATTTGTTGTGTTGTGCGTGTTTTGCCTTCCTTTTTCCTTGTAGGTCGCTTAATCACCGTTAACTTTGGAGGGCTTTCAAGATATCCGGTAACATCTTTTTATCCCTTTTTCCTCTTTGTTTCTTGTGAAGTTTGGAGGAGATTTATGATGTTGTGTGCTCGGGTGGAGCTTTGTAAAGTTTGAGGTTGATTTGGTGGCTTGTTTGGAGGTTCGGGGTGGTGTTTGTTCTCTTTGTATGTCTGTTTTGTTTTGTTTTGTTTTGTTGTCTTTGTCTCATTTTCTTTCGTTTTTGTCGCGTCTTTGTTTTGTGATGTGTAGTTGTGTCTAGTGTGTAAAAAGGTTTTCGAAAACCCAGTTTTTAGGCTAGTGTGCAAGTGTTTACTTTCCCTTTCTAGTAGTATGAATCGAGTCTTGGACTTTAGTCTAGTAGTTAGACCCTAAATCAATAGTTTCGTTGGTTCTTTACCTTGAGTCCACCTAGTCTACTAGGGATTTACTCCGGGATTTGCATTTTGACCATTATGACCACCCACGGTGTGAAAAGGCCTTGGTTGCCGAGTCCCGTTCCTTAGGTGACCGTGTTCGAAATTGTTTGATTAGTCCAAGTTTTCCACCTTTTTGTGGGTTTGAAGGGAAAGCGCGCCCGACTCACCCATTTCCCTACCTCCTACACATTTCCACAAATAAGTTGCAAATTGTCAAACTTCTTACTTGGTTGCGATGAATGCCTACAAAACAAAAAAATTGGCCAAAAGGGCAAACGAAGAAAAAGAAAGAAAAAAAGATAGAAAGAAAAGAAAGAAGAAAAAGAAAAGGGCACAAAAAATGAAAAACAAAATACAAAAGAAGAAAAAGAAATGGCATAGAAACTCAAAAGCCAAATGCAAAAGAAAAATGCCAAAGAAAATCATCTCAAAAAAAAATTCTCACCCCTCAAAATAAGCCTTTTGCCGACTATTACCGTGAAGAGCCTACCAAAGGACCGAGTCCCTAGGAAGGATGATAGCGGTAAATAGTTGGTCTTCCCTCACTTTGCAACCTTATCCACCTTTTTACTTGGACTAGTTGGGCGATTTTGGACATGGAACGACCCTCTTGGCTTATCGCTAAAGGGGGCGGGGTCTCACTTACCTACAGTGTCGACTAACACCGTGGTTCATCCTTTTTCCATCCCACCGATCGTTCCATAGTACGTAATTAGAAGGTTAGGAGGAACCTAGGTAAGTTACCACCGTTTTTATTGCTTTGTTGTCATACTATTAGGATTTTGTCCATTTCGATTTGTGTTATTAGCTTGGGAACGTTGTCACTTGCCTTGAGTTCTTAACCGGTGTTTCTTCACCGCTTTATGGAGGGAAGCGATATTTTTTTCTTTTTGGGTGCAACCGATTGTTTGTTTGTTTTTATGTTTTCATAGACCCACCTTAGTCCACATTACGATTGTTTGTTTGTTTGTTTGTTTTCGTGTCCGGTTGCATCCACAGTTTTGTCGCAAGACCTCACTTGCTTTGCGGAGAGCACTTTTCCTCTAGGTGTTCTCGCGTCAGTTGAAAGGGCGTAGGGTGCGCTAATACCCGCCCGGCTAGTATTTTAGGTTTTATTAGTTTGGTAGTTAGTTTGTGCTTACTCGAGGTCGAGTAAGGGTTAAGTATGGGGGAGTCGATAAGTGTAGTTTGTAGTGCTAGTTTCCTTGTGTTTGGTCCCGGTTTCTCTTATGAAATCGCTCTTTGGAGTGGTTTCGAGGCTACTTATGCTTCTTCTAGTTTGTTTTAGGTTCCTAAGATCAATCATGGAGATTTGGAACGATTCCGACTCGTTTCTTACGCATTTGGAACCAACTAGGAGAAGCGACGATCACTCGGTGGCTTAGACTCGATCCCGAGACCTTGGGACCCATTCCCGAGCTCCTTAGACTCGATCTCGAGCACTGAGATTCGATGAGAAGCCCATGAGAAGCAAGTAGGGACCCTTGAGATCATATTTGAGGCCTACAAGACCCTTCCCGGGCGGGAAGAATATCTTTCCCGGTCGGGAAGGAAGCAGAGCAAAGACAGGCCACTGATGGCCCATCCCGGCCAAGATCAAGGACCATCTCGGTCGGGACCACCATCCCGGTCGGGATCATCACCCATCCCGGCCGGGAAGGTGCAGTTACAGCTCGCGCTTCCTCTTTTCTTTTCCTTTGTTCTTGTAACCCTATATATACCTCCCCTCTTGTAATCTTATGTTATGTTCTTCATTACCCACTAAACCCTAGACTACTTTAGGTTAGATTAGCTTAGATTAGTGTAGATTAATCTTTAATTAGTCCTTAATCTTAGTTTAATCCATGTATTAATTGAATTCTTGAAGATCTCTACCAAGATTGACAACCTTTGTAGATGTATTTGGGTTTTCTCTTTTATGCAAGTTTTCATTCTTCTATTCATCTTCTAGTATGGTATAATCTCTTTTCCCTTCTCTTAATCTTTGTTTTATCATTCAAGTTTCAATCTTTATCTCTAGTTTATTGTTTTGTTCATCATCCTTGTTAGTTCTTCATTTTGTATGTTCTTGTTTTTATGTTAGTTTCTCTTGTTCTTGTTAGTTTTCCATTAGAAATGTTTGAGTAGATTCTTGCTAGGGTTATTAGGGGGATTGGATGTGATTAGGGTGAGATGGGTGGTACTAGATGTTGTTTTTGTTGTTTCCCATTTACCTTGCACTCCACATGTTTGATGAAATGCTTGTGAGACTAGAGATGATCAATCCTTGTTTTTCTTGCCTTTTCTCTTGTATGTGTTTGTTTGGTTGGTTGGTTTGGTTCCCTCACTAGAAGCGAGAGCGTTGTGAGGATGACCCCTAGGCCGTTTAAGTAGCGAGACCCCGATCGGAACCTAGGCTACGATAGCATGCTAGTAACCCTGTTTCCTTCTTTTTATCTCCTTGACATCCATGAACCCGACCTAGCCCTAGTTTCTTCTTATCGATTTATTAGCTTCCTTTTTGTCATTAGTTGCTCGTTTAGCCTTGTTAGTTCGTGTTATAGACCTTAGCTTAGTCTACATTAGCCTTCCCCTATATTAGCTTGTCTCGAACCTAGTCCTAGACCGTAGCACACCTTAGTCCGACACCCCGTCCCTGTGGATCAACTCGACTTACCCTAGCTATTCAGCTTAGGTTCCGTGGTTATTATTTGACCGGTAGGATAGACGACAAACACTAACGTCACAAGTGCTTTAAGTTTTGCTGAAAACTTATTTTTCATTATATCGTGTTAATGTTTTATCTTTTAAATATTTTGATATAATAATACTATTATTTTCCATATGATATAATATGGCTGGGAGAACGTTCGATTTACTCCCAACTAACGTGGCAGTTATGTTTATAACATGACAGGTACTTGCTGCTGGGTTTTGGGTGTGAGCTAGCGAGTAGCGTGGATCCTACTCTTTCTTCATTCGATTTATGGATTTGTATAAACCTGTTTAGAGAATTTTCTTTTAGCCCTTTTGTAAAAAGAGGCATTTGTATTGACTTACCATTTCTTTTAATAATATATAGTTTGTCAATGTATTTTTATCCCAACTCTACAGTGTTTCCGCCACTGTATTGCGTTAGAATTTCTAGGGGATTACACTTTATTGTACTAGACTTAACTTTGCTATTGCTAAAGGAGTGGGTGCCCAGATAGTATCTCGGCTACCCACTAACTTCTTGAAATTTTTTTCGTTCTTAATACAAGTTCCGATAAAAAAAAATTAATAATAATAATAATAATAATAATAATAATAATAATAATAATAATAATAATAAAACGAGTGTGCGTGAGAGAGTTGGGCGATATTGGGCGATTAGGGCATCCTGAGGCCACAACCGCCGTTGGCCGCCAGTGCCTACTGGTTCCCCATCGTCAGCACCGCCATAGTAAGCCGCCGGCCGACCTCTTGTCCAGAGAGAGTGCGCCCAGAGGTTCTGTGTGCGTTAAGAGTGCGCCCAGTCTGTCGCCACCAGCACGGGCCTCCACCAGCCAGTGTTTGTCGTCGTTCTGCCTCCACGTGTGTCTGCCGGCCGACCTGACGTCGCCGGTTGTTCTATGTGGGAGACTGCGTGTAAGGGCGTGAGGGTGTGTTGGTTCCGGCCACCAACGAGTGTGGTTCCTGCCACCGCCTCTGGCCTGGTTCAGCGTGTTGGTTCATCCTGTTGGAGGTCTGGTCTGGCACCGGTGCTGCTGGTGGTGTTTTTTGGAACCAGTTTTGGTCTGTCTGGCATCGGTTTTTCCCTAGCGTTTGTTTTCGAGTGCGGGGTTTTTTAAGCTGCCATTTTGACGACGCCGGTGCGCCGGTCTGCCTGTTCCGGGCTGTCATGATCCGTCCTTCATGGGGTCGGGTACGTGTTGATCGTAGGATTGGGTTCGTTCTTTCTTCGTGTTAGTCCGGTTTCTTCTTTTTCCTTTTTCTTTTTCGGTTTTATTTTGCCTTCTCATTTGCGCCACTTCGTGGTTTTGTTTTCTTTTGGGTTTCTATTTTTGGGTTGCTTCTACATGTTGGTTTTGCTTCTGTCTCGTCATGCCCGACCTTCTGCAGTTCCACTGTCCTTTTGTGGGCCTCGATGGGTATGGGGATGGCTGGGGTAAGGGTCTTGTTAAAGGTTCTTTGCTCGTCCATCTCTGGGATCATCACTGTAAGGGGGATGCCCGGGACATCACGCGTCAATCTCTTGCTTCTTTACCTGTTTTTTTGGCTGCTGAAACTACTTTTCGTCGAATGGGTATTTTGTTGTGTGGGGTTTGCTTTCGTACTCATACACATAGCAAAGGTTGTCGGCATGATGCAGAGTCTTTTATTGAGAACCCTAATTGTGGTGATGGTGTTATCCGCTTTGTTCTTTACGGCTTTCCCTGACCATCGGCCCCTTCTGTTTTGTCGTCTAGTGGTGTTGTTGGTCCCCCGGCTATTAGGTTTAACGTGACTTCTCTTGACCGCTTGTTGGCTAAGGGGTTACGTACTATTAAATCCATCCCTTCAAAGTGTCGTTTAGGGTTTTCTCGGGTTCTTCGGAGGGGCCCTTGATGATGTGGCTGCCTCTCCTCGTGATCTCTCTTGTTGGGTCACCTTACTTGCATTGCCTCTTTGCATACTTAAGACTTTCTCCCCTCGGAGTAACCTTGAGTGCCGATCCGTTATTCGGCGGCAACGCCAGGAGGAGAGTATTTCTAGTGTCATTCGTTGTTGAGATGAGCTGGGTGGTCGTTTGTTGCTTCTGTGGGATACTCTGGTTGAGGTTGCTCTTTGTTTTAGTGTTCAGGAGGACCTTGACTTGAGAGAGCGCAACATTAGGCAGTGTCGGAGGAATATTTTTTACGGGCATTACACTGCTGCTGT
The DNA here is from genome assembly GCA_958450325.1 of Agrostemma githago. NCBI lineage: Eukaryota > Viridiplantae > Streptophyta > Magnoliopsida > Caryophyllales > Caryophyllaceae > Agrostemma > Agrostemma githago. The sequence continues at coordinate 37,529,189 of OY288261.1, forward strand.
TCGTTTGCTTTCTTCTTCTAGCGTTGCTCCTTACACCGATGATACTCTATTGGCTTTGAAGGATAAGCATCACGTCGTCCCTTCTCCCGCGTTGCCTCCTTTGCCTAATAACCACCATTTCCTCACCGCGTCCGCGTCGGTGGTTCTGGATATGATTAGAGGTTTTCCGCGTGGCACTTCTTGTGGGAGGGACGGTTTTCGTGCTCATCACCTTTTGGATTGTTTGAGTGGTGCCGAAGTTGCTGTTTCGGACGATTTGATCAAATCTGTCACTCGAGTGGTTAATCTCTTTCTCGAGAGCAGCTGCCCACAGGTCCTCGGTGAGGTTGATAGTGAAGATGAAGAATTTGAGAGGAGTTGTTAATGATAGAAGCTTGGAGCTTGGTAGAGGAAGTCGGTTTTTGAGCTTTTCGTAAGCTTTTGGGGACGAGACTTTGGATCCCGAGGTTGTATTTGTCTTTTGGGTGGAACTAGTATTGATAGAAGGCTTCAAGGCTCGAGGAAAGTGCCATCCCGACCGAGATGTGTGTCATCACGACCGGGATGGAGTGAGCATGGAAATAGGAGCTACTGATGGTCCTTCCCGACCGAGATGAGAACCATCTCGACCGGGATGAGCTCTTCCCGACCGGGATCACTATCTTCCCGGCCGGGAAGGGCCCCTGCAGCCTCATTCGCCTTTGTTCCATCATTTAAACCTCACCCAACCACTTTGTGCCCCCACCCAACCTCCCTACTAACCTTAGCCTCTATCATTTGACCCTTACACTTCAATTATACACCTTCATCTCATCTTCTCATCACTATACACCGAGTTTTCCCAAAATCCCAACCTCATTACACCTATGCAAGCCCGATACTTGAGACTACATTGAGAAATAGGAATAATGATGATGAAGACAAGCAAGGTGCCGATAACGATCATTGAGACGATGGAGTTGATTGAGTTGCTAACCGTTTGGTAAGACGACTCTCCTTATTTTCCGTCTTTTGTTGCTTAGTCTTTCTTCGTTTGTTCCCCTTCCCTTTATCATTTTGGTGTCGTGGTGGCCCTTGGGGCCCATGTGGTTATTGCTCCCGATTCTTGATGACGTGACTACATCGAGAGTCCTTTGAAAAATCCAAATTTGCAAGTCTTTTCACTTTTTCCTTAGTTTTATTTCTTCTTTTGGTAGTATTTCGTCGGATTTAAGCGGAATCCGGGCAAGGTGACTTGATTACACCTAGCCCTCCCCTCCCATTTCCTTTTATTTTCTTCTTTTTATTTCTTCCCCCATCCATATCTTTTCTTGTCTCGGCCCTCGGTGACTTGATTACACCCCGGCCGGACACATTCGTCCCTTTCTTCGCTTTCTTTTTTCATTTTTAGCTTTATTTTCCCTTTTTCTTTACTTTTTAGTGTCTCCGCACACACTACCGATCGAGCATGAGGAAATTGCTCGGTTTAAGTGTGGGGGAGCGATATCCTAGCATAGTTTAGTTTTATTTTCGTAGTTTTTTCGAAAAATCTTAAAAAACCCTAAAAATTTGAAAAAATTTCACAAAAATCAAAAAGAGTTTCTTTTGTGTGCTTTCCTTTTGTGTCGTTGTGTCATATATTTGTTGTGTTGTGCGTGTTTTGCCTTCCTTTTTCCTTGTAGGTCGCTTAATCACCGTTAACTTTGGAGGGCTTTCAAGATATCCGGTAACATCTTTTTATCCCTTTTTCCTCTTTGTTTCTTGTGAAGTTTGGAGGAGATTTATGATGTTGTGTGCTCGGGTGGAGCTTTGTAAAGTTTGAGGTTGATTTGGTGGCTTGTTTGGAGGTTCGGGGTGGTGTTTGTTCTCTTTGTATGTCTGTTTTGTTTTGTTTTGTTTTGTTGTCTTTGTCTCATTTTCTTTCGTTTTTGTCGCGTCTTTGTTTTGTGATGTGTAGTTGTGTCTAGTGTGTAAAAAGGTTTTCGAAAACCCAGTTTTTAGGCTAGTGTGCAAGTGTTTACTTTCCCTTTCTAGTAGTATGAATCGAGTCTTGGACTTTAGTCTAGTAGTTAGACCCTAAATCAATAGTTTCGTTGGTTCTTTACCTTGAGTCCACCTAGTCTACTAGGGATTTACTCCGGGATTTGCATTTTGACCATTATGACCACCCACGGTGTGAAAAGGCCTTGGTTGCCGAGTCCCGTTCCTTAGGTGACCGTGTTCGAAATTGTTTGATTAGTCCAAGTTTTCCACCTTTTTGTGGGTTTGAAGGGAAAGCGCGCCCGACTCACCCATTTCCCTACCTCCTACACATTTCCACAAATAAGTTGCAAATTGTCAAACTTCTTACTTGGTTGCGATGAATGCCTACAAAACAAAAAAATTGGCCAAAAGGGCAAACGAAGAAAAAGAAAGAAAAAAAGATAGAAAGAAAAGAAAGAAGAAAAAGAAAAGGGCACAAAAAATGAAAAACAAAATACAAAAGAAGAAAAAGAAATGGCATAGAAACTCAAAAGCCAAATGCAAAAGAAAAATGCCAAAGAAAATCATCTCAAAAAAAAATTCTCACCCCTCAAAATAAGCCTTTTGCCGACTATTACCGTGAAGAGCCTACCAAAGGACCGAGTCCCTAGGAAGGATGATAGCGGTAAATAGTTGGTCTTCCCTCACTTTGCAACCTTATCCACCTTTTTACTTGGACTAGTTGGGCGATTTTGGACATGGAACGACCCTCTTGGCTTATCGCTAAAGGGGGCGGGGTCTCACTTACCTACAGTGTCGACTAACACCGTGGTTCATCCTTTTTCCATCCCACCGATCGTTCCATAGTACGTAATTAGAAGGTTAGGAGGAACCTAGGTAAGTTACCACCGTTTTTATTGCTTTGTTGTCATACTATTAGGATTTTGTCCATTTCGATTTGTGTTATTAGCTTGGGAACGTTGTCACTTGCCTTGAGTTCTTAACCGGTGTTTCTTCACCGCTTTATGGAGGGAAGCGATATTTGTTTCTTTTTGGGTGCAACCGATTGTTTGTTTGTTTGTATGTTTTCATAGACCCACCTTAGTCCACATTACGATTGTTTGTTTGTTTGTTTGTTTTCGTGTCCGGTTGCATCCACAGTTTTGTCGCAAGACCTCACTTGCTTTGCGGAGAGCACTTTTCCTCTAGGTGTTCTCGCGTGAGTTGAAAGGGCGTAGGGTGCGCTAATACCCGCCCGGCTAGTATTTTAGGTTTTATTAGTTTGGTAGTTAGTTTGTGCTTACTCGAGGTCGAGTAAGGGTTAAGTGTGGGGGAGTCGATAAGTGTAGTTTGTAGTGCTAGTTTCCTTGTGTTTGGTCCCGGTTTCTCTTATGAAATCGCTCTTTGGAGTGGTTTCGAGGCTACTTATGCTTCTTCTAGTTTGTTTTAGGTTCCTAAGATCAATCATGGAGATTTGGAACGATTCCGACTCGTTTCTTACGCATTTGGAACCAACTAGGAGAAGCGACGATCACTCGGTGGCTTAGACTCGATCCCGAGACCTTGGGACCCATTCCCGAGCTCCTTAGACTCGATCCCGAGCACTGAGATTCGATGAGAAGCCCATGAGAAGCAAGTAGGGACCCTTGAGATCATATTTGAGGCCTACAAGACCCTTCCCGGGCGGGAAGAATATCTTTCCCGGTCGGGAAGGAAGCAGAGCAAAGACAGGCCACTGATGGCCCATCCCGGCCAAGATCAAGGACCATCTCGGTCGGGACCACCATCCCGGTCGGGATCATCACCCATCCCGGCCGGGAAGGTGCAGTTACAGCTCGCGCTTCCTCTTTTCTTTTCCTTTGTTCTTGTAACCCTATATATACCTCCCCTCTTGTAATCTTATGTTATGTTCTTCATTACCCACTAAACCCTAGACTACTTTAGGTTAGATTAGCTTAGATTAGTGTAGATTAATCTTTAATTAGTCCTTAATCTTAGTTTAATCCATGTATTAATTGAATTCTTGAAGATCTCTACCAAGATTGACAACCTTTGTAGATGTATTTGGGTTTTCTCTTTTATGCAAGTTTTCATTCTTCTATTCATCTTCTAGTATGGTATAATCTCTTTTCCCTTCTCTTAATCTTTGTTTTATCATTCAAGTTTCAATCTTTATCTCTAGTTTATTGTTTTGTTCATCATCCTTGTTAGTTCTTCATTTTGTATGTTCTTGTTTTTATGTTAGTTTCTCTTGTTCTTGTTAGTTTTCCATTAGAAATGTTTGAGTAGACTCTTGCTAGGGTTATTAGGGGGATTGGATGTGATTAGGGTGAGATGGGTGGTACTAGATGTTGTTTTTGTTGTTTCCCATTTACCTTGCACTCCACATGTTTGATGAAATGCTTGTGAGACTAGAGATGATCAATCCTTGTTTTTCTTGCCTTTTCTCTTGTATGTGTTTGTTTGGTTGGTTGGTTTGGTTCCCTCACTAGAAGCGAGAGCGTTGTGAGGATGACCCCTAGGCCGTTTAAGTAGCGAGACCCCGATCGGAACCTAGGCTACGATAGCATGCTAGTAACCCTGTTTCCTTCTTTTTATCTCCTTGACATCCATGAACCCGACCTAGCCCTAGTTTCTTCTTATCGATTTATTAGCTTCCTTTTTGTCATTAGTTGCTCGTTTAGCCTTGTTAGTTCGTGTTATAGACCTTAGCTTAGTCTACATTAGCCTTCCCCTATATTAGCTTGTCTCGAACCTAGTCCTAGACCGTAGCACACCTTAGTCCGACACCCCGTCACTGTGGATCAACTCGACTTACCCTAGCTATTCAGCTTAGGTTCGTTGGTTATTATTTGACCGGTAGGATAGACGACAAACACTAACGTCACAAGTGCTTTAAGTTTTGCTGAAAACTTATTTTTCATTATATCGTGTTAATGTTTTATCTTTTAAATATTTTGATATAATAATACTATTATTTTCCATATGATATAATATGGCTGGGAGAACGTTCGATTTACTCCCAACTAACGTGGCAGTTATGTTTATAACATGACAGGTACTTGCTGCTGGGTTTTGGGTGTGAGCTAGCGAGTAGCGTGGATCCTACTCTTTCTTCATTCGATTTATGGATTTGTATAAACCTGTTTAGAGAATTTTCTTTTAGCCCTTTTGTAAAAAGAGGCATTTGTATTGACTTACCATTTCTTTTAATAATATATAGTTTGTTAGTGTATTTTTATCCCAACTCTACAGTGTTTCCGCCACTGTATTGCGTTAGAATTTCTAGGGGATTACACTTTATTTGTACTAGACTTAACTTTGTTATTGCTAAAGGAGTGGGTGCCCAGATAGTATCTCGGCTACCCACTAACTTCTTGAAATTTTTTTCGTTCTCAATACAAGTTCCGATAAAAAAAAATTAAAATAATAATAATAATAATAATAATAAAACGAGTGTGCGTGAGAGAGTTGGGCGATATTGGGCGATTAGGGCGTCCTGAGACCACAACCGCCGTTGGCCGCCAGTGCCTACTGGTTCCCCATCGTCAGCACCGCCATAGTAAGCCGCCGGCCGACCTCTTGTCCAGAGAGAGTGCGCCCAGAGGTTCTGTGTGCGTTAAGAGTGCGCCCAGTCTGTCGCCACCAGCACGGGCCTCCACCAGCCAGTGTTTGTCGTCGTTCTGCCTCCACGTGTGTCTGCCGGCCGACCTGACGTCGCCGGTTGTTCTATGTGGGAGACTGCGTGTAAGGGCGTGAGGGTGTGTTGGTTCCGGCCACCAACGAGTGTGGTTCCTGCCACCGCCTCTGGCCTGGTTCAGCGTGTTGGTTCAGCCTGTTGGAGGTCTGGTCTGGCACCGGTGCTGCTGGTGGTGTTTTTTGGAACCAGTTTTGGTCTGTCTGGCATCGGTTTTTCCCTAGCGTTTGTTTTCGAGTGCGGGGTTTTTTAAGCTGCCATTTTGACGACGCCGGTGCGCCGGTCTGCCTGTTCCGGGCTGTCATGATCCGTCCTTTATGGGGTCGGGTACGTGTTGATCGTAGGATTGGGTTCGTTCTTTCTTCGTGTTAGTCCGATTTCTTCTTTTTCCTTTTTCTTTTTCGGTTTTATTTTGCCTTCTCATTTGCGCCACTTCGTGGTTTTGTTTTCTTTTGGGTTTCTATTTTTGGGTTGCTTCTACATGTTGGTTTTGCTTCTGTCTCGTCATGCCCGACCTTCTGCAGTTCCACTGTCCTTTTGTGGGCCTCGATGGGTATGGGGATGGCTGGGGTAAGGGTCTTGTTAAAGGTTCTTTGCTCGTCCATCTCTGGGATCATCACTGTAAGGGGGATGCCCGGGACATCACGCGTCAATCTCTTGCTTCTTTACCTGTTTTTTTGGCTGCTGAAACTACTTTTCGTCGAATGGGTATTTTGTTGTGTGGGGTTTGCTTTCGTACTCATACACATAGCAAAGGTTGTCGGCATGATGCAGAGTCTTTTATTGAGGCCCCTAATTGTGGTGATGGTGTTATCCGCTTTGTTCTTTACGGCTTTCCCTGACCATCGGCCCCTTCTATTTTGTCGTCTAGTGGTGTTGTTGGTCCCCCGGCTATTAGGTTTAACTTGACTTCTCTTGACCGCTTGTTGGCTAAGGGGTTACGTACTATTAAATCCATCCCTTCAAAGTGTCGTTTAGGGTTTTCTCGGGTTCTTCGGAGGGGCCCTTGATGATGTGGCTGCCTCTCCTCGTGATCTCTCTTGTTGGGTCACCTTACTTGCATTGCCTCTTTGCATACTTAAGACTTTCTCCCCACGGAGTAACCTTGAGTGTCGATCCGTTATTCGGCGGCAACGCCAGGAGGAGAGTATTTCTAGTGTCATTCGTTGTTGGGATGAGCTGGGTGGTCGTTTGTTGCTTCTGTGGGATACTCTGGTTGAGGTTGCTCTTTGTTTTAGTGTTCAGGAGGACCTTGACTTGAGAGAGCGCAACATTAGGTAGTGTCGGAGGAATATTTTTTACGGGCATTACACTGCTGCTGTTCGTTTGCTTTCTTCTTCTAGCGTTGCTCCTTACACCGATGATACTCTATTGGCTTTGAAGGATAAGCATCACGTCGTCCCTTCTCCCGCGTTGCCTCCTTTGCCTAATAACCACCATTTCCTCACCGCGTCCGCGTCAGTGGTTCTGGATATGATTAGAGGTTTTCCGCGTGGCACTTCTTGTGGGAGGGACGGTTTTCATGCTCATCACCTTTTGGATTGTTTGAGTGGTGCCGAAGTTGCTGTTTCGGACGATTAGATCAAATCTGTCACTCGAGTGGTTAATCTCGCTCCACTAACCCCGCTTGTTAAGCCAGGCGGCGGTATCCGTCCTATTGTTGTTGGTACGATTTGGAGACGGCTTGTCTCTAAGGTTGGTGCTTTCCTGATCGGTCCATCGTCGAGTGGCTATTTTTATGGTCTTCAGTTTGGAGTTGGGGTATCTGGTGGGGGTGAGGCTATCTTTCATGCCTTGAACCGGCTTGTTGAGGACCGGGGTAATGAGGTGGGTCTTTCCATGCTCTTGGTGGATTTTCAGAATGCTTTTAAAATGGTCGATCGGGAAATCATGTTACGAGAGGTTCGTAATCATTGCCCTGTTCTCTCCCGGTGGGTGGAATTTTGTTATTCTAGTCCTGCTCGGTTATATTATGGTGAGCACAGCCTGTGGTCTTGTCATCAGGGTGATCTTTTGGGTCCTCTGCTTTTTTCTTTGGTCTTACATCCTTTGATCTGTATGATCCGGGACTCATTTGATCTGAGGCTGCAGGTTTGGTACTTGGATCATGGCACTATCGTTGGGGATACATTGATCTTGGATAAGGTTTTGGAGCTGATTTTGGATGATGGTCCTCGTTCGGGACTTCATCTCAATGTCAGTAAAACCGAGGTTTTTTGGCCTATGGAACATCCAAGGAGCAGGCTCCCTGATGTCTTCCCCTACTATCGCCAGACCGATGCGTGGTGTCAAAGTCCTTGGTGGGCCTGTTCGTGCGTGTCATGATTTCAGCAATGAGCTCGTGATGAATAGAGTGACCAGAACTATCGAGCTTATGGGCTCCATCGCTCTGCTTGATGATCCGCAGTGTGAGTTGTTGTTGCGGGCCTGTACTGGTATTTCCAAACTCTTTATTTTGCTTTGCATACTTGCCCACCGATTGTTTTTTGGTCGGCTCAGCTTGCTTTTGACGCGGCTCTTCGTTCTCATCTAGAACGTATTGTTATTGCGTCTGGGCTGAGGTTTAGCGATTGGCAGTGGCGGCTTGCCACCCTTCCCTTTTCTTTTGAAGGACTTGGAGTGTATGTCGTAGGAGATGTCATTCATTATGCTTTTGTGGCATCTCGGCTGCAATCTTTGGGTTCGCAGGATACGCTGCTTCGTGCTGCGGGTGTTCTGACCCTTGGCCCAACTTTCGATGCGGCGTTGTGTAGGCTTAGGGAGGTTCTTGGTTCTGTTGTGTGTAATCCTAGGGAGATCGCTGCCCCCAAACTTATGAAGTCTTTGGAAGATATATATTTCACGAGGGTTGTGGCTACTGCGGAATCGGATTTCTCTTTGACTCCGTGTTATGGGAGACGCTGCTCGGCACAAATGCGGTAAGTATAGGGGCCTGTGCGCGGGGCTTGGTTATGGGTTCTTGCCTTTTTCCTTTTCCTCGCTGGGGGATTGGAGGCGGACGCTATCGGCTTGCTCAAGAGGATTCAAAAAATTTCGATAGCGCAGGATGTCGGAGCACACGCTGCTCCTTTTATTTTGACTAGACTTAACTTTACTATAGCTAAGGGGGTGGGGATCCAGATTGTATCTCGGCTACCCACCAATTTTTTTGTAATCTGCGTTTTGATTCATCAATAAAATTCTAAAATAATAATAATATTCTCTCTCCTCTCTCTCTCTCTCTAGAGAAACTTTTCTCTCGTCTCTCAAATCGCCATAGATGAACTCGACGGCGCCAACAGGGCGAGGAAGGGGAAGGCCAAGGTAAATCGTAAGGTCGGGCTCGTAATCTCATAGAGATTTCCACGACATGGAAATCAATCCAATTGGTGCTCAATCGGAGGTTCAAATGGAGAATCAGGAATCAGCAAAACATGGTAAGCATATTATTAATGACTTGATCGACTTTGCGCTAAAATCTGCGACCAAATTAATTGGTGAAAGTGTGTCAACCACTGTGAGGAAGTCAAAGAAGGGAGGGGAGGAGATGGATTCAATGTCAATAGGGAATAAGGATGATCTGATCATCCCTCCAGTTGAAGAGAATTTGATCACTCCAGTAGTACCAGTTATTCCTTGGAATTGGGGGGGAAAGGTAAAGGAGCGGAAACTCGGTATACGTCTTTAATTTAATGAATACTGTGCGTTGGCTGATGAAGTGCAGATTGATCACGATGATTTTGAATCTGAGTTAAAACTCTGGAAAAATACATTAATGGGGATTGTGATAGGGGGTCGACCAACGTTGACAAGAGTAGTGGAGTTTGTTATGAAAAACTGGAATCATGTTTCGTTGCCAGGGGTTAAATACTTCAAGAAAGGGTGGTTCTTCTTTCAATTTGGGAGCAAGGAATCAATGGATATGGTGCTTAAAGGTAGTCCATGGCAGATTGGTCAGAATACTCTGATATTGAAGCAATGGTCTCCCACATTATCACAGGATATAGAGAGGATTTTAGTAATTCCAACTTGGGTTTTATTTCCTGATTTTGGATCCTTACTTATGAACAGATACAGTTCTTAGTAAGATGGCAAGCAAAAGAGGGAGACCCATGTTTGTGGATGCTACAACAACATTCAAGGAGCGCCTATCCTTTGCTTGGGTAATGGTGGAAGTTGATTCTACAAAGGAACTTCCAGAGATGATCACTGTTAATATAACTTTTTCTGGTAAAACTGTGCAATGAATTGCTTATGAGTGGCTACCTTATTACTGCAAAGGATGTGGGAAGTTGGGGTACCTGAAGTAGGCTTGTGAGAGAGAGAAGAAGCCTGTTGCAGTAAGGTATACACCTGTCAATAAAATTGTGCAGGAGATGGTGACTGATAAGGTCCTGGACCCCAACTTGATCCACACTGGATCAGATGAACTAGGGAAAGACAGTGGTTGTGGCCTAGACCCCAATCTGTCCATTCAAGGATCAGGTGGATTAGGGAGGGCAGAGGACCCGAACCCCAATATGATCTCTGATGGAGCAGGTGGAATAAGGAGGGCTAGAGTAATATCGGACCCCAATTTGATCCTTAAAGGATCAGATGGATTAGGAAGGGATAATTGTGACCAGGACCCCAATATGATGCTTAATGAATCAGGTGGATTAGGGAGGGACTTTACTTGGCAACAGGAGGAACCTGGATTTAGCCCTCAAGGTGTCTTTACTGTTATAAAGTGCTCAGGGTATGGAAGGGGAGACTCATGTCCTGTTGTTTTAAACATGGAAGAGGATGTTAAAATTGAACAGGTTCAATCTAACAGATATTGGACTTTACAAAATCGAAATGAGGATGAGGAAGAAACTGAGGAGTTTATTGTTCTAGTAGAGGCTAGCATTCCCCCTGATATTGGCTAATGAGAATAGCAACTGGAATATTAGGGGAGGCAATGAAGAGGTGAAGCAAGTGGAGGTTATTAAGTTTATTACTAGTAATAACATTGATGTTTTAGTTCTTTTGGAGACTAGAATAAAGGAGAATAAAGTTAAAGGCATTATTAAGAATAAATTTCATAGATACAAGATAGTTTGTAACTATATACATCACTATAATGGCAGGATTTGGGATTCTAGTGCAGTAAAGCTTAATGTTCTTTCTTCTCATGCTCAGTATATACATAGTTATGTCTATCATTTTGCTTCAGGCATTGGGATTTATATGACTATTGTGTATGGGAGCAATGATGGTAGTGGAAGGCTTGGCCTCTGGACTGCTATGAAGCAGCTTAATACTTCATGACAAGTGTATTTTAATGGGGGATTTTAATATTGTTCATACTCCTGAGGAGAAGATTGGTGGTCTGGCTTCTGATGAAGGGGATATGGATGACTTTAATAAAAGTATTATGGAGAATGGGTTGGGGGAACTTACTTATCAAGGGTGTGAATTCATCTAGACTAATAAGCAAAATCTTGTGGATAAAGTGTGGTCTAAATTGGATAGGGTATTGGTGAACTCTGAATGGGTAACTTCATTACCTGATTCCTTTGCTAGTTATTTGCCTGCAAGGATTTCAGATCATTCCCCAGTTATGGTTACTGTTCAGGCTGAAGAAAGAAAGAAGAGTAGGTTTAGTTTCCTTAACTATTGGGTTAAGCATCTTGATTACCATAAGGTGGTTCAGGAGGCCTGGGCTAAACCTGTATATGGTAGAACATGGTTTCAATTATTTGTAAAACTTAAGAATGTTAAGCAGGCTCTTAAACAAATGCATAAGAGGAATTTCACTAATGTTGGATTGAGAATTAAGGAGATTATGCAGAAGCTAATTGTTTGTCAGAAGGACCTTCAGCAGAGGCCTTTTTCTTCTGAGCTTATTGCTGAGGAGCAAAGGTTATTAGACATCTACAAGCAGCTTACCATGGTTGAGCTAAGTATTCTTAGACAAAGGACTAAAATGGATAATATCCAGTTTGGGGATGAGTCCACTGCTTAATTATTTCCATGCAAAGATTAAGGAACGAAGACAACAGCATGTTATTGGTACTATTGAAGACAGTAAAGAAACTACTAGAAAGGGGTTGAATGATGTAGCCCAAGCTTTTGTGGATTACTATGAGAAACTATTGGGTACTGCATATCCAGTAAATCAGATGGATACTGGGACTGTTAGTTAAGGAAAATTAGTAAATCATGAGGACTAGGAACAAATTTCTAGACTCCCTACTGAGGAAGAGGTTAGGAGGGTGGTCTGCTCTATAGGATCTGATTAAAGTCCTGGGCCAGATGGTTTTTCTTCAGAATTCTTTAAAGCATCATTGTCCTATATAAAGGAGAAGTTTTGTAATGATATAAGGGAATTTTTCAAAAAAATGTAAGATGTTAAAACAGGCTAATATTACTCTTATTACTCTCATACCTAAGAAGGATGTTTGCCGGACTGTGTTTGATTTTAGACTTATCTCATGCTGTTCAGTTTTTTATAAAACTGTTAGCAAGCTTTTATCTCTTAGGATTCAGGAAGTTCTTCTAGGAATTGTGGGGCTGGAACAAGCTGCTTTTGTGAAGGGTAGGAGTATTCATGAGAATATTGCCCTCTCAATCCTTGATAAAAAATTATGATAGGAAATATCTAACTACAAGGTGTCTTATGAAGGTTGATCTCAGAAAGGCATTTGACTCATTGCAGTGGACTTTTATCCATGAGATGCTTATAGGATTAAATTTTCCACCAATTTATGTCAACTGGGTGATAGAATGTATTCAGGGGTCCTGGTTCTCCATAAAGATGAATGGTTCAAATAATGTTTCTTTAAGGGGAAGAGTAGAAAATGATCATCTTAAATGTTTCTTTGGTTCACCATGGAGTTGTTAATGATCATCTTTTTGTGCAAAATTGTGAGTTTTCTTGACTTTTTACGGTGCATCATTGTGGAAGGTGTGTTCAAAAAATGGTTATGTCCTTCATTAAATTCTTTGATTTCATATCGCCCATCAAATCTTCTTTCTAAGATGATTATGGCCATACAACGAATTCTTGTTATCTCCCTTCTTTGCTGTTGTCCCTTATGTTCATATTCACCTTCATTATTGAACACAATTTACTTTTTTTTTTAACGATACCACGACTAGTGCGTCCAGTGCTCTTCCTATCAATGAAGCCACCAACAGTTGCATACTTGGAATAAATTTCAAATGCTTGTTGCAGTCCAACTTCTTCCAATCCCGGAAAAATTTGACTCACATAAGGTTTCAATTCTTTAGAACAACTTGGTATCTTCAAATCATTGTCAGAATTAGGTTCGGGAGTACCTATTTAAATTTAACACAATATTAAATTCTACATCAAAACAGAAACTGCTTTAACTACGAACAATTTTCAACATGTACAACAGATATTAAGTTATCTACATCAAAACAGCAACTGCTTTAACTATGAACAATTTTCAACATGTACAACAGATATTAAGTTATCTACATCAAAACAGAAACTGCTTTAAATAAGAACAATTTTCATCATGTACAACAAATATTAAGTTATCTATATCAAAACAGCAACTGCTTTAACTATGAACAATTTTCAACATGTACAACAGATATTAAGTTATCTACATCAAAACAGAAACTGCTTTAACTAAGAACAATTTTCAACATGTACAATAGATATTAAGTTATCTACATCAAAACAGAAATTGCTTTAACTATGAACAATTTTCAACATGTACAACAGATATTAAGTTATCTACATTAAAACAGCAATTGCTTTAACTATGAAGGATTTTCATCATGTATAACAGATATTAAGTTATCTACATCAAACCAGATGGTGCCTAACATATGTATATCTGTTGTATAAGTTACATACAATAAATTGCAACTTATGTACATCAAAACAGACAGTGCGTTAACTAAACAATATAATATACGTTTCCATGAAAACCTGAAGAAATTGAATTGATGAAGTAATATAAACTAAAATAGAAAAGTAGATGAATTGATGAAATATTTACCCAAAATATTAGAACCGCGCATCATCGAACATGTTCCAGTTGTTTCTTGACTATTAACTGCGTTTTAGAATAATAAAAAAACTAATCACGGCGTAGTAAATTATTAATTAGACCTAAATCTAAAATTGAATTTTTGAATAAATTGACTTTTAATTGAATTTTTCTGACCTAAATCTAAAGTTGTTGAAGATGAAATTGGAGGATCTTCATTCGTATCTAATTTTTGACGCTTTGATGAAGAATCAGTCACCATTGAAGGTGCAGAATTACTCGCCATTGCAGTTTTAGATGAATTTCAGAGGTTTTCATACTAGAGAGAGAAAGTAGTAGGGTTCAAATGACAGGGTTTCAGAAAGTAGAGTGGATTAGCGCGTGGTTTTTGAGTCTTTCAATCTGGATCGTTAGATCAGATCTTAATCTAATGGTCTAGATTGTGCCTCAATGAGTGTAAGGAGTTACCCTGCTTCACCGGAACCTGCCTCTATATATATATATATATATATAAATGCCTTGTGGAGCACATATCTAATTTGTGTGTGTGTGTGTAGAGAGAGAGAGAGAGAATAAGGATCAGGTGAGTCCTATATACATTGAGTCTGTGAGTCCACCTAGATTAGGGGTAGATGAATGTTACTTCAACGTATGACTAATGTTACTCTAACGTATGACTAATGTTAGTCCAACAACTCATCACATCCACTGGATTAGGGATAGATGAGATGAATGGTACTCTAACGTATGACTAAAGTTACTTCAACAATGGTAGTTTGGTTTAGTATAGAGTTCTATTTGTGTTACTCTAAAAGATACTCTAATGTATGAATGATGTTACTCCAACGTTATTAAAAACTTGTTACTCTAATAGATAATGTGTTCTACTCCAACTAATTATGTTACCAACGTGTTACTCCAAGTCATCTCATCCATCCATTGAAGTATCATCCAATGTATGATATAAGGACTTAGGGACTCAAATATATTGAAGGACTCATCTAAACCTTATATATATATATATATATATATATATATATATATATATATATATATATTTATATATATATATATATAAAGAGAGAGAGAGAGAGAGAGAGAGAGAGAGAGAGATGGGTTCTAATGAGTCCCTATATATGTGTTGAGTCCTTGAGTCCTCATCCCATTCGTTGGATGGGAGATGGATCAAGGGACAAGATAAAATCACTGTTATTGTAGTGCATTGTTACTTTAATACACTTCAGTGGTAAACTATTACTTTAATACACTTCAGTTGTTACTTTAGTGTTTTTCATCTGTTATTGTAGTGCATTGTAGTGTCCTAAGAATTTAGGAAACTGCCATATTAAAAAAATAGGGTTATTTAATGACAATAATACCAACTATAGGGCGTCTTCCCACAATAATACTAATTTCAATAAATTTGAGAATAATACGTATTATTGGAGTAGTTAAACAAGAGTAGTATAAGTAAGTTTATCACCTGCTACATCAGGTCATCTAATTAATATTTAACCTGTTACTTATTATCCATCCTCCTCCTTAGACCTGGATCACGGCTGAACCGTGTCGGGTCAGTTTCGGGTCGGGCCAATTCTGGGTTATAATAATCGGGTTGACTTCGGGCCAGGTCAGATAATTTCGGGTTCGCTGTTTTCAACTTTTTTTAAGGATATCCACTTGTTTTGAATAATAATAGTCGTATCAGTTTTAGGTTAGCTCGGGTCAATTCGGATTATGGGTCAAAATCATGTCTTCAGTTCGGGTGTCGGGTCGGGTTCGGTTTGGCTTATTCGGGTCGGGTCAGTTTTGTCAGATCTACTTCTCCTTACTTCTCTCCTTCATCCTCTCTCTCCATTACCCTTCATCCTTCTTCTGTTTTTTTTCAATACGTTTCGTTTAGATTAACGAGTTGATTTTGGTGTACGATTGTGTTGTTAGCTAGACTTGGCGAGGTTGAAGGAAGAGAAATACAGAAGACATTAATGACGTTTAATTCTCTGTACACTGAGTAAGTGAAAAGGAGTGAATTAATATGAAATAAATTAAAGGCGAAAAGGAAGGGGAACGAGTTCTACCGGTAACTAGTCATCTATACTACTCTGGTTTAACTACTTCAAAAATATGTATTAGTCTCAGATTTATTAAAATTGAAATTATTTTCGAAAGATGATCTATAGTTGGTATTATTGTCGTTAACTAAAATTAAAGGTGAAAAAGAAATGTGGAAGGGTTCTACAGGTAACCGGTCACCTATACTACTCTGGTTTAACTACTTCAATAATACGTATTATTCCCAGATTTATTAAAATTGATATTATTTTGGGAAGACGCCCTATAGTTGGTATTATTGTTGTTAAATAACCCAAAAAAATAATAAAAAAAAGATATTGTTTCATATAATAATGGGACGTGATTGCCACCAAAATAGGAAACAATATCAAAGAGTAACGTCATATAAAAAAAGGAAAAAAAAATACTACTTCCTATAAATATGGGACGTGATGACTTCAAAATAGAAAACAAGAGGTGGGATCAGGTGAGTCCACTTATATATGTTGAGTCCGTGAGTCCCCATCTTAACCTTTGATTCAAGGTTAGATTAATGGACAAGATTTGATCTCATAATTAAGGAAATAACTAACAAAATAACAAATCTTGTAAATATATCATTTCTCTCTCTCCTCCTTAATTATCACAATGCAAATCTTTTCCCTCTCTTATCAATCTTTTTAAATGTCTTTTTCTCTCACACAACAAGTTTTTTCAAAATTAATTTTTTTTCATTTTCACCCAAAAATCATCATTTTCCTACTGCCATTGTACGTATGTTACTATGTTACTGTCATAATCCATAAATTATGTTACTTTAACTCATATAACGTGTTACTTTAATTCATGAACTGTGTTACTTTAACTCATAAAATCTGTTATGTTGTTTAATATATTCTCTTGCAAAAACTATTATTCTAATTCATACAATGTGTTACTCTAATTCATGAACTGTGTTACTTTAACTCATAAAATCTGTTACGTTGCATAGTCTCTTGCAAAAACTGTTACTCTAACTCATACAATGTGTTACTTTAATTCATGAACTGTGTTACTTTAACTCATAAAATCAGTTACGTTGCATAGTAGTCTCTTGCAAAAACAGGAGTTCCAATTAACAAAAAGAACAATGTTTGTTTTTATTAAGATACTCCAAAACAAAAAGTGGTACAAGATTCCAACTAAATCAACTCCATTACAATTCCAATGTTTCACACTTGTTACTCATAATGTCCTACTTATAATTCTGCTTCTTCTTCATCCTTCTCGTTCTCTCCGTCTTCTTCTTTTTCATCTTCTTCATCATCATCTCAGAAGCTTTGATTTAATCTCACCACCGCACAATGGAGGAAATTCTCACCCACATCCCTACATCATTCATGTGGATTAAAGTAGCAGATAACAAGAGTTAAAGTAACAGATGAAGTGCATTGAAGTAACATTGAATTAAATTAACAGAGTATGCTTATACACCAGGTATAAAGTAACAGAAGTCAGACATTAAAGTAACAGATAGTATGAATTAAAGTAACAGATAATGTTCATTAAAATAACACCAGATATAAGTTAGTGCAAATAATTCATATAATGATAAAAATTGAGAGTATGACGCAGTATCTTACTCTTTGATATTGTTTTCTAGAGTGAAGATCAAGTGAGTCCCTTTTTCTTTTTTGAGTCCATGAGTCCTATTCTTAGCCATTGATCTAAAGAGAATGAATGGTTGAGATTGCATGTAGTAATTAAGGTAGTAACTACCATATTTTGGAAATAACATGAGAAAATCCTCTTCCCTCCCTAAATTACTGCCAACTGATATCTTCTTCTCTCTTATCTCATTCATTTTTTTTCATTCAAACACCCGCCTAACACAAAAACCCTTTACCTTCATCATCTCTCATCTCATTCAATTTTTTCACTCAACTCAAGCGCACCCGAGCACTCAATCGCTCAACTCAACTCAATCGCTCACCTTCAACTCGAGCAAGGTTATATTGAAGCAGCTTTCAAACTTTAGCAAACATAATGAACAAGGTGCGATCGCGATTGTTGGAAAACCTAGACAAGTATGCGGACGCTAGATAAAAGATAATCGACGCTCCCAAGAGCAAGCCAACAAAGGGCCAAAAAAAATAACGTGTTTACTTAATCATGTCATCTCTTTTCTAACTACGAATTAATGGTTTGTATTCTTTAGTTACCTGTCTAATTACATTGGTATTTTGACTATCACCAATGCATTGAAGTTGTTAAACTCTGTTACACTGACTAGTTGTACCTGTTACTCTAATTTACTGCTGGTGTTACTATGGGGATTACTAAAGTTAACCCAATTTTCTTTGGTCTCAAAATCTGTGTGTTACACCGAAGCATTGTAAATGTCACTTTAATGAACAATTTATGTTACTTTAAGTTATTAATGATGTTTGTACAATGATATTGCAATCAATTCCTCTGACGCATTATATATTGTTTTTTGAAGAACAAATGTTGGTACTTTGTCAATGAATGGAACCAATCCAAGTTATCCCCAGTTACTTTGGCAATTATTTTGTCTAAACAACGTTGTTGTATTCAGTTACTTCAATGCATTGTTTCTGTTACTGTAACAGACGAATAGTGTTACTCTTACACACATGAGATGTTACTCTAACAAAAAACACATGTATTAAATAAATATAGTGATAAATGCACCGTAACACAGCGCTATGTGTAAAAAAAAATTGTACAAAATTAGTTTTTCGTGTAAACCAGAAAAAAAAGAAAAAATTCTTATAATGACAAAAAACACGAGTATTCTCAAAACACTTGTTCATCCTCCTCGTCTTCCTCGGTGTCTTCTTCAGTTTCCTCTCCTTCGATGTCTTCATCTACTTCATCCTCATCATTGGTTGGCTTAGTAGGCTGTTTAGGCGGTCGTGCTGCATACGGATTTAGACAGTTTTGTTTGGTTGGCTTAGTATACTTTCTCACATCAAATCCGCAAGCCAGCGCGTAGATTTTGTAAAATTCCACTGCCTCATCAATTTTTCTGAATACTTGCTCCATGTACGGAGTGAAAACCTCACCCACATCTCTGCACCATTCCTGTGCATTCGGTTCTTTGCCAATGCTTCGTGCAAGAAATTAAAAAATGTCACGCCCATGGACATAAGTGTTACTTCAACTCATAAGTTGTGTTACTTTAACCCTTAAAGGATGTTACTCCAACGTCAGCGCCAAAAACCCTTTTCAGTGTTACGTGTTTGTGTTACTCTAATTAGAATTAGATATTACTGTAATTCATAACTTGTGTTACTTCAACGCCATGACTGCTTCAACATAAAGCAAACAATAATATCATTGAAACAATAATATCAATGAACCATTGTTATTAATCCATGATTGATCAAATGAATCAAATTCTACCTTTTCCAGTGTTGTCATGTGCGTTCGCATCTTTGGCAAAACCACCTGCACAAAATCAAACAGCGTTACACCCATGCAAATAATGTGTTACTATAATTCCTAAGTGGTGTTACTCTAACGTGTACAATATGTTACTCTAACATCATCATCAAAACCCTTTTTCTGAACGTTCATTTGTGTTACTGTAATGCAGAAGGCATGTTACTTCAACGACGTTTATGCGTTAATTGAAATCAAAACAATAGTATCAATGGATATCATGGAAAATCTGAATAAAAATCATAAAGCCCTGTAATCTATAAAGATTGAGAGAGCAAATAACCATTGATACGAAACTGTGATATCAAAACGCAATGACATTAAAAAAAACGCAAATTGATAAGAAATTGTGATACGAAATGACAATGAAAGCACTATAAGCATGAAAATCGACGTAAAAAAAATGCAATTTGACGCGATAAACCATTGATATTAAAACGCACATTGAAAGAAATATGACCATCGAAATCCATGAATAAAAATTGAATCAAAACGTGAATGAAATACTGAAACTCACCATTGTTATACTCGATCAGTTGCTTATCAACCGTTGAGAACGTGAATGAAGAAAGGGTTTTTTTTGGTGTTTGAATGAACGTGATATGATGAATGAATGTGAATGATGAATGAATGTGATAGGGAGTTATTGTTTCCTAAATTCATGGGAGCTATTTTAGGAACGTAAATCTTTTTTTTTTAATGGATGCATCTTGTCCATCCATCCTCATCCCATCCAATGGATGGGATGAGGACTTAGGGACTCACAAAGAGTAAAGGACTCATAAGAGCCTTACTCTATATATATATATAGTCAAGATCCGGTGAGAACCTATAGTATAACTAGTTTAGAACCCGTGCAGATGCACGGGTATACTTAAGTCATCTTAATTATTTATATGTTTATCAATAGGTGTTTTAACAATATACTCTGTATAATAGATATCTATTACAGTACTCACTATTCATTCTTGTAATAGTTTAGAATTATTGGGTAAACCCGTGCACATGTACGGTTGTTTACTTAAAATTTTGTGATGATAAAAGAAATTCTTGATAGTACGACATAACAAAGTGTTATATTATTAAGATAATGTTTATTATGTTGAATCAATCTCATATGATAAGTAATCGTACGATGGTTTCTTGTCCTCTTCTTATGGAGGACATATTTGGGGTGACTATTCCTGTGTAACAACTGCTAGTAGTAAATTCTCGGAGCTTTGTCCCTCTTTCACGCCAAAAATAAAATAACTATGATGTTTTTCACCGTCATCTAGTATGAAACGTTTGATTGCGAAATATATTATGAGATTAAGAGCAAGGTTAGCAATGGATTTGGACTTAATGCATAGGATGGATGGAGTGAGAATGATGATACATCAATGGATTCTCAATCCTTGGAGAAGGATTGAGCAAAAATCTCCATTTTGAAGGATTGAGAAAAAGCGGAAAGAGAGAGCAATTAGTGTGTAAGTTAGTGAGTTAATTGTTTAAGTTGCTTTCAATAAATATATTAAATGATATAAAAATTAAATTTATTAGGTAAGATAAATGTGGTGAGATGAATGGGCCCTCTATGGAGATAAAAGTTAATCCACTGATGTACGTGTATTTTATAGTAAAAGAGAGAAAATATAGTAGAAAAACTGAGGTGGAACAGATAGGGTCCTCTATGGAGAGTGTAGACACCCGCATTTTGACTGCCAGGTGTCTATGGCAGTTTCCAAAAAACACCCGATGATGATCGGACGCTAACGTGTTTCTATGCGCTCGGATACGGGCTCAAATCCATTAATCGTTGGCTAACACACTTACAGAGTACAAATTTCACAAAATCATCCTTGAATCCAGGCCCAGTGGATCATTCCGAGTCAAACAAGACTAATTTGGGCCAAAACCGACACCGGAATTAAAACCGACTTTTAACGATTGGGTCAACCCCAGTCAAAGTCGTTTCCGAGACACACGAAACAACCCATACAACCATCAAAAGTCCAAGTCAAATGCAAAACCCATCAAGCAATCAAAGTCAAGGTCCAAAACAAAGGACCCGTGCACCCCGACTGGGCCACTCGATCGAGTGACCCACCCACTCGATCGAGTGGGCATGTTTTGAGCCCGATGGCTGGCTTCACGGGCCACTCGACCGAGTTAGCTCTATACTCGGTCGAGTAACCCTAAATCGGGTGCCCTAGCTCTCCCTATATAAGCAACCCCCATGCAACACAATTACACATCCTTTAGCAATCTTAAAAAACCCTAGTACACTCTAGGACAACGCTAACACATCTACACACACTTCAAAACCCTAGCAATTCTACACTAGAAAAAAACCCTAAACCTAGTTTTAGGAATCAAACCCGAGTCACCATAACTTAGCCTCCATACACCTCGAAGACTCTTGTGTTAAAGCCGCGTTTACGAGCCTTAGTCCGAGACAAAAACATGTAGGTTGAGGGTGACAAACCTCGTTCTTTTCCTCCCTTTTCTTCGCATTGTCATCTTCCTCTCTTTTCCGTTTTTATTATTATTATTATTATTATTATTATTATTATTATTTTTATTATTATTATTATTATTATTATTATTATTACGTTTATTATTATTATTATTATTATTATTATTATTATTACGTCTATTATTATTATTATTATTATTATTACGATTATTATTATTACGATTATTATTATTATTATTATTATTATTATTATTATTATTATTACTATTATTTGCCTCGTTATAATTATTGCATTTTAGTATCGCGCATTCATCTTTTTCAAGCAATTATTCTTAAGGGTCGAAACCCGTTGACCCGGATCCGACATCACAATCCCTAGGGATTTATTTCGATGTCGGAGAAGTCGAGGGAATCATGTTTTTTATTATTTATTTACTTAAAGCATCGACTTTTCTAAAATCACATTAAATCAATTTAAGGCGCAATTTTCGTTGATGCTAAAATAATTGTCAAAACAATTCGTTAGAATTATGACATTATTAATGCGGAGAAAATTTAATCACATCACAACAATCAATTTAAAGCGATCAATACGATTTCATACACGATTTTTTTATCGCACAGAGGGCACTCGACCGAGTGCCTGATCCACTCGGTCGAGTGGCACCTCAAATTCGAGTCAGAACGCACGTCACGACCACCACTCGATCGAGTCTCACAGTGACTCGATCGAGTCTCACAGTGACTCGATCGAGTGGCCAGGTACTCGACCGAGTTGGCCAATAACTCGGTCGAGTATGGTCAGTAACGCGAGACAGAAACACCTTTTAGGGGTTCACTCGATCGAGTCTATCGATCACTCGATCGAGTGACCCTACAACGACTAAAACATAAGTCGTACATTGTTCTACTTTTCAAACTCGATAGTATTTTAAGACTTACGTCAACATGTGCTTAATCAATCACATGTATACTATCTTTTCAAACCATGCATCATCATATTTATATCATCTCATATTTGTACAAACCGTTATTATTCGTTATATCGCTATATCATTACTAACGCGTTTGTTGTTTCTTTTGTCAATTTATTTTTTGTTCGTTTATTGTACTAAATGAACCCACATGCTAAAATTCCACTTTGACGTAGAATTAATTGCATTAAATTGACTTAGAAACCCGTTTCAATTCCATTCACATGTTTAGGGAAAATAAATCTTTGCATATCATTTTCCCGTTTTACTAACGCGCGTATTGTAAGTCATTCGAATTCTTAGTAGAGGCCGCTAATGTGCGGGCGGGGTTGGGTGTCCTTTGTGGGCTTCCCAACACGTACCCTCACCCCTTACTCAGAACCTCGGTTTCCGGATGCCCGAAACCGTTGGCGCACAAGAGTCATTCATACACGATATCCGATAATGTCGGTATCGGTATCGCAATGCAAAGGGACGAGCCCAATAAACTCTGATATCGGAAATGGGCCGTATTTTGTATACGGCCCACTACGACATAGAGTGGGCTCGAATGGTTCCGAATAACCATAAAATTCGGTGGCGACTCCACATAGACCTAAATTTCAATTCGATCATTCTCATATGGAGATTCATTCGCCTCCCCAAACCCGCGCGTGGCCGCGTCGGGGTGGACCTATGTCATGTCCACAATTTGGCGACTCCGCTGGGGATTAACTGATGCGTGACTTACCATCGGCATCCTCAGGGTGAGACTCGAATAGAAATCGTTTGACAAATACAATACGTGTTTTAGTTTTACAGTTCATGCATAACCCATATTTTCCCGGGCCGGTACTCGCGACCGACGTCCCCCTATACCGTCGATGTACTCCAATATGGATATGTTGAAAGGTGTCCATAGTCGATTCGAGTGGGTTTCGCGACATGTTCTAAGATCAACTCGACTTAGGAAGTCCGCGATCAACGTCTAGATTATGTACACTGGTATAGACCCTCTATAGACCGACCGAGACTTAGTATAGAGCATACATGGCGTCGTTATAATGCTTGTGTGACTACGTGCTGCTTGGTTTCCGAGTCGTTTTCGAAAACCGTCAATTCTTCAAAGATTGAATCTTTTTTCAAACTATTCAATTTCAAAACCCGGGACACATACCGAATTTAGGACTTATGATTTTACTCAAAATAGCCTGTTTTCTAGACGGTATGCTGCCCAATTCAAAACTCAACAATACTTTCGAACTTTCAAAACCGAGGCCCGATGCACTCTCCGATTTTTTTTGAAAAAATCGGGCCTCTCCACCGAGTTATCTCGGAATTTTCAAAACAATCAATTTTCTTCTTCTCCTTAGGACTTCCCATATTTAGCAGTGTCGGGTCGTGTCTTAAGTTGTCAAGGTCTTTAGCGTCGAAACTCCGTCGATCTTACATCACGAGTTTCTTTCCTATCCCAGTCCGCCTTATTAGACTAAGGCAAGGCCCACCTACGTAGGACATACTCCTACAAAGGAAGGCCCGTCTACACACTCGAGTCTAAAAGTTTGGGGATGTCTCACGTGGACCTTCCTTCGGATGGGACTCGGCCCACATAGCCAAATCCTAAGAAAGGCCCATCTTTCACAAGTCACCCGTCTAGGTTCTTTTCCGAGTCAACCTTTTACAATGCAGGCCCTATAGCAAAAGGTTCACGGTCCTTACGTCTAAGGGTCACTCGTCCGACACTCGAGTCTTAACAAAATCTTCAATCCCACTCGGGGGCTACCCCTTAGCAGAGCGATCAATCACGGTTGCTCTAAGGGTCATGTCTTGCACGTGTCTCACGTACCCCACTTTCGAGTCACTTAAGAATTAAGATGCCACACCATCCGAGTCCTTAGTTTCACATTGGGGGCTATTCTCCGACGGAGTGATTAATCACAGTCACTCCGAGAATCGTACTCTACATATTTGTCTTAGGAGGGTCTAACCCGAGTCAAACATGGTTGCCCCATTTTCGAACTCACCCTTCTGCAGTTCGAGTCTAATTTACGGTCGTTACCTCGTCTAGGTCAACATTCAAGTATCCCGGTCCGAGAGTCTTTGTCGACTCGTCACCCCGGGCCATGTCTAGTTTGACTCTGTCTCTTGCGCAAAGCCGAGCTTAGGCGAGTTCTAACACCTGTCGTTTTTTCCGATCAGGGACCCTATGAACGAGACACTACCAAACCACAACAAATCCCACGCCGTCATGAAAGGGGATATCCAGGGGAGTATGCTTATGCTATCTTGCTCCATTAACAACATCTTCTCGAAAATCAATACTGCCCAAGATAACCTAAGTTCCAGGGTAACCATCATTGAAGAAGACCTTGTAAGAACCCGATCCCGCCTAACACAACTAGACCGGGTAAGGCAGCCAATCACCCAACCGAGCCATTTGAAGGGTGAGCATTCTTACGAAACTGTCCGATACCCTCAAGATTGCAAGGCCGAGAGAGGTAACTCTCAAGTCACCTTCCCAAAAATCAAGAACCAGTCAAAGGAAAGGACATTTACCCACTTGGATATGTCCTACACCGTCGCTTTCCAGAGGTTAGTCTCAAAGGGCCTAGTGCTACCTATAGGCCCAACAGCCGACCCATTTGTGGAGAAACGTTCCAAAGCATGGAACGCCGAGCATTACTGCAAATTTCACAGAGGGAGGGGACACGATACAGAACAATGCTGGAAGCTGAAACACCTCATTCAGGGCTTCCTCGATGCCGGGAAGACTTCCGTTTTGGAAACATTGTCACTTGCGAAGCCCCTCGTGGACTACACAGGGCCCGATGACCGAAGCATCCAATCTACCTCCCATGCACTCAAGAGTCCGGATTTGATTTAAGTCCGAGTCTGAGTCTGAGTCTAGGACGTTCTATTCCAAAGTCAAAGTCAAAGTCAAAGTCAGAGTCAGAGTCAACTGTATTCTGTCCTCTTTTCAAATTCAATAAAATCAGCTTTCAATATTCTTTCTCATATACACTTTCCTTATGTGTTTCCGAGAACATGATGAACACCATCATACACTGTGAGCACACGCACGTGACTATTATAGACACATCTATAATGACTGCAGGAAACCGAGCCCATGTTTTCTTTTTACCTATTCCATGTCTGGTATAGAAAAAACCACACAACTACCCGTAGCAGGAGCGGTATCGAATCCTATGACAAATCTAGGTAATCTCCTAGTTTGGGTTCAAGACGGGAGGCAAGCCCATTTCCCACAATAAAACACCCCTCCGATAAGACTGACCAATCCCTACCTTAGGTGTTAGTCTCACTGGACAAAAAAAATCAAAAGTCAAAAAAAAAAGAAAGGGCCAAAGCAAAAAGAAGGCCATAAACTAAAAGAAAACTGGACACAAAAAAAAAATCGAAAGTCCATGAAAAAATAAAGCAAAAGGCCAAAACAAAAAGGCAGGCCATCATCAAAAATTCAGAATACCCATGACTGTGGTCAACGGTCAATTCAAGTGAAAGCCCCACGACCAGGGTACGGTCAAAATTATCAAAACCCCATGACCGCAAGGTCAATCAAAAAATCAAATACTCAAGTGAAAATCCTTTGACCGGGGTACGGTCAAATTCAAAATTATCCATGCCATCCAAAAGGGGAGTGACAATCAAGCTGGTCAGATAACACCACACTCAGCCTTCCCACATTACAACCCTCAAGATCTCCCCGAGACCCAGGCTAGAGACAGCCCGGAATTTCGAGGATTCAAGCCCCATAGGATACCCCTAACCACTAGGGCCAGACATGGAAACCAGATCCCGCATTATCAAACCGGCTCTCGAAGCCTTAGCTCCACAGAACCGAGCTCTAGATTTCGAGTCATCAAGGCCATTTACTTCATTATCAAACCGGCTCTCGAAGCCTTAGCTCCACAGAACCGAGCTCCAGATTTCGAGTCATCAAGGCCATTTACCTCTATCAAACCGGCTCTCGAAGCCTTAGCTCCACAGAACCGAGCTCCAGATTTCGATTCATCAAGGCCATTTACTTCATTATCAAACCGGCTCTCGAACCCTCAGCTCCACAGAACCGAGCTCCAGATTTCGAGTCATCAAGGCCACTTAATTCCTAGCACCACATTCCCAAAAACATCAAATCCCGAGAGCAAAACTCGTAAAAATCCCATCCCAATTTTTCACATCCAAACCTGTTACCACCCCCGGACACGGGAACTCAACTTGCAGTCGGCATAGAACATGACTAAATAGTTCACACCACCTCTGGGGGCTACCCCGGAGAACGCTCACAGTCACAGTATTAATATCCTAATCATTCAAGCCCTTTGATCAAGACATCACTGGGGATGCACCTAGCCTACACCATCGCTATGGCTAGTTACACACAAAGTCCTATTAGCTTAGGCACCATAATATATCTTTCAATCCACTGAACTACGGCTTGGTTTGATTTCACCACACGTGAATACGTAGGCAGCCTTTCAACAGAGGCACAACCACCCACATTGACACACATTCAAAAAGCGTCATTATTCCGGTCACGACACCATCGTGTTCTCAATAGCTAGCTTTGTTGTCCCGGGGGCTTCTCTTAGACAGAAGACCTCCATCCACTCACAAAATCCAGATGAATCCAACAAAAATCTAGCCTCCTTTCTGTAGTGTGTCCTAGTACTCGGCTCAGTCGAAGACAAGAATCTGTCAGGACTCGAGGCAATACCCACTTTGGAAATGTAATCCTAAAATAGGAAATCCAGAAGGGCACCAAACTAAAATAGTCTCATTACAGGCTACTACAATCCCCCCATAGCATATCTATCCCATTTCGATGTACGAACGTGTTGCCACTCGCCTAGACTACGGGATAGCGCAACTTAAGAGTCTTGTTAGGCGGCCCACATCCCTATCGAGTCACGGTCCAACCCTTAGAGAGTCAAGTCCATGTCAGTCAACTCGTCCTATCGTGTCCAGAGTCGAGTCTGTCGATAGGCCCCTCTCTTCACATTCCACTTTGAGATTTGCAAAATTTAGCCATTTGAAAAAAAGATCTTTTTCGACAAGGTCAGATTTCAGTCTATTTAAACTGCGAATTTCTTTTATATCCCTTTCCATTTTGAAAACCTAGCTCGTGATTGCTTTCAGGATTTCAAATTCAAAATTTCAAAAACTTCAAGAATCATTTTCCCCAGCACGAGTCATTTTACTACCTACATGTTGCATGCATTTTATGTAGCTTATACAGGTACGACTCAAGCAAGGCATGCAAGCCAATCGAATCTCCCCAGCGGCATTTTTCGGGATATCACGGGACGGACCAACACACATGCACACCCAGGGCTTACGGGACAACCCAAATTTCCCACGGAGTATGATCATCCAGCGCAGGTATGATTTCTGTCTTGCGGCTGGCGAGCCCTTAACGCGAGTCTAACGGACTATAAACGACCCGACCGGAAGTCTACCAGGTCTTAACGGGCTTGGTAGCTACTCTGACTTTCGCCCTGTCCAAGCCTCAGTCAGAGTGGGGGCTCTGTAGACACCCGCATTTTGACTGCCAGGTGTCTATGGCAGTTCCCAAAAATCACCCGATGATGATCGGACGCTAACATGTTTCTACGCGCTCGGATACGGGCTCAAATCCATTAATCGTTGGCTAACACACTTACAGAGTACAAATATCACAAACCAACCTCGAATCCAGGCCCAGTGGACCATTCCGAGTCAAACAAGACTAATTTGGGCCAAAACCGACACCGGAAATAAAACCGACTTTTTGCGATTGGGTCAACCCCGGTCAAAGTCGTTTCCGAGACACACAAAAACAGCCATACAACCATCAAAAGTCCAAGTCAAACACAAAACCCATCAAGCAATCAAAGTCAATGTCCAAAACAAAGGACCCGTGCACCCCGACTGGGCCACTCGATCGAGTGACCCACCCACTCGATCGAGTGGGCTTGTTTTGAGCCCGACGGCTGGCTTCACGGGCCACTCGACCGAGTTAGCTCTATACTCGGTCGAGTAACCCTAAATCGGGTGTCCTAGCTCTCCCTATATAAGCAACCTCCATGCAACACAATTACACATCCTGGAGCAATCTTAAAAAACCCTAGTACACTCTAGGACAACCCTAACACATCTACACACACTTCAAAACCCTAGCAATTCTACACTAGCAAAAACCCTAAACCTAGTTTTAGGAATCAAACCCGAGCCACCATAACTTAGCCTCCATACACCTCGAAGACTCTTGTGTTAAAGCCGCGTTTACGAGCCTTAGTCCGAGACAAAAACATGTAGGTTGAGGGTGACAAACCTCGTTCTTTTCCTCCCTTTTCTTCGCATTGTCATCTTCCTCTCTTTTCCGTTTTTATTATTATTATTATTATTATTATTATTATTATTGTTATTATTATTATTATTATTACGTTTATTATTATTATTATTATTATTATTATTATTACGTTTATTATTATTATTATTATTATTATTATTATTATTATTATTACAATTATTATTACGATTATTATTATTATTATTATTATTTACCTCGTTATCATTATTGCATTTTAGTATCGCGCATTCATCTTTTTCAAGGAATTATTCTTAAGGGTCGAAACCCGTTGACCCGGATCCGACATCACAATCCCTAGGGATTTATTTCGATGTCGGAGAAGTCAAGGGAATCAAGTTTTTTATTATTTATTTACTTAAAGCATCGACTTTTCTAAAATCACATTAAATCAATTTAAGGCGCAATTTTCGTTGATGCTAAAATAATTGTCAAAACAATTCGCTAGAATTATGACATTATTAATGCGGAGAAAATTGAATCACATCACAACAATCAATTTAAAGCGATCAATACGATTTCATACACGATTTTTTAATCGCACAGAGGGCACTCGACCGAGTGCTTGATCCACTCGGTCGAGTGGCACCTCAAATTCGAGTCAGAACGCACGTCACGACCACCACTCGATCGAGTCTCACAGTGACTCGATCGAGTCTCACAGTGACTCGATCGAGTGGCCAGGTACTCGGTCGAGTATGGTCAGTAACGCGAGACAGAAACACCTTTTAGGGGTTCACTCGATCGAGTCTATCGATCACTCGATCGAGTGACCCTACAACGACTAAAACATAAGTCGTACATTGTTCTACTTTTCAAACTCGATAGTATTTTAAGACTTACGTCAACATGTGCTTAATCAATCACATGTATACTATCTTTTCAAACCATGCATCATCATATTTATATCATCTCATATTTGTACAAACCGTTATTATTCGTTATATCGCTATATCATTACTAAAGCGTTTGTTGTTTCTTTTGTCAATTTATTTTTTGTTCGTTTATTGTACTAAATGAACCCACATGCTAAAATTCCACTTTGACGTAGAATTAATTGCATTAAATTGACTTAGAAACCCGTTTCAATTCCATTCACATGTTTAGGGAAAATAAATCTTTGCATATCATTTTCCCGTTTTACTAACGCGCGTATTGTAAGTCATTCGAATTCTTAGTAGAGGCCGCTAATGTGCGGGCGGGGTTGGGTGTCCTTTGTGGGCTTCCCAACACGTACCCTCACCCCTTACTCAGAACCTCGGTTTCCGGATGCCCGAAACCGTTGGCGCACAAGAGTCATTCATACACGATATCCGATAATGTCGGTATCGGTATCGCAATGCAAAGGGACGAGCCCAATAAACTCTGATATCGGAAATGGGCCGTATTTTGTATACGGCCCATAACGACATAGAGTGGGCTCGAATGGTTCCGAATAACCATAAAATTCGGTGGCGACTCCACATAGACCTAAATTTCAATTCGATCATTCTCATATGGAGATTCATTCGCCTCCTCAAACCCGCGCGTGGCCGCGTCGGGGTGGACCTATGTCATGTCCACAGAGAGAAATCATATCCATGGGTAACCATGGTCTAATTGTGGTACAATATTAAATGTACAAATATGTAAAAGTTAAGTATTTGTTTAATATTAAATGTATGGTAGACAGTGGCATTTATGTAAATATATATGGTTGAAAGTATTTGTTTAATATTAAAACGATACCTAAAATGGAAATGAGAAGCTTGAAATATTAAACATCTATAAAAGAAATAAGGGAATGTTCGACTTGAACAAAGGGAGTACTATATTAGGCATGTTTATTAGGCATGTGATTATGGTATTGATTTTGGTAAAACGATTATGGTATTGATTTATAGTATAGATTAGTTGATATGTTTATACATGAATATATGGTAATGAGTTTTGCTATTATTTAGGCATTATATTTTTACGGGATTTCTATAGTATGACTGCTCTAATTATGATATTAATTGCTACTCTCTCCGTTCCAATTGATCATAGACATGTTTACGGGATTTATATTTCATATAATAATTATAATAATCTATACTATGTTAGGCATTAATTGTTACTATCTCCCATTCATTGGAATCCTAACATTTTATTAAAATATTTTATTCAATAAATGGTAGGAAACCAATGAATGGGAGGGAGTTTTAGTTAGGGATTAAAATATTTTGATATGCATATTTGATGTGAAATTTGTTTTTTTACGGGATTTCCATAGTATGCTTGCTATAATTACGGGATTAATTGCAATGACATGTTTACTCGAGTCGCTTTGGCTGTACACTTGGGTGACATATTGAGGTTAATGTTCTGTAATAATTTTTGTATTCATTGTTGTAGATGATAATACACTTATGAATAATAATACACTTAATCTATCTTCGATTATTAGCATAGAAATAATATCAATCGCAATTAGCATAATAAGTTGTTTTGTCAGCAGGCTTGTACCGACTCTATTTTCAGATATTTTGACACGTTTAAATAAATTACAATACCATCAAATTATTTTAAACTTATGCTTTTGGCGTTTTAAGAAGGTATAATAAAATATTTCATTAATATGAAAATTAGGATTAATATTATATTAGATTAATAGTTATTATGACATTTATACTCCTTATATAGATTATAGATTATTATGGAAAGTGTGATGTATTAGGAAAATGCGTTTTGGCGCCGAAAACACATTGTGCGGTTTCTGTATTATAGATTAGTATAGATGAGAACTGTGAGAACTTCTCTTAACCATTAGATCTTAAAAGATCTAACGACATACATTAATTGAAATTCATCCCCACTCTTACGCAAATCATTTGACTCATATTCTTTACCAAAAGTAAATGCTAAGAGTATGGAGAAAGTATGCAAGGAAATCTGAATTCATCAATATGACAAAAACAAAACAGTGACTCAGTCTCAAGAACACATCAAGTTGTTTACTCAGCAAATGAACGAGAATTGAAGTAAAACCAACACAAGCTTCCTAAGAAGACAGATATATAACTCCAATCCCTAACACTTGATCTCCTTGAGACCGTGAGCAAAGTAGAGGAATGTCGGGTCAGTTGCGCCTTCTTTGTAGTATGCAAACAATGTGGCCCCGTCATCATGCATGCTCTCCCCCACAAAGCTGTATACAGCAGAAATGATATCATGTCAGCGACGTTCCTAGGCTTCGCCATCCTAAATTAATAAAGGGTATTCTCGTTATTACAGAATGTATTCACTTAAAATTAAAAAAGGGTACACCAAAATGGGTACGCTAAAATTGAGAAGGGGTACACCAAAATTAAAAAAATGTACGCTAAAATTCAAAATGAGGGTAAGCTAAATTTGAATTGAAAAAGGGTACGCTAAAATTGAAATTGAAAAAAAGTACGCTAAAAGTGAAAAAGGGTACGCTAAAATTGAAATTGAAAAAGGGTACGATAAATTTAAGAAAGGGTACGCTAAAATTGAAAAGGGATACACCATAATTAAAAGAGGGTACGACAATGGTATGCTAAAATTGAAAAATGGTGCGCTAAAATTGAAAAAACAAATTAAATCGAGTAGGGCTTGAAGAAGAAGTGTTGTATTCCATATAAAATCCGTACAAAAGAAATTAAAGAACAATATTTTAGATGACTCCTAAGTCAATGAGAAATTTGGAAAAAAAGAAAAAAAAACGATAGCTGGATTATTGCAATTATATTTGCCGACGATAATACTATTACTATTGTAATGAAATAATGAATTTAATCGAATAAGTTAACTCATAAAATAATTAATTTAAAAAAAAATAAAAGTTGCTTAGGTTAATGGGGTCCCAATTGTGATGAATTGATGGATTGAAGAAAAGTTGATTGAAAAATTGATGGATTGAAAATTGGATTCAATGGCCGATTGAAGAATTATGGATTAAAGAATTACGGGTCGAAGAATATTGTAGAAGGAGGAGGAGTTACGACCTTAAGGGTTGAAGGCTCAAGCAATTGTGATTAATTGATGAGATTGAAGAATTTTGAAGGATCCAACGAATGAGATTGAACACTATGATCTAATGGCTCATATTATAGTTCTCATGGTTCTCATTGAAGAATGAGTTCTCACATGAACCTAAATCTATATATATACTAGTTTTAAAACCCGTGAAATTCACGGGTCAGTAATATCAAATTGTGATATATACTCGTATTTAAAATTTGAAGTATTAACGGAGTTAAAGTGACGTTGTGAGAGTTACTTATCCAGTTATCCCCTCACGTTCAAGAAAAAAAAATCAATAAAATATAAGTCGAAGTCTCGATAATCTCACACATTATTGTCATTTCGTATTTATAATCATTCATTCATGTCATATATTTCACATTTTCATTCATAAACAATTATACTATACACCCCTTAAGTAAGTGAGGTAATAATAGGGTGTGAATTATTCTTAATCTTGATTTTAGTAAAAAAAAAATTCAGGAATATTTTATAGTATTCACATGAACTTTCTGCCATATACAATTATCAAATTGTTTTATTATATTTATTTTTCAATGACATCAATTCAATAATGACATTATATATAGATAAGCAAATATGATTATATCTATATGGTGTATTGGATGTAATTAGATCTTTTAAAACTTGACCCGACTTGCTGGATCCAATTTTTAGGGTCATCAACCCGTTTTTTCAACCCGCAACCCGTTTGACATGCACCTGTTATGACCCATAAATTTAGGATCGAAACCCAACTCAACCCATTCGACCCGTTTGGTCAATGGGGATTTATTAAAATTAATAAAATTTTAATATTTAAATATTATACTTGAATTTATTATTAAAAACGAATACTTCTAATATTTTAAATTACAAAGATAAACAAATATTTAATCTAATATAACTTTTTTAATCATTTAATAATAAAAATAATTATTAAAATAAATTTCAAAATTGATTTTAATATAGAATTTAAAATATAAACATTAATTATAATTAACGAGTATAATGATAATACTATTAAAAAAATAAAATAATTAATATAAAAAATATTTTTTTATTTAAAAAAGGATAAAAAAAGTAGGCGTTCATAACTATTTGTTACCTGTATTCTAACTCTAATGCGACCCGTATACGACCTCACCCGTATTGCGGCCTGACCCATATGACCCGACCCACTTGACCCGTTTGACAGGTCTACCTATAATCAATTAAAAATATTCGAACTCTTAATTGGTATATTAGATATACCTAATACACAAATATATTCCAGTTCTTTTCAAACTTATTATATTTACGATATATACGTACATGATAAATAAGTTAAATCAATTAAAATATATAGATTTTGCTTAATGTTTGCAAATTTCAGTATTAAAAATTAATATTGCAATTGTAATTTTATGTTCTGAATAAGTAAGTGAAAGAATATTAGGGGTGAATTATTCTTATATTTCATTTCATATAAAACTCAGAAATATTCTATAATATAGAGTATATATGCAAATAAAAAATACAGAGCAAGAATATTATATGTGCTAAATATTACTCCGTATATCGCCACTATAAAATGATAAGAGATTTTTTTTTAAATCTTAACTAATATAATACTTCATCCGCATCTATATGTTCGTCCACTTTCCATATAATACTTCTCACATATATTAAACAAAGTGGACGAACATATAGATATGGAGGGAGTATGTTATACGGAGTATTTCTTTAGAAAATTTATATTTTCTACCGATTGCTTATAAGTTTTTTTTTTTTTTTTTTTTTTTGTGTGCAAATGTAAGTATATATATATTTCATATGTCAAATCCACCGATTGCTTATAAGTTGTCAAGGTCAAATTTACTTTTATTTTATTGTATCCTTGTCAGTATCTTATCATGTTTAATTTTATTTATTATTTTTCATTTATTTTTCAATGACATCAATATATTGATATTATATTTAATAAATTAAATAAGTATGATTAAATTTACTTGTTTTCTATTACAATTATTGTATTACGATAATTTCGCTGTTAAAAATTAATACTACTATGTTAATTTTTGTATTCTAAAAATAAGGTTTTTTCAAACATATATTTAAGAAAAAAAAAATCAAAGTTTTAAAATATATTTAATATTCATAATAATGTTAAATGAATAATAATTTAACATAAATGTTATATGAATAATTTAATTACATAAATTATATAAATGTTACATAAAAGGAATTGTGTTGGTCATCTATATGTGTGTGTGTGTGTGTGTGTGTGTGTGTGTGTGTGTGTGTGTGTGTGTGTGTGTGTGTGTGTGTGTGTGTGTGTGTGTGTGTGTGTGTGTGTGTGTGTAAGCTGATTAGCAATTTTTAATTTTGGTAATATTGATGAGAAAATGTGAAGATGCATAACAGCATGCCACGTCAGCGAAGGAGCGCATCCACGCTGTCAATCTGCCATGTCGGCAGTGGATGCACTCAATTAATATATATATATAGATAGATAGATAGATAGATATTAAGTATATTTATGTTACTAACTTAATAATTGCTCAATTTAATATTTAGGCTTATTTTTATGACTAAATTACTTATGTATATAAAAATGTTATATGTTATTCAAATTTTCTTATATTTCATTAATGACTAAATTCACTTACCTGAATTTTTACCAGTTCTTAATATGAGAATCTCTGCCTACGATTCCAATTCAAAAAGGATATGGTCCAAACTAGTAAGTTGTGTACTTCTGCTCATGTGCAAGTGCTACTGCGACCAGTTACAGCGATTGAGATCAAGGAAACTATTTTTAGTATTCCCGTGGATAAGGTCCCAGGACCTGACGGATACTATAGCCAATTTTTCAAAGACTCCTGGGACATCATAGGGGAGTAGGTGGTGTTAGCTGTAAAGAAGTTTTCTGATTCAGGGAAATTGCTTAAGTAGGTCAATGCTACTTCCCTAACAAGTATACCGAAAGTTGATAATCCGCAGTTGGATTGACTATGGATTCAGTGGGTGAGTCATTTCTACATTAAGGGCCATCCGTGGAGTACTTATCAGCCAAGAATTGTTGTCTCTTGGGGATGGAAACAAATCTGTGCAGTTAAAGACCTGCTACCACTACTAAAAACAGCTGAAATAGCGTCGGACAGGTTGCGTCGGATTTATTATCCGACGCAAATGGCATAACTGTGTCGAATTGCGTCGGCTAATCCGATGCAATAATATTGCGTGGGACTAGCCGACGCTATCCGACTCCATGATACAGGCGCCAATAATTTTGGGTTGGCGCCACTATGTGAAAGGGTTTGCGTGGGATTAGCCGACGCAAACCCTTCCATTTGGATCGGCTTTGCGTCGGCTAATCCCACGCAAAAGTTGTTGACTAAAAACTCCCAGCCAACAGAATTAATAGCTTTGCATTGGATTAGCCGACGCAAAGTTTAATATTGCGTCTGGTTGCGTCGGCTAATCCGATGCGGTATGCGTCAAAGTAAAAAAAATTCAGTCAACAGAATTAATAGCTTTGCATCGGATTAGCCGACGCAAGGTTTAATATTGCGTCTGGTTGCGTCGGCTAATCCGATGCAGTATGCGTCAAAGAAAAAAAAATTCAGTCAACAGAATTAATAGCTTTGCATCGGATTAGCCGACGCAAAGTTTAATATTGCGTCTGGTTGCGTCGGCTAATCCGATGCAGTGAATGTTAAATTAAAAAAAAAAACAAAATTAAATGCGTTGCATTGGATTAGCCGACGCAAATTTTAATATTGCGTCTGGTTGCGTCGGCTAATCCCATGCAACATATGTTAAATTAATAAAAAAAAACAAAATTAAATACGTTGCATCGGATTAGCCGACGCAAATTTTAATATTGCGTCTAATTGCGTCGGCTAATCCCACGCAACATATGTTAAATTAATAAAAAAACAAAATTAAATGCGTTGCATCGGATTAGCCGACGCAAATTTTAATATTGCGTCTGGTTGCGTCGGCTAATCCCACGCAACATATGTTAAATTAAAAAAAAAACGCGATAGTCAGACACAAACCCAATCTCCCTATCCCTCTCCAACCTCGAGCGATAACCCGGCGATCCCAATCCCCAACCCGAACGCGCACAACCCCCACCCACCTCCGGCGACCTTCTTCCGGCGACTTCCCTCCGGCGCGCACACCCACCCATATCCGGCGACCCAGTCCATTTCCGGCGCACCAACAACCAAACCCTAGGTTTCCCCTACCCATTTCCGGCGAACCCAGCCCCGAACCCCCGGCGAACGGTCCCCCCTGAACCCTACCCTTTCCGGCGCACCCAAACCCGGCCCCGAATCCCCGACGAACTGAACCCATCCCCGAACCCCCGGCGAACCGAACCCATCCCCGAACCCCCGGCGAACCGAACCCTCCGGCGTACTCGCTCTAACCCGACCAAGCCCCGAAAAACCCTAACCTGACCTTCAAATTTCAGGTATGGACTCTACTGTTTAAGTTTTTTGATTAGTTTAGTTTTTACTTAATTAGTTCAATTAGTTTACTGTTTAGATTACTTAATTAGATTAATTGTTAGTTAGTATGTTAGGCTTTGTTACTAAACTGTTTTGATTAAGTTAGATAATTATGGTGATTAGATTGTATGGTGATTATGTAGGGTTAATTAGTTAATTAGATTGTAGTGTGAGTATGTTAATTAGGTTAGATAGTTTAGTAATTAGGTTAATTAGGTTAATTAGTATATTAATTAAGTTAATTAGTATGTGAATTAGGTTAATTAGTATGTGAATTAGGTTAGATTTCGTTTTATTGTTAGACGGTAATTGTAGTATGCGAATTAGGTGAGTTAGTATGTAAATTAGGTATTAGTGATTATTGTATTAGGTTAGAAATTGTGTTATTAGATTAGTAGTAGTATGCAGTAGTATAATGAATTAGATTTGTTGAGGTAGATGGGTAGTAGTATTAGTAGTTGATTAATTAGTAGTAGTACATTAGTAGTGCTAGTAGTAGTATTATTAATCTACTACTAATATTACATTAAAATACTTCATTACTACTACTAATGCGACTACTAATATTACTAATCTAATACTAATATTACTAATACTAATAACCTACTACTAATACTATGTACTACTAATACTACTACTAATACTACTACTAATATTACTAATCTAATACTAATATTACTAATACTAATAACCTACTACTAATACTATGTACTACTAATTTTCTACTACTACTACTACTAATTTTCTACTACCACCACTAATACTAATTTTCTACTACTACTACTACTACTACTACTAATTTCCTACTTCTACTACTACTAATTTTCCACTACTACTACTATACTACTACTACTGATTTTCCACTACTAGTACTACTATACTACTACTTCTACTAATTTTCTACTACTACTAATTTACTACTTGTACTTTTACTACTACTACTAATTTTCTACTACTACTACTACCACTAATTTTCTACTACTACTACTACTACTACTACTACTACTACTACTACTACTTCTACTAATTTTCTACTACTACTAATTTACTACTTGTACTTTTACTACTACTACTAATTTTCTACTACTACTACTACCACTAATTTTCTACTACTACTACTACTACTACTACTACTACTACTACTACTACTACTAATTTTCTACTACTACTACTACTACTACTACTAATTTTCTACTACTACTACTACTACTACTAATTTTCTACTACTACAACTAATACTAATTTCCTACTTCTACTTTTACTACTACCACTACTACTAATTTTCTTCTTCTTCTTCTTCTTCTACTACTACTACTACTACTACTACTACTACTACTACTACTACTACTACTACTACTACTACTACTACTACTACTACTACTACTACTACTACTACTACTAATCTTCTACTATGTACTTCTGCTACATAAACAATACTAAAAAAAGGGAAATTTGTTTTGTTTCCTAAATTTCAGAAGTTAGTGGTTGTAATTATAGTACATATTAATCTTTTGGATTACTGTGTCGAGATATGATTGCTGTTGTTATTTGTTTTCTTTGTGTTTTGTGCATGAGCATTGTTTGAAATCTACTCAGACCTACCTAGTGCCCGTTCAAGAGTTACTCATTAGGAGTAACTCTTGGACAGTCCCCGTTTTGGGACTGTTCTTGTGCCTTTATGTCACTTAGGTGGTAACCGACATATTCCAGCGAGCTGTCCCGAGGGTCGAGAAGGCGGATTGGATTCCGCAAGAGAAGTGGGAGACATTGAAGAAGAACGCTGCCGACCCAGACTTCAAGAAGAAATCGGCGATTAAGTCGTCGAACAGGAGAGGTGGGCAGGTGGACGGTGTGGCCAAACCCACTAGCTGCCTTGGAAGTAGGAGTGCAGCAACAGCCTTCGCGCAGTTGGTAAGTGCTTATAACACAAGTAAAAAATTTGAGTATAATTCAATATATACTATTGGTAAATAAATGCTGAAAATTTTAACACTGTTATATGAAGGGCCCATCTGCAACCCCGGTCCAGCTCTTGGAGAAGATAAAGAAGGGGAAAGACGGCAAGTGGATTGACCCTAGAGGACCGGAGATCGTTGTGAGTAGTAGACTAGTAGTAATGTTTTTAAAAAATATACTAGGCATGAAAATTACGATGTGATAGTATGTGTTCTTAAAGTTATAACACTGTTTCATGTTGCTGTTTCAGGAGAGCTACGAGAAAGCGGTGGAGGAGGCACGCGCCTCTGATCAAGCACCCAACACCTTGAAGATCTTCCACAATGTGACGGGTGGCTACAACTCAAAGAAAAGGTTTTGGGGGATAGGTAACGTGGCGAAAGAGCTCTTTCGCCCATGCTTGAAACGTGGTAAGGAGGTATCTGCAGACACATACCTCCCTACCGCCACCTCGCAGGAACGCACACTTAACGATCGTATGGAAGATAAATTCCAAAGACAAGAAGAGCGCCTGAAGACATTGGAGAAGAGGTGCGAAGAGCAGGACCAGTTTATTCAGTTCATGAGGGAACGGTTTGCCATGGAGACCGAGGGATGCAGTGGGGGACCACGCATGAGTAGGCGCGATGATGACGACAACAACGATGGTCATCCCCATGGATCGGAGCACATTGAGTCCCTTTCGTAGGTAGTTCCGCTCTCTTATGTTACTTGTTTAGACTTTGGTTGCATTGTGTATATATATTTTACCAACTCGTAGATAGAATTCTGAACCTAGCGCTGGTTGTCTTTGTAATATATTTTCATTTTCTATAACAGTACACTGGTTTATGTTTGTTTCGTTTTGTGAAAAAGATATGTACGAGAGGTTTGATTGGAGTTATTAATGGATTTTTGTTTGGGATGTGCTGCTGTTGTGGTTTGTTGTAGGAGTGGGTTGTTTAATTGCAGATTGTTTTATTTCGCGCATATGGGGACCTGAAAACAAAGAAACCAATTTTTTTTTAATAGGCTTTGCGTGGGATTAGCCGACGCAAAGTCAAACATTCTGTTGACTTTGCGTCGGCTAATCCCACACAAAACCCACTAACTGCGGGGCTTTGCGTGGGATTAGCCGACGCAAAGTCGACAGAGTGTTTGACTTTGCGTCGGCTAATCCCACGCAAAACCCACTGACTGCGGGGCTTTGCGTGGGATTAGCCGACGCAAAGTCGACAGAGTGTTTGACTTTGCGTCGGCTAATCCCACGCAAAGCCCATTGACTGAGGATTGACTGAGGGGCTTTGCGTGGGATTAGCCGATGCAAAGTCAACAAAAAGTTTGACTTTGCGTCGACTAATCCCACGCAAAGCCCATTGACAGGGGCGTTGACCTCCATGTCTTCGTATCGGATTAGCCGACGCAAATCATATGCGTCGGATTAGCTGATGCAAAAAAAAAAAATTGCGTCAAATTATAATGGCGGCCGTTTGCGTCGGTTAATCCGACGCAATCTTCAATTTGCGTCGGATATTGCCCATTTGCGTCGGATTTGTCCGACGCAATTCCGGCTTGATTTTTGTAGTGTACTCTCCCAATTTCAGGTGGAGAAGTGGCAAGGAGGTGAGAAAATGTACTCAATATCTTCAGGCTATGAGTATCAGAGGCTTAAATCATCTGAGGTAGGATGGGTAGATCTGATATGGAGCAAGATGGGTACGGTCTGCCTAAGCATCAATTTATCACCTCGTTAGTTATGCGAGGAGCTCTGAATACTAGGGTGAAGTTACACATGATGGGAATTAGTGGCTCAGATCAGTGTTGCTTATGTGAGAGCAACAGTGAGACGTTTGAGCATCTGTTTTTCATGTGTGTCCATTTAGTGTGCAGTTGCTGGCACTAATTCAAAGCTAGTTGGGGATTCAGTTTGCAGGCACATTGTTTCAGTGTGGTGCTCAACCTGTGACTGGAGTGAAGAGGGAGGATATAAGCTGTGCTCCACTTACTGCTGCAACTTATTGTGTGTGGTGGAAAAGGAATCGAGGACTGAAGGGTCTTATTGATAGACCACAAAGGGTATTTGCTCAACTGAGAAGGGACGTATGTGTTGGAATTCGAGGGATGAATTTCGACAAACTAAACCAACAAGATAGAGCATGGCTTGTGCTTCTTTGCTAGTTATCTTGTTCTATTTGAGTGTACATGATTTTTTGATATAATACTAATTACATTTTACCAAAAAATAAATAAATTCACTTAAATATATAAAATGTTACATGATATTTTAAGTTATGTTATGTATTTTGTTTGTGACTAAATTTAACTTAGCTAAATTATCACTTGTCCAGTTTATTTATCACCTTTACATTTTTGTTTATACGAAAAGTTGAGTAAATGAGTAAAATAACTTATATTAGTAAATAAGTAAATGAGTAAAATGAAAATATATCGTTTTCGTTTTATTTATTTGTATTCTTCACTCTTTCCTTATTGAACTGAGTTTGATTTTCTTCCCTCTTTCCTTATTGGGCTAAGTTTGATGTTCTTCCCTCTTTCCATTTAAGGAAAGTTTTCCACTACTCATTAATTAATACGAGTATAATATTTCTCTCTCTTACTTTTTCACCCCACTTTTTCTCATTTAATTAATATAATATTCATCTTTCCTACTTTTCCACCCCACTTTTTCTTATTTAATTAATATAATATTTCTTTCTCTTACTTTTTCATCCCACCTTTCATATTCTACTAATATAATATTTCCTCCTTATTTTCCTCCTAAAAAAGAAAGGCGAAGAAAATAGGCAATCGGAGGGAGTATATATTTATTTTTTACTTCATATACTTTACATTTTTGTATTTACTTTATGTGTTTATGATTCTATTCATATTATGCTTATTTATGTATTATGTAAATAGTGTAATTAATAAGATACAAAATATCTTATTTTAAGCATACTTTACTAATTTTTTACACGACATTCATAAATATAAAAAGTGATTCCGCATCAAATTTTCAGAAATCGACTAAGTATGAATTAATCTATATTTTTCAGAAAACTTTAAGTTTTAGAATAAGATTTTATTATATCTTAGTCTTATTTTTAATAAAACCTCATTTAAAGGAATTCCGATTTTGAAATAAGTTCAAAATAAGTAAAACTTGTTTAAAAGTTCTTTTTAGAAATTGACAAATGGTAGGACGACACGTAACATGTGACCCTACTATAAATAATTTTTAATCCATATTTTCTAAATTTAAAATTATAAACAAATACGAGAAATATAAGGACTTAACGAAGTAAATAAATATTTATATCCAAAATAATGTATTTAGAAATAATGTACTATCTTAAATAATTGTTATACGATATTTGGAATATATTATTTCGGGTGACACTTAAGGATTAAAGTATAACGTTGTCACACCGAAAGTAAGAATTTGAGGATTTGACTATTTCGAATGAGTCTGTTCAATTACTAAAGGTCACCAAATAAAGTAATACTTGATCATGGGCGACTTTTATATAAGGTTTATGATGCGAGTCTAGGACGAATAGCTTGTGTTGGATTCTACCATGCGTGGTGTTTCGACTGCACTTGTAAGGAAAAGCAGACTCAAAGACTACAGTCCGAGACTCGATCAAGTGTTTAGGTAGTCGTCCTACAGTAATGAGGGATGCGGTCCAAGAGTCTGCGTAAGGTATGTGCACATATATAGACAAGTAGTTGATTAGTATTACTAACTAGGTAGCGGGGCAGAACAAGATTCTGAAAACTGCGGGAACCCTCTTGTTGATGCGGAGAATGTAATCATTAGCTTTTCTTTTGCCCAGAGCCCCATCTAAAGAAACGTATAATATAATTGAAGTCCGGCCTAATTGATCCTTATGAGTGAGATGTAAACCTTATAAGATCGGTTTGGTATACGAGTCGGTAACACGGTTACTTCTATTTGTGAGATGCAAGCCAATAGGATGTAGCGGTGGTACTAGAAGCAACGACTCGTGTCACTACTAGAAAATACGAAACGGTCGACCGATTCAGCGACCGTCTTCTGTTGATAGAAAAGACGAGCGACAGATAACAGTCGCTAAGTAGCAGTCGCGCTAGGTAGTCGCCTGAAAATGAGGCGGGCGACCGATATCGGTCGCTAAGAAAGGCGGGCGACCGATATCGGTAGCTAAAGGTAGCAACCGATATTGGTAGCTAATGGGGACATTTTAGCTACCGATATCGGTAGATAATAAGCCTGTAATTTGCCGATTCAACCTGTTTCATTTCTAGCCAAAATCTTCACACAAAAAAAACAATCCAACAACGACAACACATTCCAAACATCACGCCATATCGGCCACATAACGCCAGCTTCACACTTCTACATTTGCCGACCAAGGTAAGTAAATGTCGTGAATAAACTAAATTAAGAATAATGTTACAAATTGTTTTGAATCAACATTCAGGAACTACAAGGT
The DNA here is from genome assembly GCA_958450325.1 of Agrostemma githago. Lineage (NCBI taxonomy): Eukaryota > Viridiplantae > Streptophyta > Magnoliopsida > Caryophyllales > Caryophyllaceae > Agrostemma > Agrostemma githago. The sequence goes on from OY288261.1 coordinate 37,572,976, forward strand.
TTCTTAAACTACAACTACTGACAGTATCTACTCAACGAACAGGGAAACTAGCTAATGCACCACTACCACCCCCATCGAAGGGGTCTCTATGGTTTGGGGGTGGGGGAAAGGGGACGGAGTTGCAGTTCTGTTGTTGCATGCTCCTTAGGCGGGCGAGTTCTTCTAGTATTTGTTTGTTGACCTCAGCCTGTTGCCTCATTTGTTCAGACTGCTGCTTCACTTGTCCACCTTTCCTTCTTTTATTTCTCGTGAGATGGTACTGGAGATTGTTGTGGTTGGCGCATAGGAAACTCCAGGTTCTCGTTCGGTTGCTTCTCGGCCCGCTGCTCCTCGGGCTCCTGCTGAGGCTACTGCTGCCTCCTGCTGCTCTTGCTCCCAGCCCGTACTCATCGGCCCAACGTCATATCTGCTGTCGAAGATAGAAAGTTAGAAATCAAAACGGTATGAGACATCTTCTCTTATCAAATCTTTCCACATACATCCATTTTTGTTCAAATCTCTTCGTTTTTTTATCTAAAAAGTTTTAGACAATAACCAAATACACATTATTTCCTTTAAATTAGTTTATTAATATACACTACTCACATATTTAGTAAAATTCTTAATTCACCTAAACATAGTACTATTTGTACCTAATCCGCCAAATTATGTCACTAAATAGGCCTAATTATATTTTCAACTTCCTAACACATTTAAAAAACTTAATTCATTCGACTATATAACCGTAAACCATAACTTTATGCTAACAATCTACCTATTTCAAATTGTGGGAACCTATTGATCGCCTCCCAATCGGATCGGTCGTTAACGAAGGACGGGGGATCAAACGATATTTGTAAGACTCGGAATAACATAAAAACAAACAAGTAATCGTGGTAAGTCGAGGTCGGTCCACAGGGAACGATGTATGTTGTGAAGTTTAAAGTGTCGTGTTCGATGCCTTAGAAGGGGGGTTTTGTAAAGGTCGAGTCTATATTAGAGGGATTAGTATGATGATGGTTTAGAGGTGATCAATTTAGGGGAAAGGCGTTAGGGAGAAGTCAGGATTCGGTACTTGGGGTCTAAGAAGGTCGGGATCGAGTTTTTGTCGCAATATTGGTAAACTCACCTAAAATCCCGCTTTCGCGGCGAATGAGGGTAAGTTCCTAGTCATGGTAATTTCTACCCCGAGTTTCCCCATATTGATAGAAATTAGTCAAGGTCGGTCTAGTTGGCCGGACTAAAACAACAATGACATAACACCAAAAAGAAGATAAACCAACATGCAAGCAACCCACCAACATCCCTATATTCAAATAAACCAAGCCCTCATCCCTAAACTCCCCAACAAGAAATCTACTCACACATCATTATGGAAATCATCACAACATGCATATTAATTAGATCTAAACAAGATGATGATGAGAAAATATCACAAAAACTAAATTAGAGATTAGAGAATGGAAGAGAATTATACCAACTATGTAGATCTATAAGAAATAAGAAGATATCATAGATAAAGATTGAATCTTTGATGAATAAAATGGAGAACTTGTCACTAATCCTCCAATAAACCCAACAAATCTTCAAAGAAAACTTGGATAATCTTCTTACAACCTTGAAATCTAGATAATTGTTGATGAAAACTTGTAGATCTACTACTAATTACTATGTAAACTACTAGAATTTTTGGGGATTTTCTAGATTACTATTACTAATGGATGGTGTAATAAGATGGTGGAAGGGTGTAATGTTTTCCCTCCTTAGCACAATGGAGAGGTGAGTTAGGCAATGAATTAGGGTAACATATATATAGTAATCTCTTAATGGATCCTTAACCTAAAGCCCAAATCCAACTTTATGCTCCATTAGTGAGACAATCTCCCTTTGCATCTCCATGGGGTGAAACTTCGCCCTGCGGACTTGTCGGTAATTCCCACCGGGTGAAATTTTCGCCCGGTGAGATTTTCTTCTTTTTTTCGCGTTTTCGGCACTTCTTCCCATCGGGCGAAATTTCACCCGGTGGGCGAAATTTCGCCCGGTCAGTTTCGCCCGGTGGAGAGTTCTCGGAAATTCTTCGGGAGGCATTTTCACCGTCGGGTGAAATTTCGCCCGGTCATTTTTTCTGGCCTCGAATCTTGTCTCATTCTTCGTTTGTTCGATCGGATGGCTTTAAACTTTAAGTTGTGTGCTTTGCTCTTTGGACGGTTTTCCCTTCTCTTGTGCTCGTGGAAGCTCAATCGTGATTTTGGTGCTCAAATCCTATCAAAATGATAGAAAAACTACCAAAAACACGTAAAACGCACAAGAGGGACGCTAATGCGAGAAGTACGCAAAATATGGCGATAATCGCACTCAAGACTCGCAAAATGAGGGAAAAAAAGGTCTAAATGGGAGGAAAAACGGTCTAAATTTAGCACACAACAATTCCCCCACACTAATCCGTTGCTCGTCCTCGAGCAAAGACCCAAAAAGAAATTACAAACTACTACTACTAGCTAGACTATGCTAAGCTGATATGGGGCAATTAACGGGCCCGCTCCGTCCCTTCAACTCACATCGAAATACTTATGAGGTAAAGTACTCCCATGCAAGGCAAGTTGGGGCTTGCTCAAAATGGTGGATGCGACTAAACACACAAAAACACATAACACGAAAGAATAGACGCATCCAAAGCAAAAATAAAACACCGAATCCCTCATCGAGACGGCGGGGAAAGACACCGATTACTTACCTAAAACAACAATAAACTTCCAAGATAAATGACCCACGTAAACAAGGACCAAAGCCTAATACTATGACAATTAAGCAATATAGATGTTGATAACTTAGCTAGGTCCGCCTAATCTTCTAAAGGGGTACTACGGGGCGTATAATGGAGTGGAAAAAGTGAACCATGGATTCGTTCGACACTGTAGGTAAGTGCAGTCCTGCTCTCTTTGGCTAAGCCAAGAGGATCGTTCCGAAACTCGAATTTTCTAAATTAGCCCAAATAAAAAAGGTGGAGTGTTTACAATTATTGGGATGGATCAACTCATCACCGCTATCTTCCGACCTCGGGACTCGGTCCTCTAGTTGGCACTTCACGACAAAGAATCGATCAAAGGGTTTTATATTTTTTTTTTCTTTGAAGGAGACATTTTTGATAATTTGATTTTCATTTGAAGCTCCTTTTCTTCTCCTTCGCTTTTCTTTGTTTTTCATATTTTTGTGCCCTTTTCTCTTGCTTTGGTTTGCCCTTTTTGGGTTTTTGATGTGGTTTGTAACCAAGCTTGGAGGTTATTTTTGTGTAAACTTATTGTGACGATGTATAGGTGGAGGAAAAATAGGTAATCGAGAACGCGTGCCATTCCGGATAACCCACAAAAGATGGAAAAGATTTGGACTAAAGGTGTGGTCATTCGAGCAAGGTCACCTAGAAAACGGGATGCGGGAACCAAGGCCTAACTCCTCCATGGGTGGTCAAGGTGGTCAAATGCAAACCCCGAAGTAAACCTCTAGTAGAAAAGGTGGACTCAAAGCTAAAGGATCAACAAATTCATTGCCTAAGAGTCATTCTACTAGAATAAGGTCCAAAATCTACAATGGGTTATCTACAATGGAATGTAAACTCTTGTTATAAGTTTGTAATCAGGTTTTCGAAAAGTTTTAATCCTAGACACACTATACAAAAGCAAAATAAAACGAAATACACGAAAATGAAAAGGCAAAATAAAAGAAAACACAAGTAAAGTCATGTACTCCATACTCCGTCAACATTCAAGCACAATCAACCACAACACCAAAATGCTCAACTTCGAGAGCCTCCAATAGCAACAACCTAACTCCTCTACAAAAGTTAAAGAAGGAAGGAAGAAGGAAGTTACCTAGCGGGTGCTTTCATAATCTCTTCAATTCGCGCTATTAAGGTAGTGGTTACCTGTAAGAGTAGAGAACAAGACCATACACGGGACACGAAACATAACAAGAAACAAGAAAAGAAAAGAAAAAGAAAAGAGAATGTTTTTGATTTTTCGAGTTTTTCAAATTTTTATGGATTTTTGAAAGGATTTTTGAAAAATAAAAGATAGTAGACTCCTCCCCCACACTAAAACTGTACATTGTCCTCAATGGACAAGTAGGGAAGAACGAAAAAGACGAAAAAGAAAAATAAGAAAAATCTTTTTGGATTTTTATAATTTTTTTAAATGTTTTTGGGTTTTATAAATTTTTGAATGTTTTTGGATTTTATAAAATTTTTGAGAAAAGAAAAAGAAAATAAAATAAAGAAAACGATAAGATAGTGGCGGGCCTAGGTGCAATCACATCACCTAGAACCTAGCCAAGTGGCTAAGAAAATGAAAATGAAATAAAATGAAAGGGTGAAAAATTGGGCATAGGTGTAGTCACGTCACCTAGCCCGGATTAAGAAAAATTGAGAAAGATTTGATTTAAAAAATTTGGATTTTTCAAAAGGGGTCAATAGCGTAATCACGTCGCCAAGAGACCGGGAGCAATACCAAGGCCGCGACGGCCACAAAGAATCATTAAATAGGACGGTGGGACAGCTTGCAATTTTGTTCAAGATAAAATAATCACAATGATTATAATTATGGGACAGGGAACAAGGAACAACATTCATTCACATACAATTGTAAATGATTAAGACTCACCGACTCCACATATATTTACCCACAACACATACGAACCACATAATCTACCGACTCTTGTAGGGGGGTCTAGTCTGAATAGTCATTTGACGCAAAGGAGGCCGTGGGAGTTCCTTCACCGACATACTCCCAAACTCCTACATCCCCCGAGTTGTTCAGTCGGAATTCACAGGGACCTGGAGGTAGGTCCCAATTACGAGGGTTATAAATTAAATATTGGTTCTGTTTTTGCTGGGGACAATTAAGGCTCGGTCATGGCTAAGAGAGACGAGGCGGTGGTTAGGTACGTGAAAGATCCAAGTAGGGAAATAGGCCTCGTCAAGCCAGACACGGGGGTCATGTGGTTAAAGATGGTCGGTCGCATAACCCAAATTTTTCGCTATTACGGTCACAAGACCACCACAGTCGACAGAGGGGCGTTGGTCAATAATAATTTGATGAAAGTGTAACGCCACGACAATAGGTAGGTCAAGGGGATAAGGGTTACCGAGTAAAGAGTCACATATCAATTGTAGGACACACACATTGAGGTTAATGATATTGTCGATAGATGGCAAGAGACAATGTGAAAGGATTTTAGCGAAATAACGAATGGCTGGGTTACGGATTTCAGCGGTAAAATTAGAATTGGGTTCGAAATCACGTTGACCCGGCGCTATGCGCCTCCACAAGTCTCTCCTAGTCGCATTACTTTGCGAATCACTTAGGGGTCTACTTAGTCCGGTACCCGATGAGGGTAAACCTAGAGCTAAGCTAAAGTCGGAAATATTTAAACAGTGATTTCTACCAAACAAATTAAATTTGAACTCTTTAGGTGTGGTCGGGTTATCGATTGTAAAGGTACTTAAAAACTCACAAGTCAAGTCTTTATTTGTGAAAGGCACAAAATCAAGGAGTTTACTAATACCAATTCTAGACGATAACTCTCTAATATCGTTCTTAATTCCTAGAGTTTTCATTGTGAATGGACAAGGCCATCTCGCACTCTGAAAGTCTTTTTTCAAAGAAGGTACGAGCAAAGGGTGAATTAGGGCACGGTAAAAGTTTAGGCCTAGCGGACTTACTAGAAGATGAACATTTAGAAGGATTAGAAGTCGAGGCCATACCTTGTTTACGCGCGGCTCTTTGGGCTCTTGCCTCCATGATAATAATTTGCAAGAGAAATCCCGAAACTTTTGCTTCTCCTCTCTTCAGAAACCCAAAATAAATATTCACCCAAGTATGGAAATGAGTTATGAGTGGAGGTTGAATATGGTGTATGGAAGGTGGTGTAATGATTTTGTGATGGTTGAAAGGGAGAAATGATGAGTGAGGTGAAAAAGGTGGTATAAATAATGGTGTTTTGAGAGGGAAAGTGAAAGTTTAAAGTTGGTGGTAAAAATTTGGTGTAGAAAATATTGGAGGGAAAGTTATGTTGAGGTAAATTGTTGGAGGGAGATGAAAATGTAATGAGTGAGTAAAAGTGTAGGTGATTGGCCAAGTCACACCGCCGGGTGAAATTTCACCCGGTCGGGCATCATCGGGTGAAATTTCACCTGACGACTTTTTGTCGTGAAAATCGATTTGCCAACTTTTTTCAACCGGGTGAAATTTCACCCGGTCAAAATCTCACCGGGCGAAATTTCGCCCGGTAGTATATTCTTCGGTTCCGGCAATTCTGGCAACTTTTCCGTGGGGCGAAGTTTCGCCCGGTCGAGTCTCACCAGGCGAAATTTCGCCCGGCGGTCTTCTTTGTTGCGTTTTTCCGCCTTGCCATTTCATGGGTCTTCAATAATCACCTAGAGATTCAAATATATGACTCGACTCACATTACATAATCAATATTTCCCACAAACATGCTTGTGGTCTTCGATTTAAGCTCCATAACTTCTCCAAATGCTTGGTCTTCATCCAAATTTACGCTCCAATGCAAAATCCAATTTCAATCAATCTTCTCGAGCTAACAAAACTAATAAACTCAAAGAAATATGATACATATACACAAGGTGGTTGTTGAGGATACCACCAAACCTACATCAACTTTGAGACGGGGTCAAACAACGCTCCCTGATGGGAGCTCGCCAAACTTCATGGTAACAAAGGTCTCACGAATATGACCGGAATGAGAAATCTTCAAACGTTGCCCATTAACCATAAACTTCCCGGTTTCCGGGCTAGATATCTCTATCGATCCATATGGTTGTACTCCGGTCATTTCGAATGGACCCGACCATTTTGATTTCAACTTACCGGGAAAGAGCTTCAAGCGAGAGTTGAAGAGTAATACCTTATCACCAACGGAGAAGTCCTTACGAAGAATTCGAGAATCGTGCCATTGGCGAGTTCTTTCTTTGTAGATCTTCGAATTCTCGTAGGCTTCAATTCTTAGTTCTTCCAATTCTTGTAGTTGGAGAAGGCGATTATTTCCTACAACACTCTCATCGAAATTTAGCTCTTTGATTGCCCATTTGGTTTTGTGTTCTAATTCCACCGGTAAATGACAAGCTTTGCCATACACAAGACGATAAGGAGTGGTTCCAATCGGCGCTTTGTAAGCCGTTCTCAATGCCCAAAGGGCGTCATTTAACTTCAATGACCAATCCTTTCGGTGTGTATTTACAACTTTCTCTAAAATTCCCTTGATTTGACGATTGGAGATCTCGGCTTGCCCATTTGATTGAGGGTGGTAGGCTAAGGACATCTTGTGGGTGATACCATACTTCCTAAGAAGGTGTTCAAAGGTATCTTTCCTAAAATGAGAGCCCCCATCACTAATTATGGCTCTAGGCATACCGAATCTTGGGAAAATCACGTTCTTGAAAAGCTTGATTACAACCTTGGAGTCATTGGTTGGGGAAGCTACGACATCGATCCATTTTGAGACATAATCAACCGCGACTAGAATGTACTTGTTACCAAAAGAGGATGTGAACGGACCCATGAAATCAATGCCCCAAACATCGAACAATTCAATCTCCAAGATAGGTTGAAGGGGCATCTCATTTCTTCTTGTTATATTGCCGCTTCTTTGGCATGCATCGCATGTGAGAATGAAAGCTCGGATGTCTTTGAACATAGAAGGCCACCAAAACCCGCTTTGGAGAACCTTGGCAATTGTCTTTTGATTGGCCAAGTGTCAACCATAAGATGTCGAGTGAAGGTGCTTCACAATATTATATCCTTCTTCGGTCGTAACACATCGTCGGTAAATTCCATCTACACATCGGCGAAATAAATAAGGCTCGTCCCAATAATAGCGTCGGGCTTCATAACGTAGTTTCTTCCTCTCTTGCGTGGAATAATCGTCCGGAATAAAATGAGACACTAAGAAATTGACGATATCGGCATACCAAGGTGTAATAGTTTCAACGGCCATCAAGGCCTCATCTCTCATAGCTTCATTGATGGGGATACCATCTTCTTCATTACTCTCTTTACTTACCGTTAGTCTACTTAGATGATCCGCTACCAAGTTCTCCGATCCGGCTTTGTCTTTAATCTCAATATCGAATTCTTGTAGAAGGAGCACCCACCGAAAGAGTCGGGACTTTGTCTCCTTCTTGGACATGATGTAACGAATCGCCGCATGATCGGTATGGATAATGACTTTGGAACCGGTAACATAATTTTGAAATTTCTCCATGGCATAGACAACGACAAGCATCTCTTTTTCGGTTGTGGTGTACCTTGATTGGGCTTCATCTAAGGTCTTGCTTGCATAATAAATCACATGTAGCTTCTTATCAACCCGTTGACCTAGAATGGCACCAACGGCAAAATCGGATGCGTCACACATGATTTCAAATGGAAGATTCCAATCGGGCGCTTTGATAATTGGAGTGGTAGTGAGAGCGGTCTTTATCCTGCAAAAGGCCTCAAGACAAGAGTCATCAAAAACAAAAGGTGCATCTTTCATAAGCAAAGAAGTCAAAGGCTTAGCAATCTTAGAAAAGTCTTTAATAAATCGTCTATAAAAACCGACGTGACCTAGAAAACTCCTCACCCCTTTGACATTCGTAGGTGGTGGCAAGTTTTCAATCACGGAGACTTTCGCCTTATCGACTTCAACTCCTCTATTAGAAACAATATGACCTAGACCACACCTTGTTCAACCATAAAATGACACTTTTCCCAATTTAAAACAAGTCTATACTCTTCACATCAAGCTAACACTTGATCAAGATTTTCAAGACAAGAATCAAAAGATGTACCATGGACACTAAAATCATCCATAAAAACTTCCATGAATTTTTCAATAAAATCGGAGAAAATAGCCATCATACATCTTTGAAACGTTCCCGGCGCATTACACAATCCAAATGGCATTCTTTTATAAGCATAGGTTCCATAGGGACAAGTAAACGTCGTTTTCTCTTGGCACTAGTGGAAAAACTTGGATTTGAGGCTCCATAAAACCCCCCATTAGAGGCATCTTTTATGATGCCTCATACGGGGGGCCGCACATTGAAAATTAAGGTGCGGCGTTTTTTCGAAGCCTCAAGTAGTTGACTATTTGCGGCGTTTTATAAAAGTGACGCCTCAAATAGTGGACTATTTGCGGCGTTTTAAAGAAATGACGCCTCAAATACCCAGAAATTTGTGCTGCTTTTGAGGATAAAACGCTTCTAATGGCACCATTTTCGCGGTGTCTTTTGGTATATGACGTCTCAAATAGAGTCAAAATTGGATGCACCATTTATAATCGACGCCACAAATGTCACCATATTTTATATATTTAATTAGATCATTAGAAGCGTCTATTCCAAATAAATGTCGCAAGCATTATTTATTTCATTTAAAAAATATATAATTTTTTAATAATTTCGACAGCAACCATTTGCATTTCAATAAACCAAATAAAATTCTTACATTATCCATCCAAACCTACATACAAACATTCACATGTCCAAAAAGTGGCATGGATACAATCCAACCTCAAATAAACCACACAAGTCATGCCAAAATGGTCCAATTAACTAGTCTACTTCAAGTACAACAACGATTCGTAAAGTACGCAGCCCACTTGTCCCGTAATTCATTCATCTCATCTTCACCGTAGGTGTAGGGTTGCTCATTTTGTAAGATCCAAACCTTAAAAACACACAAAAACGACGAATTATTATCGATTGAACACATAAATATGATAATAAAGTCATATATTCATGTACAAATGTCGTATGTAGTTTATTATAGGTAGCTTATAATATCAACGAGGTTGCAATGAACTAATTAAACAAACACCCACCTCACAAATTTTATTTACTACTACAAACAATGCCTTCAATGTTACTACAAAGAATGCCTTCAAATTTAACCTAATTTTAGCACTACAAACTCCAATTTTACTACAAAGAATGCCTACAAATTAAACCTAATTTGACCATTACAAAGAAACCATCTTTTGTACTATATATCCCAATATATACTCATTGACATCTCCTCCGCATCAACCTACCGTATAAAATTGATTAATTTGTGGAGGTTGGAGGGTTGCTTTTGAAGTGCCTTCAATGTTATAAAATTACCTTGTAACAATGGCTCAACCCGGATAAACAAATAAATTGGCAATGATGAGATTATTTGGGAAAGGATCATGGAATTAAGCAAGAACGATTAAAAGAAAACTTAGAATGATTAACTGACCAATTGCTTACCTTTTCAAAGTCACTTGCAGCTAAGCAACGATTAACTATATCGTACATGAACCGCATCACGAACAAACCATCGTCCACACTTCCACTTTGTTGAGGACACTACCACGGAACAAAAAATATTCATAATTTCAAAAATTTGCGGATTGTAAGAATTAAAGTGTAAACAAAAATTGAGAAAAATAATGTAGCCTTTTAGTTAATTACCTTCATAGATTTCCATAATGGCTTATATCTTTTCATCTTCATATGACCACCACTCATCTTGAACTTCTTTAAGGACCTAAACAAGATATCATGTTGAATGTTGATTATTTTATTTACTTTTAAAACTTTGTTGAAACAAAGTAAAAGTTTTTAATTTACTTACCAATCAATGACCATCTTCACACGTAAATTTCTACCATCTTTGAGAGTCATTGGGTCAAACAAATAAATAGTGAAAGTTTGAGGACAAATCGCGATGACAGCAGCAGAATCAAATTAATTTTTTTAAGCAAAAAAACACCTTTGCTACTGACATTCTAATAGTTGGATGTGCACTCAATCCGAAGTAATCATTCCCGGAAAACAGCGGTAGTTTTCTGCTATTAGAAATTACATCCGGATTAACTTCACCGCTGGCTGGGTCTTGAGCAGATCCTAAGGGATTGAATTGCTTATTAAATCAGTCATGTGGCATTGATGTATTTTCAAAGCAATGCAGTCAGGTCCCCCATAATACAAAGCACCCAAACCAAACTATACTATATAGTATACACACAACACAACACAACACAACATCCCAAAGGCACAAATGATGACATACATGCTGTATAGCAGAGCCTAAAAAAATGAAAGCAGGAGAAAGGAGGAATAAAGGAGAGAAGAGTACCACAACTGGGAATGACGGCTAAACCTCGTTAACCCAAAAAAATTGTCGTCGTTTGATTAACTTTTGATTGCTATTTCTAGAGATAATTCTTGTACTGAGTACCATTTACACTAATTCAACAATTGATCTGCACCAGCGGACTGTTCTCCTGAAGCTCCATCAAGCAGATCGAGTATTCCCTCTCGAACAGCAAGAATTCTTGAACAAAATAAAGCCGACTCTAATTACTTCAAAATCAAAATCTTTTGGTAGGAAAGCTTACTCCTTCTTCACTTCCACCATAAATTATGTCCCCCACTGTTCTAGTGTATGTGACCGACCTTGCCTCCACCAGATCAGGCCATTTAACGACGACCCTTGCTCCATCAATGCAATTTTCCTGCAAAATTACCAGTATGTCTTTCCAACATTCACTGCAGTTATATTTTGTTTTGTTTTTTCAAGACTATATGAAAACTTAGTATGTATTCTGTTTTTTTCATCTCTTGATTCCACGAATTCCTTACTCATTCTTCCTCTTTACTTTCATCTCTTGATCCACTTTGTTTTGGAATTCCAATTCTATTTTATTCATTTAATTTAATGATTTAGTAGGTCTTGATTTGAGATATGATTGATGTAGGTCTTGATATATGTGTATAACCTTAATTTTGGTGTTTTAGGGAAGTGTATATAATTGCCTTTGGCTTAATTCCATTTTCTCCTTAGTTTATACAGTGTGATGGTTGATAATTGTAAGGTAAGGAAAAGAAATAAGAGAGACTTGAACATAAGACGATTTGGTATAAGGAAACTACCAGAGAGTTCTCACATATTCAGTCGATCCTTTGGATTTATCGATTTTGTGGTTCCAATTGACAATTCATCCATATTTATTACTTCGTATAATACATACTGTATTTTTATGTGTTTGAATTATATCAGATCAACTTTGAATTCACTTTTGCAAGAGAGTGATCTGTTGCTCGCAACATTTTTCAGCAACCAAAGATCACGAACATTATCAAATTTGATCCTAGGGGTCTCTTAGGGTAATAGTACATGTATGTGGTCAGTAAGTACTCGTAAGAGCGGTACACATAGCTAGCCGTGATTCGCCAGAATAAAATAGGTAAAGCGGTGCAAATTCACATTGTTGTAGGACTTGTAGGTGGATGATAAGTATCTTTATTCATGTGATAACAAACACATCAAAGTTCATGGCTGAATTTGCACCGCTTTACCTATTTTATTCTGACGAATCACGGCTAGCTATGTGTACCGCTCTTCCAAGTTAATGTGCTGAAATGTCTCAAGATGTTTGAGGATGTATTTAGCGTCCCAGAGCTCTCCGATTCAAGTTACTTGCTTTTACTGAAGAATTATGATTAAGTGGGTAAAACTGAGAACTCTCAGGTGTGACGACATTCTTTACTTCTACAGAATATTATTCTTAATGATATGTAAAATAAATTATCAAGTATAGCTAAATACTTTACTCCTCTTCTCACAACATTATTTAATACTCGTACATAATAATAAATCTAAATATTAGTAATCCTGGATTTGTAATTGAGGAGACGGTGTACTATCAGACAAATTGAGCTACTATCAGACGGTGTACTAAGTATTGTTTTGTCCGTATTTGATGTATTACGGGAGGAAACCATTCTCAGGCACATCATTTGCTCACACTAGTGGACTAAAATGCATGTTGACCCATTATCTTAAATATGTTGACACTCATGTGACTAAAATATGAGATTTAGTAAACTACTCTGTATTTACTTTATTAATCTTCAAACAAAAGAAAAATGCCTTATTACCTCAATTGAAAGTGAAAAGTTTTGTTCTGCACTAAATTAGTGAGCTGATTTAGTAAATTAGTTCACTAATTTACTCAAATTTAGGTTAAGGGCGCCAAAGCTCTCCTTGATGAGTCTTAACCGTGCTCATACCGCTTAGCCCATTCGCAAAACTAATTTACTCAAACTAATTAGTTAACCCCATTCGCAAAATTGAGACGAAAATTCGAAGCATTATCATCGAAATTGAGCAATTGGAGTACTGTAATCCCCGAGAAAGAGTAGAATTGGCAGAAATCGAATCGAAATTAGGATAAAATTAAAAACAAACATACTATAAATTCCATTAACTAACCACAATCGAAAATTCCAAACTCACCAAGTCTACACGATAAGTTCACGATAAATCGCAACAAACTTGATTAATTAACTATAAAATTAAAGGAACTCGTAAAATCATGGAAATTTTGCAGATTGTAGTACCAAGATTAATGAGAGAAGAGTAGAATTCACATAAATTGAGTCGAAATTAGGGTAAAATTACAAACAAACATACGAAAATTCCATCAGCTAACCACAATTGAGAATTCCAAAACCCAAGTCTAACAATTTTCACGTAAGTCAAAACACCGCAACAAAACAAACTTCATAGAAACTTTATCGCATCCAAACTTTATAGAAACGGTAAAAAAATGGTGATTTCAGCATCCGAATCATAAAAAACGAGATGAAAATGGTGATTTCAGCATCCAAATCATGAAAAATGAAATGAAAAAATGGTGATTTCAGCATAATCATACACAAATATAGAAACTTTATCATAAAAACAGACATTCCAAAGAAAAACTCGTCATCAAATCAAATTAAAGTTCGAATCCCGATGAAATTACCGAGCAGTGAGCAGAAGATCGGAAAGCAGAAGACCGGAGAGCAGCGACCAGCGACCGGAGCAGCGACAGCGACCGGAGCAGCGACCAGCGACGGCGTTCTGGTGTGACAGCCATGGAGTTCGGTTTGGGAGTTATGGGGCTGTTGTCGGGGATGGGGAGAGGGGTTGATTTTTTTTTTAGGGTTTGACAAATAATAACTGGGTAAGGGCCCTAAGGGGTAATGGGCTTCATTTCAATTTTATTAAAAAATTAAATTAGATAATAGGAGAGGCGTCAACCAAAATGCAGCACCTATAATTTTTTATTTTTTTTTTGCAATTTATCCCTAAAATCGACTCACTCAAGCATTTTTCTTAAAAAAAATAATAATTTATTAGCAGCTAATTACCAAAAATGCCTCAAATGAGGAGCAGCAATTCAACATTTTTCTACTAGTGTGGTCATCGAGATGAATAGGAATTTGAAGAAATCCGGAATGACCATCGAGGAAACAAAAATAAGAATGATGCGCCAATCTTTCAAGCATTTGATTAATAAAGGGAAGGGGGAAATGGTCTTTTATGGTGGCCGTGTTCAATTTACGGTAGTCTATACACATGCGCCAACCGGTAATAGTCCTAGTGGAAATTGACTCACCCTTTTCTCCTTTAACAACCGTCATTCCTCCTTTTTTCGGCACAACTTGTACGGGGCTAACCCATTTACTTCTGGTTATTGGGTATATAATGTTAGCCTCATACAACTTGAGGACTTCCTTCATGACAACCTCTTTCATGGTGGGATTCAACCTACGTTGACCCTCAACCGAAGGACGGTGGTCATCATCAAGGATGATCCTATGCATGCAAACATTTGGGCTTATGCCTTGGAGGTCGGCAATGCTATACCCGATGGCCTTTTTGTGCTTTCTCAAAACAATCAAAAGTTTTTCCAATTGAGGTCCATCAAGGGTAGCATTGACGATAACGGGATAATTAGTTCCTTCAAGAAAAGCATATTTGAGGGAAGAGAGGAGTGGTTTAAGTTCAAGATTAGGAGGAGAAGATACCATACTCTTACCCACCGGTAGTGGTTCTACCTTTTCATCATGCAAACATTCTTCTTCAAGAGGTGGAGAGTCAAATGGTTCCTCTTCTTGCTGCTCATCATCTATCAAGCTATACTCAACCAAACTATCAATAACTTCAATGAAATTCATTTGTTCAATCATTGGTTATTTAAGAGCTTGAGAAAGGGAAAACTCTACCGTCTCGTTCCCTATGTTAAATGACAACTTTCCATTCTTAACATCAACTATAGTACCTCCGGTAGCCATAAAAGTTCGACCTAAGATAATGGGGGTAATAGTATCTTCGGGCATATCCATGACAACAAAGTCGGAGGGGATGAAGAACTTACCAACTTGAACGGGTACATCCTCAAGTATCCCAAGTGGGTACTTGACGAACCTATCCGCAAGTTGAATCGACATGCTAGTGGGTCTCATCTCCCCCACACTAAGTCTCTTAGCAATAGAATAAGGTAACAAACTAACACTAGCCCCTAGGTCGCATAAAGCTTGATTAACAACAATATTTCCTACCCGACAAGGGATGGAAAAACTACCGGGATCATCTAGTTTCTTTGGCATTTCGTTCATAAGAATGGCACTACAATGACCCGTGAGAGAGACACATTCTTTGTCTTCTATGGTTCTCTTTTTAGTCAAGACATCTTTCAAAAACTTAGAATAGAGGGGCATTTCAGAAATTACCTCGGTGAAAGGTAAAGCTACCTCTACTTTCTTCAACATATCCACGAAACGGCTAAATTGAGCATTCTCCTTGTGTGGCTTAGCTCGCTCGGGAAAAGGCAATGGAGGGACAAAAACGGGAGGCAGTGGAACATTACATTCTTCTTCTTCTTCGGCTAATCGCTCCGCCTCTTTTCTTTTGGCTTCTTCGGCTTCCATTTGCTCTTTCTTCTTTCTTTGTTCTCTTAATTCATTCTCCGTATTTTGGAGGATATCAAACTCCGCTTGTATTCCCCGGTTTTGTTTGGGGGAAGAGGGAGATGGTTCTTGTGGTGCACTTGGTTGATTAACCGTGGATGGGGTAGTCTTGGTGTTCAAGTTCAAGTTCTTATATGGGTCCTCACGTTCTTTGCCACCTCTCAAAATTACGGCATTTGCTTGGTGTGAAGGATCTCTTGGGTTTTGGGGTTGACCGGGCAAACCATGGGGTGGATGAATTGGTGCGGCTAAGGCTTTTGTTGTTTCTTGTGATTCCCAAACTTTTAGCCTTTCCTTAGTATCTTGATGTTCATTCCATAGTTGGCCAACGGTTCTTTGCAAATCATTATAGTTCTCTCATGAAGGACCTCCTTGACCAAATTGAGAATTGTTTGATTGGCCATAAGATTGAGAGGGTTGATTGAATGGTTGTTGATTGTAACCTTGGTTACCATGAGAATTTCCTTGGAACCCTTGATTGTATCCATGATTAAAGTGATTACCATGTTGATTTTGGTAATTGTTGTAGTTGTTAGGAACATGGAAGTTGCTACCTTGTTGATTGAAGTTGCTCCTTTGATGAGGAGGCATATATGGGGGCATCTTAGGAGAACCTTGGTTAAAGGGCCTTTGTTGATTTTGATTGAATGGCCTCATTTGACTCCCTTGGGTGCGCGGAATCGGATTTTGAACATTTTGATTTCCATAAGAGAAATTAGGATGAAATCTTGTGCCGGCATTGTAGGTATTAGAAAAAGGATCAAATTGAGGTCTTTGCCCATATACTTGTATAGCTTGGACTTCATTTGGCTCTTCAACATAAACTTCTTCGTTAGGAATGCAAGAGCTAGAGTCGTGGCCATGATTGCCACAATGATCACATTGAACTTCCCATGTTAATAGCTTTGGAGGTGATGGTTGTCTTGGAGGAACACTCCCTTGAATTTGGTACATACCTCTAGGAGTGGGCTTAGAATTCATGGCATCCATTCTCCTTTTCAATTCTTCAAGTTCCGTTTGGAATTTCAATTCATTAGAACTCGTAGATGAGTTCACTTAAACTTTCTTCCTAGAATCCCTCGATTGACCCATTCTAGAATCACTCCTTGCCATCTTCTCAATAAGATTTTTAGATGCCTCATCGGTGAGAGAAGAGAAGTCTCCTCCGGCGGCCGAATTGAGTTTTTCCTTGGTTCTCGATGAAAGGGTGTTGTAAAATGTTTGGGTGGTTAGCCAATCGGGTATTCCATGATGTGGACATTTGCGCAACAAGTCTCTAAATCTTTCCCAAGCCTCACTTAGGCTTTCAAATTCATCTTGCTTAAAGGTTTGTATCTCCATGCGATATTGGTTAGTCTTTGACGGTGGAAAATATTTCTCCAATAAGGCATTAGATAGTTGAGCCCATGTTGTAAAAGTATTAGCGGGATGGCCTTGAAGCCATCTACGAGCTCCATCTCTCAAGGTCTTTGGAAATAATCAACGATGCAATTGGCATGAAGTTAACCCATTGAGACGTGCTCCTACTAATTTTTATTTGAATGAAGAGATGTGCTCTTAAGCATCTTCTTGAGAAAAGCCGTGAAATGTATCTTGTTGGACCGCGTTGGTCAAAGAAGCTTTCAATTCATAGTTCTCGGGAATCTCTCCGAAATCAACGGGAGAAGGTGTTTCTTCATGTGTGAGTTGAGAGTGCGAACCTAGAGTCGCCATTGGTTGGATTGGTGGTGATGGTGGATTTGGATTTGGTGGTTTTGGAGAATTTGGAGGGTTTGGAGAATTTGGAGGGGATGGATTTAGTGGTGGTGTTCTCGGTGATGGTGGTGGTGGTGGTGAATTTTGTGAAGTGGAAGGTATGGAATGATTGTTTGGAGGGGGGTTATGTGATGTAGAAGGTGTAGAAGGTGAATGTGGTAGGATGGGATTAAGGTTAGGAAGTGATAATGAAGGATGTGGAATGATAGTGGTTGAGTTATTTCCTCGAAAACGCAATGCTCTAAAAGTCCTTTCCGGCTCCGGATCGAACCACAAGGGCGATGACGTGTTCCTGGGCATAAAACTCAATTTAAACGGTGAGACTCCAAGCACCTCGCGGTACTAGGGAAAAGAGAGAAGGGAAAAGAATCAAACACAACAACTAAAAACACAACAATTACTCGCCGTTCCCCGGCAACGGCGCCATTTTGATCGCCTCCCAATCGGATCGGTCGTTAACGAAGGACGGGGGATCAAACGATATTTGTAAGACTCGGAATAACACAAAAACAAACAAGTAATCGTGGTAAGTCGAGGTCGGTCCACAGGGAACGGTGTATGTTGTGAAGTTTAAAGTGTCGTGTTCGATGCCTTAGAAGGGGGGTTTTGTAAAGGTCGAGTCTATATTAGAGGGATTAGTACGATGATGGTTTAGAGGTGATCAATTTAGGGGAAAGGCGTTAGGGAGAAGTCGGGATTCGGTACTTGGGGTCTAAGAAGGTCGGGATCGAGTTTTTGTCGCAATATTGGTAAACTCACCTAAAATCCCGCTTTCGCGGCGAATGAGGGTAAGTTCCTAGTCATGGTAATTTCTACCCCGAGTTTCCCCATATTGATAGAAATTAGTCAAGGTCGGTCTAGTTGGCCGGACTAAAACAACAATGACATAACACCAAAAATAAGATAAACCAACTTGCAAGCAACCCACCAACATCCCTATATTCAAATAAACCAAGCCCTCATCCCTAAACTCCCCAACAATAAATCTACTCACACATCATTATGGAAATCATCACAACATGCATATTAATTAGATCTAAACAAGATGATGATGAGAAAATATCACAAAAACTAAATTAGAGATTAGAGAGTGGAAGAGAATTATACCAACTATGTAGATCTATAAGAAATAAGAAGATATCTTAGATAAAGATTGAATCTTTGATGAATAAAATGGAGAACTTGTCACTAATCCTCCAATAAACCCAACAAATCTTCAAAGAAAACTTGGATAATCTTCTTACAACCTTGAAATCTAGATAATTGTTGATGAAAACTTGTAGGTCTACTACTAATTACTATGTAAACTACTAGACTTTTTGGGGATTTTCTAGATTACTACAACTAATGGATGGTGTAATAAGATGGTGGAAGGGTGTAATGTCTTCCCTCCGTAGCACAATGGAGAGGTGAGTTAGGCAATGAATTAGGGTAAAATATATATAGTAATCTCTTAACGGATCCTTAACCTAAAGCCCAAATCCAACTTTATGCTCCATTAGTGAGACAATCTCCCTTTGCATCTCCATGGGGTGAAACTTCGCCCTGCGGACTTGTCGGTAATTCCCACCGGGTGAAATTTTCGCCCGGTGAGATTTTCTTCTTTTTTTCGCGTTTTCGGCACTTCTTCCCATCGGGCGAAATTTCACCCGGTGGGCGAAATTTCGCCCGGTCAGTTTCGCCCGGTGGAGAGTTCTCGGAAATTCTTCGGGAGGCATTTTCACCGTCGGGTGAAATTTCGCCCGGTGGTGTCTCACCGGGTGAAATTTCGCCCGGTCATTTTTCCTGGCCTCGAATCTTGTCTCATTCTTCGTTTGTTCGATCGGATGGCTTTAAACTTTAAGTTGTGTGCTTTGCTCTTTGGACGGTTTTCCCTTCTCTTGTGCTCGTGGAAGCTCAATCGTGATTTTGGTGCTCAAATCCTATCAAAATGATAGAAAAACTACCAAAAACACGTAAAACGCACAAGAGGGACGCTAATGCGAGAAGTACGCAAAATATGGCGATAATCGCACTCAAGACTCGCAAAACGAGGGAAAAACGGGTCTAAATGGGAGGAAAAACGGTCTAAATTTAGCACACAACACCTATGGGTAATTAACATGCTAACTACATTAAATAATCCGCCAACAACAAAACTATACTAAAAAACATCTAACTCAATATCTAATTTATTAAAATCAATAAATACAAAAATTAAGAAATAATTTAAACTAAGTATAGATAAAAAAACGTACCTTAATCAAGGAAAATGAGAGAAAAAAAGGAACGAAGAGGAAAGGGTGCTCGGCGGATTTAGAGAGAGAGTGAAAATGAGAATGATGGAGGGGGAAGGGGGGTCTGCCAAATTTTTAAAAAAGTTTGAAGGCTTAGCGACCGACAGCGGTCGCCGTCTTTTTCTGTCGGTCTCTAAGCTTGTTTTTTTGTCATTTAGCTACTGATATCGGTAGCTGAATTTAGCTACTGATATCGGTAGCTAGTCCCTTATTTAGCTACGGATATCGGTAGCTATATAAAATTAATAAGAGTAATACAACTTAGCGACCTATATCGGTGGCGCGTGTTTTTTTCTTAGCGACTGATATCGGTCGCTAATCTGTTTTCATTTTATTCCAAAACTCTTCCCACTCGATCTCTTTGCGTAGAGACTGATATCGGTCGCCCGAGTTTTTTTCGGTCGCTACTGGAGCGACTGACAGTTTTGGTCCCGCGTGTATGGTAGCTAAAATAGTATTTTCCTGTAGTGTGTTTTTATCTGTTTACGTGAAAAAATAAATTCTTTTAAAATCAAATGACTGTCAATGTTCCATCTTCTATAAACATTATTGTGGATAAGTGATATCCTTTGATATTTTTGTAAGCATATTGTTGGTTATTCACGTGATTGTCCTATGTGGATGAGGTGATGTTAGAAGAAAGATTTGGTTGTTGTATCGCTTAGCGACCTCTTTTTTTTTTCCGGGTATATGACAATTGGGGGGGGGGGGGAATCGAGCGAGAGATTTGAATAATATGTTTAGTATAAAAATACAGTCTATATTCTGTACTAGTGAATCAAGACTATGTAATTAATATTCGTTTATTGTAAGGATCCGTAGTGATCCGGATTTATTTACATTGTGATATAACTTTAATTAAATGACTTAGATAATCTTCCACACTAATTATTTAATTAAGTCATCGAAAATTCGGGTTGTTACATAGAGAATGTGTAGGGATCCACAGCAAGGCACATGATTCAGACTCACTCATTGAGGTGGTTTACACACTCATCTCACAGCCTCGCACAGAATTAAGACCCTTAAACCCACACACTTAGAATTAGCCTATAGCCTAGCACAAGAACTAGCTCTAAGTATGCAACAAATGACTGTTTAAACACCCACAACAAAGCACATGATGATTAACAGGTCTGACTTAATAACTACAGCAATGCACAAGTTAATTAAGATTTGTTTGATGAATTAAACTTAATTTTCATTCATTCATAATCTGATTAAAACTGTAATCCCCTAGAAAATCTAACGCAATACAGTGGCGGAAACACTGTAGAGTTGAGATTAAAACACACTGACAAACTATATCTTATTAAAAGGAATGGTAAGTCAATACAAATGCCTCTTTTTACAAAAGGACTAAAAAGAAATTCTCCAAACAGGTTTATACAATTCCATAAATTGTGAATAAAGAAAGAGTAGGATCCATGCTACTCGCTAGCTCACACCCAAAACCCAGCAGCAAATACCTGTCATGTTATAAACATAACAGCCACGTCAGTGGGGAGTAACTCGGACGTTCTCCCAGCCAAATTATATCATATGGAAAATAATAGTATTATTATATCAAAATAATTAAAATGGAAAACATTAAATGATATAATGAAAATAAGCTTTCGGAGAAAACTTAAAATATTGGAATAATACGATCAGAACAAGTTTTCAGAAGAAAACTTAAAATATTTGTCAACCTGCAAATCAAAAAGTATCGATAATAACAAAAATATTCAAAATGGCGTTATGGATAGAATTAGTGATGAAGGCTAGACTTTCACTAGGAGAATACTAAAAACTAGCTTCGAGAACCTAGTTCAAACATATCAAACTTCGGTCTCTAACTAGGCTACTCAACCATAATAGGACGACGACTTATAAATGCGTGGCCCTAGTTTAAGACAATGCACACCCCTCCTGAGATTACCTGTCACCCAGTTCAACTTATGATGGCGACTTACTGCGAGGCCTAAGCTTAAGGTCAAAATGTACACAACTCCCGGGATACCTTTCACCCGGTTCAACAACCAATGTACCGATTCCTGATACACTAGCCTTATAGTTGATGGCAAAAACGTAAACCCCAGAATATATTACTCTAAACCTCACACCTCCTTATTCCATAATTTCAAAACCAGCCATTATCGATAATGAGAATAATAATCATTATAATAATATGAAGATAAAAGGAATAAACATTTTATATAACTTTCTATAAATAGAAACTTACTTAAAATAGAAATATTGTTATAGAAAAGTCGTAAGTTATTAAAAATAAGTGAAATGTATAAAAATAGCATTTCTAACGAAATTAACATTTTATTATTATCGTCGTTATCGTAACTTTATTATATTTCTAAATTTGTTACTCAAAATATAAATAAAATATAATATGTCAATATATAGTCTTTTATAAATAATTAGGAAATCGAGTTAAAACTATAAATTTTAGAAAAGAGATGTTTTACGAAAACAATATCAAAATTAATTGAGTCAACGAGTTTTATAAATGAAATAAATTTACAAAGATTTCAAATCATTTTTAACAAATAGCTTTTATTAATAAATAATACGGATTTTTACTAAAAATAGTCAACTGTAAACAAATAAGAAATTATTAGTGAAAATAGTCTCGACTAAAAATATTTTTAAAACAAAGTCGACTATTTTCTCATTTATTAATATAAGTCGTAAAATGAAATTAATTTATTATATAAGTATACAAATCTTGTTTATAATCTAAAAATACGATTTCGAGTTAAAATTATAAATTAATGAAATATGAAGAAAATATGAAATCGTTATTATTTAGTTACTAGTGTCACGATAACCAACAAAATATTATGACGATCGTAAATAATTAAATGACTAACGATTTATAAAACAATATCGAAAGTTGTAAAAATATTTATAAAGCATACAATTTAAAAATTAATATTATTAGCAATAATAAATAGCTAAAATTAGAAAAATCGAAGTTAAAATATTTACTACATACTTGTAGACACCCACATTTTGACCGCCAGGTGTCTATAGCAGTTTCCGACAAACACCCGCTGATGATCGGACGCAAACGTGCTTTAGATACTCAGAAACGGGCTCAAAATCATTGGCATTTGGCTTGGGCTCATTATAGATTACATATCTCACAAAACCAACCTCAAAATCAGGCCCAGTGGGTCATTTTGAGTCAAATAAGACTAATTTGGGTCGATTCCGACACCAGGGGTAAAACCGTCTTTTAGCGACCGAGTCAAAACCCGGTCAAAGATTTTCCCGAGACACGTGAGTCAGCCGTGACACCTCACATGGCTGATTCATAGTCCAATCCTACGAAAAATCAGCTACACAAAATATTAAACAAATCCGTTTAAGGATGGAATTCGATCTCAAGTAGGAATCCTATCCGAAAACATAAAATCGAGTATAAGTTAATTCATATTTTGTACGCGATTTATCAAAATTAGCAATTTCGAACAAAAAAAAAACCCGGACAGACCCGCACGCGAGTCGCGCCACACCCAGGCGACTCGCGCACGGGCCTGAAACCCGAGTCTTTTTTTAAAGCTTTTTCGTTCGTTTTATTTATTCTACGAAACGATTTCTCAAAATTTATATCTTTTCTAAAACTATTCGAAGTATTTGATATTGATTTCGTAGTCAATTATCGAATATAACGAATATCAAAAATATTAAGTCGAGTACGAATTATGCAATATTCGTACGCGGTTTAATAAAAGCATCGAGTTGTCAAAAACCGATTCTGAAGTCAGCCCGTCACGTGACCCGCCGGCATCCCGGGCGAGCCGCGCGGCTGGCTGAGAAACGTAGCTCGTTTCTCGCTTTTTTTTATTATTTTTCGAACTTCGTTTTTTATACAAAACCGCGTCTTTTAATAATATTTCTCTGATTTTGGCTAATATTTTCTCGATCTCGTATATTTATTTGCTATATTATTTTTCACAAACCGATACTAACTCGTTTGTTCATCTTTTGTAGAAAATTCATTCTTCTTTATCGTTTGTTTTATTATACTAAAACGAATCTCACATGCTAAATTCAACTTTGACGTTAATTTTTCATGCATTAAATCGACTTAGCAACCCATTCAATTCCTCGCATGCTTAGGAAAACAATGTTTGCATATCATTCATCGTATTACTAACGCGCGTATTAAAAAATCATTCGATATCCTAGTAGAGGCCGCTAATGTGCGGGCGGGGTTGGGTGTTCTTAGTGAACTTCCCCACACGTACCTTCACCCCTTACTCAGAACCGTGGTTTCCGGATGTCCGAATCCATTGGCAACGAGAGTCATTCAATATACGATTAACCGCTCAAGTCGGCATCTGTGTCGATATGCAAAGGGACGAGCCCAATAAACTCTGACATCGGAACTGGGCCGTATTTTGTATACGGCCCATTACGACATAGAGTGGGCTCGAACGGTTCCGAATAACCATAAAATTCGGTGGCGACTCCAACTTCGATTTAAATTTCAATTTGACCATCTCATATGGAGATTCATTCGCCTCCCCAAACCCGCGCGTGGCCGCATCGGGGTGGACCTATGTCATGTCCACAATTTGGCGACTCCGCTGGGGATAGCTGATACGTTACTGACCTTCGGCATCCTCAGGGTGAGACTCGAATAGAAATCGTTTGACTAGTACAATACGCGTTTTAGTTTTACGGTTCATGCATAACCCCATATTTTCCCGGGCCGGTACTGGTGACCGACGTCCCACTATACTATCGATGTAGTCCAAATTGGATATGTCGAAGGTGTCCATTAGCCGATTCGTATGGGTTTTACGGCATGTTCTAAGCTCAACTCGACTTAGGAAGTCCGCCCCGATTCTCGATAGGCTGTGTACACTGGTATAGACCCTTTTAGACTGACCGAGACTTAGAATTAGAGCATACATGGCATCGTTATACTGTTTCCATGACTACGTGCTACCTGATTTACAAGTCTTTTTTTTAAAAACCGTCATTTTCAAAATTGCATCCTTTTCAAAATATCCAATTTCAAAACCCGGGACATATACCGAATTTAGGATCCATGATTTTACTCAAAATAGCCTATTTTTAGCCGGTATTATGCCTATTTCAAAACTCAAAAATATTTTCGAACTTTCAAAACCCTCCCCGGTCCGCCTTTCCGCTTTCTTTTTCGAAAAAAGGACCGGGCTCCTCTCCCCGATTTTACTCGGGCTTTCAAAAATCAAATTTCAAAACCTTCCTCTTCTTAGGACTTCCCGTATTTAGCAGTGTCGGGTCATGTCGTGAGTCGTCAAGGTCTTCTAGCGTCGAAACTCCGTCGATCTTATATCACGAGTTTCCTCCCTATCCCAGTCCGCCTTATTAGACTAAGGCCAGGCCCACCTACGTAGGACATACTCCTACAAGGGTTGGCCCGTCTACCCAATCGAGTCCAAAGTCTGGGGAATATCTCACGTAGACCTCCTTTCGAACAGGGCCCAGCCCACACAGCTGGATCCTAAAGGAGGCCCACCTTTCACAAGTCACCCGTCTAGGTGTCTTTTCCGAGTCAACCTTTTACAAGGCGTAGCCTCATAACAAAAGGTTCGTGATCCTTACATCCAAGGGTCACTCGTCCGACACTCGAGTCTTAACAAAGTCTTCAGTCCCACTCGGGGGCTACTCTTCAGCAGAGCGATCAATCACGGTTGCTCTAAGGATCAGGTCTTACACGTGTTGTCTCACGCACCCCACCTTTGAGTCACTTAGATGCCACACCATCTGAGTCCTTAGTCTCACTTGGGGGCTATTCCCCGGCGGAACGATTAATCACAGTCACCCCGAGAATCGCACCCTACACATTTGTCTTAGGAGAGTCTAACCCGAGTCAAACATGGTCGCCCCATTTTCGGACTCACCCTCGTGCAGCTTGAGTCTCATCGTCAAGTCCAAGCCAGGGTCGTTACCTCGTCCAGGTCAACGTTCGAGTATCCCGGTCCAAGAGTCTTTGTCGACCCATCACCCCGGGCCATGTCTACTTTGACTACCTCTCTTGCATGTACGCAAAGCCGAGTTTAGGCGAGTCGTGGCACCTGTCGTTCTCTCCAATCAAAGACCATACCAAAAAAGAAACAACCAACCAAGCATCCGAAAGTCCGGATTTGACTTGAGTCTAAGTCTGAGTCCGAGTCTAGGATACCCTACATCCTAATTTCCAAATCAGAGTCAGAGTCATTTGTATTCTGTCCTCTCTTCAAAATTCAACAAAATCAGCTTTCAATGTTCTATTGCTCATATATACTTTCCTTATGTATTTCCGAGAACATGATGAACACCGTCATACACTGTGAGCACATGCACGTGACTATAGGCACATCTAGAATGACTGCAGGAAATCGAGACACATGTTTTCCTTTACCTGTTCCATGTCTGACATAGGAAGCCACAAAACAACACTTAGCAGGAGCGGTATCGAATCCAATGACGAATCTAGGTAGTCTCCTAGTTTGGGTTCAAGACGGGAGGCAAGCCCATTTCCCCACAATAAACACCCATCCGACAAGATCAACCATACCTGCCTACGGTGTTAGTCTGACCAACAGGAAAAACAAAAAAAACTGGACAAAAAAAAATCAAAAAGTCCAAGGAAAAAAGCAAAAGGCCAAAACAAAAAAGCAGGTCATCATCAAAAAAAGGGCATCCACGACCAGAACGGTCAACACAAATGAAGATCCCATGACCGGGGCTAAGAGGTCAACCAACAAAAAATATTCAAATGCCCATGACCGTGGTCAACGGTCCACTCAAGATCAATACTCATACCATCCAATAAGGGAGAAACAATCAAGCTGGTCAACTAACACCACATTTAGCCTTCCCACATTACAACCCTCAAGACCTTCCCGAGACCCAGGCTAAAGGCAGCCCGGAATTTTGAGGATTCAAGCTCCATAGGATACTCCTAACCATTAGGGCCATACATGGAAACCAGATCCCGCATCATCAAACATATCCCGATCAAAGTTTGAGCCATTTTACTCGACTTCCCCTTTACATAACATAATTCACAATCACCATATGCAAACCCGAGATTAAAACTCGTCAAAGACCCGAGATCAAAACTCGCCAAAAACCCGAGAGCAAAACTCGTCAAATCCCTTACCTAATCATACACAATCCCGAGAGCAGAACTCGTCAAATCCCCGAGAGCAAAACTCGTTAAAATCCCCGAGAGCAAAACTCGTTAAAATCTCATCCCAATTCTTCTCATTCAAACCACTTACCAACCCCAAACACGGGAATTTAACCTGCGGTTGACATAGAACATGCCCAAATAGTTCACACCACCTCTGGGGGCTATCCCGGAGAATGTTCACAGTCACAGGATCAATATCCTAACCATTCTAGCCCTTTGGTCAAGACATCATTGGGAATGCACCTACCCTACATCATCGCTATGGCTAGTTACACACAAAGTCCTATTAGACTAGGCACCATAACATATCTTCAATCACTGAACTACGACGTGGTTTGATTTCACTATACGTGAATACGTACGTAGGTAGCCTTTCAACAGAGGCACAACCACCCACATTGACACACATTCAAAAAGCGCCATCATTCCGGTCACGACACCGTCATGTTCTCAACAGCTAGCTTTGTCGTCCTGGAGGCTTCTCTTAGGTAGAAAACCTCCATCCACTCACAAAATCCATATAAATTCAAAAAATCTAGCCTCCTTTCTGTAGTGTGTCATAGTACTGAACTCGTTTGTTCATCTTTTGTAGTAAATTCATTCTTCTTTATCGTTTGTTTTATTATACTAAAACGAATCTCACATGCTAAATTCAACTTTGACGTTAATTTTTCATGCATTAAATCGACTTAGCAACCCATTCAATTCCTCGCATGCTTAGGAAAACAATGTTTGCATATCATTCATCGTATTACTAAAGCGCGTATTAAAAAATCATTCGATATCCTAGTAGAGGCCGCTAATGTGCGGGCGGGGTTGGGTGTTCTTAGTGAACTTCCCAACACGTACCTTCACCCCTTACTCAGAACCGTGGTTTCCGGATGTCCGAATCCATTGGCAACGAGAGTCATTCAATATACGATTAACCGCTCAAGTCGGCATCTGTATCGATATGCAAAGGGACGAGCCCAATAAACTCTGACATCGAAACTGGGCCGTATTTTGTATACGGCCCACTACGACATAGAGTTGGCTCGAACGGTTCCGAATAACCATAAAATTCGGTGGCCACTCCAACTTCGATTTAAATTTCAATTTGACCATCTCATATGGAGATTCATTCGCCTCCCCAAACCCGTGCGTGGCCGCGTCGGGGTGGACCTATGTCATGTCCACAATACTACTACTCAAACATACGATATAAAATCAAGTAACGTCCTAAAGTTACCTCCAGTTGATACCAACCCGATCATGAACTAGCCTGTCTTAAAATTCGTAGCTCAAATCTTCGAATCTGATGGCCGCCAGACATCTGTTCTTCAGTAAGGCTTCAAGGCTGAATTGGATTGAAAATACGAAGAGACGGGAACGTACGAATCAGAATCAAACAGAGGAAAGAAGAATAGGGAAACATGATGTTCCGAAATTAGGGAAGAAGAAATTAGGGAACAAAAGGAACGAAATAGGAGGGATAA
This sequence comes from Agrostemma githago, assembly GCA_958450325.1. Taxonomy (NCBI): domain Eukaryota; kingdom Viridiplantae; phylum Streptophyta; class Magnoliopsida; order Caryophyllales; family Caryophyllaceae; genus Agrostemma; species Agrostemma githago. The sequence goes on from OY288261.1 coordinate 37,601,452, forward strand.
AATGTGCATCAGCCAAATGATATAACAACACATATCATCAACAACAACGAAACATGATGAGAAATGACAACCGAACCCGAGGGACACAATTCGGAGAAAGGAAAAAATGGATGAGAAATGAAGAAGGAAAGCAGCAGCACAAACGTACCAACAGTAACAACAAGAATAAAACAATAACAGTAGAGTCGGGATGCGAAAACCGAGAACGAAAGAATAATAAAAGAGAAGAAGATTAAGGAGAAGGAGGTGAACGAGAAGAATGAAAAGAAGAAGAAACAGGCAGTAGCAGCAACGTAATTAAACCGAAACAACAAACAGCAACCAGAATGATGAAGAATAAGATAAAGAGAAGAAAACAGCAGCACTACGGACAGCAATAACAGCGACGAAACGGACAGTAGGAGCAGAAGCAAACGTAGAAGAAGAGAACGGAGAAGAAACAGCAGGTACAAAGCATGAGCGATAACAAAGCAGCAGCAGGAAGGCGACACAAAAGACAACAAAACGGATTGAATAGAAGAAGAGGAAGAAACGAAAACAGCCAGAAATTGTACCGTAACAGCAACAAAATGCAACAACAGAATCGAACGAAGATGGTGAAGGGGAACGATTGATTACGGACGAAGAAGAACGAAAAGGGAAGAAGATCAGGCGACATCAACACGACCAGCAGCAGCATAACGTTGTACAGCAGTTAACAACAGTAAAGAGCAGCAGCAGAGCATCGGAACAGATTGATGATGATGGATGACCGAAAACAGCAGCACACACGAACCACCAGTAGCAGAGCAACGCACAGCTGAAGCAGCGAAACAGAGGCAGCAGCACGTAATAGAGGACGGAAACAGGGGCTCGATAGCGAGTTCGACGATGAACCGTTGACGATTGGCGAAGAAGAATGAACGAAAAAGACAATGAAAGTGGTGATGATTGATGATAATAGAATAAGAAGGGAAGGCAGGAGGACGAAAAAAGAAATGAAGGAGGAAGTAGAGAGATGGTGAAGCGGTGGGAATATGAAGAGAAAGGAAAAGGAGAGTGTAAGCTGGTAAGGAGAGAGGGGGGGGGTGTACGTGTATAGAGTGGGAAAGCAATTGAATCAATCGGTCAAAGTGGGTTAAATTGGGTTAGGAAACCGATTAATGAATAGACACTAAGTAGGAGACGGTTCCCGAGATGAAAAAGTTGACTAACCACGAAACCGAAATAAAATCTAATTAATAAAATAAATAATTGGGCTGACTAATAAACTGAGTAAAATAAACGTTTCTCGAGATATTAATAATTATTCGAGACGAAAAAAAATGAATTTTATAGAAATAAATAATTAAACGATGAAATAGTATTTCCCAAAAAATAATAAATATTCGATATAGTGAATTAAATTGATTTCTCGAGGAAAGGAAGTAAATGTTCTGACGAAACTTAAAATAAATAAATTTCGAGCCGAAAATAAAAATTCGAGCTTAAAAGTAAATAAATAAATAAAAGTTCAGAATTCAAATCGACGAAATAGACTTTCAATAAGAACTAAATTAAATGTACAAAATGAATCGAAACAGAAATAAAAATATGTTTTAAATATAAGAAGAGTTTCCGAGTCAAATTGAATTTTAGGAGTTTGAAACGATTGAACGATAAATTCATTTTATAATAATTTTAAGAATTACGAGTTAAATCGTAAAAATAAAAATACGAACATAATTTAAATTTAATTTAAATTTATAAAAATCAGGGTGTTACAAAAACAGATGAGGTGAAGGTCCTTATATAGGCCTTACCATCTTACAAAATAACATCCATGAATTTACATCCAAAGACTGAGATTAAAGATAGAAAACAGACAACAACTAATTAAGAAAATGCTGATAAAGTAAAACAACAACAATAGCAACAGTACAACTAGCCCTTTTGGCATCTTATCCAGGGCAGTTGGGGCTTGTCTTCGGTGGTGTCATAGCTCGAGGCATTAATTGCTGCTCTTGGCTGCATTGTCAGCTTGTTCTGGACCTCTGGTAGTGGAGGGAACTTTGCAAAAGTACTTTATGCCTTCCACAATATGTCTACACCAAAAGAGGAAATGCAGACTTTCTGAGCAAGAATACTGTTGTAACGGAGGCATCCCGTTGCCTACGGTTTGTTAATTATGCGAGAAAAACAAAACAAATAGCAAACAATAATAAACTGACACACAGATTTACGTGGTTCACCAGTAAAATCACTGGCTACGTCCACACCGACAAGGAGAACAAATTCACTATTGTGGAGATAATTGTACAACAGTAGACTGTAATACACGTGCTTAATAGCTCACAGCTAAAGCCAGAAGTACTACTAATTTTACCAACCAGATAGTAATCTCAAACTGGAAAGAGACTACCCAGATTAAGTTCGACCTGCGACGAACTCACCGACGAGACGAAGGACAAACGATCTTGCGGCGAACCAAGATCCGAACAAACTCCAACGGTCTCCAACGAAGACGAGATCAATAGAACCACCAAATAATAGGGATTCGGAACAAACTGAGTTTTCCCTCAAGAAAACCTCACAAATCAGCCCTCTATATTGTGCTCTCAAATCATCTCTCTGTCCTGATTAACCTAGAAACAAGTCAGGTCTTTATATAGTATTATTCCACCTAAACTAGTTACCTAAACTAATTAGGAAACAAAGGTCAATCTTTCCTAAAACCAAACAATCTTATGTTACCAAAACAAGAAGATCAACTTTAGGAAAGATATCAGGAACAAATCAATTCAAGGCCCCAAAGGACAATTGCTAGGCACTTATTTCCTAACAAATACAAATACATGTTTCTCATAAAAAGAGATAAAAAGATTTCCAAGTTCAAAAGTATAATCCTCGGTGACTTTTAGAAATCATTACTAATGATCGAGTTAAACATTGTTATAATATGTGCGATACAAAATTGTTCGAAGATCTCAAAATAAAGCTCTAAAAGGTGAGAAAACTATACTTGTACCGAATTACTGTAAGTTTAGTGAAGATTAAATAATTGAAGATATACAATATTGTTAGAGAAAACAAAAAAAGAAAAGACAAATTATAATAGAGGTTTTATAATATATAGTTCAATTTTAACAATTTTTTTGTTAACAATCTTTATGCTCATTAAAATAATTGAAAGGTCACTCCAAGATGGAAACACTCTCGAAGATGTTAAGATCTTGCATCAAAGATAAATCTTTCTCCTTTCGTCCCAAGTGTTCCAGAATTGGCTTAAACCACCTAGTATTCGCTGATGATTGGTTGATTTTTCACTAGGGGAAATGTTCCTGCTGTCAGGAGGGTTGCAATCTTGCTCTTTTTGTTAGTATGTCTGGGCTAAATCGAAATCCGCTAAAGACGACCATGTATTTTGGTGGAATAAAACAGGATATAGAAAACCAGATCCTTGTTGCTACTTTCTACAGAAAAGGGAAGTTTCCCTTTAAATATCTTGGAATGCCCCTCAATACATCAAGACTTACTGTCAATATGTACCAACAATTATTACTTAGGATTCGCTCTAAACTTGCGGTTTGGGCTAATAATCTTCTCTCTTACGCTGGCCAGGTTCAGATTATCAACTCAATTATTTTGGAATGCAACAGTAATGGGCATCTTGTCTCTTATTACTGAAACCGTCATCAAAGTAATAAAGAGATTCTGTAGGAAATTTTTATGGGGAAAAGAGGGGAAAGGGATCATCTGGAAAAGTTGAAAATCCTGGTGTCTACCAAGAACTGAGGGTGGTTTTGACATAAAGGAGAGTTTGAGTTGGAATAAATGTCTCTTGATGAAATGGATTCGGAAAATTGATCAAAACCAGTCTAATGTTTGGTGCAAATGGACTAGCAAATACAAACTTAAAGATATGTTACCGGGGCATCATAAAGACAAGAGACGACCTTATAGAAGTGGGAAGGACGAATATGAATACAACTAAAGCTGTATTCGTTAACATGGGGTAGTTGAAACTGAGCGCACTATATGAAATGCTCATGCAAAAAGGAAGACAGGTCAAGTGGGTGAAACTGACCTAGGACAGAATTAATGCCCCTAAGCACGCTTTTATTACTTCTCTTACTATTGAGAACTCACTGGCTACGATTGATAATCTAAGCACAGAGGCATTTATCCCGTTAACAGATGTGCCCTATGTGAAAAACCTGAAGAGAAACAAACGCATCTTTACTTTGATTATGATTTTGCGCGGCCTATATGGCAAGATATCAAAATCTGGTTGAAGATGAAGGCTCCTAATACATACTATAAATGCTTTTCTCTGTATTAAAATAAGAATGAATTGTATATATTGATGTATATGTAATTACAGGATGATGAGTTTAAATACACATAAAGAGTATCTTACATAATAAGTAAAACAATCATAATCTATGTACTTTGGAAAGTTAGATCAAAAACAATGAAGTAAAAAGAGTAGTGTACAAATTAAATAATGTTATGTACGTAGACTTCAAAACCTTGACTTGTAAGACTTGATATGGGTGTTGAGAGATATGGGAATATTCTTAGAGAATATTCTTATGTAATATCTTTAACATGCTCCCGCAAGACGGACGATCCTCCGAGTAGTCCGATCTTGAGAACTAAATCGAAGAACCGTGCGCGAGGTAGTGGCTTGGTGAGGGCATCAGCGAGTTAATTGTAACAACCCGAATTTTCGATGACTTAAATTAATAGATAATTCAGAAAATTATCTAAGTCATTTAATTAAAATTATATCAGAGTTTAAATAAATCCGGATCGCTATGGATCCTTACAACAAACGACTATTAATTACATAGTCTTGATTCACTTAGTACATAATATAAATTGTATTTATACAAACATATGATTAAATCTCTCTCGCTCGATTCCCCAACGTCTCAGACCTGCAAAAATTAAAATAGTGGCCGCTGAGCGGGACATCAACCAAGCCGTTCATCTAATATCACCTCATACACATAAGACAATCATGTGAATAACAAATAATATGCTTACAAAAATATTAAAAGATATCACGTAACAGATAGTTTTCTTTATTCCAATTAACCAACATGTGAGGTGATGAAAACGATAAAGTTTAGAAAATGGGATATTGGCAGCCATTTGATTTTTAAATCATTTTTCAAGTCAACATATAAACACACGAGTCGTGGCTCCTAGTTTCATCGCTACATCCTATTATTGGCTTGCATCTCACCAATAAAAGTAACCGCGTTACCGACTCGTAGACAGAACCGATCTCATGAGGTTTACATCTCACCCATAAGGCTCAATTGGGTCGCACTTCAATTATATTATATGTTTATTCAGACGGGGCTCTGGGCGAAGTGAAAGCTGATGATTACATTCTCTGCATCATCAAGAGGGAACCCGAAGTTTTCAGAATCATGTTCTGCCCCCATAACCTAGGTAATAATACTGATCAAGTACTTGTCTATATATGCGCACATACCCTACGCAGACTCTTGAACCGCAGCTCTCACTGCCGTAGGACGACTACCTTAAACACTAGGTCGACTCTCGGCCGCAGCTTTTGAGTCTGCTTTTCATTACAAGTGCAGTCAAAACACCACGAGTGGTAGAATCCAACACAAGCTATTCGTTCCAGACTCGCATCGTAAACTTTATATAAAAGTTGTCCGTGAACAAGTAGTATTTTATTTGGTGACCTTCAATAATTGGTCGGACTCATTTGAAACAGTCAAATCCTCAAATACTTACTTTCAGTGTGACAACATGTTGTGTGCCAAATGTGGCCCGTTTTTCGTCCCATTTAGACCCGTTTTTCCTCTGTTTTGTGAGACTTGAGTGCGATTATCGCCATATTTTGCGTAATTCTCACATTAGTGTCTCTCTTTTGCATTTTACTTGTTTTTGGTAGTTTTCTGTCTATTTGATAGGATTTTCGACCGAAAACGTGTTTGAGCTTCTACGAGCAAGAGAGAGATACGGTCCAAGAGCAAAGCACACAACTGAAAGTTCAAGTAATCCAAGTGATCAACGAAGAAAAAGACCGGAAAAGAATCAATGGACCACCGGGTGAAGTTTCGCCCGGTGAGTCATCACCAGGCGAAGTTTCGTCCGACGACATTTCCTTTCATCCCCGAAGATTTTCACGGCGACTTGACCGGGCAACTTGACCGGGCGAAATTTTGCCCACCGGGTGAAATTTCGCCCGATGGTGAAGACGGGTCGAAAACGCGAAAAACGAAGAAAATCTCACCGGGTGAAATTTCTCCCGGTGGGATTATTACGTCAAGCTGCGGGGCACAATTTCACCCCATGAAGATGCAAAGGGTGATGGTCTTGCAAAATGAAGAGAAATCGGATTTGGGCCTTTGAAGTTTGTGCAACCCATTAAGCAACTCTATATATATCCCTCCTAGGGTTTTGAGCCAAAGTGTGCCTTAAGTGAGCCTTAAGTGTGCCTCTTAGGAGTAGGATAGAAAATCTCCATTGTAGTAGTGATAGTAGTTAGTAGTAAAAACTCTCTTAGAAAATTCTCTACAAACAATTATAGATCTACTTAATATCAATATAATTACTCCATTATTAATAGTAAAGTTACAATCTTTATTGAAGAATTGGGTTTATTATTGAAGATTCAAGAGTTTTACAAGGGTTTATGTGACAAAACCCTTGCTTTATTTCTTGAAGATTCTTATGTCTCTTATTGAAGATTGAAGATTTATGCATGGATTAGTGACAAATTCTTGTGTATTTCTCTCAAGATTCAATCATTATTATTATTAATCTTCTTCTTCCTCTTTAGATCTCTCCATTGTTGGTAAAATTCTCTCCTCTCCCTCTTCTCCATTAGTATATTTGTTAGTGTAGTTTTTATGCATGCTTTAATTATTTTCTTCTTAATGAATGCTTTGTTGTTAACCACCATGATTAGTGAGTAGATCTCTTTGTTAGGGGGTTAGGGGAGGAGGAATAATAGATAAAGATTTCATCTTTTGTGAGATTATTGCATTTGAGGGTGATATTGTCTTTATGGGATTGTTGTGTTATGTTTGACTTAGCTTGATCACCTAGGTTGGCTTAACTCACCCGGACCAATATGGGGAAACTCGGGGTTTGGGTAATTCCGTCCAGAGACCGTAGTTTATTCGTCGCGAAAGCGGGCTTAGACTTGGTTGGTAGGGAAACCGAAAGGTGGAACCTCCCTTATGCATATTGTGATAATTCTCGCATTATTAGAATCTTGTCTTTATTTCCGATTCCCCGACTCTCCCTAACGCCTTTCCCATCGATAGTTTCCCACCTTAGTCACATAAGCTCGTTTAGTAAATCTAGCTCGACTCAACCAAACCCCCCTTCTCGACTCAATTACTCCTAGACATTGACTTGAACGACTACCCCTCTCGACCGTCCCTGTGGATCGATCCCTGACTTACCGCTACTACGTAGTAGTAGTATTCCGGGGTTATAAATATTGTTTGACCGCGTAGGATAGGCGACAATCCGCGCGCATCAAAATAGCGCCGTTGCCGGGGACGGTGATCAGTTAGTTGTGTTTTTGTCATTGTATTTGAGTAATTGTTTTATTCTCCTTTTACCCTAGTACCGCTCGGTGCTAGGAGTCTCATATTTGAATTGAGTTGTGTTCAGGAACAATCATATTTGGCATTGCTTATTCCATACCGGTGCAAGCGAGATGATATTATTATTTCGGAATTCAAATCAACCAAAGTGAACCCTAATCCATATCTTACACCAACTTTTCACCCATCCACCATTCTCAAAACTCTCACAAAATTCCCTTTCTCTCTTCTCCCTCTTCAAAAATCACCTCTACAAACAAACATGCCTACTTTAAGATCTCACTCCCAACCCACCCATGAACAAACTTCTTCTCCCGTCGCATATGGAACCATACCCTATAACTTTGAGCTAAAGACTTCTTCAATTGCCGTAGTCCAACATGACACTTATCATGGGCTTCCACAAGAAGATGCTCTAGAACACATAGCGACATTTAAAGAGAAGCTAATTGGAATGAAGTTGAATGGACTTACTTCATGCCAATTCCATAGACTTTTGTTCCCAAAACCCTTCGTGATGATGCTAGGAGATGGCTACAAAGCCACAACGATGATACCTTCCAAACTTGGAATCAATTGGCCAATGCATTTCTAGAAAAATACTATCCTCCTTCCAAGACCAATCAATATCGAATGGAGATTCAAACCTTCCGACAAGGCGAAAATGAAAGTATACACTTGAATCACAACTCTTCAAATCTCTCAAAAAGTTGAGCGAGTTGTACTTCAAGTGAGGTCTCCATGTCATTCGATTCATCTCTTGATAGCGTACAAGACCTTGGTGAATTACAACTTGCTAAAGACCTCACTTGAAGTACAACTCGCTCAACTTTTTGAGAGATTTGAAGCTATGGTTGTTAGGGACACCTTCCAACCCGAAACGAGGTCTCCACCAAGAGAAGTCTCTCCACCAAGAAGAGTCTCTCCACCGAGAAGAATCACCCCACCAAGAAGAACTACACCGCCTAAGCGAACATCTATCTCGCCTCCCAAGCCGTATAGGGTAGATATCCCTTGTGATCATTGTGGAGGATACAACCACGACTCCAACCTTTGTGTGAAAAAGGAGAGCGTTCATCAAGCAAACACTCAAGAGACATATGAAAAGCCTCAAACGAGCAATCCTAATTTGGGGACCGGATTTCATTCCACGCCGACTCAAGGATCACATCCTTTTCCAAGAGCCCCCAATTAAAGGGTTTATCCTAATTCATATGAACCTCATTATCAACCAAGGCCTCCTCACACAAACCAATTCAATCAAGGACCACCGAGACCAAACCATGGTCCTCCCTTTGGAACTCATCCTACATTCAATCAAGGACCTCCCTTTGGAACTCATCCTACATTCAATCAAGGACCTCCATTTGGAACTCATCCATCATTCAATCAAGGACCTCCCTTTGGAACTCATCCTCCATTTAATCAAGGTCCTCCTTTTGGAGCTTATCCACCACCTAATCAAGGCCCTCCAAGGAACTTCCAAGGTAATTCTCAACCTTTTCATGACATTCAAGAAACTATCAAGTTCTTGTTGAGAGAGAATGCGTCAAACCGAGCTAGACTTGAAGCTTTAGAGGCACGAGCCATGTTGCGAGCTCGAGCACCTCAAGAGCCGACCGATTCTTTCAATCAAGCATCCGTGAATGCCATTAAGGTAATGTGAAAAAAGGAACCGGTGAAATCTTTTGACTCACAAGCTCTTACATCTCATCCCTCAATCATTGAATTCGATGAGAATGTGGTCAAGGACGTAACCGAGAAACCAAGAAGAGATCCATCAAAGCACCTTGTAGGAAACCTTTCGTTTGTCATTGAACAAATCCCAATAGAGGACACAAATCTAGTCTCGAGGATCGAAGTGCCTCCCTTGAATGACAAGCCACCAATCTCATTCTATGGTCAAGCTATGGAGTATATAACCTTCACCGATTTGATAGAGAATTTGGAAATTAGTCCCTCCATGCCAACTCCGAACGAGTATATAAGGGATATAATTTTGAATTCTACCATAAGGAAGGAAACTCCACTACCACCTAGGGTCACTCCAAAAGTTACCATATCTACTAAGCTTGGTGACCCCGGTAGTTTCTGCATACCATGTTCGATCGACGATGTTGAGATACATCGAGCATTATGTGACCTCGGGGCGGATATTAGCCTTATGCCATTAATCATTGCTCAGACAATCAATATTCCAAGGATGGTAAACTTTCCGGTTAACGTTCAGATGCCCGACGGTTCTACGAAAGCGCTAATTGGGTTAGCACGAAATCTTATGGTTAAGGTAGGTCCCCTATACATACCTACCGATTTCGTGGTCCTTGACATGCCCATTGAAGAACGAAATCCTATTTTACTAGGGCGACCTTTCCTAGCAACCGGCGGAGTAGTTATCGACGTGAAAAAAGGGAAATTATCTTTTAATGTTGGCAATAGCACCGTTCAATTTGTATTACCCGATTTCTTGCCGAATATCCCTTTCGCAAAGAAATTATGAGACCATATGGTGGAAATACAAGACGATGACGAATTTCTAGGCCAAGATAATTACCGAACTTCCGATACACCGACACTTGACTATGCCACCGAGGAACCATCCGAAGAAGATGTCCACTATAATGATAGTGATGATGATGGTGTTTTTCTTATACTTGGACAAGCCCCCGAAGAAGAAGTTTTAAATGAGTGGGGTATGCTACCGGAAGTAGCTCGCCTCATGGGTTTGCCAAGGCCAAAAAGAGAACATATGGTTGATGGCGTTATTATCAAGAACAAGGAGCATGGTACTCCGGGTTGCTTTTCAAGCAACCCCGATTAAACTCAAAACACTTAATTCGGTTTGGTGGTGTCCATAATAACCACCATTGTAAATATTTGTATATTCTTTTCCTTTTTCTTTTCTTTCTGGACAATAGATTTTAGATTTTTTTCCTTTTGGGAGTTTGTTTTCTCTTTGGTACTTGCAGGAATCATGAAGATTTTCTTGGGAATTTTTGGAATCGCGCTTTAAACGATTATAAACAAATTGGATTGAGAAGATGAGTTGTATTTTTGAAGAAGCTAAGGATGTTTGGACCGAGTCATAGAAAAATTTTCGTAGCAAGAAGCTTAATCGGAGTGAAGGATCTCGCCGGGCAACGTTTTGCCCGGTGGAATTGTGGCCCAAGGTCCGTCGGGTAAAACTTCACCCGATGGCAACTTGCTCGAACATAAGGAATTGACGGAAAATCCGTCGGGCAAAACTTCACCCGGTGGAATCTCACCGGGCGAAATTTCGCCCTGCGGTAAAAATATTTTGCGACTTGGAATTTGACGGAAATCCGACCGGGCGAAATTTCGCCCGGTGGAGTCTGACCGGGCGAAATTTCGCCCGGTGGTGAAGTTGCGCGGAAATGTCGAAAACCGACCCGAAGTCCGTCGGGCGAAATTTCGCCCGATGGTGACTCACCGGGCGAAACCTCACCCCGCGTCCTATACCCAGCCAAACCCACCCTTCCCATCTTCATTATACATCTTTTCCTATCTCTCTCCTCAACCAAAACCCCAAAAACCCAAACAAACCCCAAATCTTCCACCTTAAACCATCTCTAATCCCTTCATTCCTCCATTAAAATTCAATCAAATTATATATTCTTCATCCCCATCACATTCCTAACACTTCCTTGGAGTTTGTTTTGAGAAATCGTTCTTCATGTTCCGACAAACCCCAAATCGAGACCGTCAACACATAATCATCAAATTTCATGCATCAAGGATGAAGATAGTGAAACAAATGGCAAGAAAAAGGATTTCATCAATGCTTAATCGTAGTTCGGGGTCAACATCATCCTCAAGGTCCGAGGAGCAACCGGCCGAGGCTCGGGACGAATCTGTCCCGATGCCTGTTCAAACGCAAGGAGCCGTTCCGAGCGAACAACCTGTTCCGCTCGAGGTATGTTACCCGAAAATCCGTCGTAATTTCCGTGAACCTTTATCTGGTCTATATTTTGCTAAAAAAGCTCATGTCGATAAATGTAAACAATTATGGGTCTGTCGTCCCGAGCCAACTCGTTGGGCGGCTCGAGATGTACTTGAGCGTATGGGCATAGAACCGCAGGTACGAGCAATGTGCCGAAGTCTTGGTCTCATCAATTTTTATGCCTCTGAGGAGGAAACTTTTCAGAAATTGACGTGCGAGTTTTTCGCAACTTTCGAGTTAAGTGGTGACGATAGTACCACTGTCTCTTTTCAGTTGCGAGAGACTTTGTACGTCCTCAACTTGAGAGACTTCGGTGCACTGCTTGGGTTACCTTCTTCAGTCCTTGGAAAGCCTAGGGCGGGCCAGCCTCGGGACGATAAATTCGGCCGAGATCGATTTTAGTTTAAAATAGCCCGCCAAAGGCCTTTCAAGGGAGGAATGATGCGTTCTTTCTCGATCCGAAACCCCATCCTCCGGTATGTGGCGCGCATCATAGCTAACTCGTTCTTGTCGAGCTATGATACGCATCACAACTGTAGCGCTACAGCTGTTCAGCTTTTAGAGGATGCAGTTTCGGAGAGAGGCCCATCGATCGATTTGTCAGAGGCCTTAGCTACTCATTTCGCTCAGATTGCGAAGGGCGGCCGCAAGAGAATTTCTTGTGGCGGTGTTGTAACGATGTTAGCTAGAGCCTTGAAAGTCGATTTTAGCGATTTAAGACCGGTTGATGGAGCGGGAATTTTCATAGATGAAGTTTATTGTCCTTTTCTTGTGTGGCCCCAGAAAGGGGATTATAACAGTTTGTTTCTGTATAAGATTAATGAGCTGCGCGCTATTGCAATGCCTAACCCCGATTGGGTAAGGCTAGATATTAAAGAGAACTTCGGCATGCCTAAGAGGTCCGGGGAATACGTTCGGGATAACAACCAAGGTATGTTTCGTATAGTTCAATACCCCGAGGGACCCTTAGACTTTGGCGACGATGACGTAGAGGTCGTAGATGTGTCGGAGGAGGAACCAGAGGTTAGAACCTCTCGGGACGAGGGTTATAGGACTTTACCGTCATCACCACATGCACCCTCTTCCTCCCACCAACCCGAACCCCAGACCTCATAATTTTTCACCCCAAATTTCTCAGACTTTGAACCACACCGACACTCCACGTTCACCCAGTCTACCCCTGGTTTTCAGGAGGACGTCAACATGAGTCCTCCGCGACACTCCTCGTTCTTTGGATCAGAGGACTTTTATAACCAATGGGGGGAAGTCTATAACCGAACACGTCAGACTTGGGAGAACTCGACATCCTCACTAAACCTGGCCCAAGATGCCTACAATTTGGCCCGAGATGCGCGCGATACTGCGCATGGCTCGTACGCGTACTCTAGGGATGGTTTTGAGTACGCCCAGACAAGTTTTGAGATGGCTAGGGACGCCGCTAGGGATGCCCAAGCGGCGAGGTTGGCGGCGGAGGAGAACTAAAGGATGTTGCTGCAGCAACAAACACTACAAGAAATACCTCCTTTTGAGGACGCTTCCTCAATGACACTTTTGTATGCGTCAAGCTAACTTGTAGCCCGTGTGCAACTTAATGTTGGGCTGTGACCAATTAATGCGTCAATAATAAAATGTCCATTCAGAAAATAAAAATTAAAACCCTCAGTTTCCCTAATTGCCTAAACCGCTCCCGACTTTCTCCCTCCACTTAACCTAGCAGTACTCGTATTATTCTCTTCATCTCTCGCATGAAGAACACCAAAAGAATTCATTGAAGATGCTTCAAGCTCGAATCTTACCCATCTTTCGTGTAGAATCTGGTATACATCTCTTCCTTACTTTGATGAATTATAATTGATTTCCAATTTTTGAGCAAATCCCTAGAATCTCAATTTTAATCGAGATTTTCCCTTAATCATCAAACTTTCTTGCTGTAAATTGAAGTATAAAATTTCTTAGGGGGTGAATGAATGTAGCTGGAATCGATTATTGATCCAAACGCAAGCCCGAATCCACAGCACAGGGCAAATGTAATGAAATCGCCCATGGCATTTGATTTAACCGCAATTTACATCTCAATTTGGCTGAACATTGATTGATAATGGTTGATTAAGATCTTAGTTCTTGATTTTTTATGAAAATGGCATTGAATGCATCAAGTCCAATTTGTTAAGATGGGTCACTAGCACAGTTATGCGGTCAGATTTATGAAAACCGTGATATGAGTAATTGCCCGCATTGAGTAGGGAGGGAAAAGACATGACCCTAATACATGGTATAGGATTTCCTCTTCCAAATTTTACGAGACCCTAATACATGACCCTTAATATCAAGGCATGTCATCGTAAACCCATTTTGGTTTACACCAATTTGAATCTAATTTCACTCACCCATCTTTCTGTTCATCTTCAATGACTTTTCAGTTGGGACCCACTTCCTTCGAGACCCTCTTTCACTCTAATTTTATCAAGGAAACTCTTGAAAAGGTTACTTTCCTATATCTGTAACTCTAATTCATATTACTGTTAAATGTACTAACGAATGATTATCTGACTGATGATAGTCTGATAGGTTATATACCGATGGCATTTTCTGACATTTCTAGGAGTTATGGGTTCTTTGATGGGTTCTGCTTTATGTTTCATTAAGGTAAGCTGAAGTTTCTTCACTAATAACTTTTCAAATTGGAAACTTATTCGAATCAAAGGGTATATTTTGATTATGATCATATGATGAGTTATTTGGTTCTGCTTTAAGTTAGCCGAATTCCTTTGTTGTTTTCTGTTGTGATTGTGTAGAATAAACAGTGAGCACCTCAATTCAAGAGTATGAGGCTATGTATCGTGAGGTACTTGGCTTCTTCCTATTTTGAGATTGATCTGAATGGAATCGTATGATGAGTTGGACACATTTGATACATTATTAGACTATTTTAATCCATGATTTCTACTTTTGTCATGAATATTGATCCGATTATTTGAGGGACGAAAGCATATATAAAAAACACTAAGAATTCACTATAATTGTAACCGTTAGTTTTTCATATTGGTTCGATCTCCATAACTTAAGGTTTTTAGGTTTCGTTCAGTTTACTAGCATGATGAATAAACATTAAATTTATATGGTGTAAAAGTTAAGATTTGAGTATGAATAACTCGTAGAAGTCTAATGTAGGATAAATAACTGATGAAAATAGTGGAATTGAGGTGCATATATAGGCCAAAAATGGAGCAATGATCAGGCAATAAAAGATGTTGAACAATGTAGAAGTCTCTGATTTGTTTCAAATAAACACAGAAGTTTAAAAAATTCAAGGCATGTATTGGAGTGACATGTCAGAATATGCTCCATTGTCTTTGTCCGATTGTTTTGGCTGCTTTGAGTTTCTAGCATCTCATGAAAGTGGACAAATTAATGAATTGGAGTGTAAAGTAGACAAATTAATTTAAATTGTGAAGCATCATTATTCATTGCTTTTTTATTTGATCTAACTTAGCTATTTAAGTTGGGAAACTTCTATTTATTAAACATACAGTGGGTTCTCACAGCTTAGGGAAAAAATTATTATAGTGAGGGGAGATGTCAAAGTAATGGAAAGAGGTGGGTTGAGACATGAGAGGTCTTGTTTCTCTTTGTCGACTTAATCTAAATTCTGTTTTTTGTATCGAATTTTTATTTGCTTGACTTGAATTAAAATGCATGATATTTCTCTTAATTGAAGATATTCCCTATTACACTTAATTGATGAAAGGAAGAGTTTGAGGTCGTGAAGGACAAGATTCTACCACACATGCATGCGAGAAGAGAAGGTGGCCTGGCACGGTTGTCAAGGAAAACCAGTGTTGTTCGTATTTGTAACTATTGGATTTCTTTTTAAATTTTTAACTACACAAATATTTACAATGATATTTTTTTTAATTAAACAGCTGTACTCAGAATTATAAGGTCAACACGAACTTTGTGTATTACTCCCTCCGTCCTTTATGTTTCTTCCCACTTTTTATGATTTGTGGGAGTATTTAATTGAAACCGGAAGAAACATAAAGGACGGAGGGAGTACTATATAAATCCAGTAATGTAGAGTCGTGCTTATTAGACTACATAATTTTGTAATCGAAAGTAGGGGTTGGAATATATTAATATATTCTTTATGATCAGATTCTCGACGCATTTATGAAGTCAAAGTGTTGATAACATAATTTTATATTATTATTTCTCGACCATTTTAATAGTAAAAAGTCCTATGCTCAAATTGGCGGGAAAAAAATACCGCGACGTAGAAAAGCGTCGAGGTTGCGTATTTAAGTGTGTACATGTGGTGACGCAGAAAAACGTCATGAATAAAATTTTCAACGTTTTAATGCGTCGAGATTGACGACACCAAAATGTGTCGAGAATTCCTGACGCCCAAAATCTCCACGCTTTCTGAAAGCATCGAGAATTAAATTTACGACACTTTAAAGCGTCGAGAGCCTACCTTTAAAGTGTCAAGAAATCAAGGGATTTGTAGTAGTGAAAGTTATTTTGATCGATTTTTCGGTATGCCTCCCCCCGGGTCTTACTACCCACCACCACCTCGTCCCCCAGGTCCTATGTGAGTGGTCGAGTGTCGTCAGTGTTAGTGTGGGGGTGTCAGTTGTCATTGTCAGTCGTCGGTCATCTGTTCTCTTGTCTCGGTTATCGTAATCTTTGTCAGTCCTTGCAGCGCCAATTTTTGGCATTTGAAATTATGTTGTTGATTGATTTATAATGATTATTTTGTTGATTTGAGGAATTGTAAGCCCCTCCGCGATCCTACTTGGGTCGTTACACACGTGAGGTTTATTGCAGGTACCTTAGAGAAAAAGGACCTGATTATTGCTCCCGGTCTTCGGTGACTTGATCGCACCAAGACCATTTGAAAAATCCAAAATTCTCTTTTTCTTTTAATTTTCCCGATTCGTGCAGAATCCGGGCGAGGTGATGTGATTAAACCTACGTCATTTTTCTTCCCTTATCAATTTTTCTTATTTTTCCTCTTTCTTTTTCATCTTTCATTTCTTTTCTTTTTATTCCCTTAAGCTTTGAAAAATCAAAAAAAACATTTGAAAAACCATCAAAAATACAAAAACATTTGAAAAATCTTCAAAAATACAAAAACATTCGAAAAATCTTGAAAAATCCAAAAACATTTGAAAAATCATAAAAATTCAAAAAGATTTTCCGTTCTTTTCTCTTTTTCTTTTTTTCGATTCTTCTCCTATTCCTGCATTGGGGACAATGCACAGTTTTAGTGTGGGGGAGGGCTCTACTATCCTTTTATCCATTTTCTTTTTCATTTTCACTTTAAAAACCAAAAATCCAAAAAAACAAATTCATTTTTTTTTCTCTTTTTAGTTTTCTCTTCTTTTATTTTCGTTTTTGTGTTACTTGTATTGTCTTGCATTCTCCATCTTGTAGGTACACCGCCAACCATTTAGCATGGATACGTAAGGTAGCGGAAATAAAATGAAGACCGCGCGGTAATATTTTCTACCTTCGTTTTATCCCTTTCTCTTATGCATGGAGTTTGGGCATATATGCTATTTGGAGGTTCACTTGGTGAACATTTTGGAATTGGTGGTTGTGGATTGTGTTGAATTAATGGAGTATGGAGTGCTTGGCTATACTTGTGAATTTGTGTTGTTTTTGTGTTTTTGTCCCTTTTTGTGTTCTTTTTATTTCTGTGTATAGCTTGTCTAGGTAAAGTTTTCGAAAACCCGATTTTGAGATTAGGCCGAGTGTTTATTACTCACTTGTTAGTGACCCTTTTTGATTTTTGGACATAATTCTAGTAGAATGACTTTGAACCAATTTTTGCATTGGATTCTTACCATGAGTCCATCTCTTCTACTAGAAGTCTACATCGGGATTTGCATTTGACCACCTTGACCACCCATAGAGTGATAAGGCCTTGGTTACCGTTCCCCGTTCTCTTAGGTGACCTTACTTGAGAAGCCACTTTTAGTCCAAAATTTTCATCCTTTTATGGGTTCGAAGGGGGTGCACACCCGACTAGCCTATTTCTCTACCATTCATCCATCTCCACAAATAAGCTTGCAAAAATATGCTTTACCTTGTTCCTCAAATGAAACATCTAGCCAAAAATGGGCTAATCAAAGAAAGAAAAAAGGGAAAAATGAAGAAGAAAAGGCATTGAAAAAAAAAAAAAAACCCTCGATCGAAATAATGGGGAAAGAAAAACCGAAAAAGGAAATCAAATTCTCAAAAATCGTTCCCAAACCCAAATAATCCCTTGGTTGTCTTATTGCCGTGAAATGCCTACTAGAGGACCGAGTCCCGAGGAAGGAAAATAGCGGTAATTTGGCAATCCTTACCATTTTGCAAACACTTATCCATCTTTTTGGTCTAATTGGCTTTCTCGAGTTTGGAACGACCCTCTAGGCTTAGCTTAGGAGACGGCATAACACTTACCTACAGTGCTTACTAACTCCATGGTTCTCACTTATCCACTCCATCTATCGTCCCGTTGTAGGCATCTTTAGTGGAATTAGAAGGACCTTGGTAAATTTTCAATGTTTTTATTGTTTGATTGTCATCCTATTAGGATCTTGTCCATGTCAATTTGTGTTACTAGCTTGGTAGTGTTCTCGCTTGTCTTAAGCTCGAATCGGTACTTTCTCCGCCGTTTCGATGAGGGATTCGGTGATTTATTTTCTCTTTGGTTGCGACTATCTCCTTATGTGTGTCTTCTTTGTTTTGTGTTTGTGTGTGTTAGTCGCAACCCTAATTTTGAGCAAGCCCCAACTTGCCTTGCATGGAGGTACCTTACCTCATACGTATCTCGATGTGAGTTGAAGGGACGGAGCGGGCCCGTTAATTGCCTCGTATCGGCTTAGCATAGTTTAGCTTAGTAGTAGTAGTTAGTTTCTTTTTGGGTCATTGCTCGAGGACGAGCAACGGTTTAGTGTGGGGGAATTGTTGTGTGCCAAATTTGGATCGTTTTTCCTCCCATTTAGACCCGTTTTTCCTCTGTTTTGTGAGACTTGAGTGCGATTATCGCCATATTTTGCGTAATTCTCACATTAGTGTCTCTCTTTTGCATTTTATGTGTTTTTGGTAGTTTTCTGTCTATTTTGATAGGATTTTCGACCGAAAACGTGTTTGAGCTTCTACGAGCAAGAGAGAGATACGGTCCAAGAGCAAAGCACACAACTGAAAGTTCAAGTAATCCAAGTGATCAACGAAGAAAAAGACCGGAAAAGAGTCAATGGACCACCGGGTGAAGTTTCGCCCGGTGAGTCATCACCGGGCGAAGTTTCGCCCGACGACATTTCCTTTCATCCCCGAAGATTTTCACGGCGACTTGACCGGGCGAAATTTCGCCCACCGGGTGAAATTTCGCCCGATGGTGAAGACGGGTCGAAAACGCGAAAAACGAAGAAAATCTCACCGGGTGAAATTTCTCCTGGTGGGATTATTACGTCAAGCCGCGGGGCGCAATTTCACCCCATGAAGATGCAAAGGGTGATGGTCTTGCAAAATGAAGAGAAATCGGATTTGGGCCTTGAAGTTTGTGCAACCCATTAAGCAACTCTATATATATCTCTCCTAAGGTTTTGAGCCAAAGTGTGCCTTAAGTGAGCCTTAAGTGTGCCTCTTAGGAGTAGGATAGAAAATCTCCATTATAGTAGTGATAATAGTTAGTAGTAAAAACTCTCTTAGAAAATTCTCTACAAACAATTATAGATCTACTTAATATCAATATAATTACTCCATTCTTAATAGTAAAGTTACAATCTTTATTGAAGAATTGGGTTTATTATTGAAGATTCAAGAGTTTTACAAGGGTTTATGTGACAAAACCCTTGCTTTATTTCTTGAAGATTCTTATTTCTCTTATTGAAGATTGAAGATTTATGCATGGATTAGTGACAAATTCTTGTGTATTTCTCTCAAGATTCAATCTTTATTATTATTAATCTTCTTCTTCCTCTTTAGATCTCTCCATTGTTGGTAAAATTCTCTCCTCTCCCTCTTCTCCATTAGTATATTTGTTAGTGTAGTTTTTATGCATGCTTTAATTATTTTCTTCTTAATGAATGCTTTGTTGTTAACCACCATGATTAGTGAGTAGATCTCTTTGTTAGGGGGTTAGGGGAGGAGGAATAATAGATAAAGATTTCATCTTTTGTGAGATTATTGCATTTGAGGGTGATATTGTCTTTATGGGATTGTTGTGTTATGTTTGACTTAGCTTGATCACCTAGGTTGGCTTAACTCACCCGGACCAATATGGGGAAACTCGGGGTTTGGGTAATTCCGTCTAGAGACCGTAGTTTATTCGTCGCGAAAGCGGGCTTAGACTTGGTTGGTAGGGAAACCGAAAGGTGGAACCTCCCTTATACATCTTGTGATAATTCTCGCATTATTAGAATCTTGTCTTTATTTCCGATTCCCCGACTCTCCCTAACGCCTTTCCCATCGATAGTTTCCCACCTTAGTCACATAAGCTCGTTTAGTAAATCTAGCTCGACTCAACCAAACCCCCCTTCTCGACTCAATTACTCCTAGACATTGACTTGAACGACTACCCCTCTCGACCGTCCCTGTGGATCGATCCCTGACTTACCGCTACTACGTAGTAGTAGTATTCCGGGGTTATAATTATTGTTTGACCGCGTAGGATAGGCGACAATCCGCGCGCATCACAACATTATACTTTAATCCTCAAGTGTCACCTGAAACGTTATATTCCAAATACCGTTTAATATTTTTAAAATAGTAAATTCTTTTAAATGAAGTTTTATATAAAAATAAAATTTAAGGTATAATAATAATAAAATATTATTTTATAATTTATAGTTTCTAAAGAATATAAAAGTTTCTGAAAATTATAAATTAAGTCGTACTTAGTCGATTTACAAAATTTGACGTAAAATCATTTTAAAAATATCTATAAATGTCATGTAAAAATTTCGGAATAAAACAAATCCATTTAATTTAGAAAAAAATGAAATTTATAAATTTGTACCTATATAAAATAATATATGAAATTTTATTAAAATATTGTAGGTTACTAATCTGCTCCATTTTTATACTCCCTCCTCTCCACATTGATGTTCCCACTTCAATATGGCACATTGATTAAGAAATGGATAATGAATAAGAAAATGTAACCAATAGAAAGAGAGTAAATTGGATGAATAAGAAAATTTTTGAAGTGGAAAAATCTTAGTAGTGTTTCCTTTTAAGGAAAGTGGGAAAATCTTAGTAGTGTGGAGGGAGTAATATATAAACAAATGTAAAAGTACTAAAGAAAATTAAATACGACCAAAATTACAATTATACAGAATATAAAGTACATATGATAAACATACATGGCAAATAGAAGTAAATAAATAAAATACAATGAAAATGATATAAGTAAATTTTATTAATTTAAGTTCTTTTATTCGTTTTTTCAATTTCTCATATAAACAGAAATATAAAGGTGATAAGTTAATAATTAAACAGATGATAATTTAGTCAAGTTGAATTTAGTCGTACATAAATATATAACACAAATAAAATATCACGTAACATTTATATATATATATATATATATATATATATATATAAGTAATTTAGTCATACAAATAAGCCTAAATATTAAATAAGTAATTTATTAAGTTAGTAACACAATATACTTAAATATAAAAAATGTTGTTAGAAGAAAAGTTTGGTTACCTTAATAAACTATTACGAAATATTTATTAACGTTATTAAGAATTAAAAGTCGACGGGGTCAATAATATCGTCTACGTAAGAAAAGTCATCTTATTCCCCTTTTAAAGAATCTTCGATTGAGATTGATTTGACCCAAATACGGTACTAGAAAAGTGATTCTGTTAAATACTGGGCAGCTCCTCATTACCGATGCTCCAAATATAAAAAAGGACGAGGGAGTAAATATAGTATAGTAAGTAGAATTAATACGTAGCATATATAGTATATAGTAGTATGTAGTGATATGTGTTAGTACTATGTAATAGTAGTAATATGTAGTGGTACGTACTACTATATATAGAGGAAGTTTGGGGTGACTAGGTTAGGCTAGGTAGTATAGGCATGGGAGGTGTGAGTGGGAGGGGGTGGGTAGGTGCAGGAATGCATGTCAATTAGGAAAAATACATGGGAGTTTTACAAGGAGTCCAATATTTTCGAGTTTCGATCTGTTTCTCGTATAAACGTCTTTCTTTCTTTCTTAAAAAGTTGAAATATAAGATAACGGAATTAAAATAAATGAAATCGTAAAATTTATATTTAAAAAGAAATTTGTGAGACGGTAAGTAAAATAGACGGTAAATAATATTATGGGACAAAAGTTATAAGTAATCATTATTTTAAAAATTCGATAAATTATTAAATTTTTACGAGACGAGAAAATGTTAAAACGACGGTTCATTATAAAAATATATTTTCGAGTTTTAAACTTTATTTAACGAAAGATAACTTTTTTTTTTAATAATTCGATAAATAAATTTTCATCTTTCTAAATACAAAATAATTTTTAATTTAACAAAAAATATAAAACATTTTACTCACGAAAATAATTTTTCAAGCGTTAAACTTGGTTTAAATAAATGTTTAAAATTTTAACTCTATTTGAAAAATACGGGGTGTTACATTGATCGTCGGGGACGATGTGTTGAACGCGAAGGGCGCCATTGGTGACAAGTTCTCGAACAAAGTGAAAGGCAAGACCAAGATGTTTCATTCAGGAATGAAATACGGGGTTGGCGGAGAAATTAGTAGCACTAAGGTTGTCACAAAATATGACGGGGTGGACTTGATCGGAAAATGAAGTTCGGTTAACAGATTTTTTAACCATAGTAGTTCCGAGGCTGTGGTGGCGACTGCACGAAATTCAGCCTCTGTGGTAGATTGGGCTAGGGCCGATTGTTTCTTGGAGGACCAAGATATTGGGTTGCGGCCAAGATAGGTAACGAAACCTGTGGTAGACACGTAGGTGTTTCTGTCTCCGGCCTAGTCTGCATCACTGTAAGCATGCAAACTAGATGGAGAGTCATGATGAAGGATAAGTCCTACATGGGTCGTGCCCTATAGATATCGTAGTAAACGTTTCAAGGCGGTCCAATGTAAGTCAGTAGGGTGTTGCATGAATTGGGCCAACCGATTTACCGGGAAGGCTAAGTTAGGTCGAGTGAATGATAAGTATTGGAGACTATTTATTATGGCTCTATAGTCAGTTTCGTTTTGAACTGGGGACGATGTGTCTTTATGAAGCGAACGAACTAAGGCTATAGGCGTGTTGGTGGGTTTTGCTTCAACCATGTGGCGATGGTGCAATATGTCATCTATGTATTTTGACTGTGTGAGAAGCAGTCTCGATTTGGTAGGTGTGACTTCGACCCCTAAAAAATATGATAATGCACCAAGATCTTTGAGTGCGAATCGGGACGCAAGTTTTGAGACGAAGGCTGTAATAAGACTTAGGTTGAAGCTGGTGATGGTTATGTCATCGACATAGACCTATAAATAAATTTTGTCATGCGGTGTCGTGGTAATGAATAGGGCCGGCTCAGCAATTGACCCTTTGAAGCCATTTTCGAGAAGGTATTTATTGAGGGTGTTATACCAAGCTCGAGGAGGTTGTTTAAGGCCGTAGATGGCCTTAGTGAATTTACAGACGTGGGAAGGATTGTGGGAGTCCACAAACCCGGGTGGTTGTGACATGTAGACCATTTTAGTTAACTTGCCTTGAAGGAAGGCATTGTTTATGTCTAGTTGACGGAGTTTCCAATTATTGGTGAGGGCAAGAATTAGGAGTAACCAGACTGTGGTAAGTATGACTAACGGGTTAAAAGTGTCGGAATAGTCGACACCGGGTCTTTGGAGAAATCTTTTTGCAACAAGACGGGCCTTGTAGCGTTCTATAGTGTTGTCGGGTTTGTATTTAACGCGAAATATCCATTTACAACTTATAACATTAAAATTAGATTCACGAGGAACGAGAGTCCAAGTATTTTTTTGAAAAAGAGCTTCATACTCGGCTAACATAGCAGCCCGCCAATGAGGAACAATAAGAGTCTGTTTCGTGGTATTGGGTAGTTGGGAGGGTGGAGTGAGGGTAGCCAGGTGAGCATATTTAGGGTTTGGTTTCCGAATATTGTTTGATAAACGGGTGTTGGGTCGGGAGGGTTGATCATCTTGTGGTGTGGGAAGGGGCGGCTGTGTGGTAGATTCAGCCGAAGTAGGGGTGGCCAGGGTTCGTCAGCAGGGGGCGGGTGGTGGGATCTTTGGGTTGTGGTTGTTGGATGAGAGGGGGACGGGTTACGGTGGCGGTGATGGGCAGTGGAGGTGGTTGGTGTGAGATGTTGGTCGTGGTCAGGGGGTAGACGGAGTGAGGACAACGGCGGGGTTGGTCACGGTGGGTGAAGTGGTGGTTGTGGGTGGTGGTAGTGGGTTGGGCGTGTGGGTAGGGTCAAATTGTGACAAGGAGTGCGAGGGAACAGTGGTGGGCTAGGGTGGTGATGTTGGTGTCAGGTTTGTGTGGTAGAACCAAGGTGTTGGGTTGTTGGTTTTGGGATCGGGATGGGTTTGTTTGTCTAAGTCCGGGAACAGGAAACATGATTCCACAAATTTTAACATGCCGGGATATAAAGGTTTTGTAATTACTTGGGTCAAGATAGTAGTACGCACTTTTTGTGGGGGAGTAGCCCACAAAAGTTTGTGTGAGGTGTAGGGTCGTAGCAAGGGTAGGATAGTCACCCGAAGCTACGAAGTTTGGTGTAGTTGTTTTGGTGACCGAAGAGAGTAAGAAAGGGAGATTGATTGTTTAGGGTAGGTGTAGCGAGGTAGTCGATTTATTAAGTAAACCGCGGTGGAAAAAGCATGTGGCCAAAAAATAGTGGGTAGACGGGCGTGGGTGAGGAGAGCGAGACCCGTTTCGACTATGTGACGGTGACGATGTTCGGCATACACATTTAGTTCCGGGGTGTGAGCTGGTGTTGTGAGGTGTCCGATTCCATTATTGACAAGGGTGTGATCCATTTTTAAGTATTCTCCACCATTGTCGGAATGGATTTGTAATATTGGTTTATTAAAAAAAAATCAACGAGGAGTTAAAATCTAGTAAAAATCGATGTGGAATCAGATTTACGTTTTATTGGAAAAGCCATATATATTTCGTGAAGGGATCTACAAAAACAATATAATACTTAAATGAGTCATAAGACGAAACCGGGGATGACGAAACCGGGGATGACCAAACATAGGTAAAGATTAATTCAAGCGGACATATAGTATTAATAGTGAATGTAGCAAACTCCAGTTTATGACTCTTGTTGATGCTACAAGTGTTAAAAGTATAGTTTGCCAAATTATTATGCGATAAATTAAAATTAATACGTAAATAATTGAAAATTTTTATTGATGGATGTCCGAGATGATGGTGCCAATCCGGACCGGGTGAGATAGTGTCGATGTAGGCGGACGGGTTGGTGGGTAGCCACTCATAAGCACCCCCGAATTGAGAAGAAAAGATGAGTTAGTAAATTCAAATATAAGGTTATTGTCTCGGCAAAATTGAGAGACAGATAAAATATAACGAGAGATAGAGGGGACGCATAGAACATTAGAAAAAAGGAGTTTAAAATTAGAAGGAGTCGATAGGTGAAACGAACCTACGTGGGTGATAGGTAAGGCCGACCGGTCGCCGATAACGAGTTCATCGCTTCCATCGTAGGGGGCATGGAGCGCGAGGTTAGAAAGATCGTTTGTAACATGGTGGGTTGCGCCGGTATCAATTAACCACGGTTGAGATGAGTTGGGTTGGTGGGTGGTGACGAGGTTGACTTGGGGGGTTCGGTTTGACCAAGGGTTAGTGGGGGAGCCGAATCGTGAATTGGAGGGGAGGGTGGTGAATGTGACACTGGGAAAATCCCAAGCAAACCGACAACACTTAGGAACTACGTGACCAACATAGTTACAACATTGGCATCGCCCTTTGAAGGGGGCGTGGGTGGTTTCATTATTGGTGGGGTCCGTGTATGGCTGGGAGTGATGGGAGGACGTGTTGGTGTTGTGGTGACGGTCACGGTGTTGGTATTGGGCCACTTTAGCGGTGGCCGGGAAAGGGTTGGGTTCGGTCTTTTTGTTGACGGTTCGATCAAAGTTTATCAATTTTTCGTGAAGGTTGTCGAAGGAGATTGGTTCGTCACGAGCATTGACAGTCTCAATGACGGGTTTGTATATTTTATATCCAAGACCTCTTAGGACTTTGGCCGTGATGTCCTCGGGATACATAAGTTTTCCGAGGACGGCAAGTTTATCGGTACATGTTTTTATAGACTGAATGTACTCGGTGATGGTCATGGTGTAGGTTTTGGAGATGGAGTCTAAATGGTCTTTTACCTGGAGGATATGACCTCGGGACGGGTTTGCATAGGTTTTGGAGAGAGTGGTCCAAATGGCGTTGGAGGTGGGTAAGCACGGGACTAACGCATGTGAGTCGGCTCCAAGTGTGTTGAGGAGAGCGCCTCTAACAAGTTGGTCTTGTCGTTTCCAAGTTAAATTGGCGGGGTTTGGTATGTTACCCGGTTTTGTGTCTTTGTGTGGACATGACGTAGGTCCACCCCGACGCGGCCACGCGCGGGTTTTGGGTAGGCGAATGAACCTCCATATGAGAAGGATCGAATTGAAATTTAAGTCGAAATGGAGTCGCCACCGAATTTTATGGTTATTCGGAACCGTTCGAGCCCACTCTACATCGCCATGGCCCATACACAAAGTATGGCCCATTTTGGTTTGAGAGTTTTATTGGGCTCGTCCCTTTGCATATCGATATAGATGCCGACTTGAGCGGTTAATCGTATATTGAATGACTCTCGTTGCCAATGGATTCGGATATCCGGAAACCACGGTTCTGAGTAAGGGGTGAGGGTACGTGTTGGGAAGCCCACTAAGGACACCCAACCCCGCCCGCACTTAGCGGCCTCTACTAGGACATCGTTTGACTTTTTAATATGCGCGTTAGTGATTCGGTGAAATGTTATGCAAACAGCGTTTTAGCTAAGCATGCGAATTAAATGTGAGCTACGTCAATTTAATGCATCTAATTTATTGTCGAGGTGGTTTAGCATGCGAGGGTTCATTTAAAAGCGGTAAAACACAAATAAATAAAGCAAAGCAAAAATAAATCGATTACAAGTTACACGGACGGAATACAACCCGGAATTCACAATACGGCGTACAATAAAATAGAATAATCGAAATATACAATTGAAATGACGAGCAATAATTATAAACGGACCCGTGTATAAACTAGACCGTGACTTTGTGTGGGTGGACGAACCTTAATTAATTACACATTATATTGCGTGTTAATCAAGGGACGGAGGTTCGAGACCTAGACGTGGTGCTAGCCCGATCTCGAACCTCGATGCCTTGTCCCGACTTATCACCTCGAGAAATTGAGTCTAAGTTAATTTTACATCGGATACGACTAAAGAGTCGTCGACATAAAATTAATAATGTGAGACCGTCGATCAAAATCGTTTAGGTGAAGTGATATGCATGAATTTTGGAAAAGCCACGTGATTGACTTTACACGTGTCGACTAAGTCGCTTTTAAAAAGACGAGGCTCGAATGATAAAAGGAAAAGCCCTCGGTTTCTGGGCTGCAGGACCCACTCGGTCGAGTCATGGCCTGACTCGGTCGAGTGTGTCCTTAGACGTAGCTACTGCCCGTTTTTATGGGTGCTACTCGATCGAGTAGCGTACGTACTCGGTCGAGTAGCCCCTGTACGAATGAGAATTCGTTTCGTTTTATGATTCGAAATCGATGATCGGCTAAATTAAATACGAATATTGCGTGATTCGCATTTAATTTAGCTTCCGGTGTCATAATCATGTATGAATGATTATAATACCGTCACCGGAGTTTTAGGAAAACGTTTATTGTTAGTTTAGAAAATTTGAATTAGTGACGAAGGATGTCCCTCTACGTCACGACATCGAAACTAACTCTTTCGAGTTATGTGATGTCGGTTTTCGTATCAACGGGTTTCGTACTAATTGGAAATGAGATTAAATGCGTTCAACTATGACTTTAGATTGGTTATCATAGTCCAACACATTCAAAACCGAATTTTTCGTATTAATATTTATACGCGGTATTATGACGATAATGATGATAAAAAAGATGACGTTAAAATGAAGACGCGAAAGCATGATAATATTAACGCTAGTGCTACTATTATGACCATGATAATAAGTACGATACAAAAATACGATAAATAGAAAAAGGAACGAGATTAGATAAAGAGACCGAGATGGGATTTGGAACACCCTCAACATACATGCTTAGTAAGGACCTCGGAAATGGACTCGTAATAGCGGCACGGGCTTGGGAGTATCGAGGATGTATGCGAGTTATGGTGTGTATATGTGTGTGTATGCTTTGCCGGTTCTCCGAGGGACGAGGGGCTCGGGTTTGGCGTGTCTTGCCTAGGGTCGCTAGGGTCGTAGTATTGTGTGTATGGGATTTGTGTAGTTGCAAAAGTGTTAGTGAATGTAGGTTAAGGATGTATGCCAAAAGCTTGTGAAATGCATGGGGGTCATGGGGTATTTATAGGGAGCCCCGACCCCGGGTTACTCGACCGAGTGGCGCGGGTGCACTCGGTCGAGTGCCCCTGCGAATGAACCTGGACGGGTTCAAAGAGGCTCCACTCGATCGAGTGGCCAATCCACTCGACCGAGTGGATCAATCAAGCCGCATAATTTAAGGCTTGATTAGCCTTAATTTGATTGTGATTGATTTGGATAGGTTTGGATTGATTTTTGGCTGATTTTGAATCTGGTGCATGCTTCGAGGACGCACCTGGTCGGTCTTTGTGTCGGTTTTGCCTTGACCGGGTTTTGACCCGGTCGCCAAAAGACGGGAATTATTTTTGGTATCGGTTTTGACCCAAATTAGTCTTGTTTGACTCGGAACGACCCACTGGGCCTGAATTTGAGGTCTGTTTTGTGAGATTTTTACTCCACTAAATGTCCATGTCGGATATTATTGATTCCGAGCCCAAGTCTGAGTACACTAAGTCACGTTTGCGTCCGATCATCATCCGGTGTTTTTTGGAAACTGCCATAGACACCTGGCGGTCAAATTTTGGGTGTCTACAGAGCCCCCACTCTGACTGAGGCTTGGACAAGGCGAAAGTCAGAGTAGCTACCAAGTCAATTAAGACCTGGTAGGCTTCCGTTCGGGTCGTTTATAGTCCATTAGACTTGCGTGAAGGGCTCGCCAGCCATAAGTCAGAAATCATACCTGTGCTGATGATAGTGTCTCCGTGGGGAATCAGACTTGTCGTATAAGTCCTGGGTGTGCCTATATGTGGGCCCATCCCGTACCATTCCGGGGAAAATGCCGCCTTGGGCTTCCGCTGGGGAGATTTAGAGGGTTGCATGTCCCTGTTTGAGTTGTACCTGTATAAGTCACATAAAATGTATGCAACACGTAGGTAGTAAAAAAATATGACTCGCGCTGGGGAAAAAAGTTTTGATTTTTTTTTTTTTGAACTTTTTGTGAATTTTCGACAGACTGCTCGGGATGACTAAATTCCTGTGTCTGAAGAATCATGGGTTGGGCCTGTATGTCTAGGCCCGCTTGGGCCAAAGAGGCACAGCTGCAAGAGATGCTCCAGGGTTTTGGTGTTATAAATACATCACCCTGGTTCTCTTCTTTTGTCACAATTCTCAAAAAGCTTCCTCTTCTCTTTTAAAAGAAAACTTTTTATTCCTCTCAAGAAACATAGCATGGGTATCGACCGCCTGATCAACATGCTGCAAGATTGGTCACACCGTTTCAGGGATGCGAGCAAGGTAGTCCTGAGGCAGTCCGGTATATCCCAACTGTTCACGTTTCGTCAGTTGCACGTGGACCGTCATTTCCTTGATGCCTGTCTGACCTTCTGGGATGACACCTACCACGTCTTTGCCTTTCCCCGGGGCGAAATTTGTCCTCTCCCTGAGGAAATCGCTGCCATAGGAGGGTGGAACCCATCACTCCGCCCTGTCGTTCCTTTCGCAGTTCGAGACCCTAGGAGGAAGCTGAGGGAGTTTTTGGGTCTCTCCCATGCTGAAGTATCCCGCATGGCTGAAGGGGGTACTATTTCTCTGCTTGCTTTAGCCGAGAAGTTCATGAACCCGTATGACATTCGGGTTATGCCTATTCACAGCCGTAGGGCATTCGCCTTCTGCATGTTACACGTGTATACCTTTGAAGGCCATATGGATCTGCTGTCTTGCATGGGGAGCGTTCGTCTTCTCGTTGTTGCTGACCTCATGGAGACGGAGTGTAGTCCAGCATCGTTGATTACGGGAGAAATCATTCAGGGTTTGGACAACCGGAAGAGCGATGAGTCAGCCCGTTTCATGGGTAGTACCCGTCTGCTGCAGGTATATCGCTTTTCCTTTTTTCGATTTTCGATTTTTTTTTTTTTTTTTTTTTTGTCGCGATATACTGTTGCAGGGGGCACTCGACCGAGTCACCTTGGCACTCGATCGAGTGCTCTCGTAGAGGAGCATTCTGCCACGTTTTAGGGGTGTCACTCGGTCGAGTGACCCCGGCACTCGATCGAGTGCCCTTATGCGAACGCCTGATTTGCCCGGAATTTCATAAGCGTTACCTTTTCTTTTCAGCTCTGGCTATTTGAAAGGCTGACCAAGATTGATCCTCCCTCCAACCCGAGTGAATATTGGTTCAACCAGGTGATGACGAGGAGACGGCCTACCGATTCATCTTGCCTCGTTACTCAGAAATATTGGGAGGAAGAACTAACGTTCCATCGTGGTCCATTGATACGATGGGTGGTTCCGTGGTGGCCTATTTACTCCTGGACGGGTTTGGCACCTGATGACAAGGCGCGCTACCAGGTGATTCTGTCCTTTAGCCAGACTGTTCATCTGTATCCTGACCGTATACTTAGGCAGTATGGGTGGACCCAACGTATCCCGGAGCACGAGTCTGTTGTGAGGGAGCCGACCCAGCTGACTGACATTTTGTGCGACACCTGGATCCAGAGGTGGTACACTCGAATCACTTGGACCGTTCCTAAGCCGCTTCATTCTGCCTGGGTGTCTTATTCCTATGAAAGGTGGACTAAAGCCGAGACTGCCGAAGCTCGTGCTGCCCTAAAGGTTGACGAGGCCTTCGACCTGCTCAGGCGAGAAGAGGTTAAAGACAACCGGGATTTCTTTGCTGAAGGGGAAACTCAAGCTCCCGTAGCCTGTCTGAGGCCAAGACAGAGAAGAAGAACTAGGACTCGAGCTAGGGGGTCCAATGCTAGAGGTGTTCAGGGGGAGGTGAGCCCCCAGACCGACTTGGAGAGGAGACTAGGGCCGAGACTTTCAGCCCAAGACCGACTTAGTCCCAAGGATAGGTTGCCGGAGCATCTACGGGCTCGACTTGGGCCCGTGACTATAGCTGAAGATCCTCTGTCGAAGAAGAGGACTCGGGTTAAGGAAGTTCTGGTTGTCATTCGGGAACGCCTGCCCCCGCCGCCGCCTCGACGTCCGCGGGCTCCTCAAGACCCGAAAGACAAAGGCAAGGGCAAGATGCCCGGATATGACTAGTCTCTCTTTTATTATTATTTGAAATATTATTACTATTTTTGTAGTGTGTTTGTTTTTCTTGTGGCTTTTTCGTGGTTTGTAATTTTGAATTACCGAGTTTATCGGTGTTTTTTTTTTTTTTTTTTTGGAATAATAAAAATATTATTAGTGAAACCGTTTCTGTCCTTTTCGTTATTGCAGTGGTTGTGCCCTTTTGAGGGGCTGCCTACGTATCCACAGTTAGTGGAATCAAACCAAACGTAGTTCGGGCGCAGATTTTTTTGCACTTTCGAAATACACCAAGGCTATGAGTTCAAGATGTGTGACAGTAGGATAAATAATCCTAACTTATTGACTTGCTTATAAACTTTGAAAAAGTGTTTAAATAAATTTTTGCGAGTGACATTGAGATAAGGTTTAGGGGTAGTAGCGTTTTAGCTGGTCTAGGTTGGTCGGGTTGACAAATTCATTTCCGTCCAGATCCGTCAGCATTACTGCTCCTCTTGACAGAACCTTCTTGACTATGTATGGCCCAACCCAATTGGGTTTGAATTTTCCCCTTTGGTCAATCGGTAGTAAGGCACGAACCGATTTAAGGACCAAGTCACCTTCCTTGATATTTCTGGGCCTAACTCTCTTGTTAAAGGCCCGTTTGATCCTCTTTTGGTATATTTGAATGTTATTGAGAGCCCGGGATCGCCGTTCGTCTAAAAGAACCAACGAGTCATATCGAGCTTGAATCCAATCTGCTTCGGGTACCTGGCTTTCTAGCAGGATCCGGAGGGAAGGTACTTCTAATTCGACTGGTTGGACCGCCTCCATCCCATATGTCAAATAATATGGGGTTGCCTCGGTTGCAGTTCGGATCGACGTCCGGTACCCCCATAGGGCGAAGGGCATTTTGTCGGGCCAATCCCGATAATTATCAGCCATCTTTTTGAGTATGGTGACAATTGTTTTATTAGCAGCTTCTACCGCTCCGTTTGTTTGGGGACGGTAAGGCGAAGATGTGTGCCTCTGGATTTTATATTTTGCTAGCAAAGCAGCGGTTTCTTCTTGGAAGTGGGTCCCGTGATCACTGATAAACTCGTGTGGCATCCCGTATCTGCATATGATTTTATTCTGGATAAATTTGGCCACGTGCTTGGCGTTCAAGACACGGTATGATTCAGCTTCGACCCATTTGGTGAAATAGTCGATCGCCACCAAAATAAAACAGTGGCCCCCCGTTCCGGAAGGATTCACCTTTCCAATTATGTCAATCCCCCATGTCGAAAACGGCCATGGTGATGTCATGGTGTATAGTAGGGAGGATGGCATGTGTTGAACATTACCGAAAATTTGACAATTATGGCAGTGTTTGACATATGATTGACAGTCGGCCTCCATACTGTTCCAGTAGTATCCGAGCCTCATGATTTTTCGGGCTAGCATATGGGCGTTCATATGCGGACCATTTTCGCCGTCATGTACTTCGGCCATTACCTTTTCGGCTTGTGTTTTGTCGATGCATAAGAGTAAAGCCCCTTGTGCCGTCTTCTTGTATAATTGACCGTCGTCTGTACGAATGAATTGGGTAGCCAGTCTTCGCAGGGCTTTCTTGGCCCGGTTTTCAGTTCCCGGGGGATATTCTCCCGTAGCCAAGTAATTTAGAACGGCCTGATACCAAGGTTCTGGATCGGCGATCTCGATATCTTGAATGGCGTTGACATACGCCGGCTCGGACCGTCTTTCGACACAGATTTGCATACTGGGCATATGTTCCGGGATGTTTAGTAAGGATGCTAGTTTGGAAAGTGCATCCGCGAACTGGTTTTCTTCACGTGGGAGGTAGATATATTCTACCTTCTGGAATTGTTTTTCTAGAATCCTTACTCGTGCTTGGTAAGCCACGAGATTGGCATTTCGAGTTTTCCATTTTTGAAGAGCTTGATTGATGACTAAGGATGAGTCCCCGTGAACCCGGAGATTCGTAATGCCCAAATCAGTAGCTGCTTGTAACCCGTGGATGCATGCTTCGTATTCGGCCGCATTGTTGGTTACATCAAAGTCTAATTTGATGGATAACGGGGTGTGTTCCCCTTGGGGTGAGATTAGGAGAATACCGACCCCAAAGCCTCGAAAATTGGATGCTCCGTCAAAATACAAGTCCCATGTTTCGGTGTCAGTATGGAATATGTCTTCATCAGGAAAGGCCCAAGTATCGGTATAGCCCTCTTCAGATATCGGACTATCAGCGAGGAACTCGGCTACTACCCGGCCTTTGATAGCTTTTAGCGGAACGAATTTGAGGTCAAACTCAGCTAGCATTAGAGTCCATCTGGACATTCTACCGTTGAGAATGGGCTTTTCGAACAAATATTTGATCGGGTCCATTTTGGACAGGACATGTACCTCGTGACTGAGCATGTAGTGTCTGAGCTTTTTAGTGGCCCAAACTAGAGCTAGGCATGTTTTCTCGAGCATTGTGTATTTGCATTCGTACTCTAGGAACTTTTTACTGATGTAGTAAATAGCCCTTTCTTCTGAATCGACTGTCTGGGCCAGCATAGCCCCCATGGCTGTCTCAGTCGTTGTTAGGTATAACGATAGAGGCAAACCGGGTTGAGGTGGCATTAGTACTGGCGGAGCAGACAGGATTTCCCTGATTTTGTCGAAGGCCGCTTGACATTTATCGTCCCATAGTACTCGTTCCCCGATCTTCAGTTTTTTGAAAATGGGTTCACACACCATGGTTAGCTTTGAAATGAACCGGCTAATGTATTGGACTTTTCTGAGAAACCCCCTTATTTCTTTTTCGGTCTTGGGAGGTTGCATCTCGGTGATGGCTTTGATTTTAGCTGGGTCAACCTCGATGCCCCGTTGGCTAACGATATGGCCCAGTAATTTGCCTGACGTTACCCCGAAACTGCATTTTTGAGGGTTTAACCTCATATTGTACTTACGCAAACGGGTGAAGAATTTTCTTAGGGCAGCGACGTGCCCATCTCGGTTTTTAGACTTGACGATCATGTCATCGACATAAACTTCCACTTCCCTATGCATCATGTCATGTAATAAGGTCGTGGCTGTTCGTTGATAAGTGGCCCCGGCATAACTGTATAACAATAAGTACCCCATGGTGTAGTGAAAGTGGTTTTTACCCATGTCTTCTTTTGCCATCTTGATTTGGTTGTATCCGGCATACCCATCCATAAATGATAAGAGGGCGTGATCTGCTGTATTGTCCACCAATATGTCGATGTGTGGCAACGGGAAATCGTCTTTTGGGCTGGCCTTGTTAAGGTCCCGGAAATCTACACATACCCGAACCTTGCCGTCCTTCTTGGGTACCGGCACGATGTTCGCAACCTAGTCTGGATACTCAGACACTTGTATAAAGCCTGCTTTGAATTGTTTGTCTACTTCTTCCTTGACTTTGAGAGACCACTCGGGCTTCATTCTTCGAAGCTTCTGTTTTACCGGCTTACACCCATCTTTGATGGGTATACGGTGTTCGGCTATTTCCCGGTCTATACCCGGCATGTCCTTGTAGGACCATGCAAAGACATCCTTGAATTCTTGGAGGAGGCTTATGAGTTGTTGTCTCTCCTCGGGATCTAAGGATAACCCTATTTTAAGCATCTGGGGCTCTAAGGTTGTTCCCACATTGATAGACTCAGTTTCTTCAATTACCGGGTCTAGGGATTCCCTCTGCTCTAGCTGCTCGATCAGATGTGGGGGTAGGGACACCTGTTCATCGGGTTTCTCAATGTCATTGCAAAAAGTATTTTTGAAAGTATTTTGAAAATAAGCCAAGTCATAAGCGGAACGGTTTTCGTTATTATTGATAGAGAATTTGGAAAACAGCTCAAAGAGAGCGGCCATCTGATCGTTGGTCAGAGGCGGGATTGGGAGTGCTCTCGGGACAGACCCGAGGCTCCGGAGGTAGTGACTATAGGGAGGGGGGTTACAGTTTGGACTCTAGCATCAGACCCCTTAGACTCGAATACAGACTCGGACTCAGACTCTGACTCAGACTCAGACTCGGAATCGGTGTCTGGCACGTCTCCTTCCCCGGTGGTCAGCTTGTAGACTCGACCCTCGCCGTCGGTCCACTTGACGGTCTTCTTCCAGCTTCTTTTCCCGGTATCAGCACCGACTTCCGAGATCAGCTTTGAAGGGTCGAACTTGTTGCTTCGAAGGATCAGGTTCACCAAGTCTTCTTTGAGGTTCGGGACAGCTTTGTCTTCCCCAAACAAGAGTCCCAGCACGGGTTCGGCATTGTCAGTGCCCTCTTTGGATTCAGCTTGGAGGAGGGCAAATATGTCATCTGGAATGTAGTTGCATTCCCGAGCTAGGGCAGCCTCGGGATGCGTGATGGTTGGTTGATATAGGCCAACTTGAATAGCCCCAAATACGGGTGTGACGAAGTAATCACTTAGCCTTGGGCTATAAGGGCCCAAGTAGGTACCCTTGATGATGTTGCAGGCCTTCTCAATTCCTGCTCGGACCACATTTCTCGGGGTTATAGCATACCCCAAACCGAAGTGAGATTCCCCGTCATTCAGAACCTCAATAATCTTCCCAGCTGGAAGATATGGCCTCGAAGTAGCCCCCGGTAGGTACCCCAAGTTTTGTAGCATCGTGTCGATGCTTGTGGTGAAGTAGGGCCTAAAAAGGTACTCTTCTTCAACCATCCCTACAAAATCGAACCCCCAAAGGTCGGTGCGGTCCGTAGTGTTACAGCTAGCCACGGTCATTGGGGTTGCTTCTAAGGTGATAATACCGTCTTGTAGGGGCATTTTGATCTTTCGGTGCAGGGTAGAAGATACCGCCTTCACAACATGAAGCCATGGTCTTCCTAGGAGTAGATTGAAGGAAGAGGGGACATCGATCACCTGGAACTCTAGCTCTTTCTCGATTGGGCCGGTCACAATAGTCAACTTGACGGCCCCGAAAACTGCTTTTGGGCTTCCATCGAAAGCCTGGATGGTGTGGGCAGTTGGTATGTAGTCGGCCTCGGTAATCCCGAGGGCTTTGGCAGTCCTTAGCGGGAGGACATTCACCGCGGACCCATCATCAACTAGGGTCATCGGAAGATACTTACCCCAGCAAATCACTGTGATGTATAGGGCCAGATTGTGAGAGGTCCCGAACGGTGGTAGGTCGGCATCTGAGAAGGTGATTGATGGGCCTTCTCCTTTGGACCTGCTCTTGAGGTAAGGTAAAATAGTGGCTACCATTTCAGGAGGGGTAACCTGGGAATCGACCTTGATCTGATCGAGGGCCTTAGTAAGTGCCTCTCGATGTTCTTGTGAGCTAACCAAGAGTTGCCATATAGTGAGGTCAGCTCGGGCCCTTTTCAATTGTTTGATAAGAGCCGTATCGGTGCTTGGTTCTTCAATGGCTTCTTCCGTCCTGGTAAGTTCAGTGATGGTTGCCTGGACTGAGCCGTCTTTGGTGAGGGGGTTACTGGCTAAAGCTTTGGATTTAGCCTTCCTGACTTCCTCGAGGGTTATGGGGACGGCTTCCCCTTTGGTGAGGTATACATCTTCTTCATCATCGAACCAGATCCCATTGATTTGTGGGATGAAAGGAGAGATAAGATGAGAACAGTCTATCACCTCACCGGTGAAGATGGC
The DNA here is from genome assembly GCA_958450325.1 of Agrostemma githago. NCBI lineage: Eukaryota > Viridiplantae > Streptophyta > Magnoliopsida > Caryophyllales > Caryophyllaceae > Agrostemma > Agrostemma githago. The sequence continues at coordinate 37,638,192 of OY288261.1, forward strand.
ATGAGAGCTAAAGGGGTTGTCCTTGTTGCTTGGCTTGTCCCCGGGTAGTGGTATTTTCCCGCTCTCAATTAAATCCTGAATTAGATGCTTCAGCTTCCAACACTTCTCGGTGTCATGCCCATTGCCCCGATGATATTGACAATAGGCTTGGGCATTGTAGCTCTTGGAGCGTTTTTCAACTGGAACTTCAGGAGTTGGGCCTATCGGCTGGACCAGGCCCTTGGAAGATAGCCTTTGTAAGGCATATGTATAGGTAGTCCCTATATCAGTGAATACCCTATGAGGGACGTTTCTTTTGGATGAGGCATCCAAAAGGTTAACCGTGTCGAAGATGCTTCGGGTTGCGGCCGGAGGTTTGGTAGTGGATGAGGAAGCTCCTTGGTAACCCTTGTTAGAGGCCTTAGTCAGGCTCTCTAGTCTTAGATCATCTTCAATTCTCATGCCCATTTCAGTAAGAGTGGTGAAATTGGGTATGACAACGTACCGGAGGTGAACCCGGTAGGAAGGGAGGAGGTTCTTGACAAAGGCCTCCACTAAAGTCTTCTCACTGGGCTTATCGACCAGTTTGACACTCTCGGCCCTCCAGCGTTGGAGGTATTTAGTAAAGCCCTCCTTAGGTTCTTGGGCCATAACCTCTAGGGACCGCATAGTGGTTTGGATCTCGGTGTTATCAGTGTAGTTCCGAGCGAACTCCGTAGCCACATCGTCCCAGGTTGAGAACTTCTTTGGGTCTAGCCTGTAGTACCAGGCCTTTGGGTGTTTCTCCAGAGATGCAGCAAAGAGGTTCTTAAACATAGAAGAGTCCACCCCCTTAATGGCCATGAACTCCTTGAAGGCCCGCACGTGTAGTAGCGGGTCTTCAGTCCCTTCGAACATAGGTAGGCCCGTGAGATTCAGGTTTGCGGGCAGTTTGTCACTTACCGGGTTGTAATCCCGACTATTCTCCCGATGGATGTTGTTATTCCCGGTTAAGTAGACTTGTTCTTCCAATCGGCGGACCGAGCTAACTAGATCAGTTAGGGGTTCCGTGACCCCGGTATTAGGAGTCCTTTGTTCCACTGTAGCTAAGCGAGCAACAATGGCCACTTGGCCGGCCCTCATTTCAGTCAGTTGGGCTTCGATGTCGGCTTGCTTCTCGATTATGGCATCTAGAGAGGTTTGAAGACTGTTCAAAGTGGCCATCCTTCGAGCGTGTCTGGTTGCCGGTGGCCTGTCTGTAAGAACACCACGTAATCAGGAACCGAACCCAGACCTTGGAATTAAAACAAGTACATCCCGAGCGACCCAAAAGAAAAAAAAAACGACTCGAGAAAGACATCTAGACGGATGACTCGTAGATGATGTGACTTCCTTAAGATTTCGGCCTTGGTGAGCCTAGTCCCGTTCGAAGGAAGGTTCACGTGAGACTAATCCCCAGACTTTGGACTCAAGTGTGTAGACGGGCCCTCCCTTGTAGGAGTATGTCCTACGTAGGTGGGCCTTGCCTTAGTCTAATAAGGCAGACTGGGGGTGGGGAGGAAACTCGTGATATACGATCAACAGAGTTTCGACGCTATAAACCTTGACGACTTACGACACGACCCGACACTGCTAAATACGGGAAGTCCTAAGAAGAGGAAGGTTTGGAGAATTGATAGTTTTGGAAAACCCGAGAAAATCTCGGGGAAAGGCCCGATTTTTCGAGAAAAATCGGAAAGGGGTATCGGGCCTTGGTTTTGATGGTTCGAAAATATTTTCGAGTTTTCAATTGGGCGGCATACCGGCTAAAAATAGGCTATTTTGAGTAAAATCATAAGTCCTAAATTCGGTATGTGTCCCGGGTTTTGAAAATTGGATATCTTGAAATTTGAAAATTTGAATGTTGTAAAAAAAAAAGAATTTCCGACGATTTGAAAATTTGAAGATGAGATCCCAAAGATTTGAAAATCGAAAACGGCATCTCGAAGATTTGAAAGTTGAAAATGGCATCGCGAGGATTTGAAAATTGAATTTTGAAAATTCGAAAATCAAATGGTGGATCGGAAATTCGAATTTTGAAATGGGCAGCATGCCGGCTAAAAAAAAAGGCTTGTTTTGAGTCAAATCTTAAGTCTAAATTTCGGCAGCTTTCCGAGTTTTTGAAAATTTTGAATATTTTTGGAAAGATGCATTTTTTGAAATGACGATGTTTTGAAAACGACACGGAAACCAAGTAGCACATAGTCACGTAAGCATTATAACGACGCCATGTATGCTTTACACTAAGTCTCGGTCGGTCTGAATAGGGTCTATACCAGTGTTCATAGTCTAGTCGAGAAACGGGACGGTCTTCCTAACTCGAGTGGAGCTTAGAACATGCCGCAAAGTCCATCATCGAGTCGACCATGAACACCTTTAACATATCCAAGGATGAATACGTCGTGGTATAGTGGGACGTCGGTCACCAGTACCGGCCCGGGCAAATATGGGGTTATGCATATCGACACAGATGCCGACTTGAGCGGTTAATCGTATATTGAATGACTCTCGTTGCCAATGGATTCGGATATCCGGAAACCACGGTTCTGAGTAAGGGGTGAGGGTACGTGTTGGGAAGCCCACTAAGGACACCCAACCCCGCCCGCACTTAGCGGCCTCTACTAGGACATCATTTGACTTTTTAATATGCGCGTTAGTGATTCGGTGAAATGTTATGCAAACAGCGTTTTAGCTAAGCATGCGAATTAAATGTGAGCTACGTCAATTTAATGCATCTAATTTATTGTCGAGGTGGTTTAGCATGCGAGGGTTCATTTAAAAGCGGTAAAACGCAAATAAATAAAGCAAAGCAAAAATAAATCGATTACAAGTTACACGGGCGGAATACAACCCGGAATTCACAATACGGCGTACAATAAAATAGAATAATCGAAATATACAATTGAAATGACGAGCAATAATTATAAACGGACCCGTGTATAAACTAGACCGTGACTTTGTGTGGGTGGACGAACCTTAATTAATTACACATTATATTGCGTGTTAATCAAGGGACGGAGGTTCGAGACCTAGACGTGGTGCTAGCCCGATCTCGAACCTCGATGCCTTGTCCCGACTTATCACCTCGAGAAATTGAGTCTAAGTTAATTTTACATCGGATACGACTAAAGAGTCGTCGACATAAAATTAATAATGTGAGACCGTCGATCAAAATCGTTTAGGTGAAGTGATATGCATGAATTTTGGAAAAGCCACGTGATTGACTTTACACGTGTCGACTAAGTCGCTTTTAAAAAGACGAGGCTCGAATGATAAAAGGAAAAGCCCTCGGTTTCTGGGCTGCAGGACCCACTCGGTCGAGTCATGGCCTGACTCGGTCGAGTGTGTCCTTAGACGTAGCTACTGCTCGTTTTTATGGGTGCTACTCGATAAAGTAGCGTACGTACTCGGTCGAGTAGCCCCTGTACGAATGAGAATTCGTTTCGTTTTATGATTCGAAATCGATGATCGGCTAAATTAAATACGAATATTGCGTGATTCGCATTTAATTTAGCTTCCGGTGTCATAATCATGTATGAATGATTATAATACCGTCACCGGAGTTTTAGGAAAACGTTTATTGTTAGTTTAGAAAATTTGAATTAGTGACGAAGGATGTCCCTCTACGTCACGACATCGAAACTAACTCTTTCGAGTTATGTGATGTCGGTTTTCGTATCAACGGGTTTCGTACTAATTGGAAATGAGATTAAATGCGTTCAACTATGACTTTAGATTGGTTATCATAGTCCAACACATTCAAAACCGAATTTTTCGTATTAATATTTATACGCGGTATTATGACGATAATGATGATAAAAAAGATGACGTTAAAATGAAGACGCGAAAGCATGATAATATTAACGCTAGTGCTACTATTATGACCATGATAATAAGTACGATACAAAAATACGATAAATAGAAAAAGGAACGAGATTAGATAAAGAGACCGAGATGGGATTTGGAACACCCTCAACATACATGCTTAGTAAGGACCTCGGAAATGGACTCGTAATAGCGGCACGGGCTTGGGAGTATCGAGGATGTATGCGAGTTATGGTGTGTATATGTGTGTGTATGCTTTGCCGGTTCTCCGAGGGACGATGGGCTCGGGTTTGGCGTGTCTTGCCTAGGGTCGCTAGGGTCGTAGTATTGTGTGTATGGGATTTGTGTAGTTGCAAAAGTGTTAGTGAATGTAGGTTAAGGATGTATGCCAAAAGCTTGTGAAATGCATGGGGGTCATGGGGTATTTATAGGGAGCCCCGACCCCGGGTTACTCGACCGAGTGGCGCGGGTGCACTCGGTCGAGTGCCCCTGCGAATGAACCTGGACGGGTTCAAAGAGGCTCCACTCGATCGAGTGGCCAATCCACTCGACCGAGTGGATCAATCAAGCCGCATAATTTAAGGCTTGATTAGCCTTAATTTGATTGTGATTGATTTGGATAGGTTTGGATTGATTTTTGGCTGATTTTGAATCTGGTGCATGCTTCGAGGACGCACCTGGTCGGTCTTTGTGTCGGTTTTGCCTTGACCGGGTTTTGACCCGGTCGCCAAAAGACGGGAATTATTTTTGGTGTCGGTTTTGACCCAAATTAGTCTTGTTTGACTCGGAACGACCCACTGGGCCTGAATTTGAGGTCTGTTTTGTGAGATTTTTACTCCACTAAAAGTCCATGTCGGATATTATTGATTCCGAGCCCAAGTCTGAGTACACTAAGTCACGTTTGCGTCCGATCATCATCGAGTGTTTTTTGGAAACTGCCATAGACACCTGGCGGTCAAATTTTGGGTGTCTACACTTTGTCATTGTGTTTAGGGTCGGGTATTGTGTCCGTTGGGCACGGATGTGAGCCATCAACAAACTTAAACAAATCGTAACCAAGAAGCATAGCTTTGATTTTTTCTTGCCATTACATGAATTCTATTGGCTTAAGTTTGTCGATCATGGATAAGTCTACTATCAAAAAGAGGATGCCGGGTTGGTATGGGTTGGCAAGTTGATTGCTGCCAGTCATTGTCGAGTTTTGGAGGTGATATGGATCTGATAGCTCTGATACCAAATTGGAAATAAGAATGAATTGTATATATTGATGTATATGTAATTACAGGATGATGAGTTTAAATACACACAAAGAGTATCTTACATAATAAGTAAAACAATCATAATCTATGTACTTTGGAAAGTTAGATCAAAAGCAATCAAGTAAAAAGGGTAGTGTACAACGTAAATAATATTAAGTATGTAGACTTCAAAACCTTGACTTGTAAGACTTGATATGGATGTTGATAGATATGGGAATATTCTTTGAGAATATTCTTATGTAATATCTTTAACACTCAGGTGGAACACACAGTAACATAGGAAAGCATATTCTCAAGAGACAATGAAGATGTGCTTTCACTGCTACAATTTATGAGATCTGGCGTGAAATTAAAGGAATATGCGAATATATCAAGGAAATTATCGCAATCAAAATGCTATTACTCAAGCCATTAAATTTCACATTTGTATTAGAGCTTTTCATATATTTTTAAAAGGGATGACGATAAGTTGTTATTGAGAATCTAAGTTGCTAGTTTCTACTAAGATCTGACTGATCAACTCGTTTGTACTTTGGAAAATGTTATTGAATGAGTATCAATGATTTTTCCAAAATAAAAAGTCTCTCCATGAAGAGAACATTATTAAGTACTTCGTATATCATCATGCCACTTGATGTTAGGCAAATGCTTAACTTGCCTTTTATTATTGTTGTTGTTGTTACTTTTTTTTTTATTGAAAGAAATGGTATGTCTTATTATTATTATTATTATTATTATTATTATTATTATTATTATTATTATTATTATTATTATTAATAATAAGACTAGATCTTATAAAAAGGATAACCACTACTAGATGTTAACACATCTCACCCTCTATCTACATCAATTCTTGATGGATATATTTATACATCTATTGCGTAATCGAGTAAAAACAGTAAACTTAATTTGCCCTACTATACTAAGAATGGAACTACATGTATTATCAAAAATTCTGCTATTCCTTTCCTTCCATATGCTATATACTGCAGCTTAGAGACAGCTACAAAACCATTCACTCTTTCAATATTTCGGCTTGTGTCTCCTTGCACACCACCTGAGTTAAGTAGAAAGGTCCATACTTCTTCTAGTGATTTGTATCTAATTAAGTAAGTGCTGTCAAATTTGTCTTGAGAAGGGGAACTCAAAGAATAGATGAGAAGTATTCTCAACCGACTGCTAGCATAGACTACACCTACTAGCCAACGAAATTCCTTTCAACTTGATTTTTTTTTCCTGCGTAGCTAGTGCATTTTGACCTGCAAGATCAACTATAAACCGATGCTTTGGAGTAGTTGTACCCATCCAAACACGCTTCATCCATGGAACTTTTAACCCCTTAGGTTAAACCAATCATAAGCCTTCCCAGCATTATATTTCCCATTAGATGTCCTTGTAAGCAGTAGTGCTACTACATCAGATTTACATCTAGTAGCAGATAAGATTTCATCCCTTACATAAAGAATGCTATTAAGTGTTGCAATATACCTCTCCTTCTTATCAATATACCAAATATCCTTCCCCATAAGAACATACTTCTCATGCCATTGTTTCCATAATCCCCCTACTCCAGTATAAAGCTTCCATAACCAGTAAGCCACCATTGCCTTATTCCAATATAATATGTTCTTTACAATAAAACCCCCTTCCTCCTCTAGTTTACGGATGTCCAGCCAGCTTTTATAAATCAGTCTACTGTCATCTTTGCCAGACCAGAAAAACCTCATGCTCAATTGATTTATCCTCTTAGTAACATTAACTGGGAATAGTGAGTTCGCACACCAATAATTATTCAATCCAAAGATGACAAAGTTAAGAAGTTGAATTCGCCCTGCATATGTTAATAAGTGAGAGGACCAGTGGGAGATACGCATTTGAATCTTACTTATCAAAGTTTGATACTCTACTCTTCTATTATTAACAGGATTAAGAGGGAGACCCAAATATCTACAAGGGAATTGTCCTTGTTGAAAGCCAGTTTGGCTCAAAATAAGGTATCTAACTTCAACAGATACACCCCCAAAGAAAATATTAGTCTTATCTTTGTTTGCCTGCAAACCAGATATTGTCGCAAAGTTCACCAAGGTCACAGTTACTGCAACAACAGATGGACTGTCTCCTCTAGCAAAAATAACCAAATCATCAGCAAAAACCATATGATTTAGCTTTATCTGGAAACACTTAGGGTGATAAGAAACTTGAGGCAAGTAATTAATACTCCTTAGCATTCGAGATTGCACTTCCATACTAAGGACAAACAAGTAAGGTGAAAGAGGGTCTCCTTGCCTAATTCCACTCTTCCTCTTAAAGAAACATTATTTGAACCAGTCATCTTTATGGAGAACCAGGACCCCTGAATACATTCCATCACCCAGTTGATATAAATTGGTGGAAAATTTAATCCTATAAGCATGTCATGGATAAAAGTCCACTGCAATAAGTCAAATGTCTTTCTGATATCAACCTTCATAAGACACCTTGTAGTTAGATATTTCCTATCATAATTTTTTAACAAGGATTGAGAAGGCAATAATCTCATGAATACTCCTACCCTTCACAAAAGCAGCTTGTTCCAGCCCCACAATTCCTACAAGAACTTCCTGAATCCTAAGAGATAAAAGCTTGCTAACAGTTTTATAAAAAACTAAACAGCATGAGATAGGTCTAAAATCAAACACAGTCTAGCAAACTTCCTTCTTAGGTATGTGATGTAGGGATTTTCCATGGATCCCCACAATCAAACAAGAACCTAACTCTACTAACTGGGTACCTAGGGTAAGTCGGGTATCGAATCCACAAGGACGGTGAGCTAAATGAAAAGTCTCGGTCTAGTTAAAGTTTTAGTCGTAGAAATTCGGTTTGGGTTGAACGAGTCTAAACTAATAAACTAAACTAACAATATTGAAAAATACGATTAACAAATATAATAAAAAGGGACTACGGTCAAGGTCAGCAAGGTAGTCTCTGAGGAGTTGTCAGGCTCATAAAATAGTTGATTAAGGTCAGTAATAAGCATGAGATAGGCTCTCTCGAGTCTCTATCTACCATAGGACAGTCCTAGCGGGCTCTCACTACTTACTAGGTTGACCTACTCCAATGAACGCAAGTCTAACCTAAACTCGGCTCTCGATCTTAAGTTCAGGTTAACTAAATTGATTAAATAATCTGGCCAGGACCAGTGAATCATACAGATATAACGTTCAACGGAGACTAATAACGATTAATCAATAATTAAATCAACTCGAGACAAACCCCAATTAAGACGAACCGTGCTAACCCCAACCCTAGAAATAAACTAGTCTGACATGATTGAAATTAATCTAATTATACTACCCATAACTAATAACATTATGCTAAACATGAAATAAACGTGATTTCAGACAATAAGGTAAGAAAGGTTGAGCTAATCGACAATATGATCATGACATAAATACGACTAGAAAGAAACCAGAAAGAGAAACGGAGTCATACAAACGAAAAGAGAAACTAGAATTGAGACGAACAGATTAAAAACAAACAGAGAACTATCTTCCTAACAATCTAAAAAACAACCAAGGAAATTCAAAGAAGAATCATCAAACCAGGTGTCATATGCTATGCCCTAATAAGAGTAAAAAAACGAACAACCTTCCCCCATGTGCCCTTCCTCCTCTTTTGATGGAATTTTCCTCCACCTCCTAATGGGTGAGTGGCGTCGTGTGTAATGATCGGTCCGTGGGCTTGAGAATCCAATTGAGTTGGTCCTATTTGACCTATCTCGCATCGTGTTTTGCTGCATTTTCTTTGTAGTTTAACTTGTCTACATCCGTCTTTACTCGGTTATTCCCGGAAATGTACCTACAAAATAGAAACGAGACAAAAGCAGTACCAAATCCTCGAAAAATAACGATTATTACTACAAGTATAACTAAAACAACTAACGGGCCCTAATTAACACTTAATAGCATATAATGAGCTATATAATAGTTGTAGAACACAAAATCGGACTAAATAACGGGTAAAAGTAGTGGGTAAATCACTACTAAAATGTCACTTATCAAACTCCCCCACACTTAACCCTTACTCGTCCTCGAGTAAGCTCGCTGAACTAAACTAACGACCCTTAAATAAAAACAACTAGAAGAGCTAACAAACACAAACAAATCACACGAAAAATTAACGTCACAAGCTTCCTAATCAAAAGTCAAAACTCTAAAATTCAACTCAAGTATAAACAATGATAATGAGACACTAAGATGGTTGCAATTGACACTATACATCCCTCGGTTTCGGTCCATGCTATGTCAAGGGTATGAGATGGAGGCGGAATGAGTACTCCCATGAAGTTAGTGACTTAAAAAAACTTATCTCGACTCAAAGAGTCAAGGATCGTCCTAATGACTCAAAGTGACAAGAGTAAACGATCCAAAATGAGAAAATAAGATTAAAATTAACTAACTCGGGGAGGAATCATAATTCTTTTTTTTTCATATTTTTTTCATTTTTCTTCTTTTCATATTTTTCTTTTCATCTCCCCCTTCTTTCTTTCTTTTTTATATTTTTGTGATTTTTTTCGGTGCTTAAAAAGATGCACTTATTTGTGTGGAAAGATCGAGCAGAATTTGTAACGCCGCTCTCTTCCTTATAAAAGATGATAAGTAGAATGGATCGCAAGATTATAATTAAAAGGAAGTCACTTGGATCACCGTCACCTAGATAAGTCAACTAGAGTCACGTCAAATCACGGGAGGTGGAAAATGGAGCAAGTGAAGTACACACCCTCGAGCGACTTACAGTAGCAGACCAATTGATATATAACGAACAATTGCAACAATCGAGAGTCTAAAAATCATTATTTACACAAAAAGTTCACACAAAAAGTTAAAAGTTAGAAAAATGACTAAATCAAAGAAAACAAGTGAAAAAAAGCGAAAATAAAATCTTAACTAATCTTTACGCAAAATTTGACAGGGGTTAGTCGTATCCCTAATCAAAGATACCCTAAGGTCACTAACTAATGTAGATAGTGAAGTCAGCGACTTACAGTAGGAGACCAAAATATCGTGGCCTAATTAATCCTTAACCCGGTCGACGAAAAGTGCTAATTGTGATACTAATTAATTGAAGTATGCATCAAACAATTAATCAGAATTAAAAAGATATTCAGGCGATAGTTCATACGATTAGAAACAGGTCAATTGATTGTAACCCTAATAATACGCATCGATCCCCTTAAACCCTAGATGAAATCTAGCTACTCATATTAATTGTAATCGAACTAACAAAAGATGAATTGCAATTAAACATAATGAAGGTGAATCGAATTAATCTACGGAAAGCAATAATAAATCTACACTAGAAAATAATAAAGCAATACGAAGAATGAATTAAGACAGAAATTAAAGTAGAAACTGAAATTGAAATTGAAATTAAGAATTGCAATACCGAAGGATTCCAGATCAAAGGATGAAGAACAAGGTTCAATGTATCTCCCAAAGTAAACTAAATTAAGAAAGCTAAAATAATGAAAAGTGTGTAGAAGAAGGGAAAGGAAAATGTGTAGAATGAAAAGTTTCTGACATATGAGTCAGGAAAACTGATTTAAAGAAAATCAGTTGGGCTCGAAAACAGGCCCAAAATCTATGCTGAAATCGGGAATGATGCTTGGCCCGGATTGGGTGCACTCGATCGAGTGCCTGATGGCACTTTATTGAGTGACACCCCAAAATATGGGCAGGAGCTTCATGGAGTGACACTTGATCGAGTGCACCTAGGGCACTCGATCGAGTAGCTCTACTTCAAATGGCTGCCATTTCTTCGTTACTTGTTTAAATTAAATGTGCAATATACCGTTAAAAAGCTTAGAGAAAGATCTTTCTAACGCCACCTGATCAATCACTCTGATTGAATTTTTATAACGAAAGTTATGGACCTTTGAAGTTGACCCTTGTATAGGCGATCATTCTTTCATCTCGTTTGATATCCTTTCCTTCTTTGATCTTTGTTTCTTCGTGTATTCCGCATCTTCTTCCTTTGATTCCGCACTTAGATGTGAATCCTTCAATTATCGATTCCTTAATGCTCTGATTAGCTCCAAATCTACAAAATACACACAAATACGGAAGTATCGACGTTCAAAGCATATTGCATCATTATTAACGAGTCAAGCACGAAAACCGAGATAAAACAAACAATTAAGGGGATGAAAATATGTATATAAATAACGCTTATCAAACTTTCCCAAACCAAACCTTTGCTTGTCCTCAACCAAACCACACATGTGAATACAAAAGAGGACAAGTGATGTGAAGCACGACTCAAAGCAAACTTACAATCATTCTCCTAAAAATCATCTTAAGCCGGCTAGAAAACACGGAATGTCAAAGAATAAAACTAAATCAATAATCATGCCATGAATAAACGATCGCTTGCCAAACTTTCAACCTTGCGAGACCATCAGTGTCGGACTTACTCGCGGTTATCGCTCAACACTCATAAGAACGGGTGCGTATATAAATGTGAAGATAAGAATGAATAAGAACACTCACTCGACTTATGAAATATGCATGCAATCGAACATGAAATCAATCTCCCCAATCAAATACGTGTTCCACCAATCAGGACCATAGTACATGTCAAGGACTTACAAAGGGTGGCTAAATGAGATAGGGAAGAAAATGGATTGTGCCTAAGCACGTATGGGAATGTGGAGCTAAAACCGGGCCCAATCGCAACTACACAATAAAAACTATCCATCAAAAACCCCAACAAATAACGTCGAACCACCAACTAGAGATATAAACTCAAGATTAGGTTTAAGAGGAATTTTGTTCATCCTCTCAATTAATCTCTAGTTTCAATCTTTTCGACCATTCCTCAAAATGTTACACGAAGCATATATTTCATCTTTTTTTTTTTTTTCAATTCATTTTCTTTTATTTTCCATGCTTCTATTTTTTTTCAATTCAGATAAGGGGAAGGCGAAAACAAGGTCGCACAACAATGATATTCAGCACTAAGATCCAAAAGATGTAAAAATCTCAAAAATGACCTATCAGTGAAGTACTTCCAATTAAGTTCACTGCGACTGTCCCGACAGGGTAGGCTATTCTGAGTTGTGGCTAATTAATATAGCCAACAAAAAGCGGCTTACAACAACTGAAATGGGCTAAACAAAGGAAAATGACCTAAATCTACAAGGTAGTAAAATTGGGTCATTTTTGGCTATGTGAAGCTCATCAAAAACAGAATTGCCTTTCCTCATGTACCTCCTCCTCAAACCAAACACGTATTCAATATCAAGAGACGGATGTCATATTTATGCAAATTGATGTTACACATTTCTAAATAATAATGAGACCAGTTGTGGATGTTGCTGGCCTATAAAGCTCTAAGTACTCAGAATTTTGTGGCTTGCCGACAAATGGTCAAATATACTCATTTGGCAATTAAACGTTCAAATCGGCATTCATATCAACATAGTCATATCTCAAAGCAAAACGTATTTTCAGACGCAAATTAAGCTGAAAATTAGGAGAAATCATGTTAAGAGCATTATCATCATCGCCATTTTGCATGCTTCTACATCAGACACACCACGTAAAAAAATAAAATATTTTTGGAATTTTATGATTTTTTCAATTTTTTTAGATTTTTATATTTTTTGAAAGCAGTAAAACACACGACGAAAAATGAGATACACAAAAGCACACAAACTCTCCCCCAAACCTAAATGTCACAGTGTCCTCAATGTGACTCTAAAGAAGACAAGACAGAAAATCCACAGCTAATCCTAAGGACAACTCGACCTAAGGGGAAGAAAAAATCTAAGAAAGCATGAAAAAACAAAAATAAAAAGGAAATAAATTACCGTATACAAGGTAGCTCCCCCAAACCAGCTGAAAAGCGGGGGTTCGTCTAATAGATCAGTTCTCCACAAAACACCGTGATCAAAATAGCTTAAGGCTCTCAGAAGTAGATCAAACATCTGCGCATGTGCTACAAAAAAGCATAAGTAGCACCAAGATATAAGGAAGGCAAACAGAGACAAAGTCAATGATCGTCTTAGCCTATCAGACGAGCTAGGCCAATCCTCAACATGGTGGTCATAGTGCATAAGAAGAGTAAGAATGTTAATAGGCGGCTCGTAAGGCAAGACGTACATGTCAAATATCTCAAATTCGCCCCAAGTCTTATCATCGGGTATAGATTGCATAAAATAAGAGTTAGAACTCTCAAGACCACTCAAAAGATCAATCTTACCGATCTCTACGAAAGAATTATCACAATCCTCCCCACTAATCATATGCTCAAACAAAGGCTCAAGAGAAATAGGGTCAAGACAATCAGTGGGTGGAAGTGATTCATCCTCAATAAAAGGGAAAAACTCGAATTTCTATAAAATGGGTTTCTCAAGGAAATCATTGTCAATATCCCATCTATCTACACTTTTTTCACTCAAAGAATCAATAAAAAGTGTATTCTTCCCTTCGCTTTGATTTTTCCGCTCAATTTCAAGATCCTCTCTTTTATTCAATTCTGTCTCCAGAACCTCATAATTGACATCAAATGACACTCTCTCAAAATAACACAAATCAAAATCTTTCATGTTATCCTCAATTAAAAGAGCATCATTCAGAGCATCCAAACACACGTTTTCCTCAAAAAAAAACACATTCCAGCTCACAGTCATTCACGAGGGTTTGGTGATCTTGAATAGATTGAACATTATACCCATCATCATCATCATCATCATCATCAATTATGTTCACAAGAGATGGGCATGATTCACTTACCTGGAGGTTCTTTACTACTTCCATAGGCGTACTCGGTTGACTTTGTTGCTTTTGGCTTGCTAATTGGGCAATTTGATTGTTTAAGATTTCATAACGATCTAGCAATTGGCCTAGTTGAGTATCTTGCTTTTGTCGAGCTTGCATGAATTGTAGCAATAAAGCCTTGATTTCCGCATTGTCATTATTCCGCCTCAACTCTAATTCAGCACTATTTCGGGCTAAATATTTAAGGATTTCCAATCGTTCCTTGTAAGAGATATAATTAAACATCCCTCCGCAATTTTATTCGATTCTAGCCCGTGACTCATCATCAACACCATTATATATCATATGACACATAACCCGCATATCAACATTAAAGCCACTTTGAATAATGAAAGACTCAAGTCTATCCCAATAATTATGTAGTGACTCATTCTTGAATTGTGGGAAGTAAAAATTTGTCATAAAGATGAATGATAAAAAAAATATATACAAAATAAAAAATTATATACAAAAAAAAAACCTAGAACCTAAAAAAGATAAACAACTAAATAACACCATCTCCCCGGCAACGACGCCAAAATTTGACAGGGGTTAGTCGTATCCCTAATCAAAGATACCCTAAGGTCACTAACTAATGTAGATAGTGAAGTCAAGGGTCGAACCACAAGGAGACAGGATTTAGTTGTCTACTCCTAAGATTTAGACTCTAGGTTATGGGTCACAGTTTGAGTTGGTTTGGTAAACTAAAGCTAAATACTAAGACGGAATAAAAAGAAGGAGAAAGTCTAGGGTCTCAGGTTCACTACGAATATTACTCGGGTAAGGGAGTCAACTAACAAGTCAATAATCGAACTCCCTAAGGTGCAAGTCTGGTCGGTACACTACAACCTTTAGATCTAAACTTAACCTGCGGTCGCTAGCATTAAGTCAGTCTACCCAAAATATCGTGGCCTAATTAATCCTTAACCCGGTCGGCGAAAAGTCCTAATTGTGATACTAATTAATTGAAGTATGCATCAAACAATTAATCAAAATTAAAAAGATATTCAGGCGATAGTTCATAAGATTAGAAATAGGTCAATTGACTGTAACCCTAATAATACGCATCGATCCCCCTAAACTCTAGATGAAATCTAGCTACTCATATTAATTGTAATCGAACTAACAAAAGATGAACTGCAATTAAACATAATGAAGGTGAATCGAATTAGTCTACGGAAAGCAATAATAAATCTACACTAGAAAACAATAAAGCAATACGAAGAATGAATTAAGACAAAAATTAAAGTAGAAACTCAAATTGAAATTGAAATTAAGAATTGCAATACCGAAGGATTCCAGATCTAAGGATGAAGAGCAAAGTTCAATGTATCTCCCAAAGTAAACTAAACTAAGTAAACTAAAATAATGAAAAGCGTGTAGAAGAAGGGAAAGGAAAAAGTGTAGAATGAAAAGTGTCTGACGTGTGAGTCAGGAAAACTGATTTAAAGAAAATCAGTTGGGCTCGAAAACAGGCCCAAAATCTATGCTGAAATCGGGAATGATGCTTGGCCCGGATTGGGTGCACTCGATCGAGTGCCTGATGGCACTCTATTGAGTGACACCCCAAAATATGGGCAGGAGCTTCACGGAGTGACACTTGATCGAGTGCACCTAGGGCACTCGATCGAGTAGTTCTACTTCAAATGGCTGCCATTTCTTCGTTACTTGTTTAAATTAAATGTGCAATATACCGTTAAAAAGCTTAGAGAAAGATCTTTCTAACGCCACCTGATCAATCACTCTGATTGAATTTTTATAACGAAAGTTATGGACCTTTGAAGTTGACCCTTTTATAGGCGATCATTCTTTCATCTCGTTTGATATCCTTTCCTTCTTTGATCTTTGTTTCTTTGTGTATTCCGCATCTTCTTCCTTTGATTCCGCACTTAGATGTGAATTCTTCAATTATCGATTCCGTAATGCTCCGATTAGCTCCAAATCCATCCAAATCTACAAAATACACACATATACGAAAGTATCGACGTTCAAAGAAAATTGCATCATTATTAACGAGTCAAGCACGAAAACCGAGATAAAACTAACAATTAAGGGGATGAAAATATGTATATAAATAACGCTTATCAGTATGAGAGTAATAAGAGTAGTATTAGCCTATTTTAACATCTTACATTTTTTTGAAAAATTCCCTTATAGCATTACAAAACTCCTCCTTTATATAGGACCATGATGCTTTAAAGAATTTTGAAGAAAAACCATCTGGCCCAGGACTTCTATCAGATCCTATAGAGCAGACCACCCTCCTAACCTCTTCCTCAGTAGGGAGTCTACAAATTTGTTCCTAGTCCTCCTGATTTACTAATTTTCCTTAACTAACAGTCCCAGTATCAATCTGATTTACAGGATATGCAGTACCCAGCAGTTTCTCATAGTAATCCATAAAAGCTTGGGCTACATCATTCAACACCTTTCTATTAATTTCTTTACTGTCTTGAATAGTACCAATAACCTGTTGTTGTCTTTGTTCCTTAATCTTTGCATGGAAATAATTAAGCAGTGGACTCATCCCCAAACTAGATATTATCCATTTTAGTCCTTTGTCTAGGAATACTTAGCTCAACCATGGTAAGCTGCTCGTAGATGTCTAATAACCTTTGCTCCTCAACAATAAGCTCAGAAGAAAAAGGCCTCTACTAAAGGTCCTTCTGACAAACAATTAGCTTTTGCATAATCTCCTTAATTCTCAATCCAACATTAGTGAAATTCCTCTTATGCATCTGTTTAAGAGCCTGCTTAGCATTCTTAAGTTGTACAAATAATTGAAACCCTGTTGTACCATATACAGGTTTAGCCCAAGCCTCCTGAACCACCTTATGGTAATCAAGATGCTTAACCCAATAGTTAAGGAAACTAAACCTACTCTTCTTTCTTTCTTCAGCCTGAACAGTAACCATAACTAGGGAATGATCTGAAATCCTTGCAGGCAAATAACTAGCAAAGGAATCAGGTAACAAAGTTACCCATTCAGAGTTCACCAATACCCTATCCAATTTGGACCACACTTTAGCCACAAGATTTTGCTTATTAGTCCAGATGAATTCACACCCTTGACAAGTAAGTTCCCCCAACCCATTCTCCATAATACTTTGATTAAAGTCATCCATATCCCCTTCATTGGAAGCCAGACCACCAATCTTCTCCTCAAGAGTACGAACAATATTAAAATCCCCCATTAAAATCCACTTGTCATGAGTATTAAGCTGCTTCATAGCAGTCCAGAGGTCAAGCCTTCCACTACCATCATTGCTCCCATACACAATAGTCATATAAATCCCAATGCCTGAAGCAAAATGATAGACATAGTTATGTATATACTAAGCATGAGAAGAAAGAACATTAAGCTTTACTGCACTAGAATTCCAAATCATCCATATCCTGCCATTATAGTGATGTGTATAGTTACAAACTACCCTGTATCTTTGAAATTTATTCTTAATAACGCCTTTAGCTTTATTCTCCTTTATTCTAGTCTCCAAAAGAACTAAAACATCAATGTTATTACTGGTAATAAACTTAATAACCTCAACTTTCTTCACCTCCTCATTGCCTCCCCTAATATGCCAGGACAATTCCTTGAATCACGGTATCCCATCTCTCCACAAGCATTGCACTTCCGAGGAGGCTTCTTATGTTCTTTCTTGGCTTTTTCTTTAGACGAAATAAGTCGCCTTCCAGAGCCTTTAGTTTTAGACTGGTTTGGAGGCAAGATCTTAATGTTAGTGGGAATAGTGGCACCCATCAAAAACTCGATCTCAGACCTCTTGTCATTTCGCAGGTTTGTTCCTTCTTCAACAACCTTCTCCTTGAATGCTCTCACTACTTCTAAGAGCTCATCCACCTTCCCTTCCTTGTTCTCAACCACGGTCACACAATCAAAAATTTCAGACCATAATTCTGCAACCTTTATTTTTATTCCATCGGATGACAGACAATAAAAAATAAGTGTGCCATTTGGATCAAACATTTCCTTGGATGTTGCAAACTTGTTCCAATGAGGAAGTAGATATGAATAAGGTATCCTCTTGGCACCTCTTTCTTTCAAGACCCAAAGAGCATGACGACACAACAGTCCACGCTACCGGAACATCTTGCAGGCACAGACAATTTTCTCTTCTACAGGTGTATAGTCAACTACATATACCCTGTTTCTGAAGTTGTCCAGTATAGAGATATGTTCAACACCATCCTCCTTTATAATCTCATCAACACCACGATTGTACATGGATGCCTTTAACTCTTCCTGCAACTCATAGAAGACAGTTCGTGTGTAGATTTCAGAAGCATGTTTTTCAAGTGAAATTGAACTTATCAAAGAAGCGAAGTGCTCTTAGAGTCAGCAATCAGCTTGGACTGCTCCCACCTTTGAGCATCAATGGCACCGTCAAACATCATGTAAAACTCAACAAGTGTCAGATGAGGGTTCGTGAAGTTGTTGAAGAAGTTATTCTCAGACTCAGACCTTGAAGCTGTCCTCATCAACCCTGAAAGAAACAGATCACGGTGGTAAGCTGGTATCCACTTCTCTCGCATCTCAAATATCTCCTGAAGCCACTCTTTATCCTCAAGATTGTACTTAATAATAAGATCCTGCCACATTTGTTCAAACTGAGTCAGGTTTACATCCTCACCCCAAACAGCAGCATTTAGATCCTTAAGAAAATCTGTTTCAGTGCATATTTTAGAACCCACTTTATCTGCTACTTTCTTCATGATGTGCCACTGCACAATCTGTGAAATGTGTGGCTTCCAAAAACCTCCTTCACCCCAGCTTTGATTCCCAAGTCCTGATCAATGATAATGAAGGAAGGAAAAGTACCTCTCATTGTCTTTATAAAGTTTTTAAACAACCAAACAAAGTCATTACCTGAATCATGCATTGAGAAGACAGTATAATAAAATTTCTTATGTGCAACGCATGTTATCTTTAGAACACAAAAAATGACAAAGATAGCAATAAGAAAAGCTCTTACCATTCTCTCTCCCAACAAGGCCAACAGCAAATATGACACATTTCATGTGATGATCTATACCCGTGAAGGGAGAAAAGACCCTCTTGTACTTATTCATGTTATATGTAGTGTCAAAAGACACCATATCACCAAATAACATGTAGTTCTTTATCATTATAGGGTCAGCCCAAAATAAACGAGTGATCCTTTGTTTATCATCAACATCAAAGTCAAAATAAAAAGAGTCACAGAGGGATTTCTTTTTCATAAGGATCTCAATGAACATTTGTCCATCAGAGTTCTTGATAAACTTCTTTATATCTCTACCAAAAATTTTAAAATCAACCTTTGATGCACCTACATATTAATAACCCTTTTACGAACTGCTTGAACATTCTGAAAGTTTTAACAGCACCTTGGTTCACCATGGAATTGTCAATGATCATCTTTTTGTGCAAAATTGTGAGTTTCCTTGACTTTTTAAGGTGCATCATTGTGGAAGGTGTGTTCAAAAAATGGTTATGTCCTTCATTAAATTCTTTGACTTCATATCGCCCATCAGATCTTCTTTGTTGTTGTCCCTTATGTTCATATTCACCTTCTTTATTGCACACAATGTACTTTTTCTTAACGATACAACGACTAGTGCGTCTAGTGCTCTTCCTAGCAATGAAGACACCAGCAGTTGCATACTTGGAATAGAAATCAAATGCTTGTTGCAGTCCAACTTCTTCCAATCCCGGAAAAATTTGACTCACATAAGGTTTCAATTCTTTAGAATAACTTGGTATCTTCAAATCATTGTCAAAATTAGGTTCGGGAGTACCTATGTAAATTTAACACATAATATTAAATTCTACAACAAAACAGAAACTGCTTTAACTAAGAAAATTTTTAAACATGTACAACAGATATTAAGTTATCTACATCAAAACAACAACTGCTTTAACTATGAACAATTTTCAACATCTACAACAGATATTAAGTTATCTACATCAAAATAAAAACTACATTAACTAAGAATAATTTTCAACATGTACAAATATTAAGTTATAAACATCAAAACAGAAACTGCTTTAACTAAGAACAATTTTCATCATGTATAACAGATATTAAGTTATCTACAACAAAACAACAACTGCTGTAACTATGAACAATTTTCAACATGTACAACAGATATTAAGTTATCTACATCAAAGCAGCAACTGCTTTAACTATGAGCAATTTTCAACATGTACAACAGATATTAAGTTATCTACATCAAAGCAGCAATTGCTTTAACTATGAACAATTTTCAACATGTACAACAAATATTAAGTTATCTACATCAAAACAGAAACTGCTTTAACTAAGAACAATTTTCAACATGTACAACAGATATTAAGTTATCTACATCAAAACAGCAACTGCTTTAACTTTGAAGAATTTTCAACATGTATAACAGATATTAAGTTATCTACATCAAAACAGATGGTGCTTTACATATGTATATCTGTTGTATTAGTTATACACAATAAATTGCAACTTATGTACATCAAAACAGACAGTGTTTTAACTAACTAAACAATATAATATACGTTTCCATAAAAACCTGAAGAAATTGAATTGATGAGGTAATATAAAGTAAAATAGAAAAGTAGATGAATTGATGAAATATTTACCCAAAATATTAGATTTGCGCATCATCGGACATGTTCCAGTTGTTTCTTGACTATTAACTGCGTTTTAGAACAATAAAAAAAACTAATCATGGCGTAGTAAATTATTATTCAGACCTAAATCTGAAATTGAATTTTTGAATAAATTGAATTCTAATTGAATTTTTTCTGACCTAAATCTGAAGTTGTTGAAGATGAAATTGGAGGATCTTCATTCGTATCTAATTTTTGACTCTTTGATGAAGAATCATTCGCCATTGAAGGTGCAGAATTACTCGCCATTGCAGTTTTAGATGAATTTCAGAGGTTTTCAGAAAGTGGTAGGGTTCAAATGACAGGGTTTCAGAAAGTGGAGACGATTAGCGCGTGTTTTTTTAGTCTTTCAATCTAGATCGTTATATCAGATCTTAATCTAATGGTCTAGATTGTGCCTCAATGGGTGTAAGGAGTTACCCTGCCTCACCGGAACCTGCCTATATATATATATATATAGGCAGGTTCCGGTGAGGCAGGGTAACTCCTTACACCCATTGATGCACAATCTAGACCATTAGATTAAGATGAGACATACATCCAAATAAGTGTTATATACACTAAAAAAACTTATTATATACGTTATTAAACTCACTATATACACACACTTAAGAACTCAATATATACAGTAAAAAAAATGTTATACACTCAAATAAAAAATGTTATATACACTCAAATTGTTATTATGTACACCAATTAATCAACAATGGAACATACATCAAAATAACTGTTATATACACTAAAAAAACTCATTATATACGCTATTAAACTCACTGCGTATATACATTTAAGAACTTAATATATACAGTAAAATAATTGTTATATACACCCAAATAATTAATATGTACATCAGTTAATCAACAATGGAACATACATCAAAATAACTGTTATATACACTAAAAAAACTCATTATATACGCTATTAAACTCACTACATACATATATACACTTAAGAACTAAATATATATATATATACAGTAAAATAGTTATTGTTATATACACTCAAATGGTTACTATGTACACCAATTAATCAACATATATACACTTACCTTAAAACAGTTATTATGTACACTGAAATTGTTTTTATATACACCAATTTTATTTTAAATTCTGATTTTTTTTTTCGGAATTTTTTTTTTTGGGAAAAAAAATCTGATTTTTTTTTTTTCGGAAAAAAGAAAAAAAATTTTGGAAAAAATTATTCCGAAATTTTTTTGTTTCCGGAAAACAAAAAAAAAATTTCCCGAAAAATATCGATTTTTTTTCCCCGGGAAAAAAAATTGGGGAAATTTTTTTTATGTATGAGTTTTTGTTTTAATCTTACCCTTTAATTTGATTTTAATCTAATGGTTGAGATTGTGCCTCAATGGGTGCGGCGAGTTGAGCTGCCTCAAAGGATCCTAAATCTATATATATCTATAGGGTTATTTAATGACTATAATACCAACTATAGGGCGTCTTCCCAAAATAATATTAATTTCAATAAATCTGAGAATAATACGTATTATTGGAGTAGTTAAACAAGAGTAGTATAGGTAAGTTTATCACCTGCTACATCAAGTCACCTAATTAATATTTAACCTGTTACTTATTCTCCATCCTCCTCCTTAGACCTGGATAACGGGTGAACCGTGTCGTGTCAGTTTCGGGTCGGGCCAATTTTGGGTTATAATAATCGGGTTGACTTCGGGTCAGGCCGAATAATTTCGGGTTCGGGTCATTATCGGGTTTGCTGTTTTCAACTTTTTTTAGGGTTATCCACTCGTTTTCAATAATTATAGTCGTGTCAGTTTCGGGTTAGCTCGGGTCAATTAGGATTACGGGTCAAAATCATGTCTCCAGTTCAGGTGTCGGGTCGGGTTCGGTTTGGCTTATTCGGGTCGGGTCAGTTTTGTCAGGTCTACTTCTCCTTACTTCTCTCCTTCACCCTCTCTCTCCATTACCCTTCATCCTTCTTCAGTTTTTTTCTATACGTTTCGTTTCGATTAACGTGTTAATTTTGGTGTAGGATTGTATTGTTAGCTAGATTTGGCGAGGTTGAAGGAAGAGAAATACGAAAGACATTAATGACGTTTAATGCCATGTACACTGAGTAAGTGAAAATGAGTGAAGTAATATAAAATAAATTAAAGACGAAAAGGAAGGGGAACGAGTTCTACCGGTAACTGGTCATTTATACTAATCTGGTTTAACTACTTGAAAAATATGTATTATTCTCAGATTTATTAAAATTGGAATTATTTTCGAAAGATGATCTATAGTTGATATTATTGTCGTTAACTAAAATTAAAGGTGAAACAGGAAAGTAGAAGGGTTCTACAGGTAACCGGTCACCTATTCTACTCAGGTTTAACTACTCCAATAATACGTATTATTTCCAAATTTATTAAAATTGATATTATTTTTGGAAGACGCCCTATAGTTGGTATTATTGTTGTTAAATAACCCATATATATATATATATATATATATATATATATATAGGTTCAAATAAGGTCCACAATTTTTTTAAGTCTATATTGAAGTTACAGATGACATACACTAAAGTTGCATTTGTATATATATCAATTTTGAACAAATGCAACTTTAGCGTATATCATCTGTAACTTCAATATAGACTTAAAAAAATTGTGGACCTTATTTGAACCTACCTCTATATATATATATATATATATATATATATATATATATATATATATTTAAGTCTATATTGAAGTTACAGATGAAATACGCTAAAGTTGCATTTGTATATATATATCAATTTTGAACAAATGCAACTTTAGCGTATGTCATCTGTAACTTCAATATAGACTTAAAAAAATTGTGGACCTTATTTGAACCTACCACTATATATATATATATATATATATATATATATATATATATATATATATATATATATATATATATATATATAGAGAGAGAGAGAGAGAGAGAGAGAGAGAGAGAGAGAGAGAGAGAGAGAGAGAGAGAGAGAGAGAGAGAGAGAAGGGATCAAATAAGTTCACCATATGTAATTAAGTCTATATTAAAGTTACAGATGACATACGTTAAAGTTGCATTTTTTCAGAATTGATATGTAACTATAACATTCAGCTCTTTTATCACTTCAAATGATAAAGTGCAACTTTAACACTCATCTCGTGTAACTTTAAGCACCTTTTGTGTAACTTTAACACTGGAACTTATGAACTTATAAGAGTTGTTGGCCTTATGTGAACCTATCTCTCTCTCTCTCTCTCTCTCTCTCTATATATATATATATATATATATATATATATATATATATATATAGGTAGGTTCAAATAAGGTCCACAAATTTTTTAAGTCTATATTGAAGTTACAGATGACATACGCTAAAGTTGCATTTGTTCAAAATTGATATGTAACTATAACATTCAGCTCTTTTATCACTTGAAGTGATAAAGTGCAACTTTATCACTCATCTCGTGCAACTTTAAGCACTTTTTGTGTAACTTTAACACTGAAACTTATGACCTTAAAATAGTTGTTGACCTTATTTGAACCTACCTCTAAGAGATGGGTTCTAATGAGTCCCTCATAAGAATTGAGTCCCTAAGTCCTCATCACATCCGTTGGATGGGAGATGGATGGAGGGAGGAGATCAATCATTATATTTAAAAAAAAGAGAAGATATTGCTTCCATCAAAATAGGAAGGAATATATTTGAGTAACCTATCATTCCTACTGCCATTCATTCATTCATTCTCTACCATTCATTCATTCATTATTTCGTTCATCATTCTCTTATTCAACCACGTTCATCATTCTCTCATTCAATCATTCATAACAAAAATAACATTCATCATTCTCTCATTCAATCATTGAAATTCTTCTTTGTGCCGATGTCATTTACTTCTAGTCAACACAATCAAGAACACATTCAATCATTCATCGCCTTCTTCGCGCTGCTATAACTTACGTTCGATCAATCAGGCTTAAAATTTTCATTCAATGGCGCAGAACACACAAACGGTGAGTATATGTTTTGTAATTTATACTGGAATCGCCATAGAGTCATTAAGATGCTACTCAATTATTAGTTTTTACGTTTACAAACTGCATAGTCTGATTCATCATATGAAATTTGCGCTCACACAATATATTGAGTTATTGTAGTTCATATACTGCGTTACTTTAGTGTAGAGCATCTGTTACATTAATGTCTACCATCTGTTACTTTATATGTCGTGTTACTTTAATACACTCCAGTTACTTTAGTGTTTTTCATCTGTTATTGTAGTGCATTGTAGTGTCGTAAGAATTTAGTAGACCGCCATATTAAAAAAAAAATTAAAAAAAAGATATTGTTTCCTATAATAATGGGACGTGATTGCCACCAAAATAGGAAACAATATCAAAGAGTAACGCAATATAAAAAAAGAATTAATTATGGGACGTGATGACTTCAAAATAGGAAACAATATCAAAGAGTAAGATACTGCGTCATACTCTCATTTCTGATCATTATACGAAATTTTGGCACTAACCTATACCTGGTATTATATTGATGAACATTATCTGTTACTTTAATTCACACTATCTGTTACTTTAATGTCTGACCTCTGTTACTTTATATCTGTTGTATAAGCATCCTCTGTTAATTTAATCCAATGTTACTTCAATGCACTTCATCTGTTAATTTAATTCTTCTTATCTGTTACTTTAATCCATATTTCAAGTTTTGATTGTTTTTTTCTGTCACGTTTATTGGCACTGTTATTGTTTTTCAGTAGACTCAAAAGCACATGAATGATGTAGGGATGTGGGTGAGAGTTTCCTCCATTGTGCGGTGGTGAGTAAAATAGGAAACAATATAGGAACATTATCAAAGAGTAACGCCATATAAAAAAAGAAAAAAAATACTACTCCTACTTCCTATAATTATGGGACATGATGACTTCAAAATAGAAAACAATATCAAAGAGTAAGATACTGCGTCATACTATCATTTTTTATCATTATATGAATTTTTTACACTAACTTATATCTGGTGTTATTTTAATGAACATTATCTGTTACTTTAATTCATACTATCTGTTACTTTAATGTCTGACCTCTGTTACTTTATACCTGGTGTATAAGCATACTCAGTTAATTTAATTCAATGTTACTTCAATGCACTTCATCTGTTACTTTAACTCTTGTTATCTGTTACTTTAATCCACATGAATGATGTAGGGATGTGGGTGAGAGTTTCCTCCATTGTGCGGTGGTGAGATTAAATCAAAGCTTATGAGATGATGATGAAGAAGATGAAAAAGAAGAAGACGGAGAGAACGAGAAGGATGAAGAAGAAGCATAATTATAAGTAGGACATTATGAGTAACAATTGTGAAACATTGGAATTGTAATGGAGTTGATTTAGTTGGAATCTTGTACCACTTTTTGTTTTGGAGTATCTTAATAAAAACATTGTTCTTTTTGTTAATTGGAACTCCTGTTTTTGCAAGAGACTACTATGCAACGTAACTGATTTTATGAGTTAAGTAACACAGTTTATAAATTAAAGTAACACATTGTATGAGTTAGAGTAACAGTTTTTGCAAGAGACTATGCAACGTAACAGATTTTATGAGTTAAAGTAACACAGTTCATGAATTAGAGTAACACATTGTATGAGTTAGAGTAATAGTTTTTGCAAGAGAATATATTAAACAACGTAACAGATTTTATGAGTTAAAGTAACACAGTTCATGAATTAAAGTAACACGTTATTTGAGTTAAAGTAACATAGTTTATAGATTATGGCAGTAACATAGTAACATACGTACAATGGCAGTAGGAAAATGATGATTTTTGGGTGAAAATGAAAAAAACTTAATTTTGAAAAAACTTGTTGTGTGGGAGAAAAAGACATTTCAAAAGATTGATAAAAGAGAGAAAATATTTGCATTGAGATAATTAAGGAGGAGAGAGAAAAATGATATATTTACCAGATTTGTTAATTATTTCCTTAATTATGAGATCAAATCTTGTCCATTAATCTAACCTTGAATCAAGGGCTAAGATGGGGACTCACGGACTCAACATATATAAGTGGACTCACCTGATCTCACTTATATATATATATATATATATATATATATATATATATATATATATATATATATATATATATATATAGAGAGAGAGAGAGAGAGAGAGAGAGAGAGAGAGAGAGAGAGAGAGAGAGAGAGAGAGAGAGATAGGTTCACATAAGGCCAACAACAACGCTTATAAGTTCATAAGTTCCAGTGTTAAAGTTACACAAAAGGTGCTTAAAGTTACACGAGATGAGTGTTAAAGTTGCACTTTATCACTTGAAGTGATAAAAGAGCTGAATGTTATAGTTACATATCAATTCTGAAAAAATGCAACTTTAACGTATGTCATCTGTAACTTTAATATAGACTTAATTACATATGGTGAACTTATTTGATCCCTTCTCTCTCTCTCTCTCTCTCTCTCTCTCTCTCTCTCTATATATATATATATATATATATATATATATATATATATATATATATATATATATATATATAGAAATGGGATCGAGGAAGTTGATGGTGGATTGGGAAGTTATGTTTGTGTCCATTGATCATGGGTTACATGGATGGCTTAGATTGATGGTGTGTTGTATTAAAAAAAAGGCAAGTTCAATCAGTCACAGCCTGACAACAGCAATAGCAGGGTAGCAGTAGCAGCAGCAACTTTGCCCTCTCTCACACTACTAATCACACCCATCTCTCTCTCAACACAATTCAAATTAATTCATTTCTATCATCAATTTTTTTTTACTCATCAAACTACTCCCTCTCTACATGCTTCATAATTTCAATATTTTGTCTTCATAAATTTTAACTCCAAAATTTTCAAGTTTCATTCATCTTCATCTTCAACATCTTTATCTTCAAGCTTTATTCATCCCACAAAAAAAACTTCATCTTCATGCTTCATTCATCCAACAAAAAAGAAAAATTTCGTCATCTTCAAGGTTCGTTCATCCGAAAAAAAGAGAACAACTTCATCTTCAAACTTAATTCATCCAACAAAAAAACATTCTAATTAATATATTATAGTTGGAAATATTATTTTGATTGATGGTAAAAACATTCTAATTAACAAAAAGAACAACTCATTTAGTGCGTAATGTTCTTGCAGAATTGCAAGGTCACACACTTTCAGTTGTATAGTCACACTCATTATGCTGTATAGTCACACTCATTATGTTATAGAATCAAGCAGTTGTACACTCATTGTAGTCACATATTCAGTTGTATAGTCATACTCATTATGTTGTATAGTCACACTCGCTATGTTGTAGAATCACGCATCTGTAGAATATCTTGGGATTAAGGTATCATTTGTTTAATCATCTTCATCTTCATGCTTGTTTTTTTTTCATACCTTTTTTTTGGTATTTAAAAAATTATTCATCTTCATTATCCAAAAAAATGAAGGTTGAATATGGATGAATGGACGACTGTGACTTTCTTTAGTAACGACATTCTAAAAAAACGAAAGTATTAATCACATACAAAATTAAATAAACATTCATTAAATATTCAACCTCCATTCATGTTGGTTTCTTTTATAGTTGATTTCATGTTTGTAAGACGCATTTAAAAATTCGGAAAATGACTGAAACGTTCTACTCTCCTATCACAAATATTATAACAGGTGATTGCTAGACATAAAATGAGCGACTTCGATTCATCCAACAAAAAAAGAAGAATTTCTTCATCTTCAAGATTCGTTCATCCAAAAAAAATCTTCCAACTTTATCCAACAAAAAAACATTCTAATTAATATATGTTCTAGTTAGAAATATTATTTTGATTGACTGTAAAAACATTTTAATTAAAAAATAATAATAACTCATTTTGTGCGTAATGTTCTTGCAAAATTGCAAGGTCACATAATTTCAGTTGTACAGTCACACTCTTTATGCTATTTAGTCACACTCTTTATGTTGACGTTTGGCATTACGCACAAAATGGGTGTGATTCTATAACATAATGAGTGTCATTTTACAATATAATGAGTGTGATTCTACTGCATGGCAAGTATGACTATACAAAATGAAAAACCAAAATCTGTCCCGGTTATACAATATTAGGAGTGTAACTATACAACATAGCGAGTGTGACTGTACAACAAGGCGAATGTGACTATACAAATACGATCACTTTTGGCTACAAACCAATGGATGCACAGCTGCGTGATTCTAAAGGTGGAAGGATAACTGATTTTGTTATAGACCTTACGTGATTAATTATGAAACTAGAAAATAGCGATGGAAATATATTAACATTAGACAAAGTCCATCATTTACATATAGTACGTCAAACATAAAAATATTCTAACCAACCAAACATCCTTTACAGTTTACATGTAGCACGTCTATCCTAAAGCAAACATTTTATCTCACATAAACACACAAGAGCGTAACGATGATCTTCGGTATGTGTGCAACAATATGTTGTCCAATTACGTGGTCAGCCGTTGTATCTTCCACGACCTTCTTCTTCCCACCGCCTCTTTTACCAACATTCTTCTTTCCACCAGCCATTTCGCTGCGACAAAACACACAATCAATCTAAATCACACAATAAATATGACTATACAACTGAATATGTGACTACAATGACTGTACAGCTGTGTGATTGTACAGCATAATGAATGTGACTATACAACTTTAACTATGTGACTATACAACATAAACGGTGTGATCCTACAACATAATGATTGTGATCCTACAACATAACGAGTATGACTATACAACTTCAACTGTGTGATTATACAACTTAATTATACTTATTTATACTTCAATCATCATTAGCAAAGATGATTACACACACTAATCACTGCAAGAATTTGTGTGGTTCTACAATATAATGAGTGTGACTATACAACATCAACTGTTTGACTATACACCCTAAAGTGTGTGACTACAAAACTGAAACCGTAAAATGGAAAATAAAAGCCATACAGTTGATTATACTTCAATCATCATTAGCAAAGTCACATTCATAATTAGAAAGATGATTATACCTACGAATCAGAGCAAATTATTTAAACATTCATTAAATATTCAACCTTCATTCATCCATATTCAACCTTCATTTTTTTTGTGAATAATGAAGATAAATAATATTATAAATCCCAAACCGTGGAATCTTGAACGTAGATAAAAACATACCTGAAAATAGTCACACACCTTAAGTTGTATAGTCATACTCAATATGTTCTATAGTGACACTCATTATGTTGTAGAATAATGCAACTGTAGAATATCTTGGAATTGGGGTATCATGCGTTTAATCATCTTCATCTTCATGTTTGTTTTACTTTTCATACCTTTTTTTGTATTTATGAAATTATTCATCTTCATTATCCACAAAAAAAATGAAGGTTGAATATGGATGAATGGACGACTATGACTTTAAAAAAACAAAAATATCTAAACATTCATTAAATATTCAACATTCATTCATCCATATTCAACCTTCATTTTTTTTATAATGAAGATGAATAATTTTATAAATACTAAAAAAAGGTATGAAAATAAAACAAGTATGAAGATTAAGATGATTAAACGCATGATACCTTAATCTCAAGGAGTTCTACAGCCGCGTGATTCTACAACATAACAAGTGTGACTATGCAACATAATGAGTGTGACTTTACAACTGAATATGTGACTAAAATGAGTGTACAACTGCGTGATTCTACAACATAATGAGTGTGACTATACCACTGAAACTGTGTGATCTTGCAATTCTGCAAGAACATTACGCACTAAATGACTTGTTCATCTTCATCTTCATTCATCTTCATCTTCAACATCTTCATCTTCAACCTTCATTCATCCCACAAAAAAAGAACAACTTCATCTTCAAACTTCATTTTGAAGATGAAGTTGTTTTTTTTTTGTGGATAATTAAGATGAATAATTTTATAAATACAAAAAAAAAGGTATTAAAAATAAAAGAAACTTGAAAAAGATGAAGATGATCGAAGATGAAGAAGAAGCCAAAAAAAAAAGATGAAGATGATCGAAATTTATGCATAAATATACCGTACGATCGGAGTTGTTGACGGAGTATGGTCAGAGTTATTAATGGAGGCTTATTTGATGGGTTTTGTTAGAGAGAGATGAATTGAATTGGGAAAATGAATTGAAAAGAAGAAGATTGAGAAAGATAATAGGCAGGAGAGAGAGTAAAGAAGGGAAGTAATGGAGTGATTGATTTGGGTGAGGGGATGTTTGGCAGCCTTAATGACAGCCTCTCTCACTTTTTTTTATTTAAGGCCATCCATCCATCCATCTTAAGATGAATGAATGGATGGGATTAACACTAAGAGACTCTTAGGAAGTTAGTAACTTCCTTGATCCCCTATATATATATATATATATATATATATATATATATATATATATATATATATATATATATATATATATATAGATTTAGGATCCTTTGAGGCAGCTCAACTCGCCGCACCCATTGAGGCACAATCTCAACCATTAGATTAAAATCAAATTAAAGGCTAAGATTAAAACAAAAACTCATACATAAAAAATTTTACTAATAGATTATATATATACAGAGAGAGAGAGAGAGACCGGTTCCGGTGAGGCATGGTAACTCCTTACACCCATTGAGGCACAATCTAGACCAATAGATTAAGATGGAACATACATCCAAATAAGTGTTATATACACTAAAAAACTCATTATATACATTATTAAACTCACTATATATATACACACTTAAGAACTTAATATATACAGTAAAATAATTGCTATATACACTCAAATAGTTATTATGTACACCAATTAATCAACAATGAAATATACATCAAAATAATTGTTATATACACTAAAAAACTCATTATATACGTTGTTCCGATTACGGAAACAATAGACCCGACTTTGGATTCGGATCCTTTGATTATGATGCTTCTTTGATGTTTATAGTATAGTTCCTTTTGATCCCTCCTCTCCCTCACTCCAATGTTCGGACCTTCCCGGCGGAGTCGGCCTTCTCCCTGCACATAGAAAGCACATGGCCCCGGAGGTGTGCGGGAGAACCCTCTCCGATGCCTAAGTTAGTCCATGAATAGCCTTGAGAAGCCTTACTCGTGAGGAGTAAGGTGGCGGTTTTTAGAGTGAGAGTCTAGAGAGAGAAAATCCAACCCCTTTTATGTGGGATGTGGAAAAGTATTTATACCTTTCCCCAAGAGAGAGAAAGGAGAAAGGGAAAGAGGTGGAATGAGTGGACGGGAAGGTGACACGTGGGCTCACCTCGTCCACTCATTCCCTTTTACCTTAGGCCTGGACGGAAAAGGCTATGACTTTCCACCCAAGGCCCTGCCAGAGGCGTGGGTGCCCCGAGGACTGGCAGGCAGGGGGGCTTGACTGGCTTGCCCTGGCCAACGTGCGGCATGACTTTGATGAGCGGTGGAGCGACTGAGGTCGCCTGTTTGAGGTTTCTTAGCAATCTTGCCTGGTGTCCTGCCAGGCAGGCTTTTCTCTATTCCTGGGTCGGGCTTCCTCGGGGCCCAGATGACGGGCGACCCGTGGCAGGCTACCGACCCCCATCAATTGGCCCTCGCCGGCTGAGGGGGAGCAGGGCTCCCCTTCAGCAGGCGACTTCTTGATTGGGATGGCGGGAGGTTGACTTCTTGAATCCCACCTTGCCATTTAATGCGTCACATGTTCCCGAGGGGAGAGTCTTAACTACTCCGAGCATGCAAAGAGTTGGAATGTCTTTCCTCATGATTACTTTTCTTGTAAAATGGTTTCTCGGGCTTCGCACAAGACTGTCGATTGGCTAGTTTTCGCAAAAATGGTTGAGGTGCCATTTAATGCCTTGTTCTTGCCCTTGTATAAATTTTGACTTTGCTTGATCATTTCCACAATCTATCTTCATTTTTCCCTATCCCTCTTCAAAGAAAAATGTCTTGGGTGAGAAAAACAGTTTTTCGTTGTGGAGTTTTTGTGAACATCCTCTGTTTCAGGGGACGTTGGAGATTAAGGTACTTCAGGCTGGCTCATCTGGTCCTTCATCGCACTAGACGAACTCGCTCTCGTCCTTCGCGGATTGTTGGGAGGAAATCCTCATCCAGGGCCGATAAGCGCCCTACAGAGTCTTCATCTCTCGCAGGGCCCATGCCTAGACGCTGCTCCCAGGCGGGCGGTTGCTTTTACAGGGGATGCCACTAATGCTTCCCCTGGTTACATCCTGAACAATTCGACCCTGACTACCCTGACTTGGGCTCCTCCCCTGAATCAGGCCCTTCCTCTCCCCTGGTGAGGAAGAAAAGGAACTATGGTTCCTCAGAAGATACCGGGGTGGCCCCTTATGGCAGGGACTGGGACGTGAGTAGTCACGACTCAGAGGACAGCGAAGGCCAGGGCTATTCATCTGGCAGGGACGAAGGAGAGGGCCCTGATGACCCGTTCGAGGATTCCGGTAGCTGGGACTGGGGATCCGATGCTGGCGGCTGTGATAGCCCTGGGGGCTATTCCCCGGGTTTTGATGATGACTAGGCCTGCCTTGTGTTTGCAGGCAATTTAAGCCAGAATATCAGGCTCTTTTTGTAACCTTTTGTTTACCCTACTTTGTAATTTGGACCCTTCGGGTCTTTTAACTAATGAGAATCAGGTGGGCCTTTGACTTTTCATGTGTGTGTGTGTGTTTTATTTTTTTTTGACGAGTGACGTCATGCAATGATTTACTTCTGCCCTTGTTGCCTTCTCGAGGTTCCTTGGGAAGTGGTGGGTCGGTGAATTTTGAATGCGTGACACGTGGGGGGTTTTTCTTGGGGAAACCCTCTGATTGGGTGGCTTTTCGCCTTCCTGCACCTATAAAAGTATCAACTCCCCCTTCATTCCCCCTTTCACACATTCGAACTTTACAAACCCCTCTTTCAAACTCTCTCTTTGTCAAGCGTTCTTTAGACTGAGGAACTTTTCCGCGTCTTCATCCGGCGTCTAATAATTAGGTTATAATCCTAATCCTTGTCCTCCTCGTCTTTATATTTCTTCGCTTTTCCCTATATTCTTGAACACCATGGCCAACCGTTGTGCTCGGATTCTCCCTTTTACTGGTCCTTCGACTGAAAGGGCGGAGGGTAGGGACAGGGTTAACGCTGACCTTGCCTCCTCCTCCGGGGGGCAAGGTGTCAGGATGGCCGAGGAAGGCCATTCAGAGGATAGTGGGGGTGCCAATTCCCCTGAACCCGCTCCCCTTACCGTAATTGACTCTGATAACGAGGCGCGAGAAATCGACCCTTCCACGACCGCCGGACCGCTTATCCCTAGGGAACCAGGGAGGACCTATTACCTAGATAAGACCAAGTATAGGATCCCCCTGCGGACCTACCCGGCTTCTAAGAACCGGGACCTGATTCTGTAGAAAAATGCTGAGGAGGCTATAGCTAGGCATTACAACTTTGGGGAGGGATACACTATTTTTTTCCCTAGGGAGAAAGATACCGTGTGCAATCCCCTTGACGGCTGCATAGCCGTCTACCACAAGTGCCTCGACTTCGGCCTGCGCTTTCCCCTGCATCCTTTTCTGGAAGAGGTCTTTAGGCGTACGAACGTGGCTATCGCCCAGTTGACGGCCCTTGCTGTCATGTCATTGATAGCATATACCTGGACCTGCCTGTTCTAGGGTGATGAGCCATCCATAGATGCCCTGAGGTTTATGGTGGCCCTGCAGAAGGTGTCCTCCAATGAGGGGGCGGTTCACCAGGGTATTTCTCCCTTCTTCGTCAAAAGAAAGGTTCCCTAGTTTGGTCGGTGTTGGGCAGCCTGAAGGACTGGAAGGACAACTTCTTATATGTTCATAATGTTACGGGATGGCGGATTCCTAGGCATTTCAAGAATCATGTTCATACCCGATTGGAGACCCGCCAGGAGTATCACCCTGGGGTTGGGGGAAAGCCATTGAAGTCAGGCTGACCCAGAAGGAAAAAGACTAGGTTGAAAGGTTCACCTCTTCCAAGGATAGGAAGGGCGTGTATGGCCCTAAACACTGGCTCCCTCATGCGGAGCTTATTGCGACTGACGACTATTTGACCCGTGTGGGCCTGAATCCGGGCCTTAGTGCAGGTAGCTTGGGAATTTTGACAGTAACTGAATTTCCTTAGTTTTCGTTTTTATTGTGTGCTTACTTGATTGTCTTTCTTGATTTTTTGCAGACCTTGCTACCTTCCTTTGGTCAAGGAGAGAGCTGAGGGACCTCGGCTTGAATAAGGATTTTTCGCCTATTGATAACCATCCTCCCCTCCCATCTTCTTACAAGAAACGGAATCTGATGAAGTATGTGAAGAGTTTATCAATCAACAGGGTGAGGCTTCCTCCTCTTCCTTCCAAATCGACCCCTACAGGGCCTTCAGCTCCGGCTTCTGCCCCCAGAGATACAGAGGGGAGGCTGCCTCAGAGGCCACCTCCTCCCCTGCTAGTAAGCATGGAGGTTCCCCTGCTGGGGCTCGCCCTCCTGTGGGGTCAAAACCTCCCGACTCTAAGGAAACTGGGGAGAGCACTCCCCTGGTAGGCAGGAAGAGGAAGGATAAGGAGCCAATGGATGACGTCCCGGTGGTGGACCTGGAAGCTGACACTAACACACCTAAGGCCAAGCGCCCTGCTCGTGATATTCCGGGCACCCTGTTCTCAAAGGAAAATGTTGAGTTCTACTTTACTGCTGGTGATAGTATTGACGTCTCTGCCCTGCTTTCTGATTCCAACGCTGTGTTGGCGGATCATCTTACCAAATCTCTGACCTACTACTAGTCAGGTGATCCAGTTTATCCAGCGTTACACCAGGGTGTTCCAAGCCTCTGTGGAGCTGGCGGCTCTCAGCCGTTTAAACGATGAGGAATTAAACGTTACTCTTGGGCTCTCTCTCCCTGATCATTTGGCTGCGGTTGAGAGAGATGTCACCCTTATTGCCGGCTTGAAGGGCCATCTGGCAAAATACAAGGGCGACCTGGGAGAGGCCAAGGACCAAGTATCGCGCTGGAAAGCCCAGGGAGAAAAGGCTGTGAGGGAGGCAGCTGATTTGGAGGCAAAGTTGGAGCAGGCAGAGAAGGCGGTGGCCGAGTTGGAGCATGCCAAGAAAAGGATTGCTGAGCTGGAGGACCGCCTGACTAAGGCGGACTCGGATCTCCATAAGGCACAGGATGACCTGAAGGCGCAGGGTGAAGAATGGCAGAAGGAGAAGAATGACATCATTCAGGAGGCCAACACTGCGGTGGCGACGAACTTCAATGCTGGGGCTTCTTCCTCTCTTGCCTTTGTCATGGAGATTATTAGGGAGATGCTCCCAGTTTTTATTGACGATGCCTTTCGAGACCTTTACGCTGCCAAGAATGATGCTCGGGCTAACATATCGCCTGAGGAGGTCTCTGGCCCTGACCAAGATTCCCCCAATGCATAACACGCAGGGCAGTCGTCCTCTGAGGGCTCTTGCCCCTACCCTTCTGCGCCTCTGCTTCCTTGTTGATTCCTTATCTTTTTGCGCGCCGGGCCCTTATGTGGCCGGCTGCCGGCTATTGTAATCCTTTTAACTCTTGTATTTGGATTTTTATTGTTCATTTTGTAAAACTCCTTCTAGATCTGTTATGAATGCTTTATTTCCTTTATTTATTTGTCGTTTTCTTTCGAGGTTTGGCCTGACCCTGGTTTCTTTGCTGAAATCCAGGGGGCCTGCCCCCTGCCTACCCAGGGGTGGGCAGGGGGACCTTTGTGTTTTTTTATACGAGGTTGGGGAATGCCCCCAGTCCTTGTTCATTCGGCGCATGGGGCCCGGCATGTCCCTGGCTTCTTTGTCGAAGTCCAGGGGGCTGCCTCCTGCCTGCTCAGAGGTGGGCAGGGGGACTTTGCGTTTTTTATACAAGGTTGGGGAATGCCCCCAGTCCTTGTTCATTCGGCGCATGGGGCCCGGCCTGTCCCTGGCTTCTTTGTCGAAGTCCAAGGGCCTGCCCCCTGCCTGCCCAGAGGTGGGCAGGGGGACTTTGCGTTTTTATACAAGGTTGGGGAATGCCCCCAGTCCTTTTTCATTCGGCGCATGGGGCCCGGCCTGTCCCTGGCTTCTTTGTCGAATTCCAGGGGGCCTGCCCCCTGCCTGCCCAGAGGTGGGTAGGGGGACTTCTTTGCATTTTTTATACAAGGTTGGGGAATGCCTCCAGTCCTTGTTCATTCGGCACATGGGGCCCGGCCTGTCGCTGGCTTCTTTGTCGAAGTCCAGGGGGCCTGCCCCTTGCCTCCCCAGAGGTGGGCAGGGGACTTCTTTGCGTTTTTTGTTAGGGGATTCTTTTTCCTTGGGTTTTGCAACAGAGGGGCCCTCCCCCAATTGCCCCCTGCTCGTTTGTGTGTTAGATGCAAGTTTGAACAGACAACGAGTATGAATTAGGAGATCTTTTCATTTCTTGAAAAAACTTAAAACATCCATGGTCGGAGCCGTCGACATTCTTTCTTGACTGTTCTCCGCCAATTTTTTGAAGAAAAAAAAAATTCCTTAGTTTCTCAAGCTAGACATAGTACCTCTTCAGGGTATCTATGTTCCAGTGACCAGGTCCAGAGCCTCAGTCATTGCAGCTTCATTACTCGCCCTGTCATATTGCTGGGATCGCATGGTGGGGATTCGCGCTTCTATGGGCAGCAGGGCCTCAGCCCCGTAGACCTGTGGACTCCTTTCTGGTGGTCATGATTGACCATAGCACGCTTGGCAGTTCATCTGCCCATCTCCCTTTGAGCTCATCCACCATCCTTTTCAGGCCGCTCAGGATTTGCTTGTTAGCTGCCTCCGCCTGCCCGTTAGTTTGTGGGTGGCAGACGGCGGAGTAAGCGACTGCTATGCCATGGCTCTCCAGCCAGGCCCTCAAGGGGTCATTGTCGAACTGCCTCCCATGATCGAAGACTAGTACTTTTTGCAGGCCATACCTGGTTATGATATTCCGCCAGATTACCTTCCTGACCGCGGGCTCGGTAATGCTTGGGACTACTTCAGCTTTAATCCAAGCCACTTAGTGAAATAATCGATCCCCACTATCAAAAACTTCCTGCCCCCGGTCGCAACAGTGAAAGGACCCAGAATGTCCATCCCCCACAGAGCGAAGGGGATGGGGGACAGAATCGGTCTGAGCTCCTAGGCTGGGGCGTGTATTGATGGGGCAAATAACTGGCACTTTCTGCACTTTCGGGTCAGATCCCTGGCGCCAACGAGCAGGGTTGGCCAATAGTAGCCTGCCCTCAGGGCTTTGTGTGCCAGTGATCTTCCTCCTATGTGATGGCCACATATGCCCGAGTGTATATCGTCTAGCACCTCTGCAGCCTACTTAGCCCCCAGGCACTTGAGCAGAGGAGATGAGAATGATTTTCGGTACAGCTCTTCTTCTACCTGTATGAACCAGGCAGCCATAGCCGGCATTTTTCTATTCTAGATTGGATCCTGTGGCAGGGTCCCATATTTCTTGAATTGGATGTGTGGACATGACATAGGTCCACCCCGACGCGGCCACGCGCGGGTTTGGGGAGGCGAATGAATCTCCATATGAGAATGGATCGAATTGAAATTTAGGTCGAAGTGGAGTCGCCACCGAACTTTGTGGGAGTTCGGGCCCGTTCGAACCCACTCTATGTCGTAGTGGGCCGTATACAAAATACGGCCCATTTCCGATGTCAGAGTTTATTGGGTTCATCCCTTTGCATTTGATACCGATACCGATATTATCGGATATCGTGTATTGAATGACTCTCGTGCGCCAATGGTTTCGGGCATCCGGAAACCGAGGTTCTGAGTAAGGGGTGAGGGTACGTGTTGGGAAGCCCACAAAGGACACCCAACCCCGCCCGCACTAGCGGCTTCTACTAAGATCTCGAATGACTCTCTAATACGCGCGTTAGTTGAACGGGAAAATGATATGCAAAGATTATTTTCCCTAAGCATGTGAGGAATTGAAAAGGGTTTCTACGTCGATTTAATGCAATTAACTCTACGTCAAAGTATAATTTAGCATGTGGGTTCATTTTAGTACAATAAAATAAACAACCAAAATTTACAAAAGAAACAACAAACGGTTAGTAACGGTATAACGATATTAACGGTTTGTGCAAATATTGAATTGTATAGAATGATGCAAATGTGTTAATGCATAGTTTTGAAAAGATGTTTCACGTGAGTAATTAGGCACGTGTTGACCTAAATCACAAAAAACGGTTAATGAGACTCGAATGTCGTTATTGTAGGACTCACAGTTTAACGTGATGAAGGGCCACTCGACCGAGTCATTGAGGGACTCGACCAAGTGGATCCTCAAAAAGTGTTATGTCCCGGATTTCATGACCCTACTCGACACCCCTTCTTTGGGCTCTTGAGCCATGACTTCCAGAATACGCATTGTAGTCTGGATTTCAGTGTTATCGGCGTAATTCCGAGCAAATTCGGTCGCCACATCGTCTCAAGTCTTGTATTTCTTGGGATCGAGCCTGTAAAACCAGGTCTTAGGATGCTTCTCCTGGGAGGAAGGGAATAAGTGCTTGAACATGGTGGACTTCACCCCTTTGACCGCCATGAAGTCCTTGAAAGCCCGGATATGGTGGACCGGGTCTTCAGTACCCTCAAACATAGGAATTCCCGTCAAGTTGAGGTTGGCCGGTAGCTCGTCGTTCAAAGGCGAATAAGTACGAGCATTTTCAGTGTGGATCGAGTTGTTCGTTGATAGGTGAACTTGTTCCTCGAGCCTGCGAACAACACTGATCAATTCGACTATGGGCCCAGTGGGCTCAGCTCCTTCGACAGGGGGCTGTCTTCTCTACGGCGCTCAGGCGAGTGGCTAGCGTTGCTTGGCTAGCCAGGATGGTAGTCAGTTGAGTTTCGATCTTGGTCAGAGCATCCTTCAATTTGTCCATCTTGCGTTGGTATCTAATCTTGGGTGGCATGTCTGTAAGAACACCGCATGATCAGAAACTAGCCCAAATCCCGGAATAGAAAGTACATCCCGAGCAAGACTGAAAAGGGAAATGACTCGGAAAAAGACACCTAGACGGGTGACTTGTGAAAAGTGGGCCTTCCTTAGGAATCGGCGGGTGGGCCGAGTCCTGTTCGAAGGAAGGTCACGTGAGACATCCCCAGACTTTGGACTCGATTGTGTTGACGTGCCCTCCTTTTTAGGGGTTTTTCCTACGTAGGTGGGCCTTGCCTTAGACTAATAAGGCGGACTGGGATAGGGGAGAAACTCGTGATGTAAGATCGACAGAGTTTCGACGCTAAAGACCTTGACAACTTAAGACACGACCCGACACTGCTAAATACGGGAAGTCCTAAGAAGAAGAAGAAGAAGGTTTTGAAAATTGATTGTTTTGAAAATTCCGAGATGACTCGGTGGAGAGGCCCGATTTTTCGAAAGAAAATCGGAAAGTGCATCGGGCCGCAAATTTGAAAATTTGAAAGTGTTTTCGAGTTTTGAAATGGGCAGAATACCGGCTAGAAATAAGATGTTTTGAGTAAAATCATAAATCCTAAATTCGGTATATGTCCCAGGTTTTGAAATTGGATAGTTTGAAAAAGATGCAATCTTTGAAAAAAAAGACGGTTTTTGAAAACGACTCAGAAACCAAGTACCACATAGTCACGCAAGCATTATAACGACGTTATGTATGCTTTACACTAAGTCTCGGTCGGTCTATAGAGGGTCTATACCAGTGCACATAGTCTAGACGTTGATCGGGACGGACTTCCTAAGTCGAGTTGATTTTAGAACATGCCACGAAACCCACTCGAATCGACTATGGACACCTTTTGATATATCCATATTGGAGTACATCAACGGTATAGTGGGACGTCGGTCGCGAGTACCAGCACGGGAAAATATGGGTTATGCATGAACCGTAAAACTAAAACGCGTATTGTATTAGTCAAACGATTTCAATTCGAGTCTCACCCTGAGGATGCCGATGGTAAGTCACGCATCAGTTAGTCCCCAGCGGAGTCGCCAAATTGTGGACATGACATAGGTTCACCCCGACGCGGCCACACGCGGGTTTGGGGAGGCGAATGAATCTCCATATGAGAATGGATCGAATTGAAATTTAGGTCGAAGTGGAGTCGCCACCGAACTCTGTGGGAGTTCGGGCTCGTTCGAACCCACTCTATGTCGTAGTGGGCCGTATACAAGATACGGCCCATTTCTGATGTCAGAGTTTATTGGGTTCGTCCCTTTGCATTTGATACCGATACCGATATTATCGGATATCGTGTATTGAATGACTCTCGTGCGCCAACGGTTTCGGGCATCCGGAAACCGAGGTTCTGAGTAAGGGGTGAGGGTACGTGTTGGGAAGCCCACAAAGAACACCCAACCCCGCCCGCACTAGCGGCCTCTACTAAGATCTCGAATGACTCTCTAATACGCGCGTTAGTTGAACGGGAAAATGATATGCAAAGATTATTTTCCCTAAGCATGTGAGGAATTGAAAAGGGTTTCTACGTCGATTTAATGAAATTAACTCTACGTCAAAGTAAATTTAGCATGTGGGTTCATTTTAGTACAATAAAATAAACGACCAAAATTGACAAGAAAACAAACGGTTAGTAACGTTGTAACGAGAATAACGGTTTGTGCAAATATTGAATTGTATAGAATGATGCAAATGTGTTAATGCATGGTTTTGAAAAGATGTTTCACGTGAGTAATTAGGCACGTGTTGACCTAAATCACAAAAAACGGTTAATGAGACTCGAATGTTATTGTAGGACTCACGGTTTAACGTGATAAAAGGCCACTCGACCGAGTCATTGAGGGACTCGACCGAGTGGTTCCTCAGAAAGTGTTCTGTCCCGGATTTCATGACCCTACTCGACCGAGTTACTGACCAACTCGGCCGAGTACGTTGCCACTCGATCGAGTCACTATGAGACTCGACCGAGTAGAGGTCGAAAGAGCATTCTTCTCGGAAAATTGTGATGTCACTCGATTGAGTGGCCGAGGCACTCGGTCGAGTGGCACCTGTACGAACCAGGTTCGCTTGCAATTTTGTTATTGATTTTGAAATTGCTTTTGATTTTTGATAATTCGATGATTCTACCGAATCGGACATAAATATTGTACAATTTATGTTCGACTCGGATTTTATAAATCATTGATTTTGATGAATCGAATATAAATATTGTGGGATTTATACTCGATTCCGAATTTGAATACTCGTGGTATCTCATATTCGATTATTGAATCGATAGGGAATACTAGAGTGAAAATAAAAGAAAATTGCTTGAATTAGAGGACTTGATTCCCTCGGCTTCTCCGACATCGAAATAAATCCCTAGGGATTGTGAGATGTCGGATCCACGTCAGTGGGTTTCGACCCTTATTGAAAAACTTGTTTTGAAAATTGGTTTTAAAATTGATGAATGCGCGATTAGTGATGACGAAAAAAAAAAAATAACGAATTATTATTTAAATTGACTTGTCTCAATAATCAAGTAATCGGAGTGTCGGAATAAGCGACCGGCAACGCTGTGTGCGGTATACTTGTATATTCGGGTTTCCTTATTCCGACATTCCTCATACTCGACACAAATTTACAAGTATTTTAATGTTTTAATACTAACGGTACTATCGATATTATGATGCGATGATAGCGATAAGAGAATAAAACAAACGACCCTTATGACGATAAAAGACGCGAGAAAGGAGAAGAAGAAAAGGGGTTTTGCACCCTCAACCTACATGTTCTTGTCTCGGATAAGACTCGTAGTCGTGGCTTCAACACGGGAGTTTCGAGGTTTATGGAGGTTGAGTTATGGTGGTTAGGGTTTTGGTTCCTAAAGCTAGGTTTAGGGTTTGCTAGTGTAGTGCTTAGGGTTTGATTAGGGTTGTAGTAATTAGGGTTTTTGCAAGATGTGTAAAAGGTGTCTTGAATGTGTGTTGCATGGGGTGTTTATATAGGCAAAGCCTAGGTCACCCGGCTAGGGTTACTCAACCGAGTAACCAGCTGACTCGGTCGAGTGGCCCGTTGTGCCTGCAGTCGGGCCTGAAACAGGCCCACTCGATCGAGTGGATGGGCTGGGTCGTGCGGGTCTCTTGTTTTGGACCGTGACCATGGATATTTGATGGGTTTTGTGTTTGAATTGGACTTTTGATGTTTGAATGGCTGTTTTGTATGTCTCGGAAACAACTTTAACCGGGGTTGACCCAATCGCTAAAAAGTCGGTCTTATTTCTGGTGTCGGTTTCGGCCCAAATTAGCCTTATTTGATTGGAAACGGCCCACTGGGCCTGGATTTGAGGTTGATTTTGTGAGATTTGTACTCCGTAAGTGCGTTAGCCAGCAGCTAATGGATTTGAGCCCGTATCCGAGCGCATAGAAACACGTTAGTGTCCGATCATCATCGGGTATTTTTTGGAAACTGCCATAGACACCTGGCAGTCAAAATGCGGGTGTCTACAGAGCCCCCACTCTGACTGAGGCTTGGAGAGGGCGAAAGTCAGAGTAGCTACCAAGCCGATTAAGACCTGGTAGACTTTTGGTCGGGTCGTTTATAGTCCATTAGACTCGCGTGAAGGGCTCACCAGCCATGAGACAGAAATCATACCTGAGCTTGATGATAGTACCTCTGTGGGAAATTTGGACTTGTCGCGTAGGTCCTGGCTGCGCCTGTGTGTAGGCCCATCCCGTGAAAATGCTGGGGGGATTTAGAGGGTCGCATGTCCCTGTTTGAGTCGTACCTGTATAAGTCACATAGAAATGCATGCAACACGTAGGTAGTAAAATGACTCGTGCTGGGGAAAATGATTTTTGAAAGCTTGAATTTTCGAAAATTTTGAAATTTCTTGAAATTTTTGAAATTTGGAAATTTTTGAAAAAATTGACTCCTAAAGAAATTAGGAAAGTTCGGGTTGAATATTTCCGCGCTAGTAACGGGACTAGGCTTGTGGGTTGATTCCGTTTAGAATTAGGAAACTTTTCCTAAAAAGTGATATGGAAAGAGGTTTGCAAGGCTAATGCTATATATAGCCCTCCCTTGCCCTTGACTTCTTCATAACTCCCATTACAATCTCTCCTTTAAATGAAAATTCATTATTCCCTTCAAAAAAGGTAGCCATGGGCATCGATAGGTTGACTGTGATGTTGCAGGAATGGTCCCGACGCTTCAGGGATACAGATAG
Organism: Agrostemma githago; assembly: GCA_958450325.1. Classification (NCBI taxonomy): domain Eukaryota; kingdom Viridiplantae; phylum Streptophyta; class Magnoliopsida; order Caryophyllales; family Caryophyllaceae; genus Agrostemma; species Agrostemma githago. The sequence goes on from OY288261.1 coordinate 37,681,917, forward strand.
GGTGGCTCTTAACCAGACGGGTATTTCCCAATTGTACCCGTTCCGTCAGACGCTGGTTGATCGTTATTTCTTGGATGCATGCTTATCTTATTGGGATGATATATATCATGTCTTTGCCTTTCCTCGTGGCGAAATCTGCCCTTTGCCTGAGGAGATTGCTGCTGTAGGAGGATGGAACCCAATACTTCGACCCGCCGTCCCATATTCGGTCTACGACCTGAGGAGGAAGCTTCGAGAATTCTTAGGCCTCTCCCATAATGAGGTGTCTCGAATGGCCCGAGACGACAACACAGTTTCTTTGATTGATCTGGCCGAGAAGTTTATGAACCCGCACGACGTCCGGGTGAGATCAATTCACAGCCGTAGGGCCTTTTCTTTTTGCATGCTCCATGTTTACGCCTTTGAGGGTCACATGAACTTATTATCAAGTATGGGTCATATCCGTCTCTTGACCGTGGTTGATTTAATGGAGACGGAGCATAGCCCGGCTTGGCTGATTACGGGTGAAATAATCCAAGGCTTGGACAATCGTAAGAGGGATTCGTCCGTCCGCCTCACCGGAAGCACCCGTTTGCTGCAAGTATGTCGGATTTTTTTATTATTTCTCGATTTCTTGATTTTTTTTTTTTTTGAGATTTTGACTGCTGCAGTGGGCACTCGATCGAGTCACCCTGGCGCTCGATCGAGTGCCTTCGTAAAAAGCCCCCTGTTCGCTCTCCAGGGATGCCACTCGACCGAGTCATCCTGGCACTCGATCGAGTGTCATCAGGCGGAGGCCAGTTTCGTCTCGGAATCTCATGTTTTTGTTTCCTTTTTCAGATTTGGCTATATGAGAGGCTATCGGTGATAGATCCTCCCCTTGACGCCAGCAACTACCGTCACAACCAATTGATGACGAGGAGAGGGCTATTGATTTTTCTCCCCAAGCCAGATTACTCAGAAATACTGGGACGAGGTGCTATCAATCCATGGCGGGCGGCTAATTCAATGGGTTGTGCCGTGGTGGCCCATCTACGTTTGGACCGGCTTGGATCCGATGGACAGAGCTCGTTATCAAGTCATCCTGTCTTTTAGGCAAACGGTTCATCTCTACCCGGACCGCATACTAAGGCAATATGGACGGGCTCAACGGATACCAGAAATTGAAGCAGTTGTGAGTGACCCTACCCAACTGACTGATGTGATGTGCGATACGTGGATGCAAAGATGGTACACCCGGCACACTTGGCCCGTTTCCAAATCTCGCCATTCGACTTGGGTTTCAGCCTCATATATAAAGTGGACTAAAGCAGGCGATGCCAAAGCTCGAGCTGCTCAGAAGGTTGATGAAGCTTTTGATTTGCTGCGAAGGGAGTAGGATAAAGACAATAGGGACTTCTTTGAGGAAGGAAACACCTCGGCTGCTATGGTCCGACTAAGGTCAAGCCAAAAGAAGAAGACTAAGACTCGAGCTGAAGGGTCTAGTGCTAAAGGTGCTTGGGGGAAAGTGAACCCCCAGGCTGACTTGGAGAGGAGACTGGGCCCAAGATTAGCCGTGCAGGACCGACTTGGCCCACGGGACAGACTATCTGAGCATGTGCGGGCCCGACTTGGGCCGAAGACGATAGAAGACCCGTCGCCGAAGAAACGGGCTCGAGCTAAGGAGGTTCCCCTTGTGATTCGGGAACGCTCTTCCCCGCCCCGGCGACCACGAGCTCCTCGTGACCCAAAGGACAAGGGGAAGGGCAAGATGCCCGACTATTAGTCTCCTTTATTTATTATTTGAGTATTACTATTTTTTTTTTGGTGTGATTTTTTTGTGCGTATGCCGATTTAGGCGTTCTTTTTTTTTTTTTTTTTGTAATCCCGAGTCTATCGAGACTTTAATAAAAGACGTATTATTGAATACCGTTCCCGTCTTTTCATTATTGCAGTGGTTGTACCCTTTTGAGGGGTTGCCTACGTATCCACAATTAGCGGAATCAAACCAAACGTAGTTCAAAATTTGATTTGATTGATTGATTTTTGCAAAAATTCGAAATACATCAAGATTATTAATTCGAGATGTGCGACGGTAGAATAATTAATTCTAACTTATTAACTTGTCTATAATTTTGAAAATTTATAAAACGACAAATTTTTATAAATTTTTGTTAATGACATTGAGATAGGGCTTATGGGTAGTAGCGCTTCAGCTGGTCTAAGTTGGTCGGGTTGACAAACTCGTTCCCGTCCAGGTCTGTCAGGATTATCGCTCCTCCTAATAGGACCTTCTTGACTAAGTATGGTCCAGCCCAATTGGGTATGAATTTTCCTCTTGGGTCAACCGGTAGTAAGGCACCAACCGATTTTAGGACCAGATCCCCTTCTTTGATATTCCTGGGCCTAACTCTTTTGTTGAAAGCCCGTTGGATCCTCTTCTGATATATTTGAATATTGTTGAGGGCCCGAGATCGCCGTTCGTCTAAAAGGACTAGCGAATCGTATCGGGCTTGGACCCAATCTGCTTCCGGTACTTGGCTTTCAAGTAAAATCCTGAGGGATGGCACCTCTAGCTTGACGGTTGGGCTGCTTCCATTCCATATGTCAGATAATATGGGGTTGCTCTGGTCGCGGTGCGAATTGACGTCCGATACCCCCAGAGAGCGAAGGGTATTTTGTCGGGCCAGTCCCGATAATTCTCAGCCATCTTTTTAAGTATGGTGACAATTGTTTTGTTTGCCGCTTCTACCGCTCCATTTGTTTGGGGTCGGTAAGGTGAAGATGTATGCCTCTGAATTTTGTATTTTGCCAGCAATGCAGCGGTTTAAGCTTGAAAGTGGGTCCCGTGATCACTGATGAACTCGTATGGGATCCCGTATCGGCAAATTATCTTATTTTGGATAAATTTGGCCACGTGCTTGGCGTTCAAGACACGGTATGACTCGGCTTCGACCCATTTGGTGAAGTAGTCGATGGCCACTAAAATGAAGCAATGACCTCCCGTCCCGGAAAGATGCACCATTCCAATTATGTCAATACCCCATGTCGAAATGGCCATGGTGATGTCATAGTATATAATAGGGAAGATGGCATGTGTTGTACGTTGGCAAAGATCTGACAGTTATGGTAGTGCTTGACGTATAACTGACAGTCTGTTTCCATAGTGTTCCAGTAATACCCGAGCCTCATGATTTTACGGGATAGCATATGGGCATTCATATGCGGACCGGTCTCACCATCGTGTACCTCGGCCATGACCTTTTCGGCCTGCATTTTGTCGATACACAGGAGGAGAGCCCCATGTGCAGTCTTTTTGTACAATTGCCCGTCGTCTGTACGAACAAATTGGGTCGCCAATCTTCGCAAGGCCTTTTTGGCCCGATTTTCAGTTTCCGGGGGATATTCTCCCGTTGCCAAGTAGGTTAGGACGGCTTGATACCAAGGTTCTGGGTCAGTTATCTCGATATCTTGAATGGCATGGATGTAGGCCGGCTCGGACCGTCTTTCAACACAGATTGGCATGCCGGTAAGATGGTCTGGTATATTTAGCAGTGATGCTAATTTGGAAAGTGCATCTGCAAATTGATTTTCTTCCCGGGGCAGGTAGATATATTTTACCTTCTGGAATTGTTTCTCTAGAACCCTTACCCGTGCTTGGTAAGCCACGAGATTGGCATTCCGAGTTTTCCATTTTTGGAGCGCTTGATTGATGACCAGTGATGAATCACCGTGGACCCGGAGGTTTGTTACCCCTAAATCAGCGGCGGCTTGCAACCTATGAATGCATGCTTCGTATTCGGCTGCGTTGTTGGTCACGTCAAAGTCTAATTTGATGGATAGAGGAGTGTGTTCCCCTCGGGGTGAGATCAATAGAATTCCGACCCCAAATCCTCGGAAGTTGGATTCTCCGTCAAAATACAAATCCCATGTCTTGGTATCGGTATGGAATATGTCTTCGTTAGGGAAGGCCCAAGTATCAGTGTGGCCCTCTTCGGATATCGGGCTATCGGCGAGGAACTCGGCTGCTACCCGGCCTTTGATGGCTTTCAATGGTACAAACTTGAGGTCGAACTCAAATAACATTAAAGTCTATCTGGACATCCTGCCATTGAGGATGGGCTTCTCGAACAGGTACTTGATAGGATCCATTTTGGATAATACATGTACCTCGTGACTGAGCATATAATGTCGGAGCTTTTTAGCGGCCCAAACCAATGCTAGGCACGTCTTCTCGAGCATTGTGTACTTGCATTCGTACTCGAGGAACTTTTTACTGATGTAGTAAATAGCCCGTTCTTCTGTTTCGACTGTCTGGGCCAGCATAGCCCCCATGGTTGTCTCGGTCGTCGTTAGATATAACGACAGAGGCAAACCGGGTTGAGGTGGCATTAGTACCGGCGGAGCAGACAGAATCTTCTTGATTTTATCGAAAGGCGCTTGACATTTATCGTCCCATAGTACCCGTTCCCCTATCTTCAGTTTCTTGAAAATGGGTTCACATACCATGGTTAGTTTTGAAATGAACCGGTTGATGTATTGGACTTTCCCGAGAAACCCCCTTATTTATTTTTCGGTCTTGGGTGGTTGCATCTCGGTGATGGCTTTGATTTTAGCTGGGCCGACCTCGATGCCGCGTTGGCTAACGATATGGCACAGTAATTTGCCCGACGTTACCCCAAAACTGCATTTTTGTGGGTTCAGTCTCATATTGTATTTGCGTAGTCTGGTGAAGAACTTTCTTAGGGCCGAAATATGCCCGTTTCGGTCCTTAGACTTGACAATCATGTTGTCCACGTAGACCTCCACTTCTTTATGCATCATGTCATGTAGCAAAGTGGTGGTGGTCCGTTGATAAGTGGCCCTGCCATTGATGAGCCCAAACGACATAACGGTGTAACAGTAAGTCCCCCAAGGTGTAATGAAGGTGGTCTTACTCATATCCTCTTCTGCCATTTTAATCTGATTGTATCCAGCATACCCGTCCATGAATGATAGAAGGGCATGATCGGCCGTGTTATCCACCAATATGTTGATATGTGGTAACGGAAAATCGTCTTTTTGGCTGGCCTTGTTAGGTCTCAAAAGTCCACGCATACTCGCACCTTGCCGTCCTTCTTGGGTACCGACACAATGTTTGCAACCCAGTCTGGATATTCAGACACTTGTATAAAGCCCGCTTTGAATTGTTTGTCTACTTCCTCTTTGACTTTGAGGGACCATTCGGGCTTCATTCTTCGGAGCTTCTGCTTTACCGGCTTGCACCCATCTTTGATGGGTATTAGGTGTTCAGCTATTTCCCGGTCTATTCCCGGCATGTCCTTGTAGGACCATGCGAAGACGTCTTTAAATTCCTGGAGGAGGTCTGTGAATTGTTTTCTCTCCTTGGGATCTAAGGATAGGCCCAACTTAAGCATCTGGGGCTCTAAAGTGGTTCCCACATTGATGGACTCGGTTTCTTCTATTACCGGATCTCGGGATTTCCTTTGTTCGAGCTGCTCGACCAGATGTGGAGGCAGTGGTACCTGTTCGTCGGGTTTCTCAATGTCATTGCATATAAAATTTTTGAAATTGAGAAAATTTTGGAAATAAGACAAGTCGTAAGCAGAACGGTTCTCGTTATTATTATTAATGGTAAATTTTGAGAAGAGCTCGAAAAGAGCGGCCATCTGATCGTTGGTCAGTGGCGGGATGGGGAGAGGTCTTGGGACAGGCCCCAAGACCTCAGTGGAAGTGGCTAAGGGAAAGGGAATTACATACTCGACTTTAGCACCGGACCCCCTAGACTCAGACTCAGACTCCAACTCTAACTCTGACTCGGACTCAGTATCCGGCATGTCTCCCTCGCCGGTGGTCAACTTTTAGATCCGTCCCTGGCTATCGGTCCATTTGACGGTCCTCCTCCAGGCCCTTGTCTCGGTGTTGGCACCGACCTCGGTGGTTAGCTTGGTTGGGTCAAACCTATCGCTGCGGAGGATCAGGTTGACCAAATCATCTTTTGGAGCGGGGATGGCCTTGTCTTCCCCGAATAAGAGCCCCAACACGGGCTCGGAGTTGCTTTCACCTTTCTCAGACTCGGCCTGGATAATGGTGAGTATATCATTAGGGATGTAGCTGCATTCCCGAACCGTTTTGGTCTCCGGATACGTGGTGGTGGGTTGGTAGAGGCCCACTTGGATCGCCCCAAATACGGGAGTGACGAATTTGATTGCATCGGCCCGACCCACATTTTCCGAGCTCATAGTATATCCCAATCCGAGCCGAGACTCTCCGTTGTCTAGGACCTCGATGATCTTCCCTGCCGGAAGGTGCGGCCTTGAGGTGGTTCCGGGTAGGTAACCCAGATTTTCTAGCATCGTGTCGATGTTAGTGGTGAAGTAAGGCTTGAAGAGATATTCCTCCTCGATCATTCCCACGAAGTCGAATCCTCGTGGTTCGGCCCGGCTTGTGGCATTACAGCTAGCCACGGTCATGGGGGTCGCCTCCAGTGTGATGATACCGTCTTTCTGTGCATCTTGACTTTTCGGTGGAGGGTAGATGATACGGCCTTGACTGCATGGATCCAAGGCTTTCCTAGTAGCAAGTTAAAGGATGAGGTGACATCGATCACCTGAAATTCCAACTCTTTCTCAATTGGGCCGGTTATGATTGTTAATTTAACGTCCCCAGCTACTGGTTTTGGGCTTCCGTCAAAAGCCTGGATAGTCTGTGCTGTCGGGAGATAGTCGGCATCGGTGATGCCGAGGGCCCTAGCGGTCCTTAGAGGAAGGACATTTACGGCGGATCCGTCATCGATAAGCGTCATCGGGAGATACTTGCCTCGGCAGATGACCGTGATGTATAGGGCCAGATTATGATTGGGCCCAAATGGTGGTAGATCAAATTCAGAGAAGGTTATGAGCGGGCCTTCTTTCTTGGACTTGCCATGGAGATAGGGCATGATAGTGGCTACCATTTCAGCGGGGGTAGCTTGTGAATCGACCTTGATTTCATCGAGAGCCTTAGTCAGTGCTTCCCGATGTGCCTGTGAACTAACCAGTAGTTGCCATATGGTTAAGTCAGCTCGAACCCTCTTTAGTTGCTGGACCAGGGCCGTGTCAGTGCTCGGTTCTTCGAGGGTAGATTCCGTCCTGGCAGGTTCAGGGACGGTTGTTGGAGTAGAACGCCCAGCTGCGGTGAGGTGGTTAGTGGCTAAAGCTTTGGACTTAGCCTTTCGGACCTCTTCAAGGGTAATGGGGACAGCTTCCCCTTTGGTCAGGTAAACATCATCCTCGTCATCGAACCATATCCCATTGATTTGTGGGATAAAAGGGGAAATGAGGTGAGAACAATCGATTACTTCTCCCGTGAATATTGCATGGGCACTGAACGGATTTTCGTTGTTGCTCGGCTTGTCTCCGGGCAACGAGATTTTCCCGCTCTCGATCAGATCTTGGATCAGATGTTTTAGTCTCCAGCATTTTACAGTATCATGTCCGTTACCCCGATGATACTGGCAGTAGGCCTGGGCGTTATAACTTTTGGGCCTCTTCTCTACTGGAGGCTCGGGAGTTGGGCCTATCGGTTGGATCAGGCCCTTCGAAGATAGCCTTTGTAAGGCATAAGTATAGGTAGTCCCTATATCTGCGAATACCCGATTTGGTGTATTCTTTTTGGATGAGGTGTCGAGCAGATTTACCTCACCGAAGATGATGCGAGCTGCAGCTGCAGATGTGGGCTTGTTTGTAGATGAACTGGCCCCTTGATACCCTTTGGCAGAGGCCTTAGTCAGGCTCTCTAACCTTAAGTCATCCTCGATCCTCGTGCCCATTTCAGTAAGGACATCAAAGTTTGGGATGATAGCATATCGGAGGTGGGCCCGGTAGGATGGGATGAGGTTTTTGACGAAAGCCTCCACTAAGGCCTTCTCGCCGGGCTTGTCGACCAGCTTCACACTCTCGGCCCTCCACCTTTGCAGATATTTTGTGAACCCTTCTTTGGGCTCTAAAGCCATGACTTCCAGAGTACGCATTGTAGTATGGATTTCAGTGTTATCGGCGTAATTCCGAGCAAATTCGGTCGCCACATCGTCCCAAGTCTTGTATTTCTTGGGATCGAGCCTGTAAAACCAGGCCTTAGGATGCTTCTCCAGGGAGGAAGGGAATAAGTGCTTGAACATGGTGGACTTCACCCCTTTGACCGCCATGAAGTCCTTGAAAGCCCAGATATGGTGGACCGGGTCTTCAGTACCCTCAAACATAGGAATTCCCGTCAAGTTGAGGTTGGCCGGTAGCTCGTCGTTCAAAGGCGAATAAGTACGAGCATTTTCAGTGTGGATCGAGTTGTTCGTTGATAGGTGAACTTGTTCCTCGAGCCTGCGAACAACACTGATCAATTCGGCTATGGGCCCAGTGGGCTCAGCTCCTTCGACAGGGGCCGTCTTCTCTACGGCGCTCAGGCGAGTGGCTAGCGTTGCTTGGCTAGCCTGGATGGTAATCAGTTGAGTTTCGATCTTGGTCAGAGCATCCTTGAATTCGTCCATCTTGCGTTGGTATCTAGTCTCGGGTGGCCTGTCTGTAAGAACACCGCATGATCAGAAACTAGCCCAAATCCCGGAATACAAAGTACATCCCGAACAAGACTAAAAAGGGAAATGACTCGGAAAAAGACACCTAGACGGGTGACTTGTGAAAAGTGGGCCTTCCTTAGGAATCGGCGGGTGGGCCCAGTCCTGTTCGAAGGAAGGTTCACGTGAGACATCCCCAGACTTTGGACTCGATTGTGTTGACGGGCCCTCCTTTGTAGGGGTTTGTCCTACGTAGGTGGGCCTTGCCTTAGTCTAATAAGGCGGACTAGGATAGGGGAGAAACTCGTGATGTAAGATCGACAGAGTTTCGACGCTAAAGACCTTGACAACTTAAGACACGACCCGACACTGCTAAATAAGGGAAGTCCTAAGAAGAAGAAGAAGAAGGTTTTGAAAATTGATTGTTTTGAAAATTCCGAGATGAATCGGTGGAGAGGGCCGATTTTTCGAAAAAAAATCGGGAAGTGCATCAGGCCTCAAATTTGAAAATTTGAAAGTGTTTTCGAGTTTTGAAATGGGCAGAATACCGGCTAGAAATAGGATGTTTTGAGTAAAATCATAAATCCTAAATTCGGTATATGTCCCGGGTTTTGAAATTGGATAGTTTGAAAAAGATGCAATCTTTGAAAAAAAAGACGGTTTTTGAAAACGACTCGGAAACCAAGTACCACATAGTCACGCAAGCATTATAACGACGCTATGTATGCTTTACACTAAGTCTCGGTCGGTCTATAGAGGGTCTATACCAGTGCACATAGTCTAGACGTTGATCGGGACGGACTTCCTAAGTCGAGTTGGTCTTAGAACATGCCGCGAAACCCACTCGAATCGACTATGGACACCTTTTGACATATCCATATTGGAGTACATCAACGGTATAGTAGGACGTCGGTCGCGAGTACCGGCCCGGGAAAATATGGGTTATGCATGAACCATAAAACTAAAACGCGTATTGTACTAGTCAAACGATTTCAATTCGAGTCTCACCCTGAGGATGCCGATGGTAAGTCACGCATCAGTTAGTCCCCAGCGGAGTCGCCAAATTGTGGACATGACATAGGTCCACCCCGACGCGGCCACGCGCGGGTTTGGGGAGGCGAATAAATCTCCATATGAGAATGGATCGAATTGAAATTTAGGTCGAAGTGGAGTCGCCACCGAACTTTGTGGGAGTTCGGGCTCGTTCGAACCCACTCTATGTCGTAGTGGGCCGTATACAAGATACGGCCCATTTCTGATGTCAGAGTTTATTTGGTTCGTCCCTTTGCATTTGATACCGATACCGATATTATCGGATATCGTGTATTGAATGACTCTCGTGCGCCAACGGTTTCGGGCATCCGGAAACCGAGGTTCTGGGTAAGGGGTGAGGGTACGTGTTGGGAAGCCCATAAAGGACACCCAACCCCGCCCGCACTAGCGGCCTCTACTAAGATCTCGAATGACTCTCTAATACGCGCGTTAGTTGAACGGAAAAATGATATGCAAAGATTATTTTCCCTAAGCATGTGAGGAATTGAAAAGGGTTTCTACGTCGATTTAATGCAATTAACTCTACGTCAAAGTAAAATTTAGGATGTGGGTTCATTTTAGTACAATAAAATAAACGACCAAAATTGACAAAAGAAACAACATACGGTTAGTAACGGTATAACGATATTAACGGTTTGTGCAAATATTGAATTGTATAGAATGATGCATATGTGTTAATGCATGGTTTTGAAAAGATGTTTCACGTGAGTAATTAGGCACGTGTTGACCTAAATCACAAAAAACGGTTAATTAGACTCGAATGTTATTGTAGGACTCACGGTTTAACGTGATAAAGGGCCACTCGATCGAGTCATTGAGGGACTCGACCGAGTGGATCCACAAAAAGTGTTCTGTCCCGGATTTCATGACCCTACTCGACCGAGTTACTGACCAACTCGGCCGAGTACGTTGCCACTCGATCGAGTTAATATGAGACTCGACCGAGTAGAGGTCGAAAGAGCATTCTTCTCGGTAAATTGTGATGTCACTAGATCGAGTGGCCGAGGCACTCGGTCGAGTGGCACCTGTACGAACCAGGTTCGCTTGCAATTTTGTTATTGATTTTGAAATTGCTTTTGATTTTTGATAATTCGATGATTCTACCGAATCGGACATAAATATTGTACAATTTATGTTCGACTCGGATTTTATAAATCATTGATTTTGATGAATCGAATATAAATATTGTGGGATTTATACTCGATTCCGAATTTGAATACTTGTTGTATCTCATATTCGATTATTGAATCGATATGGAATACTAGAGTGAAAATAAAAGAAAATTGCTTGAATTAGAGGACTTGATTCCCTCGGCTTCTCCGGCATCGAAATAAATCCCTAGGGATTGTGAGATGTCGGATCCACGTCAGTGGGTTTCGACCCTTATTGAAAAACTTGTTTTGAAAATTGGTTTTAAAATTGATGAATGCGCGATTAGTGACGACGAAAACAAAAAAAATAACGAATTATTATTTAAATTGACTTGTCTATAATCAAGTAATCGGGGTGTCGGAATAAGCGACCGGCAACGCTGTGTGCGGTACACTTGTATATTCGGGTTTCCTTATTCCGACATCCCTCATACTCGACACAAATTGACAAGTATTTTAATGTTTTAATACTAACGGTACTATCGATACTATGATGCTATGATAGCGATAAGAGAATAAAAAAACGACCCTTATGATGATAAAAGACGCGAGAAAGGAGAAAAAGAAAAGGGGTTTTGCACCCTCAACCTACATGTTCTTGTCTCGGATAAGACTTGTAGTCGTGGCTTCAACACGGGAGTTTCGAGGTTTATGGAAGTTGAGTTATGGTGGTTAGGGTTTTGATTCCTAAAGCTAGGTTTAGGGTTTGCTAGTGTAGTGCTTAGGGTTTGATTAGGGTTGTAGTAATTAGGGTTTTTGCAAGATATGTAAAAGGTGTCTTGAATGTGTGTTGCATGGGGTGTTTATATAGGCAAAGCCTAGGTCACCCGGCTAGGGTTACTCAACCGAGTAACCAGCTGACTCGATCGAGTGGCCCTTTGTGCCTGCAGTCGGGCCTGAAACAAGCCAACTCGATCGAGTGGATGGGGCACTCGATCGAGTCGATGGGCTGGGTCGTGCGGATCTCTTGTTTTGGACCGTGACCATGGATATTTGATGGGTTTTGTGTTTGAATTGGACTTTTGATGTTTGAATGGCTGTTTTGTATGTCTCGGAAACGACTTTGACCGGGGTTGACCCAATCGTTAAAAAGTCGATTTTATTTTCGGTGTCGGTTTCGGCCCAAATTAGCCTTATTTGATTGGAAACGGTCCACTGGGCCTGGATTTGAGGTTGATTTTGTGAGAATTGTACTCCGTAAGTGCATTAGCCCACGACTAATGGTTTTGAGCCCATATCCGAGCGCGTAGAAACACGTTAGCGTCCGATCATCATCGGGTGTTTTTTTGGAAACTACCATAGACACCTGGCAGTCAAAATGCGGGTGTCTACAGGATGATTGGGGTCATCCAGTCTTCAGGGTCCGTTTCTTCAATGACGCTGATTGGCTGGCAGGGTGTGGTGGATTTCTCTTGAACCACATCCACCCATACCGACCTTCTTATGTCCTGCAGGCTGGAGCTAGCCAGTTTCGACAGGGCGTCCGCCCGGTTATTCTGGGACCGAGGAATTTTTTTGACTTCGTAAGACTTCAACCCGGATAACTCTTGCTTCACCCTTTACAGGTATGTGTCCATAGTCTGGTCTCTGGCCTCGTATTCTCCATTAATCTGATTGGCAATGAGCTGGGAATCCGTCGCCAGGACAAGTCTCTCTGCCCCTGCAGCTTTAGCTAGATTAATGCCCGCCAGTACGGCCTCGTATTCAGCCTCGTTATTTGACGCATGGAAGGTAAACCTGAGCGCATGCTCAAAGTCTATCCCTTCAGAGCTAGTCAGCACGATCCCTGCCCCCGCACCGTTGGCGGTAGAGGATCCGTCGATGTATACTACCCATTATCCGGCGGGTGGATCATCTTCTTCTGAATGAGAACATTCGGCCAGGAAATCTGCCAGGGCCTGCGCCTTAATGGAAGTCCTGAACTGATATGATATTCCTAATCCGCTCAACTCTATGGCCCATTTTAGCAGTCTCCCAGATTTCTCAAATTTTTCCAGGACCTTTTCCAGAGGTTGGTCAGTCAAAACTACGACTGGGTGGGCGTCGAAGTAAGGCCTGAGCTTCCTCGCCGCAATGACGACTGCATAGGCTATCTTCTCGACCACTGGGTAGTTCTTCTCTGCTGCCCCCAGGGCATGGCTCACAAAATAGATCGGCTGCTGGGAGCCTGCCTCCTTCTTTAGAATTACCGCGCTCACTGTTGAGTTTGTGACGGCAATGTAAAGGAAGAGCTTTTCCCCTGCCACCGGCCTTGCCAGGGTAGGCAGCTTCTTCAAGTGCTCCTTCAATTGTTTGAAGGCTTCTTTCTGTTCATCTTCCCATTTGAATTGCTTGTTTCCTTTCAATACTTTGAAGAAAGGTGTTGATTTGTCGGCTGACCTGACAATGAATCATGCCAGGGCAGCCATCCTGCCTGTTAGGCGCTGGATGTCTCTTATCGTCCTTGGTACTGGGAGGTCTAATACGGCCTGAACCTTTTCGGGGTTCACGTCAATACCCCTGACGCTGACCAGGAAACCTAGAAATTTTCCCGAGCGGACACCGAAAGTGCATTTCTTGGGGTTTAGTTTCATCTGGTATGCGCGCAGGAAAGAGAACGTTTCCTGCAAATCTTTCAGGTGCTCTGCGTCCCCTTTACTCTTTACAATTGCGTCGTCGACGTAGGCCTCCAGATTTATACCTTTCTGATTCTCAAAAACCTTGTCGACCAGTCGTTGGTAAGTGGCGCCTGCGTTCTTGGGCCCGAACGGCATCATCTTGTACATGCATGTACCAGAACTGGTGATGAAAGCACATTTCACCCTGTCAGGCTGCCAGAGGTATACTTGGTGATAGCCTGAAAAGGCATCCAAGAAACTAAGTGTGGTGTACCCGCTGGTGGCGTCTACCAGCTTCGGAGGGGATAGCAGTCTTTAGGGCAGGCTTTGTTAAGATTTGTGAAGTCTACACACATTCTCCATGCTCCTGAAGACTTTTTTACCATCACCACATTAGCTAACCACTCGGGGTAATCGCAACTTTCTATGAAATCGGCCTTCAAAAGTTTTTCGATTTCTTCCTTGATGGCCTGATCTTTTTCCGCAGACATGTTCCTCTTTTTCTGCTTCACAGAGCGGGCTTCCGGACTTATGTTCAGCTTGTGAACAATATGTGCCGGATCGACCCCTGGCATTTCGTCTGCCGAGTAGGCGAACACATCCGTGTTATCTCTCAGGACCTTGATCAATTCTTCATGATAGAAATCTTCCAGGTCAGCCCCTATGAGGACCTGCCTTCCAGGCTCCAGGTCCACCAGCATGCTCTCTCCCCCAGGTTCAAGGTGGTCCGCTGCCTGCTGGCCAGCTGGAATCTCCCCTTCCCTGCTGGGGGAACTGTCTGCTTTTCTTTTACCCTTTCGCTCTGTTTCCTGGGTGCGTAGGGCCACAGAGTAGCACTGCATGGCCGACTCCTGGTCACCGTGCACCTTTCCCTCCATGCCAAAATCTGTTACGTAGGCTATGGTCAGGGCTCTGATTGATATGGCAGACTTAATTTCATCCAGGGTAGCCCTGCCTATCAGGGCATTATACGCAAATTTCGCATCCACAACAACAAACGATGCCCTGATGTTCCTGGTTGAGGCTCCTTCTCCAAACGTTACTGGCAGGTCGATGACCCCCATCGGGAGTATCCCTGCTCCGCTGAATCCGTATAGTGAGTCGGGAGCGGGCTTGAGGTGTCTTTTTTCTAGATTCATTTTGTCAAACGCGTCCTTGTACAACAGGTTGGTGTAGGCTCCTGTATCCACCATACACCTCCTCACAATGTGATTGCTAATCACGAGAAATAGTACCAGGGGGTCGCTGTGAGGGTAGATTACGCGCCCTGCATCCTGAGGGGTGATGCTCAAGGTCAGGCCCCTTGGACTCCCTGCCTTCTCAGCATAGCATATCTGATTTCGCAGCTCACGAATTTGTCTTTTTCGGCCTCTCTTGCTTGTCTGGCCTTCTGCATCTACTGACACCACGTGAATTACCAGGCGGTTCTGCACTGAGCCTTCAGGCTTGTCCGCCGTCTCCTTCTGGTTCTTGTTTCTCGCAGCATAGTTGCTCAATCAACCATTCCTGATGAGTTTTTCAATCTCATCTTTTAGGTGGCGACACTCCTCGGTGGTATGCCCGACGCAATCATGGAACGTGCAAAATTTCTTTGGATCACCTTTTGGGCTGCGCGGCTTACTCGGGCGGTTCCACTTGGCTGTCTCTTTTTCTAGCTCAAAAATTTCAGCTCTTGACTTATTGAGAGCTGTGTAGCTGTCAAACCTTGGCTGATAGGCAACACGCTCTTTTCTCGGGGTGTCACCCTCCTCAGCTCTTTGCTTCCCTGCTTCAACTCTGCCGCGTCCACCCTGCAGTCCCCCCTGTGATCTGGAAGGTCTAGTGGGGGTATCCGGCAGGCCATGGAACTCCTCCTGCAGAATGAAGCCCTCGGCAATCCTTCGAGCCTTGGCCAGAGTTTCTGGTTGGGCTCTGATCATTTGATTCTTCATCTCCCCCGGGAGTAATAAATTGTTAAGGCGTACGCTGCAGTTGAGCCGTCGATCTCTTTGACCTACTGGAAAGACAGGTCGAACCTCTTCAAATAATCCCTGACAGTTTCGCCCTTCTTCTGCCTCAGAGTCATTAAGTCGAACCGGGTTAGCCTGCGTCTCTTGTTACCCACGTATTGGTCCAAGAAATCCTCAGCTAGTTCTATAAAGTAACTGATTGACTCCTGCGGCAGATCCCTGAACCACCCTTGGGCCAGACCCACCAAGGTGATAGGAAAAATCTTGCACCAGACCGCATCGTCGGCATCGTACATCCCCATGTGACTTTCATAAGCTGCTAAGTGATCCTCCGGGTCAGTCGTCCCATCAAACTTGACAGAACGTATTTTAATCTTAGAGATAGGATGCCCTACACTTCAGGGTGAAGTGGGGTTTTGGTAGGTCTGTCTGCCATCTTCGACCTACTTCCGACAGAGTGGTAACCGTAGTCGTCCCATTGGCCTGGGGTCGGTTTTCCATTACTGGGAGAGCGGTGCCTGGGCGCCTGCCTGCTCATGGCCTCATCCTCCCTTCCAGCAGGGGAGTGGTGTCCGTGTCATTTTTTCTGGGGTGGTTCAAGGTTGTCGTCTTGACGGTGCCCTGACCCGAGTGACAGTCCCCGGTTGAGCCTTGATTGTAGGGTTTGAGATAGCCCTGGAGCTGGCTGTGACTGTGCCGCAGGTGTCAACCTGGAGAAGACTCCACCTTGGTTTTCCCCCAAACGATTCGAGGCTGGCTCCCTAGGCCTCATCCGCTCCTGAAGATCCTGGGATAACCCTCTCTTCTCGATAGCTGATGTCGACTCAGTGGTATGTATGGAGAATGGCTGCTGTTGGGCAGGCTGCCCTTGATTGCCGGCGGTGATGCGCTTCTGGGCCTGCACATACCCCTGAGCGGTCTTTTTTGCCTTCCTCTGGGCATTCCTGACAGCGTTCCGCTTTGTGCCCCCAGCCCCTTCCACAATTTCGAAGTGAAGGTGCCTGGGAGTTGTGGCGATCCTGCCCACCAGGTCCTCCGGAGTAAATTTCTGATTGAGCGACCTGGGCAGGGGTGAGGTTCAAGCTGGGCCTCTGCTGTCCCATCTGCCCGGCTACAACTGCAGTCCCTTTGCTGGGCACTCCCTGGAGACTGGCCCTCCCTACCCCAGGGATCGTGGCGGTGGGCGTTATCTCTGGTAGGGGCATGCCGTACAGGGGGATCACCGGTGGAACCGTCGGACCCGCCCCAGAACTGGCTTCATTAATTTCAGGCATGTTATTTGGTTATGGTTGATTTTTGTGGGTAACTCGTGAGCACAACCAAATTCTTCCCCACAGACGGCGCCAAATTGTTCCGGTTACGGAAACAATAGACCAGACTTTGGATTCGGATCCTTTGATTATGATGCTTCCTTGATGATGATGGTATAGTTCCTTTTGATCCCTCCTCTCCCTCATTCCAATGTTCGGACCTTCCCGACGGAGTCGGCCTGCTCCCTGCACACAGAAAGCACAGGGCCCCGGAGGTGTGCGGGGGAACCCTCTTCGATGCCTAAGTTAGTCCGTGAATAGCCTCGAGAAGCCCTACTCGTGAGGAGTAAGGTGGCGGTTTTTAGAGTAAGAGTCTAGAGAGATAAAATTCAACCCCTTTTATATGGGATGTGGAAAAGTATTTATACCTTTCCCCAAGAGAGAGAAAGGAGAGAGGGAAAGAGGAGGAATGAGTGGACGGGAAGGTGACACGTGGGCTCGCCTCGTCCACTCATTCCCTTTTACCTTAGGCCTGGACGGAAAAGGCTCTGACTTTCCCCCCAAGGCCCTGCCAGAGGCGTGGGTGCCCCAAGGATTGGCAGGCAGGGGGGCTTGACTGGCTTGGCCAGTGCGCGGTATGACTTTGATGGGCGGTGGAGCGACTGAGGTCTCCTGTTTGAGGTTTCTTAGCAATCTTTCTTGGTGGCCTGCCAGGCAGGCCTTTCTCTATTCCTGGGTCGGGCTTCCTCGGGGCTCAGATGACGGGCGACCCGTGGCAGGCTACCGACCCTTATCATACGCTATTAAACTCACTGCATATATACACTTAAGAACTCAATACATACAGTAAAATAATTGTTATATACACCCAAATAATTAATATATACATCAGTTAATCAACAATGGAACATACATCAAAATAACTGTTATATATACACTAAAAAACTCATTATATACGCTATTAAACTCACTACATATATACACTTAAGAACTTAATACATATAGTAAAATAGTTATTGTTATATACACTCAAATGATTACTATGTACACCAATTAATCAACATGCATACACTGAAATAATTGTCATATGTACTTAATTATTTGATATAGTATAATTGTTATATATCCTAAAACAGTTATTATGTACACTGAAATTGTTTTTATATACACCAATTTTATTTTAATATTAAAAAAATGATTTCTTTCGGAAAAAAAAAATCAATTTTTTTCCCGGATTTTTTTTAAAAAAAAAAAGTCCGAAATTTTTTTTTGGAATTTTTTTTCCCGAAAAATATTGATTTTTTTTTCTCCGGGAAAAAAATTGGGGAAAATTTTTTTATGTATGAATTTTTATTTTAATCTTAGCCTTTAATTTGATTTTAATCTAATGGTTGAGATTGTGCCTCAATGGGTGGGGCGAGTTGACCTGCCTCAAAGGATCCTAGATATATATATATATATATATATATATATATATATATATATATATATATATATATATATATATATATATATATATATATATATATATATATATATATATATATAAGAGAGAGAGAGGAGGGCTCCGGTGAGGCAGGGCAACTCCTTACACCCATAGAGGCAGCATCTGGACCATTAGATTAAGATCTAATCTGACGATCCAGATTAAAAGACTAAAAAACACGCGCTTCTCCTCTCCACCTTCTAAAACCCTATCATTTGAACACTACTACTTTCTCTCTCTACTCTGAAAACCTCTGAAAACCTCTAAAATTCTAAAAAATACGCGCTTCTCCTCTGCACCTTCAATGGCTAGTAACTCTGCATCTTCAATGGCGACTGATTCTTCATCAAAGCGTCGAAAATTAGATACAAATGAAAATCTTTCAATTTCACCTTCAATTACTTCAGATTTAGGTCAGAAATTTTCTATTTATTTTAAAATTCAATTTCAGATTTTAAGTCTGATTCTTAATTTATTTATGCCATGATTCGTTTTTTGAATGCAGTGAATAGTCAAGAAACAACTGCAACATGTTCGATGATGGGAGATTCTAATAATTTAGGTAAAATATTTCATTAATTCATCTATTTTTCAATTTTAGTTTATATTACTTCATCAATTCAATTGCTTCAAGTTTTCATAGAAACGTATCTTATATTGTTTGGATCATATTTAAAGCAGTTGCTGCTTTGATGTACACAACTTAATATCTGTTGTACATGTTGACAATTGTTCATAGTTAAAGCAGTTGCTGCTTTGATGTACACAACTTAATATCTGTTGTACATGTCTAGAATTGTTCATAGTTAAAGCAGTTGCTTCTTTGATGTAGATAACTTAATATTTGGTGTACATGTTTAGAATTGTTCATAATTAATGTAGTTGCTGCTTTGATGTATATAACTTAATACATGTTGTACATGTATGAAGCAGTTGCTGCTGTGATGTACATAACTTAATATCTGTTGTACATGTTGACAATTGTTCATAGTTAAAGCAGTTGCTGCTTTGATGTACACAACTTAATATCTGTTGTACATGTCTAGAACTGTTCATAGTTAAAGCAGTTGCTTCTTTGATGTACGTAACTTAATTCAATCAATAATGTCAATCAATAATGTCAATCGATAATTAAAGCAGTTGCTGCTTTGGTGTAGATAACTGAGTATCTGTTGTACATGTTGAGAATTGTTTATAGTTAAAGCAGTTGCTGCTTTGATGTATATACCTGAGTATCTGTTGTACATGTTTAAAATTGTTCATAGTTAAAGAAGTTGCTGCTTTGATTGATGTACATAACTTAATATTTGTTGTACATATTGAGAATTGTTCATAGTTAAAGCAGTTGCTACTTTGATGTATATAACTTAATATCTGTTGTACACGTTTAGAATTGTATGTTCATAATTTTGATGTAGAATTTAATATTATGTGTTAAATTTACATAGATACTCCTGAACCTAAGCAAGATTTGAAGATACCAACTTGTTCCAAAGATTTGAAACCTTATGTGGGTCAAATTTTTAAGGAATTGGAAGAAGCATTCCAATTTTATTCCAAGTACGCAACTGCTGGTGGCTTCATTGCTAGGAAGAGCACTGGACGCACTAGTCGTGGTATTGTTAAAAAAAAGTACATTGTCTGCAATAAAGAAGGAGAATATGAACAGAAGGGACAACAACAAAGAAGGGAGATAACAAGAATTCTTTGTATGGCCAGAATCATCTTAGACAGAACATCTGATGGGCGATATAAAATCACAGAATTTAATGAAGGACATAACCATTATTTGAACACACCTTCCACGATGATGCACCTTAAAAAGGCAAGGAAGCTCACCATTTTGCACAAAAAGATGATCATTGACAACTCAATGGTGAACCAAGGTGCCGTTAAAACTTTCATAATGTTCAAGCAATTCGTAAAGGGTTATAAGTATGTAGGTGCATCAAAGGTTGATTTTAAAAAATTTGGTAGAGATATAAAGAAGTTCATCAAAGACTCTGATGCGTGAATGTTCATTGAGATACTTATGAAAAAGAAAGCCCTCTGTGACTCTTTTTATTTCGACTTTGATGTTGATGATGAACAAAGAATTACTTGTTTATTTTGGGCTGACCCTATAATGATAAAGAACTACATGTTATTTGGTGATATGGTGTCTTTCGATACTACATATAACATGAATAAGTACAAGATAGTCTTTGCTCCCTTCACGGGTATAGATCATCACAAGAGATGTGTCACATTTGCTGCTGGCCTTGTTGGGAGAGAGAATGGTAAGAGTTTTTCTGACTGCTATTTTTGTCATTATTTGTATTTTGAAGATAACATGTGTTGTACATAAGGAATTTTATTATACTGTCTCCTCAATGCATGTGCAGGTAATGGCTTTAGTTGGCTGTTTAAAAACTTTATAAAGGCAATGGGAGGTACTTTTCCTTCCTTCATTATTACTGATCAGGATTTGGGAATCAAAGCTGGGGTGAATGAGGTTTTTGGAAGCCACACATTTCACAGATTGTGTATGTGGCACATAATGAAGAGAGTAGCAGATAAAGTGGGTTCGAAAATATGCACTGAAACAGATTTTCTTAAGGATCTAAATGTTGTTGTTTGGGGTGAGGATGTGAACCCCACTCAGTTTGAACAGATGTGGCAGGATCTTATTAGTAAGTACAATCTTGAGGATAATGAGTGGCTTCAGGAGATATTTGAGATGCGAGAGAAGTGGATACCAGCTTACCACCGTGACCTGTTTCTTTCAGGGTTAATGAAGACAACTTCAAGGTCTGAGTATGAGAATAACTTCTTCAACAACTTCATGAATCCTCATCTGACACTTGTTGAGTTTTACATGAGGTTTGACAGTGCCATTGATGCCCAAAGGTGGGAGCAGTCCAAGGTGATTGCTGACTGTAAAAGCACTTCTGCTGCTTTAATCAGTCAATTTTCTCTCGAAAAACATGCTTCTGAAATCTACACACGAACTGTCTTCTATGAGTTGCAGGAAGAGTTAAAGGCATCCATGTACAATTGTGGTGTTAATGATACATATAGACATTTTTTTTATTGCACATATTCATATATATATATATATATATATATATATATAGAGGTAGGTTCTAATGAGTCCCTATATAAGTGTTGAGTCCCTAAGTCTTCATCCCATCCGTTGGATGGGATGAGGATGGATGGACAAGATGCATCCTAATATTTTGTATTAAAAAAAAAAAAAAAAAAAGAGGAAGATTTACTATCCTAAAATAACTCCCATGATTTTAGGAAACAATAACTCCCATAATCACAATCATTCCTCATTCATTCATTCACGTTACAGGTTCATTATCAAAACCTTAAAAAAAAAAACGCTCCCATCGATCATCACGTTCATTCATTCATTCAATCAAATCTGTGCTCGAAATTCCGTTACTATTAATTCAATGATCGCGACATCTTCATTAACTGTTGATAAACAATTCATCGAGTATAACAATGGTGAGTTTCGATATTGCTTTCATGTTTTGCGCCAATTTTTATTCATTATTTTGATTAATTTGCGTCAATTTGTGTTCATGGTTTGCGTCAATTTTCATGTTGATATTGTTTTCATGGTCGTGTTATTCTTCATAGATTCATATGCAAATCGTAGAACACACAAACGGTGAGTATATATATGTTTTGTAATTTATACTGAAATCGCCATGAAAGTCATTAAGATGCTACTCAATTATTAGTTTTTACGTTTACAATATATTGAGTTATTGTAGTTCATATACTGCGTTACTTTATGTAAAACATCTGTTACTTTAATGTCTACCATCTGTTACTTTATATGTCGTGTTACTTTAATACACTCCAGTTGTTACTTTAGTGTTTTTCATCTGTTATTGTAGTGCATTGTAGTGTTCTAAGAATTTTGGAAACTGCCATATTAAAAAAAATAATAAAAAAAAGATATTGTTTCCTATAATAATGGGACGTGATTGCCACCAAAATAGGAAACAACATCAAAGAGTAACGCCATATAAAAAAAAGAAAAAAAAATACTACTTCCTATAATTATGGGACGTGATGACTTCAAAATAGGAAACAATATCAAATAGTAATATACTGCGTCATACTCTCATTTTTATCATTATATGAATTTTTTGCACTAACTTATATCTGGTGTTATTTTAATGAACATTATCTGTTAATTTAATTCATACAATCTGTTACTTTAATGTCTGACCTCTGTTACTTTATATCTGGTGTATAAGCATACTCTGTTAATTTAATTCAATGTTACTTCAATGCACTTCATCTGTTACTTTAACTCTTGTTATCTGTTACTTTAATTTACATGAATGATGTAGGGATGTGGGTGAGAGTTTCCTCCATTGTGCGGTGGTGAGATTAAATCAAAGCTTCTGAGATGATGATGAAAAAGATGAAAAAGAAGAAAGACGGAGAGAACGAGAAGAATGAAGATCAGAAGAAACAGAATTATAAGTAGGACATTATGAGTAACAAGTGTGAAACATTGGAATTGTAATGGAGTTGATTTAGTTGGAATCTTGTACCACTTTTTGTTTTGGAGTATCTTAATAAAAACAAACATTGTTCTTTTTGTTAATTGAAACTCATGTTTTTGCAAGAGACTACTATGCAATGTAACTGATTTATGAGTTAAAGTAACACAGTTCATGAATTAAAGTAACACATTGTATGAGTTAGAGTAACAGTTTTTGCAAGAGACTATGCAACGTAACAGATTTTATGAGTTAAAGTAACACAGTTCATGAATTAGAGTAACACATTGTATGAGTTAGAGTAATAGTTTTTGCAGGAGAATATATTAAACAACGTAACAGATTTTATGAGTTAAAGTAACGCAGTTCATGAATTAAAGTAACACGTTATATGAGTTAAAGTAACATAGTTTATGGATTATGACAGTAACATAGTAACATACGTACAATGGCAGTAGGAAAATAATGATTTTTTGGTGAAAATGAAAAAAACTTAATTTTGAAAAAACTTGTTGTATGAGAGAAAAAACATTTAAAAAGATTGATAAGAGAGATAAAAGATTTTTATTGAGATAATTAAGGAGGAGAGAGAGAAATGATATATTTACCAAATTTGTTAGTTATTTCCTTAATTATGAGATTAAATCTTGTCCATTAATATAACCTTGAATTAAGGGCTAAGATGGGGACTCACGGACTCAACATATATAGGTGGACTCACTTGATCCCACCTCTATATATATATATATATATATATATATATATATATATATATAGGATCCTTTGAGGCAGCTCAACTCGCCGCACCCATTGAGGCACAATCTCAATCATTAGATTAAAATCAAATTAAAGGCTAAGATTAAAACAAAAACTCATACATAAAAAAAAAATTCCCCAATTTTTTTTCCCGGGGAAAAAAAATCGATATTTTTCGGAAAAAGAAAATATTTTTTTTTCCGGAAACAAAAAAATTTCGGAATATTTTTTTCAAAAAAAAAATTTTTTTTTTCCGAAAAAAAAAATATCGGAATTTTTTTTTCCAAAAAAAAAAAATCCGGAAAAAAAAAATTCGGAAAAAAGAAAACAGAATTTAAAATAAAATTGGTGTATATAAAAACAATTTCAGTGTACATAATAACTGTTTTAAGTTAAGTGTATATATCTTGATTAATTGGTTTACATAGTAACCATTTGAGTGTATATAACAATAACTATTTTACTGTATATATATTTAGTTTTTAAGTGTATATATATGTATGTAGTGAGTTTAATAGCGTATATAATGAGTTTTTTAGTGTATATAACAGTTATTTTGATGTATGTTCCATTGTTGATTAACTGATGTACATATTAATTATTTGGGTGTATATATAACAATTATTTTACTGTATATATTGAGTTTTAGGTGTATATATATTCAGTGAGTTTAATAGCGTATATAATGAGTTTTTTAGTGTATATAACACTTATTTTGATGTATGTTCCATTGTTGATTAATTGGTGTACATAATAACTATTTGAGTGTATATAATATTTTTTTTATTTGAGTGTATATAACATTTTTTTTACTGTATATATTGAGTTCTTAAGTGTGCGTATATAGTGAGTTTAATAACGTATATAATGAGTTTTTTTAGTGTATATATAACACTTATTTGGATGTATGTCTCATCTTAATCTAATGGTGTAGATTGTGCCTCAATGGGTGTAAGGAGTTATCCTGCCTCACCGGAAGCCACCTCTCTCTCTCTCTCTCTCTCTCTCTCTATATATATATATATATATATATATATATATATATAACTGTCTCTTTAGGGTTATCAATATTATGTGTATCAAATCTTTAGATAATGACAAGCTTTGAACTACAATTCAGCCGAATACGTAACAAGTTCAAGGTGTAGCAAGCCAAGAAACACGTCAGCCCAAGTGAGCATCAATGGCCTCGAAGGTACATGACAGAAATCAGACAAAGAAAACTAAGAACAATACATCATTAATGTAAAGTTGAGTACAAATCAAATTTGTCCCCTTAGGCATGCTCCTCTTTAATTGTAATTGTCCTCACGTGTTACTTGGACTCCAAGGGTGAGAAAGACTCTCATGTGACCCTCAAAGGAGGGAATGTGCTTTTGTTGCTGCATTTATTGTCCATGCCTAATCGGACAATGTCTTTTCTCCTTGAATTTGCACACCTCAACTTGCAACCTGTTTTGCACCCAATTCACTTAACTTTTAACAAAGTTATCTTAAACTTATTTATAGATAATCAGTAATAGATTAAAGGTCAAAAAATAAAATATTTGATGGGATGGTTGCCCTTATGCCTCTAGATTATGGGCTGGTTACTCATTAGGTTTAACTTGTTTGAACTCCAATGGCAATATTGGAATTTCGTACTGGATCATTGGGTGGATTATGTTTCTCAAAACACTTAAGGATGAAGAGGTGAGCTCAAATCTCTAGCTGAAATGAATTTGTATTACTTGATTAATTTCTTTATGTACAACATATAATACCCTATGTACACTGAAAATTACTTTATGTACACTTCAAATTCTAATATCCTATGATGGTTAAAGCAGTGTCCGTTTTGATGCACATAAGTTAATATTTGTTGTACATGGTGAAATTTGTACATAGATAACTAATTGAGATATGTACATCTCATATGGAATTATGTAAAATTGATAATCACCGTTTCCATTCTTTACTACATCTACTCCTCTCTCTATGAATCTTAACAGATTGGGGGTATTGATCATACGACTAATGTTCTAATGAATAGAGCATACTAATCATATCGACTGAACTGGAAGTTATTCACCAAAAATTGCATGCATACTCAGTACAGATCAGTACTACCAAGAACACATACGTCAAATCTGTAGTTAACATTCATACTATAATTATGTCGTTCCAAAATGTAAGTGATCAATAATTGCAGTACAATACATCCAAAGTAGGATTAGAATTACAATCCGAGTTAACAGTAACTGCATATGCACAAAAATTCATATGCTTGCAAAATAACATCCATATCCTAGGGTTCCTCGATCACTTACCTAGATCATCTTTTCAAGGGTAGAAGTTTGGGTAAATCTGCCACAAGGCCTCCAGGCAGATCTCATAGTGGCAGATTTTCGTCATGTCCGCCAAATATCCACCCTCTCCCCTCAACGTCAGGGGAACCATCCTGTAGGCCGTGTGCCTGGACATATATTGGTCATCCATCCATGAGGCAACCCAACAGCGAGGTCCGTCGTATGGATGAATCTGCATCCCCATTTCAGGTTTGCCTCTTCCAAAGTCTTCAAAGGCCCGTTGCAGCTTATACGCGTGGAGGTAATTCTGATAACCGCTCTTGAAACAAATAACTGCAGCTCTGGTGAAGATCGGACCATTTGGACTGGAAATCCACTTTAGCATAATCTTCTCCACCGGATAACCCAAGGCAGTTAACCTATTCCATAAACCAGTTAGTGATCTACTAGTATGTAAATATGTACAGTATATACTAATCTATGTACAACAAAACTACCAGTTATTTAATACAGTATGTAAATATTGTACACAATACAGTATGTATTAACCTATCCCAACAATTTATGTAACATTAAAACAGTATAGATTTATCTATTAGTTATGTACAAAACCACAATTTATCTAATAAAAGCTTTGTATATGATTTCTTATTCAATGCATGTAAGTATTTATTACACAAATTAACCTGTTCCTTAAACTAGTTAGTGATCTACTGGTAACCTTGTTATCAACCACCTCAAATGGTAAATTTGCAATAATGCATTTAGGAGGGTACATCAATTCTACATACATTTTTTGGGTTTTTTTTTTTTTAATTTTCAAAGTTTAACTACTCTCAATATTAACTTGAGGAGTATATATATAACTGATTGAAAGTCCACTCAACCCCCTTTGTAATTATTACTTATGCAATTTTGAGATATTTATTTATTGCATGATAGACACGTTTTAATTCACCCATGAAATACCTCATTTACCAAAGTTAATAATTGTGTCTAATAGAATCTAGAATTTGAATGGTTAAACCTAAATTTATGTGTGTACAGACTATTCACCTTTACTTCAATTTTAATTTATGTATTACATTTAACGCATTTTATACATTGGTAAATCACTGCCTTATACATTAATCAGTTTCTTTGTACATAATCTGTCTTATGTATTTTAGACGGAGTACATTTTATACATTGGTCAATTCTTTGCTCTATACATTTTATACACATTTCACTCTCTTTGGTGCACATAATCTGTCTCAGAACATTACAAATTTAAAAACTTGTGTACATAAAAACTTGTGCTATAAAATCCCACATTCTCAACAAATTCTCAATTTGTCTCTCTGTTTCTCTATTTCCCTCTCTTTTTGTGTGTCTCTCTCTGTATCCCTTTTTCTCTCTTTCTTTCTCAACAAAAGATGAATATTACATGTGATGGAAAGATATACGATATTAGGCAACAACATAAACTGTGGTTTGCTTCTCAAAAGAAGGAGAAGTTGCCTTTTATATTTACCGATTCTCATGGACCTATTTCAAGTCCATATGTTGAATCACTTGAAAAGGTTTTTGCAAATGAAAATATAATGGAAATAATTTTCAAAAGGGTCAACCCTACTTTTAGAAAGAAAGAGTTTGCAAAACTGACTCTTGTTTGCAAGAGGTGGGCTCAAATACTTTTGGCACATCCTCATTCTCTTCTTTTAGAAATGGAGTACAGTATGAGTGTGCATGCAAGCATTGAGAATGGATTACTTTCTCTTCATAGGAATGGTGTCTTGTTGTTAAAGCAATGCAGATGCTATATGACTGAAGATCTGCTTTGTAGAGATATGCTACACTATATGCAACTTCGACTTGCATCTCCAGAAGATGTAGTTCATCTTCATGGTTCTTCTCCTGAAGATTTTCGTCGATCATCTACCTTTGCTGAATATCTGTTTGAGCCAACAAATTTTTATCCAGATGTATAAGTGTATTTTGTTTTTTCCTTATATATGTAATGTTTGAACTATATGAAAGATGAATCTCAAGTTAATTTGAACTTATGTACACTTGTTATAAAATTATTTACTAATCACGCGTTTTTATATGTATTTGTACATAAGGCTATGTTTGACGGATTATGAGTGCTTCAGTAAACATAAATCTAATTGTACAATTATAGAAATATGTACACCATGTTCACGGTTATTACTATGACTAATATGTAAAGCTGATGTGTAAGTATGTACATTATTTATTGATCAATATACTATGCATAAACTACCCATATAAGAATAAATAAGGTTAAGGGTTTCATGACCCGTTTACCAATTACACAAACACAAACAGGATACAACCCGATCTGTTTGCTGGGTCTAAATGCATGTAAAAGTTTATTACACATATAGTGTATATAATAGATATGATATACATACTTTATATAAATGACATACTTTATATACATAGTGTATATAAAGTTTATTATATGTGTATATAATTGTGTTCAACTGCCCCATAAATGTAATTAGAACAACTTATGATTTGATTCCAGTAATATGTAACTAGATAAGTTATGTACAACAATTATAGAAATATGTACAACCTTGTTCTTGGTTATTACTATGACTAATATGTACAGTTGATATTTAAATATGTACATTATGTATTGATGACTGTTCCGGTTACGGAAACAATCAACCCGATTACGAGTTCGGGTTTTAGTACTTGAATGCTGCTTGATTGAGTTAATGGCTCTCTCCTTCTTCCTACTCCTTGGGTCGGACTTTACCCGGCGAAGCTGGCCTGCTCCCTGCACAATGAACGCACAGGGCCCCGGAGGTTGTCCGAGGGAACCCTCTCCGATGCCTAAGTCAGTCCGTAAAAGCCTTGATGAACCTAGCTCGTGAGGAACCGGGCGGCGTTTTTGGGAGTAAGAGTCTAGAGAGAGAAAATCCAACCCTCTCTAAGTGGGAAATGGGTGGATATTTATACCTTCCCACAAGAGAGGGAATTGGAGGGAAAAGAGAGCGGGAGAATGGGTGGATGTCAAGGTGACACGTGGACCTGTGACGTCCACCCATTCCCTTTTACCTTAGGCAGAAAGACGAGGGGGTCCCTGGTAACCCCTGCCCTGCGCGGGGGAGGGTGGGGGGGGGGGGGGGGGGGCTGGAGATCGCCTGGGGGCAGGTGGTCAGAAGGCGTCTACCGGCCCTCCCCAGGTGGTTGCCTTACCCTGCTGGACAGGCGGCCTTCTCGGAGTCATGTCCATAGAGGAAAAACCTCGGTGTTTTACCTTGACGGCCTGCTGGGCAGACTCCTCGGTTCCCGGGTTGGGTCTTGGCGTGGCCTGCTGGGCGGGCGACCGGGCGCAGGCTCTCGACCCTCATCAATTGGCCCTCACCGGCCGGGGGGAAGTATGGCTTCTCCTTGGCAGGTGGACTCTTGATGGTGAGTAGTTGACTTGTGGCTTTACCATTGTATTTAATGCGTTCGCGCATTCCCGAGGGGGAAGACTCTTCTGTATTGGGCATGCCAAGAGTTTAATTGTCTTTTGGTCATGATTTCTTTCTATACCCAATGGATTTTGGGGCAGCGTGCTGGTGTGCTGATTGGCCGTGCCTCCTGTCAAAGTAGTTGGGGCGTCATTTAATGTTTTGGCCTCCTCTTGTTGTATAAATTGCCGTTCCTTTGCCATTTTCACGACTCATCTCCAACCCTCTCTTCTTCTTCTTTCAAAGAGAATGTCGTGGATTACCAAAGTACTTTTTTGCCAAGGGGTTCATGTAGTGAGCCGTCGCTTTAGGGGGCGCTGGAAGCTAAGGTACCCCAGGGCGTCTTTTCTCATTTTGCGCCGTAGCCGGCGGCCCCGCGCTCGACGTCATCGTAAGCTCAGGAGGGCCCTTGTCAAGGTGGGCAAGCGCCCTCAGAGGGCTTCTCCAGCCGCTCCAAAATACAGGTGCTGCCCCCAGGGTGGGGGTTGTTTCGACAGGGGGTGCCATGAGTGTTTTCCATGGCTACACCCTGAGCAGTTCGACCCCGACTGCTCTGAGCTGGCCTCTTCTCCTGAGTCGGGCCCTTCTTCTCCTCTGAGGAGGAGAGTGGGCTGCGGCTCCTGTGATGATACCAAAACAGTCCCTTATGGTAGGGACTGGGACGTTAGCAGTCGGGATTCCGGCGATAGTGACGGCCAGGGTTACTCCTCTGGTAGGGGTGATGATGATGACTCGGCGGATCCCTTCAAGGACCCTGATGATTGGGACTGGGGGTCCGATGCAGGGGGGTGCAATAGCCCTGGGGACTACTCCCCAGGCTTTGATGATGATTAGGCCTGCCCGAGAGATGCAGGCGTGGCGAGCCAGAAACAGGGGCTCTTTTTGTATTTCTTGTTTGTATGCGATGTAACTTGCCCGTTTTTCGGGTTTTCTTTAATTTAATGAAAAGATCAGGCAGCTCGTTTTTATATGTCATTTTATTATTTGTTATTATTTGTTTTTGTTATTATTATTTGGATGGAGGGAGGACATCACAATGTGATCGATCCTCCGACGTCTTTTTGTCTTCTCGAGGCCATCCTTGGGAAGCTACAAGGGGCTGCCTTTCGAGAGTTCGAAACGTGG
The DNA here is from genome assembly GCA_958450325.1 of Agrostemma githago. Lineage (NCBI taxonomy): Eukaryota > Viridiplantae > Streptophyta > Magnoliopsida > Caryophyllales > Caryophyllaceae > Agrostemma > Agrostemma githago. Next base: position 37,712,062 of record OY288261.1, read on the forward strand.
ACAGTAGCCCTTGGGCAGGTCTTCGAGGGTTGGCGACTTTTCGTTTGCCTTTCCTCCTATAAAAACAATCTGTCACTCATTCCTCCTCTCTTTTTCTTTTCACACTTTCTTTCTTTTCTTCTGCAAATCTCTCGGTGTGATAACTCTAGCTTTTCTTCGCACCCCCCGTTTCTTCTGGGAGATATCTCTTGCAAGCTTACATTTCCTCGGCGGCCGACCCTAGGTTAGACTTTTAATTTCCAACTCTTGCTCCCTTTCTTTTTGATTTCTTGCTTTTTCTTTCCTCTTAGGGCTGCTATGTCTAGAACTCACCCACGCATTCTACCATTCACCGACCCCCTGGGGAAAGAGGAACGGGAAAAGGGTAGGGAGGACCTTGCCTCCTCCTCTAGGGAGGTTGGCCTTGGGATGGTTGAGGAGGAGGATCTGGCGGGCAGTGGGGGCGGCAATTCCCCTGAACCTGCCCCCTACGACGTTATTGATTCGGATGACGAGGCGATGGAGATCGACCCCTCCAGGACCTCTGGTCCTCTTATTCCCCGGGAAAGGGGCAGGACCTATTACTTAGACAAAGCCAAGTACCGCATTCCTCTGAGTACTTACCCTGACCCAAAAAAACGGGATCTGATTCTCGCGAAGAACGCCGCCAACGCGATTGAGCGGTTCTACAATTTCGGGGATGGATATACAATTGTCGTCCCTGGTGAAAAAGACACCGTGTGCTGCCCTCCCGACGGGTGCATTGCGGTTTATCACAAGTGCTTGGAGTTTGGTCTTCGTTTCCCTCTTCATCCTGCTCTAGAGGAGATTTTCAGGCGGATGAATGTGGCCATCGCCCAGTTGACAGCCATGGTTGTCAGGTCATTGATTTCATACGTGTGGACCTCCCTGTTCCATCGCGTCGAACCCTCTATTGACGCCCTAAGATTTATGGTCGGCCTGCAAATGGTTTCTTCTGGGAGTGAGGGCTCTCCTGGGTATTGGTCCCTTCTGAGACAGAAAGGGCATACTTTGGTGTGGCCTGCTATGGACAGCCTGAGAGATTGGAAGAACAATTTTCTCTATGTGCACAGCGCCCATGGGTGGAAAATTCCCCGCCATTTCAGGAATCACGTTCACACCAGGCTTGAGACTCCTGAAGAATATCACCCTGGCGTGGGAGGTAAGGCTCTGGAGGTGAAGTTGAGCGAGAAAGACAAGGATTTGGTGGAACAATTTGCTCCCAACACTGATAAGTATGGGGTGTACGGTCCTTCATTATGGCTTCCCCACGCGGAGGTCATTGCTACTGACAGGTACCTGACCCGGGTGGGCATGAATCCGGGCTTAGACGAAGGTAGTTCAGGAGTGTTGATGATTTTTCCTTACTCGCCTTTTACTTTTTAAATGGCCTTTCTAACCAGTCATCCGTTTGCTTTGCAGACCTCGCCACCTTCCTTTGGACAAAAGGGGAGGTGAGACGTTTGGGCTTGTCCGGGACTCTCGACGTTATCCAAAGCCGTCCCTCCCTTCCTCCTGACTTCAAGAGGGGCGAGAAAAACCTGATGAAGCATCTGAAGGGCCTTTCGTTCAGCAGGCCGAGGCTCCCTGCTCCCCCTAGGTCAACTCCTGCCAAAACGGCGGTCTTTGAAGCCACCCCTTCTCCGGTTGCAAAAAAGGCAACTGCCTCTGAGGTTACTCCCTCCCCCACCGGCAAACAGGGAGGTCCTCCGGCAGGGGTTCAGATTCCCCAGGGGTCGCAGGCTGCTGGCTCTGAAGAGACTGGGGAAAGCACTCCCAGGGGGCTGATCAGAAAAAAGAGCAGGGGGACTCCGAGTGCAGATCATGTGGTGGATCTGGAGGCTGATACGCCTGACCCAAAACGCTTTGCTCAGGGGGTCCCTGACACCCTTTTCTCTGAGGAAAATACTGAGTTCCATTATGCTGCCGGCGATAGCCAGGACGTCTCTGCCTTACTTTCCGACTCCGGGGCGGTTTGGCGGATCACCTCCTCAAGACCGTCCACTCTACCACTCACCAAGTGACCCAGTATATCCAGCGTACTGCCAGAGTTATTCAGGCCTCTGCTGAGCTGGCGACCCTTAATCGTTTGAGCGACGAGGATTTAGCCAGTTCCGACCGCCTGGCTACAATTGAAAGGGATGTTGCCCTTATTGCTGGTCTGAAGGACCAGTTGGCAAAAAAGGTGAATGAGCTGGAGGAGGCCAGGAGTCAGGCGACTCACTGGAGGTCTCAAAGTGAGAGGGCGGTCCGGGAGGTGTCCCGCTTGGAGGAGGAGTCGAAGAGAGCCAAGCAGGCCTTTGCAGAGCTGGAGCAGGCCAAAAAAGCTTTAGCCGAGCTGGACCAAGCCAAGAGAAAGGCTGCCGACCTAGGGGAGCGTCTTTCCAAGGCGGATTCTGCTCTTCAGGCGGCTCTTGGTGACCTGGCGGCGAAGACTGAGGAGTGGCAGAAGGAGAAGGATGAGATAATCCAGGAGGTGGAAACTGCCGTGTCAGCAGGCTTCATCAATGGGGCCAACTCTTGCTTGGGGGTAGTTATGGAGTCTGTCAGGGAGATGTTCCCAGGCTTTGACGAAGAGGCTTTTCGGGCTCTTTACACTGCTAAGGATGAGGCCCAAATGCGCAGGATGGATGAAGGGGCTGCTACCTCTGGCCCAGAAGCTCCCCCTGCTTAACATGGAAGGCAGTCATCCTCAGAAGGCTCATGCTTGTCCCCTGCCGCGCTTATGTTAATGTTTTGACTTCTTATCTCTTTTGTGTGCCGAGTCCTTTTGTGGCCGGCTGCCGTATTCATTGTAATTACCTTAAAACACCTTTGTTCCGTGTATCTTTGCTACTTTATTTTCTTTTTTAGGGATTTTTCCATCTGTTCTCATCCCGTCTCTGTTTGGTTTTCTGTACGAGTTTTTAAGGTACGACCCGCCCCCTGCTTGCCCAGAGGTGAGCAGGGGGAGGCCTTTGCGTTTTTTATACAAGGTTGGGGGGCCTGCCCCCAGTCCTTGTTCGTTTGGCCTGTCCCTGACTTTTAATCAAAGTCCAGGGAGCCTGCCCTCTGCCTGCCCAGAGGTAAGCAGGGAGGTTTTTACGTTTTTGATACAAGGTTGGGGGGCCTGCCCCCAGTCCTTGTTCGTTTGGCCTGTCCCTGGCTTTTAATCAAAGTCCAGGGAGCATGCCCCCTGCCTGCCCAGAGGTAAGCAGGGAGGCTTTTTACGTTTTTTATACAAGGTTGGGGGGCCTGCCCCCAGTCCTTGTTCGTTTGGCCTGTCCCTGGCTTTTAATCAAAGTCCAGGGAGCCTGCCCCCTGCCTGCCCAGAGGTAAGCAGGGAGGCCTTTGCGTTTTTTATACAAGGTTTGGGGGTCTGCCCCCAGTCCTTGTTCGTTTGGCCTGTCCCTGGCTTTTAATCAAAGTCCAGGGAGCCTGCCCCCTATCTGCCCAGAGGTAAGCAGGGAGGCTTTTTACGTTTTTTATACAAGGTTGAGGGGCCTGCCCCCAGTCCTTGTTCGTTTGGCCTATCCCTGGCTTTTAATCAAAGTCCAGGGGGCCTGCTCCCTGCCTGCCCAAAGGTAAGCAGGGAGGCTTTGAATTTTTGTTGGGGGGCCATTTTCCTTAGTCCTGGCAACAGGGGGGCCTCCCCCTATTGCCCCCTACTCGTTTGTGTGTGAAAACGCAAGTTTGAACAGGCAACGAGTATAGACTTGAAGCTCTTTCATTTCTTTGTAAAATTCTAACACAAGGGTGGTCGGAGCCGTCGACATTTTTTGACCGTTCTCCGCCAATTTTAAGACTATTTTAAGATTCTGCTTAAACATAATATTTCTTCAGGGTGTCTGCGTTCCAGTGAGCACTCAACTCTTGGCCCTCTAGATTGGCGATTTTATACGTGCCTGACCCTAAGATTTTGGTTACCTGGTACGGACCTTCCCAGTTAGCGCTGAGTTTGCCATGCTCTCTCGATTTTCCCACGGCCTGTGTTTTTCTGAGGACTAGATCACCCATCTGAAAATTTCGCTGGTGTACTCTGTTATTGTATGCCTTCCTCATTCGTTGTTGGTAGGCGACAATATTGGCGCTGGCTTCCTCCCTCGCCTCACTGACCAGATCCAAGGCCTCAGCCATCGCTGCTTCATTCTCAGCCTGGTCGTATTGTAGGGAGCGCAGGGAGGGGATCTTGGCCCCGACTGGTAGTAGAGCCTCTGCACCATATACCAGGCCGAACGGGGTCTGGCCCGTAGATTCCTTTCGGGTGGTCCGGATTGACCAGAGTATGCTGGGGAGCTCGTCGGCCCACCTGCCCTTGAGGTCATCTACCATTTTCTTAAGGCCATTCAGGATCTGCTTGTTGGCTGCCTCTGCCTGCCCGTTGGTCTGAGGGTGGCAAACGGCAGAGTAGGCAACTGCGATGCCATGGCCCTCCAGCCAGATTCTCAGGGGGTCATTATCGAATTGCCTTCCATGGTCAAACACCAGCATCTTCGGCAGGCCGAACCTAGTGATAATGTTCCGCCAAATCACCTTCCTGACCGCAGGCTCGGTGATGTTAGGCACTGCCTCAGCTTCTACCCATTTGGTGAAGTAGTCGATGGCTACGATCAAGAATTTTCTCCCCCCGGTGGCCACCATAAAGGGTCCTAATATGTCCATCCCCCACTGAGCGAAAGGGATGGGAGACAGAATTGGCCTGAGCTCTTGGGCCGGGGCATGGATGGATGGGGCGAAAAGCTGGCATTTTCTGCACCTTTGAGTCAAGTCTTTGGCGTCGGCCAGCAGGGTCGGCCAGTAGTATCCGGCTCTCAAGGCCTTGTGTGCCAGCGACTTTCCTCCTATGTGATGACCACATATCCCAGAGTGGATGTCATCCAACACCTCCGCCGCCTGCTCTGCCCCCAGGCACCTGAGCAGAGGGGACAAGAAAGATTTCTTGTACAAGTCCTCTCCCACTATGATGAACCATGCAGCCCTTGCCGGCATTTTTCTTTTTTGAACGGGGTCAGTTGGTAAGATTCCGTGTTTCTTGAACAGGATGATGGGGGTCTTCCAATCCCCAGGCCCTGCTTCCTCCACCGCACCGACGGTTTGACAGAGGGCGGTAGATTTTTCTTGGACGACGTCCACCCATACCGACCTTCTTATATCCTGCAGGCTGGAGCTAGCCAGCTTTGACAGGACGTCTGCCCGGTTATTCTGGGATCGAGGGATCTGTCTGATTTCATATGATTTTAGGCCTGACAATTCCCTCTTTACCATTTCCAGGTACGCGGCCATTGTTTGGTCCCTAGCCTCATACTCTCCATTGATTTGGTTGACGATGAGCAGGGAGTCTGTTGCTAGAACAATCCGCTCTGCGCCTGCGGCTTTGGCTAGGTTGATGCCTGCGAGTACTGCTTCGTACTCAGCTTCGTTGTTCGACGCGGGGAAGACAAATCTGAGAGCATGCTCAAAGTCGGTTCCCTCTGGACTGGTCAATACTACTCCTGCCCCTGCTCCATTAGCCGTGGAGGACCCATCGGTGTATACGATCCACTCGCCGGCGGTTGGGCTATCCTCCTCAGAGTGGGAACACTCTGCCAGAAAGTCGGCCAGGGCTTGGGCCTTGATGGCTGTTCTTGACTGGTATGTTATCCCTAGTCCACTCAACTCGATAGCCCATTTTAGCAGTCTGCCTGACTTTTCAAATTTCTCCAGCACCTTCTCTAGGGGCTGGTCTGTTAGCACTACGACAGGGTGTGCGTCGAAGTATGGCCTCAACTTTCTGGTCGCTATAACAACCGCGTAGGCTGCTTTCTCGACCATGGGATAATTCTTCTCTGCTGCCCCCAGGGCGTGACTTACAAAATATATGGGCTGTTGGGCGCCTGCTTCTTCCCTCAAGATGACTGCGCTGACCGTCACATTGGTTACAGTGATGTAGAGGAAGAGTTTTTCTCCTGCCACTGGTCTCGCCAGGGTGGGGAGTTTCTTTAAATGCTCCTTCAACTGCCCGAATGCTTCTTTTTGCTCGTCCTCCCATTTGAATTGCTTGTTGCCTTTCAATACTTTGAAGAACGGGGTTGACTTGTCTGCTGACCTGGCGATGAATCGTGCCAGGGCGGCCATGCGGCCCATCAGACGTTGGATGTCCCTGATGGTCTTTGGCTCAGGAAGGTCCAGAACAGCCTGAACTTTCTCGGGGTTAGCGTCTATCCCTCGAGAGCTGACCAAGAAACCCAAGAATTTTCCGGAGCGAACCCCAAATGTACACTTCTTCGGATTGAGTTTCATTTTGTAGACGCGCAGGGAGGAGAAGGTCTCCCGCAGGTCTGCCAGGTGCTCTTTGTCTCCCTTACTCTTTACAATGGCGTCATCGACATAGGCTTCTATGTTCCTGCCTTTTTGGCTTTCGAACACTTTGTCAACCAGGCGTTGATACGTGGCTCCTGCGTTTTTCAGCCCGAATGGCATCATCTTGTACATGTAGGTGCCTGAACTAGTGATGAATGCGCACTTAACTCTGTCTGGCTGCCATAAGTATACCTGATGATACCCTGAGAAGGCATCCAGGAAGCTTAGCATAGTATATCCACTGGTAGCGTCCACCAGTTGGTCAATTCTGGGGAGCGGGTAGCAGTTCTTCGGGCAGGCTTTGTTGAGGTTCGTAAAGTCCACGCACATTCTCCATGCGCCTGACGATTTTTTGACCATGACTACATTCGCCAACCACTCAGGGTAGTCACAAACTTCTATAAAGTCTGCCTTCAAAAGTTTTTCAATTTCTTCCTTGATTGCCAAGTCTTTTTCTGCGGACATGTTCCGCTTTTTCTGCTTCACAGGGCGGGCGTCCGCGCTTACGTTCAGCCTGTGAACGATACACGTTGGATCGACCCCTGGCATTTCTTCCGCCGAGTAGGCGAATACATCCTTGTTTTCTTTCAGTAGTTCGACCAGTTCAGCCTGGTAGGACTCTTCTAGGTCAGCCCCTATAAGGACTTGCCTCCCTGGCTCTAGGTCCACCAACATGCTTTCTCCCCCAGGTTCCAGGTGGTTTGGCGCCTGATTACCGGCTGGAATCTCGCCTTCCCTGCTGGGGGAACTGTCGGCTTTTCTTTTTCCTTTTCTCTCGTTTTCGTGAGCTCGCAGGGCCACGGAGTAGCATTGCCTGGCTGACTCCTGGTCTCCGCGCACTTTTCCTTCTAGGCCGAAATCTGTAACATAGGCTATAGTGAGAGCCCTGATTGATATGGCCGCTTCAATCTCGTCCAGGGTGGCTCTGCCGATCAGGGCGTTGTAAGCAGACCTCGCATCTACTACAACGAAAGATGCCCTGACATTTCTGGCAGTAGCTCCCTCCCCAAATGTAACAGGTAGGTCTATGATCCCCATGGGCAGTACGCCTGCTCCGCTAAACCCATATAATGACCCAGGGGCAGGTCGTAGGTGCCTTTTCTCCAGACCCATTTTGTCGAAAGCGTCTATATACAGCAAATTCGTGTAGGCACCGGTATCCACCATGCACCTCCGAACAATGTGGTTGCTGATTACCAAGGATAGCACCAGGGGATCGCTGTGAGGGTACACCATCCGCCCTGCATCTTCGAGGGTGATGCTCAGCGTTACTCCTTTCAGGCTTCCTGCTCTTTCAGCGTAGCAGATTTGGTTCCTTAGCTCACGAATTTGCCTTTTCTGCCCCCTTCGGCTGACTGGGCCTTCCGCCTCCCCTGATACCACATGGATTACCAGGCGGTTCTGTACCGAGCCTTCGGGCTTTTCAGGCGCTTCTTTCTGAGGCTTATTCCTGGCTGCGTAGTTGGCCAACCAGCCATTCCTGATCAGTTTCTCGATCTCGTCTTTCAGGTGGCGACACTCTTCGGTGGTGTGGCCTACACAGTCGTGGAAAGTGCAGAATTTCTTGGGATCCCCTTTTGGACTGCGCGGTTTGCTCGGGCGATTCCATTTAGCAGTTTCCTTTTCTAGCTCAAAGATTTCCGCCCTGGATTTGTTAAGGGCTGTGTAACTGTCGAACCTGGGCTGGTAGACAGTGCGCTCCTTTTTAGGGGTATCCCCTTCCTCAGTTCTATGTCTTTCGGATTCGTTTCTACCGCGTCCACCCTGCGGTCCCCCCTGCTGCCTTGTGGGACCTGCGGGGGTCTCCGGCAGGCTGTGGAACTCTTCCTGCAGCATAAACCCCTCTGCAATCTTTCTGGCTTTGGCCAGGGTCTCAGGCTGGGCCCTGATCATTTGATTTTTCATCTCGCCGGGTAGCAGGGAGTTGGTTAGCGCGTATGCTGCTGTCGGGTCGTCAATTTCTTTCACCTGCTGGAACGATAAGTCGAACCTCTTTAGATATTCCCTGACATTTTCGCCCTTCTTTTGCCTAAGGGTCATCAGGTCGAAACGGGTGAGACGTCGTCGTTTGTTTCCAGCATATTGGTCCAAGAACATCTCTGCCAGCTCAATGAAGAAGGAGATTGACCCCTGCGGGAGGTCCCTGAACCAACCCTGGGCTAAGCCCACCAGGGTGGTGGGGAAGATCTTGCACCAGACTGCGTCGTCGGCGTCGTACATGCCCATGTGACTTTCGTACGCAGCCAGGTGATCTTCCGGATCTGTAGTTCCGTCGAACTTTACAGTCGGCATTTTAATCTTCGGGATAGGATACGCCTGAACCTCAGGGTGTAGCGGAGTCTTGGTTGGCCTACCCACCATTTTTGACCTGCTCGCGTCTGAGTAGTGACCGTAGTCGTCCCTTCTGTCAGGGGTCGGTCTCCTTCTTTCAGGGGAGCGGTGCCTTGGTGGGCGCCTGCTTATTGCCTCATCGTCCTGGGAAGGGGAGTGATACCGTGAGCGCTTCTTCTGGGCGGGCTCAAGGTTATCACCCTGACGGTGTCTGGGCCTCATAGGCTGACCGTTGTTGAGCCTGGATTGCAGGCTTTGGGATAGCCCTGGGGCAGGCCGCAATCCCTCAACCGGTGTCAGCCTGGAGAATACGTCTTGTTTCTCTCCCAAGCGTTTGGACATTGGCTCCTTGTGCTTCATGCGATTTCTCAGGTCCTGGGATAAGCCTCCTCTTTCACGAGCGGCCGTGGATTCTGTAGTTTGAATGGAGAATGCTCCCTCAGGACCAGCTATCTCCTGCTGTGTAGGCGGCTCCTGACGGGCCTCTGAGATTCGCCTTTGCACTTGTGCATAAGCCTGAGCTGTTTTCCTAGCCTTTTTCTGAACGTTTTTGACGGCGGTTCGCTTTGTGCCCCCGGTTCCTTCCCCGCTTTCAGAGTGGAGCAACCTGGGAGTCGTGGCGACCCTGCCTACCAGATCGTCCGGGATGAATTCCTGATCCAGCATAGCTGAGAAGAACGCTGCAGTCTGTACCATTTGAGCAGGGGTGAGGTTCAGAACTGGCCTCGGATTGCCCCCCTGCCCTGTCATGGCGACTGCCCCCTGGCCCGGTGCCCCCTGGAGACTGGCTCGCCCCACACCTGGAATTGTGGCGGCGGGTGTCACTTCTGGCGGCATGCCATATTGGGGGGCTTTGGGTGGGTTTGCCACCGAGCTGGTGTCGAAAATTTCCGGCATGTTCGATTTTTAGTGGTTAATTTGTTAATCTTGTGTTTTGGAATGGTTGATTTTGTGGGTAATCTCGTGGGTACAACCTAGATCTTCCCCACAGACGGCGCCAAATTGTTCCGGTTACGGAAACAATCAACCCGATTACGAGTTCGGGTTTTAGTACTTGAATGCTGCTTGATTGAGTTAACGGCTCTCTCCTTCTTCCTACTCCTTGGGTCGGACTTTACCCGGCGAAGCTGGCCTGCTCCCTGCACAATGAACGCACAGGGCCCCAGAGGTTGTCCGAGGGAACCCTCTCCGATGCCTAAGTCAGTCCGTGAAAGTCTTGATGAACCTAGCTCGTAAGGAACCGGGCGGCGTTTTTGGGAGTAAGAGTCTAGAGAGAGAAAATCCAACCCTCTCTAAGTGGGAAATGGGTGGATATTTATACCTTCCCACAAGAGAGGGAATTGGAGGGAAAAGAGAGCGGGAGAATGGGTGGATGTCAAGGTGACACGTGGACCTGTGACGTCCACCCATTCCCTTTTACCTTAGGCAGAAAGACGAGGGGGTCCCTGGTAACCCCTGCCCTGCGCGGGGGGAGATCGCCTGGGGGCAGGTGGTCAGAAGGAGTCTACCGGCCCTCCCCAGGTGGTTGCCTTACCCTGCTGGACAGGCGGCCTTCTCGGAGTCATGTCCATAGAGGAAAAACCCCGGTGTTTTACCTCGACGGCCTGCTGGGCAGACTCCTCGGTTCCCGGGTTGGGTCTTGGCGTGGCCTGCTGGGCGAGCGACCCGGCGCAGGCTCTTGACCCTCATCAATGACTAATATGTACTTGTTTCAATATGTACATTATTTTTAATATAACCGTATAAAAGCTTTTATATATATACAACTGTGCCTGTTTCGATGTACATAAGTTACTATATGTTGCACATGTTGGAATTTGTACATGGTTATAGAAATGTTTGCTTTGATGTACATATGTACATTATGTATTGACAAAACTACCCGTATAAAAGCTTTTTGTATGATTTCTTATTCAATGCGTGGAAGTGTTTATTACACATACAGTGTATATAATAGATACGTAGGATATACATAGTTTAAAATACAGTGTATAAAATATTAACTCGGTATTAGACACATTATTTTGAAATATAGTAATTGCTCATCATATAACATAATATCTGTTGCATAGTTTAAACAGGGTCTGTTTTGATGTACATAAACATAATATCTGTTGTATTTGTCAATTTTTTACATACTTAAAGTAGTGACTGTTTTGATGTACATAAGTTAACATCTGTTATACATGTCGACATTTTTACATAGTTAAAACAGTGTCTGAATTGATGTACTTAAGTTAACATATATTGTACATATCGATATTTTTACATAGTTAAAACAGTGTCTGGATTGATGTACATAAGTTGATATCTGTTGCACATGTTCACAATTTGTACATTGTCAAAGCACCGTCTGTTTTGATGTACATAAGTTGATAGCTGTTGTACATGTTGATATTTTTACATATTTAAAGTAGTGTCTGTTTTGATGTACATAAGTTAACATATGTTGTATATATCGATATTTTTACATAGTTAAAACAATTCCTTTTTTTAAATAGTTGATATCTGTTGTACACATTCACAACAGATATATCTCAATTTAAATTTGAACTTATGTACACTTGTTTGAACTTATTTACTAATCACGCGTTTTTATATGTATGTGTACATAAGGCTATGTTTAACGGATTATGAGTGCTTCAGTAAAATTAACTAATCAAATGAATATAAAATATGATGATACATAATCTTCATATGTACATGTGTATTTATATAGAAAAATCGTTTCATATCTTCTTAGGATTTAAAATATTAACATTAACATTAATAATAATAATAATAATAAAGTACTCCGTATTAGACACATTATTTTGAAATATAGTAGTACTCAGTATTCCACTACCCTAGGACGTATTTATGACGTATTAGGACTTTTTGAAAATGACGTATTATTAAGAGTTTGGAAATAACTATTGAGAATTCCTATAATCACTTCAACCGTCATTTGACAACTATTGCATAATTTGAACTATTTCACTTCAACTGCTAAGAATTCTTACTGAGAATTCCTATAATCACTTCAACTATTTCAAAAAGAGCATCACTTCACAACAATTTGAAAAATCAAGTACGGAGTAATTTTTGAAGTACTGTATTTTATATCGATCATCTTCAACGATTCTTTGGTGAGTGATATGTTCTTGATTCTTTGCATGCCATAACTACTGGTTTTTTGAACGATTTTGTGAAATTTACAGTAAAGTAAAATTGCAATCTTTTATTCTTTGGAGATTAGGTCTTTTATTCGCGTTATTTATAAAGTACATATGCAGTTTTGTGTGTTATATTTTTGATTTTTAGAGTGATTTTGTTGAAAATTAGGGTTAAGTAATTCACGAGACAAGATGAAATCAAATCAGGAGAAGACTGCACCAAAGAGGAAAACTGATAAAAAGGAGAAAGGTACAATTTAAATTATGAACAATTTAAGGTATTTGTGTACAATTTAAATTATGTACAATGAAATTATACTGATTTGGTGTTCTTTATTCGTAGCTGAATGTAAAAGGAGGCGAACTGAAGAAAAGGATACAGATTCTGATAATTATGAAGAAACATCAGACAAACAATTATGTTTGATAACAGACGTAGATAAAGGTATATTCATTAAATAGACTACTATGTTTCAAAATTGTTTGAAAAGAATTTTTTTTATTTAGTATAGCTTTAAAAATTTACATACAATTTGTGTTTGAAGTTATGTGCATTGTGTAATGCGTTATGAACATACAATTTACAGGTATTGCTCCTAAAACTACAAAGACTATGAGGAAGAGAGTTCTACATGCAACGAACGAACTGCCATCATTGAAGACACGCATGTCCCCTGATGGTTTGGTTAAACTTCTAAATGATATGTCAGAGAAACAGCATGCAGATATTAAGGAATTAAGGTTTGGGGATTTAACTGATCTAAAAGTAAAAGAAGTCCCATGGAAGCTTGCTCATTGGCTTGTTACAAATTTCAACCCTGATTCAGCCACATTTAAATATAATACATTTGATGTGACAAATCTGGATGTACATATTGCAACTGGGTTTCCTATGGGACCAAACAAGATTGTCCTTGCATCGTATGATGACCAATCCATGGAATACAGAAAACTTCTTAATGAATGTAAGAATTAATTTGAAGGGTCAAAGGTTACGGCCCCTGCATTGAAATCCATCATTAGTAATCAAAAGGATGGAGGTGATCTATTCAAAAGGAAAATTATAGTTTATATCTGTTCTTATTTTAAACAAGGTACAAGTTCTGCAACTCCAGGTCTTAGGATATTGAAGTCTTTAGTCGACTTGTCATTGGTACCTACATTCGAGGACGGAAAAGGGTTTAGGGTTGGATTAAGCGAACCCGCTACGCGGCTCCGCCTAATCTAACCCTAAACCCTTTTCCTTATTTAAGGTCACTAAACCCGCAACAAACTGAACCCTAAGAGGGTGTTGATGAACCCTATCGTGGATGTGATTCAAAGATGGGGCACTGAACCTTAAGAGTAGGGTACTGCATAAGACGGGACGGAAAAGGGTTTAGGGTTGGATTAGGCGTACCCGCTACGCGGATCCGCCTAATCCAACACTAAACCCTTTTTCCTTATTAAAGGTCACTAAACCCGCAACTAACTGAACCCTAAGAGGGTATTGGTGAACCCTGTCGTGGATGTGATTCAAAGATGGGGCACAGAACCTTAAGAGTAGGGTATTGCATAAGACGGGACGGAAAAGGGTTTAGGGTTGGATTAGGCGAACCCGCTACGCGGCTCCGCCTAATCCAACCCTAAACCCTTTTCCTTATTCAAGGTCACTAAATCCGCAACAAACTGAACCCTAAGAGGGTATTGATGAACCCTGTCGTGGATGTGATTCAAAGATGGGGCACTGAGCCTTAAGAGTAGGGTACTGCATAAGATGGGACGGAAAAGGGTTTAGGGTTAGATTAGGCGTACCCGCTACGCGGCTCCGCCTAATCCAACCCTAAACCCTTTTCCTTATTCAAGGTCACTAAACCCGGAATAAAGTGAACCCTAAGAGGGTATTGGTGAACCCTGTCGTGGATGTGATTCAAAGATGGGGCACTGAACCTTAAGAGTAGGGTATTGCATAAGACGAGACGGAAAAGGGTTTAGGGTTGGATTAGGCGAACCCGCTACGCGGCTCCGCCTAATCCGACCCTAAACCCTTTTCCTTATTCAAAGTCACTAAACCCGCAACTAACTGAACCCTAAGAGGGTATTGGTGAACCCTGTCCTGGATGTGATTCAAAGATGGGGCACTGAACCTTAAGAGTAAGGTATTGCATAAGACGGGATAGAAAAGGGTTTAGGGTTGGATTGGGCGAACCCGCTACGCGGCTCCGCCTAATCCAACCCTAAACCCTTTTCTCTATTCGAGGACGGAAAAGGGTTTAGGGTTGGATTAGGCGAACCCGCTACGCGGCTCCGCCTAATCCAACCCTAAACCCTTTTCCTTATTCAAGGTCACTAAACCCGCAACAAACTGAACCCTAAGAGGGTATTGATGAACCCTGTCGTGGATGTGATTCAAAGATGGGGCAGTGAACCTTAAGAGTAGGGTATTGCATAAGACGGGACGGAATAGGGTTTAAGGTTTGATTAGGCGAATCCGCTACGCGGCTCCGCCTAATCCAACCCTAAACCCTTTTCTCTATTCGAGGACGGAAAAGGGTTTAGGGTTGGATTAGGAGAACCCGCTACGCGGCTCCGCCTAATCCAACCCTAAACCCTTTTCGTTATTCAAGGTCACTAAACCCGCAATAAACTGAACCCTAAGAGGGTATTGGTGAACCCTGTCGTGGATGTGATTCAAAGATGGGGCACTGAACCTTAAGAGTAGGATATTGCATAAGACGTGACGGAAAAGGGTTTAGGGTTGGATTAGGCGAACCCGCTACGCGGCTCCGCCTAATCCAATCCTAAACCCTTTTCCTTATTCAAGGTCACTAAACCCGCAACAAACTGAACCCTAAGAGGGTATTGGTGAATCCTGTCGTGGATGTGATTCAAAGATGGGGCACTGAACCTTAAGAGTAGGGTACTGCATAAGACGGGACGGAAAAGGGTTTAGGGTTGGATAAGGCGTACCCGCTACGCGGATCCGCCTAATCCAACCCTAAACCCTTTTCCTTATTAAAGGTCACTAAACCCGCAACTAACTGAACCCTAAGAGGGTATTGGTGAACCCTGTCGTGGATGTGATTCAAAGATGGGGCACTGAACCTTAAGAGTAAGGTATTGCATAAGACGGGATAGAAAAGGGTTTAGGGTTGGATTAGGCGAACCCGCTACGCGGCTCCGCCTAATCCAACCCTAAACCCTTTTCTCTAATCAAGGACGGAAAAGGGTTTAGGGTTGGATTAGGCGAACCCGCTACGCGGCTCCGCCTAATCCAACCCTAAACCCTTTTCCTTATTCAAGGTCACTAAACCCGCAATAAACTGAACCCTAAGAGGGTATTGATGAACCCTGTCGTGGATGTGATTCAAAGATGGGGCAGTGAACCTTAAGAGTAGGGTATTGCATAAGACGGGACGGAAAAGGGTTTAAGGTTTGATTAGGCGAATCCGCTACGCGGCTCCGCCTAATCCAACCCTAAACCCTTTTCTCTATTCGAGGACGGAAAAGGGTTTAGGGTTGGATTAGGAGAACCCGCTACGCGGCTCCGCCTAATCCAACCCTAAACCCTTTTCTCTATTCGAGGACGGAAAAGGGTTTAGGGTTGGATTAGGCGAACCCGCTACGCGGCTCCGCCTAATCCAACCCTAAACCCTTTTCCTTATTCAAGGTCACTAAACCCGCAACAAACTGAACCCTAAGAGGGTATTGATGAACCCTGTCGTGGATGTGATTCAAAGATGGCGCAGTGAACCTTAAGAGTAGGGTATTGCATAAGACGGGACGGAAAAGGGTTTAAGGTTTGATTAGGCGAATCCGCTACGCGGCTCCGCCTAATCCAACCCTAAACCCTTTTCTCTATTCGAGGACGGAAAAGGGTTTAGGGTTGGATTAGGAGAACCCGCTACACGGCTCCGCCTAATCCAACCCTAAACCCTTTTCCTTATTCAAGGTCACTAAACCCGCAATAAACTGAACCCTAAGAGGGTATTGGTGAACCCTGTCGTGGATGTGATTCAAAGATGGGGCACTGAACCTTAAGAGTAGGATATTGCATAAGACGTGACGGAAAAGGGTTTAGGGTTGGATTAGGCGAACCCGCTACGCGGCTCCGCCTAATCCAATCCTAAACCCTTTTCCTTATTCAAGGTCACTAAACCCGCAACAAACTGAACCCTAAGAGGGTATTGGTGAACCCTGTCCTGGATGTGATTCAAAGATGGGGCACTGAACCTTAAGAGTAAGGTATTGCATAAGACGGGATAGAAAAGGGTTTAGGGTTGGATTAGGCGAACCCGCTACGCGGCTCCGCCTAATCCAACCCTAAACCCTTTTCTCTATTCGAGGACGGAAAAGGGTTTAGGGTTGGATTAGGCGAACCCGCTACGCGGCTCCGCCTAATCCAACCCTAAACCCTTTTCCTTATTCAAGGTCACTAAACCCGCAACAAACTGAACCCTAAGAGGGTATTGATGAACCCTGTCGTGGATGTGATTCAAAGATGGGGCAGTGAACCTTAAGAGTAGGGTATTGCATAAGACGGGACGGAAAAGGGTTTAAGGTTTGATTAGGCGAATCCGCTACGCGGCTCCGCCTAATCCAACCCTAAACCCTTTTCTCTATTCGAGGACGGAAAAGGGTTTAGGGTTGGATTAGGAGAACCCGCTACGCGGCTCCGCCTAATCCAACCCTAAACCCTTTTCCTTATTCAAGGTCACTAAACCCGCAATAAACTGAACCCTAAGAGGGTATTGGTGAACCCTGTCGTGGATGTTATTCAAAGATGGGGCACTGAACCTTAAGAGTAGGATATTGCATAAGACGTGACGGAAAAGGGTTTAGGGTTGGATTAGGCGAACCCGCTACGCGGCTCCGCCTAATCCAATCCTAAACCCTTTTCCTTATTCAAGGTCACTAAACCCGCAACAAACTGAACCCTAAGAGGGTATTGGTGAACCCTGTCGTGGATGTGATTCAAAGATGGGGCACTGAACCTTAAGAGTAGGGTACTGCATAAGACGGGACGGAAAAGGGTTTAGGGTTGGATAAGGCGTACCCGCTACGCGGATCCGCCTAATCCAACCCTAAACCCTTTTCCTTATTAAAGGTCACTAAACCCGCAACTAAATGAACCTTAAGAGGGTATTGGTGAACCCTGTCGTGGATGTGATTCAAAGATGGGGCACTGAACCTTAAGAGTAAGGTATTGCATAAGACGGGATAGAAAAGGGTTTAGGGTTGGATTAGGCGAACCCGCTACGCGGCTCCGCATAATCCAACCCTAAACCCTTTTCTCTATTCGAGGACGGAAAAGGGTTTAGGGTTGGATTAGGCGAACCCGCTACGCGGCTCCGCCTAATCCAACCCTAAACCCTTTTCCTTATTCAAGGTCACTAAACCCGCAACAAACTGAACCCTAAGAGGGTATTGATGAACCCTGTCGTGGATGTGATTCAAAGATGGGGCACTGAACCTTAAGAGTAGGGTATTGCATAAGACGAGACGGAAAAGGGTTTAGGGTTGGATTAGGCGAACCCGCTACGCGGCTCCGCCTAATCCGACCCAAAACCCTTTTCCTTATTCAAAGTCACTAAACCCGCAACTAACTGAACCCTAAGAGGGTATTGGTGAACCCTGTCCTGGATGTGATTCAAAGATGGGGCACTGAACCTTAAGAGTAAGGTATTGCATAAGACGGGATAGAAAAGGGTTTAGGGTTGGATTAGGCGAACCCGCTACGCGGCTCCGCCTAATCCAACCCTAAACCCTTTTCTCTATTCGAGGACGGAAAAGGGTTTAGGGTTGGATTAGGCGAACCCGCTACGCGGCTCCGCCTAATCCAACCCTAAACCCTTTTCCTTATTCAAGGTCACTAAACCCGCAACAAACTGAACCCTAAGAGGGTATTGATGAACCCTGTCGTGGATGTGATTCAAAGATGGGGCAGTGAACCTTAAGAGTAGGGTATTGCATAAGACGGGACGGAAAAGGGTTTAAGGTTTGATTAGGCGAATCCGCTACGCGGCTCCGCCTAATCCAACCCTAAACCCTTTTCTCTATTCGAGGACGGAAAAGGGTTTAGGGTTGGATTAGGAGAACCCGCTACGCGGCTCCGCCTAATCCAACCCTAAACCCTTTTCCTTATTCAAGGTCACTAAACCCGCAATAAACTGAACCCTAAGAGGGTATTGGTGAACCCTGTCGTGGATGTGATTCAAAGATGGGGCACTGAACCTTAAGAGTAGGATATTGCATAAGACGTGACGGAAAAGGGTTTAGGATTGGATTAGGCGAACCCGCTACGCGGCTCCGCCTAATCCAATCCTAAACCCTTTTCCTTATTCAAGGTCACTAAACCCGCAACAAACTGAACCCTAAGAGGGTATTGGTGAACCCTGTCGTGGATGTGATTCAAAGATGGGGCACTGAACCTTATGAGTAGGGTACTGCATAAGACGGGACGGAAAAGGGTTTAGGGTTGGATAAGGCGTACCCGCTACGCGGATCCGCCTAATCCAACCCTAAACCCTTTTCCTTATTAAAGGTCACTAAACCCGCAACTAAATGAACCCTAAGAGGGTATTGGTGAACCCTGTCGTGGATGTGATTCAAAGATGGGGCACTGAACCTTAAGAGTAAGGTATTGCATAAGACGGGATAGAAAAGGGTTTAGGGTTGGATTAGGCGAACCCGCTACGCGGCTCCGCCTAATCCAACCCTAAACCCTTTTCTCTATTCGAGGACGGAAAAGGGTTTAGGGTTGGATTAGGCGAACCCGCTACGCGGCTCCGCCTAATCCAACCCTAAACCCTTTTCCTTATTCAAGGTCACTAAACCCGCAACAAACTGAACCCTAAGAGGGTATTGATGAACCCTGTCGTGGATGTGATTCAAAGATGGGGCACTGAACCTTAAGAGTAGGGTATTGCATAAGACGGGACGGAAAAGGGTTTAAGGTTTGATTAGGCGAATCCGCTACGCGGCTCCGCCTAATCCAACCCTAAACCCTTTTCTCTATTCGTGGACGGAAAAGGGTTTAGGGTTGGATTAGGAGAACCCGCTACGCGGCTCCGCCTAATCCAACCCTAAACCCTTTTCTCTATTCGAGGACGGAAAAGGGTTTAGGGTTGGATTAGGCGAACCCGCTACGCGGCTCCGCCTAATCCAACCCTAAACCCTTTTCCTTATTCAAGTTCACTAAACCCGCAACAAACTGAACCCTAAGAGGGTATTGATGAACCCTGTCGTGGATGTGATTCAAAGATGGGGCACTGAACCTTAAGAGTAGGGTATTGCATAAGACGAGACGGAAAAGGGTTTAGGGTTGGATTAGGCGAACCCGCTACGCGGCTCCGCCTAATCCGACCCTAAACCCTTTTCCTTATTCAAAGTCACTAAACCCGCAACTAACTGAACCCTAAGAGGGTATTGGTGAACCCTGTCCTGGATGTGATTCAAAGATGGGGCACTGAACCTTAAGAGTAAGGTATTGCATAAGACGGGATAGAAAAGGGTTTAGGGTTGGATTAGGCGAACCCGCTACGCGGCTCCGCCTAATCCAACCCTAAACCCTTTTCTCTATTCGAGGACGGAAAAGGGTTTAGGGTTGGATTAGGCGAACCCGCTACGCGGCTCCGCCTAATCCAACCCTAAACCCTTTTCCTTATTCAAGGTCACTAAACCCGCAACAAACTAAACCCTAAGAGGGTATTGATGAACCCTGTCGTGGATGTGATTCAAAGATGGGGCAGTGAACCTTAAGAGTAGGGTATTGCATAAGACGGGACGGAAAAGGGTTTAAGGTTTGATTAGGCGAATCCGCTACGCGGCTCCGCCTAATCCAACCCTAAACCCTTTTCTCTATTCGAGGACGGAAAAGGGTTTAGGGTTGGATTAGGAGAACCCGCTACGCGGCTCCGCCTAATCCAACCCTAAACCCTTTTCCTTATTCAAGGTCACTAAACCCGCAACAAACTGAACCCTAAGAGGGTATTGATGAACCCTGTCGTGGATGTGATTCAAAGATGGGGCAGTGAACCTTAAGAGTAGGGTATTGCATAAGACGGGACGGAAAAGGGTTTAATGTTTGATTAGGCGAATCCGCTACGCGGCTCCGCCTAATCCAACCCTAAACCCTTTTCTCTATTCGAGGACGGAAAAGGGTTTAGGGTTGGATTAGGAGAACCCGCTACGCGGCTCCGCCTAATCCAACCCTAAACCCTTTTCCTTATTCAAGGTCACTAAACCCGCAATAAACTGAACCCTAAGAGGGTATTGGTGAACCCTGTCGTGGATGTGATTCAAAGATGGGGCACTGAACCTTAAGAGTAGGATATTGCATAAGACGTGACGGAAAAGGGTTTAGGGTTGGATTAGGCGAACCCGCTACGCGGCTCCGCCTAATCCAATCCTAAACCCTTTTCCTTATTCAAGGTCACTAAACCCGCAACAAACTGAACCCTAAGAGGGTATTGGTGAACCCTGTCGTGGATGTGATTCAATGATGGGGCACTGAACCTTAAGAGTAGGGTACTGCATAAGACGGGACGGAAAAGGGTTTAGGGTTGGATAAGGCGTACCCGCTACGCGGATCCGCCTAATCCAACCCTAAACCCTTTTCCTTATTAAAGGTCACTAAACCCGCAACTAAATGAACCCTAAGAGGGTATTGGTGAACCCTGTCGTGGATGTGATTCAAAGATGGGGCACTGAACCTTAAGAGTAAGGTATTGCATAAGACGGGATAGAAAAGGGTTTAGGGTTGGATTAGGCGAACCCGCTACGCGGCTCCGCCTAATCCAACCCTAAACCCTTTTCTCTATTCGAGGACGGAAAAGGGTTTAGGGTTGGATTAGGCGAACCCGCTACGCGGCTCCGCCTAATCCAACCCTAAACCCTTTTCCTTATTCAAGGTCACTAAACCCGCAACAAACTGAACCCTAAGAGGGTATTGATGAACCCTGTCGTGGATGTGATTCAAAGATGGGGCACTGAACCTTAAGAGTAGGGTATTGCATAAGACGAGACGGAAAAGGGTTTAGGGTTGGATTAGGCGAACCCGCTACGCGGCTCCGCCTAATCCGACCCTAAACCCTTTTCCTTATTCAAAGTCACTAAACCCGCAACTAACTGAACCTTAAGAGGGTATTGGTGAACCCTGTCCTAGATGTGATTCAAAGATGGGGCACTGAACCTTAAGAGTAAGGTATTGCATAAGACGGGATAGAAAAGGGTTTAGGGTTGGATTAGGCGAACCCGCTACGCGGCTCCGCCTAATCCAACCCTAAACCCTTTTCTCTATTCGAGGACGGAAAAGGGTTTAGGGTTGGATTAGGCGAACCCGCTACGCGGCTCCGCCTAATCCAACCCTAAACCCTTTTCCTTATTCAAGGTCACTAAACCCGCAACAAACTGAACCCTAAGAGGGTATTGATGAACCCTGTCGTGGATGTGATTCAAAGATGGGGCAGTGAACCTTAAGAGTAGGGTATTGCATAAGACGGGACGGAAAAGGGTTTAAGGTTTGATTAGGCGAATCCGCTACGCGGCTCCGCCTAATCCAACCCTAAACCCTTTTCTCTATTCGAGGACGGAAAAGGGTTTAGGGTTGGATTAGGAGAACCCGCTACGCGGCTCCGCCTAATCCAACCCTAAACCCTTTTCCTTATTCAAGGTCACTAAACCCGCAACAAACTGAACCCTAAGAGGGTATTGATGAACCCTGTCGTGGATGTGATTCAAAGATGGGGCAGTGAACCTTAAGAGTAGGGTATTGCATAAGACGGGACGGAAAAGGGTTTAATGTTTGATTAGGCGAATCCGCTACGCGGCTCCGCCTAATCCAACCCTAAACCCTTTTCTCTATTCGAGGACGGAAAAGGGTTTAGGGTTGGATTAGGAGAACCCGCTACGCGGCTCCGCCTAATCCAACCCTAAACCCTTTTCCTTATTCAAGGTCACTAAACCCGCAATAAACTGAACCCTAAGAGGGTATTGGTGAACCCTGTCGTGGATGTGATTCAAAGATGGGGCACTGAACCTTAAGAGTAGGATATTGCATAAGACGTGACGGAAAAGGGTTTAGGGTTGGATTAGGCGAACCCGCTACGCGGCTCCGCCTAATCCAATCCTAAACCCTTTTCCTTATTCAAGGTCACTAAACCCGCAACAAACTGAACCCTAAGAGGGTATTGGTGAACCCTGTCGTGGATGTGATTCAAAGATGGGGCACTGAACCTTAAGAGTAGGGTACTGCATAAGACGGGACGGAAAAGGGTTTAGGGTTGGATAAGGCGTACCCGCTACGCGGATCCGCCTAATCCAACCCTAAACCCTTTTCCTTATTAAAGGTCACTAAACCCGCAACTAAATGAACCCTAAGAGGGTATTGGTGAACCCTGTCGTGGATGTGATTCAAAGATGGGGCACTGAACCTTAAGAGTAAGGTATTGCATAAGACGGGATAGAAAAGGGTTTAGGGTTGGATTAGGCGGACCCGCTACGCGGCTCCGCCTAATCCAACCCTAAACCCTTTTCTCTATTCGAGGACGGAAAAGGGTTTAGGGTTGGATTAGGCGAACCCGCTACGCGGCTCCGCCTAATCCAACCCTAAACCCTTTTCCTTATTCAAGGTCACTAAACCCGCAATAAACTGAACCCTAAGAGGGTATTGATGAACCCTGTCTTGGATGTGATTCAAAGATGGGGCACTGAACCTTAAGAGTAGGGTATTGCATAAGACGGGACGGAAAAGGGTTTAAGGTTTGATTAGGCGAATCCGCTACGCGGCTCCGCCTAATCCAACCCTAAACCCTTTTCTCTATTCGTGGACGGAAAAGGGTTTAGGGTTGGATTAGGAGAACCCGCTACGCGGCTCCGCCTAATCCAACCCTAAACCCTTTTCTCTATTCGAGGACGGAAAAGGGTTTAGGGTTGGATTAGGCGAACCCGCTACGCGGCTCCGCCTAATCCAACCCTAAACCCTTTTCCTTATTCAAGTTCACTAAACCCGCAACAAACTGAACCCTAAGAGGGTATTGATGAACCCTGTCGTGGATGTGATTCAAAGATGGGGCACTGAACCTTAAGAGTAGGGTATTGCATAAGACGAGACGGAAAAGGGTTTTGGGTTGGATTAGGCGAACCCGCTACGCGGCTCCGCCTAATCCGACCCTAAACCCTTTTCCTTATTCAAAGTCACTAAACCCGCAACTAACTGAACCCTAAGAGGGTATTGGTGAACCCTGTCCTGGATGTGATTCAAAGATGGGGCACTGAACCTTAAGAGTAAGGTATTGCATAAGACGGGATAGAAAAGGGTTTAGGGTTGGATTAGGCGAACCCGCTACGCGGCTCCGCCTAATCCAACCCTAAACCCTTTTCTCTATTCGAGGACGGAAAAGGGTTTAGGGTTGGATTAGGCGAACCCGCTACGCGGCTCCGCCTAATCCAACCCTAAACCCTTTTCCTTATTCAAGGTCACTAAACCCGCAACAAACTGAACCCTAAGAGGGTATTGATGAACCCTGTCGTGGATGTGATTCAAAGATGGGGCACTGAACCTTAAGAGTAGGGTATTGCATAAGACGAGACGGAAAAGGGTTTAGGGTTGGATTAGGCGAACCCGCTACGCGGCTCCGCCTAATCCGACCCTAAACCCTTTTCCTTATTCAAAGTCACTAAACCCGCAACTAACTGAACCTTAAGAGGGTATTGGTGAACCCTGTCCTGGATGTGATTCAAAGATGGGGCACTGAACCTTAAGAGTAAGGTATTGCATAAGACGGGATAGAAAAGGGTTTAGGGTTGGATTAGGCGAACCCGCTACGCGGCTCCGCCTAATCCAACCCTAAACCCTTTTCTCTATTCGAGGACGGAAAAGGGTTTAGGGTTGGATTAGGCGAACCCGCTACGCGGCTCCGCCTAATCCAACCCTAAACCCTTTTCCTTATTCAAGGTCACTAAACCCGCAACAAACTGAACCCTAAGAGGGTATTGATGAACCCTGTCGTGGATGTGATTCAAAGATGGGGCAGTGAACCTTAAGAGTAGGGTATTGCATAAGACGGGACGGAAAAGGGTTTAAGGTTTGATTAGGCGAATCCGCTACGCGGCTCCGCCTAATCCAACCCTAAACCCTTTTCTCTATTCGAGGACGGAAAAGGGTTTAGGGTTGGATTAGGAGAACCCGCTACGCGGCTCCGCCTAATCCAACCCTAAACCCTTTTCCTTATTCAAGGTCACTAAACCCGCAATAAACTGAACCCTAAGAGGGTATTGGTGAACCCTGTCGTGGATGTGATTCAAAGATGGGGCACTGAACCTTAAGAGTAGGATATTGCATAAGACGTGACGGAAAAGGGTTTAGGATTGGATTAGGCGAACCCGCTACGCGGCTCCGCCTAATCCAATCCTAAACCCTTTTCCTTATTCAAGGTCACTAAACCCGCAACAAACTGAACCCTAAGAGGGTATTGGTGAACCCTGTCGTGGATGTGATTCAAAGATGGGGCACTGAACCTTAAGAGTAGGGTACTGCATAAGACGGGACGGAAAAGGGTTTAGGGTTGGATAAGGCGTACCCGCTACGCGGATCCGCCTAATCCAACCCTAAACCCTTTTCCTTATTAAAGGTCACTACACCCGCAACTAAATGAACCCTAAGAGGGTATTGGTGAACCCTGTCGTGGATGTGATTCAAAGATGGGGCACTGAACCTTAAGAGTAAGGTATTGCATAAGACGGGATAGAAAAGGGTTTAGGGTTGGATTAGGCGAACCCGCTACGCGGGTCCGCCTAATCCAACCCTAAACCCTTTTCTCTATTCGAGGACGGAAAAGGGTTTAGGGTTGGATTAGGCGAACCCGCTACGCGGCTCCGCCTAATCCAACCCTAAACCCTTTTCCTTATTCAAGTTCACTAAACCCGCAACAAACTGAACCCTAAGAGGGTATTGATGAACCCTGTCGTGGATGTGATTCAAAGATGGGGCACTGAACCTTAAGAGTAGGGTATTGCATAAGACGAGACGGAAAAGGGTTTTGGGTTGGATTAGGCGAACCCGCTACGCGGCTCCGCCTAATCTGACCCTAAACCCTTTTCCTTATTCAAAGTCACTAAACCCGCAACTAACTGAACCCTAAGAGGGTATTGGTGAACCCTGTCCTGGATGTGATTCAAAGATGGGGCACTGAACCTTAAGAGTAAGGTATTGCATAAGACGGGATAGAAAAGGGTTTAGGGTTGGATTAGGCGAACCCGCTACGCGGCTCCGCCTAATCCAACCCTAAACCCTTTTCTCTATTCGAGGACGGAAAAGGGTTTAGGGTTGGATTAGGCGAACCCGCTACGCGGCTCCGCCTAATCCAACCCTAAACCCTTTTCCTTATTCAAGGTCACTAAACCCGCAACAAACTGAACCCTAAGAGGGTATTGATGAACCCTGTCGTGGATGTGATTCAAAGATGGGGCAGTGAACCTTAAGAGTAGGGTATTGCATAAGACGGGACGGAAAAGGGTTTAAGGTTTGATTAGGCGAATCCGCTACGCGGCTCCGCCTACTCCAACCCTAAACCCTTTTCTCTATTCGAGGACGGAAAAGGGTTTAGGGTTGGATTAGGAGAACCCGCTACGCGGCTCCGCCTAATCTAACCCTAAACCCTTTTCCTTATTCAAGGTCACTAAACCCGCAATAAACTGAACCCTAAGAGGGTATTGGTGAACCCTGTCGTGGATGTGATTCAAAGATGGGGCACTGAACCTTAAGAGTAGGATATTGCATAAGACGTGACGGAAAAGGGTTTAGGATTGGATTAGGCGAACCCGCTACGCGGCTCCGCCTAATCCAATCCTAAACCCTTTTCCTTATTCAAGGTCACTAAACCCGCAACAAACTGAACCCTAAGAGGGTATTGGTGAACCCTGTCGTGGATGTGATTCAAAGATGGGGCACTGAACCTTAAGAGTAGGGTACTGCATAAGACGGGACGGAAAAGGGTTTAGGGTTGGGTAAGGCGTACCCGCTACGCGGATCCGCCTAATCCAACCCTAAACCCTTTTCCTTATTAAAGGTCACTAAACCCGCAACTAAATGAACCCTAAGAGGGTATTGGTGAACCCTGTCGTGGATGTGATTCAAAGATGGGGCACTGAACCTTAAGAGTAAGGTATTGCATAAGACGGGATAGAAAAGGGTTTAGGGTTGGATTAGGCGAACCCGCTACGCGGCTCCGCCTAATCCAACCCTAAACCCTTTTCTCTATTCGAGGACGGAAAAGGGTTTAGGGTTGGATTAGGCGAACCCGCTACGCGGCTCCGCCTAATCCAACCCTAAACCCTTTTCCTTATTCAAGGTCACTAAACCCGCAACAAACTGAACCCTAAGAGGGTATTGATGAACCCTGTCGTGGATGTGATTCAAAGATGGGGCACTGAACCTTAAGAGTAGGGTATTGCATAAGACGGGACGGAAAAGGGTTTAAGGTTTGATTAGGCGAATCCGCTACGCGGCTCCGCCTAATCCAACCCTAAACCCTTTTCTCTATTCGTGGACGGAAAAGGGTTTAGGGTTGGATTAGGAGAACCCGCTACGCGGCTCCGCCTAATCCAACCCTAAACCCTTTTCCTTATTCAAGGTCACTAAACCGGCAATAAACTGAACCCTAAGAGGGTATTGGTGAACCCTGTCGTGGATGTGATTCAAAGATGGGGCACTGAACCTTAAGAGTAGGATATTGCATAAGACGTGACGGAAAAGGGTTTAGGGTTGGATTAGGCGAACCCGCTACGCGGCTCCGCTTAATCCAATCCTAAACCCTTTTCCTTATTCAACGTCACTAAACCCGCAACAAACTGAACCCTAAGAGGGTATTGGTGAACCCTGTCGTGGATGTGATTCAAAGATGGGGCACTGAACCTTAAGAGTAGGGTACTGCATAAGACGGGACGGAAAAGGGTTTAGGGTTGATAAGGCGTACCCGCTACGCGGATCCGCCTCATCCAACCCTAAACCCTTTTCCTTATTAAAGGTCACTAAACCCGCAACTAACTGAACCCTAAGAGGGTATTGGTGATCCCTGTCGTGGAGGTGATTCAAAGATGGGGCACTGAACCTTAAGAGTAGGGTATTGCATAAGACGGGACGGAAAAGGGTTTAGGGTTGGATTAGGCGAACCCGCTACGCGGCTCCGCCTAATCCAACCCTAAACTCTTTTCTCTATTCGAGGACGGAAAAGGGTTTAGGGTTGGATTAGGCGAACCCACTACGCGGCTCCGCCTAATCCAACCCTAAACCCTTTTCCTTATTCAAGGTCACTAAACCCGCAACAAACTGAACCCTAAGAGGGTATTGATGAACCCTGTCGTGGATGTGATTCAAAGATGGGGCACTGAACCTTAATAGTAGGGTATTGCATAAGACGGAACGGAAAAAGGTTTAGGGTTGGATTACGCGTACCCGCTACGCGGCTCCGCCTAATCCAACCCTAAACCCTTTTCCTTATTAAAGGTCACTAAACCCGCAACTAACTGAACCCTAAGAGGGTATTGGTGAACCCTGTCGTGGATGTGATTCAAAGATGGGGCACTGAACCTTAAGAGTAAGGTATTGCATAAGACGGGATAGAAAAGGGTTTAGGGTTGGATTAGGCGAACCCGCTACGCGGCTCCGCATAATCCAACCCTAAACCCTTTTCTCTATTCGAGGACGGAAAAGGGTTTAGGGTTGGATTAGGCGAACCCGCTACGCGGCTCCGCCTAATCCAACCCTAAACCCTTTTCCTTATTCAAGGTCACTAAACCCGCAACAAACTGAACCCTAAGAGGGTATTGATGAACCCTGTCGTGGATGTGATTCAAAGATGGGGCAGTGAACCTTAAGAGTAGGGTATTGCATAAGACGAGACGGAAAAGGGTTTAAGGTTTGATTAGGCGAATCCGCTACGCGGCTCCGCCTAATCCAACCCTAAACCCTTTTCTCTATTCGAGGACGGAAAAGGGTTTAGGGTTGGATTAGGAGAACCCGCTACGCGGCTCCGCCTAATCCAACCCTAAACCCTTTTCCTTATTCAAGGTCACTAAACCCGCAATAAACTGAACCCTAAGAGGGTATTGGTGAACCCTGTCGTGGATGTGATTCAAAGATGGGGCACTGAACCTTAAGAGTAGGATATTGCATAAGACGTGACGGAAAAGGGTTTAGGGTTGGATTAGGCAAACCCGCTACGCGGCTCCGCCTAATCCAATCCTAAACCCTTTTCCTTATTCAAGGTCACTAAACCCGCAACAAACTGAACCCTAAGAGGGTATTGGTGAACCCTGTCGTGGATGTGATTCAAAGATGGGGCACTGAACCTTAAGAGTAGGGTACTGCATAAGACGGGACGGAAAAGGGTTTAGGGTTGGATAAGGCGTACCCGCTACGCGGATCCGCCTAATCCAACCCTAAACCCTTTTCCTTATTAAAGGTCACTAAACCCGCAACTAAATGAACCCTAAGAGGGTATTGGTGAACCCTGTCGTGGATGTGATTCAAAGATGGGGCACTGAACCTTAAGAGTAAGGTATTGCATAAGACGGGATAGAAAAGGGTTTAGGGTTGGATTAGGCGAACCCGCTACGCGGCTCCGCCTAATCCAACCCTAAACCCTTTTCTCTATTCGAGGACGGAAAAGGGTTTAGGGTTGGATTAGGCGAACCCGCTACGCGGCTCCGCCTAATCCAACCCTAAACCCTTTTCCTTATTCAAGGTCACTAAACCCGCAACAAACTGAACCCTAAGAGGGTATTGATGAACCCTGTCGTGGATGTGATTCAAAGAGGGGGCACTGAACCTTAAGAGTAGGGTATTGCATAAGACGGGACGGAAAAGGGTTTAAGGTTTGATTAGGCGAATCCGCTACGCGGCTCCGCCTAATCCAACCCTAAACCCTTTTCTCTATTCGTGGATGGAAAAGGGTTTAGGGTTGGATTAGGAGAACCCGCTACGCGGCTCCGCCTAATCCAACCCTAAACCCTTTTCCTTATTCAAGGTCACTAAACCCGCAATAAACTGAACCCTAAGAGGGTATTGGTGAACCCTGTCGTGGATGTGATTCAAAGATGGGGCACTGAACCTTAAGAATAGGATATTGCATAAGACGTGACGGAAAAGGGTTTAGGGTTGGATTAGGCGAACCCGCTACGCGGCTCCGCTTAATCCAATCCTAAACCCTTTTCCTTATTCAAGGTCACTAAACCCGCAACAAACTGAACCCTAAGAGGGTATTGGTGAACCCTGTCGTGGATGTGATTCAAAGATGGGGCACTGAACCTTAAGAGTAGGGTACTGCATAAGACGGGACGGAAAAGGGTTTAGGGTTGGATAAGGCGTACCCGCTACGCGGATCCGCCTAATCCAACCCTAAACCCTTTTCCTTATTAAAGGTCACTAAACCCGCAACTAACTGAACCCTAAGAGGGTATTGGTGATCCCTGTCGTGGATGTGATTCAAAGATGGGGCACTAAACCTTAAGAGTAGGGTATTGCATAAGACGGGACGGAAAAGGGTTTAGGGTTGGATTAGGCGAACCCGCTACGCGGCTCCGCCTAATCCAACCCTAAACCCTTTTCTCTATTCGAGGACGGAAAAGGGTTTAGGGTTGGATTAGGCGAACCCACTACGCGGCTCCGCCTAATCCAACCCTAAACCCTTTTCTTTATTCAAGGTCACTAAACCCGCAACAAACTGAACCCTAAGAGGGTATTGATGAACCCTGTCGTGGATGTGATTCAAAGATGGGGCACTGAACCTTAATAGTAGGGTACTGCATAAGACGGAACGGAAAAGGGTTTAGGGTTGGATTACGCGTACCCGCTACGCGGCTCCGCCTAATCCAACCCTAAACCCTTTTCCTTATTCATGGTCACTAAACCCGGAATAAACTGAACCCTAAGAGGGTATTGGTGAACCCTGTCGTGGAAGTGATTCAAAGATCGGGCACTGAACCTTAAGAGTAGGGTATTGTATAAGACGAGACGGAAAAGGGTTTAGGGTTGGATTAGGCGAACCCGCTACGCGGCTCCGCCTAATCCAACCCTAAACCCTTTTTCTTATTCAAACTCACTAAACCCGCAACTAACTGAACCCTAAGAGGGTATTGGTGAACCCTGTTGTGGATGTGATTCAAAGATGGGGCACTGAACCTTAAGAGTAGGGTATTGCATAAGATGGGATGGAAAAGGGTTTAGGGTTGGATTAGGCGAACCCGCTACGCGGCTCCGCCTAATCCAATCCTAAACCCTTTTCCTTATTCAAGGTCACTAAACCCGCAACAAACTGAACCCTAAGAGGGTATTGGTGAACCCTGTCGTGGATGTGATTCAAAGATGGGGCACTGAACCTTAAGAGTAGGGTACTGCATAAGACGGGATGGAAAATGGTTTAGGGTTGGATAAGGCGTACCCGCTACGCGGATCCGCCTAATCCAACCCTAAACCCTTTTACTTATTAAAGGTCACTAAACCCGCAACTAAATGAACCCTAAGAGGGTATTGGTGAACCCTGTCGTGGATGTGATTCAAAGATGGGGCACTGAACCTTAAGAGTAAGGTATTGCAAAAGACGGGATAGAAAAGGGTTTAGGGTTGGATTAGGCGAACCCGCTACGCGGCTCCGCCTAATCCAACCCTAAACCCTTTTCTCTATTCGAGGACGGAAAAGGGTTTAGGGTTGGATTAGGCGAACCCGCTACGCGGCTCCGCTTAATCCAATCCTAAACCCTTTTCCTTATTCAAGGTCACTAAACCCGCAACAAACTGAACCCTAAGAGGGTATTGGTGAACCCTGTCGTGGATTTGATTCAAAGATGGGGCACTGAACCTTAAGAGTAGGGTACTGCATAAGACGGGACGGAAAAGGGTTTAGGGTTGGATAAGGCGTACCCGCTACGCGGATCCGCCTAATCCAACCCTAAACCCTTTTCCTTATTAAAGGTCACTAAACCCGCAACTAACTGAACCCTAAGAGGGTATTGGTGATCCCTGTCGTGGATGTGATTCAAAGATGGGGCACTGAACCTTAAGAGTAGGGTATTGCATAAGACGGGACGGAAAAGGGTTTAGGGTTGGATTAGGCGAACCCGCTACGCGGCTCCGCCTAATCCAACCCTAAACCCTTTTCTCTATTCGAGGACGGAAAAGGGTTTAGGGTTGGATTAGGCGAACCCGCTACGCGGCTCCGCCTATTCCAACCCTAAACCCTTTTCCTTATTCAAGGTCACTAAACCCGCAACAAACTGAACCCTAAGAGGGTGTTGATGAACCCTATCGTGGATGTGATTCAAAGATGGGGCACTGAACCTTAAGAGTAGGGTACTGCATAAGACGGGACGGAAAAGAGTTTAGGGTTGGATTAGGCGTACCCGCTACGCGGCTCCGCCTAATCCAACCCTAAACCCTTTTCCTTATTCAAGGTCACTAAACCCAGAATAAACTGAACCCTAAGAGGGTATTGGTAAACCCTGTCGTGGATGTGATTCAAAGATGGGGCACTGAACCTTAAGAGTAGGGTATTGCATAAGACGAGACGGAAAAGGGTTTAGGGTTGGATTAGGCAACCCGCTACGCGGCTTCGCCTAATCCAACCCTAAACCCTTTTCCTTATTCAAAGTCACTAAACCCGCAACTAACTGAACCCTAAGAGGGTATTGGTGAACCCTGTCCTGGATGTGATTCAAAGATGGCGCACTGAACCTTAAGAGTAGGGTATTGCATAAGACGGGATGGAAAAGGGTTGGATTAGGCGAACCCGCTACGCGGCTCCGCCTAATCCAACCCTAAACCCTTTTCTCTATTCGAGGACGGAAAAGGGTTTAGGGTTGGATTAGGCGAATCCGCTACGCGGCTCCGCCTAATCCAACCCTAAACCCTTTTCCTTATTCAAGGTCACTAAACCCGCAACAAACTGAACCCTAAGAGGGTATTGATGAACCCTGTCGTGGATGTGATTCAAAGATGGGGCACTGAACCTTAAGAGTACGGTATTGCATAAGACGGGACGGAAAAGGGTTTAAGGTTGGATTAGGCGAATCCGCTACGCGGCTCCGCCTAATCCAACCCTGAACCCTTTTCTCTATTCGAAGACGGAAAAGGGTTTAGGGTTGGATTAGGAGAACCCGCTACGCGGCTCCGCCTAATCCAACCCTAAACCATTTTCCTTATTCAAGGTCACTAAACCCGCAATAAACTGAACCCTAAGAGGGTAGTGGTGAACCCTGTCGTGGATGTGATTCAAAGATGGGGCACTGAACCTTAAGAGTAGGATATTGCATAAGACGTGACGGAAAAGGGTTTAGGGTTGGATTTAGCGAACCCGCTACGCGGCTCCGCCTAATCCAATCCTAAACCCTTTTCCTTATTCAAGGTCACTAAACCCGCAACAAACTGAACCCTAAGAGGGTATTGGTGAACCCTGTCGTGGATGTGATTCAAAGATGGGGCACTGAACCTTAAGAGTAGGGTACTGCATAAGACGGGACGGAAAAGGGTTTAGGGTTGGATTAGGCGTACCCGCTACGCGGATCCGCCTAATCCAACCCTAAACCCTTTTCCTTATTAAAGGTCACTAAACCCGCAACTAACTGAACTCTAAGAGGGTGTTGATGAACCCTATCGTGGATGTGATTCAAAGATGGGGCACTGAACCTTAAGAGTAGGTACTGCATAAGACGGGACGGAAAAGGGTTTAGGGTTGGATTAGGCGTACCCGCTACGCGGATCCGCCTAATCCAACACTAAACCCTTTTTCCTTATTAAAGGTCACTAAAACCGCAACTAACTGAACCCTAAGAGGGTATTGGTGAACCCTGTCGTGGATGTGATTCAAAGATGGGGCACTGAACCTTAAGAGTAGGGTATTGCATAAGACGGGACGGAAAAGGGTTTAGGGTTGGATTAGGCTAACCCGCTACGCGGCTCCGCTTAATCCAATCCTAAACCCTTTTCCTTATTCAAGGTCACTAAACCCGCAACAAACTGAACCCTAAGAGGGTATTGGTGAACCCTGTCGTGGATGTGATTCAAAGATGGGGCACTGAACCTTAAGAGTAGGGTACTGCATAAGACGGGACGGAAAAGGGTTTAGGGTTGGATAAGGCGTACCCGCTACGCGGATCCGCCTAATCCAACCCTAAACCCTTTTCCTTATTAAAGGTCACTAAACCCGCAACTAACTGAACCCTAAGAGGGTATTGGTGATCCCTGTCGTGGATGTGATTCAAAGATGGGGCACTGAACCTTAAGAGTAGGGTATTGCATAAGACGGGACGGAAAAGGGTTTAGGGTTGAATTAGGCGAACCCGCTACGCGGCTCCGCCTAATCCAACCCTAAACCCTTTTCTCTATTCGAGGACGGAAAAGGGTTTAGGGTTGGATTAGGCGAACCCGCTACGCGGCTCCGCCTATTCCAACCCTAAACCCTTTTCCTTATTCAAGGTCACTAAACCCGCAACAAACTGAACCCTAAGAGGGTGTTGATGAACCCTATCGTGGATGTGATTCAAAGATGGGGCACTGAACCTTAAGAGTAGGGTACTGCATAAGACGGGACGGAAAAGAGTTTAGGGTTGGATTAGGCGTACCCGCTACGCGGCTCCGCCTAATCCAACCCTAAACCCTTTTCCTTATTCAAGGTCACTAAACCCATAATAAACTGAACCCTAAGAGGGTATTGGTAAACCCTGTCGTGGATGTGATTCAAAGATGGGGCACTGAACCTTAAGAGTAGGGTATTGCATAAGACGAGACGGAAAAGGGTTTAGGGTTGGATTAGGCGAACCCGCTACGCGGCTTCGCCTAATCCAACCCTAAACCCTTTTCCTTATTCAAAGTCACTAAACCCGCAACTAACTGAACCCTAAGAGGGTATTGGTGAACCCTGTCCTGGATGTGATTCAAAGATGGAGCACTGAACCTTAAGAGTAGGGTATTGCATAAGACGGGATGGAAAAGGGTTTAGGGTTGGATTAGGCGAACCCGCTACGCGGCTTCGCCTAATCCAACCCTAAACCCTTTTCTCTATTCGAGGACGGAAAAGGGTTTAGGGTTGGATTAGGCGAATCCGCTACGCGGCTCCGCCTAATCCAACCCTAAACCCTTTTCCTTATTCAAGGTCACTAAACCCGCAACAAACTGAACCCTAAGAGGGTATTGATGAACCCTGTCGTGGATGTGATTCAAAGATGGGGCACTGAACCTTAAGAGTACGGTATTGCATAAGACGGGACGGAAAAGGGTTTAAGGTTGGATTAGGCGAATCCGCTACGCGGCTCCGCCTAATCCAAACCTAAACCATTTTCTCTATTCGAGGACGGAAAAGGGTTTAGGGTTGGATTAGGAGAACCCGCTACGCGGCTCCGCCTAATCCAACCCTAAACCATTTTCCTTATTCAAGGTCACTAAACCCGAAATAAACTGAACCCTAAGAGGGTAGTGGTGAACCCTGTCGTGGATGTGATTCAAAGATGGGGCACTGAACCTTAAGAGTAGGATATTGCATAAGACGTGACGGAAAAGGGTTTAGGGTTGGATTTAGCGAACCCGCTACGCGGCTCTGCCTAATCCAATCCTAAACCCTTTTCCTTATTCAAGGTCACTAAACCCGCAACAAACTGAACCCTAAGAGGGTATTGGTGAACCCTGTCGTGGATGTGATTCAAAGATGGGGCACTGAACCTTAAGAGTAGGGTACTGCATAAGACGGGACGGAAAAGGGTTTAGGGTTGGATTAGGCGGACCCGCTACGCGGATCCGCCTAATCCAACCCTAAACCCTTTTCCTTATTAAAGGTCACTAAACCCGCAACTAACTGAACCCTAAGAGGGTGTTGATGAACCCTATCGTGGATGTGATTCAAAGATGGGGCACTGAACCTTAAGAGTAGGGTACTGCATAAGACGGGACGGAAAAGGGTTTAGGGTTGGATTAGGCGTACCCGCTACGCGGATCCGCCTAATCCAACACTAAACTCTTTTTCCTTATTAAAGGTCACTAAACCCGCAACTAACTGAACCCTAAGAGGGTATTGGTGAACCCTGTCGTGGATGTGATTCAAAGATGGGGCACTGAACCTTAAGAGTAGGGTATTGCATAAGACGGGACGGAAAAGGGTTTAGGGTTGGATTAGGCGAACCCGCTACGCGGCTCCGCTTAATCCAACCCTAAACCCTTTTCTCTATTCGAGGACGGAAAAGGGTTTAGGGTTGGATTAGGCGAACCCACTACGCGGCTCCGCCTAATCCAACCCTAAACCCTTTTCCTTATTCAAGGTCACTAAACCCGCAACAAACTGAACCCTAAGAGGGTATTGATGAACCCTGTCGTGGATGTGATTCAAAGATGGGGCACTGAACCTTAAGAGTAGGGTACTGCATAAGACGGAACGGAAAAGAGTTTAGGGTTGGATTAGGCGTACCCGCTACGCGGCTCCGCCTAATCCAACCCTAAACCCTTTTCCTTATTCAAGGTCACTAAACCCAGAATAAACTGAACCCTAAGAGGGTATTGGTAAACCCTGTCGTGGATGTGATTCAAAGATGGGGCACTGAACCTTAAGAGTAGGGTATTGCATAAGACGAGACGGAAAAGGGTTTAGGGTTGGATTAGGCGAACCCGCTACGCGGCTTCGCCTAATCCAACCCTAAACCCTTTTCCTTATTCAAAGTCACTAAACCCGCAACTAACTGAACCCTAAGAGGGTATTGGTGAACCCTGTCCTGGATGTGATTCAAAGATGGAGCACTGAACCTTAAGAGTAGGGTATTGCATAAGACGGGATGGAAAAGGGTTTAGGGTTGGATTAGGCGAACCCGCTACGCGGCTTCGCCTAATCCAACCCTAAACCCTTTTCTCTATTCGAGGACGGAAAAGGGTTTAGGGTTGGATTAGGCGAATCCGCTACGCGGCTCCGCCTAATCCAACCCTAAACCCTTTTCCTTATTCAAGGTCACTAAACCCGCAACAAACTGAACCCTAAGAGGGTATTGATGAACCCTGTCGTGGATGTGATTCAAAGATGGGGCACTGAACCTTAAGAGTACGGTATTGCATAAGACGGGACGGAAAAGGGTTTAAGGTTGGATTAGGCGAATCCGCTACGCGGCTCCGCCTAATCCAAACCTAAACCATTTTCTCTATTCGAGGACGGAAAAGGGTTTAGGGTTGGATTAGGAGAACCCGCTACGCGGCTCCGCCTAATCCAACCCTAAACCATTTTCCTTATTCAAGGTCACTAAACCCGAAATAAACTGAACCCTAAGAGGGTAGTGGTGAACCCTGTCGTGGATGTGATTCAAAGATGGGGCACTGAACCTTAAGAGTAGGATATTGCATAAGACGTGACGGAAAAGGGTTTAGGGTTGGATTTAGCGAACCCGCTACGCGGCTCTGCCTAATCCAATCCTAAACCCTTTTCCTTATTCAAGGTCACTAAACCCGCAACAAACTGAACCCTAAGAGGGTATTGGTGAACCCTGTCGTGGATGTGATTCAAAGATGGGGCACTGAACCTTAAGAGTAGGGTACTGCATAAGACGGGACGGAAAAGGGTTTAGGGTTGGATTAGGCGGACCCGCTACGCGGATCCGCCTAATCCAACCCTAAACCCTTTTCCTTATTAAAGGTCACTAAACCCGCAACTAACTGAACCCTAAGAGGGTGTTGATGAACCCTATCGTGGATGTGATTCAAAGATGGGGCACTGAACCTTAAGAGTAGGGTACTGCATAAGACGGGACGGAAAAGGGTTTAGGGTTGGATTAGGCGTACCCGCTACGCGGATCCGCCTAATCCAACACTAAACTCTTTTTCCTTATTAAAGGTCACTAAACCCGCAACTAACTGAACCCTAAGAGGGTATTGGTGAACCCTGTCGTGGATGTGATTCAAAGATGGGGCACTGAACCTTAAGAGTAGGGTATTGCATAAGACGGGACGGAAAAGGGTTTAGGGTTGGATTAGGCGAACCCGCTACGCGGCTCCGCTTAATCCAACCCTAAACCCTTTTCTCTATTCGAGGACGGAAAAGGGTTTAGGGTTGGATTAGGCGAACCCACTACGCGGCTCCGCCTAATCCAACCCTAAACCCTTTTCCTTATTCAAGGTCACTAAACCCGCAACAAACTGAACCCTAAGAGGGTATTGATGAACCCTGTCGTGGATGTGATTCAAAGATGGGGCACTGAACCTTAAGAGTAGGGTACTGCATAAGACGGAACGGAAAAGGGTTTAGGGTTGGATTACGCGTACCCGCTACGCGGCTCCGCCAAATCCAACCCTAAACCCTTTTTCTTATTCATGGTCACTAAACCCGGAATAAACTGAACCCTAAGAGGGTATTGGTGAACCCTGTCGTGGATGTGATTCAAAGATGGGGCACTGAACCTTAAGAGTAGGGTATTGCATAAGACGAGACGGAAAAGGGTTTAGGGTTGGATTAGGCGAACCCGCTACGCGGCTCCGCCTAATCCAACCCTAAACCCTTTTCCTTATTCAAAGTCACTAAACCCGCAACTAACTGAACCCTAAGAGGGTATTGGTGAACCCTATCCTGGATGTGATTCAAAGATGGAGCACTGAACCTTAAGAGTAGGGTATTGCATAAGACGGGATGGAAAAGGGTTTAGGGTTGGATTAGGCGAACCCGCTACGCGGCTCCGCCTAATCCAACCCTAAACCCTTTTCCTTATTCAAGGTCACTAAACCCGCAACAAACTGAACCCTAAGAGGGTATTGATGAACCCTGTCGTGGATGTGATTCAAAGATGGGGCACTGAACCTTAAGAGTACGGTATTGCATAAGACGGGACGGAAAAGGGTTTAAGGTTGGATTAGGCGAATCCGCTACGCGGCTCCGCCTAATCCAACCCTAAACCCTTTTCTCTATTCGAGGACGGAAAAGGGTTTAGGGTTGGATTAGGAGAACCCGCTACGCGGCTCCGCCTAATCCAACCCTAAACCCTTTTCCTTATTCAAGGTCACTAAACCCGCAATAAACTGAACCCTAAGAGGGTATTGGTGAACCCGGTCGTGGATGTGATTCAAAGATGGGGCACTGAACCTTAAGAGTAGGATATTGCATAAGACGTGACGGAAAAGGGTTTAGGGTTGGATTAGGCGAACCCGCTACGCGGCTCCGCCTAATCCAATCCTAAACCCTTTTCCTTATTCAAGGTCACTAAACCCGCAACTAACTGAACCCTAAGAGGGTGTTGATGAACCCTATCGTGGATGTGATTCAAAGATGGGGCACTGAACCTTAAGAGTAGGGTACTGCATAAGACGGGACGGAAAAGGGTTTAGGGTTGGATTAGGCGTACCCGCTACGCGGATCCGCCTAATCCAACACTAAACTCTTTTTCCTTATTAAAGGTCACTAAACCCGCAACTAACTGAACCCTAAGAGGGTATTGGTGAACCCTGTCGTGGATGTGATTCAAAGATGGGGCACTGAACCTTAAGAGTAGGGTATTGCATAAGACGGGACGGAAAAGGGTTTAGGGTTGGATTAGGCGAACCCGCTACGCGGCTCCGCTTAATCCAACCCTAAACCCTTTTCTCTATTCGAGGACGGAAAAGGGTTTAGGGTTGGATTAGGCGAACCCACTACGCGGCTCCGCCTAATCCAACCCTAAACCCTTTTCCTTATTCAAGGTCACTAAACCCGCAACAAACTGAACCCTAAGAGGGTATTGATGAACCCTGTCGTGGATGTGATTCAAAGATGGGGCACTGAACCTTAAGAGTAGGGTACTGCATAAGACGGAACGGAAAAGGGTTTAGGGTTGGATTACGCGTACCCGCTACGCGGCTCCGCCAAATCCAACCCTAAACCCTTTTTCTTATTCATGGTCACTAAACCCGGAATAAACTGAACCCTAAGAGGGTATTGGTGAACCCTGTCGTGGATGTGATTCAAAGATGGGGCACTGAACCTTAAGAGTAGGGTATTGCATAAGACGAGACGGAAAAGGGTTTAGGGTTGGATTAGGCGAACCCGCTACGCGGCTCCGCCTAATCCAACCCTAAACCCTTTTCCTTATTCAAAGTCACTAAACCCGCAACT
The DNA here is from genome assembly GCA_958450325.1 of Agrostemma githago. Lineage (NCBI taxonomy): Eukaryota > Viridiplantae > Streptophyta > Magnoliopsida > Caryophyllales > Caryophyllaceae > Agrostemma > Agrostemma githago. The sequence goes on from OY288261.1 coordinate 37,750,940, forward strand.
AACTGAACCCTAAGAGGGTATTGGTGAACCCTATCCTGGATGTGATTCAAAGATGGAGCACTGAACCTTAAGAGTAGGGTATTGCATAAGACGGGATGGAAAAGGGTTTAGGGTTGGATTAGGCGAACCCGCTACGCGGCTCCGCCTAATCCAACCCTAAACCCTTTTCCTTATTCAAGGTCACTAAACCCGCAACAAACTGAACCCTAAGAGGGTATTGATGAACCCTGTCGTGGATGTGATTCAAAGATGGGGCACTGAACCTTAAGAGTACGGTATTGCATAAGACGGGACGGAAAAGGGTTTAAGGTTGGATTAGGCGAATCCGCTACGCGGCTCCGCCTAATCCAACCCTAAACCCTTTTCTCTATTCGAGGACGGAAAAGGGTTTAGGGTTGGATTAGGAGAACCCGCTACGCGGCTCCGCCTAATCCAACCCTAAACCCTTTTCCTTATTCAAGGTCACTAAACCCGCAATAAACTGAACCCTAAGAGGGTATTGGTGAACCCGGTCGTGGATGTGATTCAAAGATGGGGCACTGAACCTTAAGAGTAGGATATTGCATAAGACGTGACGGAAAAGGGTTTAGGGTTGGATTAGGCGAACCCGCTACGCGGCTCCGCCTAATCCAATCCTAAACCCTTTTCCTTATTCAAGGTCACTAAACCCGCAACAAACTGAACCCTAAGAGGGTATTGGTGAACCCTGTCGTGGATGTGATTCAAAGATGGGGCACTGAACCTTAAGAGTAGGGAACTGCATAAGACGGGACGGAAAAGGGTTTAGGGTTGGATTAGGCGTACCCGCTACGCGGATCCGCCTAATCCAACCCTAAACCCTTTTCCTTATTAAAGGTCACTAAACCCGCAACTAACTGAACCCTAAGAGGGTATTGGTGAACCCTGTCGTGGATGTGATTCAAAGATGGGGCACTGAACCTTAAGAGTAGGGTACTGCTTAAGACGGGACGGAAAAGGGTTTAGGGTTGGATTAGGCGTACCCGCTACGCGGATCCGCCTAATCCAACACTAAACCCTTTTTCCTTATTAAAGGTCACTAAACCCGCAACTAACTGAACCCTAAGAGGGTATTGGTGAACCCTGTCGTGGATGTGATTCAAAGATCGGGCACTGAACTTTAAGAGTAGGGTATTGCATAAGACGAGACGGAAAAGGGCTTAGGGTTGGATTAGGCGAACCCGCTACGCGGCTCCGCCTAATCCAATCCTAAACCCTTTTCCTTATTCAAGGTCACTAAACCCGCAACAAACTGAACCCTAAGAGGGTATTGGTGAACCCTGTCGTGGATGTGATTCAAAGATGGGGCACTGAACCTTAAGAGTAGGGAACTGCATAAGACGGGACGGAAAAGGGTTTAGGGTTGGATTAGGCGTACCCGCTACGCGGATCCGCCTAATCCAACCCTAAACCCTTTTCCTTATTAAAGGTCACTAAACCCGCAACTAACTGAACCCTAAGAGGGTATTGGTGAACCCTGTCGTGGATGTGATTCAAAGATGGGGCACTGAACCTTAAGAGTAGGGTACTGCATAAGACGGGACGGAAAAGGGTTTAGGGTTGGATTAGGCGTACCCGCTACGCGGATCCGCCTAATCCAACACTAAACCCTTTTTCCTTATTAAAGGTCACTAAACCCGCAACTAACTGAACCCTAAGAGGGTATTGGTGAACCCTGTCGTGGATGTGATTCAAAGATCGGGCACTGAACTTTAAGAGTAGGGTATTGCATAAGACGAGACGGAAAAGGGCTTAGGGTTGGATTAGGCGAACCCGCTACGCGGCTCCGCCTAATCCAACCCTAAACCCTTTTCCTTATTCAAGGTCACTAAATCCGCAACAAACTGAACCCTAAGAGGGTATTGATGAACCCTGTCGTGGATGTGATTCAAAGATGGGGCACTGAACCTTAAGAGTAGGGTACTGCATAAGACGGGACGGAAAAGGGTTTAGGGTTGGATTAGGCGTACCCGCTACGCCGATCCGCCTAATCCAACCCTAAACCCTTTTCCTTATTAAAGGTCACTAAACCCGCAACTAACTGAACCCTAAGAGGGTATTGGTGAACCCTGTCGTGGATGTGATTCAAAGATGGGGCACTGAACCTTAAGAGTAGGGTATTGCATAAGACGGGACGGAAAAGGGTTTAGGGTTGGATTAGGCGAACCCGCTACGCGGCTCCGCCTAATCCAACCCTAAACCCTTTTCTCTATTCGAGGACGGAAAAGGGTTTAGGGTTGGATTAGGCGAACCCACTACGCGGCTCCGCCTAATCCAACCCTAAACCCTTTTCCTTATTCAAGGTCACTAAACCCGCAACAAACTGAACCCTAAGAGGGTATTGATGAACCCTGTCGAGGATGTGATTCAAAGATGGGGCACTGAACCTTAAGAGTAGGGTACTGCATAAGACGGAACGGAAAAGGGTTTGGGGTTGGATTACGCGTACCCGCTACGCGGCTCTGCCAAATCCAACGCTAAACCCTTTTCCTTATTCATGGTCACTAAACCCGGAATAAACTGAACCCTAAGAGGGTATTGGTGAACCCTGTCGTGGAAGTGATTCAAAGATCGGGCACTGAACCTTAAGAGTAGGGTATTGCATAAAACGAGACGGAAAAGGGTTTAGGGTTGGATTAGGCGAACCCGCTACGCGGCTCCGCCTAATCCAACCCTAAACCCTTTTTCTTATTCAAAGTCACTAAACCCGCAACTAACTGAACCCTAAGAGAGTATTGGTGAACCCTGTCGTGGATGTGATTCAAAGATGGGGCACTGAACCTTAAGAGTAGGGTATTGCATAAGATGGGATGGAAAAGGGTTTAGGGTTGGATTAGGCGTACCCGCTACGCGGCTCCGCCTAATCCAACCCTAAACCCTTTTCCTTATTCAAGGTCACTTAACCCTGAATAAACTGAACCCTAAGAGGGTATTGGTGAACCCTGTCGTGGATGTGATTCAAAGATGGGGCACTGAACCTTAAGAGTAGGGTATTGCATAAGACGAGACGGAAAAGGGTTTAGGGTTGGATTAGGCGAACCCGCTACGCGGCTCCGCCTAATCCAACCCAAAACCCTTTTCCTTATTCAAAGTCACTAAACCCGCAACTAACTGAAACCTAAGAGGGTGTTGATGAACCCTATCGTGGATGTGATTCAAAGATGGGGCACTGAACCTTAAGAGTAGGGTACTGCATAAGACGGGACGGAAAAGAGTTTAGGGTTGGATTAGGCGTACCCGCTACGCGGCTCCGCCTAATCCAACCCTAAACCCTTTTCCTTATTCAAGGTCACTAAACCCTGAATAAACTGAACCCTAAGAGGGTATTGGTGAACCCTGTCGTGGATGTGATTCAAAGATGGGGCACTGAACCTTAAGAGTAGGGTATTGCATAAGACGAGACGGAAAAGGGTTTAGGGTTGGATTAGGCGAACCCGCTACGCGGCTCCGCCTAATCCAACCCTAAACCCTTTTCCTTATTCAAAGTCACTAAACCCGCAACTAACTGAACCCTAAGAGGGTATTGGTGAACCCTGTCCTGGATGTGATTCAAAGATGGAGCACTGAACCTTAAGAGTAGGGTATTGCATAAGACGGGATGGAAAAGGGTTTAGGGTTGGATTAGGCGAACCCGCTACGCGGCTCCGCCTAATCCAACCCTAAACCCTTTTCTCTATTCGAGGACGGAAAAGGGTTTAGGGTTGGATTAGGAGTACCCGCTACGCGGCTCCGCCTAATCCAACCCTAAACCCTTTTCCTTATTCAAGGTCACTAAAGCCGCAATAAACTGAACCCTAAGAGGGTATTGGTGAACCCTGTCGTGGATGTGATTCAAAGATGGGGCACTGAACCTTAAGAGTAGGATATTGCATAAGACCTGACGGAAAAGGGTTTAGGGTTGGATTAGGCGAACCCGCTACGCGGCTCCGCCTAATCCAATCCTAAACCCTTTTCCTTATTCAAGGTCACTAAACCCGCAACAAACTGAACCCTAAGAGGGTATTGGTGAACCCTGTCGTGGATGTGATTCAAAGATGGGGCACTGAACCTTAAGAGTAGGGAACTGCATAAGACGGGACGGAAAAGGGTTTAGGGTTGGATTAGGCGTACCCGCTACGCGGATCCGCCTAATCCAACCCTAAACCCTTTTCCTTATTAAAGGTCACTAAACCCGCAACTAACTGAACCCTAAGAGGGTATTGGTGAACCCTGTCGTGGATGTGATTCAAAGATGGGGCACTGAACCTTAAGAGTAGGGTACTGCATAAGACGGGACGGAAAAGGGTTTAGGGTTGGATTAGGCGTACCCGCTACGCCGATCCGCCTAATCCAACCCTAAACCCTTTTCCTTATTAAAGGTCACTAAACCCGCAACTAACTGAACCCTAAGAGGGTATTGGTGAACCCTGTCGTGGATGTGATTCAAAGATGGGGCACTGAACCTTAAGAGTAGGGTATTGCATAAGACGGGACGGAAAAGGGTTTAGGGTTGGATTAGGCGAACCCGCTACGCGGCTCCGCCTAATCCAACCCTAAACCCTTTTCTCTATTCGAGGACGGAAAAGGGTTTAGGGTTGGATTAGGCGAACCCACTACGCGGCTCCGCCTAATCCAACCCTAAACCCTTTTCCTTATTCAAGGTCACTAAACCCGCAACAAACTGAACCCTAAGAGGGTATTGATGAACCCTGTCGAGGATGTGATTCAAAGATGGGGCACTGAACCTTAAGAGTAGGGTACTGCATAAGACGGAACGGAAAAGGGTTTGGGGTTGGATTACGCGTACCCGCTACGCGGCTCTGCCAAATCCAACGCTAAACCCTTTTCCTTATTCATGGTCACTAAACCCGGAATAAACTGAACCCTAAGAGGGTATTGGTGAACCCTGTCGTGGAAGTGATTCAAAGATCGGGCACTGAACCTTAAGAGTAGGGTATTGCATAAAACGAGATGGAAAAGGGTTTAGGGTTGGATTAGGCGAACCCGCTACGCGGCTCCGCCTAATCCAACCCTAAACCCTTTTTCTTATTCAAAGTCACTAAACCCGCAACTAACTGAACCCTAAGAGAGTATTGGTGAACCCTGTCGTGGATGTGATTCAAAGATGGGGCACTGAACCTTAAGAGTAGGGTATTGCATAAGATGGGATGGAAAAGGGTTTAGGGTTGGATTAGGCGTACCCGCTACGCGGCTCCGCCTAATCCAACCCTAAACCCTTTTCCTTATTCAAGGTCACTTAACCCTGAATAAACTGAACCCTAAGAGGGTATTGGTGAACCCTGTCGTGGATGTGATTCAAAGATGGGGCACTGAACCTTAAGAGTAGGGTATTGCATAAGACGAGACGGAAAAGGGTTTAGGGTTGGATTAGGCGAACCCGCTACGCGGCTCCGCCTAATCCAACCCAAAACCCTTTTCCTTATTCAAAGTCACTAAACCCGCAACTAACTGAAACCTAAGAGGGTGTTGATGAACCCTATCGTGGATGTGATTCAAAGATGGGGCACTGAACCTTAAGAGTAGGGTACTGCATAAGACGGGACGGAAAAGAGTTTAGGGTTGGATTAGGCGTACCCGCTACGCGGCTCCGCCTAATCCAACCCTAAACCCTTTTCCTTATTCAAGGTCACTAAACCCTGAATAAACTGAACCCTAAGAGGGTATTGGTGAACCCTGTCATGGATGTGATTCAAAGATGGGGCACTGAACCTTAAGAGTAGGGTATTGCATAAGACGAGACGGAAAAGGGTTTAGGGTTGGATTAGGCGAACCCGCTACGCGGCTCCGCCTAATCCAACCCTAAACCCTTTTCCTTATTCAAAGTCACTAAACCCGCAACTAACTGAACCCTAAGAGGGTATTGCTGAACCCTGTCCTGGATGTGATTCAAAGATGGAGCACTGAACCTTAAGAGTAGGGTATTGCATAAGACGGGATGGAAAAGGGTTTAGGGTTGGATTAGGCGAACCCGCTACGCGGCTCCGCCTAATCCAACCCTAAACCCTTTTCTCTATTCGAGGACGGAAAAGGGTTTAGGGTTGGATTAGGAGTACCCGCTACGCGGCTCCGCCTAATCCAACCCTAAACCCTTTTCCTTATTCAAGGTCACTAAACCCGCAATAAACTGAACCCTAAGAGGGTATTGGTGAACCCTGTCGTGGATGTGATTCAAAGATGGGGCACTGAACCTTAAGAGTAGGATATTGCATAAGACCTGACGGAAAAGGGTTTAGGGTTGGATTAGGCGAACCCGCTACGCGGCTCCGCCTAATCCAATCCTAAACCCTTTTCCTTATTCAAGGTCACTAAATCCGCAACAAACTGAACCCTAAGAGGGTATTGGTGAACCCTGTCGTGGATGTGATTCAAAGATGGGGCACTGAATCTTAAGAGTAGGGTATTGCATAAGACGGGACGGAAAAGGGTTTAGGGTTGGATTAGGCGAACCCGCTACGCGGCTCCGCCTAATCCAACCCTAAACCCTTTTCTCTATTCGAGGACGGAAAAGGGTTTAGGGTTGGATTAGGCGAACCCGCTACGCGGCTCCGCCTATTCCAACCCTAAACCCTTTTCCTTGTTCAAGGTCACTAAACCCGCAACAAACTGAACTCTAAGAGGGTGTTGATGAACCCTATCGTGGATGTGATTCAAAGATGGGGCACTGAACCTTAAGAGTAGGGTACTGCATAAGACGGGACGGAAAAGAGTTTAGGGTTGGATTAGGCGGACCCGCTACGCGGCTCCGCCTAATCCAACTCTAAACCCTTTTCCTTATTCAAGGTCACTAAACCCTGAATAAACTGAACCCTAAGAGGGTATTGGTGAACCCTGTCTTGGATGTGATTCAAAGATGGGGCACTGAACCTTAAGAGTAGGGTATTGCATAAGACGAGACGGAAAAGGGTTTAGGGTTGGATTAGGCGAACCCGCTACGCGGCTCCGCCTAATCCAACCCTAAACCCTTTTCCTTATTCAAAGTCACTAAACCCGCAACTAACTGAACCCTAAGAGGGTATTGGTGAACCCTGTCCTGGATGTGATTCAAAGATGGAGCACTGAACCTTAAGAGTAGGGTATTGCATAAGACGGGATGGAAAAGGGTTTAGGGTTGGATTAGGCGAACCCGATACGCGGCTCCGCCTAATCCAACCCTAAACCCTTTTCTCTATTCGAGGACGGAAAAGGGTTTAGGGTTGGATTAGGCGAACCCGCTACGTGGCTCCGCCTATTCCAACCCTAAACCCTTTTCCTTATTCAAGGTCACTAAACCCGCAACAAACTGAACCCTAAGAGGGTATTGATGAACCCTGTCGTGGATGTGATTCAAAGATGGAGCACTGAACCTTAAGAGTAGGGTATTGCATAAGACGGGATGGAAAAGGGTTTAGGGTTGGATTAGGCGAACCCGCTACGCGGCTCCGCCTAATCCAACCCTGAACCCTTTTCTCTATTCGAGGACGGAAAAGGGTTTAGGGTTGGATTAGGCGAACCCGCTACGCGGCTCCGCCTAATCCAACCCTAAACCCTTTTCCTTATTCAAGGTCACTAAACCCGCAACAAACTGAACCCTAAGAGGGTATTGATGAACCCTGTCGTGGATGTGATTCAAAGATGGGGCACTGAACCTTAAGAGTACGGTATTGCATAAGACGGGACGGAAAAGGGTTTAAGGTTGGATTAGGCGAATCCGCTACGCGGCTCCGCCTAATCCAACCCTAAACCCTTTTCTCTATTCGAGGACGGAAATGGGTTTAGGGTTGGATTAGGAGAACCCGCTACGCGGCTCTGCCTAATCCAACCCTAAACCCTTTTTCTTATTCAAAGTCACTAAACCCGCAACTAACTGAACCCTAAGAGGGTATTGGTGAACCCTGTCGTGGATGTGATTCAAAGATGGGGCACTGAACCTTAAGAGTAGGGTATTGCATAAGACGGGATGGAAAAAGGTTTAGGGTTGGATTAGGCGAACCCGCTACGCGGCTCTGCCTAATCCAATCCTAAACCCTCTTCCTTATTCAAGGTCACTAAACCCGCAACAAACTGAACCCTAAGAGGGTAATGGTGAACCCTGTCGTGGATGTGATTCAAAGATGGGGCACTGAATCTTAAGAGTAGGGTATTGCATAAGACGGGACGGAAAAGGGTTTAGGGTTGGATTAGGCGAACCCGCTACGCGGCTCCGCCTAATCCAACCCTAAACCCTTTTCTCTATTCGAGGACGGAAAAGGGTTTAGGGTTGGATTAGGCGAACCCGCTACGCGGCTCCGCCTATTCCAACCCTAAACCCTTTTCCTTGTTCAAGGTCACTAAACCCGCAACAAACTGAACTCTAAGAGGGTGTTGATGAACCCTATCGTGGATGTGTTTCAAAGATGGGGCACTGAACCTTAAGAGTAGGGTACTGCATAAGACGGGACGGAAAAGAGTTTAGGGTTGGATTAGGCGGACCCGCTACGCGGCTCCGCCTAATGCAACTCTAAACCCTTTTCCTTATTCAAGGTCACTAAACCCTGAATAAACTGAACCCTAAGAGGGTATTGGTGAACCCTGTCTTGGATGTGATTCAAAGATGGGGCACTGAACCTTAAGAGTAGGGTATTGCATAAGACGAGACGGAAAAGGGTTTAGGGTTGGATTAGGCGAACCCGCTACGCGGCTCCGCCTAATCCAACCCTAAACCCTTTTCCTTATTCAAAGTCACTAAACCCGCAACTAACTGAACCCTAAGAGGGTATTGGTGAACCCTGTCCTGGATGTGATTCAAAGATGGAGCACTGAACCTTAAGAGTAGGGTATTGCATAAGACGGGATGGAAAAGGGTTTAGGGTTGGATTAGGCGAACCCGATACGCGGCTCCGCCTAATCCAACCCTAAACCCTTTTCTCTATTCGAGGACGGAAAAGGGTTTAGGGTTGGATTAGGCGAACCCGCTACGTGGCTCCGCCTATTCCAACCCTAAACCCTTTTCCTTATTCAAGGTCACTAAACCCGCAACAAACTGAACCCTAAGAGGGTATTGATGAACCCTGTCGTGGATGTGATTCAAAGATGGAGCACTGAACCTTAAGAGTAGGGTATTGCATAAGACGGGATGGAAAAGGGTTTAGGGTTGGATTAGGCGAACCCGCTACGCGGCTCCGCCTAATCCAACCCTGAACCCTTTTCTCTATTCGAGGACGGAAAAGGGTTTAGGGTTGGATTAGGCGAACCCGCTACGCGGCTCCGCCTAATCCAACCCTAAACCCTTTTCCTTATTCAAGGTCACTAAACCCGCAACAAACTGAACCCTAAGAGGGTATTGATGAACCCTGTCGTGGATGTGATTCAAAGATGGGGCACTGAACCTTAAGAGTACGGTATTGCATAAGACGGGACGGAAAAGGGTTTAAGGTTGGATTAGGCGAATCCGCTACGCGGCTCCGCCTAATCCAACCCTAAACCCTTTTCTCTATTCGAGGACGGAAATGGGTTTAGGGTTGGATTAGGAGAACCCGCTACGCGGCTCTGCCTAATCCAACCCTAAACCCTTTTTCTTATTCAAAGTCACTAAACCCGCAACTAACTGAACCCTAAGAGGGTATTGGTGAACCCTGTCGTGGATGTGATTCAAAGATGGGGCACTGAACCTTAAGAGTAGGGTATTGCATAAGACGGGATGGAAAAAGGTTTAGGGTTGGATTAGGCGAACCCGCTACGCGGCTCTGCCTAATCCAATCCTAAACCCTCTTCCTTATTCAAGGTCACTAAACCCGCAACAAACTGAACCCTAAGAGGGTAATGGTGAACCCTGTCGTGGATGTGATTCAAAGATGGGGCACTGAATCTTAAGAGTAGGGTATTGCATAAGACGGGACGGAAAAGGGTTTAGGGTTGGATTAGGCGAACCCGCTACGCGGCTCCGCCTAATCCAACCCTAAACCCTTTTCTCTATTCGAGGACGGAAAAGGGTTTAGGGTTGGATTAGGCGAACCCGCTACGCGGCTCCGCCTATTCCAACCCTAAACCCTTTTCCTTGTTCAAGGTCACTAAACCCGCAACAAACTGAACTCTAAGAGGGTGTTGATGAACCCTATCGTGGATGTGTTTCAAAGATGGGGCACTGAACCTTAAGAGTAGGGTACTGCATAAGACGGGACGGAAAAGAGTTTAGGGTTGGATTAGGCGGACCCGCTACGCGGCTCCGCCTAATGCAACTCTAAACCCTTTTCCTTATTCAAGGTCACTAAACCCTGAATAAACTGAACCCTAAGAGGGTATTGGTGAACCCTGTCTTGGATGTGATTCAAAGATGGGGCACTGAACCTTAAGAGTAGGGTATTGCATAAGACGAGACGGAAAAGGGTTTAGGGTTGGATTAGGCGAACCCGCTACGCGGCTCCGCCTAATCCAACCCTAAACCCTTTTCCTTATTCAAAGTCACTAAACCCGCAACTAACTGAACCCTAAGAGGGTATTGGTGAACCCTGTCCTGGATGTGATTCAAAGATGGAGCACTGAACCTTAAGAGTAGGGTATTGCATAAGACGGGATGGAAAAGGGTTTAGGGTTGGATTAGGCGAACCCGATACGCGGCTCCGCCTAATCCAACCCTAAACCCTTTTCTCTATTCGAGGACGGAAAAGGGTTTAGGGTTGGATTAGGCGAACCCGCTACGTGGCTCCGCCTATTCCAACCCTAAACCCTTTTCCTTATTCAAGGTCACTAAACCCGCAACAAACTGAACCCTAAGAGGGTATTGATGAACCCTGTCGTGGATGTGATTCAAAGATGGAGCACTGAACCTTAAGAGTAGGGTATTGCATAAGACGGGATGGAAAAGGGTTTAGGGTTGGATTAGGCGAACCCGCTACGCGGCTCCGCCTAATCCAACCCTGAACCCTTTTCTCTATTCGAGGACGGAAAAGGGTTTAGGGTTGGATTAGGCAAACCCGCTACGCGGCTCCGCCTAATCCAACCCTAAACCCTTTTCCTTATTCAAGGTCACTAAACCCGCAACAAACTGAACCCTAAGAGGGTATTGATGAACCCTGTCGTGGATGTGATTCAAAGATGGGGCACTGAACCTTAAGAATACGGTATTGCATAAGACGGGACGGAAAAGGGTTTAAGGTTGGATTAGGCGAATCCGCTACGCGGCTCCGCCTAATCCAACCCTAAACCCTTTTCTCTATTCGAGGACGGAAATGGGTTTAGGGTTGGATTAGGAGAACCCGCTACGCGGCTCTGCCTAATCCAACCCTAAACCCTTTTTCTTATTCAAAGTCACTAAACCCGCAACTAACTGAACCCTAAGAGGGTATTGGTGAACCCTGTCGTGGATGTGATTCAAAGATGGGGCACTGAACCTTAAGAGTAGGGTATTGCATAAGACGGGATGGAAAAAGGTTTAGGGTTGGATTAGGCGAACCCGCTACGCGGCTCTGCCTAATCCAATCCTAAACCCTCTTCCTTATTCAAGGTCACTAAACCCGCAACAAACTGAACCCTAAGAGGGTAATGGTGAACCCTGTCGTGGATGTGATTCAAAGATGGGGCACTGAACCTTAAGAGTAGGGTACTGCATAAGACGAGACGGAAAAGGGTTTAGGGTTGAATTAGGCGAACCCGCTACGCGGATCCGCCTAATCCAACCCTAAACCCTTTTCCTTATTAAAGGTCACTAAACCCGCAGCTAACTGAACCCTAAGAGGGTATTGGTGAACCCTGTCGTGGATGTGATTCAAAGATGGGGCACTGAACCTTAAGAGTAGGGTATTGCATAAGACGGGACGGAAAAGGGTTTAGGGTTGGATTAGGCGAACCCACTACGCGGCTCCGCCTAATCCAACCCTAAACCCTTTTCCTTATTCAAGGTCACTAAACCCGCAACAAACTGAACCCTAAGAGGGTATTGATGAACCCTGTCGTGGATGTGATTCAAAGATGGGGCACTGAACCTTAAGAGTAGGGTACTGCATAAGACGGGACGGAAAAGGGTTTAGGGTTGGATTAGGCGAACCCGCTACGCGGCTCCGCCTAATCCAACCCTAAACCCTTTTCCTTATTCATGGTCACTAAACCCGGAATAAACTGAACCCTAAGAGGGTATTGGTGAACCCTGTCGTGGAAGTGATTCAAAGATCGGGCACTGAACTTTAAGAGTAGGGTATTGCATAAGACGGGATGGAAAAGGGTTTAGGGTTGGATTAGGCGAACCCGCTACGCGGCTCCGCCTATTCCAACCCTAAACCCTTTTCCTTATTCAAGGTCACTAAACTCGCAACAAACTGAACCCTAAGAGGGTATTGATGAACCCTGTCGTGGATGTGATTCAAAGATGGAGCACTGAACCTTAAGAGTAGGGTATTGCATAAGACGGGATGGAAAAGGGTTTAGGGTTGGATTAGGCGAACCCGCTACGCGGCTCCGCCTAATCCAACCCTAAACCCTTTTCTCTATTCGAGGACGGAAAAGGGTTTAGGGTTGGATTAGGCGAACCCGCTACGCGGCTCCGCCTAATCCAACCCTAAACCCTTTTCCTTATTCAAGGTCACTAAACCCGCAACTAACTGAACCCTAAGAGGGTATTGGTGAACCCTGTCCTGGATGTGATTCAAAGATGGAGCACTGAACCTTAAGAGTAGGGTACTGCATAAGACGGGACGGAAAAGGGTTTAGGGTTGGATTAGGCGTACCCGCTACGCGGATTCGCCTAATCCAACCCTAAACCCTTTTCCTTATTTCAAGGTCACTAAACCCGCAACTAACTGAACCCTAAGAGGGTATTGGTGAAACCTGTCGTGGATGTGATTCAAAGATGGGGCACTGAACCTTAAGAGTAGGGTATTGCATAAGACGGGACGGAAAAAGGTTTAGGGATGGATTAGGCGAATCCGCTACGCGGCTCCACCTAATCCAACCCTAAACCCTTTTCCTTATTCAAGGTCACTAAACCCGCAACAAACTGAACCCTAAGAGGGTATAGGTGAACCCTGTCGTGGATGTGATTCAAAGATGGGGCACTGAACCTTAAGAGTAGGGTACTGCATAAGACGGGACGGAAAAGGGTTTAGGGTTGGATTAGGCGAACCCGCTACGCGGCTCCGCCTATTCCAACCCTAAACCCTTTTCCTTATTCAAGGTCACTAAACTCGCAACAAACTGAACCCTAAGAGGGTATTGATGAACCCTGTCGTGGATGTGATTCAAAGATGGAGCACTGAACCTTAAGAGTAGGGTATTGCATAAGATGGGATGGAAAAGGGTTTAGGGTTGGATTAGGCGAACCCGCTACGCGGCTCCGCCTAATCCAACCCTAAACCCTTTTCTCTATTCGAGGACGGAAAAGGGTTTAGGGTTGGATTAGGCTAACCCGCTACGCGGCTCCGCCTAATCCAACCCTAAACCCTTTTCCTTATTCAAGGTCACTAAACCCGCAACTAACTGAACCCTAAGAGGGTATTGGTGAACCCTGTCCTGGATGTGATTCAAAGATGGAGCACTGAACCTTAAGAGTAGGGTACTGCATAAGACGGGACGGAAAAAGGTTTAGGGATGGATTAGGCGAATCCGCTACGCGGCTCCACCTAATCCAACCCTAAACCCTTTTCCTTATTCAAGGTCACTAAACCCGCAACAAACTGAACCCTAAGAGGGTATAGGTGAACCCTGTCGTGGATGTGATTCAAAGATGGGGCACTGAACCTTAAGAGTAGGGTACTGCATAAGACGGGACGGAAAAGGGTTTAGGGTTGGATTAGGCGTACCCGCTACGCGGATCCGCCTAATCCAACCCTAAACCCTTTTCCTTATTCAAGGTCACTAAACCCGCAACTAACTGAACCCTAAGAGGGTATTGGTGAAACCTGTCGTGGATGTGATTCAAAGAGGGTTATGTACTACTGATATAGAATTATGTACAATGATGTCCTAAGATTGATTATGTACAGTTGATATAGAATTATGTACCATGATGTCCTCAAATGGGTTATGTACAGCTGATATAGAAATATGTACAATGATGTCCTTAAATGGGTTATGTACAGCTGATATAGAATTATGTACCTTATATAATGATCCTAAGTCCTGTACATAATAATGAATACAGTGTACATAATTATTTACGAAGATATACAGTTTGCATTGTGTTTTTTAATTAAAAATATGATATACATAATTATGAATACAGTGTATATAACTAATTATTTAGTATCAGTACATTTTCAGTCTAAGATGTAAATAGATGAGTTATGTACAACTAATATAGAATTATGTATAATGATGTCCTCAGATAAATTATGTACTACTGATATGAAAATATATACATTATCTAGTGACAAATATGTACATAATGAGTTATAAACGTAATTCAGCAGAGCAATTATGTACATTATCTGATGGGTTATGTACATCTGATCTAGAATTATGTACAATAATATCCTCAGTCGGGTTATGTACAACTAATATAAAATTATGTATAGTAATATCCTCAGAAAAATTAAGTACAACTGATATGTAAATATATACATTACATAATGACCTATATACTACACTTTGTAAATTGTTACAAGCGCAACAAAATTTCTACTTTAAGATGTAACTAGATGAGTTATGTACAACTAATATATAATTATGTCTAGTGATGTCTTCAGATAAATTATGTACAACTGATATCAAAATATCAACATTATTCAGTGACAAATATGTACTTCACAAGTTATCAAAATAATTCAGCAGAGAATCATTAGAGAATCTACGTAATTCTTGATAATCGATTGTCTACTTTAGAACAAATATATTAATTTCTTGGATCAGCAGGTTCATAATCAGTTTTCTCTAAACGAATTGTTCAGGATTACAATCAAATGTGCAAGTGAAAATGACGACAATCAAATCAAGCATAGAAATCGTTGATAATCAAGCATAGAATTCCTTGATAATCAAATGATGAAGATCTACAATTGAAATGATGAAGACGCTCGATTTTACGAGTGAGCACAATTAAATCTGCAAGTGAAAATGATGAAGATCAAACGATGAAGATCTGCAACGGAACTGATAAAGATGATTGAATGATTTGAATGAAAAAATAAACAAATTTCTAGAGAGAGAAAGTCGGCTAATTCAAAAGGAAAGGAAGGAGATGGCGCGCGTTTGTTTTTGTGCTTTGAATTTTGATCAAGTCTGGTCCGTTGATCTCAATCAGATCTAACGGCCCAGATGCTGCCTTAACGGTTGCAGGGAGTTAGGCTGCCTCAATGGATCCCGAATCTATATATATATATATATATATATATATATATATATATATATATATATATATATATATATATATATATATATATATATATATATATATATATATATATATATATATATATATATATATATATATATATAAAGAGAGAGAGAGAGAGAGAGAGAGAGAGGTAGGTTCAAATAAGGGCAACAACTATTTTAAGGGCATAAGGTCAAGTGTTAAAGTTACACAAAAAGTGTTTGAAGTTACACGAGATGAGTGATAAAGTTGCACTTTATCACTTGAAGTGATAAAAGAGCTGAATGTTATAGTTACATATCAATTTTAAACAAATGCAACTTTATCGTATGTCATCTGTAACTTTAATATACACTTACTGAAACATGGTGCCCTTATTTGAACCTACCTCTATATATATATATATATATATATATATATATATATATATATATATATATATATATATATATATATATATAGAGAGAGAGAGAGAGAGAGAGAGAAGGGATCAAATAAGTTCACCATATGTAATTAAGTCTATATTAAAGTTACAGATGACATACGTTAAAGTTGCATTTTTTCAGAATTGATATGTAACTATAACATTCAGCTCTTTTATCACTTCAAGTGATAAAGTGCAACTTTAACACTCATCTCGTGTAACTTTAAGCACCTTTTGTGTAACTTTAACACTGGAACTTATGAACTTATAAGAGTTGTTGGCCTTATGTGAACCTATCTCTCTCTCTCTCTCTCTCTCTCTCTCTCTCTCTCTATATATATATATATATATATATATATATATATATATATAGAGAGAGAGAGAGAGAGAGAAGGGATCAAATAAGTTCACCACATGCAATTAAGTCTATATTAAAGTGACAGTTGACATACATTGAAGTTGCATTTGTTCAAGATTGATATGTAACTATAACATTCAGCACTGTTATCACTTCAAGTGATAAAGTGCAACTTTAACATTCATCTCGTGTAACTTTAAGCACTTTTTGTGTAACTTTAACACTGGAACTTATGAACTTATAAGAGTTGTTGGCCTTATGTGAACCTATCTCTCTCTCTCTCTCTCTCTCTCTCTCTCTCTATATATATATATATATATATATATATATATATATATATATATATAGGGGAGATCAAATAAGGGCATATTACATATGTAAGGTCCTAAGTTCTAATCTCAGCCGTCAGATTAAAAAGAGATAGATGGCTGAGATTGAGTGATATATATAATTATTTAAAAAAATCAAGGTTTATGTTTTCCATGCATACCTCTGTTTTCCCACCCTCTGTTTTCCCACCATAATTGATTACTCTGAATCCACCAAACTCCTTTCAATTCTCCAACCCATCTCCACGAATCCACCAAACTCCTTTCAATCTCCATTGCTCGCTCAGTTAGTCATCTCCACGAATCCACCTCCTCTTCAGTTACTCATCACTGCTCGCTCTTCAATCTCCACCTATCACTGCTTTCAATCTTCATTTCAGGTAAATATTACTGTTAGTTTCTTCATTTCAGTTCTTCATAACACTTATTCGATAAACAGTAAACCCTAATCTGAAATTCGAGTAACCCTAATTTCGCATAGGGTTTAGGGTTTTACGATTCTTTATTCAACGATTAGTCATGTGTTTACTGAGATTATGGTTTAGGGTTTTCAAAGTTTTGCCTACCGTTAAGGATTATTAGTTTACAATCAAAAAAGTTAGGGTTTTTTAGTTATACAATTGAAGTTCGTTTAAAATCAAAAAAATTATAGGTTTATAGGTTTAGAATCGAAATTCCTTCACAATCATAAAAATCAGGGGTTTTTAGGTTTAGAATCGAAGTTCGTTTAAAATTTGTGTATTGTTGTGTTGTGGGTTTTGTTTATCGTTTGTCTTGTTTGTATTATTTGCCTATCATAAAATTTGTCTTCTTTGTATTGTTTGTCATCGCAGATGTTGTCTTATTTGTCATTTTTTAGTCTTGTTTATCATTTCAGATTTTCTGGTTGATATGTCGTCCGGAGAACGTCAAATTGTTGAAGCTGCGAGCGATGACCAATTAGACGAGGAGGAGGATGATGCAAGTGTCCCTGTCAGATGTAGGGGACAGAGGCTCGCGAAGTTAATTTCCAATCTAAATGAGAAGTAGAAACAGTCCGTACGCTCAATCGGGTTTGGTGGGCTGCTGGATTTCAAGATCAGTACGTAAGTACCCTTTGCAGTACGTACCACTGTTTTTGAAAGCGTTTGATGACAGTTCCCATGTATTTCGGGCGTCGGAGGTCAAGGAGTTCTGTGTGACGAAACACGACGTCCACGATTGTTTTCTACTGCCACGCGGGCCGAATGAAGTGGAGTTGGCACCGACCGGGCGTAAGAAACACTCATCCGACGATGAGTTCACAGCATTGAAGGATTTTTGGAGGGCTCGTTACCATGTCGCTAACAACAGCAACCAAGTAAAACTAGGTGGTCTATTCGAAGAACTTATGGCCGATAGAAATGGGGGTGAATTATTCTGTAAGATGTTCGTCCTACTTGCAATGTCATCATTTCTGTGCCCTACGTCAAACAACGGAATAGACCTGAAGCTGGTGAAAGCCGTGGACGACGTCTCAGGTATTAGCAAGTACGACTGGTGTTCGTACATTCTCAAAAATCTGGTCGATGGAGCTGCTGAGACGAAGAAAAGTCCGAAGCATTTGCGAGGTTGTGTTCCGTTCCTCATGATCACCTACCTCCAGAGGTTCGATTTCCATGGAGAATCTTGCTCGCATGATCTACCCTTAATTAAGCACTGGAACAACGAGAATCTGGCAGCACGACTACACGGTGAGATGATGGCTGGTTCGTTGGGTAGGCAGGTGTGGTCGAAAACGACATATCCACGGTCTTATTCCGACGGAGTCGAAGTCAATACGGTGCTGCTTATCACTGGTAACGATGACCCGGGACGTACACCTACATGTTCCAATCACCGAAACAGCGGGAGGAAATTCATCGAGATAGAGCTTCCACCTGGGCTCGAGGACGATAGCGAACTGGCCGCTCGGGCTGACGATGTAAGTAAATTTATACAATCTGTCATATCTTCGATCTTCAATCTGTCATTACCCTTTACGCTAATTATCTACTTTAACACTATTAAATCGCATTTTTAATTAATGTTATAGAACGTGTTCAGCTCTTTTTGTAGGAAGTTTGACAGTACAAGAAATCTTAGATATGTTTGAGCATGAAACTTTAGTTCAATGGATTTGAAACTTCAGTGACCTGTCGCAGAACTTTAACACTACTAAATCCCAATTTCAATGTTATTAGAACGAGTTCAGCTCTTTTGGTAGGAAGTTTAGCAGTAGAAGAATATTATATATGTTTCAGCATGCAACTTTAGTTCAATGGATATGAAACTTCAGTGGCCTGTCGCAGAACTTTAACACTACTAAATCGCAATTTCAATGTTATTTGAACGAATTCAAGTATGAAAAGGAATCTTAGATATGTTTGAGCATGCAACTTTAGTGCTATGGATTTGACACTTCAGTGGCCTGTCGCAGAACTTTTTGTAGGAAGTTCAACAGTAGAAGAAATATTATATATGTTTCAGCATGCAACTTTAGTTCAATGGATATGAAACTTCAGTGGCCTGTCGCAGAACTTTAACACTACTAAATCGCAATTTCAATGTTATTTGAACGAATTCAAGTGTGAAAAGGAATCTCAGAGATGTTTGAGCATGCAACTTTAGTGCTATGGATTTGACATTTCAGTGGCCTGTCGCAGAACTTTTTGTAGGAAGTTTAACAGTAGAAGAAATATTATATATTTTTCAGCATGCAACTTTAGTTCAATGGATTTGAAACTTCAGTGGCCTGTCGCAGAACATTAACACTATTAAGTTGCAATTTCAATGTTATTTGAACGAATTCTATTAGTTGTACGCTAATTATTTACTCATCCACTACGGTGAACAATAACGTTGCAGGACGTTCATCTGCTGCTTCTCAAAATGCAAAGGAATAAGGTTGCTTTTCCTGCTTGGTATGGCGAAGCAGCGGGTGAAATTAAGGATCGGACCATGTCGTCTTCTCTCGGGACCGAAACAGATCACTGCCAATCATCCCAGGCGTTCTGGACTAGCGACGAACTCCATCGATATGTTGACCAGGTCTGCTTGTCAGCATTTCGTTTCCGAGATTCAACTGCCAATGTACCAGTGTACGCTGCAGCGACTGGGAAGACTACAGCCGACATCACACCCATAGATGTGCAGGTAAGTGAGCAGCCTGAAGTTTCAGTGGAGCAACCTGAAGTTCCATTGGAGCAGCTTGCTGGAACTGTGCAGGTGGGCGCCGATGCAGGTTCGGACCAGGTGGATGTGGGCGATGAGGAACAGCGACCTGAGGCATCATTGGCAGACTCCGCAGTGGAGCCTAAGAAACGAGTTCAGCACAACGTACGGGGGTCGTCATCTAAGCGGCAGTGCTCCACAGAACATCAGCCAGTAAATACTCCAGTGCAAGGTCCCGTTGCAGATTCAACACCGCGGGAAGCAACGTCATCATTGAGGAGCCGCATCCGTGGTCGGGGGGATGGTCTCGGGTGCACTTTGGATTTCGGGGACGTTGACACTAAAGTGCTGACCGTGTCAAAAACATTCCGCAGCAACCAACAACTGTTAAGCAACCTCCCGAATTTACGGAAGCATGTAGCGGACTATAGCCTGCTCCATGACTACGATTATCCCAACGAGCAAGCTTCCTTTTCAAATTTTTGATTTCCTATTTGTTGCAACCTACCCACCTACTGATAACCAGTTAATACGATCCATTTGACCGAATTCAGTGAGCTGCTAGCATACTCACTACAACAAAAAAGCCCTTTCGCGACGATTATTTCGTGCCAATTAGAAAATCGAAATAATTAATAAACATATATTCCTTATGAAAACCCCTTAACGTAACAAATATCAATTGCCACTAATTAACCCAATAAATTGACGGCTTAAGTCTCCACAACTCTAACAATTTCAAAGCAAAACCGGTATCTTAAAAAATTGCTAAACCGCTACCCACTAGTGTCTCCTATCTCTCTCTCTCTCAGTAGTGCGCAGTTGCGCACTTCATTCCCTCTAATTCTTCACATCAGAATTTTACAGGTGAATCTCCCCCTAAATAACCCTAATTTCTTCCATTTCCTTTGAATTTATGAATTAGAGTATCAAATTCAATTAGTTAATCGATTTTTTGCGTAATTCTTGAATTTTGGATCGATTTCATAGGTAATTTTAGAGCATGAGAAATGCCTCGATCCTACGAAGCAGCAACTCACAACAAAGGTCTATTCTTTCTCTTGATTTCTGCAAAATTTGTTTCAATTTTCGAGTTCACTTTAATTTTCATACTTTTTGATTGGATTTTGTTAAATTTCTATGGTTTCTGTGTCTTCCTTTTCATGTTGTTATTATGTTTCTTGGTGGTTTTGAATTCAAGATCTTATTCACTACCTTTAATTTGATTCAACGATTCAATTTTATTTATGTTTGACGGACTCGTGAATATTTGTAAGTTTGAATTTCTCCACTTTCTAGAGTTATTGATTGTTCTACTATGTTGTTCATATTGCTCTTGCTCTTGCTCTATTTTGTATTTGAAATCACTGTTCATGAACTTGGTTTAGTTAAAGGCTGCTATTTGATTTCGGCTTGTTCAATCCATGAATATATGTGTACATATTGAGCTGTTGATTTCTAAAATTATTATGGTACACACTGATTAATAGTTATGAGGATCATTTCATTTTAGATTAAGTAGATGTTCGTATTTCTTGATTATATTGAACCTTATTAGCCAACACCTGTGTTTATGTAACCACACCTTTATAATTGCATTGTTGCTTATTTTAATCTCCTAGTTTATCTACCTGTTCCAAAATTTTCTGAAAATGAACGTTATGTAAGATTGTTGCTTGTCATTATTGGAATTCATCTATGTAGGTAGGTTGAATGTTGTGGATGAGAAATGTCCTTTCGTGAGGAGAAATCAAAAATTTAAGCAGTTTGTACTATAGGCAATGAAATGCACCACACTTCGTTTTGCTCACAACCCACTTCAGACCTCTTTACTTACATTCCCTTTGTATTTCATTATTCCCAATCTTCTTGACTGTATAAATGTCTTGTACTGAAAACCTTAACTCTTATCAACTTGTGTTCTTCTACTATTACTTGTGCTTAACTTGCTCAAGTAATACACACCCTAAAACATTTCCTTTACAAAAGTGACTTCCTTTTATTTCTACTTCCCAAGTTTCTGAGGTGCTCTTTACTACGACTAAGAACAACTAAATAGTTACTTAGCTCATTTCCTATATTTTCAACCGTTGGTTTCCCTACTCTAGTACTCCACTAAATCCTTTAATACTAACTTCTCCATGCCTAAATCCTTATCTAATCTTTCATGATTTTAACTTGTTACTTTTGCTTACTATGAATTGAACTTATTATATTCTTGTTATATAAATAGAGCTCCACTTCCATTGCATATTTTACCTCACTTTCCTTTTACTCCGACATAAATACATACCCCTTTGCCAATATGAGCATTCCATCAACAATTTTCACTATCTTACATTATTTTCTTCTAATAATTACCTCTATCCAAGGAAAATTTTTAACACATTACCCCCAACCCAACTTTACTTCTATCTGTCTCGCCTTCTCATTTGCGCTTCTATGGCCATTGTGTTCTCTGTTTTGAAGCAATCGAGTTTCATATGCCTCCCATTTGTTCTCCCATTATTAGGCCCAACAAGCTTGCAGAAACTGTTGCTTATGTTATATCTAATCAGCTATCCGACACCATTCTCAAGCATTTTAACTCCTAACTCTTGCTTTTTATTTCTTACTTTTGGAGTGCTGTTTTTCCTCGTCGACATTTCAGCCACGTCGTCGACGCTTTTTAATGTTAAAGACGATCTTGCCCTTGCCTTAATTAGTTTAGTTAACTAATGTTACGTAATTTTAGAAGTTAGATTAGTTATTGAAAATCGTTAATGAAGCGATTTTTAATTTTTCAAACTGTTCCGTTATTATCTTGTCCTTATTATATATCCACTCAAACTCCACTCATCATATTTAATTTTATTTTCTCTCACTTAAAAAAAAGCGTCTTTTCTTTAGAGAAATCCGACTTTTCTAGAAACCCGACTTTTCTAGAAATTAGGTTGTCGGCGGTTTTTTTAATGTGAAAAGACAACAATGTCCTTCCCTAATTATATTCACTAACTTTGTTAATGAAATTAAAAAGTTTAATCATGTTAATGAAACTCGATAATAAAATGGTTTTTTTTTTTTAAAACCGTCATTTTATTATGTTACGGATTATGTTATATTATATATCCTCCCCCACCCACAACAACACTAATATTATTAATAATATTAAAATTGTATTAATAGGCGATTTTAGGGAGTTTTAGAATCAAATATAGATAATATTTTAGTAAGATTTATCAATAATGTTCAGTTGGTTTAGTGGTAAACAGTCTCATTTGTGTTTGAGAGGTTGTGAGTCTCAGACGCGAATTTCCGGCGTCCAGGGGACCCCTCAGACGCGGGTTTTTGGCGTCCGGGAGACCCCCCGGACGCGGATTTTGGGCGTCCAGGTCGATTTTTGGCGTCCAGGGGACCCCCCAGACGCGAATTTCCGGCGTCCAGGGGGCCCCCCAGACGCGAATTTCCGGCGTCCAGGGGACCCCTCAGACGCGGGTTTTTGGCGTCCGGGGGGCCCCTTAGACGCGGATTTTGGGCGTCCAGGTCGATTTTCAGCGGCCCCAAACCCAGAAAACGCGCCCCTATTCGCACAAATCGATCTCAATCTCACCCAAACCGATACCAAAATCGAATATAGAAAAAGATATTCCCGAGTTACATTGAGACACATGTCTCAAAAACCGTTCAAAAGTTCAAAAAACCGTAATTTCAAATTAGTCATGAATATAATAGTTACATTAATTAAGAAACTTAATTAATTTCATTAATCACAATTACAGAAGGGTAAAAGAGTTACGTTGAGACACGTGCCTCAAAAATCGTTCAAAAGTACAAAAACCGTAATTTTAATTTACTCGGAAATATTAATTAAATTAATCAACAAACTTAATTAATATCATTAATCACAATTAAGAAAGGGTAAAAGTGTAAATTCACGTATAAAGCGCCGACGACGTGGCTGGAATGTCGACGACGAAATGTAGTAGTGGAATGAATCCATTCCAACTTTTGGTTGGTGCATTTAGGGATGAAGTTGTAATCCCAAGGAGTTGCAAATCCATCTCAAAACCTTGGAATCACATTTCCTTACCCTTAACCTCGGATTCTAAATCCATACCATGTTAAAATAAGTACAATCCATTCTACCCTTTAACCAAACAACTGTAAATAAATATGGGTATCTAATTCCAATCCTTCGTGGAATTACACTCCATTTCAATCCATTCCAATGCTTCGAACCAAACGCCTCTTAGTGACGTTTGGGTGAGGGTTATAGAATCAACATCCTTCATTCCCTTTTTCTGTGTAATTGTTTGTTTTCACTTTTTACCTTCCCTTTTCCCTTTTTTATTCCCTCTCAACCCCGCATACTCCTCTAATTTCAATTCTCATTCTTTAGGGTTTGGATTTTGTTTCTCTCACTTACCCCAACTCATCACCCACCACCATAAAACCACCAGCACTCCAGCAACCCCACCAATGTCACAACCATCGTCACCACACCGACACCACCACCAATGTCACTACCACCACCGATCACGTCCCTACCACCACCCCGATATCGTCACAATTTCGTCATTTCTATTCCATATAATTTTTAAACAAAGAAAATCTAAGGGAATCCATTTCTTTTACCCTTGTTTCCCAGGTTTATTCTCTTTCTCTTTCCCATGTTCTAACCAAACATCCCCTTATTTTGATTGATTTTTTTTTATTTTGTTTTTTATGTATACTAGCATTCACCCGCGTTACTCGTGCGATGTTCTATGTAGCTATTGTTCTGGTTTTGTATGATCATACATTCTTTTACCAGTTCATATCCAAATTTTCATTATTTTTCCCTTCTCTAAAAAAAAAACTTTTTTCTCGTCCCCTCAAAACCTAACAAATTGTTTCTCAAAAACTAAATTATTCAGTAACTTTACAATCACGGATTATAATTCACATGCGAGACAAGTATTTTTCTTGTTTTTATTAATAACTTCACTTTTTAATATACTTTTTTGGAAATTATCTTATTGATTAATTTTGTATTCAATTTCTTTATGAAACCCTTGTATTCAGTTTCTAATTAAACCCTAATTAGATTAAGTCTTAACAAATCATAATTCATATATGACACAATTAAGTGAGTTGTTTTCATTAATAATTTACTTTTTGATATAATCTTATATTATTGATTTTTTTTTCTAATTAAACCTTAATTAAGATGGTTGGAGATAAAGGGTGGAAATGGTGGTTAGATAGTGGGAGGTAAGGTGGTAGAAATGATGGTTAGGGTTACGATCGTCGACGATAGGTGGTCAATTGATTGAGAAAAATTGAAAAAGAAGGTAAGTAGAATTATGGTGGTGAATTGATTGAGGAAAAAAGAGATTGTGGTGGTGATTTGATGGAGAAAAAGAGAGAAAGAAAACCTCACTGAAAGACGAAAAAAAAGATGGGTTAGTAGAAATTACAAAAAATGAAATACAATATAATAATCACATGTGCGATAGAATAACTGTAAAAATACAATAAAATAATTGTTTATAAAACACATTAACTAATATAATGAAATAACTAGAAGAACAATATAGAATAACCGTAACAATAGAATAGAATAGTTGAAATAACATAATAAAATAACAATAAGCTAACCCTAAATAGATGAAATTAAAAACTTACCGGGTTCATATAGATGGATCCAAGAATAGTTGATTGAAAAATTGATGAAATGAGGAATAGAAGAATTGACGATCTCGGTTGATTGATGATTCAGAAGGACGACAAATTTCAGGCGAGATGTGGTGGTGCATGGTGGTCGGAGGTTCATGTATGGTTTGTGGTGGTGGAAGGTTGTAGGAGATGAAAGGTTTTAGAATTAGGGGGAAAGTGTATCGCGTGTCTTATTTTTTGGTTATTATATAGTTCGGACGGTTCGTACCGAACTTGTGGTTCGGACGGGATCCTATATATTTATATATATATATATACTAGGTTAATACCCGTGCAAATTTGCACGGGTGTAAGGATAAAAAAATTATATGGATAATATTTATTTTAATGTTCAACCTATAGCACAAATTATTTAAAATAATACAAAAAAATATAAGTTAAAATTAACCCGAGACCTAATTTACCCTTACTTTGATACGATTATTCATTAAGTAAATTATTTTTGGTTTATGTTTTTATAATAATGTAAACTTTACACGGTTACACCTAGTAGAGAGTAGAGACCAACGTAATATAAGAACCATAACACAACTTTTTTTAAGAAATTATGACTAAAAATTGGTCTCTAATTTTATCTCATAAAAATTAAAGTGTAACATTTAAACAATTAGTAAACATCATTTATTGATAGTAATAAATAAATGTTAAGTTGTTAACCAATCAGAAGATGTATCACGTTATAATTAAAACAGAATTTTTAAAACTTGTATTTTGGTTTTTGGGTGAAAATTATTAAGAGAGTATATTATATTAATTAAAGTGATTAGTGAACGGAAAAGGTAAGAGAAATTAATATTATATTAATTAAATGAGAAATCTTTGATTGATAAAGTAAGAGAGATGAATATTATATTGTAAAAGAGAGAAAAAGATTAAATTCAACTCAAAAAGAAATACGTGTCAACGATAGGAACTCAGATAGAGTACTGTTTTAAAGTTTCTCTTAACAAAAATGATGAATTGATTAAATCATTCATGTCTATGGTATATAGGCTTCAATAACAACTTCAAACTTTCATTTATGAAACTCCAAATATGTGTGACTGTTATCTCGTAAATTAAAAAGATTTCTAAATTTGTCTTATAATGTTTATACATGTATAAAATAATATTGTTATAATAGTCATTTATTATCATGTAAAATGCTACATACCCCCAATCTAATACGCATGAAGTCTTTTTTTCACCCACAAAAATTAATTCATTAAGTAATACTACCAAACAAATAAAATAGTATTACATTAATATTTTTATATCTACTATATACATTTTCTTGTATAATTTTTTTATTATCAATAATAATAATAATATACTCCTTCCATTTATGTTAGTTTCATTTTTCACTTTGGGTCTTTTTTATTGTTCATTTCATTCGCATTTTTTCTATATTAGTGTCTCTCATTTCCTTTTTAATACTTTCTAATATGACCCACTTGTATCAACTTTTCTCCCATTTTCGTTCTTTGTTATTTTTTTTCTTAAGAAACGTGTATAAAGTAAATGAGATGAAGATTAAAAATTCGAGGGGTACTTATCTTCTTGTATATACTTTACATTTTTCTTGTTATTTACTCGTATCATTTATTACTCTATACATGCTATTTGCTAGGCATTAAATTTTTTGAAGATATATCTGGAGTATATTTACTCATGATATTTCGAGTGTTGTATTAATTATGTTTAATATATTATGAAGAGAGCTAAGAAATATACTATGAAGTAGTTGATTTGTTTTTGAAATATACTTTGAGATATCATGTTAGGGTATGTGGCCTACTTTTTGGGTTAAATATTAGGGAGTCAATAATTTTGTAGCATTTCCATTAATACAATCACTTTCAGTTATTAAATCGTATTATCGTAGGTAATTTCTAATAAATAAGGTAATTTTATATTTTGAATAAATGTCTATGCGACATATTTCGGCTTTGATTGTGAAAGGATGTACTTTTGTCATTGAAGTTATATTCCGCGGTTTGATGGGCTCAACCTACATGGCTACATTATGAATTTCAAGCCCATGTTTAACATCATTAGTAGTTTGGCGCCAAAACATGTTTTTGTGGTTGTTGTTTTATTATATAGTATATATATATATATATATATATATATATATATATATATATATATATAGGGGAGTTCTAATAAGGTCTAGGGTAAAATTGTAACAGCCCTAAATTTTCGCAACCAAAATAATAAACCAAAACGGAAAACTCAAAGTTGTTACTCCACACTTAGCTTACCGGGCCAAGTGCAAGGAAAAGGATAAATAATAAATGAATAAAAATAGAAATTTGATAGCTAATAAAATAGAAACGTTGCAGCGGAAGTCTCAAGTCTTACAAAATCCAAAACGGTTTAAAACAGTAGCAAACCGATAAATCCAATAATAATGTAAATAGTTTGTAGTCAAAGTTAAATTATAAAAATTCTTCCTCGCTCAGCATAACCCGATACCAGAATGCACCCATGCAGCAATCAAGTGTACCTATCAGCTGTATCCAAAACACAAACAGGTACAGGTTCCAGCGGGGGAACGACCCAAAACAAAAGGACGTCAGCAAAGCTGAGTAAAAATATAATAATAATAATAATAATTCATAGTAAACTGAAATCGAAGTTAGAATCACCATTTAAATACCAAAATACCATAAAAGAGTAGTCAAAACCAAACCAACCAAAATATATATTTTTCGCAACCTGTGTGCCATGGTCCTACCCTTGCACGGTCTAGAGGTAACCACCTGTGCTTAGCTAGACTCATAATAGTGCGCACCTCTCACATTTGGACAGCCAGTAGGATGAAACTGCCAAAGGAGAAAGTCTAACTCTCTAGCGAGTGAGGGTCGGACAATCCTCACTCAAAAATAGTTTCGGGACGAAGTCCCAGGAACGTCTTAGACGCACCTTAAAACCGTCTAGACCAACAGAACTCCCAGAGTCTGTTATAAGTTACCAAAATTTTTACCAAAACAGTACCAAAGTGTGACTCGTGTCACGATGTTCAATATCCAAACATTACGAGTATTATAAAAATTTACCATCGACAAAATAATTTACAAAACCGTTATAAAAATATATTTTGATCCGAACATGCTCTTTACTTAAAAGTGAAAAGGGTAAAACGTCCTTACCTCTCAAAACGGACAAAACTTAGCTATTATTAATCCAATAACTCTTTCTCCTCGAATCCACAAGCTACAAATAATATAAATATAATTCAATAACTAATTAACATTAAAACGGTCCAACCTATATAATACCCATCTATACTACCGAACCCACTCAACTCCACTCACTAACTATTTACTCACTTGATAATGTGAAATATCACTCGATCCAAATTACTTGACCAAAAAAAATCGGATACCTCGATAAATAAAATTAAACTCCACGTGATGGAGAAAACAACTGTAATCAATTCTAACAAGATTATCAACACTACGCCAACATTAACTTTAAATTATGCAGCCTGCATCATCACATCATCATCACTGCATCATCACCATTGCACCATCAAGGAAAACCTCCGCACACCTGTACTACTCCTCTTGCCCACGCCTCCCTCAAATTAATCCAACTCACTAATTACTAATCCACGAGCCAAATAATACAATCGAAATAACCCAATACCAACACCTATGAACAAATTGTTTGATACAAATCTCTCAACTCCGACCCAAGATGTTTAAAACTTAAATCGGTTTATAAAATAGCACAAAACAAGATTTAATAAATCGAAATGAGTCAAAGTAGGATACTTACAATCAGTGTGATATTGAAAGAGGGGAAAGAAGCAATCGAACGGTGAAAATCGGAAGCAAGAAAAACATAGGAACACGGAGTACTATTGCTGCCACAGGTTGAAAGAAGGGGAATGAATATGGTGGAGTGGGGAAAAGGGGAATACGTAGGAATTATTTAGTTGAGGGTTTCTTTTTATTATTATATATTTTTTTTTCTTTCCTTATTTGTATTTGACCCAAAATCCAACCCGATACAAAGTCGGTTTATAAAACAAGGTTCCACCTTAAGATCTCGAAAATATTTTTCCAACTTAAAAACCCGATTTGAATAACAAAATAATGTCTTATAAATGACTCAGAAAATAACGGGGTGTTACAGACTTCCCTCCTTAAAACAAAACTTCGTCCTCGAAGTTTAAACTCGTCCTAAAAAAAGAGTCTCACATTACTCATATGTGTCCCAAAATGACCCGCTCACTCCATATATCCAAAATCCACCGAAATCCTCATGTATATCCAAAATAAATCTCTTACTCCACATATCCAAAAATCCATCAAATTAAACACAACCTTAAAGATATTTCACATTTCTAAATTCTCAAAATTCATAGCTACCTAATTCCTCAAATTTCAAATATACAACTTCACCACCACCTAAATCCACAAGATAAGATCACCTAATTCCATAAGATAATACCAAAGTTCGAAACCACCAAAATTCTCATACTCCAAGGTAAAAGCATCACTTGTCAAGTTAAGAGCATGACGGACAAAATTTTTGAAAATCACAAGTTCAACCATTTTACAAGTGCATAGTGCACAAAATCAATCAGTCAATCAAATAAGTGCGGTTAGCACTACAAAACCAACAATATTTGCGTTGAGCACGAAATCACCAATACGTGTGTTGAGCACAAACAAACCACAAATATGTCAATTTCAAGTAATAACCAATAACCAATGACATTGTGCTTATTAAGCATCGATAATAGTCAAAATATTCATATTTGTGAGCAATAAATAGATATTAGCATGAAATCACACAAGAACATGCTTAATTTACCAAAAAAACAAGTAGTCATGCATATTTCTACCCACCTTAAAATAAAGCTTCGTCCTCGAAGCACGAAAAATTTACCTTAGGCAAAAAACAAAGGTATTTGTCTCTTATGGTTGGCTCAAGTTTCTCCAAAAATATTGGAACACATGTGTTCGCTACCTAATATCATATCCTTTGAGACCCCGTGATAGTTGCTTCTTCTCTCACATATCCTTCATTGGAATAAATGTGCACTCTTGATTTGTCTATTAATTATAACTCAAATCATATTATTACCTTACCCTGACCTTGACAACCCAACTATCCATAAAGATTAAACTCCACTTCCACTCGGAAACTCCTAAAGGATCTAACTCTCCATGATGTTCATATGTTCCTCATAACTTTCTAATATATCAAGTATTGAGCCACAAAATCTGTCATTTGTTTCTTCATACTAAACCATCAAAATCCTCATTCCAAATCTGTATGCATTTTATCACCTCCCAAATAAACATAATACATCTTTTCCTTTAATTTCTTATGGTTAGGTACGCAAATTCTATCTCAACACTTAATAAATCCATTCGCATCGCGCTTGACAAAGCAGACTCATTCACCAACCGACTTATCCTAGAAAAATTCATCACCACCTTTCAACTCTTTAATAACACTCATCAACTCGCTCTCAACAGATAACACACTAGACGGGGTTCCTAATTTTGCCATTTTGATCCCAAACATCAGACATTCTTTCCTCAAATGGTGCATCACTAATGGTATTGTATGGAAAAAGTTTACTCAAGTCATTGGCCACCACATTGACATTTCCTACATGATACTGAATCTCGATCTTATAATCCTCAATCAAATCCAACAAGCTCCTTTATCTCACGATTAGCTCCTAATGGGTAAATATATAACTTAAAATTTACGATCATAAAAACTTTAAATGGTCCACTAAACAGTATGTCTCCAAATTTCTAAAGTAACTACTACGGCTACTTAGTCTAAATCATAAGTAAGGTAATTTTCTTCATAACGGTTCAACTGCCTAAATGCATAAGCAATTATTATCTTATTCCATTGAAAACACAACTTAATCCATTCTCAAAAAGAATATTTATATACTTCATAACCTTCATTTTCATCCGGCAAGGCCAACCCAAAGCAGTGGTCAAATTTTCCTTTAAAATTCGAAACGATTCCTCACACCCCTCATCCAAATAAAATTTTGTGGCTTTATCATCAGTGTAGCCATTGATTTATCTATTTGAAAAATCCTTCACAATTCTCCTATAGTAACCAGCTAAACCCAAAAGTTAGGAGTTTCAGTTACAAATTTCGATCCAAGTCACTCATTAACAACCTTAGCAGGACCTACTGATACTCCATCTTTGGATATAATATTCCCCAAAAATTACTCGAACCAGCCAAAAGTCACACCTCAAAAATTTAACATATAACTATTTTTCCCTCAAGATGCCTAAGACAACTTGTAAATGTTCCTCATGTTCTTCTTCATTCTTTGAATAAATCACTATGTCATCAATCAATATTACAACAAATAATCAAATCCATAAACACATCAGGTGCACTATGTCATCAATGAATATCACAACAAATTTATCTAGGTAAGTCCTCAAAGTTCGGTTCATCAAATCCATAAACTCATCAATCCTAGATAAGAGATTCCTATTCTATATAGTAACTTAATCCAATTTCCGATAATCAATACATAATCCTGAAGTTTCATCCTTCTTTTTCCACAAATAAATCAGGGTCACCCCAAGGCGGCACACTAGGCCTAATTCATCCCCAAAATAACATCAAAGTAGGGTAATGAAAATTCTATCAGGTTTGCCTTAAAATCATGATCACCAATAAACACACACATTCTTATACATCCTTTTACGGTTTACTAAGTCCACAAATGGCAAGATAAACATCAAAACCACAATTTCACAAGGTTTTGTATACATTTTATCCACAAACATAGTTTACTAGATTGAGATGCACCACAATCAATAAAACATGGGCTGAAATAAAATCCACTAAAAATTACCCAAAACAATGTCTACATTCTCAACTGTCTCTCCATTCATGACAAGACACTTTCCAAATTCCAATAAATGATATCCCATTACAATCAGGCATAATATGATTCTATCCCAAATAATACCGTGAGTAAACCTCACCTCTATCACAATTCAACTAGGTAAAATTAATAGTACTAAAACATGGCAAATATAAATATAGACGTAATAATTCATGCGTATGCAATGGACCCAATCCACCCATCACTCTCGGTTTAAAACGAAAGTTTTTTTTTTTTTAAAGAAGTAATTTTTTTTTTTTTTTATAAACCATTTCAAATTTTGCAAAACTTTTCGGAAAGACCTATTGCTCTAATACCAACTGTAACAGCCCTAAATTTTCGCAACCAAAATAATAAACCAAAACGGAAAACTCAAAGCTGTTACTCCACACTTAGCTTACCGGGCCAAGTGCAAGGAAAAGGATAAATAATAAATGAATAAAAATAGAAATTTGATAGCTAATAAAATAGAAACGTTGCAGCGGAAGTCTTAAGTCTTACAAAATCCAAAACGGTTTAAAACAGTAGCAAACCGATAAATCCAATAATAATGTAAATAGTTTGTAGTCAAAGTTAAATTATAAAAATTCTTCCTCGCTCAGCATAACCCGATACCAGAATGCACTCATGCAGCAATCAAGTGTACCTATCAGCTGTACCCAAAACACAAACAGGTACAGGTTCCAGCGGGGGAACGACCCAAAACAAAAAGGACGTCAGCAAAGCTGAGTAAAAATATAATAATAATAATAATAATAATAATAATTCATAGTAAACTGAAATCGAAGTTAGAATCACCATTTAAATACCAAAATACCATAAAAGAGTAGTCAAAACCAAACCAACCAAAATATATATTTTTCGCAACCTGTGTGCCAAGGTCCTACCCTTGCACGGTCTAGAGGTAACCACCCGTGCTTAGCTAGACTCATAATAGTGCGCACCTCTCACATTTGGACAGCCAGTAGGATGAAACTGCCAAAGGAGAAAGTCTAACTCCCTAGCGAGTGAGGGCCGGGCAATCCTCACTCAAAAATAGTTTCGGGACGAAGTCCCAGGAACGTCTTAGACGCACCTTAAAACCGTCTAGACCAACAGAACTCCCAGAGTCTGTTATAAGTTACCAAAATTTTTACCAAAACAGTACCAAAGTGTGACTCGTGTCACGAAGTTCAATATCCAAACATTACGAGTATTATAAAAATTTACCATCGACAAAATAATTTACAAAACCGTTATAAAAATATATTTTGATCCGAACATGCTCTTTACTTAAAAGTGAAAAGGGTAAAACGTCCTTACCTCTCAAGACGGACAAAACTTAGCTATTATTAATCCAAGAACTCTTTCTCCTCGAATCCACAAGCTACAAATAATATAAATATAATTCAATAACTAATTAACATTA
Organism: Agrostemma githago; assembly: GCA_958450325.1. NCBI lineage: Eukaryota > Viridiplantae > Streptophyta > Magnoliopsida > Caryophyllales > Caryophyllaceae > Agrostemma > Agrostemma githago. The sequence goes on from OY288261.1 coordinate 37,784,484, forward strand.
AAACGGTCCAACCTATATAATACCCTGTTAGGAAATAAGTGCCTAGCAATTGTCTTTTCGGATCTCGAATTGGTTTCTAAACTGAATCTGTTTAATTAGGAAAGTTTCCTAATTAATATCTGGTTGATTAGAGTTTCCTAATCAATATCTGAGTATCTGACCTAGGTTTCCTTATTGTATAGGGTTTCCTAATCTGTTTAGGGTTTCTGTTTAGGTTGAGAGTAGTATATAAACTCTCATACCTCTACCCTAGAAATTATGATATCAGTCTGAAATCTGTAACCTCTCCTCAAAATTAATAAAACTATCCCCTCCTTCTGCCCGTGGACGTAGCTAACAGGTTGTTAGTGAACCACGTAAATCTGTCCGTCTCTCGATTTTACGTTCTATTTGTTTTTCTTTCTCTTCCGTTATAACATACCCATCTATAATACCGAACCCACTCAACTCCACTCACTAACTATTTACTCACTTGATAATGTGAAATATCACTCGATCCAAATTACTTGACCAAAAAAAATCGGATACCTCGATAAATAAAATTAAACTCCACGTGATGGAGAAAACAACCGTAATCAATTCTAACAAGATTATCAACACTACGCTAACATTAACTTTAAATTATGCAGCCTGCATCATCACATCATCATCACTGCATCATCACCATTGCACCATCAAGGAAAACCTCCGCACACCTGTACTACTCTTCCTGCCCACGCCTCCCTCAAATTAATCCAACTCACTAATTACTAATCCACGAGCAAAATAATACAATCGAAATAACCCAATACCAACACCTATGAACAAATTGTTTGATACAAATCTCTCAACTCCGACCCAAGATGTTTAAAACTTAAATCGGTTTATAAAATAGCACAAAACAAGATTTAATAAATCGAAATGAGTCAAAGTAGAATACTTACAATCAGTGTGATATTGAAAGAGGGGAAAGAAGCAATCGAACGGTGAAAATCGGAAGCAAGAAAAACAGAGGAACACGGAGTACTATTGCTGCCGCAGGTTGAAAGAAGGGGAATGAATATGGTGGAGTGGGGAAAAGGGGAATACGTAGGAATTATTTAGTTGAGGGTTTCTTTTTATTATTATATTTTTTTTTTCTTTCCTTATTTGTATTTGACCCAAAATCCAACCCGATACAAAGTCGGTTTATAAAACAAGGTTCCACCTTAAGATCTCGAAAATATTTTTCCAACTTAAAAACCCGATTTGAATAACAAAATAATGTCTTATAAATGACTCAGAAAATAACGGGGTGTTACAAAAATTAAGGTCCTAAGTCCAAATTCTGGCCATTGGATCGGATCCATCTTCCGCGGACGGTTGAGATTGCTTCTAAGATTGAATAAGAAAAGAAGCTTGTAATTAGGCAGGTGTAATTAACACATAATTGCTTCTCACGAGAAACCTTTTCACGAGGCAATCAAACCCGCGCGGCATTCCAATGACATCTTCAGTTTTAATTAACTCAGTCTTAAATCTGCGCGGCATTCCAATGATGATGGATTTTCATACTTCATCATCACATCTTCAGTTTAAATTGTTTTTGGGCTCTTCGGTTCTGTTATTTGTCGGCGCTTCAGAATCGAAAACAGAGGCTTCCCTCGTTTTACCGTTTTCGTTGTCAAGGCGGCTTTCGTTTCCGATCGAAGTATTAAATTGGAATGGAGAATTTGCAGATTGTTGAAGTGCCCCCTGGTATGTTTATTTTGATTTATAGTTGCTTTAATCTTTTTTAAAGTTTTGTGTGTTTTAGTTTTCTGTAATTATTCTGGTGCAGTGGCAGTGCATCATCCGACTACTGAGGAGGTGTGTGCGGTCGAGTACAGTAGGGTACTTTTGAAGGATTTGACGCCGTTTGTTGGTCAGCAGTTTGCGAACGTTGAGAAGGCGGTTGAGTTTTATGAGTCGTATGGTCTTGCTTGTGGTTTTGATGTGCGTCGGTGGTCGACGAAGAGGTTTCGTGACGGTACGCTAAATTCTCAGCTGATAGTTTGCAATCGGGAGGGATTCCCGTACGTACCGAAGAATACGGAGTCCTGTGAGGAGAAGAAAAGTTCCGTAGGTGATGTGGTAGCGATGTCCGCGAAGTTGAAGTCGAAGAAATCTGCATTGAAGGATGAGAGTTCTCCTGTTACTACGATACGTGGATCGAAGGTGACACGGGTGGGCTGTAATGCACGTATCAAGTTACTTGTGAAGGGCGGTGTGGTAGTTATTTCGGAATTCAGCGAAGGTCATAACCATGAACTCTATTCTGAGGTGGATAGAGAGTTCTAGAAGTTGTTCCGTAACTTGTCCGCCTACCACAAGCAGTTGATAGTTTACAACTCTCGAGTAAGTTCTTTGAAATGCTTGCTTTCGATTTTCGTTAATGTGATTCTTGTTGATGTCGTGACGTAAGTGTAGTTATTGAAGTTTCAAATGTTAGTTACTGAAGTTGTAAATGGAGTGTACTGGAGTTAAGTTGTAGTTAAGTGAAAGTGTGTAACAGAGTACTATGTCAGTATTTAAAGTTTCATAGATTCAGTGGTGGAGTTTCAAGTATAAAATGTTGTAGTTGTGTAGAGTGAGTGGTGGACGTACCTTAAAAATTTTGTTTGTTGATGTACCTTCATTTTTTAAATTATTCTTTTTTGCAGTTGAAAATTGGACCGACACGTACATACGCTATGGTTAAGGAGCATGTGAATGGATTTGAGAATATTGGTGCTAGCTTAAATGGCTTCAAGAATTTTGGTAGGGATCTTAAGTATTATCTTCATGAACGGGATGGGCAGCTTTTCATAGATAATTTTAAGGAAATGGTGGCTAACCGGGAAGGGTTTTATTTTGACTACGAACTGGCGGCCGATGGTAGCTTATGTAAGGTTATTTGGGTCGACGGTGTTGGTAGGAGGAACTACGAGATGTTTGGGGATGCTGTATTCTTTGATCCTACATATGGAACGAACATGTACTCGATGATTTTCACTCCGTTCACTGGGGTTGACAATCACAAAAGGTCGGTCACATTTGGTGGTGCCCTCATTGCTCGCGAGAACACAGAGTACTTCAATTGGGTGTTCACTCGTTTTTTGGACGCAATGGGGGGGGAAAGAACTGGAATACATAATCACTGACCAAGATCCCGGTATTATTAGCTCTGTGGCGTTTGTCTTTTAGAAAGCGAGGCATCGGTTCTGTATGTGGCACATAATGAATAAGGTTCCTGTGAAGTATGGTTCAACTAGGAGCGATTACATGGAGTTCATACATAAGCTAAATGGTATTGTTTGGGACGACGCCGAACCCGCAGAGTTTGACTCAAGGTGGAAGGAAATTATGGAGGAACATGGAATGGCTGAAGTTGATTGGTTTCAAACCGTATTTGCCGATAGAAAGCAGTGGGTCATGGCTCATTGTCGAGAGATACGAATGAGCAGCGTTATGAGATCAACGCAAAGGTCGGAGAGTGCAATTAGTTTCTTCAAGAAGTTTGAAGGCAAGTCCGGTACTTTGGTGGAGTTCTGGATGCGATACGAAAGCGCGATGGAGCAGCAAAGGCATACTCAGAAGAAGCTTGACAATGAGAACAAGCACTCGAGGCCTAAGTTGGAGACTCATTTAGCTATTGAAGCTGATGGTGCGAAGCTGTATACTCATGAAGTATTTAGTGAATTCCAGACCGAGGTGAAGTATTCTACTGACACGTGCACGGTACGTGGCTTTGAGGTGAATGAAGGGGTTGAGGTTACTACGGTGAAGGATCAATCTAGGAATCGAGTTTACGTTGTTCGTTATAACCCAGGTATGCTACTTATTCGTTTACAGTTGTTTTTTTTACCGTTGAAGTTCTAGTTTTGGTTTCCAAAGTTACGTTGGTAGTGCTTTGAAGTTCTTTTTCCTGTGTCAGATTTGATGGAGGTGACGTGCACCTGTACATTGTATGAAAGAAGAGGGATTCTATGCAGACATGTTATTTGGATTTTGACGTCACATGGGCAAAAGACGATACCAACAGCTTACGTCTGTAGAATGTGGTCGGTTTACGCATCGGGAGGAAATTTTGTTGGCGGGGTAGATGAAAAGCAGTTAGAGATAACAAAGCTGTGGTCTGAATTTCACGAAGCAGTTGGCGTGGTTCATGAATTGGGTAAGGAAGATGTTCAGAAACTGAGGGAAGTGGTTAGGGCTTTTATCGATAGCGTTAGTAAGCCTGCCGAGCCACTGACGAAGGAACAGGAATTTGAGAAATTGCTTGGTTGTACGTCTACTACTGAAATAACTATTCTGCCTCCACGAAAGTCGAAGACTAAAGGTAGTGGGAAGAGAATGTTGTCAACAAAGACGAAGGCAGCTGCCCTTGCGAGAAAACCTAAGTGGCTGTGCAAGAACTGCAAACGAATGGCTCACCATGATAAGAGAAATTGTCCTAACCCATTTGCGGAGCATCCACCGTCCGAGGACGAAGTTTCAGACTTTGTCGATGACGACGTCGTAGAGTAAGGAGCGACGGTTTTGTGAGTTCAGTGATCAGGAATTGTAATGTCATAGGAAGTTCAGCTATTTTGTTGAGAAGTTTAACAGTAGAAGAAATCTTAGATATGTTGGAGAATGCAACTTTAATTCGGTGGATTTGAAACTTCAGTGGCCTGTCGCAGAACTTTGACACTACTAAATCGCAATTTCAATGTTATTTGAACGAGTTCAGCTCTTTTTGTGAGAAGTGTAACAGTAGAATAAATCTTAGATATGTTTGAGCATGCAACTTTAATTCAATGGATTTGAAACTTTAGTGGCCTGTCGTAGAACTTTAACACTACTAAAATCGCAATTTCAATGTTGTTTTTTTTATGAACGAAGGAACCCGCAGCCGCTACCTTTTTGGTGCGCACTGGGTAAACCCTCGGGTGTACGCATAGCCTGCAAACCACGCACACCAAGGTAAACCGCCCGTGGGCGACAGGCTCGAAGTCTAGAAAGCATAGTCTCAAGCCATACAACTCCCACAAGTTCGCGCTTGCAGGGGCTTGAACATGAGACCCTTGGGCCGATGACCACAAGTTTTAACCACTAGGCAACACCCTTATGGGCCAATTTTAATGTTATTAGAACGAGTTCAACTCTTTTTGTGAAAAGTTGAACAGTAGAAGAAATCGTAGATATGTTTGAGAATGCAACTTTAATTCAATGAATTTGAAACTTCAGTGGCCTGTCTCAAAACTTTGACACTACTAAATCGCAATTTCAATGTTATTTTGTCGAGTTCATCTATTTTTGTGAGAAGTTTAACAGTAGAATAAATCTTAGATGTGTTTGAGCATGCAACTTTAATTCAATGGATTTGAAACTTTAGTGGCCTGCCGCAGAACTTTAGCACTACTAAATCGCAATGTCAATGTTATTAGAACGAATTCAAGTGTGAAATGGTATGCTACGATTCTGAAGTGTCGCATTGTTAGACTTGAAGTTGTAATGTTTTTGATGTAAAGTTTCAGGCGTTGAGTAGTTTGGTTTTAGTGGCAGATGATGTGCAGCGATTAATTATTGAAGTTTTGGAAGTTATGTGCTGAAGTTATGTTACAGTCGAGTTAAAGTTTCAAAAATAATAATAGATAAATATTGATAAAGGCTATGAAGATTGAAGGAAAATGACATATGGTTAGAAAATGATAATACGTTCCTCAAAAATTGCGTAAAATGAAAATTGGAACGATTGTTACAGAAGACAATGACGAAATTCAAGTTTAGGGCGAACTATATTGTAGCGGATACAAGTTTTTCTTGTCGAAAACATAAAGTTCAGTAACCACGGGGAATCGTTTGTTTACCTCCTACGACTAGTGTAAACCTTCAATGCCTTACGTTTCTCCTTCAAAATATCCCAAATGTTTTCTTTCTCCGCATTGAACTTGTCGAGTTGTTTGCGGATTGTTTTCCGTTCTCTGTTGTAGTCGGAGAGAATTAGTGTGGCAGTGAGCTGCACTATGAGGAATCGCCTACCAACTTTACGCTGCAGATCCTCGTAGGGTGGCACCTCATCCTCACCCTCATGCAGTAGCATCTGCATCATTGTAAACAATCCAGATTCCTTTCGATTGATGACATTGCTCTGCCACTCCGTTTTCACCTGCCTTATTTCAAAGAAAGGAAGTTGTAAGGCCTTCGTAACCCCCTTCACTTCCAAGTAGTTACTCATTCCAAATGCCTGCAAGAAGTTGGAGTGAGCTGCGTAAGCTCATAGCAGATTGTTATTTTTTCTGGTATAATATAGTAAGTTTTGCAGGAGTAGTACTTACAATAATGTATGCGGCCTTGTAAACATCCGAGTTCGGGAAATCAGGGTGTAGGTAGTGGTCCAGCACGTCGACTGTGTTCTTCTTGAAGTTGAGACAAATGCAGACAAAATGTTGGTTGAGTTTGACTGGCACAAAAATAAGGTCGGACTGCAAATTGATTGCTGGACGGCAATCTTTGATGAATACGTCCCAAAATCTGTAGAGCCTCTCTTCGAGCGCATGGTAAGGGGTTTCTTGGTCGAAATTCTCTACAAGATTCTCTATAACGTCCTCTGGAATTGAAAACATGTAGGAATACTGAGCCAAGATTAGAAAATGATAATACCTTTTTCAAAAATTGCGTAAAATGAAAATTGGAACGACTACGAAGTTTCAGAATATGGGAGTTGAAGTTGTAATTTATTTGAGTTAGAGTGTAAAGTGTGCACTTATATTGACCTGGAGTTCATCAGCAATTATACTGACTTAATGTTCAGCAGTAGTTGAAGTTCATCAATACGGACCTGAAGTATCAGCAAATATAGTGACATTCAAGAAAGAGTTGAAGTTTCAAAGAATGATTTAAAGTGTTTAGAAGTTGCGAACCCTATGTGCTGAAGTTCCTTAGAATATGAGTTGAAGTTGCGAACCCGATCTGTTGATGTTTTAGAGCAAAATAATGAACAACTTGACACTGTCTGCTGATGAAGTTTTCACTGTTGTTCTATGAAGTTGTGAACTGACTTAGCTGAAGTTTTAAATTAATTCTATTGACATTTTCTATATTGAGCGTTATGAGGCTGAATGTATGTGGGGGGTGATTTACAAAGTTTCGGAATTTGAGAATTGAAGTTCTTAAATAATTGAATTAAAGTTTCAAGCGTAATGCAGACTAATTTCAAAGAAAAACTAATGTAGAAATAGTAAGAGTGGGCGTTAGTGCATACCGAGTGGCACTCTAGGACGGAAGACGACATGTTCGTGTCAGGGAGCATGGTCAGTACATCCGAGCGAAATATTATTGCGTCCTTCCCGTAGTCACTACAACAAAATTACCTTTTCGCGGCGATTATTTTGATATTTCGTAGCGATTCTATTCGACGCGAAAGGTTTCCCCATCGATTGTGTATTCGTTGAGGTAGGCGACGTTGCCGTAGCCTTTCGTGGCGAATAATCTATTCGCTGGGTTAGCTTCTTAAAATCAACGCGGAATAAGGGGAGGTTTAGTGGCAATTTTAGTGTCAATTATTATTGATGGGGTAAATAATTTGATTTTTCCACTAATAAGAATTGTTGCGATTGTATTCGACACGATAAGTATAATAAAATGTCATTTAGTGACAATTGTTGTAATTGTATTCGACACGATAAGTACTATTAAATGTCATACATTTTACAATTGTATCAAGTGTAATCGACGTGATAAGTATAACAAAACGTCATCTATGACAATCGTAACAATTGCATTCGACAGATTATGTAATCTAATTGTAACTATAAAGTAAATTGGTATCGATTTCATTCGATACGAAATATCATTTCTATCTTTTTTCAATAGGATGCGAACAAAAATTGACAAGTTAAAAAACATGATAATTTTATATTACTCATAAAATCCAATAATTATATATATGTATCCAACATCGACTAATTAAATTAATAAGAATGGGTCCAAAATAAGTTCAAAAGGTTTTTTTAAAATCTAAAAAAAATAACTCTCTTCAACCCCAAAGCAAAGCTTCAATCCATGTATCCCGTATTATATAGAGTAGCCGCGCCTCAAAAGAACTGCAATAAACAAAGATAATGTATATACCAAGTTAGTCTCATTTTATATTTATTTCTAATGTGAAGTACAAAAAAATCAAATATATTTATGTGTTCCATGTATATTCCTTGACACATATAACAAATGTCAAACATAATCTGCTTGAATTGATATAATCATCTTGCAAGAACATTTAAAAAGCACTCAGAATATTTAGAAAGCACACTTGTAATCTTCAAAATGAACTCTAGCTAACTCAATTCTAAACGGACACAATATCAAAAGTTTCCACTACATTGAAACTAAAATAAGATCAGAACAACAAGCACGTATTTATAGTACATCAGCAACGACAAACTTGAAATTAATAATAGTTGAGCATAAGGAATAGACAGATTCAACGATGTTAAGGGTTAAGGTATGTTGAGCAGTAACACACAGTATAGCAGAAGTATAATTAGAAGTAATAATAATACAGCAGCAACAAACAATATAGCAGAAGTATAATTAGAAGTAATAATAGACAGCAGGTACGAAAACAAACTCAAAGAGTCAAAGGGAGTAATAATACAGTATAAAGAATAGACAGTTGAGAGTATAAGCCAGAAATACAGGTATTTCAGAAGGAAGCATTGACCGATTTTTTGCATGTACCTGCTGATAAGTGTAGTTTGTAGTGCCTTTTTCACTATGTTTTGGTCCCATTTCCTTGTGGAATCGCTCCTTAGGAGCGATTTATGGGCTTCTTATGCTTCCTTTAGTTCGTTTCAGGTTCCCGAGAACGATTTAGAAGAGTTGGAGCGATTCTGACTCAATACATACACATTTTGGAGCCAACGGAGTAAAGGAACGATGACTCGACGCCTTGGAATCGACCCCGAGACCTTGGGACCCAATCCCGAGCCTCCGAGACCCGATCCCGAGTTCTGAGAATCGACGAGAAGCCCATGAGAGGCAAGGAAGGACAAAAAGGAGCTTAAAGGAGGCCTACAAGGCTCATCCCATTCGGGATGGTCTCATCCCGTTCGGGATGAGGTGCACGATTAGGAGCGCCACTGTGGGTCCGTCCCGGTCGGGTTGAACCCGTCCCGATCGGGACCGTGCTGCTGCTGCCCGCATTTCCTTTCTTTCTTCTCCTTTCCACTTGTAACCCTATATATACCCTTCCCTTGTTTTGTAAAGCTTATGCACTTGATTAGACCTTAAACCCTAGACTACTTTAGGTTAGATTAGATTAGATTAGAGTAGATTAGTCCTTAATTACTCCTTAAACCTAGTTTAGCTCTTGTAATGTTGGATCTCTTGAAGAATCCATCCAAGATTGACAACCTTGGTGGAATTATTTGGGTTTTCTTCTATGCAAGTGTTCTCCTTTTCCATTTCCCTTGTAGTTTGGTATAATCTTCTTCTCATTTTACTCTTAATCCTTTATTGTTTATCAAGTTCTCATCTTTAGTCATTGTTTGTTGTTTATCCTTGTTTTCCATTATGTATGTTTGGATTCTTGTGTTGATTCCTTTTGTTCTTGTTAGTTGTAGTTGGATTATGTTAGAGTAGTGTTCTTGCTAGGGTTAGTAGGGTGATTAGGGTGTTAATTGTATGATTAAGGGATTGTTGGAGATGTTGGTGGAAGATTTGGGTTTCCTCTTGGTTTGGTGCACACCACATGTTTGTTGAAATGCTTGAATGACTAAGTAGTTGCGAATGCTTGTTTTTCTTGCCTTTCTCTTGTGGGTGATAGTTTGTTTGTGGGTTCGGTTCCCTCACTAAGTTGCGAGAGCCCGGTGAGGACGACCTAGTTCGGTCTAAGTAGCGAGAGCCCGGATGCGACCTAGGCCACCATAGCGTGCTAGAACCCCGTTTGTCTTGTGTGTCGCCGAGATGGGTTCTAGGTAGAACCTCTAGGTGAGTCTAAGTTGCGAGAGCCCGGACCAACCTAAATCACCCTTCTACCTCCCTCACTCTAGTTCTCCCTCGACCATTCCGTTACCCCTTTGACCCCGACCTAATCCTAGCCCGTTCTCCTTGTTTGCTTTCTCTTTAGCCTTAGTCATAGTCTTAGCCTTTTCCCTTCTTATCGTTTTAGTTTAGCTCGTTGACTTAGTCTAGTATTTGGGCCGACCTAGTCTAGGCTATACATTACCGTCCCCGTGGATTCGACCCGACTTGCCCTATCTACCGTAAGAATAGCCGGTTATTTTATTGACGGTTGGGATTCCACGACAAATCCCTCCCATCAATTTGGCGCCGTTGCCGGGGACGGTGCTAGTTTAGACTTTGTTTTCCTTGTTACTTGACTTTGTCTTTGTGTTTGTGTTTTTTTTTTCTTTTTGTTACCTTGCTTCTTGTGTGTGTGAAGTTTATTTCTCTCTTGTCTAGTGCCCAAAAAGCACTAGGCTTCTCACGTTTGTTCTTAGTCTACAGTTTATGCTTAGAGGTGGTGACTATCTTCTTCTTGCAACTTAGAGCCGCTTTAACGGACGGTTGCTAGAATGAGTGGTTTCCAACCGGGTATGAGCTACGATTTTCGAGCGAGCATGGGGTTTGATCTAAACTCCCCACACATGGAAGCCGATATGAGCTACCCCTCTTCTTCTTTGAACCAAAGGTATGACATGACGTCCCCCTACCATAATCAAGCTTCTTGGGGTAATCAAGACGGGTATGATCCTCAAGAATATGGATGTGGCTACCAACAAGTGAATGACTATCACTCCTACGACCATGGTGGCTATTACTCGAGCTATGATTGTGAACCCACCATGTTCGATCAAGATTCACCTTATGAAAGCCAATACCCCCAAAACCCACAATATTACCCTCCACCCCAACCACAATATGAACCCCATGACTCACATTACTACCAATCATCCCAACCTTGCTACCAACAATATGATGCCCCACCCCTTGGGCATCATCAAGATTTTCAAGGAGCTTTAAAGGACCCCAATGATCACCAATTACCTGACACGGAGGTGTTTCATTCTATGCTTCAAATGCAAAGGAGCATCCAAGAAACGGCCATTCAATTGCAAAAAGAACAAGAGGAATTAATGGCCCAAATTCGAAGGGGAAACGAGGCGAGGAATTCTCAATTAAATGCATTATCGGTTCAAACCGTAATGTTTTTATCCCGAGTATCACATTTATATGAAGGGTGCCCACTTGAGAGAGAGGAGCAACCTAATCACGAAGCCGCCGATGTAGTTCCCTTTGAAAGAGAAATTTGCTTTGAAGAACCTCAATCGTCTACCCAAAAAGAGACGGATGAGGATATGACCCTTGGTGAAGGCAAATTGGTGAGGAATTGGAGGAGGATAGTGATTTGGATGGTTTGGTGGAGTTTGTGAAGTTGTTGGGTGAAATTGATAGCCTCGAGTTGCCCATGTCCGATAATGAGGATAAGCATCAAGAGCCCCTTATAAGTACACCAAGCGATGGTTTGGAAGAGATTGAAACCGCCGGTAGAAGTTTCGATCCTCTCCTCCAAGATGATGTGGGGCCGAGTGATGAAGATGGGGAACCACAACTTGAGGAAAGTGTGGGGATGTGCATTGAGGAGATGAGGCCAAAAGTGCTTTTTGTGCCTCGGTTCTTGGAGATGAAGCTTGCTTGTGATTGGAGGCGATGCCAAGGGAGGAAGAGGTCGGTAAAGCTCGTAGGATGGATAGACCCCGGAGACGATTTGAAAGATGATTTTGGGTCTTGGGATTCCTACTTCTTGCCTCCTCCTTGGAGGCCGTGGAGGTCGGTTAAGCTCGAGCGCTTCTTGGGCCTTCACTATGATGTCGGTAGCGCGTTCGACTTGCTCCTCCATGCCCTTGAGGGCTACGGTTGAAGAAGAGTCCACCATCTTAGGTTTGACGGAGTTCCTAAAGAACCGTCATGTTGTATATTCCCCCTTCCTCTTCTTTAGAGTACTTGTGCTTGTATTTGTGTGCTTTGTCTCTTGATTTCTTTTAGTTTTGTGAAATTCTTGATTATTTGGATTGTTGATGAGCGATGTGAGGGAGGGAATTTGATGTTGTATTTGAGTATGTTTGATAGATATGGAGTGAAGGTGATTCCTAGAGAGGATTGGCTATGATAGAGCTTGGATAGTAAGCATGAGGATCGGGTTTTGAAGATTGGAGTAAGCTTGGGTTTGTGGAAGGCCAAGAAGACCCGTCCCGACCGGGAAGAGGCTTCCCGACCGGGAAGGGTGTGGCATCCCGACCGGGAAGGAGCCGTCCCGATCGGGATGGAGGTGCTATATTTCGAGATTTCTGGAGGTCCGTCCCGACCGGGAAGGGAGCTTCCCGATCGGGACGGGTGTGTCCTCCCGATCGGGACCATCAATCCCAACCGGGATGGTCCCCTCCTCCCTTTTGAGCCTCTTCTTCGGTATTTAACTCCACCCAACCACTATATACCCCCTCCCAACCTCCCTAACTATCCTTGCCGTATCATATGCCCCATATACTTCATTGTCATACCCTCACTTCATTTCTATCCACATTACACCGACTCCTACTTCAAAATCCCACCCCCTCTACAATTGCTACCTCTACCATGAGTTCTTCTCGAGTTTGAAGCGAGATGACAACCGAGAGGACGAGCAACGTGCCTATATTGTTCATTGAGACGATGGAGCGAGTGAGTTGCTAACCGGTCGGTACGGCAACTATCCTTTCTTTTCCGTCTTATATTGCTTGTTTTCCCCTTGTCTATCCCCTTCCCCTTTGTCATGGTGGCCTTCAAGGCCTTGGTGTTTGTTGCTCCCGACTCTCGATGACGTGACTACATCGAGAGTCATTTTCAAAATCCAAATTTTACAAGTTTTTCACTCTTTCTTTTTGAGGATTTAGTCGGATTTAGGCGGAATCCGGGCTAGGTGACTTGATTACACCTAGCCCTCCCCTCCCATTTCCTTTTACTTCCTTTTTTTTATTTTCTTCCCCCTTCCATACCTTTTTCTCGTCTCGGCCCATGGTGACTTGACTACACCCCGGCCGGACACCTTCTACCTTTTCTTCACTTTATTTTTGATTTTTAGTTTTATTTTCGTAGTTTCTTTTTCTTTCTTTTGTCTCTCCGCACACTACGATTGAGCATATGAGGACATTGCTCGGTTTAAGTGTGGGGGAGCGATATTCTAGCATAGTTAGTTTTATTTTCTTATTTTTTTTCAAAAAAATCTTGAAAAAATCCTAAAATTTGAAATTTTTTCACAAAAATCAAAAAGATAAAATCAAAAAGATTTTTCTTTTGTGTGTTTTTCCTTTGTGTCCTTGTGTCGTGTTTTTGTCGTATTGTGCGTGTTTGCCTCCCTCTTTCCTTATAGGTTGCTTAAATCACCAATAGCTTTGGAGAGCTTTCAAGACTTCCGGTAACATCTTTATCCCTTTTTCTTCTTTATCTCTTGCGGAGTTTGGAGGAGATTGTGATGTTGTGTGCTCGGGTGGAGCTTTGTAAAGTTGTGGTTGATTTGGTGGCTTGTTTGGATGATCGGGGTGGTGTTTGTGTTGTTTATGTGTTCGTTTTGTTTTGTTTTTGTTTTGTTGCATTTGCTTCTTTTTCTTTCGTTAGTTTTCGTCGTGTCTTTGTTTTGTGTTGTGTTGTGTGTCTTGTGCGTAAACCGTTTTCGAAAACCCGGTTTAGAGGCTAGTGTGTGAGTGTCTATTTTCCCTTCCTAGTTGTATAAATCGAGTTTTGGACTTTAATCTAGTAGAATGATCCTAAATCAATGAGTTCGTTGGTCCTTTACCTTGAGTCCACCTAGCTTACTAGGGATATACTGCGGGATTTGCACTTTTGACCATTATGACCACCCACAGTGTGAAAAGGCCTTGGTTACCGAGTCTCGTCCCTTAGGTGACCGTGTTTAGGATCGTTTGATTAGTCCAAGTTGTCCACTTTTTGTGGGTTTGAAGGGAAGGACGCTCCCCAACTCTCCCATTTCCCTCCCTTTCACACATATCCATACAATAAGATTGCAAGGTGTTGAAATCTCTCTTTCTTATTTTTCAAGAAATGCCAAAAAGCCAAATCTTGCCAAAAAAAAGGGCAAAGAAGAGAAAGGAAAGAAAAATGAAAGAAAGAAAAGAAATGAAGAAAAAGAAAAGGCACAAAAGCCAAAAAGAAAATAGAAAAGAAGAAAAAGAATGGCATGGCAAAACAAAGCAAAATTGTCGAAAAGAAAGATAATGCCAAAAGAAAACCCGTCTCACAAAAAGAAATCCCCACAAAAATAAGCCTTTTTCCGACTTTTTCCGTGAAGAGCCTACCAAAGGACCGAGTCCCGAGGAATGATGATAGCGGCATTAGTCGGTCTTCCCTCATTTTGCATGTTTTCCACCTTTTTACTTGGACTAGTTAGGCGGTTTTGGACACGGGACGACCCTCTTGGCTCACGCTAAAGGGGCGGGGTCTCACTTACCTACAGTGTCGACTAACACCGTGGTTCTTCACTTTTCCACTCCGCCGATCGTCCCGTAGTACGTTTTTAGAAAGTTAGAAGGACCTAGGTAAGTTACCAACGTTTTTGTAGTTTTATCGTCATACTATTAGGGTTTAGTTCACCTTGGTTTTTATGTCTAGCTTGGGAACGTTGTCACTTGCCTCGAGTCCTAAACCGGTGCTTCTTTCACCGCTTGTTTGAGGGAAGCGGTATTTGTTTTCTTTTGGGTGCAACCGATCATGTGTTTGTTTGTTTGTTTGTTTGTGTGTTTGTTTGTTTGTGTGTTTTGTGTCCGGCTGCATCCGCGGTTTTGTCGCAAGACCCGACTTGCCTTGCGGAGTTCACTTTTCCTCTAAGTGCACTCGCGTGATATGAAAGGGCGTAGGGTGCGCTAATACCCATTCGGCTAGTATAGTAGTTAGTAAGTGCTTACTCGAGGGCGAGTAAGGGTTAAGTGTGGGGGAGTTGATAAGTGTAGTTTGTAGTGCCTTTTTCACTATGTTTTGGTCCCATTTCCTTGTGGAATCGCTCCTTGGGAGCGATTTATGGGCTTCTTATGCTTCCTTTAGTTCGTTTCAGGTTCCCGAGAACGATTTAGAAGAGTTGGAGCGATTCCGACTCAATATATACACATTTTGGAGCCAACGGAGTAAAGGAACGATGACTCGGCGCCTTGGAATCGACCCCGAGACCTTGGGACCCAATCCCGAGCCTCCGAGACCCGATTCCGAGTCCCGAGAATCGACGAGAAGCCCATGAGAGGTAAGGAAGGACAAAAAGGAGCTTAAAGGAGGCCTACAAGGCTCATCCCGTTCGGGATGGTCTCATCCCGTTTGGGATGAGGTGCACGATTAGGAGCGCCACTGTGGGTCCGTCCCGGTCGGGTTAAACCCGTCCCGATCGGGACCGTGCTGCTGCTGCCCGCATTTCCTTTCTTTCTTCTCCTTTCCACTTGTAACCCTATATATACCCTTCCCTTGTTTTGTAAAGCTTATGCACTCGATTAGACCTTAAACCCTAGACTACTTTAGGTTAGATTAGATTAGAGTAGATTAGTCCTTAATTACTCCTTAAACCTAGTTTAGGTCTTGTAATATTGGATCTCTTGAAGAATCCATCCAAGATTGACAACCTTGGTGGGATTATTTGGGTTTTCTTCTATGCAAGTGTTCTCCTTTTCCATTTCCCTTGTAGTTTGGTATAATCTTCTTCTCCTTTTACTCTTAATCCTTTATTGTTTATCAAGTTCTCATCTTTAGTCATTGTTTGTTGTTTATCCTTGTTTTCCATTATGTATGTTTGGATTCTTGTGTTGATTCCTTTTGTTCTTGTTAGTTGTAGTTGGATTATGTTAGAGTAGTGTTCTTGCTAGGGTTAGTAGGGTGATTAGGGTGTTAATTGGATGATTAAGGGATTGTTGGAGATGTTGGTGGAAGATTTTGGTTTTCTCTTGGTTTGGTGCACACCACATGTTTGTTGAAATGCTTGAATGACTAAGTAGTTGTGAATGCTTGTTTTTCTTGCCTTTCTCTTGTGGGTGATAGTTTGTTTGTGGGTTCGGTTCCCTTACTAAGTTGCGAGAGCCCGGTGAGGACGACCCCTAGGTCGGTCTAAGTAGCGAGAGCCCGGATGCGACCTAGGCCACCATAGCGCGCTAGAACCCCGTTTGTCTTGTGTGTCGCCGAGATGGGTTCTAGGTGGAACCTCTAGGTGAGTCTAAGTTGCGAGAGCCCGGACCAACCTAAATCACCCTACTACCTCCCTCACTCTAGTTCTCCCTCGACCATTTCGTTACCCCTTTGACCCCGACCTAATCCTAGCCCGTTCTCCTTGTTTGCTTTCTCTTTAGCCTTAGTCTTAGTCTTAGCCTTTTCCCTTCTTATCATTTTAGTTTAGCTCGTTGACTTAGTCTAGTATTTGGGCCGACCTAGTCTAGGCTATACATTACCGTCCCCGTGGATTCGACCCGACTTGCCCTATCTACCGTAGGAATAGCCGGTTATTTTATTGACGGTTGGGATTCCACGACAAATCCTTCCCATCACCTGCTGCATATAGTTTTTGTAGCACGAACCTGCTACATATAGAGCTGGCAATTAGTTCATGATGTGTGACACCTGCTCCTCAACACGGACCAAAAAATGATGAAATGGCGTCAACCGAGGCCTGTCATAATAATCTATGTAAATGCATTATCGGATAGTACAATTGGTTGTATTTCCATTGAATTAAACATGTACCCATCCTCCAATAACTCAACACAAGGAAAATAATAAAACAAAACACTAACAAACAGGGCAATTACCAATAAGTATGCATAGCTATGACACACCAAAAAAAAAACTCCCATACAGAGATAAAGGATATATAGGCAAAAGGAAAAACATAAATAGAGGGAAAGTATCTCATGATAAGCATCAAATTTACCCATTCATTTCTCTTGCTTAGATGGCAAATTTTTATATACGTGAATATATAAATAGTTACTGATTGCAGAAACGAAACCTCATTTCACACAGTGACTCTGTTATGACACAAGACATAGACTAGCTAGCCTACATAGATAAAGAATACGTGGAAAAGAAAACATAACCAGAATGATACGAGTACATGGGGATCTATAAAGAGATTAAGGACTCAATGATCTGCTTTGATAACAAAAGAAATGACGATTTAAGATGATGCTCATAACAGGCGATGCAAGTCCATTTTAGATAAGGGCTTGGTAGCTATAGTCGACAAAATGACAATATATATAGGAATAAAAAGAAATTGAACAAACCTGAATCTATGAGGTTAATCAATATCTCCCGTTGAGCCTTATTTTCTACATCCATATGAACCCCTTTATATACTTCCTCTAACTCAGCTGCTCAAACTTGGCATTGAAACCTCACCAGTAGAAGAAGAAATTACACTTGTCAGATGCTCAAACTTTTTTTGGTCAATAGTAGACGTCTTTAGAATTGATACTAGAAGACATTGCATACTGCACAAAATCCGATCCGATCAAGGTTCGTTTTTCTTGTTCTTCACTTGATCCCACAAAGTCCTTGCATACTGCAAACATATTAACTAACTAATTACACATGTCATATGTGGACATATAAATAGAGATGAAGTTTAAATGTAAATAGTGGCGAGGGACAACAAAAGTAAGAAATAAAAAGCAAGAGTTAGGAGTTAAAATGCTTGAGAATGGTGTCGGATAGCTGATTAGATATAACATAAGCAACAGTTTCTGCAAGCTTGTTGGGCCTAATAATGGGAGAACAAATGGGAGGCATATGAAACTCGATTGCTTCAAAACAGAGAACACAATGGCCATAGAAGCGCAAATGAGAAGGCGAGACAGATAGAAGTAAAATTGGGTTGGGGGTAATGTGTTAAAAATTTTCCTTGGATAGAGGTAATTATTAGAAGAAAATAATGTAAGATAGTGAAAATTGTTGATGGAATGCTCATATTGGCAAAGGGGTATGTATTTATGTCGGAGTAAAAGGAAAGTGAGGTAAAATATGCAATGGAAGTGGAGCTCTATTTATATAACAAGAAGATAATAAGTTCAATTCATAGTAAGCAAAAGTAACAAGTTAAAATCATGAAAGATTAGATAAGGATTTAGGCATGGAGAAGTTAGTATTAAAGGATTTAGTGGAGTACTAGAGTAGGGAAACCAACGGTTGAAAATATAGGAAATGGGCTAAGTAACTATTTAGTTGTTCTTAGTCGTAGTAGCAGTACCAGTGTAGTAAAGAGCACCTCAGAAACTTGGGAAGTAGAAATAAAAGGAAGTCACTTTTGTAAAGGAAATGTTTTAGGGTGTGTATTACTTGAGCAAGTTAAGCACAAGTAATAGTAGAAGAACACAAGTTGATAAGAGTTAAGGTTTTCAGTACAAGACATTTATACAGTCAAGAAGATTGGGAATAATGAAATACAAAGGGAATGTAAGTAAAGAGGTCTGAAGTGGGTTGTGAGCAAAACGAAGTGTGGTGCATTTCATTGCCTATAGTACAAACTGCTTAAATTTTTGATTCCTCCTCACGAAAGGACATTTCTCATCCACAACATTCAACCTACCTACATAGATGAATTCCAATAATGACAAGCAACAATCTTACATAACGTTCATTTTCAGAAAATTTTGGAACAGGTAAATAAACTAGGAGATTAAAATAAGCAACAATGCAATTATAAAGGTGTGGTTACATAAACACAGGTGTTGGCTAATAAGGTTCAATATAATCAAGAAATACGAACATCTACTTAATCTAAAATGAAATGATCCTCATAACTATTAATCAGTGTGTACCATAACAATTTTAGAAATCAACAGCTCAATATGTACACATATATTCATGGATTGAACAAGCCGAAATCAAATCGCAGCCTTTAACTAAACCAAGTTCATGAACAGTGATTTCAAATACAAAATAGAGCAAGAGCAAGAGCAATATGAACAACACAGTAGAACAATCAATAACTCTAGAAAGTGGAGAAATTCAAACTTACAAATATTCACGAGTCCGTCAAACATAAATAAAATTGAATCGTTGAATCAAATTAAAGATAGTGAATAAGATCTTGAATTCAAAACCACCAAGAAACATAATAACAACATGAAAAGGAAGACACAGAAACCATAGAAATTTAACAAAATCCAATCAAAAAGTATGAAAATTAAAGTGAACTCGAAAATTGAAACAAATTTTGCAGAAATCAAGAGAAAGAATAGACCTTTGTTGTGAGTTGCTGCTTCGTAGGATCGAGGCATTTCTCATGCTCTAAAATTACCTATGAAATCGATCCAAAATTCAAGAATTACGCAAAAAATCGATTAACTAATTGAATTTGACACTCTAATTCATAAATTCAAAGGAAATGGAAGAAATTAGGGTTATTTAGGGGGAGATTCACCTGTAAAATTCTGCTGTGAAGAATTAGAGGGAATGAAGTGCGCAACTGCGCACTACTGAGAGAGAGAGATAGGAGACACTAGTGGGTAGCGGTTTAGCAATTTTTTAAGATACCGGTTTTGCTTTGAAATTGTTAGAGTTGTGGAGACTTAAGCCGTCAATTTATTGGGTTAATTAGTGGCAATTGATATTTGTTACGTTAAGGGGTTTTCATAAGGAATAGATGTTTATTAATTATGTCGATTTTCTAATTGGCACGAAATAATCGTCGCGAAAGGGCTTTTTTGTTGTAGTGAGTATGCTAGCAGCTCACTGAATTCGGTCAAATGGATCGTATTAACTGGTTATCAGTAGGTGGGTAGGTCGCAACAAATAGGAAATCAGAAATTTGAAAAGGAAGCTTGCTCGTTGGGATAATCGTAGTCATGGAGCAGGCTATAGTCCGCTACATGCTTCCGTAAATTCGGGAGGTTGCTTAACAGTTGTTGGTTGCTGCGGAATGTTTTTGACACGGTCAGCACTTTAGTGTCAACGTCCCCAAAATCCAAAGTGCACCCGAGACCATCCCCCCGACCACGGATGCGGCTCCTCAATGATGACGTTGCTTCCCGCGGTGTTGAATCTGCAACGGGACCTTGCACTGGAGTATTTACTGGCTGATGTTCTGTGGAGCACTGCCGCTTAGATGACGACCCCCGTACGTTGTGCTGAACTCGTTTCTTAGGCTCCACTGCGGAGTCTGCCAATGATGCCTCAGGTCGCTGTTCCTCACCGCCCACATCCACCTGGTCCGAACCTGCATCGGCGCCCACCTGCACAGTTCCAGCAAGCTGCTACAATGGAACTTCAGGTTGCTCCACTGAAACTTCAGGCTGCTCACTTACCTGCACATCTATGGGTGTGATGTCGGCTGTAGTCTTCCCAGTCGCTGCAGTGTACACTGGTACATTGGCAGTTGAATCTCGGAAACGAAATGCTGACTCGCAGACCTGGTCAACATATCGATGGAGTTCGTCGCTAGTCCAGAACGCCTGGGATGATTGGCAGTGATCTGTTTCGGTCCCGAGAGAAGACGGCATGGTCCGATCCTTAATTTCACCCGCTGCTTCGCCATACCAAGCAGGAAAAGCAACCTTATTCCTTTGCATTTTGAGAAGCAGCAGATGAACGTCCTGCAACGTTATTGTTCACCGTAGTGGATGAGTAAATAATTAGCGTACAACTAATAGAATTCGTTCAAATAACATTGAAATTGCAACTTAATAGTGTTAATGTTCTGCGACAGGCCACTGAAGTTTCAAATCCATTGAACTAAAGTTGCATGCTGAAAAATATATAATATTTCTTCTACTGTTAAACTTCCTACAAAAAGTTCTGCGGCAGGCCACTGAAATGTCAAATCCATAGCACTAAAGTTGCATGCTCAAACATCTCTGAGATTCCTTTTCACACTTGAATTCGTTCAAATAACATTGAAATTGCGATTTAGTAGTGTTAAAGTTCTGCGACAGGCCACTGAAGTTTCATATCCATTGAACTAAAGTTGCATGCTGAAACATATATAATATTTCTTCTACTGTTGAACTTCCTACAAAAAGTTCTGCGACAGGCCACTGAAGTGTCAAATCCATAGCACTAAAGTTGCATGCTCAAACATATCTAAGATTCCTTTTCATACTTGAATTCGTTCAAATAACATTGAAATTGCGATTTAGTAGTGTTAAAGTTCTGCGACAGGCCACTGAAGTTTCATATCCATTGAACTAAAGATGCATGCTGAAACATATATAATATTCTTCTACTGCTAAACTTCCTACCAAAAGAGCTGAACTCGTTCTAATAACATTGAAATTGGGATTTAGTAGTGTTAAAGTTCTGCGACAGGTCACTGAAGTTTCAAATCCATTGAACTAAAGTTTCATGCTCAAACATATCTAAGATTTCTTGTACTGTCAAACTTCCTACAAAAAGAGCTAAACACGTTCTATAACATTAATTAAAAATGCGATTTAATAGTGTTAAAGTAGATAATTAGCGTAAAGGGTAATGACAGATTGAAGATTGAAGATATGACAGATTGTATAAATTTACTTACATCGTCAGCCCGAGCGGCCAGTTCGCTATCGTCCTCGAGCCCAGGTGGAAGCTCTATCTCGTTGAATTTCCTCCCGCTGTTTCGGTGATTGGAACATGTAGGTGTACGTCCCGGGTCATCGTTACCAGTGATAAGCAGCACCGTATTGACTTCGACTCCGTCGGAATAAGACCGTGGATATGTCGTTTTCGACCACACCTGCCTACCCAACGAACCAGCCATCATCTCACCGTATAGTCGTGCTGCCAGATTCTCGTTGTTCCAGTGCTTAATTAAGGGTAGATCATGCGAGCAAGATTCTCCATGGAAATCGAACCTCTTGAGGTAGGTGATCATGAGGAACGGAACACAACCTCGCAAATGCTTCGGACTTTTCTTCGTCTCAGCAGCTGCATCGACCAGATTTTTGAGAATGTACGAACACCAGTCGTACTTGCTAATACCTGAGACGTCGTCCATGGCTTTCACCAGCTTCAGGTCTATTCCGTTGTTTGACGTAGGGCACAGAAATGATGACATTGCAAGTAGGACGAACATCTTACAGAATAATTCACCCCCATTTCTATCGGCCATAAGTTCTTCGAATAGACCACCTAGTTTTACTTGGTTGCTGTTGTTAGCGACATGGCAACGAGCCCTCCAAAAATCCTTCAATGCTTTGAACTCATCGTCGGATGAGTGTTTCTTACGCCCGGTCGGTGCCAACTCCACTTCATTCGGCCCGCGTGGCAGTAGAAAACAATCGTGGACGTCGTGTTTCGTCACACAGAACTCCTTGACCTCCGACGCCCGAAATACATGGGAACCGTCATCAAACGCTTTCAAAAACAGTGGTACGTACTGCAAAGGGTACTTACGTACTGATCTTGAAATCCAGCAGCCCACCAAACCCGATTGAGCGTACGGACTGTTTCTGCTTCTCATTTTGATTGGAAATTAACTTCGCGAGCCTCTGTCCCCTACATCTGACAGGGACACTTGCATCATCCTCCTCCTCGTCTAATTGGTCATCGCTCGCAGCTTCAACAATTTGACGTTTTCCGGACGACATATCAACCAGAAAATCTGAAATGATAAACAAGACTAAAAATGACAAATAAGACAACATCTGCGATGACAAACAATACAAAGAAGACAAATTTTATGATAGGCAAATAATACAAACAAGACAAACGATAAACAAAACCCACAACACAACAATACACAAATTTTAAACGAACTTCGATTCTAAACCTAAAAACCCCTGATTTTTATGATTGTGAAGGAATTTCGATTCTAAACCTATAAACCTATAATTTTTTTGATTTTAAACGAACTTCAATTGTATAACTAAAAAACCCTAACTTTTTTGATTGTAAACTAATAATCCTTAATGGTAGGCAAAACTTTGAAAACCCTAAACCATAATCTCAGTAAACACATGACTAATCGTCGAATAAAGAATCGTAAAACCCTAAACCCTATGCGAAATTAGGGTTACTCGAATTTCAGATTAGGGTTTACTGTTTATCGAATAAGTGTTATGAAGAACTGAAATGAAGAAATTAACAGTAATATTTACCTGAAATGAAGATTGAAAGCAGTGATAGGTGGAGATTGAAGAGCGAGCAGGTGATGAGTAACTGAAGAGGAGGTGGATTCGTGGAGATGAGTAACTGAGCGAGCAATGGAGATTGAAAGGAGTTTGGTGGATTTGTGGAGATGGGTTGGAGAATTGAAAGGAGTTTGGTGGATTCAGAGTAATCAATTATGGTGGGAAAACAGAGGGTGGGAAAACAGAGGTATGCATGGAAAACGTAAACCTTGATTTTTTTAAATAATTATATATATCACTCAATCTCAGCCATCTATCTCTTTTTAATCTGACGGCTGAGATTAGAACTTAGGACCTTACATATGTAATATGCCCTTATTTGATCTCCCCTATATATATATATAGAGAGAGAGAGAGATAGGTTCACATAAGGCCAACAACTCTTATAAGTTCATAAGTTCCAGTGTTAAAGTTACACAAAAAGTGCTTAAAGTTACAGGAGATGAATGTTAAAGTTGCACTTTATCACTTGAAGTGATAACAGTGCTGAATGTTATAGTTACATATCAATCTTGAACAAATGCAACTTCAATGTATGTCAACTGTAACCTTAATATAGACTTAATTGCATGTGGTGAACTTATTTGATCCATTCTCTCTCTCTCTCTCTCTCTCTCTCTCTCTCTCTCTCTCTCTCTCTCTCTCTCTCTCTCTCTCTCTCTCTCTCTCTCTCTCTCTATATATATATATATATATATATATATATATATATATATATATATATATATAGAGAGAGAGAGAGAGGTAGGTTCAAATAAGGGCACCATGTTTCAGTAAGTGTATATTAAAGTTACAGATGACATACGATAAAGTTGCATTTGTTTAAAATTGATATGTAACTATAACATTCAGCTCTTTTATCACTTCAAGTGATAAAGTGCAACTTTATCACTCATCTCGTGTAACTTTAAACACTTTTTGTGTAACTTTAACCCTTGACCTTATGCCCTTAAAATAGTTGTTGCCCTTATTTGAACCTACCTCTCTCTCTCTCTCTCTCTCTCTCTCTCTCTCTCTCTCTCTCTCTCTCTCTCTCTCTCTCTCTCTCTCTCTCTCTCTCTATATATATATATATATATATATATATATATATATATAGATTCGGGATCCATTGAGGCAGCCTAACTCCCTGCAACCGTTAAGGCAGCATCTGGGCCGTTAGATCTGATTGAGATCAACGGACCAGACTTGATCAAAATTCAAAGCACAAAAACAAACACGCGCCATCTCCTTCCTTTCCTTTTGAATTAGCCGACTTTCTCTCTCTAGAAATTTGTTTATTTTTTCATTCAAATCATTCAATCATCTTCATCAGTTCCGTTGCAGATCTTCATCGTTTGATCTTCATCATTTTCACTTGCAGATTTAATTGTGCTCACTCGTAAAATCGAGCGTCTTCATCATTTCAATTGCAGATCTTCATCATTTGATTATCAAGGAATTCTATGCTTGATTATCAACGATTTCTATGCTTGATTTGATTGTCGTCATTTTCACTTGCACATTTGATTGTAATCCTGAACAATTCGTTTAGAGAAAACTGATTATGAACCTGCTGATCCAAGAAATTAATATATTTGTTCTAAAGTAGACAATTGATTATCAAGAATTACGTAGATTCTCTAATGATTCTCTGCTGAATTATTTTGATAACTTGTGAAGTACATATTTGTCACTGAATAATGTTGATATTTTGATATCAGTTGTACATAATCCATCTGAAGACATCACTAGACATAATTCTATATTAGTTGTACATAACTCATCTAGTTACATCTTAAAGTAGAAATTTTGTTGCGCTTGTAACAATTTACAAAGTGTAGTATATAGGTCATTATGTAATGTATATATTTACATATCAGTTGTACTTAATTTTTCTGAGGATATTACTATACATAATTTTATATTAGTTGTACATAACCCGACTGAGGATATTATTGTACATAATTCTAGATCAGATGTACATAACCCATCAGATAATGTACATAATTGCTCTGCTGAATTACGTTTATAACTCATTATGTACATATTTGTCACTAGATAATGTATATATTTTCATATCAGTAGTACATAATTTATCTGAGGACATCATTATACATAATTCTATATTAGTTGTACATAACTCGTCTATTTACATCTTAGACTGAAAATGTACTGATACTAAATAATTAGTTATATACACTGTATTCATAATTATGTATATCATATTTTTAATTAAAAAACACAATGCAAACTGTATATCTTCGTAAATAATTATGTACACTGTATTCATTATTATGTACAGGACTTAGGATCACTATATAAGGTACATAATTCTATATCAGCTGTACATAACCCATTTAAGGACATCATTGTACATATTTCTATATCAGCTGTACATAACCCATTTGAGGACATCATGGTACATAATTCTATATCAAATGTACATAATCAATCTTAGGACATCATTGTACATAATTCTATATCAGAAGTACATAACCCTCTTTGAATCACATCCACGACAGGTTTCACCAATACCCTCTTAGGGTTCAGTTAGTTGCGGGTTTAGTGACCTTGAATAAGGAAAAGGGTTTAGGGTTGGATTAGGCGGATCCGCGTAGCGGGTACGCCTAATCCAACCCTAAACCCTTTTCCGTCCCGTCTTATGCAGTACCCTACTCTTAAGGTTCAGTGCCCCATCTTTGAATCACATCCACGACAGGGTTCACCAATACCCTCTTAGGGTTCAGTTTGTTGCGGGTTTAGTGACCTTGAATAAGGAAAAGGGTTTAGGGTTGGATTAGGTGGAGCCGCGTAGCGGATTCGCCTTATCCAACCCTAAACCCTTTTCCGTCCCGTCTTATGCAATACCCTACTCTTAAGGTTCAGTCCCCCATCTTTGAATCACATCCACGATAGGTTTCACCAATACCCTCTTAGGGTTCAGTTAGTTGCGGGTTTAGTGACCTTGAAATAAGGAAAAGGGTTTAGGGTTGGATTAGGCGAATCCGCGTAGCGGGTACGCCTAATCCAACCCTAAACCCTTTTCCGTCCCGTCTTATGCAGTACCCTACTCTTAAGGTTCAGTGCCCCATCTTTGAATCACATCCACGATAGGGTTCACCAATACCCTCTTAGGGTTCAGTTTGTTGCGGGTTTAGTGACCTTGAATAAGGAAAAGGGTTTAGGATTGGATTAGGCGGAGCCGCGTAGCGGGTTCGCCTAATCCAACCCTAAACCCTTTTCCGTCACGTCTTATGAAATACCCTACTCTTAAGGTTCAGTGCCCCATCTTTGAATCACATCCACGACAGGGTTCACCAATACCATCGGCCGCCAGTTCGTAGTCAAAATAAAACCCTTCCCGGTTAGCCACCATTTCCTTAAAATTATCTATGAAAAGCTGCCCATCCCGTTCATGAAGATAACACTTAAGATCCCTACCAAAATTCTTGAAGTCATTTAAGCTAGCACCAATATTCTCAAATCCATTCACATGCTCCTTAACCATAGCGTATGTACGTGTCGGTCCAATTTTCAACTGCAAAAAAGAATAATTTAAAAAATGAAGGTACATCAACAAACAAAATTTTTAAGGTACGTCCACCACTCACTCTACACAACTACAACATTTTATACTTGAAACTCCACCACTGAATCTATGAAACTTTAAATACTGACATAGTACTCTGTTACACACTTTCAGTTAACTACAACTTAACTCCAGTACACTCCATTTACAACTTCAGTAACTAACATTTGAAACTTCAATAACTACACTTACGTCACGACATCAACAAGAATCACATTAACGAAAATCGAAAGCAAGCATTTCAAAGAACTTACTCGAGAGTTGTAAACTATCAACTGCTTGTGGTAGGCGGACAAGTTACGGAACAGCTTCTAGAACTCTCTATCCACCTCAGAATAGAGTTCATGGTTATGACCTTCGCTGAATTCCGAAATAACTACCACACCGCCCTTCGCAAGTAACTTGATACGTGCATTACAGCCCACCCGTGTCACCTTCGATCCGCGTATCGTAGTAACAGGAGAACTCTCATCCTTCAATGCAGATTTCTTCGACTTCAACTTCGCGGACATCGCTACCACATCACCTACGGAACTTTTCTTCTCCTCACAGGACTCCGTATTCTTCGGTACGTACGGGAATCCCTCCCGATTGCAAACTATCAGCTGAGAATTTAGCGTACCGTCACGAAACCTCTTCGTCGACCACCGACGCACATCAAAACCACAAGCAAGACCATACGACTCATAAAACTCAACCGCCTTCTCAACGTTCGCAAACTGCTGACCAACAAACGGCGTCAAATCCTTCAAAAGTACCCTACTGTACTCGACCGCACACACCTCCTCAGTAGTCGGATGATGCACTGCCACTGCACCAGAATAATTACAGAAAACTAAAACACACAAAACTTTAAAAAAGATTAAAGCAACTATAAATCAAAATAAACATACCAGGGGGCACTTCAACAATCTGCAAATTCTCCATTCCAATTTAATACTTCGATCGGAAACGAAAGCCGCCTTGACAACGAAAACGGTAAAACGAGGGAAGCCTCTGTTTTCGATTCTGAAGCGCCGACAAATAACAGAACCGAAGAGCCCAAAAACAATTTAAACTGAAGATGTGATGATGAAGTATGAAAATCCATCATCATTGGAATGCCGCGCAGATTTAAGACTGAGTTAATTAAAACTGAAGATGTCATTGGAATGCCGCGCGGGTTTGATTGCCTCGTGAAAAGGTTTCTCGTGAGAAGCAATTATGTGTTAATTACACCTGCCTAATTACAAGCTTCTTTTCTTATTCAATCTTAGAAGCAATCTCAACCGTCCGCGGAAGATGGATCCGATCCAATGGCCAGAATTTGGACTTAGGACCTTAATTTTTGTAACACCCCGTTATTTTCTGAGTCATTTAATATTTTCGAGATCTTAAGGTGGAACCTTGTTTTATAAACCGACTTTGTATCGGGTTGGATTTTGGGTCAAATACAAATAAGGAAAGAAAAAAAAAATATAATAATAAAAAGAAACCCTCAACTAAATAATTCCTACGTATTCCCCTTTTCCCCACTCCACCATATTCATTCCCCTTCTTTCAACCTGCGGCAGCAATAGTACTCCGTGTTCCTCTGTTTTTCTTGCTTCCGATTTTCACCGTTCGATTGCTTCTTTCCCCTCTTTCAATATCACACTGATTGTAAGTATTCTACTTTGACTCATTTCGATTTATTAAATCTTGTTTTGTGCTATTTTATAAACCGATTTAAGTTTTAAACATCTTGGGTCGGAGTTGAGAGATTTGTATCAAACAATTTGTTCATAGGTGTTGGTATTGGGTTATTTCGATTGTATTATTTTGCTCGTGGATTAGTAATTAGTGAGTTGGATTAATTTGAGGGAGGCGTGGGCAGGAAGAGTAGTACAGGTGTGCGGAGGTTTTCCTTGATGGTGCAATGGTGATGATGCAGTGATGATGATGTGATGATGCAGGCTGCATAATTTAAAGTTAATGTTGGCGTAGTGTTGATAATCTTGTTAGAATTGATTACGGTTGTTTTCTCCATCACGTGGAGTTTAATTTTATTTATCGAGGTATCCGATTTTTTTTGGTCAAGTAATTTGGATCGAGTGATATTTCACATTATCAAGTGAGTAAATAGTTAGTGAGTGGAGTTGAGTGGGTTCGGTAGTATAGATGGGTATTATATAGGTTGGACCGTTTTAATGTTAATTAGTTATTGAATTATATTTATATTATTTGTAGCTTGTGGATTCGAGGAGAAAGAGTTATTGGATTAATAATAGCTAAGTTTTGTCCGTTTTGAGAGGTAAGGACGTTTTACCCTTTTCACTTTTAAGTAAAGAGCATGTTCGGATCAAAATATATTTTTATAACGGTTTTGTAAATTATTTTGTCGATGGTAAATTTTTATAATACTCGTAATGTTTGGATATTGAACTTCGTGATACGAGTCACACTTTGGTACTGTTTTGGTAAAAATTTTGGTAACTTATAACAGACTCTGGGAGTTCGGTTGGTCTAGACGGTTTTAAGGTGCGTCTAAGACGTTCCTGGGACTTCGTCCCGAAACTATTTTTGAGTGAGGATTGTCCGGCCCTCACTCGCTAGGGAGTTAGACTTTCTCCTTTGGCAGTTTCATCCTACAGGCTGTCCAAATGTGAGAGGTGCGCACTATTATGAGTCTAGCTAAGCACGGGTGGTTACCTCTAGACCGTGCAAGGGTAGGACCTTGGCACACAGGTTGCGAAAAATATATATTTTGGTTGGTTTGGTTTTGACTACTCTTTTATGGTATTTTGGTATTTAAATGGTGATTCTAACTTCGATTTCAGTTTACTATGAATTATTATTATTATTATATTTTTACTCAGCTTTGCTGACGTCCTTTTTGTTTTGGGTCGTTCCCCCGCTGGAACCTGTACCTGTTTGTGTTTTGGGTACAGCTGATAGGTACACTTGATTGCTGCATGAGTGCATTCTGGTATCGGGTTATGCTGAGCGAGGAAGAATTTTTATAATTTAACTTTGACTACAAACTATTTACATTATTATTGGATTTATCGGTTTGCTACTGTTTTAAACCGTTTTGGATTTTGTAAGACTTAAGACTTCCGCTGCAACGTTTCTATTTTATTAGCTATCAAATTTCTATTTTTATTCATTTATTATTTATCTTTTTCCTTGCACTTGGCCCGGTAAGCTATGTGTGGAGTAACAGCTTTGAGTTTTCCGTTTTGGTTTATTATTTTGGTTGCGAAAATTTAGGGCTGTTACAGTTGGTATCAGAGCAATAGGTCTTTCCGAAAAGTTTTGCAAAATTTGAAATGGTTTATAAAAAAAAAAAAAAAAAATTACTACTTTAAAAAAAAAAAATCTTTCTTTTTAAACCGAGAGTGATGGGTGGATTGGGTGCATTGCATACGCATGAATTATTACGTCTATATTTATATTTGCCATGTTTTAGTACTATTAATTTTACCTAGTTGAATTGTGATAGAGGTGAGGTTTACTCACGGTATTATTTGGGATAGAATCATATTATGCCTGATTGTAATGGGATATCATTTATTGGAATTTGGAAAGTGTCTTGTCATGAATGGAGAGACAGTTGAGAATGTAGACATTGTTTTGGGTAATTTTTAGTGGATTTTATTTCAGCCCATGTTTTATTGATTGTGGTGCATCTCAATCTAGTAAACTATGTTTGTGGATAAAATGTATACAAAACCTTGTGAAATTGTGGTTTTGATGTTTGTCTTGCCATTTGTGGACTTAGTCAACCGTAAAAGGATGTATAAGAATGTGTGTGTTTATTGGTGATCATGATTTTAAGGCAAACCTGATAGAATTTTCATTACCCTACTTTGATGTTATTTTGGGGATGAATTAGGCCTAGTGTGCCGCCTTGGGGTGACCCTGATTTATTTGTGGAAAAAGAAGGATGAAACTTCAGGATTATGTATTGATTATCGGAAATTGGATTAAGTTACTATATAGAATAGGAATCTCTTATCTAGGATTGATGAGTTTATGGATTTGATGAACCGAACTTTGAGGACTTACCTAGATAAATTTGTTGTGATATTCATTGATGACATAGTGCACCTGATGTGTTTATGGATTTGATTATTTGTTGTAATATTGATTGATGACATAGTGATTTATTCAAAGAATGAAGAAGAACATGAGGAACATTTACAAGTTGTCTTAGGCATCTTGAGGGAAAAATAGTTATATGTTAAATTTTTGAGGTGTGACTTTTGGCTGGTTCGAGTAATTTTTGGGGAATATTATATCCAAAGATGGAGTATCAGTAGGTCCTGCTAAGGTTGTTAATGAGTGACTTGGATCGAAATTTGTAACTGAAACTCCTAACTTTTGGGTTTAGCTGGTTACTATAGGAGAATTGTGAAGGATTTTTCAAATAGATAAATCAATGGCTACACTGATGATAAAGCCACAAAATTTTATTTGGATGAGGGGTGTGAGGAATCGTTTCGAATTTTAAAGGAAAATTTGACCACTGCTTTGGGTTGGCCTTGCCGGATGAAAATGAAGCTTATGAAGTATATAAATATTCTTTTTGAGAATGGATTAAGTTGTGTTTTCAATGGAATAAGATAATAATTGCTTATGCATTTAGGCAGTTGAACCGTTATGAAGAAAATTACCTTACTTATGATTTAGACTAAGTAGCCGTAGTAGTTACTTTAGAAATTTGGAGACATACTGTTTAGTGGACCATTTAAAGTTTTTATGATCGTAAATTTTAAGTTATATATTTACCCATTAGGAGCTAATCGTGAGATAAAGGAGCTTGTTGGATTTGATTGAGGATTATAAGATCGAGATTCAGTATCATGTAGGAAATGTCAATGTGGTGGCCAATGACTTGAGTAAACTTTTTCCATACAATACCATTAGTGATGCACCATTTGAGGAAAGAATGTCTGATGTTTGGGATCAAAATGGCAAAATTAGGAACCCCGTCTAGTGTGTTATCTGTTGAGAGCGAGTTGATGAGTGTTATTAAAGAGTTGAAAGGTGGTGATGAATTTTTCTAGGATAAGTCGGTTGGTGAATGAGTCTGCTTTGTCAAGCGCGATGCGAATGGATTTATTAAGTGTTGAGATAGAATTTGCGTACCTAACCATAAGAAATTAAAGGAAAAGATGTATTATGTTTATTTGGGAGGTGATAAAATGCATACAGATTTGGAATGAGGATTTTGATGGTTTAGTATGAAGAAACAAATGACAGATTTTGTGGCTCAATACTTGATATATTAGAAAGTTATGAGTGAACATATGAACATCATGGAGAGTTAGATCCTTTAGGAGTTTCCGAGTGGAAGTGGAGTTTAATCTTTATGGATAGTTGGGTTGTCAAGGTCAGGGTAAGGTAATAATATGATTTGAGTTATAATTAA
Source organism: Agrostemma githago (assembly GCA_958450325.1). NCBI lineage: Eukaryota > Viridiplantae > Streptophyta > Magnoliopsida > Caryophyllales > Caryophyllaceae > Agrostemma > Agrostemma githago. The sequence continues at coordinate 37,816,543 of OY288261.1, forward strand.
TAGACAAATCAAGAGTGCACATTTATTCCAATGAAGGATATGTGAGAGAAGAAGCAACTATCACGGGGTCTCAAAGGATATGATATTAGGTAGCGAACACATGTGTTCCAATATTTTTGGTGAAACTTGAGCCAACCATAAGAGACAAATACCCTCGTCTTTTGCCTAAGGTAAATTTTTCGTGCTTCGAGGACGAAGCTTTATTTTAAGGTGGGTAGAAATATGCATGACTACTTGTTTTTTTGGTAAATTAAGCATGTTCTTGTGTGATTTCATGCTAATATCTATTTATTGCTCACAAATATGAATATTTTGACTATTATCGATGCTTAATAAGCACAATGTCATTGGTTATTGGTTATTACTTGAAATTGACATATTTGTGGTTTGTTTGTGCTCAACACACGTATTGGTGATTTCGTGCTCAACGCAAATATTGTTGGTTTTGTAGTGCTAACCGCACTTATTTGATTGACTGATTGATTTTGTGCACTATGCACTTGTAAAATGGTTGAACTTGTGATTTTCAAAAATTTTGTCCGTCATGCTCTTAACTTGACAAGTGATGCTTTTACCTTGAAGTATGAGAATTTTGGTGGTTTCGAACTTTGGTATTATCTTATGGAATTAGGTGATCTTATCTTGTGGATTTAGGTGGTGGTGAAGTTGTATATTTGAAATTTGAGGAATTAGGTAGCTATGAATTTTGAGAATTTAGAAATGTGAAATATCTTTAAGGTTGTGTTTAATTTGACGGATTTTTGGATATGTGGAGTAAGAGATTTATTTTGGATATACATGAGGATTTCGGTGGATTTTGGATATATGGAGTGAGCGGGTCATTTTGGGACACATATGAGTAATGTGAGACTCTTTTTTTAGGACGAGTTTAAACTTCGAGGACGAAGTTTTGTTTTAAGGAGGGAAGTCTGTAACACCCCGTTATTTTCTGAGTCATTTATAAGACATTATTTTGTTATTCAAATCGGGTTTTTAAGTTGGAAAAATATTTTCGAGATCTTAAGGTGGAACCTTGTTTTATAAACCGACTTTGTATCGGGTTGGATTTTGGGTCAAATACAAATAAGGAAAGAAAAAAAATATATAATAATAAAAAGAAACCCTCAACTAAATAATTCCTACGTATTCCCCTTTTCCCCACTCCACCATATTCATTCCCCTTCTTTCAATCTGTGGCAGCAATAGTACTCCGTGTTCCTCTGTTTTTCTTGCTTCCGATTTTCACCGTTCGATTGCTTCTTTCCCCTCTTTCAATATCACACTGATTGTAAGTATTCTACTTTGACTCATTTCGATTTATTAAATCTTGTTTTGTGCTATTTTATAAACCGATTTAAGTTTTAAACATCTTGGGTCGGAGTTGAGAGATTTGTATCAAACAATTTGTTCATAGGTGTTGGTATTGGGTTATTTCGATTGTATTATTTTGCTCGTGGATTAGTAATTAGTGAGTTGGATTAATTTGAGGGAGGCGTGGGCAGGAAGAGTAGTACAGGTGTGCGGAGGTTTTCCTTGATGGTGCAATGGTGATGATGCAGTGATGATGATGTGATGATGCAGGCTGCATAATTTAAAGTTAATGTTGGCGTAGTGTTGATAATCTTGTTAGAATTGATTACGGTTGTTTTCTCCATCACGTGGAGTTTAATTTTATTTATCGAGGTATCCGATTTTTTTTGGTCAAGTAATTTGGATCGAGTGATATTTCACATTATCAAGTGAGTAAATAGTTAGTGAGTGGAGTTGAGTGGGTTCGGTAGTATAGATGGGTATTATATAGGTTGGACCGTTTTAATGTTAATTAGTTATTGAATTATATTTATATTATTTGTAGCTTGTGGATTCGAGGAGAAAGAGTTATTGGATTAATAATAGCTAAGTTTTGTCCGTTTTGAGAGGTAAGGACGTTTTACCCTTTTCACTTTTAAGTAAAGAGCATGTTCGGATCAAAATATATTTTTATAACGGTTTTGTAAATTATTTTGTCGATGGTAAATTTTTATAATACTCGTAATGTTTGGATATTGAACTTCGTGATACGAGTCACACTTTGGTACTGTTTTGGTAAAAATTTTGGTAACTTATAACAGACTCTGGGAGTTCGGTTGGTCTAGACGGTTTTAAGGTGCGTCTAAGACGTTCCTGGGACTTCGTCCCGAAACTATTTTTGAGTGAGGATTGTCCGGCCCTCACTCGCTAGGGAGTTAGACTTTCTCCTTTGGCAGTTTCATCCTACAGGCTGTCCAAATGTGAGAGGTGCGCACTATTATGAGTCTAGCTAAGCACGGGTGGTTACCTCTAGACCGTGCAAGGGTAGGACCTTGGCACACAGGTTGCGAAAAATATATATTTTGGTTGGTTTGGTTTTGACTACTCTTTTATGGTATTTTTGTATTTAAATGGTGATTCTAACTTCGATTTCAGTTTACTATGAATTATTATTATTATTATTATTATTATATTTTTACTCAGCTTTGCTGACGTCCTTTTGTTTTGGGTCGTTCCCCCGCTGGAACCTGTACCTGTTTGTGTTTTGGATACAGCTGATAGGTACACTTGATTGCTGCATGGGTGCATTCTGGTATCGGGTTATGCTGAGCGAGGAAGAATTTTTATAATTTAACTTTGACTACAAACTATTTACATTATTATTGGATTTATTGGTTTGCTACTGTTTTAAACCGCTTTGGATTTTGTAAGACTTAAGACTTCCGCTGCAACGTTTCTATTTTATTAGCTATCAAATTTCTATTTTTATTCATTTATTATTTATCCTTTTCCTTGCACTTGGCCCGGTAAGCTAAGTGTGGAGTAACAGCTTTGAGTTTTCCGTTTTGGTTTATTATTTTTGTTGCGAAAATTTAGGGCTGTTACAATTTTACCCTAGACCTTATTAGAACTCCCCTATATATATATATATATATATATATATATATATATATATATATATATATATATATATATAGAGAGAGAGAGAGAGAGAGAGAGAGAGAGAGTTAAGATCGGGTGAGAACCCATACTATGGTGAGAACTGTGAGAACCCTTTACAATCCAATTAATTTAAATTCCCTGCAATTTCACCATCAAACTAATTAGTTTAAATCCCCAAAAATTCCAATTTGTCGATTTTAAAATCTTTTTGTCCAAATCAAAATCTCAGAAACCCCAATTCTCCAATTAAAAATTCCCAGAAAACTCAATTGCCCAATTTAAAAACCCAGCAAACATTCAATCAAAATCCCAGAGTTGGAAATCACAATTCTCAATGCATCTTTTCTACCTAACCAATCACAATTCTCAACTATCTAATGCTAGTATAACTTACTGATTCTCATTTTCCAGGCCAATTTATCAAAAAAATAACCATAGCTGATTGGTGTTGATAAGAAATTAGGGGTTGTCTATCTAGGAGATGGATTAGTTATGATCCGAAATGATGAAGTAGTGAGAGTTATGATGAAGAACTTGTTTGGTAGAATTACTACTTCTAAATCGTCTACCACTGATTCATCAAACCACAGTTTGTCCAGTTCTTCGGGTTCGGGTACGTCATTGCTGCCAGCGATAGTAGTCTCTGTGTTCTCTGGTTTCGAGAGCAGCAGGAGGTCGAAAGGGCAAGGGTTGAAAAGGAGTAATAGTAGTAATGGTTGGGGGGCGACAGTGAAGAGAATAATGGCGAGTGAAGAAGGGTACACTAAAATAGAAAAAAAGGGTACGCTAAAAGTGAAGAAGGGTACACTAAAATTGAAATTGAAAAAAAGTACGCTAAAAGTGAAAAAGGGTACGCTAAAATTTGAAAAAGTACGCTAAAACTGAAGGAGGGTACACTAAAATTGAAAATGAAAATGGGTACGCTGAAATTGAAAAAGGGTACGCCAAAATTGAAAAATGGTACGATAAATTTAAGAAAGGGTACGGTACGCTAAAATTGAAAAATGGTACGCTAAAATTGAAAAAGTTAAAAAGGGTACGCCAAAATTGAAAAAGGGTACGATAAATTTAAGAAAGGGTACGGTACGCTAAAATTGAAAAATGGTACGCTAAAATTGGAAAAGAAAATTAAATCGAGTAGCGCTTGAAGAAGAAGTGTTGTATTCCATATAAAATCCGTACAAAAGGAAATTAAAGGACAATATTTTAGAAGAACCCCTAAGTTAATGAGGAAATTTGGAAGAAAAAAAACGATAGCTAGAATTGTTGCAATTATATTTGCCGACGATAATACTATTACTATTGTAATGAAATAATGAATTTAATCGAATAAGTTAACTCACAAAATAATTAATTTTAAAAAAAAATTAAAAGTTACTTAGGTTACTGAGGTTCAATACCCAATTGTGATAAATTGATGGATTGAAAAAAAGTCTATTGAAAAATTGATGGATTGAAAATCGGATTCAATGATCGATTGAAGAATCATGGATTAAAGGATTACGGGTCGAAGAATTTTGTAGAAGGAGAATGAGTTACAACCTTACGGGTTGAAGGCTCAAGCAATTGTGATTAATTGATGGGATTGAAGAATTTTGAAGGATCCAACGAATGAGATTGAACACTATGATCTAATGGCTCATATTATAGTTCTCATGGTTCTCATTGAAGGAGTGGTTCTCACATGAACCTAAATCTATATATATATATATATATATATATATATATATATATATACTATATAATAAAACAACAACCACAAAAACATGTTTTGGCGCCAAACTACTAATGATGTTAAACATGGGCTTGAAATTCATAATGTAGCCATGTAGATTGAGCCCATCAAACCGCGGAATATAACTTCAATGACAAAAGTACATCCTTTCACAATCAAAGCCCAAATATGTCGCATAGACATTTATTCAAAATATAAAATTACTTTATTTATTAGAAATTACCTACGATAATACGATTTAATAACTGAAAGTGATTGTATTAATGGAAATGCTACAAAATTATTGACTCCCTAATATTTAACCCAAAAAGTAGGCCACATACCCTAACATGATATCTCAAAGTATATTTCAAAAACAAATCAACTACTTCATAGTATATTTCTTAGCTCTCTTCATAATATATTAAACATAATTAATACAACACTCGAAATATCATGAGTAAATATACTCCAGATATATCTTCAAAAAATTTAATGCCTAGCAAATAGCATGTATAGAGTAATAAATGATACGAGTAAATAACAAGAAAAATGTAAAGTATATACAAGAAGATAAGTACCCCTCGAATTTTTAATCTTCATCTCATTTACTTTATACACGTTTCTTAAGAAAAAAAATAATAAAGAACGAAAATGGGAGAAAAGTTGATACAAGTGGGTCATATTAGAAAGTATTAAAAAGGAAATGAGAGACACTAATATAGAAAAAATGCGAATGAAATGAACAATAAAAAAGACCCAAAGTGAAAAATGAAACTAACATAAATGGAGGGAGTATATTATTATTATTATTGATAATAAAAAAATTATACAAGAAAATGTATATAGTAGATATAAAAATATTAATGTAATACTATTTCATTTGTTTGGTAGTATTACTTAATGAATTAATTTTTGTGGGTGAAAAAAAGACTTCATGCGTATTAGAATTGGGGGTATGTAGCATTTTACATGATAATAAATGACTATTATAACAATATTATTTTATACATGTATAAACATTATAAGACAAATTTAGAAATTTTTTTAATTTACGAGATAACAGTCACACATATTTGGAGTTTCATAAATGAAAGTTTGAAGTTGTTATTGAAGCCTATATACCATAGACATGAATGATTTAATCAATTCATCATTTTTGTTAAGAGAAACTTTAAAACAGTACTCTATCTGAGTTCCTATCGTTGACACGTATTTCTTTTTGAGTTGAATTTAATCTTTTTCTCTCGTTTACAATATAATATTCATCTCTCTTACTTTATCAATCAAAGATTTCTCATTTAATTAATATAATATTAATTTCTCTTACCTTTTCAGTTCACTAATCACTTTAATTAATATAATATAATCTCTTAATAATTTTCACCCAAAAACCAAAATACAAGTTTTAAAAATTCTGTTTTAATTATAACGTGATACATCTTCTGATTGGTTAACAACTTAACATTTATTTATTACTATCAATAAATGATGTTTACTAATTGTTTAAATGTTACACTTTAATTTTTATGAGATAAAATTAGAGACCAATTTTTACTCATAATTTCTTAAAAAAAGTTGTGTTATGATTCTTATATTACGTTGGTCTCTACTCTCTACTAGATGTAACCGTGTAAAGTTTACATTATTATAAAAACATAAACCAAAAATAATTTACTTAATGAATAATCGTATCAAAGTAAGGGTAAATTAGGTCTTTGTTTTGATTTTCGTGTGTACACCTCGGGTTAATTTTAACTTATATTTTTTTGTATTATTTTAAATAATTTGTGATATAGGTTGAACATTAAAATAAATATTATCCATATAATTTTTTTATCCTTACACCCGTGCAAATTTGCACGGGTATTAACCTAGTATATATATATATATATATATATATATATATATAGGATCCCGTCCGAACCACAAGTTCGGTACGAACCGTCCGAACTATATAATAACCAAAAAATAAGACACGCGATACACTTTCCCCCTAATTCTAAAACCTTTCATCTCCTACAACCTTCCACCACCACAAACCATACATGAACCTCCGACCACCATGCACCACCACATCTCGCCTAAAATTTGTCGTCCTTCTGAATCATCAATCAACCGAGATCGTCAATTCTTCTATTCCTCATTTCATCAATTTTTCAATCAACTATTCTTGGATCCATCTATATGAACCCGGTAAGTTTTTAATTTCATCTATTTAGGGTTAGCTTATTGTTATTTTATTATGTTATTTCAACTATTCTATTCTATTGTTACGGTTATTCTATATTGTTCTTCTAGTTATTTCATTATATTAGTTAATGTGTTTTATAAACAATTATTTTATTGTATTTTTACAGTTATTCTATCGCACATGTGATTATTATATTGTATTTCAATTTTTGTAATTTCTACTAACCCATCTTTTTTTTCGTCTTTCAGTGAGGTTTTCTTTCTCTCTTTTTCTCCATCAAATCACCACCACAATCTCTTTTTTCCTCAATCAATTCACCACCATAATTCTACTTACCTTCTTTTTCAATTTTTCTCAATCAATTGACCACCTATCGTCGACGATCGTAACCCTAACCATCATTTCTACCACCTTACCTCCCACTATCTAACCACCATTTCCACCCTTTATCTCCAACCATCTTAATTAAGGTTTAATTAGAAAAAAAAAATCAATAATATAAGATTATATCAAAAAGTAAATTATTAATGAAAACAACTCACTTAATTGTGTCATATATGAATTATGATTTGTTAAGACTTAATCTAATTAGGGTTTAATTAGAAACTGAATACAAGGGTTTCATAAAGAAATTGAATACAAAATTAATCAATAAGATAATTTCCAAAAAAGTATATTAAAAAGTGAAGTTATTAATAAAAACAAGAAAAATACTTGTCTCGCATGTGAATTATAATCCGTGATTGTAAAGTTACTGAATAATTTAGTTTTTGAGAAACAATTTGTTAGGTTTTGAGGGGACGAGAAAAAAGTTTTTTTTTTAGAGAAGGAAAAAATAATGAAAATTTGGATATGAACTGGTAAAAGAATGTATGATCATACAAAACCAGAACAATAGCTACATAGAACATCGCACGAGTAACGCGGGTGAATGCTAGTATACATAAAAAACAAAATTAAAAAAAATCAATCAAAATAAGGGGATGTTTGGTTAGAACATGGGAAAGAGAAAGAGAATAAACCTGGGAAATAAGGGTAAAAGAAATGGATTCCCTTAGATTTTCTTTGTTTAAAAATTATATGGAATAGAAATGACGAAATTGTGACGATATCGGGGTGGTGGTAAGGACGTGATCGGTGGTGGTAGTGACATTGGTGGTGGTGTCGGTGTGGTGACGATGGTTGTGACATTGGTGGGGTTGCTGGAGTGGTGGTGGTTTTATGGTGGTGGGTGATGAGTTGGGGTAAGTGAGAGAAACAAAATCCAAACCCTAAAGAATGAGAATTGAAATTAGAAGAGTATGCGGGGTTGAGAGGGAATAAAAAAGGGAAAAGGGAAGGTAAAAAGTGAAAACAAACAATTACACAGAAAAAGGGAATGAAGGATGTTGATTCTATAACCCTCACCCAAACGTCACTAAGAGGCGTTTGGTTCGAAGCATTGGAATGGATTGAAATGAAGTGTAATTCCACGAAGGATTGGAATTAGATACCCATATTTATTTACAGTTGTTTGGTTAAAGGGTAGAATGGATTGTACTTAATTTAACATGGTATGGATTTAGAATCCGAGGTTGAGGGTAAGGAAATGTGATTCCAAGGTTTTGAGATGGATTTGCAACTCCTTGGGATTACAACTTCATCCCTAAATGCACCAACCAAAAGTTGGAATGGATTCATTCCACTACTACATTTCGTCGTCGACATTTCAGCCACGTCGTCGGCGCTTTATACGTGAATTTACACTTTTACCCTTTCTTAATTGTGATTAATGATATTAATTAAGTTTGTTAATTAATTTAATTAATATTTCCGAGTAAATTAAAATTACGGTTTTTGTACTTTTGAACGATTTTTGAGGCACGTGTCTCAACGTAACTCTTTTACCCTTCTGTAATTGTGATTAATGAAATTAATTAAGTTTCTTAATTAATGTAACTATTATATTCACGACTAATTTGAAATTACGGTTTTTTGAACTTTTGAATGGTTTTTGAGACATGTGTCTCAATGTAACTCGGGAATATCTTTTTCTATATTCGATTTTGGTATCGGTTTGGGTGAGATTGAGATCGATTTGTGCGAATAGGGGCGCGTTTTCTGGGTTTGGGGCCGCTGAAAATCGACCTGGACGCCCAAAATCCGCGTCTAAGGGGCCCCCCGGACGCCAAAAACCCGCGTCTGAGGGGTCCCCTGGACGCCGGAAATTCGCGTCTGGGGGGCCCCCTGGACGCCGGAAATTCGCGTCTGGGGGGTCCCCTGGACGCCAAAAATCGACCTGGACGCCCAAAATCCGCGTCCGGGGGGTCTCCCGGACGCCAAAAACCCGCGTCTGAGGGGTCCCCTGGACGCCGAAAATTCGCGTCTGAGACTCACAACCTCTCAAACACAAATGAGACTCTTTACCACTAAACCAACTGAACATTATTGATAAATCTTACTAAAATATTATCTATATTTGATTCTAAAACTCCCTAAAATCGCCTATTAATACAATTTTAATATTATTAATAATATTAGTGTTGTTGTGGGTGGGGGAGGATATATAATATAACATAATCCGTAACATAATAAAATGACGGTTTTCAAAAAAAAAAACCGTTTTATTATCGAGTTTCATTAACATGATTAAACTTTTTAATTTCATTAACAAAGTTAGTGAATATAATTAGGGAAGGACGTTGTTGTCTTTTCACATTAAAAAAACCGCCGACAACCTAATTTCTAGAAAAGTCGGGTTTCTAGAAAAGTAGGATTTCTCTAAAGAAAAGACGCTTTTTTTTAAGTGTGAGAAAATAAAATTAAATATGATGAGTGGAGTTTGAGTGGATATATAATAAGGACAAGATAATAACGGAACAGTTTGAAAAATTAAAAATCGCTTCATTAACGATTTTCAATAACTAATCTAACTTCTAAAATTACGTAACATTAGTTAACTAAACTAATTAAGGCAAGGGCAAGATCGTCTTTAACATTAAAAAGCGTCGACGACGTGGCTGAAATGTCGACGAGGAAAAACAGCACTCTCATTCATTCCAAGATCACCGACCAAACCCCCCCTAAAAAAACGTACTCGTAACCCATCACAACTTCATTGATCAATCCATCACCATCACAACTTTGATCAACCTTCTCGATTTCTGGAACCACCATGACGCCGCCGCACAACTTTAGTCAGTAACGATTGTCGTAACAGGAACCCAATTCCTCTGTTGCGCCACTCGCTCAGGTCTGTCGTCAATTTCCATAGTGTTCCAGGTAATCAGATTCCGAGCAGCCATTCCGTCAAACACCCTCATGGTCTCACATAACCTGCAATTTATAGAACACTTGCGACTTGAATATCAGAATTAAATGGTAAGTTCATAGCTAGTCAGTCCGTGAAGTTGTTTGAATTCAAAGAGCTGAGACCCAATTGGGATTCCATTTCCGGGTATCGAAAGCTGAAACGATTCAAACCAATTGGCCATCAAGGATCCGATTCCGGATATTTAAGTTTACGGTGCCCTTTTCTTTTTGAAGTTTCAATTTTTAATGTAATGGGTATCATTAGAACTTCGACTTTCCGCGTGGGTTTAAATTCTTGCTGAGAGATCGATTTTTTTCGTGGGGATCTTGGAATTAAAAAAATGGAGAACAGTGAGATGTTTAGCTCGTCGACGGTGCAATTGACATGGCAGGACTTCCTCGAGCGCATGCGCCATCCTTCAGCAGCCGATTTCGTCAAAGCAATCAAAAGGTCTTTATTCTTGATCTTAAATGTTGTTCATCATTGATTAGCAGTTTACCATTGTTATGATCGCTTATTCGGTAATTTAGGGTTTGATTCAATAAAAAAACTTGATGGCGTATTTTAGCGTGCAATTGAAATTGCTGAATGAGATATTAATTTTATGTATAAAGTCACTGCATTTTGTGAATCTTGAGTTTGAGTGATTGCTGAGATTAGAGGGCGCCTGGTGTGATGAAACCTTTTGTTGTTTCGCATATACGGAGTATGTTTCACAGCGATTTAGTTATGGGTTTCTTTTGAGTGCCTAAATCAATGAGCGAGTGGGTCAAGGAAATTTCTGGAGTGCTAGTTTTGATGTATAGGGTTAAACAACTGTGAGGATATAGATGAATAATGTTATACTACTGGAACTTAGTTAGGTTTGATCTTAGCCGCAAGATTGAGAGCGTAATTTTTGAAACAAAGAACATGAATTCAGGCAATCAAGACGTTGACTTGTTCGTACATCGGATAATTGACCTTTATTTTCTGCTATTGTGTTCGTACCTGGAAGAATTTCGCGAGATATAGTTTCCGGGCCTTGCAGTTTTGACCATTTTTGTAGTATGTTTCCACTAATAGCTGTGAAATTCAAGAACCGGAAGCTTTTCATCTGTTACTTGGGGTAAGTGAAACTTATAGGCCTTGTTTGGATAGGAAAAGAGGAGGGAAGTGGAGAGGAGGGGGAATGAGGGAAGAGAAAGGGAGGAAAAATGGAAGGGGAGAGTTTCCCTACACATGTTGCCTTTGTTGTGGCGATTTTGATTTGCGATCACAATATAGGATCTCTTCCCTTTAAATCTGCGCACCTTTGTTTTACTAACCAAACAAAGGATATCACTTGTCTCCTTCTCCAAATCCACCTATCCAAAGGGGGTCACAGTGATCTTACTTACTACTCCGTACATGTTAAGCGCAAGTTTCAGTACGTTTGTAGATGGCCCCATATAAAACTAGAAATATTATATTTGGTTGAATTTGATTTTACTCACCTAGCTATTGGTGAAATTTACTGGTCACGATACGCAGGTCACATGCTATCTTATTATGTCTTTGTTTATTGTTAAGTCATGCACAGATCACCATGTTCAATGTTGATTTATATTTCTCTTTTGATGGGTTAGCAGTAGCGTCCTTCTTTAGTAGCATGCCATCTGTCAGCGCTAACCATCCTGTGGTATTCTTGCTTTTGGCAGCTTCATTGTCTCCTCGTCAAACAATTTACCTGATCCAGAAAGGGACAGCACTGCTGTACAACAGTTCCTTTCTAACATGGAAGCTGCCTTTAGGGCTCATCCACTTTGGGCTGGTTGTTCCGAAGAGGAGCTTGAGAGTGCTGGTGAGGTGAGTACACTTTCAATTGCCTTCGATATATTTTTATTTTACCTGTTCCTGTGTTTGTTCAAGGTAACGACTGACACCATTTGCTTACAGGGACTGGAGAAGTATGTGATGACAAAGTTATATAATCGTGTTTTTGCATCAGTTCCGGATGATGTGAAAGCTGATGAGGAGCTTTTTGAAAAGATTGCATTAGTCCAGCAATTCATCCAACCCGAGAATTTAGATATCAAGTCAACCTTTCAAAATGAGTCATCGTGGCTGGTTAGTGTCAAAAATAACTTAGTAAAAGCTGTTGCAATTATGCTATAATTGGTCACATTTATGCTGAAGTATCTTAAGATTCTTTAAAAAAATTCTAACTGATCCTAGCTTACTTGTAAGGCCTTTTGCCATCGGAATATTTGGTGCACCCAGAAATTTACTAAGGCGGTGTTTGGGACCTTTGAATTATTTTCATTTTCATGAATCTAATTCTAGATATTCAATTAATGTCACTCAGGTCCATTTTCAATTCCGAAATATTGTTCGGGGTACCCTAAAAAATGGAATTGGAATTGGGCGTGGCGGAGGTGGGTCGAGGTCACAATTTTTTTTTCCTTAAAAAATTCACCATGAATATGTAATGTTCGATTAGGCGAAAAATTAAGCAAAAATATATATTCTGATAAATCTGTACGAGAAAAAAATGATATGGGATTGAATAATGATGAAATTGAAATGACTACCATGTGGTAGGGATTTGGAAAAGCCAAATTTGAACAAGGTTAGAATTGGTAAGGAATTCAGTCCCAAATTCTATGTTTCCCCTTGAATTGTTTCCGTCTTTCCGGATTCAATTCCAATTCTTTATTCCCATTAGTTCATTTTGTGGGTATTTCATATTTGTCCTCTTAATATTAAAGAATTAAATTCGTCAGAGACACAACATTAGTTGAGGCAAAAGCAAAACCTGTTGGTTTTGGGGGAGTTACTAATTAAAAAGTATGACCTCAATTGCTCATTTTACTTTAAATCATCATAATCTTGTTTACATTTTGTGTCTTCAACACTTTTTGTCACAACATTGGAAAGTTTGGTCCTTAATTAATTTGGTCATCTTTATGAAGTTGCTTACGTCATAACTGTGAAGTTACCGTGTACTTTTGAATTGTTGGGCAATTTTATAATTTATTTTCAGGCGTGCAATATGTGTCTTTAATATTTTTATCACTCATAAATGTTGTCAGCTAGCACAAAAGGAACTGCAAAAGATGAATATGTACAAGGCACCGAGAGAAAAACTTGCATGTATTCTTAATTGCTGCAAAGTGATAACAAATTTGCTACACAATGCTGCTGTCACTGCAAATGAGAATCCTCCTGGAGCTGATGAATTTCTTCCTGTTCTTATTTATGTCACCTTAAAGGTTGGTCTGCTTTCTGCTGCTCTCTCTTCCCTAGGCTTGTCCATTTTGCATTTTTGGTTCCTTAAACAGAACATAGCGTGAATGTTGAAATTTGACTTTTCTGCCACATGCTTTCGGCTAATTCCATCAGGTGTCGTGAGGGTTAGGCTAGTTTACACGTTGATATGAGGTATTTTCTTATCCGCTCTGTTTTTTCCAATAAACCACATTCCCCATATTTGGAGTTTTTGTCCATTTAGCTCCATTTCTTCTATTAGCAACTTAATAAGAAGAAAATTACCATTTTATCCTTTTCTGGCTATCCAAATTACAACAGTCCCTACACCTAGAGGTGTCACTTGGGTCGGTTATGGGTCAGGTTAAGACGTGTTGTGTCATCTCAGGTTAGGGTTTAATCAAGTCAACATATTTAGCCGGGTCGAGTCAGGTTAAAGTCAGTTCACTTATGGGTCAGGTCACTTGGGGCAATAATCATAACGGGTCGATTCGAGTCTGGGTCAATTATTAAATGAGTCGGGTTATGTACTTATGTCTGGTCAAATGCATGATCAGGTCAAACCCGGTTCAGTTTAGGGTTATTCGTGGGTGTAGATAATAATTGTATTTTCCAATCGGTTTGGCCAAGGACCGGGTCGGGTCAAGTTAGCTCTAACTAGTCGATAGGTCGAGTTTGAATTACATCTTGCTTAATTAGATCAATTTCGAAAATGGATATTAATTGAAGATTCGTCTGTACACATTTACGGTTCGGCCTAATGCTAACTACACAATGGGTCCTAGCGGCTTTCTATCTTTACTAGGTCTATGCACACTACTCAAGCTCTAAAGACACCTAATTCCAGGCTTTCGTTCTTAGGAATAATTTTGTGCATTTAGCATACAATTGTGGCCAACAATATAAACTAGCAAGTAAGGAAGCATGAAGTAGAAACAATTACAATATCAACAGTTTCCTGATTCAACTAATTAAGCATAATTTGCTCTACAAGTCTATTTATCCCCCTAGTAAGGAACTACTCACACATGTTTATGTGATTCATAATAAGACTAATTAGCAACAATTCTAACATTATAATAATCATACTAGCAATAATCAACAAGATAATAAAGTTCATAAACCTAACTACTAGACTGTGAGGGAGAAGAAGAGAGATTACAAAATGAAATAGGCGTGATTGATGCACAAAACAGTAAGGAAACTTCAATAAGATTCTTGAATTCAAGAACAAATTCTAATTAATCGTTGTCTAGAATTGTTGGGTAAAAGAAAGAAGTATTACATATTGAAATTGCGTGAATTAGTTGACCTACATCGAGCAACAATGCTCGTATAAATAGAAATAAAGAGAGCATGTGGAATGACGTAGCGACGACCAACCCCTGAGTACCCGGGGTCTTGTACCCAGCCGGGTTCAACACATTTTGCAGGGTTGGCAACCCCAAAAGCGACAGGTTTGGCAACCCCCTAGGGGTCGGGGTTTCTAAAATGGAGCAAAATTCTCTCTTATGGAAGGCATGGTCAACCATGCATTGACCCCTAAGTAGTAGGGGTTGCGTGCACGGGGTTGGGGTTACATTTTCAAACGTTCTTAAACATCCATTGAATCTCGTTCCGTGATCCCGGGACTCGAACATATTTCCAAAATACCCTTGTGCATGTCTTTTGTTCGTATTCATGGCTTCCATTTTCGAGGTGATGCCAGAAAAGCGGAAACATGGTGTAAAACGCCCAATTTCTTTCAAAATGCATTAAAACAGAAAGCATCTCGAAAATGATATTAGCTCTCGAAATCGCTCCGATATTATGACAAACAAAGCTAAATATAGGGGAAATCATATAAAAATGCTACACATCTTACCTGATGAAAAGGATCACGTGAATAATTTCAAAGGGACGTTAATGTTAATATGACTAATAAATGTATTACATATGTGCAATGAGACTCATAAATTATATTTATATTAACCTAGTGTTGAAATAACCTTAAGAAAGAACAATATTCCATATAAGGTTTGGTGTTAATTTGTTCTATAAGAACTTGCCATCCGATGCCATTCTATGGTGAGCAATAATACAACCTCAATGGGTCTAATTTGAAAATTTGGAGGAAGTACTTGGGTAACCCGGGTATAAAATAATTAGATTTCATCTAACTTAATACTCCCTCCTCGTTTGAGTTATCTTTGCTTTTCTTTTGGGCACAAAAATTGAGGAAAGAATAAAGAATTGTTTAAAGATAAAAATAAGTGGGGTATAAGGTGAACAAAAGTGGCTTTGTGTGTTAAGGAAATAATAAATAATTGATTGAAACTAAAACTAAAAAAGGAAAGAGAGAAGTAAAGCAAGCTAACCTTAGTAAGGAATGAGGGAAGAAAACAGACACTAGGAGGGAGTAACATTTTCCGATGATACTGTAGTATAATGGGTCTAATTTGAAAATTTTGAATTTCTTGGGTAACCTGGGGTATAATAAAGTCAGATTTTTCGATGATAAATAACATTTTTCGATGATAATATACTGTGAGAATAAATGTTAATATTAATGTGTATTTTGGCATATATTTAAAAGAAGTATTATTTCTTGAGAATAATACAAACTATTATCCATCTTCTTAAAATTATCTGAACCACATTTAATTCCAAAATAAACTCTTCCCCACCAGTAAAACACCTTCCACTCAAACTCTTATGGGATTACCCAAAATCCATCGAACTATCCTAATTGAGTAATTTCTCCTTTAATACTCTCCGGTCTGAGGGTTTCTCTTCATATTGACATTTTCATTCTTTTGAGAAAACTGCAACTACCACTCTCTAAAAGTCACAAAAAAGGACATTACACACTATGAAAATCTGAAAATTTAGCTTAGAAACAATTTCAGCACTGTAAAATGTATACACAATCTGGAAATTTGGATAAGACCCCTATTTATAGGATTCTAACCTAGACTGGACTCAGACTAGAAATATGACTAATTATTTCTAAACTAGTAGAAATTAAAGACTAATTCTTGATTAATTTAGGAGACTGAATGACTAATTACTTCTAAACTAGTAGGAATTAAAGATTAACACCTAATTAATGTAGGAGACGGAATAACTAACTAATGGCTAGCAAAACACACGGTTTTTAATCCGCTTCTATGTCATCCCAAGTTAACTTAGTCACCTGTCTTATTCCTATTTCGAACCCCGCTTGGATATTAGAAATGTTCCTCGTGATCAAGACTTCATTTTCCATGTATAGGGATGCTCCTGTATGAGGAAGTTATCCAAATTCAATTTATTTTGAAATTAAATGTAGTTGAGATTATTCTAAGAAGATGGGTAATAGTTTGGATTATTCACATGAAATTTGGAGAAATTTTTATTATGCTAAAAGAACACTTGCTTTTTGGAGAAATTTTTAAAATTGTTGGAATGTTACATTTAAATCACCAATGTGGTAAATATGTCAAACCTTATATGATCAAAATGAAAGTAGTGAAATCTCGAAGGCACTAAAGTCGAGTCAAGTCAAACCTTAGCCCAATGAAAGTTTGATGTAGCTTTCAGCTGCCTCTCAGCTGCCTCTCAGCTGTCACAGAATCGTAGAGCAATATCTTGTTTCTATTACTGATGTGCTCAATCTCTGAAAGGTCCTTAAATTCTTAATTCCCTGACAGTCTGTCAGTCTCCGCAAAACTGGTTTTATGGGTCTGATATAGCATTGTCAGTGCATCTATGCAGCCATTTTGAACCCTTCCTTTCGTGTTTGTTAGAGCAACCACAATGGGTGGTTCTTCACCTTGGTTTGTAGTAAGAACTTTATTTTATAAAGTTTGTCCATTGTGGGCAAAAGTTTGTGCTATATTTAAGAAATTTGGTTCTTATTTAAGGACCAAGTTTGTCCTTAAATAAATAAAGTGAGACCAATCAACAATTTTTCTTAATTTAGTTCAATTTTACAAAATTATCCAAGAACTTTATTTAAAAGTTAATTGTCAGATAAAGTTTTTATATTTGGGAGATAATGCAAATGACATGGCATAGCAAGAACTTTATATGGAGTTCATCCATTGTGGTTGCTCTTAATACTCAGGAGTAGCCTCGGACCTCGTCCACAAATTCATCATCCCCATTTGAAACTTGGTATCCGATGTCGACTTTGATCATTAATCTCTCCAAATATCTATACAGATGACAATGTGAAATTTGTCATGTTTGATTTATAAAGAAAAAGCTATTTTCAAAAGTTGTAGCATTTTCCATTATGACTTGTGGTTCATTGTCGACATTGTTTCATCAGCCAAAGTCAGATGAGAACAATATAGTTGAGATGGAGGAGTATTTTTATTTTACATAAAAGTAATTTAAATTTTATGGAAATTGTTGTAGGCCAATCCTCCACAGCTGCACTCTAATTTGCAGTATATACAAAGATATAGGAGTCATTCCCGAATGGTTTCAGAGACAGCCTACTACTTCACAAACATCCTCTCAGCCGTCTCTTTTATCTCCAGCATTGATGCACAAGCCCTTTCAATGGATGAAATGGAATTTGAGAGGAATATGGAGTCTGCTCAGGCAGTTTTATCCGGTCTAACATCAGAATTTGAAACTTCTACAAATGCTGAAGATTTATCCACACGGAAACCCTTAAAATATAGCCAGTTAACTTCTCCCGCTAATGAAAAGGATCCCACAAGAGAATTGCATGAATCGTCGCACTCTTCTGCTACAAGATTTGCCTTATCTTCGAAAAGTCATTCATCCCTAACAAAAAATATGTCCATCTCTGATTTCGAAGAGAAAGGTGCATCTATGATTTTGATGGAAAATGATATTAACAATGTGTTTCAGGAGTTCCCTTATGTTTTTGCTAGTGTTGGTGATTTAACCTTGCGTGATGTTGAAGACTTGCTTAGTAACTACAAAAAGCTTGTTTTTAAGTACACTTGCTTTGCTAAAGGATTAGGCGTTACAGCTTCACCTCCTGTTTCTTCAGCTCTACAACCAAGAGCCCACAACCCAGCTGAAAAGGAGCAGCAGCCAGAAACCAGTGGAGGAACTGATGATTTGAACAGAAGCTCACAATCTGGACTGCAAATCGCTGAATCGCGGCCATTATTACAGGATACAATTCTTGGGGTTGAGGGTAAAGAAAGAGATGATATATCAGCCGGTCTAAATCCTGAACAGATTGTGTCGGAAGAAAGGCTTGATGCTTCATCAAATAGTCAACTTAACAACAAAGCAGTGGCACCTTCAACCGAAGAACAGTATAATGATATACAATGATGATGGTTATATATTCAGACATGGCTATATGTTGAGCAGTAAGTTGGTGTGACTGAACAATATGTTGGTGTTGGTGAACAGGAAGATCCAAAAATCGTATGAACTGCCAGACAATTACAGTGTGATGAAGAGAACATGTTACTCGGTCTGTCAGATATAAAGGGAAAAGTGCGTTTTTTTTATCAAGCAATATCTTTCCGACAGATCTCCTCTCAAACCCAACAGTCAGTCACATGGAACATTCATGCTACCAGTTGGCATGGTAAATGGGTAATCGTTCTACTAATGGCGTCCTTGGATATCTAGTTAATTGCTCAGGCGGCTATTTTGGTTGTTACCAAAACCTGATGAAACATTTGTAGTTGATTTGCTGCTAAAAACATCGACTTGTAAGTTGAGCATGCTTTCTCTCCTTTTAATGTATTAACATATACGAGTACTATACAGATACGGAATACCTTTTTTTTTTATTGTCTTTCTTATCTTTATAATTGATTCGGGTATGGAAACTGAATGGCCTCATTGTAGCTGTAATATCAAATTACCAATTACTTACCAAGATTACTGGTTGACATAAGCAATATCTACTATCTAAACTGAATAATCTTCTGTTAGTGGAAATAAATAACTGTGCTCTTTGGTGCGTTAGTGTGAATGTGTGATTCATTATCTTTTGAGTTGAGAAACTATCACATATCGCAGATGGTTTGAGTCGTCATCTACCAATCCACATTGTCAATCATGGTTAGAAGTTAAATATGAAAAAACATGTTCCCCATTTGTGTTCTTCATGCATATATAAAAATTCTTCAGGTTCCCTCAATATTCAGCCATGTCGGAGGAGTTGTATATAAATTGAGTTGAACGAGATCATATACAAACAATCGTACGAAACGGACTGTATGGAAATCGAGTTTCAATGGGATGACTTGATATTCGTTTATTGGCCTTAGAATACCAGTCGAAGCCAAGGGTGTCCGTTTCTTACCAGGGAAACCTTTGACAGCAGGAACATATATAAAGTATATGGAGGGATTGGAGTACAAGACATGTAAAAAAAAACACGGGTTCCAAAGTAGAAATCATTTTCCATTCATCGTCTCGACGTCTCCCATCACCGAAATAGATTGAACTCGACCTTTCATGCATATTACAGGCTGTGAAGTGGGAGTAGTATAGGGTATAGACCACCTTTTCTTGATAAATCAATGAATAAGTACAAGCAGAAAAAGTCATGAAGGATAAGTTTAACCTTCAAATATTGGAAAAAAAGTGTTGAATCATTTAAATGAATAAATAATAAAGAATAAAATGAATTAGGAGGCTTTGAATTGAGTAATGCTGTATCGATGAATAGAGTGGGAAAGTAAAAGACAAGAGGAAAAAGCAGTAGGACATAGGCTGATTGTCCAGTTCAACCCACACGAGACATTGTCTTCTTACCTTTGTTCTTTCTAAGTTTCTGTGGTTCTATCTGTGTTATGCTGTCGATCATAATTTCCAGATCAATTGATAAATTGATGTCATATATAAGACTGACGGTAACAGTATAGTTTAACGACTAAAAATCGAAGGGCCCAATAGTCGGTACGTACTGTCATATATTTTCGATCGACGATAATACAGTACAGATAATGGAATAAACATATCTACTCCGTATGTATCATTATTGGCAAGGATTTTGATTGCAATAAGATCGGTAGGATACATTTTGACAGATCGGAAATACATACTTTAATTTGATCGAGCCATGTTTACCAATAATACTGGCAAAGATTGTAAATAAATGCTAGGGAGAAACTAACAGTGCGTATGTAATGCGTTTAGCTACGCAGACAGCAGAAGCAGCAGAAGCAGCAGCAGCAGCAGCAGCAGCAAAGAGTAAAATGAAGCTGAAGCACGCACTGGTACGTTGTAATGGTATTGGTATCAGTGTATCACTGACAGGGGAAGTGATACTAATAAATTACATACTTCCTACTCCGGATGTACTAGGTTGGTTAATTATGGATTAATTATTTCAAAGGCCGGCAAAGACAGTACAGCACAAACAAGTGTTGGTCAGTAGACAGTAG
The DNA here is from genome assembly GCA_958450325.1 of Agrostemma githago. NCBI lineage: Eukaryota > Viridiplantae > Streptophyta > Magnoliopsida > Caryophyllales > Caryophyllaceae > Agrostemma > Agrostemma githago. The sequence goes on from OY288261.1 coordinate 37,837,284, forward strand.
TATATTATTATTAAGCACTACTCCATTATTTTTCTTGACTGATTAATCAATCACCAGATAACAACACTATTTTTGCTGATCCATTTAATTTCTTTATTTATTTATTGAAATGGGTGGATCACCGGCTATCCCTAAACTTGCTAGATGCTGTAAATTAGAATCATCATATAGTACTATAATTTAGTATTTATGCAATCTGAGGACAAAGTTTCACAGATGGTATTCGGACTACGAGTAGTTGAAATACAAATCTCCAAAACGGCTGTCAATTTTTTTTTTGCCAGCAGGAAACGTAGAACTCATGAAACAGGCGCCACAGTCGCTAAGCTATGGGCTTTAACGTTCATCTACTTTCTGCAACTCTTATAAATTTGTTTCGATATCTTAAATTAGAATGTAATTTCACGTGTCAAAAATGGAGTTGAATGGCAGAAGAACATCAAATAATTAATAGCGATGAGAAAAAAATAAATAAGATGGAAGTAGTAGTGTTATACTCCATATAGGGGTGATTAAGAAAATGAAATTGAAGGTGAAGAGGAAGGCAGGCAAGCAAGCAATGCAAGTGAAGGAAGCATGTGGGAAGATGCATGAAGGTTAATAAGGGACGATGTGAACAATTCGGCTTTTGGAAGACAGACAGACAGACAGACGTAAGCATGGTGTGCATGTGCCTTGTTCTTGTACTTTTACTAACTAACCCTTCTTTAGCCCTCCTACACTTTCATACTTTCATTTCACATCCACTCAATTATTTTCATCTCTTTCTCCATCTCACATGAATACCACGCACTCTTTCTTATTTAAACTCTGACTACTAAATTTCTACAGTATATAATACCCGATAAAAATAATTGAACGTTTGCTTGAATAATGATATAACTAGTCGCCATACCCGTGCACCGCATGAGACTATATTGTTTTATACTTTTGTAATTCACAGTTTCGTCTTTTTTGCCACATTGTCCATTATTTATTTAATTGTTTATTCATTTTTGTTTCGATTTCATGTCTTTGTAACTTTATTTATTTTGAAAGTCATTTGTAATATCATAAACCCGATCAACCCATAAGCCATCAAAACCCTTACTAATCAACAACCGCTCCAAAAAAGTCCACTCAACCCGGTCATAGGCTTTGGCCATATCAAGTTTCAACGCCATATGCCCCTGTCCCGACCTCGTATTTTTCATGTGATGGAACATTTCGAACGCGACAAGAATATTATTAGTAATTTGCCTTCCTGGGGTAAATGCGCTCTGATTCTCCGACACAATATCCCCAAGAAAAGCTTTAGCCTATTAGCTAGCACCTTCGACACCAATTTATATATCACGTTACACAAACTAATAGGTCTAAACTCGCTCATTCTAGTCGCCTTCTTCTTCTTCGGGATAAGCACAATATACGTTTTGTTACATCCCTCCGGGAGTGCCCCACCTCGTAGGACACCGAGAACCATCTCGACAACACGTTTGCCAACTATGTGCCAATACGTCTGGTAGAATAGGCCGTTCATCCCATCCGGACCGGGAGCCTTAAGCGGGTGCATTTGTTCAAGAGCTTGTATAACTTCTTCCTCTCTGTACTCAGCTCTAAGCCAAGAATTCATTCTCGGTGTAACCCTCCCCCCAAACCCTAAGAGCGCCTCCTCGAAATCCGCAGGCCGACCCGAAGTAAATAACTCCTCGAAATACACGCAGGCTTGCTGTTCGATTTCCGCTTTCCCCGTCCATACCCGACCCTGGTCATCTTCCAATTGAGCAATGAAGTTTCGTTGTTTCCGCTGGCCTGCGTTCCGATGAAAGAACTTAGTATTCTTATCCCCTTCTTTGAGCCATAAAGCCCGCGACCGTTGTTTCCAATACATCTTCTTCTTGTCTAGTGAGCTTTGCAATGTCTCGGAGGAGTTGTTTTCGTTCAGCTACTTTACTCCGGCTCCTGTCCTCCCTCTCTAGCTGGTCAATGCGTCGCCTTTTCATTTTCATATCCCGCATCATCTTCCCAATACTAATACCCTTCCATGCTAGTAACTCCTCACTACACCGAGTTATCCCAGTACAAATATCCTCATCTCCGACGTCCCAAGCACGTTTAATGGCCTCCTCACACCCACTCTCCCCCACCCACACTTGTTCGAATCGGAAAAGCTTCTTCCCTTGTTCCCTTACGATCAAGGTCAAGTCGGATGGGCACATGATCAGACCAATCTCGGGACAAGTGCAACACTATCGCTCTCGGGAACATCATTAACCAGGCCTCATTAGCCAATGCACGGTCAACTATGCATTGTCTATTATTCTCCTCCGTCTGTCCGTTATCAAACGTAAAGTCGTGACCCTCAAACCGGATATCCCTAAGTTGACACACATCAACGGCCTCGCGAAAGTTAGTCATCTGCCATTGTGGTCTCGTCCCACCCAACATATCCGTAGGCCATAAGATTTCATTAAAGTCACCTATACAAACCCACGGACTATCCCCCTCCTGTCCCAGCATAGTAAGGAGCTCCCAAGACAGATGTCTGTCACTCACCGATGGTCACCCATAAAACCCTGTTAGCCTCCAAGACCCCTCACCCATATGTACCTCGATATGGTGAAGAGACTCCGATCTAAAAAGCATATTAACATCCTTCCTCGATAACATGGCTAAACCACCAGACCTCCCAACACTATCAACTGCCCTCCACTCATACTCACCAATGTGCGAAACTCCATACTACTAAGCTTCGTTTCGCACAAAAAAGCTATAGTAGGGGCCTCTCTCCGCATAACTCTACGGAGACCGCCTACTGCATCGGGGTTGCCCAGCCCCCTGCAGTTTAGGCTCAAAAGATTCATAATGTCCGGCGGGGCTGAGTCGTCTCAACCTCCGCCTCAGGTGAACTGACACCCATGAATGTTCGTAACTTCTTCTCTGATCCTTCCTTGGTCTTCTCGCTCTCAGTCCTATCTCGTTTACCCATCACCACCCCAATCGGAATTTCATTCCCACCTCTTGACACATTCTTCCCCCCTATATCATCCATACCCTTTCCCTCCCTATCCCTCCTTGTCCACTTACCCCCTATGCTCCCTACCTTCTTCACCTCAAGGTCAGCATTTGGTTTACGTACTACATCTGCTCCCTCCTCAACCACCCTTTCCGTTAGGTTTTCCCTCATCTCTAGACGGCCCCCTGTCACATTTCCATCCCACATAACAACATCCCCCTCCCCAACTGCTCATCCCCTTCAATTCTTGCTGCCATGTACAATTCTTCCCTCCTAGGCTCCTGGACATTACCTCCCACATACGTGACCAGCTTCCCTCCTAGTATATCAATTGTGTTTGTTGTCACCTCCGTCGCGATCTTTTCCTTACTAGGCTTTTGAACATACACCTTTTGGAGCATAGCAATCAAATTTGTCACAGCTGCATCTTCTTTTCGTTTAAACTCCATCTCAAAGTCCTTCGCCAAATCCCTTCCCACCCCTGTCTTAGCCTCTCCCCCTGCTTTATACGGTTTCCAGGGTGAAGCACGCAAACTCTCGTCAAAAACCAACTCGCCTTCCTCGTAGGGACCCTCCTCACAGTCCCTTTCACCATGACCTAATATCCCACAGCCAAAGCAGAAGGTTGGGATTATTTCGTACTTCACATCAAAGTGTACAATCTGGCCTTGTCTCATTTGAATCCCTACACTCTTCTGTAATGGACACCGAACATCATGGAGTATACGCAATCTCACAGCCCTTTCAATCTCCGGTATATTGGCGAATTCGGCCTGCAGGAACGAACCTAATCGATCACCCAGTTTTCTCAGATTATCCTCATTCGTTCTTCCTCTAATGGGTAAATCATACACCCGAATCCAGAGTGGGACATGGAATAACGGTGTCTCAGCAAGTTTCCCTTCCTCCATGGAATCATTGAAACACCAAATAAATTTATCAAAGTGCCATGGTTGGCCTTCAACGACTTTTGCGGATTCAAAACGGAAAATAAAATTATGTTCTTTCGGATCAAGTACATTGTTGTAGACACCCGCATTTTGACTTCAAGGTGTCTATGGCAGTTTCCAAAAAACACCCGATGATGATCGGACGCTAACGTGTTTCTACGCGCTCGGATATGGGCTCAAAACCATTAGTTGCTGGCTAATGCATTTACGGAGTACAAATCTCACAAAATCAACCTTAAATCCAGGCCCAGTGGGTCGTTTCCAATCAAATAAGGCTAATTTGGGCCGAAACCGACACGGGAGATAAAACTGACTTTTTACGATTGGGTCAACCATGGTCAAAGTCGTTTCCGAGACATACAAAACAGCCATTCAAACATCAAAAGTCCAATTCAAACACAAAACCCATCAAATATCCTTGGTCACGGTCCAAAACAAGAGACCCGCACGACCCAGCCCATCCACTCGATCGAGTGGGCCTGTTTCAGGCCCGACTGCAGGCATAACGGGCCACTCGACCGAGTCAGCTGGTTACTCGGTCGAGTAACCCTAGCCGGGTAACCTAGGCTTTGCCTATATAAACACCCCATGCAACACACATTCAGGACAACTTTTCACAACTTTTACAACCCTAATCAACACATATTATTCAACCCCTAGCACTACACTAGCCAACCATAAACCTAGCTTTAGGAATCGAAACCCTAACCACCATAACTCGACCTCCATAAACCTCGAAACTCCCGTGTTAAAGCCACGATTACGAGTCCGATCCGAGACAAGAACATGTAGGTTGAGGATGCAAAAACCCCGTTTCTTCTCTTCTCTCCCTTCTTCTCGCGTCACGTCGTCGTCGTCTTCATAAGGGTCGCGTTTTTTGTTTTATTTATTTTATCGTTATTATCGCGTCCTAATATTACTAATATCGATAATATAATTAGTATAAAACATTAAAGTACTCGTGGATTTGTGTCGAGTGTGAATGATGGTGGGATAAGAAAACCCGAATATACAAGTGTACTGCACACAGCGTTGCCGGTCGCTTATCCCATCACCACGATCGCTTGATTATTGAAACGAGTTAACCTAAACAATAATTTGTTTATTTTCGTTTGCATCGTTATTCAAGTCGCATATTTACATCGATTTTAAAAAACGAGCGTTCTATTTAATAAGGGTCGAAACTCGTTGACGCGGATCCGACATCACAATCTCTAGGTATTTATTTCGATGTCGGAGAAGCCGAGGGAATCAAGTTTTCTAATTCAAAGCAAGGTGTCGATCCATTAGATTCGTTACCAATTCCATAATTGGATGTCGAATCTAGCGATCTAGTCACATAAATTAATTAACGCGATTTACTCATATCGCGATAGTTAATTTAAGACGACTAAAATCAATTTAATATTTTCACTCTAGTATTCCATATCGATTCAATAATCGAATATGGGATACAACGAGTATTCAAAATTAGAATCGGGTATAAATTCAACAATATTTATATTCGGTTCAACAAAATCAATGATTCATAAAAAACCCGAATCGAGCATAAGTCATACAATATTTATGCTCAATTCGGTAAAACCGTCGAATTATCAAAAATCAAAAGCAATTTCAAAATCAATAATAAAATTGCAAGCGAACCTGGTTCGTACAGGTGCCACTCGACCGAGTGCCTCGGCCACTCGATCGAGTGACATCACAACTTAGCGAGCAGAATACTTTTTCGACCTTTACTCGGTCGAGTGTCATAGTGACTCGATCGAGTAGCGACGTACTCGACCGAGTTGACCAATAACTCGGCCGAGTAAGGTCTACAACGCAAAGCAGAAACCTCTTTTAGAGGTCCACTCGATCGAGTCTATCGACCACTCGATCGAGTGACCTCATCACGACCAATACCGTGAGTCGTACATTCTTCTTTTTAAATTCGATAGTATTTTGTGACTTAGGTCGACACGTGTCTAATTAATCACGTGTATTACTATCTTTTCAAACCATGCATCATCTCTTTACATCATTCAATTTTATTTAATAATTTGCAAACCGTTGGTTATCATCATCTCGTTACTAACCGTTTGTTCTTTTGTCAATTTAATTCTTGTTTATTTTATTGTACTAAAATGAACCCGCATGCTAAAATACAACTTTGACGTTAATTTTAGTTGCATTAAATTGACATAGAAACCCTTTTTCAATTCCATTCACATGCTTAGGGAAAATAATCTTTGCATATCATTTTCCCGTTCAACTAACGCGCGTATTGGAAAGTCATTCAAGATCTTAGTAGAGGTCGCTAATGTGCGGGCGGGGTTGGGTGTCTTTTGTGGGCTTCCCAACACGTACCCTCACCCCTTACTCAGAACCTCGGTTTCCGGATGCCCGAAACCGTTGGCGCACGAGAGTCATTCAATACACGATATCCGATAACGTCGGTATCGGTATCAAATGCAAAGGGACGAGCCCAATAAACTCTGACATCGGAAATGGGCCGTATTTTGTATACGGCCCACTACGACATAGAGTGGGCTCGAATGGTTCCGAATAACCACAAAATTCGGTGGCGACTTCACTTCGACCTAAATTTCAATTCGATCCATTCTCATATGGAGATTCATTCGCCTACCCAAACCCGCGCGTGGCCGCGTCGGGGTGGACCTATGTCATGTCCACAATTGCCAATAGTCGTACCTTTTGTGTTTCATAATTTGGTCATAGTGTCAATAGCAGCGTGAACGTTGATCGATTTCATCGTCCACAGCTTTCCAATCAGGAGAAATTCCTCCTTCGTCTGTTCTCCCTTATCCCCCTCATCCCAAATAACTGCCTCCGTTTGCCCTACCTTCTCCTTGCCCTTACGTGATCGACTCTCTTGCGCCTTCTCCATACTAAACGTAGAATTGTATATAGTATAGAGGAAAGATCTCAAAACGAACTTAGTAATGATCAGAGCCCTACCCTAGAAGGGAGGGAGAAACTTTGAACCCAAAAAAAGCTAGGAACCCTAGAGGAAACTCTCACAAACCCTAGGAGAGACTTATGTGATAACCTATAACACATTTTGGGTGGGTTAGTTTTGTTTTTAAAATGTAACCAATGTATTATTTATAATTGATGTACATACTAATTGTTCACTTATCCCTTGTCTACCTTTCTCTTCTCATTTTTAATTGGTGTGTCTACCGCAAGCTTCATAAATTTTCACATATTTACATTTAATGTTTCATAATTAATAAATCTATTATTTTATTTTGTTAACTTTCAACCAATAAGATAGAGATGAACGTCATCTCTAAATCTCTTGAAAATGAAATAGCGAAATGTGATGGGTTGTTAAATATTTAATATTATATATAATAATAATAATAATAATAATAATAAATTTATAGTTTGTTTTAATAGAAGTTACAGTTTATAGTTTGATTAGGGCGATTAGGGCCACCCCGACCCAGAGCCGCCTGCCGCCTTGCACCGCCACCGGGCCTCACGCCACTCACGCCATCCCCACTTCACGCTGACTGGCCTTGCCGGCAATTCTTCTCCGGCAATCACCAGGGAGTGCGGTTAGTGGTTTAGGGCGGTACTGTCGTACCCGAGCCGCCTGTCGCAGCGCCACCGGGCCCCTCGCTACCTTCTTTCACGCCGGCGCCTGCAATCCACCCCACCAGGCCTTCTCCGGCGGTCCCCTGCAGCCTGCGTGTTGTTTTTGGGAGGCGCTGTGTTAGCTGTTCCACCGCCGTTGCTGCCCTTGGCGACGTTATCCACTGCCGGCCTTGGTTTCTTGGTTGGTTTGATTGGGTTGTGTCGTGGTTGCCCCGTGACTGTCCTCGGTGGGGGCTGTTTACTTTCGTGGGTCCGTGGTTTGCTTGTTCTGACTTTCCTCGACGTTTCCACTGCATGCCGGCCGCCTACCGTGCCATTGCCGGTTGCGCGGGTCTTCCAGTGGGTTTACGCCGGTTAGACAGCAATCCCTTCGTGTTTTCTCTTCTTTGTGTTTCTTTTTTTGTTTGCTTTGGCGTGTCGACTTCTTCTATCCCATTATGCCCAACCTTGTACGGTTTCATTGTCCTTTCGTAGGTCACTGTGAGTGTAAGGATGGTTGGGGTAAGGGACTTGTTCGTAGCTCTTTGATTTACCACCTCCGTGATTATCACTGTAGGGGGGAGGCTCAGGCGGTCACGCGTCAAGCTCTTACTTCTTTACCTATTTTTTTAGCTGCTGAGACTACGTTTCGTCGGATGGGTATTTGGTTATGTGGGGTTTGTTTTAGCACTCACACTCATAACAAAGGGTGTAAACACAATGGGGAGTCTGTTGAGGCTCCTAATTGTGGTGATGGTGTTATCCGTTTTGTTCTTTACGGCTTTCCCCGACCTTCTGCCCCTGCTGTTTCGTCGTCTTGCCCTATTGTTGGTCCTCCGGAGATTGGGTTTAACGTGACTTCTCTTGATCGCTTATTAGCCAAGGGGTTACGTACTGTTAAATCCATCCCTCCTAAGTGTCGGTTAGGTTTTTCTCGGGTTCTTAGGGGGGCTCTCGATGATGTGGCTGCCTCTCCTTGTGATCTCTCTTGTTGGGTCACCTTACTTGCGTTGTCCCTTTGCATACTTAAGTCCTTCTCTCCTAGGAGTAACCTTGAGTGTCGATCAGTTATTCGGTGGCAGCGTCAGGAGGAGAGTATTTCTAGTGCCATTCGTTGTTGGGGGGAGCCGGGTGGTCGTTTGTTGCTCCTGCAAGATTCTTTGGCCGAGGTTGCTCCTTCTTTTAGTGTGAATGAGGACCTCGACTTGAGTGAACTCAACATTAGGCAGTGTCGGAGGAAGATTTGTGACGGGCATTACACTGCTGCTGTTCGAGTGCTTTCTTCCTATGGTGTTGCTCCTTACTCGGATGACACTCTTGTGGCTTTGAAGGATAAGCACCCCGCCGTCCCTGCTCCCGTCTTGCCACCTTTGCCTGGTAATCACCGTTCCCTTACCGCTTCTGTGTCGATGGTTATGGATATGATTAGAGGGTTCCCTCGTGGCACTTCCTGTGGGAGGGACGGTTTTCGTGCCAAACACCTTTTGGATTGTTTGAGTGGTGCCGCAGTTGCTGTTTCGGATGATTTGATCGCATCTGTCACTCGGGTGGTTAATCTCTTTCTCGAGGGAAGCTGTCCACAGGTCCTCGGGGAGTACATTGCTAGTGCTCCGCTCACCCCACTTGTTAAGCCAGGTGGGGGTATTCGTCTTATTGCTGTTGGTACGATTTGGGGACGTCTTGTCTCTAAGGTTGGTGCTTTCCTGATCGGTCCGTCGCTGAGTGGCTATCTTTCTGGTCTTCAGTTTGGAGTTGGAGTATCCGGTGGGGGTGAGGCTATCTTGCATTCCTTGAACAGGCTCGTTGAGGACCAGGGTGATGAGGTGGGTCTTTCCATGCTCTTGGTGGACTTTCAGAATGCTTTCAACATGGTCGATCGCGAGATCATGTTACGAGAGGTTCGTTTTCACTGCCCTGTTCTCTCTCGGTGGGTGGAATTTTGTTATTCTAGTCCTGCCCGATTATATTATGGTGAGCACAGCCTGTGGTCTTGTCAGGGGTCCAGCAGGGGGATCCTTTGGGTCCTCTGCTTTTTTCTTTGGTTTTACATCCCTTGATTTGTAAGATCCGGGACTCCTTTGATTTGAGGTTGCAGACTTGGTACTTGGATGATGGCACTATCGTCGGGGATACCTTGGTTGTGGGGAAGGTTTTGGACCTGATTTTGGATGATGGTCCTCGTTTGGGGCTTCATCTTAATGTCAGTAAAACTGAGGTTTTCTGGCCTTTGGAGGATCCTAGGAGCAGGCTCCCGGGCGTCTTCCCCCCTGCAATTGCCCGACCGATGCGTGGTGTCAAAGTCCTTGGTGGACCTGTTAGTGCGTGCCATGAGTTCAGCAGTGAGCTTGTGATGAGTAGAGCGTCTAGAACCATCGCGCTTATGGATTCTGTCGCTCTGCTTGATGATCCGCAATGTGAGTTGCTGTTGCTTCAGGCTTGTACTGGTATTTCCAAACTTTATTTCGCTTTACGTACTTGCTCACCCACTGTTTTTGAGTCGGCTAAGCTTGTTTTTGACGGGGCACTTCGTTCTCATTTAGAACGTATTGTTACTGCGTCTGGGCCCGGTTTTGGCGAGTGGCAGTGGCGACTTGCCACCCTTCCCTTTTCTTTGGGGGGGCTTGGGGTGTATGCCGTTGAGGATGTCCTCCATTATGCCTTCGTGGCATCTCGGCTGCAGTCTTTGGGTTTGCAGGCTACGCTGCTTCGTGCTTTGGGTGTCTCGGCTTCTGGCCCGGCTTTCGATGCAGCCTTGTGTAGGCTTAAGGAGGTTCTGGGTTCTGTTGTGTGTAATCCTTGTGAGATCGCTGCCCCCAAACTTATGAAGTCTTTGGCAGATTAATATTTCACGAGGGTTGTGGCTACTGCAGACTCAGTTTACTCTTTGACCTCCCGCCAGATTGCTTTATGGAAGTCTCAGCAAGGCCGTCATGCTTCTGATTGGCTGCGTGCTGTCCCTATTTCTGGGTTGGGTCAGACTATGAATGTGCGGACATACCGGTGTGTGCTTAGCTATCGTTTGGGCATTCCTTTGTTTTCCTTGCCTGGGCCGTGTTCTGCTTGCTCTCGGGTTTTCGGGACGACATTTATGGGGACCATGCCGTGTCATGTCCGGGAGTTGTTGGTATTAAGTATCGGCATAACCTCGTTCGTGACACTCTATTGGATATCTGTTTCCGTTCCGGGGTCTCGGTAGGTAAGGAGGTTGATATTGGCTTGATCGATGACCATGACCGATCCTTCCGTCCTGCGGATTTGCTCCTTTATTCGTGGGACCAGGGGCGTGACGTTTGTGTAGATCTTACCGGGTCTTCTCCCTTGACCCAGTCCGGGCTTTCCGATTTCATGCCAGGTCGTGCTGTGGGTGACGCTGCTCGGCACAAATGTGCTAAGTATCGGGACTTGTGTGTGGGGCTTGGTTATGGATTCTTACCTTTTTCCTTTTCTTCGTTGGGGGAATTGGAGGCGGATGCTATCGCCTTACTCAAGAGGATTCAGAAATTTTCGATAGCGCAGGATGCCGGAGTACGCGCTGCTCCTTTTATTTTTACTAGACTTAGTTTTGCTATAGCTAAGGGGTGGGGGCCCAGATTGTATCTCGCCTGCCCACCAATTTTTTGTAAACTGCGTTTTGATTCATCAATAATATTAATCTATTTTAAAAAAAAATAAAAATAATAATAATAATAATAATAATAATAATAATAATAATAATAATAACAACAAATCATATACGAAGTATATATGCAGTATTAATATTGAATTCGGTTGCGCTTGGGTTTAAATGAGAGCAATAATTATAATAAAATGTTTTTGTTATTTCTCGATTTATTTTTTATCGGATCAATCTATTGACAGGTCTAAATTTTCTCCATTTATTTTTTATCGGATCAATCTTTTGACAGGTCTAATTCCAGTCACTTCAATTTAGTATATTCCATTGCAAAAGAATATGGTCGAATTAGCAATGTGACGGTATACTTTGAGTCTTTTTTTTCTTCTTTTTTTTTGTTTTTTTTTTCCGAAAATGCCGTTATAACATATGAGTCTCATGAACTATGACATATTATTGACATTACTACTAATTATATACTCCGTATTTTACAAGTCAAGACTTTATTAAAATGGCATTAATTATTGTGTACAACCGTTGTACCATGCGACAGTAGTAAAAGTTTGCAACTTATGATAAAAAGTGACCATTTTAGATTAGTTAGTTACCACTTTCAGATAAATAGTTACCACTTTTTTCATATTAAAACATGGTCACTATTTAACTTAAAGTGGTCACTAAATAACGTAAAGTGGTAACTTTTTACCATAAATAAAGTCCGTCGTATGGTACAACGGTTGTATAGTATAATTTGTGTTAAAATGGTTACTTTGTCTCCTTTAATTGACCCTACTCATTTCATTCTCATCTAAACGCGATTTCTCTTTAATACACATTTACACCACCCCATCTACTCCCTCCTCTATACACACACACCACCTTCTTCATTCCTCCAAAACAAAGAAAAAAAGTTTGACAAAATCATGCACATTATAATTGTCCAATTTATGGATCACATCCGTTATTATCTCTCTAGCTAGCCTCACATTGACTAGAGATAAATAGTCGTAGTTTGACAAAATCATGCTTATGTAACCTCCATTTCTTCATTTATAATATTATACGAGTAATAATCATACTTAATAAAGTATATGTAATTATATTTGTAAAATTGAAGGCCATAATAATATATACGATCATGGGCAAAACCATCAAGATAGCATTATCGTCAAGGGATACTCATCAGAAGAATTTTACATTTTTACCAATGTTATGCTCACCATCTTCAACTAATAAGCAAGTCAAGGTATCACATCGGCGATGCGCCTCTTCGTCCTCATCATCCTCCTCCTCCTCGGCCGCCTCATCTACCATCTCCGAGGATCCGTCGTCCCCAAAAGTAGGGTGTATGGGACAAGTGAAAAGGAATAACAAAGTGGTAGGTGTTGTTCCCAGTATTATAAGTTTCACTAGCTCCACCATTACTAGTAGTAGTACACATCATCATCATCATGTAATAAGATGTGATGAACCAAACAACTACACAAGCAATAATAATAATAATAATAATAATAATAATAATAATAATAATAATAATAATAATATCATCAAATACTCGAACCTAAAGAGGTTCTTCTCAACCAAAAGCCCTAACTCAGTCCTCCCAACCTTCGGGGGTGGATCCCAAAGGAGCAAAATTGGAAGAAAGACGACGACTACTACTACTACTATAGGTAGATGCCGTAGATCCAAGAATAATAGTAAGGTTAGTTTGGTAAATTTGGTTGATTTGGATCCTCCATTGCCCGTACATGTGGTGAAGAAAGGGTGCTTGCAAAAACAAGGAAATCATAATAATGATGATGGAGAGAAAATGGGTACATTATGGAAGAGAAGGTCGGGTGGAGCTCCGTTGGAGAGCTTGCGGGTTCAACCTATCCATCCCAATCCCCCCCTACCTATTACTATTACTACTTCCACCCAATAATAATACCACTAGTCCTGGCCTCTTCTTCACTACATACATTCCTACTTGTACTATCATTTAATTCAAATACATCCATCTCACATCAATCATGAATGACAATAATAATGTTTATCTCAGGAGTTTTTGTGAATGAATCAATGTTTTTTTATCACCAAAAATTCAGGCATGCCTGAATTAAGCAGGCAAATCCTCTGTATCATTGTTAATTTACTTCCAAATAAAGGAGTTAGTCACACATACGTTAACTCCTACTTAAACTGCAATTTTCTATTTGGATTCACTTTCAAATTAACATACCGAAGATGTCTTAGCCTAGTGGTTAAGGCTAGGTGCTCTGGGACCTAGGTTCCAGGTTCGAATTCCCCCTCTCCATATAGTAATGCGACTAAGTGCGCTCTTCGATGAACAAAAAAACATTAACAAGCTAAGGCGACCAAATGATATTTATACCATTTACTTGAATTGCAACATCAATTACAACGTAACTTCACACGAAGTTAATTTTTTTAGGTTACGTTTGGGTACTCGGAATTGATTTGAATATTAAGAATTCAATTCCTGGATTTGAATTCTAGAATTCAAATCCAAATCCAAATCCAAATGGTGTTTGGGTACCCTTAGATTTGGATTTGGATTTCGGGCGGGTGGAGTCGGGTCAAGGTCACCAATTTTTATTTTAAATTTTTTTTCATTAGAAATATGTAAAAGTTCAAATACGGAAAAGAAATAAAGAAAAACAAATAATACGATAAGATTACGCGAAAAAACAAAGAAACGACAAGTGACGGAATTGAAATGACTACCATATACTAGGAATTTGAGAAAACCAAATTTGAACTAAGTTGGATTTGTTAAAAATTTCAAATCCAAATCCCAAGGTTTCCAAACGCTCAAAATATTTCAAATTCAGAATTCAAATCCAAATCCAAGTTCCCAAACATGCCATTAGGGAATTTCATCTTCTTTCACAGATGTCATGATATGGCCGTCCACATTACACCAAAGCCGTTTCATGAGCGCTGCAGTACAAGTGCACCTTTCCTTGGCAGTTTTCTTTATGCCCAATAGGCTTGTGATTATTAGTCACTCAGCTCATTCCCAATTTCCTATGCCTTCTTTTCTCAACTTCTAAGTCAATAGATCGATGCAACAAAAAGTCTACGTTTGAACCAAACAACTTCCCAAGTCCCAACATCTTTCATGTCCATAATGAAAAGAGTTTTTATGATTAGCCATTAGTCAAGAGAAAGCATAAAAGACATCTAATTGCTCAATATTTCAAGGCGTTTGTATTCTTATTTAATTTTAATTTTAATTTTAATTTCCTGCATCAAAACTACTGATATGTAAATGTCATTGTCATCAGCCCTACCAAAATAAACGATGGAACTCTACTTACCACCGATAAGAAGGGGGTTTATTATTATTATGTTGGCAAAAAAAAAATAGTTATAATTTCTAATGATCAACTTAGTTTAAGGAGCTCAGTGAAGTGCAACAATGGTCTGCAGACTGCAGTGTACTCAAATTCGTTAGAATGACATTGGTTGGAATCTGGATTTCGTCCCAACTTACAGTCTCAGATCTGATCTGGCTTCTTTTACGCTATTTACCGATAACTTTTTAGTAGTTACATACAGTACGTATCTAACAAGTCAGTCACAAAAATGCTGACAAGAATGACCCAACTTTTTCTTGCAACACCTTCAGCAAACAATTTTACATGAGATCAGCACTCATAAAATGGAACTACCAAAAGTAGGACGATCAGCCTTGTTCTTTGTATGGAGTCCAAATAAGTTTGGAGACATCCACCTCCAAACCACCGCGACCAGCAGCTTTGAGATGACGATCCAAATTAAAACCTCGGGATCCGCACATATGACATGCTGCCCTTTCCGATACTGTATCAACTCTAAACTTTGGAGGGTTTGAAGGATATCATCTGTTCTAATTGCGGTCATGTCACTGAGCTCCTGCGTCACAAGATTCCACATTCATCACAATCCAACATGGACGACCATATTCTTCAAAAAATGACATTTACTGTTATTGATTAGCAGGCTCAAACAATCATGGAGTCTAAGTAACGGGCAACCAATGCAGATCTAAAGTATGCCCATAGGCCAAATTAGACCCTAGCTTCACCTCTTACGAGTTGAGATAGAAGTTCCGCTTCACATTGAATGCGTACCTTGATAGAAATGTTTCCCTTGTGTTTCTTCAGGATATCTAGGAGAACTCGGGTCCAGTAACCCCTATAGCTCAGCAACCCCAGATCTGAAAGTGGTCTCTTAGGTGTGCCAACTTTACCTTCTTTCTTGGAGAGTTCATAAGCTGTTATATAAGCAAATGATGTGAACATTAGACGGCTGTCATGTAAAAGATAAGTTTCAATTAATCACAAATGCATACTATGACCAAAAAAATTACTCACAACTGATTTTAACATGGTAATTGATAATTTACTGAATACAGAGAGAGAACTTACAAAATGCGATGAGGAATTTGCCATAGCCTTTTCTCTGATATGGAGGCAGAGTGAGGATACATGCCAAATTGTAGGACTCCTCTGAGTGTTTTTCCTGAATAGATTAAGTGATATGCTAAATGATGAACAGTACAAGTAGGAATAGCAGTTAATTAGCATACTACTGCTATAACATTCAATCATAGAATGAAATGCAGGAATGATGAGCTCAACAAAGTTACAAGAACATGTCGCATTGAAATATCTTATTTTCATCACGGCAAAACTTGAATGATAATGTGTAGTTTGCCTTAACATTGTTAAAAAAAACATGGGAATTGGAAATTCCATGAAGAACGAAAACATTAGATTTACTTTTGAATTGCCACTTCACATGAATTCTCAATTCTTACAGAGCAGATGAATCAGCTTGCCTACTCCCCTTAATGATTAGAAATTATCATGAAAGGAATCTCAATCCCTACATGAATGAAGCAAATTTTTTCATTTCACAAGAATTCAGATCAAGTACCTTTGTGGCCGGGTATTGAGATTTCATAGCAGTTTCCAAATATAATTCTTATAGTAACTAAACAATCACTGACATTTATTTGCAAAAAAATTAAGATTCAGTAGCAACAACTGATAGTGATATGTTGTCTATAAACGTGTTTTTGAGGCAAAGCAGAACGCACAGCAAACTCACATAATGATAAAATCAAAACAAACTTACCAACATGGCAATAAAGTAAACAAGATGGAAGATAAATGTAATCAAATTGGCCTGAACCTACCTTGGAAAAATACCCAACCATACGACACCCTCGATCATCACACTCGCAGTCGCAGAGGATGTAGAACAAGAATAAGTCGACATCATAATAGAGTGTCTTGTGATCAAGAAAAAGCTTCGCCAAGTAACAAAGATTTTGCCCATAAACTTTGTTCTTTTTGCCATCAACCTGCACGAAAGCATTGCGAAGGAACCAGAAAACCTTAGAATAACAGGCAGAAAACTCTACACACTAATATCTGATCTTACCAGTCTCTAACCAATAGTAAACAGATATTAAGGCCCTGTTCTTTTTCTTTTGGAGTTCTTTTGAGATCAGTCCCATGAGGTTCATTTTATCTCATTCACTTCGGTTGAGTTTAGCCCACTTTATATAGAACAAGGCCTAAGATTGGACTGTCGTCAAATGCATCACACAGACAATAACTCAAAACACTGAGAAGTTTTGGAACGTGAAGGCAATACCTCAAACATTGACAATGTCCCACTTCGATAGATCTCATCACCAGGAGGATGTTTAAGGTCACACTTTTTCTGTATACACATATATCCAACTGTGGACATGACATAGGTCCACCCCGACGCAGTCACGCGCGGGTTTGGGGCGGCGAATGAATCTCGTGTAGGATGGATCTCGAATTGAAATTTAAATCGAAGTTGGAATCGCCACCGAATTTTGTGGGAGTTCGGACCCGTTCGAACCCACTCTATATCTTAGTCGGCCGACATTATCGGTTATCGTGTATTGAATGACTCAGGGTACCTGTTGGGAAGTTCACAAAGAACACCCAACCCCGCCCGTACGTGTGAATTATGTTTAACTATGTCGTTTACTGCATCTAAACTAACGTCAAAGTTGTTTTACCATACGATGTTCATTTTAGTACAATAAAACAAACAACGAACAAAAAAGAAAAGAGCGACAACAGATTACAATATTGTAAACACCCGGATTTGGACCTGGTGGCTGCAGAAGTGTCCAACAAACACCCGATGACGATAGGACTGCAACGCGACGCGGGTTCGTAGTGTTCTGGATAGTTTTTCTATAGAACGGATCAAATAAATTATTCGGGCAAATTAAACTAACATGATGGCAGCCCTAGTGTAGACACCCGTATTTTGACTGCCAGGTGTCTATGGTAGTTTCCAAAAAAACACCCGATGATGATCGGACGCTAACATGTTCTAACGCGCTCGGATACAGGCTCGAAATTAATAATGTCCGGCATGGGCTCTTAACGGGATACAAATCTCACAAAACCAACCTCAAATTCAGGCCCAGTGGGTCGTCCCGAGCAAAATAAGACTAATTTGGGTCAAAACCGACACCAAAAATAATTCACGTCTTTTAGCGACCGGGTCAAAACCCGGTCAAGACAAACCCGACACAAAAAAGCGACCTGATACGTACGCAATCAGCCAAGATCAGCCAAATCAATCCAAATTAATGCCAAATCAAACATAATCAATCAAAGAGCAAATCAAGGGCAATCACGCCCAAAATAACCCGGCCAAATTGATCCACTCGGTCGAGTGGATTGACCACTCGATCGAGTGGAGCCTCTTTGAACCAGTCCAGGTTCATTCACGAGGGCACTCGACCGAGTGCATTGAGGCCACTCGGTCGAGTGACCCTATGTCGGGGCTCCCTATAAATACCCGTCAACCTTTGACACAAAGGGGACACTTTTACACACAATCATACACCTACAACTTTTCATCTCGACACAATTACGCATCTTTTTTGAGCACTTCTTACCTACAAGAATCTCAGCCAACATTACACTACAATACTCTACATTTTGCAACGCCATTCTCGACGTCACGATACACACAAACCGAGCCATACACACACACTGTCAACTCCTCCTACATATCTCGACGTTCCCGTGCCATTGCCGCCGTTTGACGAACCGTATCCCGAGAAGCAAGAACATGTAGGTTGAGGGTGTGACAATTCAACACCGACTTTTCCCTCTTCATCCTTTTTTCTCGTTCTTTTATGTACATTTATACTTATGCTTATAGTATTATATTTAGTCGATAGTAACGACATTATTAGCGCTAATATTTTTACTTTTTGCATTTAATTATCGTTATTATCATTTTATTATAATATTATGTACCGTGTGTATATATATATATATATATATATATATATATATTTCTACGTAATAACTTCAAAGCTCGGATCCAAACACGTTTAATTACGATGATCATTTTTATGGTTCGTTTATTAACACGATCCCGATCATTCATAGTTGAACGCGTATACATCCATTTCTACGATTAGTACGGAACCCGTTGACACGAAAATCGACATCTCATAATCCGTAAGGATTAATTTCAATGTCATGACGTAGAGGGACTCAATTTCGTCACTAATCAAAATTTTCAAACCAATAAACGTTTTTACAAAATTCCGATGACGGTATTATAGTCATATAAAACATGACTATAATACCGAAAAACTGAGTTAAAATTTAAATCGTCAATATTTTTATTTAACTCGGCCAATCATCGATTTTAAACACATAAAAATAAACGAGTCACTACTCGTACAGGGGCTACTCGACCGAGTACGTAAGCTACTCGATCGAGTAGCACCTAAAATTTTGGGCAGTAGCCACGTTTAATGACACACTCGACCGAGTCAGCCCACGTCTCGGTCGAGTGGGTCCTGTAACCCAGAAAACCGAGGGCCTCGACACACATTTCGAGCCTCGTCTTTTTTCGACTCTAGTCGTCACGTGTAAAGACAATCACGTGACCCTCCTTTCTTCAAAACTCACACATGTCACGACACTTAAAACGATTTTGATCGACGGTCTCACACTATTAATTTTATGTCAACAACTCTTTAGTCGTATCCGATGTATAAGTTAATTCAGACTCCATTTCTCGAGGTGATAAGTCGGGACAAGGCATCGAGGTTCGAGATCGGGTTAGCACCACGCCTAGGTCTCGAACCTCCGTCCCTTGATTAACATGCAATATAATGCGTAATTAATTAAGGTTCGTCCATATACACAAATTCACGGTCTAATTTATACACGGGTCCGTTTGTAATTATTGCTCGCCATTTCGATTGTATTTATTTTGGCTATTATGTTTTATTGTTCGTCGTATTGTGAATTCCGGGTTGTATTCCGCCCGTGTAACTTGTAACCGATTTATTTTGCTTCGCTTTATTTATTTGCGTTTTACCGTTTATAAATGAACCCTCGCATGCTAAATCACTTCGACAATAAAATAGATGCATTAAAATGACGTAGCTCACATTTAATTCGCATGCTTAGCTAAAACGCTGTTTGCATATCATTTCACCGAATCACTAACGCGCATATTAGAAAGTCAAATGATGTCTTAGTAGAGGCCGCTAAGTGCGGGCGGGGTTGGGTGTCCTTAGTGGGCTTCCCAACACGTACCCTCACCCCTTACTCAGAACCTCGGTTTCCGGATGCCCGAAACCGTTGGCGCACGAGAGTCATTCAATACACGATAACCGGTAGTGACGGTATCGGTATCGCAATGCAAAGGGACGAGCCCAATAAACTCTAAAACCGAAATGGGCCGTACTTTGTGTATGGCCCATGGCGATATAGAGTGGGCTCGAACGGTTCCGAATAACCATAAAATTCGGTGGTGACTCCATTTCGACTTAAATTTCAATTCGATCCATTCTCATATGGAGGTGCATTCGCCTACCCAAAACCCGTGCGTGGCCGCGTCGGGGTGGACCTACGTCATGTCCACACCTAGTCGTGTCGTTACGGTCGCATAAACACTAATTAGAGTCAATTCTGACACCGGGACCCCGAGTCGGTCCCGAAACTCGAGCCGAGTCAACACCGCGCCAAACGAACCTCGGGATGAACACCCGAGGCCCACTAAACCCACGGCGCTAGGTCAAGCCGTGGGAATCCTTAAGCCCTAAGCTTAGTATCATACACCCGTCTCTCGGTTTTGGAAAGTATCAAAATCGTATCTTCAAAACTCCAACCGCCCCACCTCACGCGTCTTGGTCTTCCCACGCCTGAGTCCTGGTATGCCCCAGCTCACGCGCCTATATGGGCGACGAGGCCCGAAAACACCTATAAATACCCCCTTTCACGCCCTCATTTCTACACAATTCAATTCTCTCCCTCTAAACTCTCGCTAAGGGCTCGCACTCCGACACCCGAGGCAAACGATCCACTCGATCGTAGTTCCGATAATAAAAAGCGACATCAACGCTACTCCTCACCTTCGAGCACTCCACTCGATACCGAGGTGCCTGTGATCGACTAGCTCAAAAATAGTACCCAGGTTCTGTCGGATTAGCCGCAGAACTAGTCCTTAACAATAGGGGTGAGCAAAAAAAATCGAACCGGTTTTAAAAACCGAAACCGAACCGAAACCCGGTTAAAAAACCCCGAAAATCAGGGTTTTAGAATTTGAAAACCGGTTCGGGTCCCGAACCGGTTTTTTTTAGTGAAAACCGGTTTGGGTTCGGTTCATAAATTTTCAAAACCGGGTACCCAGTTTTGAACCGGTTTATACTTTGAAAGGGAAAACATTCTCACTTTTTTGATTTTTTTATGGAATATTAGTGAAACCGGGTCAAAAACCGGTTCAAAAAACCGGTTTATAACAATGATCGCCATTTTATTTAAAAACCGGGTCATAGAAACCGGTTCGGTTTCGGTTTACAAAATGAAAAAAAACCGGTTACCCGGTTTAAACCGGGTCGGTTTCGGTTCGGAAAAATGAGTTATTTAAAAACCGGGTACCCGAACCGGTTTTGAAAACCGGTTCGGGTACCCGGTTTTGCTCACCCCTACTTAGCAACGAAACTCTCCCGGAGTAGCCGCGTGGAGGTCAAACAGTAACGGAACTCTGCCGGGATAACTGGTCAAGCTCGGAGGATCCGCCCGTCGAAGTCGTATCGTCACTAGGTTGCCATCTAAACAAAACTTTCCTTATTTGCACTTTCTATTATTATGCACTACGACTACATTAGATGTGGGCTCTAGGCCCACCAACATCTACTAAAATACTTAACGTTCCAACTTCAACCGCAAACACTAAAACACACTAAATAGACCCGAGTAATTCCGAGATCCGTTCTCAAAACTATCTATGCATCGAGTCCCGTTTAGTGTATACTCCGAGGGTGCAACTCATCGCTATGTGATTTACTTACATTCGTATTTACAGTCTTTCGTATGATTTACCTCTTTTATGACCTTATAATCGCATGCTAAATCACCTAACACGAAATTCAAAACGTAAAACAACTAAAACTGAACAAAGTGATGGTCGTGTTCCGTATTAGTCTCGGTGCTCGCCTTATTAGGTTCGACGCATCTCTATTAATACCGAATCGACGCATCTTAAGTAGAATACCAAGTAAGGTATACCACGAGAACGACTAATATCCGTATTATTGCGTTAAAACTGATTTGCTAATACGTATAATACTAGTACTCTCTACTCTCCTACGTGCATCTTTTCATGGCCTGCTTGTCACGTGAAATCGCATGCAAAGAATGTAAACACAACTACTTTGACGACAAAGCTTACTTGTCCTTAAACAACCGACGTAGAAAAAGGTATAGGGTTAAAACAACAGATGTTACAGTACTTTCACCACAACAAAAGAACTAGGATATCAGCTCACCGATTGATTAGTAGAGGCCGCTATAGTGCGGGCGGGATTGGGCGTTGACATCTATCGGATGTTGGCTTCCCAATACGTACCCTCACCCCTTACTCAGAATCAAAGGTTTCCGGATGTCCGAAACCATTGGCAACGAGAGTCATTCCAGGCATGGAGTGCTTAAGGGTACAAGTCTTTATCTTTAGGTCCCGTGCCACTCAACTTTGAGCCGGCAAGGGATCAAAGTTGACTTGAACGGTCTCCGAGTTCCCATAATTTGACTCGGTGGCGACTCCACAAATCAACGGCAACTTCTGTTCACTAAAAAGGTCGCCTTAACCAAACAAAATGGCCTTTAAACATTTACAACCACGACTCGATCGATTCCCAAACGGAAACACGGGTGCCCCACACCCGTCTAGTACAAGTCTGGATCGTCATCCAAATCGAGGTCCGACACTTCGCCCCGTACGCGAGATCGGACCGGCCCCCGGCAGGGAGGGGGTCACGTGGGTGGCCGCCGCCACACGTTGAAAACTGGGTCAGTCCCGCGTGGGGCGTCGGGAGGTGCGGACACACGTCCACAGTTTGGCGACTCCGCTGGGGATTTGGAAACAAGTTTTCCGGCGGTGTTGTAACTTGAACGAGGTCGGTGATGCTCATCTCTTAGTTCCTAGTTGTGGTCACTACAGGTTTTGGCCCTAAAAAGCCCACCCTAACCGATATCAGGACCAGTCGACCTCTTCGCGGTAAGATCTCTAGGGACACGCGGAGAGATCCTCGATTGACGCTTTGACCGCCTAACGCGTACCCCGCGGGATTAATAATCAGATAGTTCCGAGCGGACAGCATGACACTCGTCTCCCCTGACCATTGTCAATGCCTAAGTAAAGACTATTCGTGGGCGCGGTAGCCTACCCTAAACCTACCCGAGTCTGCATCCTGCATGTGTGTAGGCATTCCTAGTTATGTGTAGCGTGTTTGAACAATCCAACCCAAATAAAACACTAAAATCCGGATTCAACCACGCCAACATATTCAACCGCACCCAATTCCGTTTTCGAAAAGTATCTCATCTTTCCAAAACGATTTCTTAAACGCCGATACTCCGGTCAAAACATGATTTCTAAAAAAGAAAAAAGAAACGTTTCCAAATGCCATCGTCATGGCCAATTTTACACTCGATATTTTCAAACAAAATATATTTTCAAACGTCGTCACATGACTAAAATAAAACCCGTCAAAACAACAAACACCGTTATTACTACCGAGACTCCCAATTAATGGGATCAAGGCACACCAAACGGTCACATTTTGTTTTCAAAAAAAAATATGATAATAAGTTTTTTTACACAAATACCGTTAACACAACCGAAGCTTCAATTAATGAAGTCAAGGAACCCAAAACGGTTACATTCTCGAAACCCTTTTCACAACACACCACCATCCATTTTCGAATGCTATTTATTGCAGCCGACAAACGTGGATCACTTGTTTTAAAGAAAAAAAACAACTTTTCTAAAAACACTATTCACTACCTAAACCCTTGACAAG
This sequence comes from Agrostemma githago, assembly GCA_958450325.1. NCBI lineage: Eukaryota > Viridiplantae > Streptophyta > Magnoliopsida > Caryophyllales > Caryophyllaceae > Agrostemma > Agrostemma githago. Next base: position 37,860,812 of record OY288261.1, read on the forward strand.
GATTTAGTCACACCCTTTAAAACACCACACACATCCACTACAAGTATCGAACTAACTAATTAATAGTAGTTTCGATGAAAGCATAACGATATCATTTTCAAAAACTGGTTCCCCTAAGAACCACACTCTTTTCAGAAGATTTTTACAATTTCGCTATCGTCGGATTCCCGACACACACATATAGCAACACACTTTTACATCGCAAACGATGTCACCATACCATCGTCACCTTAATTTTACAAAATCACTTTTTTCAAAAAAATCAAAACTCTCCTCGCGAGTATCGGTCATTTTCAAAAGCCTATACGAAAATTCTTCGATCCTGAGTCGGGATCGCGATCAACTTCTTACGTCGTACAACCGCGTGTTTAACTATCCGTGTTAGCTACTAGGATCACCTCTACTCAAGGTTTTACATCTTGGGTCATCTCTTTTGAGAAGTCCTCTTTAAGCCTCACCTCCGAGGCTTGCGTCAAATCATCTCGTCACAGAGATCTAAGATTCCCTTAGGCGTCTCGCCAAATACACCAAGAGTCTAAAGCACCCGAGTCCCTAAATCAGTGACCCCGCGCACCCGCGAGTCAAGGGTCTCATTTCCGCGTCGCTCAACTACGAGCATTCCTCAAGTCTCTAAGTCGTCCAGTGGATCAGATATGACCTTTTAGTCCTTTCCCCCTAGGATCACTCCCCAACATGTCGATAGATTCAAGCGCCATCAAAAGCATCCGCAACGATGTCAATACCCTAGCCAAATTGGTTCGCAACATCCATATTTCAGTAACCCATTTGACTTTATCCGTCCGTTACATCGATAGCCGCCTCAATTTCCTTGAGAGTAGAGACACCAAAAGCGAGACAAACGCTAACCTGAGCGATTACCATGCCCAAAAACCTACCCAGGATATAGTATCCCCATACTCCACCCGGTCAAAACTTCCTAAAGTCGATACGAAAGAAACACCAAGACCTTACGAGACCACATCCCAGAAAGTAGGAAGGTCACCGAGAAAGTTTACCCCAATCAAACCATCTTACGCTGAAGTCCTTAAGTGCCTAGTCGATCAAGGGTTACTCTCACCTTTGGGTCCCACTCCGGACCCACCAGTCAGCAAACGAAGCAAAAGTTGGACCCCTAATGCTTATTGCCTATATCACCAAGGTAACGGGCACGATACTGAGTCCTGCTATCGACTCAAACATGCCATACAAGATATGATCGAAAATAAGACCATCCCTCTACCTCCACCCGAGAAACCAAACATCACAAACCCTTTTAGCATTCACACAGTCTTCGGCAACGCCATTGATTGCTCCCACCTTGACCCTATAAAGGAGAATGTCCAGAATATTAAGGAAGATCCTGACAACCCAAGGGCATCCGCCGAGACGAGTAAATCTGTTTCCGAGTCAGAGTCTAGTTCGTCTTAGGGCCTAGACCTAATAGTATAATAAATGTCTTTTGCTTTTACATCGAGTCAGGAAATGCGAGGGGACCTGTCCTCTGCCTCCCCAAAAACAATATCTCGGGCACGTAGCCCGCTTATTACTATCAATAAAAAGAAATAAACTTTTCTTCCTTTATAATGCGCCTCGACAATCGCTTGATTTTAAACATATATTTTCGCTTACGACTCGATACAATGCCATTTATCGATAACAATCAAACATAACTCGAAGCAACAAGGAATTACAAGAACCGAAACCCCGTGTTCTCTCTCTACCTATCCCATGTCTGGTGTAGAAAGCCACATAACCATCCCTTAGAACGAGCACTCCCGAATCCTATGACGAATCTAGATAGTCCCTTAGCTAGTAACCAAGGACAGAAGGCAAACCCATTTCCCACAATAAACATCCCTCCAACAATGACCGACCAACCCACCATAGGTGCTACCAAACCAAAAGTCTGAAATGGCCAAAATGGGCCAAAAAGAAAAAAAGCGAAACCAAGGCCAAGCCAAGCCGGCCCAATTCAGTGATCAAGACCGAACTCAGTGGTCAAAATCAAAACCCAACCATCCAATTTGATTTCAAATACGGTTCCGAATAAAGAGTAAAATGAACAGACCAGTCAAGTAGCACCCTAATACTAACCTCCCTACATTACAACCCTTGAGACCTTCCCGAGACACTTGTTAGGAGACAGTCCAGAATTTTGAGGATTCAAGCTCCATAGGATAATCCCAACCTTAAGGGCCAGACATGGAAATCAGATCCCCGCGTAATTTACATCCCACCCAATTGAAATCTGAGTCATTTTTACTCAGCTTCCCCTTTCCTACCACATTACGAAACCTTAACCCATAGCCCTAACTCCACAAAAATCAAGCTCCAGATTTTGATCTATCGAAACCACTCACTACTTAGCTCTACAATCCAAAACCATTCAAGCCAGTCACCCTAACCCAAACACGGTATCTCGGTAATGGTTACTTTCAAGAGGTCACACCCAATCACTTCGCCTTAGTTCCTTAACTAGGGAGGATACACTCTAAATCGATATTTGGCATAACGAGTGTAAAGCAAAATCACTCACATCTAAAAAGAACTACGAACATGGTTTGATTCCGTCTAAAAGAGGATACGTAGGCAACCCTTCTCCGGGTACAAGCAAACAACTAAGCAAAACAGTCGAATAATCGATTCATGCATAAACCGGGATTCCTCCCACGACCCGGTCAATGAGTGAGTTAAAATGACAAAGCACAAACGACGAGCCGAGGACGGGGTGAAAACCCGAAAGGGCGCCCCGGGCAAAATGAAGAAACGAGTCGCGAGCCGTCGTAAAAAAAATAAAAAAAAACAAAAAAAAAAAACAACAAAGGTGAGCCGAGGACGGAATGAAAACCCGAAAGGGCGCTCCGGGCAAAATGAAGAATCGAGTTGCGAGCCACCGAAAAAAATATATATATAAAAAATGTGCTTCTCATTAATAAAAAAAATCAGTTAAATCAAGCCTTTGTTGAGGCCATTTACATCAAGCGTCTGAAACCCGGACATCCCGGAAAGCAACGTCGTGTCAAAACTCTACAAAAATTAGTACTAATACGCCACATAATAGCAATTAATACAACATAGTACTAAACGGCTGGGCTCTACCGGTCCAACTATTCCTTTCCCGTGTCATCCGGGTATGTTTGCTTGGGTCTCTCACCATTGACCCTCCTAATGCAAACTTCCACCTCCCTAGCCAAAAGCGAGCCCAGCCGGTCCAATTTCCCCTCACTCACACTTTCAATATGGGTCTTGTCAGTCTAGGCCCGTCTAGATGAACTGACGAATACTAGGATCAGTAACGCCGTCTTCGGTCGGGCACTTAGCGTCATTAGCCCACATAGCTTCCTTATTCTGTAGTACAGTTATCTTCACAACCCTTAACCTTACACTCACATCCGACAACCCCGGATATCAGGAACAACCTTCTGAAATTGCTAAACCCCTTTCCAAAAGCCAAAATGCCCGCACAAGAATGACAGGTCCACACGGACGGTACATTTCGTCCATTGGATCCACCAGACTTAGATGCCTTTTCATTCTTTTTTAGGGGGATAAGCTATCCCACCTAGGCGTGTTGTAGCCTTTTCGTCAAGTCGCGTCCACAGCCTAAAACGGCAATATTATGAGTATGCAAAAGTGGTCTAACTTTTTTTCAAAAGTTGTGGAAAAACTACGCTCATTTCCTGAACACACTCGGACAAAACACGTTAACATTTTACACCTCGAGTCAAAACGTTTTAATCGACGTACTACCTGATCCAATTCCCGGCTCAAACTAACGCATTTCAAAATATCCAAAAGGAACTGTTTTCACACTCTAATGCAACGCTAACATACCTTAAGCTAGGTCGAATCGCAAACGAATGAACGCAAATGGTGATTACTTGTCAATCTAGGTGAACAAATTCGCCAAACACAAGACTAGTCCAACTAGTTCAAATACTAAAAATCTAAAACAAATATACAAAATATACAAATCCATACACAAATCGAGGCTAGGGAGGACCCCTAGAAGCCGCGCCGATGGCTATCACAAGCTCACCTAGGTTGTCGTCCAGACCTAAGTCTTCTAAGTCAAAGGTAGGAGACTCGCTACCATCCATCCCCGACAGCATGTCTAAGGTAGCTGTCTCGGGGATTCCTTCCGCTTCCTCGCCCGTAGCCTCAGCCTCAGCCTCCGCCTCCCTCTCGATCCGGTGCCTGGCCTCACCCTGTGTGGCGGTCTCCCCCTGAGACCGAGCCAGCTGCTCCTTTAGGAAGGTGATCTCGTCAGCCCGAGATTGCAGGAACCGTTGCGACTCAACGTCTTTCGCCTCGAGCTCGGTCACCCGAGTCTCCAGCTGTCCCACCATATCCGAGACATCCTGCAGATACACTCAAAAATTAGGATATCACACACAAGCAAACTAGAAAACCACATTAGTCACACAAACTCATCGATCGAGGCCCCGAAGTGTCACGGGAAACCCTCGAGGCATAGGCCCGGAAGCAGTTGGCGGCCTGCCACAACTTTTGATGGCAAGCCGACGAAACCTGAAAATAGAAACCATAGAAGTTAGGCAAACTGACCCTAGCTCTTAGAACCCGAATCGAAAACAAAAGTCAAAACTTACCCGGTATACCCGGTCTCGCCACTCTATCCCGGCATCCATCTCCTCAGCAGAACACGGGGGAAGAGGCTCGGTAAAGGGTATCCCAGCCGCATCCACCCTAAGCAGAGTCAGAGGAAAATCTGGGGGCTGGATTTCGTTAGCCGGATCGGCCAACTGAGAAGACAACAGATTGACCGGCTAGAAAACAATGAGCTATAAGCCACAAAGCAAACCATAGAATCAAAATTAGAACCTTACCACGAGGCGATACCAAGCTAACCGCCGGGTGACGTGAGATAGGTTGGAGGCACCAGGCACAAAAACTGTATCGCCTCCTTCTCCATCGTTGTCCTAGAGGATCTCTGCGGCGGTCGGCGGTCTAAACATGATCCGGGGAGGATCAACCGGCACCCTGAAATCGTCATATAGGCACTGACGCACCAACCGCTTGCCCAGGTACCAAAGTGGACGAATCAACGCGGGAAGGAGCATCCTCCTATAACTCCGCGGCCTCAGCTCCGCAACCACATACTCCGGCACGCCCTCGTAATTAGCCCAAGGGCGGGCCACAAACTACACAAATAAAACCGACGTCCTAGTGAAATCCCAAGCCTTAGGGGCTATTAAGCAAAATAAACTATAGGAGAAAACTTACATCGTCAATGTCTAGTTTGTTAACCAGCGCATTCTTCACCGAATAATGGCTGATTGTGCTCTTAGGCTGAGCCAGCCTCCACTCGATTCCCGTCGGGAATCTTTTCGGGTGCACCTGCACCGTTTTAGGAGCTAAGCACGGGAAGTAGAAATAGATCCAAGCCTGCAAAATCCCAAAACAACTTTAGGATCCCTTGCCAAAAATTAAGTAGAACTCAAAACATAAGAGCGAGAAAAGCAACTAACCTCCAGTATAAGGCTCGGACCCACAATGGGCACAGCTGAGGCCGACCCTATCACCAGCGGCCTCACCATGACTTGCAAGCAGCGAGTAATCTCCGCAAAAGCCGCGGTCACCCAATCGAAACGCCCTAGCTGAGTCAGGTCGGCTAGGAAGGGCAAGATCCTAGTACTAAACCTCTCGCCCTTATCCGAGAAGTGAGTCAACCCTAGGAAATACCACAGCCATAGCCGAGCATCCTGCTCCGGCGTGTTAGCCTCCCGACCTTCTAACACCGCTACTCACTCGAAGTGGTCGGTGATGTACGAGCTCACTATAGCATGAGGCATACTGTATGCCTCACGTGGTAGACAATCCCCGATGAGGCCTCGCACCTCATCACTATCTAGACTAGGACCCTCGGCGGCCCACCTAATCCTATCCGGGCCCTAGGGCATACCGCTAATCATTTCCAAAGTCCTCTAGGGTCATCCCGACCTTCCCAAAAGGCATGTGGAAGGTCGAAGTAGTATCATGAAAGGGATCTATCATCGCCCTAATCACCATAAGGTTGCATTTAGTCTGGCAACCCACCAACCTAACCCACTGTCCGACCACGGGACCTAGAGCGGTTCTCGAGATAATCTCCTTTACCGTAGGAGTCGGCTTCTGGAAGTAGACATCGAGGCACGTAGTAAAGCCCGAGAAGGTCCTCATCGGACCTGGGGGCTGCAAACCGAAACAATGCAAAGATAAATAAAAACAATAGCAAAGTCTGAGACATAACTAGTGAACACGAGTAATACACTCACCGGGCCCCGCACAATGCGGTTAGAAATATGAAGGTCAAGATGAAACATCAGCTGATGACCATCCCAGTCCTGAGCCCACTCGGGATCCTCGTAGACAACCTCCTCATCCTCCCGTAATGGAACCGGGACGTGAACCCTCCTAGCCACGGTCTCCGGAAGGTTGCGCGTCTTCACTCTATCGAACTCGGCCTCATTAATAGTCTCAGGGTCACGTCGCTGAGACGAGACGCTCCGTCTCCTCCTACGAATCCCTCGACGAGTCTGCGAACTTGCCTCGACAGCCTCCCCACTAGCACCAACCGAGAAAGTTCCCTCGGGACGCTCGGTAGTACCTCTAGCTGTGAAACCCAAAGCAAAACACAGCAAAACATAACCCTAGTCAGGCTAAATCAGCTTAAACAGGTCAAAATAAGGTCAAAATTTTGGATAAGGATATCAAAATTCCGAAAAGGCCGCTAGCACGCATTTTCGATCCCGATCACAATGGAAGTGGTTTCGGGAAAATCCGGCATCATTACGACACCTTTTGGTCCGTCTCAAGACACACAAAACCTCACATAGGGTCCTAAAGGCCATCCTAGCCCTAGCAATCGATAATAGAACTACCCGCATCCTCACAAACACTATCTGAACAAAATTATGTAAAATAACTATAGGAATAATTGGGAAGCGATCCTTAACCCTAGCATTCCAAAACGCATTTCAGCAAAGAGGCATTATTATACCTCAAATATCCTTATCAAACTTATAACTACTTTTACAAGCACCAATCGACCTTAATTAAACAATGAAATCAAGCACAAACATCGAAACTTAGCAAATAAAAAAAACCCAAATCGATTTTCTAGGGATTTCAACAAAACAAACTCATAATCAACCAAATCAAGCAAAACCGACAATAAACAAGCAAGGAACACTAACCCGGAGTCGACATTGTCGTAAATGGCGGGAATCGAATTGAAACTTGGCAAGAAAAGTCGAAAATCGGTCTTGAGGCGAGGAGAATGACGCGCTCGAGTTCTCAGTGAAATAAGACGAAGGCTCCAATCTTCGATTACTTAATCAGACCCTAACCGCAAAACCCTGACTGCATCAGCTAACGCGTCTAAGTTTGGGTGCGCTGGGAGCTAGGCGCCTCAAGACTAGGCCGCAGATAAACGCGCGCCTAACTGGCTCGGTGCAGACTAAAACAAAACAAAACAAGCAAACTTAAGGTTCAATACGCCCAACCTTTAAAACAAACAAAGTAACAATAAACAGAATAATTACTAATCGATGCCGGTAATACATTCTCGATAATGAAACAAACGTGAGAACCCCCACTTAACCTAAACACTGCACTCGAACGCATAGCAAGACAATTTAAACCAAATTAAAGCAAACTCTGAATAGACTCAAATACATAACAAACCAAAACAAAGCAAAACAAATACAACTCAAAGACACTACACATGCACCTACTAAGACAAGCAAAATAACAATGATAGGACAACTACTAATTAACATCGCTAATACACTCTCGACTAATAAAACAAGCGTTTAACGCTGCATCCGGACGCGTAACAAAAACAACCGAGATTAATGTAAGCAAACTCTGAGCAAACTCAACAAACCCAAGATCGAAACAAAAGCAAGAACAAACCCGAACAAAACAAGACAACCCTGCAAGACAAAATTAATTAAGACAAACTCACAACACCAGCATTTTACTAAAACAAATAAACAAACAGCAATTTGCCCGAGGGGTCTGAGTTTTCCCGGAGGCACAACAATTTGCCTGAGGGGTCTGAGTTATCCCGGAGGCACAACAATTTGCCCGAGGGGTTTGAGTTATCCCGAAGGCATAGCAATTTTGCCCGAGGGGTCTGAGTTACCCCGGAGGCACAACATTTTGTCCTAGGGGTCAGAGGCATCCCGAAAGACAACTACTCAAGTGGAGACTGACGCCCTCGAGGAGTTTTGCCCAAGGGATCTTAGTGATCCCGGATGCACAACAACAGCAATTTTGTCCTAGGGGTCAGAGGCATTCCGATTAAGACAGCTACTCGAGTGGAGACTGACGCCCTCGAGGAGTTTTGCCCAAGGAATCTTAGTGATCCCGGAGGCACAACAACAACAATTTTGTCCTAGGGGTCAGAGGCATCCCAAAAGACAGCTACTCGAGTGGAGACTGACGCCCTCGAGGAGTTTTGCCCAAGAGATCTTAGTGATCCCGGAGGCACAGCGACAACAATTTTGTCCTACGGGTTAGAGGCATCCCGAAAGACAGCTACTCGAGTGGAGACTGACGCCCTCGAGGAGTTTTGCCCAAGGGATCTTAGTGATCCCGGAGGCACAGCAACAACAATTTTGTCCTAGGGGTCGGAGGCATCCCGAAAGACAGCTACTCGAGTAGAGACTGACGCCCTCGAGGAGTTTTGCCCAAGGGATCTTAGTGATCCCGGAGGCATAGCAACATCATTTTTGTCCTAGGGGTCAGAGGCATCCCGAAAGACAGCTATTCGAGTGGAGACTGACGCCCTCGAGGAGTTTTCCAAGGGATCTTAGTGATCTCGGAGGCACAACAACAACAATTTTGTCCTAGGGGTCAGAGGCATCCCGAAAGACAGCTATCCGAGTGGAGACTAATGCTCTCGAATAGTTTTATATCATGTTACCTTCTCCTAGGAGTCATAAGCATCCCAAATACGATCGCTCGAGTGGAGACTAACGCTCTCGAATGTTTTGCGTCATCAAGGGTTCATAAGCATCCCAAGAAAAAAAAAACAGATACATTTACACCTAACACATAAACGCGCTTAAAATTAAAAAAAAACCTTAAATAAATCGAAGAAGACAAAGCGCGCGCGCAAAGAATCAAGAGCAAGACAACAAGCAATGACCCGGGCCCAAGCAAGCAACCACAAGCGAAGACATCAGGTATGACTCCTAAACCTTGGCTGGCGAGCCCCAATGCACAGTCTAACGGACTTAAAACGACCCGACCGGACAGCCACCAGGTCGTAATCTTCGATTGACCTGGGAGGCTATACTTTAACTTTCGCCTTGTCCAAGCCTCAGTCAAAGTGGGGGCTTCTGTAGACACCCGGATTTGGACCTGGTGGCTGCAGAAGTGCCCAACAAACACCCGATGACGATAGGACTGCAACGCGACGCGGGTTCGCAGTATTCTGGATAGTTTTTCTAAAGAACGGATCAAATAAATTATTCGGGCAAATTAAACTAACATGATGGCAGCCCTAAACACTAATTAGAGTCAATTCTGACACCGGGACCCCGAGTCGGTCCCGAAACTCGAGCCGAATCAACACCGCGCCAAGCGAACCTCGGGATGAACACCCGAGGCCCACTAAACTCACGACGCTAGGTCAAGCCGCGGGAATCCTTAAGCCCTTAGCTTAGTATCATACACCCGTCTCTCGGTTTTGGAAAGTATCAAAATCGTATCTTCAAAACTCCAACCGCCCCACCTCACGCGTCTTGGTCTTCACACGCCTGAGCCCAGGCGCCTGAGTCCTGGTGCGCCCCAGCTCACGCGCCTATATGGGCGACGAGGCCCGAAAACACCTATAAATACCCCCTTCACGCCCTCATTTCTACACAATTCAATTCTCTCTTCTCCCTCTAAACTCTCGCTAAGGGCTCGCACTCTGACACCCGAGGCAAACGATCCACTCGATCGTAGTTCCGATAATAAAAAGCGACATCGACGCTACTCCTCACCTTCGAGCACTCCACTCGATACCGAGGTGCCTGTGATCGACTAGCTCAAAAATAGTACCCAGGTTCTGTCGGATTAGCCGCAGAACTAGTCCTTAGCAACGAAACTCTGCCGGAGTAGCCGCGGGAAGGTCAAATGGTAACGGAACTCTGCCGGGATAACTGGTCAAGCTAGGAGGATCCACCTGTCGAAGTCGTATCGTCACTAGGTTGCCATCTAAACAAAACTTTCCATATTTGCACTTTCTATTATTATGCACTACGACTACACTAGATGTGGGCATTATGCCCACCAACATCTACTAAAATACGTAACGTCCCATCTTCAACCGCAAACACTAAAACACACTAAATAGACCCAAGTAATTCCGAGATCCGTTCTCAAAACTATCTATGCATCGAGTCCCGTTTAGTGTATACTCCGAGGGTGCAACTCATCGCTATGTGATTTACTTACATTCTTATTTACAGTCTTTCGTATGATTTACCGCTTTTATGACCTTATAATCGCATGCTAAATCACCTAACACGAAATTCAAAACGTAAAACAACTAAAACTGAACAAAGTGATGGTCGGGTTCCGTATTAGTCCTGGTGCTCGCCTTATTAGGTTCGACGCATCTCTATTAATACCGAATCGACGCATCTTAAGTAGAATACTAGGAAAGGTATACCACGAGAACGAATAATATCCGTATTATCGCATTAAAACTGATTTGCTAATACGTATAATACTAGTACTCTCTACTCTCCTACGTGCATCTTTTCATGGCATGCTTGTCACGTGAAATCGCATGCAAAGAATGTAAACACAACTACTTTGATGACAAAGCTTACTTGTCCTTAAACAACTGACGTAGCAAAAGGTATAGGGTTAAAACAACGGACGTTACAGTAATTCCACCACAACAAAAGAACTAGGATATCAGCCCACCGATTGATTAGTAGAGGCCGCTATAGTGCGGGCGGGATTGGGCGTTGACATCTATCGGATGTTGGCTTCCCAATACGTAACCTCACCCCTTACTCAGAATCAAAGGTTTCCGGATGTCCGAAACCATTGGCAACGAGAGTCATTCCAGGCATGGAGTGCTAAAGGGTACAAGTCTTTATCTTTAGGTCCCGTGCCACTCAACTTTGAGCCGGTAAGGGATCAAAGTTGACTTGAACGGTCTCCGAGTCCCCATAATTTGACTCGGTGGCGACTCCACAAATCAACGACAACTTCAGTTCACTAAAAAGGCCGCCTTACCAAACAAAACGGCCTTTAAACATTTACAACCACGACTCGATCGATTCCCAAACGGAAACACGGGTGCCCCACACCCGTCTAGTAAAAGTCCGGATCGTCATCTAAATCGAGGTCCGACACTTCGCCCCGTATGCAAGATCGGACCGGTCCTTGGCAGGGAGGGAGCCGCGTGGGTGGCCGCCGCCGAACGTTGAAAACCGGGTCGGTCTCACGGGGGCGCGGGCGGGGCGCCGGGCGGTGTGGACGCACGTCCACAAATATACGAGCGGCATACCACCCGGAATTACAATGCGACAAATTATAATTGCGACAATTGCGTTAATAGCAAAGTACAAACTAATTAGAAGATGTAAATATGGTACGATGCGGTTTTGAAAAGACTAGATCACGTGATGGACATGACACGTGTTGACCGAAGTCGTTTGAAAAAGGTTTGTCGAGACCTGTAGTGTGTAAGACGCGTTTATTTAGGCGTAATTGGGGTTACTCGGCCGAGTCATGGAGGGACTCGGTCGAGTGTCCTTTGGAAAACGTTTCTGCCGATTTTTTGGGGTGTCACTCGACCGAATGGCTATGGCACTCGATCGAGTGCCCCTTTTTCGAGTGGTGACTCGATTCCCAATTTCAGTATTGATATCGAAATTGCTTTTAATTTTTGAAAACCGATTATTTCGCTAAGTCGTGTAAAAATATGGCATAATTTATACCCAACTTAAATTTTCGATACTCGTCAATATTTTATACTCCCTCCGTATCTATATGTTCGTCCACTTTGTTTAATATATGGGTGGAGTATTATATTGAAAGTGGACGAACATATAGATACGGAGGTAGTATTTGATTATGAAATAAATACCCAATACTTAGAGCAATTTTTAGAAAAAAAAGATGTCTTGAAATTGTTATGAATCGAAATAAATCTTTCCGCGTTGTAATGTCGTAATTAGTCTTTTTAGGACTATGTGACGATTATTTCGGCATCAACGAGGTTATGCTTAAAATAGTTTTAATGATTGATTCCTTTAGATCCGATATTCGACTATAGAGTCGATATCGAATCCTTAGGGACGACTCTTTATTGAAAATAGCACGATAATATCGATATTCGTAACGAGAAAAAAACGCGACGACGACCCGTAAATAGAAACGGACGAACGAGAGAAAGAGAAGAAAAGAGAGAAGTCGGGATTTGAAACACCCTCAACCTACATGCTTGATTATCTCGAAAACGGGCTCGTAGTAGCGGCCTAGGCGTGGGAGCGTTAAGATGTATATAGGTGAGTTATGGTGTGTATGGTCAGGGAAGGGAAGGGATTTGGCTAGTTTTGCTCTCGGGTTTGTATATGGTTTGCCTAAAATTGCTTAGAATTTCGGGTTGTGAATGGTCGGAAATCCTATAGGATTTCTAGGGGGAATGTCGGGATATAATAAGCCTAGTATTGTTGGAATTTCGGGTTGTAACTTTTGTATGTCGGGATTGGAATTGTTGTGTTCTGAATTGTTGATGTTTTGTGTGTGCAAGGGGGGTGTATTTATAGGGTAGGTTTCCTGGGTTGGATGGGAAGAAACTCCTGTTTCGGATAGGAAAGGTAGTAGTCTTGGATGCAATAGGATTTCGTCTTTGGATAGGAAAAGGTTGCTTGTAAGGGAAGAAAACACCCGGTTTTGGCTGATTTTATGAGTCCACTCGATCGAGTGAGCTGGTCCACTCGATCAAGTGGGTCTAGCCGAGTGGGAGACCTCCTTAGAGATTGAGTTTTGTCCTTTTGGGAGAGTTTTAGTTGCTTAACTCTTCTTCATTGCTAATTTTTGTAGGTGTTTGACTTTGAGTTGGATTTTCGAGGTGGTGCGCCAGATATTTATGGCTCGGAAATGCCTTTGACCGGGGTTTGACCCGGTCGCTAAAAAATGGTTTTGCCCTTGGTATCGGTTTTGACCCAAATTAGTCTCATTTGACTGGAAACGATCCACTGGGCCTGACTTTGAGGTCGGTTTGGTGAGATTTTTGCTCCGCTAAAAGCTCACGCCAACTACTATTGATTTCGAGTCTGAAAATCGAGCGTATTAAGTCATGTTTACGTCCGATCATCATCGGGTGTTCTTTGAAAACTGCTATAGACACCCAGCTGTCAAAATGTGGGTGTCTACACCAAGTTATCATTCAAGCAACTTGTTTGGCACTTCAACATCGACAGAACATGAAACAAGATGAGAAAATATGTAATCATCATATTTTCTCATAATATGCTATTTTCTCATCTTTCTATTATCCCAAAATATGTAATTATTCTAAATTTTCAAGACCATCATTAGATCTTAAGTGCAATCATCATCATCCCCTCAATCATCATCGTAGATGTATGCTTGATCGTAAATGTAGCGATGTAAACACCTTTTCAGAAATGGAAGCACAAATGCACAATCCACTAAGAACAAGATAGGATAAGGTGCGATGTGGAATCAAAATTCCTAACTCAAGGTCCAGCTTCAAATTTTAACATTGTCAGTTATATGACTCGAAGTACGGTCGGCCAAAATTTTTCTTAAGAACGTGTTCCATGAAGATACAACAACAAATTGACACTCCTATTTTTTTAGAAGTACAAGGTAAGAATGTAAGATGCAGCAATATAGAGATTAAGGGGCAACAAACAGTCAACTTAAAAGAAAATTAGGAATCAAACCCACATATGCTTCAACATGTGACATTATTAAAACCACATCACATAAGTTTCAACAGCTCTATAGAAATAAATCAATTTTTCTGTCAGCTTCAGGATAAGTTCTTTTGAGTTATGACTGAGTTTAAATCAATCAGAAGGGTCAACGATTAACAAAATGTAAGTAAACACAAACCATTACAAGTTCTGTATGTGATTTCAGATTTCAGAAAACAAACCAAACCCTAACCCAAATATGATTTCTGAAAACCGTAGCTATCAGATTTAATACAAAAACCAGATTAATTGCAACCATAAACGAAAATTCAAAGCAATCACGAGAAATAACCCTAATAAATAAGTTGTAAGGCTAAATTAAATCTTGCGGAACATTAAACAAGGATTGAGAAGGACTCATACAAGTGGTCCGCGAGAGGTTGGGGTCGAGGATGGCAAGGGATTCCAGGGTGACAGTTTGTGATTTGAGGATGGTAAGGGATCCCCCAAGCATACATTGTACAGCCATAAATCTTTACATCGCTAAATTAACGATCAAGCATACAATTATAACATCAATCTACTGAAAGCTCAAGGCCTACAAACCCTTCAACTGAAGCAATAACAAGAATAAGACAATCAAAGACCCAAAATAATACAGTATACACCTTTCTAATTTGTTGTGAGCTGTGTTTCAATCTATGATAAACAAATGGTTGGGATGGACGGAGTAGAAGGCTTTTGAACGCAACACTCCACATATCTTTAACACAAACAGCAAATCGAACTGCTAAACCCTAACAAACATCAAACAACCAAAAAAATAAAGGAGAGAAATGAAACGGAATCATACATTCGGTGTAATGAACGTAGTATTCGTAATCATTGGGCCCGCCGAAGGGAGTTCTACGACGCTCAATGACCTTAACAGGGTGAAATTTGCCGTCTCTCCATGATAAGTGTCATTTGTAGTGCCTATTTCGTAGTGTTTTGGTCCCATTTTCCTTGTAGAATCGCTCCTTGGGAGCGGTTTAGGGGCTTCTTATGCTTCCTTTAGTTCGTTTCAGGTTCCCGAGACCGAATTGGAAGAGTTGGAGCGATTCCGACTCGATACATACACATTTTGGAGCCAACGAAGCTAAGGAACGATGACTCGATGCCTTGGAATCGACCCCGAGACCTTGGGACCCAATCCCGAGCCTCCGAGACCCGATCCCGAGACCCGAGAATCGGTGAGAAGTCCATGAGAACCAAGGAGGGACCAAAAAGATCATAATGGAGGCCTACAAGGCTCATCCCGTTCGGGATAAGCTCATCCCGTTCGGGATGAGGTGCACAAACAAGGAAGCCACTGACCAGGGCCCATCCCGATCGGGATGGTGGCGTCCCGACCGGGACCGACCTCGTCCCGACCGGGACCACCCCGTCTCGGCCGGGACGGGCCTGCTGTTGCACGCCTTGCTTTCTTTTCTTCTCCCTTCCATTTGTAACCCTATATATACCCCCCTCTTGTATTAAGACAGAATCTGATGTTATCTTAGGCTATCTCCTTAAAACCCTAGACTACTTTAGGTTAGATTAGATTAGATTAGTGTAGATTAGTCGGTAATTAGTAGTTAATCATAGATTAGTACTTGTATTAAGGGAATTCTTCAAGATCTTCTCCAAGCTTGACAACCTTGGATGTTTGTTTTGGGTATTCTTCATTAATGCAAGTTTTGTTCTTTCTTCTTCCTCTTGTTTGGTATAATCCTCTTCTCCTTTTACTCTTCAAGTTTACATCTTTAGTTCTTGTCTATTGTTTTCACTAGTTTGTTTGTGTATGTTTAGTTGTTTGAATTTGTTTACCTTATTTTTGTTAGTATTTCCTTTAGATATGTTAGAGTAGTGTTCTTGCTAGGGTTAGTAAGGTGATTAGGGTGTTAATTGGGTGATTAAGGGTTTGTTATAGATGTGGGTGGAAGATTTGGGTTTCCTCTTGTTTGATGCACATCACATGTTTGTGGAATTGCTTGAATGACTAAGTATGTACGAATGCTTGTTTTCTTGCCTTTCTTTTGTGGGTGTTAGTTCGTTGTGGGTTCGGTCACCTCATTAAGTTGCGAGAGCCCGGTGAGGACGACCCCTAGGTCTTTCTAAGTAGCGAGAGCCCGGATTCGACCTAGGTCTATAGCGTGCTAGAACCCCGTTTGTGTTGTGTATCGACGAGATGGGTTTTAGGTGGAACCTCTAGGTGAGTCTAAGTTGCGAGAGCCCGGACCAACCTAGATTACTCTACTACCTCCTTCACTCTAGTCCTCCCTTGACCATTCCGTTACCCCTTTGACCCCGACCTAATCCTAGCCCGTTCTCCTTAGTTTGTTCTCCTTAGTCATAGTCTAGCCTTCTCCCCCTCTATCATTCTCTAGTGTAGCTCGTTGACTTAGTCTCGTATTTGGGCCGACCTAGTCTAGACGCCTCTTACCGTCCCCGTGGATTCGACCCGACTTACCCTATCTACCCTAGTTAGGTTAGCCGGTTACATTATTGACGGTTGGGACGTGACGAATCCCTTCCCATCAATTTGGCGCTGTTGCCGGGGACGGTGCTAGTTTAGACTTTGTTTTCCTATTTGCTTGACTTAGTCTTTGTGTTTGTGTTTTTTTTTGTTACCTTGATTCTTGTGTGTGTGTGGTTTATTTCTCTCTTGTCTAGTGCCCAAAAAGCACTAGACCTCTCACGTTTGTTCTTAGTCTACAGTTTGTGCTTAGAGGTGGTGATTATCTTCTTCTTGCAACTCAGAGCCGCTTAAACGGACGGTTGCTAGAATGAGTGGTTTCCAACCGGGTATGGACTACGATTTTTGAGCGAGCATGGGGTTTGATCTAAACTCCCCACACATGGAAGCCGATATGAGCTACCATTCTTCTTCCATGAATCAAGGGTATGACATGACGTCCCCCTACCATTATCAAGCTTCTTGGGGTAATCAAGATGGGTATGATCTTCAAGAGTATGAAAACGGCTACCAACAAGTGAATGACTATCAAATCATGGTGACTATTACTCGAGTTATGAATGTGAAACCACCATGTTCGATCAAGATTCACTTTATGGAAGCCAATACCCCCAATACCCACAATATTACCCTCCACCCCAACCACAATATGAACCCCATGACCCACAATACTACCAATCACCCCAACCTTGCTACCAACAATATGATGCCCCACTCCATGGGTATCATCAAGATTTTCAAGGAGCTTTACAAGGCTCCAATGACCACCAATCGCTAAACTTGGAGTTGCATCAATCGATTCTTCAAATGCAAAAAGACCGACAAGAAATGGCCATCCAAACGAAAAAGAATTATTAACTCTTGGCGAAGCTCCAAAGGGAAATTGAAGAACTTCAATCGTCTACCCAAAAACAGACGAATGAGGATGTGACCCTTGGTGAAGGCATTCTTGGTGAGGAATTGGAGGAGGATAGTGAGTTGGATGGGTTGGTGGAATTTGTGAGGATGTTGGGTGAAATTGTTATCCTCGAGTTGCCCTTGTGCGATAATTTGGACAAGCATCAAGAGCCCCTTGCTAGTACACCGAGAGACGACTTGGAAGAGATTGAAACTGCCGGTAAAAGTTTCGATTCTCCTCTCCAAGATGATGTGGGGCCGAGTGATGAAGATGGGGAACCACAACTTGAGAAAAGTGTGGGGGTGTGCAATGAAGAGATGAGGCCAAAACCGCTTTTTGTGCCTCGATTCTTGGAGATGAAGCTTGCTTGTGATTGGAGGCAATGCTTAGGGAAGAAGAGACCGGTTGAGCTCGTAGGATGGAGAGACCCCGGAGATAAATTTGAAGATGATGTCGGGTCTTGGGATTCCTACTTCTTGCCTCCTCCTTGGAGGCCGTGGAGGTCGGTTAAGCTCGAGCGCTTCTTGGGCCTTCACTACGATGTCAGTAGCGCGTTCGACTTGCTCCTCCATGCCCTTGAGGGCTACGGTTGAAGAATGGAGTCCACCATCCTAGGTTTGACGGAGTTCCTAAAAGAACCGTCATGTTGTATTTTCCCCTCCTCTCTTCCTTAGAATTCTTGTGCTTGTAATTGTGTTTTATCTCTTGATTTTGGTAGTTTTGTGATATTCTTGTGATTGATTTGGTATTTTGATGAGCGATGTGAGGGAGTGAATTTGATGTCTTGTTTGAGTTTATTGTGATAGGTGAAGTGAAGGTGACTCCTAGAAAGGAGTGGTCGATGATGAAGTTTGGTTTGCAAGCGAGGAAGTCGGTTTTTGAAGCTTATGATAAGCTTTTGGGCTTGGGGAAGCAAAGAAGACTCATCCCGACCGGGAAGAGGGCTTCCCGACCGGGAAGGATGAGGAATCCCGACCGGGAAGGAGCCATCCCGATCGGGATGAAGGTGCTGAAATTTGGGCTTACTGGAGTGTGTTCCCGACCGAGACGAGAGCTTCCCGATCAGGACGGGTTCATCAACCCGATCGGGACCATCCATCCCGACCGGGATGGTCCCTTTGTCTCCACCCATCCATTATACCCCCTCCCAACCTCCCTAATCCTCCTTACTCCTATCATATGACCCGTACACCTCGCCTTTCACCGGATCCACATCAAATCCCACCCCCCTCACACCCTCGACCATGCGTTTTATCGAGAATGAAGCGGAAGAGCAATGATGAAGACAAGCAAACACCTTTATTGATCTAAGAGACGATGGAGCGAGTGAGTTGCTATCCTATTGGTACGGCAACTATCCTTTCTTTTCCGTCTTTTATTGCTTGTTTTCCTTTGTTTACTCCCCTTCCCTTATCATTTGTGTCATGGTGGCCTTCAAGGCCTTGGTATATGTCGCTCCCGACTCTCGATGACGTGACTACATCGAGAGTCATTTCAAAATCCAAATTTTTACAAGATTTTCACTTTTTTTTTTTTTGAGGATTTAGTTGGATTTAGGCGGAATCCGGGCTAGGTGACTTGATTACACCTAGTCCTCCCCTCCCATTTCCTTTTATTTCCTTCTTTTTCTTTCTTCCCCCATCCATATCTTTTTCTCGTCTCGGCCCATGGTGACTTGACTACACCCCGGCCGGACACCTTCTACCCTCTTCTCCACTTTTCTTTTCGATTTTTAGCTTTATTTTCGTAGTTTCTTTTCCTTTCTTTTGTCTCTCCGCACCCTACGATCGAGCATGAGGACATGGCTCGATTTAAGTGTGGGGGAGCGATATTCTAGTATAGTTTAGTTTATTTTCTTAGTTTTTCGAAAAAAATCTTAAAAATCCCTAAAAAATTTGAAATTTTTTCACAAAAATCAAAAAGATTTTTCTTTTGTGTGTTTTCCTTTTGTGTCATTGTGTCGTATATTTGTTTGTGTGCGTGTTTTGCCTCCCTTTTTCTTATAGGTCTTATTCACCGCTAGCTTTGGAGAGCTTTCAAGACACCCGGTAACATCTTTCAACCCTTTTTCCTCTTTGTTTCTTGTGGAGTTTGGAGGAGATATGTGTTGTGGTGTGCTCGGGTGGAGCTTTGTAAAGTTTGTGGAGGATTGGTTGCTCATTTGGAAGTTCGGGGTTGTGTTTGTGTTTGTGTTGTGTATGTGTTCGTTTTGTTTTGTTCTTGTTATGTTGCTTTTGTTTCTTTTTCTTTCGTTCGTTTTCGTTGAGTCTTTGTTTTGTGTTGTGTTGTGTGTCTTGTGCGTAAACCGTTTTCGAAAACCCGGTTTAGAGGCTAGTGTGTGAGTGTGTACTTTCCCTTCCTAGTAGTGTAAATCGAGTCTTGGACTTTAATCTAGTAGAATGACCCTAAATCAATGAATTCGTTGGTCCTTTACCTTGAGTCCACCTAGCTTACTAGGGATTTACTACGGGATTTGCATTTTGACCATTATGACCACCCACGGTGTGAAAAGGCCTTGGTTACCGAGTCTCGTCCCTTAGGTGACCGTGTCTAGGATTGTTTGATTAGTCCAAGTTCTCCACTTTTTGTGGGTTTGAAGGGAAGGGCCCGTCCCGACTTACCCATTCCCCTACCTTCTACACATATACACACAATAAATGGCAAATTGTTGATTCTCTCTTTCTTGTTACTCAAAGAAGTGCCAAAAATGCCAAATCTTGCCAAAAAGGGCAAAGAAAAAAATGAAAGAAAGAAAAAAAAAATGAAAGAAAGAAAAGAATGAAGAAAAAGAAAAGGCACAAAAGCCAAAAAAGAAAATAGAAAAGAAGAAAAAGAATGACATGGCAAAACAAATCAAAACGTCGAAATGAAAGAAAATGTCAAAAGAAAACCCGCCTCTTTCCGACTTTTGCCGTGAAGAGCCTACCAAAGGACCGAGTCCCGAGGAAGGATGATAGCGGCATTAGTCGGTCTTCCCTCATTTTGCATGTTTTCCACCTTTTTACTTGGACTAGTTAGGCGATCTTGGACACGGGACGACCCTCTTGGCTCACGCTAAAGGGGGCGGGGTCTCACTTACCTACAGTGTCGACTAACACCGTGGTTCTTCACTTTTCCACTCCGCCGATCGTCCCGTAGTACGTTTTTAGAAAGTTAGGAGGACCTAGGTATGTTACCAACGTTTTTGTTGCTTTATCGTCATATTATTAGGGTTTGGTTCACCTCGGTTTGTATGTCTAGCTCGGGAACGTTATCACTTACCTCGAGTCCTAAACCGGTGTTTCATTCACCGCTTTTTGAGGGAAGCGGTATTTCTTTTGTTTTGGGTGCAACCGATTATGTGTTTGTTTGTGTGTTTGTTTGTTTGTGTGTTTTGTGTCCGGTTGCATCCACAGTTTTGTCGCAAGACCCAACTTTCCTTGCGGAGTGCACTTGTCCTTTAAGTGCACTCGCGTGAGTTGAAGGGGCGTAGGGTGCGCTAATACCCACTCGGATAGTTTAGTAATAGTTTATGCTTACTCGAGGGCGAGTAAGGGTTAAGTGTGGGGGAGTTGATAAGTGTCATTTGTAGTGCCTATTTCGTAGTGTTTTGGTCCCATTTTCCTTGTAGAATTGCTCCTTGGGAGCGGTTTAGGGGCTTCTTATGCTTCCTTTAATTCGTTTCAGGTTCCCGAGACCGAATTGGAAGAGTTGGAGCGATTCCGACTCGATACATACACATTTTGGAGCCAACGAAGCTAAGGAACGATGACTCGATGCCTTGGAATCGACCCCGAGACCTTGGGACCCAATCCCGAGCCTCCGAGACCCGATCCCGAGACCCGAGAATCGGTGAGAAGTCCATGAAAACCAAGGAGGGACCAAAAAGATCATAATGGAGGCCTACAAGGCTCATCCCGTTCGGGATAAGCTCATCCCGTTCGGGATGAGGTGCACAAACAAGGAAGCCACTGACCAGGGCCCATCCCGATCGGGATGGTGGCATCCCGACCGGGACCGACCTCGTCCCGACCGGGACCACCCCGTCTCGGCCGGGACGGGCCTGCTGTTGCACGCCTTGCTTTCTTTTCTTCTCCCTTCCATTTGTAACCCTATATATACCCCCCTTCTTGTATTAAGACAGAATCTGATGTTATCTTAGGCTATCTCCTTAAAACCCTAGACTACTTTAGGTCAGATTAGATTAGATTAGTGTAGATTAGTCGGTAATTAGGAGTTAATCATAGATTAGTACTTGTATTAAGGGAATTCTTCAAGATCTTCTCCAAGCTTGACAACCTTGGATGTTTGTTCTGGGTTTTCTTCATTAATGCAAGTTTTGTTCTTTCTTCTTCCTCTAGTTTGGTATAATCCTCTTCTCCTTTCACTCTTAATCTTTGTTTATTCATCAAGTTTACATCTTTAGTTCTTGTCTATTGTTTTCACTAGTTTGTTTGTGTATGTTTAGTTGTTTGAGTTTGTTTACCTTGTTTTTGTTAGTATTTCCTTTAGATATGTTAGAGTAGTGTTCTTGCTAGGGTTAGTAAGGTGATTAGGGTGTTAATTGGGTGATTAAGGGTTTGTTAGAGATGTGGGTGGAAGATTTGGGTTTCCTCTTGTTTGATGCACATCACATGTTTGTGGAATTGCTTGAATGACTAAGTATGTACGAATGCTTGTTTTCTTGCCTTTCTTTTGTGGGTGTTAGTTCGTTGTGGGTTCGGTCACCTCATTAAGTTGCGAGAGCCCGGTGAGGACGACCCCTAGGTCTTTCTAAGTAGCGAGAGCCCGGATTCGACCTAGGTCTATAGCGTGCTAGAACCCCGTTTGTGTTGTGTATCGACGAGATGGGTTTTAGGTGGAACCTCTAGGTGAGTCTAAGTTGCGAGAGCCCGGACCAACCTAGATTACTCTACTACCTCCTTCACTCTAGTCCTCCCTTGACCATTCCGTTACCCCTTTGACCCCGACCTAATCCTAGCCCGTTCTCCTTAGTTTGTTCTCCTTAGTCATAGTCTAGCCTTCTCCCCCTCTATCATTCTCTAGTGTAGCTCGTTGACTTAGTCTCGTATTTGGGCCGACCTAGTCTAGACGCCTCTTACCGTCCCCGTGGATTCGACCCGACTTACCCTATCTACCCTAGTTAGGTTAGCCGGTTATATTATTGACGGTTGGGACGTGACGAATCCCTTCCCATCACTCCACTTGCATAAGACGCGAGTTCCGACCTCCAAAGGAAGAGCGCCGCCGCTTCGCCTGCACTTCGAAGAGTCGTTCTCCACCGGAGAGGTTTCGTGGCGGTGGTTATCGCCATTGTCAGTCGCCGGCGATGGGATGCCGATGGTGGTTTGAGGGTGGTGGTTGTTTTGTTCGACGTCGTCGTGAATTAGGGATTTGCCGGATTGTGATGGTGGATCTAGAGACCCCATTTTTTTCAGTTGTTTTCCTCAATTTGTTCGTTTTCCCAGTTCTCACGCCCGACGAAGGCAGACCGGAAGATACTTGCCCCTTTTTTGGCCCGTTTGGTAAATAACAGATCCGCCAAAAAATACTCGGCATATTGGGATCCAATAGGTAGTTTTACAATATGCTGGAATAATGAGTTGAAGAAAAGATCTATATCTATATAATATACGTAATTACTTTTTCATAATTGTATGCTACTCAATCATCCTTAAAATTTCATAAATTTTCCAATATTATCTTTTTCTCATTTTTCATTATTCTCCTCCTAAACTAAAATTTCATAAATTTTCATTATTTTCCTCCTAAATTTTTTCATCAAAATTAATTCTCGTAAATTCTAAAACTGATCACATCAATTATTTGCAAATTAAATATGGATCATAATTTTTTAATCGATATTTTATCGTAAATTAGTTTTAATTCATTAATTAAGGAATTCGATTTAGGGTTAATGGGGTAACATTGAATTTTAGGGGTTAGGATTTAGAGCTTGTATAATTTTTTTAAATTTGAATTGTATTATTATTTGAATTGTATTTTCTAATCTGAATAGTATCGAATTAATTTCATCTTTTTAATTTTGTTATAATTTTAATTAATTTTAGTTAATTTTAATTTTAAACTTGAAAAAAATAATAACACTAATCATCTTTTAGGAAAATCCAAAAAAAAAAACCGAAAAACAATTTAGATGGCCGGAGTGGTGGTCGGCGCAGTGGGCCGGAGTGGTCGCCGGCGTGGTGGAGTGGCGGAGAGGGATGAAAATTGAAGTTTGAGATTTTTTTTTCTCTCTCAAAGAGCTATCTAAAAAATAAAAGCAGAAGGGAAAATGAGAGGGATAAATGTGTAATTTCTAAGTATAATTAAGTAACGTGCAAGTATAAAAAAGTATCACCCATAATATATTATAATATATTAAATGTCAAACAAACTATCACATTTCACTATTTCATTTTCAAGAAATTTAGATAATATCATGTCACCTCTATTTTATTGGTTGAAATCTAACAAAATAAATTAATAGATTTATTAATTATGAAGCATTAAATGTAAATATGTGAACAATTATGAAGTTTTCGGTAGATACACCAATTAAAAATAAGAAGAAAAAGGTAGACCAGGGGTAACTGAACAATTAGTATGTACGTACATCAACTATAAATAATACGGAGTACTTACATTGCTTATAGTTTAAGAACAAAACTAACACACCCAAAATGTGTTATAGGTATGAAGTGGTTGTGAAAGAACCCACCGTGTGGACATGACATAGGTCCACTCCGACGCGGCCACACGCGGGTTTGGGGGGCGAAATGTTTCCCATGTGAGATAGTTCTCGGGATGAAATTTAAATCGAAGGTGGAGTCGCCAACGAACTTTGTGGGAGTTCAGGCCCATTCTAACCCACTCTATATTTTGGGTGGACCGTGTACAAAGTACGGCCCACTTCGATACTAGAGCTTGTGGGGTTCGTCCCTTTGCATTACGATACCGATGACGACATTATCGGGTATCGTATATCGAATGACTCTCGTGCGCCAACAGTTTCGGACATCCGGAAACCGAACTTCTGAATAAGGGGTGAGGGTACGTGTTAGGAAGCCAACTAAGAACACCCAATCCCGCCCGCACTTAGCGGCCTCTACTAAGATACCGTTCGATGTTTTAATACGCGCGCTAGTGATTCGGTTGAACGTTATGCAAACGGCGTTTTTGACTAAACATGCGAGTTATGCTCAACCACGTCGTTTAATGCATCTAAACTAACATCGAAGTTATTTTAGCATGCGAGGTTCATTTTAGTACAATAAAACAAACAATGAAAATAAAGGCGCGGAAGTAGATTACAAATACACGGGCAGTATACAACCCGAAATTACAATACGAGAAGCGCGAAAAACGAAATTATTGAAATAGTAACGATGATAATAACGAATTAGACGCCGTAAATGACGATAGGATAATGCACGACTTTGAAAAGAAAAGACACGTGATTGCCTTTACACGTGACCACTGAAGTCGTAAATATATTTGATGATGCTAATACGGTATATGAAACCCGTGTTTTATGCGTAAAGGGGCCACTCGATCGAGTCATAGACCAGACTCGATCGAGTGGTCCTGCTACGGACCTCTTGATCGCCTTTTGGGATGCCACTCGATCGAGAGGGCTACGGCACTCGATCGAGTGCTCCCTGTACGGGCTGTTGTCCGCTTCGAAAAAGCGTCGATTTCGAGATTTGCTTTAGCTTTAAATCGATAATTTTACTAAGTCACATAAAAATATAATATGATTTATACTCGGCTTAGTTTTCAATGCTCGTAATATGAATGCTATTATTACGAGACCGATTATCAAGGATTTTAGAAAAGACGTTATAAATCGTTTTAAATTAAATTAGGACGAAATAATTCCCTCCGCGTCGTAATATCATAATCAATCTTTTCGAACCATGTGACAATTATTTCGGCGTCAACGGGTTCTTGCTAGTACAATTTGTCGATTAATTCCTTTAGACATGATATTCGACTACGGAGTTGGTATCGCATCTTTAGAATAACGTTTTTTATTTGTTTGATTAGAGCGAAATTCGATTCCCTCCGCGTGACGACATCGTTAATAATCCTTGTGGATTTTGTGATGTTCGATTTGTGTCAACAGGTTTCATCTAACCTTTTAAAAAGAGGAATCAAATATGTTTAACGAGGAATATTCGCGATCCCATCACGCCCTTGAGGCTTGAGTGTTTAGGGCGGTGCTCCTCGAGAGGGCACCACATTTGTTACAACTCGTAAAGGGATTAGAAGGGTCTTATGCGAGATTCATATTTAAACGTATTCGATCCGAGATCGTTTTATAAATCGATGTATGCACGATGTTTTTATGTTAATTCGATAGTAGTAATAGTAATACTAGCGATATTAGAAACGAAAGAAGAAAGGAAAATAAAAAAAGACGAAAAACAAAGAAGAAGACGTAAAATATGGAGAAAAGAGAAGAGAGGAAAGGAGAAGTTGGGATTGAGTTTTACACCATCAACCTACATGCTTTTGTCTCGGAGATCGGCTCGTATAGTAGTGGCTTAGGCACGGGAGCGTCGAGATGTATATAGGAGAGTTATGGTGTGTTTAATTGGGAAGGGATTTGACAAGTTTTGTTCTCGGGTTTTTGACGAGTTTTGATCCCGGATTTGTGTATGTAAGGATGTCGAGATGACGGTGACTTAAGGGTTGGAATATGGAAGTTTTCGAGGTAGAAGAAGGTTTTCAAAAAGTTGTGAATTGTGTTGAAGGTGATGGGGTACTTATAAGGAAATACCTGGCTTAGGGCCACTCGATCGAGTGGTGCAAGTGCATTCGATCGAGTGCCCGGTTCAAGGCCGGCTTGGCCGGTTCGCAAGCCTACTCAACCGAGTGGGAATGATCCACTCGATCGAGTGGGTCTGAACGGAGGGAGATATTTTGGGAAGGAAATTCTTTCCTTTTTTGAAGAGATTTGGTTGCTTGGGTTCTCTTGTAGAGCTGTATATGGCTGATATTTTTGTGTCGGATTCATCTTTGACTGGGTTTTGACCCGGTCGCCAAAAGACGGTTTTATTTTCGGTGTCGGTTTTGACCCAAATTAGTCTTATTTGATTGAAAACGACCCACTGGGCCTGAATTTGAGGTTAATTTTGTAATATTTGTACTCCGTAAAAAGCTCAAGCCAAATACTAATGATTTTAAGCCCATATCCGAGCGTGTTAAAGCACATTTGCGTCCGATCATCATTGGGTGCTTTGTTGGAAACTGCTCTAGACACTAGCAGGCAAAATGCGGGTGTCTACAGAGCCCCCGCTTTGACTGAGGGTTGGACAAGGCGAAAGTGAGAGTAGCTACCAGGCCAATCGAGGATTAAGACCTGGCAGACTT
Organism: Agrostemma githago; assembly: GCA_958450325.1. Classification (NCBI taxonomy): domain Eukaryota; kingdom Viridiplantae; phylum Streptophyta; class Magnoliopsida; order Caryophyllales; family Caryophyllaceae; genus Agrostemma; species Agrostemma githago. Next base: position 37,887,468 of record OY288261.1, read on the forward strand.
CCGGTCGGGTCGTTTATAGTCCATTAGACTTGCGTGAAAGGGCTCGCCAGCCATAAGATAAAAATCATACCTGAGTTCTATTATCTGGGATAGCTCCGTGGGGACTTGTTTTTGAAGCCCTGGGTGTACCTGGTTGCAAAAAGATCCCATCTCGGAACTGTGCGGGAGCTTGCTTCTGAAGCCCTAGGTGTATTTGGTTGCAAATACATTCCATCTCGGAACTACGCGGTAGCTTGCTTCTGAAGCCCTGTGTGTATCTGGTTGCAAATACATCCCATCTCGGAACTACGCGGTAGCTTGCTTCTGAAGCCCTGGGTGTATCTGGTTGCAAATACATCCCATCTCGGAACTACCCGAGAGCTTGATTCTGAAGCCCTGGGTGTATCTAGTTGCAAATACATCCCATCTTGGAACTACGCGAGAGCTTGCTTCTGAAGCCCTAGGTGTATCTGGTTGCAAATACATCCCATCTTGGAATTATGCGGGAGCTTGCTTTTGTAGCCCTGGGTGTATCGGTATGCGGATACATCCCAATTTGCATGCAACACTTAGGTGAAACACCGACTCACGCTGGGGAGATAAAAACTTGACGTTCCGTTGGGAAGCACAAGCTGGTACCTGAAATGTTACATACATAGGCAGAAATAGAAAATATAGCAAATGGCAAGACAGCACATAAGAAATGCAGTAGCATCTATAGAATGGCTTGCGCTGGGGAAAATAATTTTTGCTTCATTTTGAAATCGAAGTCATGAAAGCAACTCACGTGCTAGGAGATAGGTTTTCAAAATTGAAAGGGGTAGAAAAGAAATTTGCAGTTTAAATAGACTGAAATTTGACCTTGTCGAAAAGGATTTTCTCAAATGGCTAAGTTTTGCAAATTTCAAAGCAAGAATTTGAAAAGCGAGGCACACTGACAGACTCGACTCTGGACGTGACCGAACGAGTTGACATACACGATTTGGACCATGACTTAGTAGTGGGGTGGGCTACCTAAGATGACAAGACTCTTAAGTTGCGCTATTCCATAGCCTAGGCGAGTGACAACACAGTCGAACATTGAAATGGGATAAATATGCTATAGGGGGACTGCAATAGTCGGTAATGAGACTATTTTTGCATGAAAAGATTTAGCAGTAGCAACGCTGTAGTCTAGTGCTCTTTTGAATTTTTTTGATTTTGGGGTACATTCCTAAAGTAGGAGTTGCCTCGAGTACCTGACGGATTCTTGTCTTCGACTAAGCCAAGTACTGGGACACTCTATAGAAAGGAGGCTAGTTTTTTTAAAGCCATTTGGATTTTGTGAGTGGAAGGAGAACTTCTGTCTAATAGAAGCCCCCAGGACGACAAAGCAGACTGTTGAGAACATGATAATGTCGTGACAGGAATGACGGTTAGGGGTGTTCACCGGTCCAAACCCGGACCGGACCGGACCAGACCGATTTGACCCGCAGACCGGAAACCCAAAAAACCCAAACCCGTGGACCGGACCGGTTAACAAAGAAACCCGGACCGGACCCTCTTAAGACCGGACCGGACCGTAAAAATACACTAAATTTGATATTTTTTTAAAGTGTGGACCGGACCGGGGACCGGTTACCAACTTTTTTGGGACCCGGAGACCGGACCGGTACGTGCCCCGGGCTGGACCGACTCGGACCTTACGGTCCGGTTTGCCGGTCCGGGTCAATTTTTGAACACCCGTAATGACGGTGCTTTTTAATTTTTGTCAATGTGGGTGGTTGTGCCCTTGTTGAAAGGCTGCCTACGTATTCACGTGGAGTGAAATCAAACAAAGCCGTAGTTAAGTGGATTGGAAGATCATGCCTAGTTTATTAGGGCTTTGTGTGTAACTAGCCATAGTGATGGTGTAGGCTAGGTGCATTCTGTGGACATGACATAGGTCCACCCCGACGCGGCCACGAGCGGGTTTGGGGCGGCAAATGAATCTCATGTGCGATGGATCTCATGTTGAAATTTAAATCGAAATGGAGTCGCCACCGAACTTTGTGGGAGTTCGGGCCCATTCGAACCCACTCTATATCTTAGTGGGCCATGCACAAAGTACGGCCCATTCGGATCTCAGAGTTTATTGGGTTCGTCCCTTTGCATTGCGATACCGATACCGCCATTATCGGTTACCGTGTATTGAATAACTCTCTTGCGCCAACGGTTTCGGACATCCGGAAACAGAGGTTCTGAGTAAGGGGTGAGGGTACGTGTTGGGAAGTTCACAAAGAACACCCAGCCCCGCCCGCACTTTGCGGCCTCTACTAAGATATCGCTTGGTTTTAGAATACGTGTGTTAGTAATCCGGTTGAATGATATGCAAACAGTATTTTCGACTAAACATGTGAATTACGTTTGATCTACGTTGTTTAATGCATCTTTGAATTTATGTCGAGGTTGTATTTAGCATGCGAGGTCCGTTTTAGTATAATAAAACAAACAACGAAAATAAGATATAAAGACAAAAAACAAACGAGTTAGTAATGATGATAACGGTTTGTAAATTGAATAAACGATGTGAATATAATACGATGCATGATTTTGAAAAGATTAGGACACGTGATGTATTTGACACGTGTTGACCGAAGTCATAAAAAGAATTTTATCGGGACTCGAAATATGTCGAAGGGCTTACGTTTGGTGCGTAAAGGAGGCCACTCGGCCGAGTCATGGGGAGACTCGGTCGAGTGCCCTGTTTAAAAACCTTCTACCGGTTTTTTGGGGTGCCACTCGATCGAGTGGGCTTGGCACTCGGTCGAGTGCCCCCTGTACGAACAATAGTTCGTTTCAAAATTTATCATTGATTTCGAAATTGCTTTTAATTTTGAAAATCGATAATTTTGCTAAGTCGTGTAAAAATATGATATGATTTATACTCGACTTAAATTTTCGATCCTCGTCATATTCGATACTTGATTATGGATTCAATATCAAATATTAGGAGTGATTTTGGAAAAGATGTTATAAGTCATTTTAAATTGAACTAGGACGAAATAAATTCTCTCCGTGTTATAATATCGTAATTTGTCCTTTCGAACCACGTGACAATTATTTTAGCATCAACAAGTTCGCGCTAGTTAAATTTATTGACTAATTCGTTTAGATACGATATTCGACTATAGAGTTGATATCGCACCTAAAGAAAGATGCTTTGTTTGTTTGATTAGATCCGAAAATAGATTCCCTCCGCATCACGACATCATAATTAATTCTTGCGGATTATGTGATGTCAGATCTGCATCAACAGGTTTCCCTCTAACCTAAAAAAGGAATCGAACGCGTTTAAAGAGGAGTATTTGCGATCCCATCATGTCTTTGAGTGTTTAGGGTGGGGCTCCTCGAGAGGGCTCCACCACTGTTGCTACTCGTGAAAGGATTAGAAGGGTCTTATACGAATATCGTCTTTAAACGTGTTCGATTCGAAATAATTTTTGAAATAGATGAATGTGTGATTTCGATGATGATTATGTAAGCATAAAACGATACTAACGACGCGATAAAAAAGGAACGATCTTGTTGATGTTGATTCGCTTCAACAATCAAATACTTAGGGTGTCGGAATAAGCGACTGGCAACATCGGGTGCAATACCCTCGTATTCGGATTTCCTTATCCCGTCATCTCTTGTATTTGACAGGAATAGGCGAATATTTTAGTATTTTGATGATACTAGTAATATTAACGATATTAGAAACGAGAAAAAAAAAAGACGCGACGACGACACTAAAAAGACGGAGGGACGACGCGAGAGAAGAGAAGAGAAAAAGGGAAGAGATCGGGATTATTTGCACCCTCAACCTACATGTTTTGTATTTTCGGTATGGAACTCGTCTAGTTGTGGCTTAAGCACGGGAGTTTCGAGACTATGTAGGAAAAGTTATAGTGGTTTAAGGTTGGAGGAAGGATGTGTAATTGTAGGGTTGAAAGTTGTATATCAGAAAAAAGTTATTAATTGTGTCGCAAAAGGGTAGTATATGTAGGAATTCTCCCCACCCTCGTCTAGGGTTACTCGATCGAGTGCCCTGATGGACTCAATCGAGTGGCCCAACTGAAAGAAGACAGCGAGCCTGTTGGAGGCCCACTCGATCGAGTGGGTCAGCTGAAACGGAATATCCGGAGTTTTTGACTTCGGGTTGGATTCTCAATATTTTCATGGTTGTTTTGTGTCTCGGAAATGACTTTGACCGGGGTTTAACCCGGTCGCTAAAAGACGGTTTTATTTTCGGTGTCGGTTTTGATCCAAATTAGTCTTATTTGATTGGAAACGACCCGTTGGGCCTGAATTTGAGGTTGGTTTTGTGAGATTTGTACTCCGTAAAAAGTCCAAAACCAGAAACTAACGATTTCGAGCCCATATCCGAGCGCGTAAAAGCACGTTAGCGTCCGATCATCTTCGGGTGTTTTTTTTGGAAACTGCTATAGACACCTAGCAGTCAAATGTAGGTGTCTACAGAGCCCCCACTCTGACGAAGGCTTGGATAGGGTGAAAGTCAGAGTAGCTACCAGGCCAATCGAAGATTAAGACATGGTAGACTTCCGGTCGGGTCGTTTATAGTCCATTAGACTCGCGTGAAGGGCTCGCCAGCCATAAGATAGAAATCATACCTAAGTTGATGATGATAACTCCGCGGGGAATCGAACTTGTTGTATAAGTCCCGGGTGCGCCTGTATATGGGCCCATCCCGTACCGTTTGAGGAGTAATGTCGCCTTGGGCTTTCCGCTGGGGAGATATGTGAGTTGCGCGGGCTTGCTTCTGAAGCCCTGAGTATACCTGTATACAGTTACACGGAATTTTAGCATGTAATACTTATGTAAAACACGACTCGCGCTGGGGAATAAAAATTAGACTTTCTTGAATTTTGGATTTTTTTTGAAAATTCTATTTGAAAATTTTGACTCCTTTGAAAATTAGGAATGCTCGGGATGACTAATTCCTGTGCTGACATTGAGGAATATAAGATTGGGCCTGTATGCCTAAGCCCACTTGAATTAGGAAACTTTTATGGAAAGAGGGTTGTCAGGGTTTAGTACTATAAATACCCATCCCCTGTTTTAGTTTTCCTCACAACTTCTTCACAATTCTCTTTCCTTAAAAAAAGAAACTCTTTATACTTTTCAAGAAATTTAGCCATGGGAATTGAACGCTTGACCGCGATGTTGCAAGAATGGTCCCGACGCTTTAGGGACACAGATAAGGTAGCTTTGAACCAGACGAGTATTACTCAGTTGTTCATGCTCCGTCAGATGCACGTGGATCGCTATTTCCTTGAAGCTTGCTTGTTCTATTGGGACGACACATATCATGTTTTTGCCTTTCCTCGGGCCGAGATCTGCCCTATACCCGAAAAAATTGTTGCTGTAGGATGATGGAACCCTTTGCTTCGTCCTGCTGTCCCGTTTTCAGTTCATGATCCCCGGAGGAAGTTACGGGAGTTTTTAGGACTTTCCCATAATGAAGTATCTTGCATGACGGAAGATGACAATATTTCTTTGATTGACTTGGCTGAGAAATTTATGAACCCGCATGTGTCAGACCGGCCCACAGCCGCAAGACTTTCTCTTTTTGTATGCTTCACGTTTATGCCTTTGAAGGTCACATGGATTTGTTGTCGTGTATGGGCAACGTTCTTCTTTTTATTGCGGTCGACCTGATAGAGACGGAGCACAGTCCGGCTTGGCTGATTACGGGAGAAATTATCCAGGGCTTGGATAATCGCAAGAGGGATTCGTCGGTTCGTCTGACTGGGAGCACCCGTTTATTCCAGGTATACCGCTTCGGATTTTTCTGATTTTCACCTTTTCAACTTTTCGATTTTTTGATTTTCGCGATTTTCTGCTACAGCAGGCACTCAATCGAGTCAACCTGGCACTCGATCGAGTGTCCTCATAATAAGCCCCCTGCTCGATTTCAGGGGTGTCACTCGATCGAGTGACACCTAGACACTCGATCGAGTGCCCTTAGGCGGACGTTGATTTTGTCTTAAGAACTCATATTTCTTGTTTCTTTTTTCAGCTTTGGTTGTTCGAGAGGCTATCGGTCATAAATCCTCCCCTTGATCCAAGTCGATATCGACCTAACCAGGTGATGACAAGGAGACGGACTATTGATTTTTCTCGCCACATTACCCAGAAGTATTGGGACGAAATGTTGTCTTTTCATAGCGGTCCGCTGATCCGATGGGTGGTGCCATGGTGGCCTATTTACGTTTGGACGGGTTGGGCACCGAGGGACAAAGCTCGCTATCAGGTGATTTTGTCTTTCACGCAGACAATTCACCTTTACCCCGACCGCATACTTAGGCAGTATGGTTGGTCTCAAAGAATCCCGAAAATTGAGGTGGTTGTGAGTGAATCTACCCAGCTGACTGATGTGATGTGCGATACTTGGATGCACCGATGGTATACTCGGCCCATTTGGCCCATTCCTAAGTCTCTTCACTTAATCCGGGTTTCGGAATCCTATGTGAAATGGACTAAAGCTGATTCTACCAAGGCCCGAGCTGCTTTAAAGGTTGATGAAGCTTTTGACCTGCTTCAAAGGGAGCAAGTTAAAGACAATAGAGGCTTCTTTGACGAAGGCGACACTCCGGCTACCCTGGTTCGTCTAATGTCAAGTCAGAGAGGGAGGACTAGGACTTAAGCTGAAGGGTCCAGTGCTAGAGGTGCGCGGGGGAGAGTGAGCCCTCAGACGGACTTAGAAAGGAGACTGGGCTCGAAGCTGGTAGTTCAGGACCGATTTGGTCCTCGGGACAGGCTACCCGAGCACGTACGGGCTCGACTTGGACCGGTTACAAGGGCAGAAGACCCGTTGTCGAAGAAACGGGTTCGAGCAAAGGAGGTCCCTCTCGTGATCCGGGAACGCTCGCCCCCGCCCCGGCGACATCGGGCTCCACGTGACCCTAAAGACAAGGGAAAGGGTAAAATGCCCTAAATACTAGTCTCCTTTGTTTTTATTATTTAAGTATTACTGTACTATTATTTTTGTGGTGTTTTATTTTTGTGCGATGTAATTTTGAAATTCCCGAGTTTATCGGGTTTTAAAAAAGATATATTTATTAGTGAATACCGTTTCTGTCTTTTTTTTGTTATTTCAGTGGTTGTACCCTTTTGAGGGGTTGTCTACGTATCCACAATTAGTGGAATCAAATCAAACGTAGTTCAAACATAGATTTTTTGCAATTTTTGGAAATAAGCCAGACTATTAGTTCGAGGTGTACGACAGTAGGATAAATAATTCTAACTTATTGACTTGCTTATAATTTTGTAAATTTATAAAAAGAAGAATTTTTATAAACTTTTTGCAAATGACATTGAGGTAAGGTTTTAGGGGTAGTAGCGCTTCAGCTGGTCCAAGTTGGTTGGGTTGACGAATTCATTCCCGTCCAAATCTGTCAGCATCACTGCTCCCCCTGATAGGATCTTCTTCACCAAATACGGCCCAGCCCAATTGGGTTTGAATTTTTCTCTTGGGTCGACTAGTAGTAATGCCCGGACTGATTTTAGAACCAGATCCCCTTCTTTGATATTTCTGGGCCTAACTCTTTTGTTGAAAGCCCGTTGTATCCTTTTTTGGTATATCTGAATATTGTTGAGGGCCCGGGACCGCCGTTCATCTAAGAGAACTAACGAATCGTATCGGGCTTGGACCCAATCTACTTCAGGCACTTGGCTTTCAAGTAAAATCCTGAGAGACGGTACTTCCAGCTCGAATGACTGGACCGCTTCCATTCCGTATGTCAAATAATATGGAGTTCCCCCGGTTGCGGTGCACGACGTTCAATACCCCCATAGGGCAAAAGGTATTTTATCGGGCCAGTCCCGGTAATTCTCAGCCATCTTTTTAAGTATGGTGACAATTGTTTTATTAGCCGCCTCTATCGCTCCATTTGTTTGGAGACGGTAAGGCGAATATGTATGCCTTTGGATTTTATATTTCGCTAGCAAAGTAGCGGTTTCAGCTTGGAAATGGGTCCCGTGAACACTGATGAACTCGTGCGGGATAACGTATCGGCATATAATCTTGTTTTGAATAAATTTGGCAACATGTTTGACCTTCAACATCCGGTATGACTCGGCTTCGACCCATTTGGTGAAATAGTCGATAACTACCAAAATGAAACAGTGACCTCCCATCCCGGAAGGGTTTACCTTTCCAATTATATCAATACCCCATATCGAAAACGGCCATGGTGATGTCATGGTGTATAGTAGGGACGACGACATATGCTGCACGTTGGCGAAAATCTGACACTTATGACAGTGTTTGACATATAACTGGCAGTCTGTTTCCATACTGTTCCAATAGTATCCGAGCCACATGATCTTTCGGGCTAGCATATGGGCGTTCATATGCGGGCCATTTTCACCATCGTGCACTTCGGCCATAACCTTCTCGGCCTGTACTTTATCGACACATAGGAGGAGAGCCCCCTGTGCCGTCTTTTTGTATAACTGTCCGTCGTCCGTACGAATAAATTGGGTGGCCAACCTTCGTAGGGCTTTCTTGGCCCAGTTTTCAGTTCCCGGAGGACATTCTCCCGTTGTTAAGTAGGTTAGAACAGCTTGATACCAAGGTTCTGGATCGGTTATCTCGATGTCTTGAATGGCGTGGAAGTATGCCGGCTCGGACCATCTTTCGACGCAAATCGGCATGCTGGTCAGATGCTCCGGGATGTTTAGTAAGGATGCTAATTTGGATAGTGCATCCGCGAATTGGTTTTCTTCCCGGGGTAGATAAATGTATTCTACCTTTTGGAATTGTTTCTCGGGAACCCTTACACGCGCCTGATAGGCCACGAGATTCGCGTTCCGAGTTTTCCATTTTTGGAGAGCTTGGTTGATGACTAGAGATGAGTCACTGTGGACCCGGAGGTTTGTTACTCCTAAATCAGCAGCGGCTTGCAAGTCGTGAATGCATGCTTCATACTCGGCTGCGTTGCTAGTCACGTCGAAGTCCAGTTTAATGGATAACGGTGTATGCTCTCCTTTTGGTGATATTAACAGAATCCCGACTCCAAATCCTTGGAAATTGGATGCCCCGTCAAAATACAAATCCCATGTCTCCGTCTCGGTATGGAATATGTCTTCGTCTGGGAAGGAACAAGTATCGGTGTGCCCTTCGTCAGATACGGGACTGTCGGCAAGAAATTCGGCTACTGCCCGACCTTTGATGGCTTTTAATGGTACAAACTTAAGGTCGAATTCTGCTAACATTAATGTCCATCAAGACATCCAGCCATTGAGGATGGGCTTTTCGAGCAGGTACTTGATAGGATCCATTTTGGATAATACATGTACCTCGTGACTAAGCATATAGTGTCGGAGCTTTATAGTGGCCCAGACTAAGGCTAGGCACATTTTCTCGAGCATTTTATACTTGCACTCGTACTCTAGGAACTTCTTGCTGATGTAGTAAATAGCTCGTTCCTCCGAGTCGACTGTCTGGGCCAGCATAGCCCCCATGGCTATCTCGGTCGTTGTTAGGTATAACGACAAAGGCAAACCGGGTTGAGGTGGCATTAATACAGGCGGAGCATACAGAATCTCCTTGATTTTGTCAAAAGCCGTTTGATATTTTTCATCCCACAGTGTTCATTCTCCTATCTTCAGTTTTTTGAAAATGGGTTCACATACCATGGTTACCTTTGAAATAAACCAGCTGATGTACTGGACTTTCCCGAGAAACCCCCTTATTTCTTTTTCGGTTTTAGGTGGCTGCATCTCGGTGATGGCTTTGATTTTAGCTGGATCGACCTCGATGCCGCGTTGGCTAACGATATGACCCAGTAATTTGCCCGATGTTACCCCGAAACTGCACTTCTAAGGGTTTAGTCTCATGTTGTACTTGCGTAATCGGGTGAAGAATTTCCTTAGGGCCATGATGTCCCCGCTTCGGTCTTTGGATTTGACGATCATGTCGTCCACATAAACTTTCACTTTCTTATGCATCATGTCGTGTAATAAGGTTGTGGCGGTTCGTTGATAAGTGGCCCCGGCGTTGATGAGACCAAATGGCATAACGGTGTAATAGTAAGTACCCCAAGGTGTAATGAATGTGGTTTTACTCATATCCTCTTCTGCCATTTTGATTTGATTGTATCCGGCATACCCGTCCACAAATGATAGAAGGGTATGATCGGCCGTGTTGTCCACCAGTATATCGATGTGTGGCAATGGAAAATCACCTTTTGGGCTGGCCTTATTAAGGTCCCGAAAGTCTACACATACCCGCACCTAACCGTTCTTTTTAGGTACCGGCATGATGTTGTTCGCAACCCAGTCTTGATATTCAGACACTTGTATAAAGCCTTCTTTGAATTATTTGTCGACTTCTTCTTTGACTTTGAGAGACCATTCGGGCCTCATTCTTCGGAGCTTCTATTTTACCGGTGTACACCCGTCTTTGATGGTATACGGTGTTCAGCTATTTCACGATCTATCCCCATCATGTCCTTGTAGGACCATGCGAAGACATCCTTGAACTCTTGGAGGAGGTCTGTGAATTGTTGTCTCTCCTCGGGATCTAAGGATAAACCTAACTTAAGCATCTGAGGCTCTAAAGGGGTTCCTACATTGATGGACTCGGTTTCTTCAATTACCGGATCTCGGGATTCCCTTTGCTCGAGTTGCTCGATCAGATGCGGAGGTAGAGGTACCTGTTCGTCGGGTTTCTCAATGTCATTGCATATAAAATTTTTTAAGGTATTTTGAAAATAAGACAAGTCGTAAGCAGAACGGTTTTCGTTATTATTGATAGTAAATTTTGAAAATAGCTCAAAGAGAGCGGCCATCTGATCGTTGGTCAGTGGCAGGATAGGGAGTGCCTTCGGGACATACCCTGAGACTCCGGTGGGAGTGACTATAGGAAGAGGGGTTACAGACTTGACTCTAGCACCAGACCCTCTAGACTCGGACTCGGACTCTGACTCTGACTCTGACTCTGACTCCGACTTAGGCCCTGTTCTTTTCGGCTGAAACAGGGCTGAGCTGGTCTGATAGAAGCTGAGCTGAATTAAAAGAAGCTAAAACTAATAACTACTTAAATAAATTATCTAATAATATTTTAAAAAATGAGAAAAAAAATATAAAAACTTATAACACTAAATAATAATAATAATAATTAATTATAATAATAATAATAATAATAATAATAATAATAATAATAATAATAATAATAATAATAATAATAATAATAATAATAATAATAATGCAATTTGTTTCGTTATTAATGCAATTTGTTTCGTTATTAATGCAAGCTCCGTTTATAATTAAAAAAAAAAAAAAAAATAATAATAATAAAAAGATTCTCTCTCTACTCTCTCTCTCTAGGGGAAGGTTCCCTCGCTTTTTCACCGGAATGCGATGATTCCGACGGCGCCGAGAGGAAGGGGGCGGGGGAGACCATGAAAAATCACTCAGGAAAACTCGCACTCACATCAGTATAATTAAGAATTGGAGACGCGATCAAATAGCACACAATCGGAGGATTTAGAGGAAGATTTGGGTTCTAAGAAACAGGGTAAGAATGTGATCAATGATCTAATTGATCTTGCACTGGAATCTGCGATTAGGTTGACAGAAGATGCCGGATCCTCGCGTGCAAAGAGTGGAATTCTGGATACAACGGAACAACCGGTCATTCATAATTCTGGGAAGAAGGATGGAACTTTGGGTACAACGGAATAGCCGGTCACCCAGATTTCAGGGACGATAGTACGAGTTCAGGGTACTACGAAATAGTCGGTCACCCTGAACTCAAACTCTCAATCTACTTCCGGAATAGGGAAGCCAAAGGAAGGGGTTATTAATCGGAATGGTGAAGGTCTGGATGCTGTGGAAAACAGAGGTCATGCTCCGTCTGTTCTTCCTTCGGCGCCGGAACTACAAAAAGAGGGGTCCTGGGCAGCACGATTGAAAGAAAGGAAAACTGGTATGAGTCTATACTTTGATGACTATTATGCGAAAGCTAATGAAATTACTATTGATTATGAAGACTTTGAAGATGAGATTCAAATCTGGCGAAATACTTTGATGGGGCATGTAATTGGGGCTCGACCCACGCTCAAACGAATGTCTGATTTCGTTGAGACTAAATGGACTCATATCGATAAACCAAGGGTGCAGTATTATAAAAAGGGCTGGTTTGCTTTCCGATTTCGAAGCAAGGCGGTCATGGAAGAGGTTCTAAAGGGAGGTCCTTGGCAGGTGGGAGCCAATTCGTTAATATTGAAGCAATGGAGTCCCAATTTCTCAGAGGAAATGGAGAAGATTACTGTTGTTCCAACTTGGGTTCTTTTCCCAGATCTCGACCCTTATCTCTGGACAGAGGCCGTTCTGATCAAGATGGCAAGTCGGATTGGGAAACGTATGTTTGCGGATCCTACAACTACTTCGAAGGAGCGGCTATCTTTTGCTAGAGTAATGGTGGAGGTAGACCTATCACAAGAGTTACCAGATATGTGGTGATTAATCTTCCTATCTTAGGTAAATCTGAGCAGCATATCACGTATGAATGGCTCCCATATTACTGCCATTGTTTTGGTAAATTGGGGCATCTTAGGGAATCTTGCAAGTTGGAAAGGAAGAAGACCTTGAATAAGCATGCTCAGAGGTATACACCTGTGAACATGGCTGGGGAGGTTGGGAATGTTAAAGTTGCTGATACCAGAGACAAGAAAGAAGAACCTGTCCTAGTCACTGTGCAGGATGGGCTAGGCGAGGTAAGCTCAGAGGGAGGAACTCAATTGGTGTCAACGCCATTGGAGCCAGTTGGAACTAGGGATGAATTCACTCTGGGCTCCATATCAGGTACTGAGGAACATCAGCCTGATGATATGGCTGGGTTTCACTTAGTTACCAGATCTGGAGTAAAAAAGGATACTCACGGCCTATTTATTACTCGAGATAAGAAGGTGGGAATCTTACAATCTAATATGTTTGAAGCTTTGCAAAAGCATCTTGAGGTACCAGGGGAGGGATCTGGGAATTAGGAGCCTATTCCACCAGATTTAGTTTAATGAAAATAACAACTTGGAACATTCGGGGAGGGAAAGAAGAAATAAAGAAAAACGAAGTATCTTTACTTATTAGGAAGAATAAAATTGATGTCTTGGGACTGCTTGAAACGCGTATCAAGGCGCCTAAAGCTCCTGCAATAATTAAGAAAAAGTTTAGAGGATATGGGATTGCTTGCAACTATGATCAGCACCACAATGGGCGTATTTGGTTAATTTGGAATCAGAGTACAGTTAGGGTGAATGTCTTATATTTTCATGCTCATCTCTTACATTGTCACATACATCACTTTGCTTCAAGGAAGGAGGTGTATCTCTCAGCTATTTATGGATTTAATGGAGGTAAGGAGAGGGAAATGCTATGGCAAGCTATTAATGATCTTAAAGTTTCTGATGCTAGTTGGTTAGTGATGGGAGATTTCAACATTATTCGTAATGAGGAGGAAAAGATTGGCGGTGCAAATCCAGATTTTGCTGATATGGCTGATTTTAACTCATGCATTTTTGAGAGTGGATTTCAAGAATTACATGGACAGGGATATGAATTCACCTGGACAGACAACCAAAATCCTGAGGAGCGGGTTTGGTCTAGATTAGATAGGGCTCTAGTTAATGGGAAGTGGTTGGAATCTTTTCCTTCCTCGTTCGCTTCTGTCTTAAGCCCTGGGGTCTCGGACCATTCTCCAATCCAAGTTACTATTATGCAGGAGGAGGGAAGGAGAGGAAGCTTCAGTTTTCTAAACTGTTGGGTGAAGAATTTGAAATATCATAGCACAGTTCTAAAAGCTTGGGCCACTAGTTCATGGTACTGCTACTTATAAATTCTTTAGCATGCTGAAGAAGGTGAGGCAGGCTCTCAAATTAATGCATAAGAATAGTTTTTCTGACATAGCTCGAAGAATTGAGGACGCCAAACTGCAGTTGACTAGCTGCCATGATCAGCTCCAATTGCATCCTTTCTCCTTGGAATTGATTACTCAGGAGAGAGACCTCTCTGCTACCTACTCTAGGCTGGTAGAGGCTGAAGTTAGCATCCTTAAGCAGCGTGCTAAGATAGAAAACATTATTCAAGGAGACGAATCCACAAAGTTCTTTTTTTCAAAGATTAAAGAGCGAAGACAGCAACAAATCATAGGTAGCATTATTGATAGCAAGGGGATACTTCAGGAAGGGCAAGCTGCTGTTGGCCTTAGCTTTGAGGAATACTATAAAAGCCTTTTAGGTCAATCCCAGGAAGTCATTCCAATTGATTCTATGATTTTTCAGAATGGGAGCTTGGTGCAAGAAGAGGATTGGGATCTAATGCTCAAATTACCAACTATTGGAGAGATACGAGATGTCACTTTCTCTATAGGGGTGGACAAAAGCCCAGGCCCTGATGGGTTCTCATCTGAGTTTTATAGAGCCTCTTGGGTGGTGATTAAAGATGATCTATATAGGGCTGTTACTGAGTTTTTTGTTAAAGGAAGGATGCTTAAACAAGCCAATACCACTATGATAACTCTTATCCCTAAGAAGGAGGTTTGTTACTCAGTTCTGGACTATCGTCCTATTTCCTGTTGCTCTGTATTTTACAAAGTAGTAAATAAGCTGCTCACTATGCGTATTCAAGGGGTTCTTGGTAGGCTGGTTGGTCCAGAGCAGGCAGCTTTCATCCAAGGACAGAATATACATGAGAACATATCTCTTTCTCAGACTTTGATTAAGAATTATCGAAGGAAATATGTGACTCCTAGGTGCTTAATGAAGATCGATCTCAGGAAAGCCTTTGATTCTCTACAGTGGAGGTTCATAGAGGAAATGCTGTCGGGGTTTCGTTTTCCTCCTGAGTTTGTGAAATGGGTAATGAGTTGCATTTCTGGATCATGGTTTTCATTGAAAGTTAATGGTGTATCTCAGGGGTTCTTTAAGGGGAAGAGTGGGATTCGGCAGGGAGATCCACTCTCTCCTTACTTATTTGTGCTGAGTATGGAGGTCTTCTCGCGCAGATTAAGGCAAATTAATCAGCAGAGTTTGGTCTCCTATCATCCTAAATGTTGTCAGCTTAAGCTTAACCACCTAATCTTTGCCGATGACTTGATGGTGTTCACTAGGGGAGATTGTCCTTCAGTGATGGCTGTAGTTGATGCTTTAACTATCTTCGCCAAAGAATCTGGATTACAGGCTAATAAGGAAAAAACAAGCATCTTTTTTGGGGGTGTTTTGAGGACAATTCAGGAACAAATCCTCCTGCATACGGGGTTTGTTCAGGGAACATTTCCCTGCAGATATCTAGGGCTCCCTCTTCACTCGGTTAATAATAAGAGAGACCAATATCAGACCCTGATTCTCAAAGTTCAAAAGCAAATCAACTGTTGGTCGTCTGGGTTTCTTTCTTATGCAGGAAGGTTGCAGCTGCTGTCTTCGGTTATTTTCGGTCTCACCAGTTTTTGGAGTTCAAATGCCTTATTTCCTACAAATGTTCATCTCAAGGTGGAGCAGATTAGCAGACAATTTTTCTGGACCGGCGGCCTGATTCATCATAGAATGATCTTTAAGAATTGGACTAGTATATGTCTTCCCTGGAATGAAGGAGGCTTCAATATCAAAAGCCTTCTTGCTTGGAACAAAGCTTTGATTACCCTTTGGCTTTGGAAGATAGTTACAAATTAGGAGGGGCTTTGGTGTGACTGGCATCGAACTTATGTGATCAAGGGGGACAATATTTGGAGCATTAAGAGTGAGGATAGACATAATGCTACATTCAAAAGTGTCCTGACGATTAGGGATGAAATTGTTAATCGAGTTGGGTCTGATGGAGAGGTACTGGTACGTAGTTGGACTAGGAAAGGTGCTTTTCATACTCAAGCTGCGTATAATTGGTTTAGAATTCGGAGACCAGTGATGCTGTGGATGGACAGATTTAAAAGATCTGTGGCCATGCCTAAGCAGACTATAATTCTCTCAATGGCTGCTCAAAGAGTGTTAGCCATGCAGGACAGAATCCAGGCGAGGGGTTTCTCAATTGCGAGCAGATGCGAATTGTGTTGTCAAGAAATTGAGACAACTACATATTCTTTAGATGCAATATTTCGAGGCAAATCTGGGAGCACCTTCTCAATTGTATGCAAATTACTGGAAGAAGCTGTAATCTAAAAAAGGAGTTGCAGTGGTGTACTAGTAGAAGGAAAAGAAGGCATTGAAAGAACTGGTGGTTCCAAGCTTGTCTAGCAGCAGCGGTTTATGGGATCTGGCAAGAAAGAAATAGTAGGGTTTTTGTAGGGCATCAAAATTCTATTCTTAGCATTGTTGCACAGCTCAAATTTGATATATTTACTCGGCTTAGAGGACGAAATATAGATATTACTCGTAGGTTGTTGTAGCTTCTTAATTGGAAGTAGCTTCTTAGAGGTTATGACTTTTTTTGTAAGATCCCAGTTTCATTAATATATGAAGCATAATTTCTTGCAAAAAAAATAAAATAAAATAATAATAATAATAATAATAATAATAATAATAATAATGATAATGATAATGATAATGATAATAATAATATAATTATTTATTTATTATTATTATTATTATTGAAATATTATTTTAGGAGCTGAAAATATTAGAGCTGAGCTGAGCTTATAGGAGCTGGGCTGAGCTGAGCTTATAGGAGCTAGGCTGAGCTGTGGGCTGGTCTGAAACGGGCTGAAAATAAGCTGAAAAGAACAGGGTCTTAGACTCAGTATCCGGCATGTCTCCTTCACCGGTGGTCAGCTTATAGACTCGGCCCTGGCTGTCAGTCTACTTGATGGTCTTCCTCCATGCCCTTTTCCCGGTGTCTGCACCAACTTCGGAGATCAGCTTCGTTGGATCGAACCTGTTGCTGCGGAGGATCAGGTTCACAAATTCTTCCTTGGGGGTCGGGACAGCCTTGTCTTCCCTGAATAGGAGCCCCAACACGGGCTCGGCATTATCAGTGTTCTCCTTAGATTCAGCGAGGGCAAATATGTCATCGGGGATGAAATTGCATTCCCGAGCCAATTTGGTCTCGGGATATATGATGACGGGCTGGTAAAGGCCCACTTGGATACCCCTGAATACCGGTGTAATGAAGTAGTCGGTTAGTCTTGGGCTGTAAGGGCCCAAGTAGGTACCCTTGATGATACTACAGGCCTTCTCGATTCCGACCCGGACCATATTTCCCGGGGTTACGGCATACCCTAGGCCGAATCTTGATTCTCCGTCATTTAGGACCTCAATGATCTTCCCAGCTGGAAGATATGGTCTCGAAGTAGCCCTCAGTAGATAACCCAAGTTCTGTAGCATCATATCGATGCTAGTGGTGAAATAAGGCCGGAAAAGATATTCCTCTTCAATCATTCCCACGAAGTCGAATCCTCGTGGGTCGACCCGACCCGTGGCGTTGCAGCTGGCCACGGTAATGGGAGTTGCTTTTAGGGTGATGACACCGTCTTATAGAGGCATTTTGACCTTTCTGTGGAGGGTAGAGGACACGGCCTTGACCGCATGGATCCAAGGCCTTCCAAGTAGCAAGTTGAAAGATGAGGTGACATCAATCACCTGAAACTCCAGTTCTTTCTCAATTGGGCCCGTTATAATTGTCAGTTTAACGGCCCGAGCAACCGATTTTGGGCTTCCATCAAAAGCCTGGATAGTCTGTGCAGTTGGAAGGTAGTCGGCCTTAGTAATGCCGAGGGCTTTGGCGGTCCTTAAGGGAAGGACGTTTACAGCAGATCCATCATCAATCAGGGTCATTAGGATGGAGATACTTCCCTCGGCAAATGACCGTGATGTACAGGGCCAAGTTATGGGCGGCCCCGAATGGTGGAAGATCAGACTCGAAGAAGGTGATGAGTGGGCCTTCTTCTTTGGACTTGCTCTTGAGATAGGGCATGATAGTGGCTACCATTTCAGCGGGGTAACCTGTGAATCGACCTTGATTTGATCGAGAGCCTTAGTCAGTGCTTCCCGATGTTCTTGCGAGCTAACCAAAAGTTGCCATATGGTGAGATCAGCTCGAACCCTCTTCAATTGCTTGACTAGAGCCGTGTCGTTGCTTTGTTCCTCAAGGGTAGATTCCGTCCTGGCAGGTTCAGTGACGGTTGTTGAGATAGGGGTGTCCTTAGAGCTGGTGGCTTTATAAGGACGACCGATAGTAGCGAGGTGGTTGGTGGCTAAGGCTTTTGACTTAGCTTTTCGAACCTCTTCAGTGGTGATGGGGACAAATTCCCCCTTAGCTAGGTAGACGTCGTCTTCATCATCGAACCATATCCCATTAATTTGCGGGATGAAAGGAGAAACGAGATGAGAATAGTCAATTACTTCTCCGGTAAAAATAGCATGAGCACTGAAGGGGTTTTCTTTGTTGCTCGGCTTGTCTCCGAGCAACGGTATTTTCCCGCTCTCAATTAAGTCTAGGATCAGATGCTTCAATTTCCAGCACTTTTCAGTATCATGCCCATTACCTCGGTAATATTGGCAATAGGCCTGGACATTGTAGCTTTTGGATCGCTTCTCGACCGGGACTTCTGGACTTGGGCCTATCGGTTAGATAAGACGCTTCGAAGATAGCCTTTGTAAGGCGTATCTATAGGTGGTCCCTATATCAGTGAATACCCGAGTTGGAGTATTCTTTTTGGATGAGGCATCTAGTAGATTAACCTCGTCGAAGATGCTGCGCGTTGCAGCTGAAGATGTGGGCTTATTGGTGGATAAGCTGGCCCCTTGATATCCTTTGGTAGTCTCAAGTCATCTTCAATCCTCGTCCCCATTTCAGTTAGAGTGGCGAAGTTGGGTATAACAGCATACCGGAGATGTACTCGGTAGGAAGGGAGGAGGTTCTTGACAAAGGCCTCCACTAAAACTTTTTCGTTGGGCTTATCGACCAACTTCACACTCTCGGCCCTCCACCTTTGAAGGTATTTGGTGAAACCTTCATTGGGTTCTTAGGCCATAACCTCCAAAGTACGCATCGTGGTCTAGAACTCGGTATTATCAGCGTAATTCCGAGCGAACTTCGTCGCCACGTCATCCCAAGTCTTGTACTTCTTGGAATCGAGCCTGTAGTACCAGGCCTTCAGATGCTTCTCAAGGGAAGAAGCAAACAGGTGCTTGAACATAGTGGATTTCACCCCCTTGACAGCCATAAATTCCTTGAAGGCCCGAATGTGATGGACCGGGTCTTCAGTACCCTCAAACATCGATAAGCCCGTAAGGTTGAGGTTGGCGGGTAGCTCGTCATTCAGAGGCGAATAGGAGCGAGCATTTTCCGTGTGGATCGAGTTGTTCGTTGACAAATGGACCTGTTCTTCCAGCTTGCTAACGACGCTGACCAGTTCAGCTATGGGCCCAGTGGGTTTAGTCCCAACATTAAGAATCCCTTGCTCCACGACACTCAAACGGGTGACAATGGCTATTTGGTCGGACCTGATAGTTGTCAATTGGGTCTCAATCTTAGCCAGCGAGGCAGTCAACTGGTCCAAAGTTTCTTGCATTTTCTTGCGTCTGGTTACCGGTGGCCTGTCTGTAAGAATACCGCGTAATCAGAAACTACTAACCCAGATCCTGGAATAAAAAGTACATCCCGAGCAAAGGAAAGACTGAAAAGGAAATGACTCGGAAAAGACACCTAGACTGGTGACTCTTGAAAGGTGGGCCTCCCTTAGGATTCGGCGGGTGGGCCGAGTCCTGTTCGAAGGAAGGTTCACGTGAGATATTCCCCAGACTTTGGACTCGAATGTGTAAATGGGCCCTCCTTTGTAGGGGTATGTCCTACGCAGGTGGGCTATAACTTGACGAATAAGGCGGACTAGGATAGGGAGGAAACCCGTGATGTAAGATTGACGGAGTTCCGACACTAAAGACCTTCGAGGACTCATGACAAGACCCGACACTACTAAATACGGGAAGTCCTAAGAAGTGGAAACTTTTGAAAAGGGAATTTTAGTAAATCCGAGAAAATCGGTGGATGGCCCGATTTTTCGAAAATTGGAAAAGTGCCATTGTGCCGCGATTTTGAAGGTTTGAAAATATTTTTGAATTTTGAAATGGGCAGCATACCGGCTAAAAATAGGCTATTTTGAGTAAAATCATAAGTCCTAAATTTGGTAGCTTTCCGGGTTTTGAAATTGGATACTTTTGGAAAAGATGCAATTTTTGAAAATGACGGTTTTTGAAAAAACGACCTTAGAAACCAAGTAGCACATAGTCACGGAAGCATAATAACGACGCCATGTATGCTCTACACTAAGTCTCGGTCAGTCTAGATAGGGTCTATGATGGAAGGATTTGTCGTGGGTCCTACCGTCAATAAACAACCAACTATACCTAGTGGGTAGCTAGGGTAAGTCGGGATCGTGTCCACGGAGACGGTATTGAAAAGCCTAGACTAAGTCGGTCTAAAACGAGACTATGCTACCAAACGAACACAAAGAAAGCTATAATTGGTAAACTATGATGGTTGAGGAGGAGTATGAACTAGACTAATAACGAGATAGCTAAAACAGACTAAAAGGAATGACTAGAGACTAACTAAACAATGAAACTAGAGAAATGACGCCTAACTAGGAGGATGAACCAAATATGGAAAGGAGTAGGGTTAGGTCGGGTTCTTAAGTGTAGAAGGGAAATAGGGTGATCAAGGGTGTAGGTGTCTCCTAATTGCTAGAGTCGGTTCGCGCTCTCACGTCTAAACCTAGGTCAAGGTTGGTCCGCGCTCTCGCGTCAAAACCCAAGTCCGCACTCTCGTGTCTAGACTAAACCCGACACAAACACATACTAGTCAAACAATGAGAAGAAGAGAAACAAGTATAGGAAGCATTGGCCACTACTACCCACACAAGCATTTCCACAAACACATAGAGTGCCTATTATGTGACTAGCAATAAAAGATGTAACCTTTACCCCTAATCAAGCCTAATCTCCCATAATCCACACTTAATCCCCCTACTAACCCCACAAGTAATCTACTCACTCATAATCAAGATGAAACTAACATAAACAAGAGAAATCAAACTAAACATCCAAACATCCATACTAAACAAACAATAACAATAAACAATATATAAAGATTCAAACTTGAATAAATAAACAAAGAACAAGGGATAAGAGATTATACCAACAACAAGATGATGAAAAAGATGTAAACTTGCATAAATAAGAAACCCAAATCAACTCCAAGGTTGTCAAGCTTGGATGAATCTTCAAGTGTCTTCTTAATGCAAGACTAATTAACTAAGATTAAACAAAGATTAACTAAAGATTAAAGGAAGATTAAACTAATTAGAGGAACACTAAATCTAGGGTTTGAATGTTGTAGAGAGGCCTAAGAGAGTCTAATGTCATGTCTCCTCCATAAACAATACAAGAGAGAAGTATTTATAAGGTTACAAGAATGACGGAGGAGAAATGAATAAGTCTCGCGCAGCAGCACCACGGTCCCGACCGGGACGGGCTGGTCCTGACCGGGACGAACCCAGGTCAGAACCTTCTCTTTTTGTGCACCCCATCCCGGACGGGATGAGGCCTTCCCAACCGGGATGGGTCTTTTAGGCCTCCAATAAGAACTTTTTGGTCCCTTCCTTCTTCTCATTGGTTTCTCACCGATTCTCGGGACTCGGGATCGGGTCTAAGAGGCTCGGGATTGGGTCCCAAGGTCTCGGGATCGAATCCAAGGCATCGAGTGATCGTTCCTTCACTTCGTTGGCTCCGAAAAGTGTTTGTATTGAGTCGGATTTGCTCCAATTCTTCACAAATGGTCTCGGGAACCTAAAACGAACTAAAGAAAGCATAAGTAACCCATAAATCGCTCCCAAGGAGCGATTCCACAAGGAAAACGGGACCAAAACACAGCAAATTAGGCACTACAAATTACACTTATCAACTCCCCCACACTTAACCCTTACTCGCCCTCAAGTAAGCACATACTAACTACTAAACTAGCCGAGCGGGTATTAGCGCACCCTACGCCCTTTCAACTCACGCGAGTACACTTAGAGGAAAAGTGTACTCCGCAAGGCAAGTAAGGTCTCGCGACAAAACCGTGGATGCAACCGGACACAAAACACATAAACAAACAAGCATACAAACAAACAAAGACAAGGTTGCACCCAAAGAAAAACAAATACCGCTTCCCTCTAAAAAGCAGTGAAATGAAACACCGGTTTAGGACTCAAGGCAAGTGACAACGTTCCCAAGCTAGCAATACAAACCAAGATGAACTAAACCCTAATAATATGAGCATAAAGCAACAAAAATGTTGGTAACTTACCTAGGTCCTCCTAACTGTCTAAGAACGTACTACGGGATGATCGGCGGGATGGAAAAAGGATGAGCCACGGTGTTATTCGACACTGTAGGTATGTGAGACCCAGCCCCCTTTAGCGATGAGCCAAGAGGGTAGTCCCATGTCCAAAACCGCTTAACTAGTCCAAGTAAAAAGGTGAGTATGATTGCAAAATGAGGGAAGACCGACCATTACCGCTATCATCCTTCCTAGGGACTCGGTCCTTTGGTAGGCTCTTCACGGTAATAGTCGGTAAAAGGCTTATTTTGAGAGGTGTGGGGACTCTTTTTGTGAGACGGTTTTCTTTTGGCATTTTTCTTTCTTTTGCATTTTTGCTTTGTTTTGCTATGCCATTTCTTTTTCATCTTTTCTATTTTCTTTTTGGCTTTTTGTGCCTTTTCTTTTTCTTCAATCATTTCTTTCTTTTTCTTTTCTTTGCCCTTTTGGCTTGGTTTGAGTTGTAGGCATTTCTTTGCAACTAAGAAAGAGAGACTTCAACAAATTGCAATTTATTGTGTGGATATGTGTAGGAGGTAGGGTAATGGGTGAGTCGGGGGTCGCGATTTCCCTTCAACCCACAAAAAAGGGGAAAACTTGGACTAATCAAACGATCCCAAACACGGTCACCTAAGGGACGGGACTCGGCAACCAAGGCCTTTTCACACCGTGGGTGGTCATAATGGTCAAAAGTGCAAATCCCATAGTAAATCCCTAGTGAGCTAGGTGGACTCAAGGTAAAGGACCAACGAAATCATTGATTTAGGGTCATTCTACTAGACTAAAGTCCAAGACTCGATTTACATTACTAGGAAGGGAAAGTAAACACTCGCACACTAGCCTCTAAACAGGGTTTTCGAAAACCAATTTACACACAAGACACAACTACACAACACAAAACAAATACGCAACGCAGACGAAAGAAAAAGAGACAAAAGGCTACAAAACAAAAATAAAACAAAACAAACATACAAAGGGAACAAACACCACCCCTAACTTCCAAATAAGCAACCAACCAACACCAAACTTTACAAAGCTCCTCTCGAGCACACATCATCACAAATCTCCTCCGAACATCACAAGAGGTAAAGAGGAAAAAGGAATAAAAGGCGTTACCGGATGTCTTGAAAGCCTTCCAAAGTTAGCGGTGCTTAGGCGATCTAAGAGGAAAAGGGAGGCAAAACACGCACAACAAAACAAATATACGATACAACGACATAAAAAGGAAAACACACAAAAGAAAATCTTTTTGATTTTTTTCGAAATTTTTTCAAATTTTTAGGGATTTTTCAAGATTTTTCGAAAAACTACGAAAATAAAACTAACTATGATAGAATATCGCTCCCCCACACTTAAACCGAGCAATGTCCTCATGCTCATGCTCGATCGTAGTGTGTGGAGACACAAAAGAAAATAAAAGAAACTACGAAAATAAAGCTAAAAATAAAAAAGAAAGCGGAGAAAAGTGTAGAATGCGTCCGGCCGGGGTGTAATCAAGTCACCGTGGGCCGAGACAAGAAAAGATATGGAAAGGGAGGAAATAAAAAGAAGGAAATAAAAGGAAATGGGAGGGGAGGACTAGGTGTAATCAAGTCACCTAGCCCGGATTCCGCCCAAATCGGACTAAATCCTAAAAAAAGGGTGAAAACTTGTAAATTTGGATTTTGAAAGGACTCTCGATGTAGTCACGTCATCGAGAGTCGGGATCAACAACTACCAAGGCCTCGAAGGCCACCATGACACAAAAGTGTAAACGGGGAAGGGGACAAACAAGGGAAAACAAGCGACAAAAGACGGAAAAGAAAGGATAGTTGTCGTACCCATTGGTTAGCAACTCACTCGCTCCATCGTCTCAATGATCAATATTGGCACAAAACTTGGTTTCCTCATTGCTATCCGCTTCAATCTCGATAATAACGCATGGTTGAGGTAGTAAGGGTATGATGGGGTGGGATTTGATGTGAAATTTGGTGTAAAGTGAATAGAATATGAGGTCATATGATATGAGCAAGGAAGGTTAGGGAGGTTGGGAGGGGGTATAAAATGGTTGGGTGGGCTCAAATGATGAAGAAGAGGCCAAAAGAGGAGAAGGGAACCATCCCGGTCGGGATGGATGGTCCCGGTCGGGATGCCTCACCCGTCCCGGTCGGGAAGCTCCCTTCCCGGTCGGGATGGCACTCCAGGAAACTCGAAACTTGGCACCCTCATCCCGATCGGGATGGCTCCTTCCCGGTCGGGATGACTCATCCTTCCCGGTCGGGAAGCCTTCTTCTCGCCCGGGAAGAGTCTTCATCACCTCCACAACCCCAAAAGCTCCTCCAAAGCTTCAAAAACCGATTCCCTTACTCTCAATCCATGCTCTATCAATAGACCTTTCTCTCTAGGATTCACCTTTACTTCACACCTATGACATTAAGCTCAAATACAACATCAAATTCCCTCCCTCACATCACTCATCAACAATCCAAAAAAAAAACAAGAATCTCACAAAACTAAAAGGAACTACAAGAGAAAGAGATATATACAAAGAGACGGTTCTTGTGGAGCACCGTCAAACCAAGGAAGGGGCAATCTTCAATCAATTTTTCAACAATCAACATAGCTAATTCCATCGCCATCAAGGGCACGAATGAACAAATCGAAGGCTCTAGCAAAGTCTTCAATCAAGCTTGTGATATAAGCATCCACATCCCAAGGTTCTACATGACCTTGTCTCGACGTTCCTGGGGCATCCCGATCTACCAAGTTCAATGGCTTGAACTTATACTTGCGATCCTTCGGGATATACCCAAACGTCCACCTATCTTCATGTGGCCCCAAGGGAGGCTCCTCTTTCTTCTTGTCATGGCACTTGTCTTCAAACCCATGATATGGGTACTCATCCTCTCCAATCTCGGAGTCATCATCCTCATGTTCATAGAAATCATTCTTCAAGCTTTGTCCCGACTCTTCCCCTAGATCGACGTCTTTCGTGGCATGGATCATATTACATGCCTCGTTCATAGGCGAGGTGTTGCCTTGGAGGTCAAACACTAACTCTTCGTCGCCTAATTGAAAAGTGATCCTACCCTTCTTGACATCGATTATGGCACCGGCGGTATGTAGAAATGGGCGCCCAAGGATAATGGGAGTGATAGCATCTTCCGGCGTATCGAGCACGATGAAGTCGACCGGAATGAAGAACTTCCCGATTCGTACCGGCACGTCCTCTAACATCCCTAATGGTCGGTTGAGTGATTTATCGGCCATTTGGAGTGTAATGGACGTACATTTGAGCTCCTTCATCCCTAGTCGCTCACAAATGGAATAGGGAATAATGCTTACACTCGCACCCAAATCACATAGTGCTCTCTCAATCTTGAAGTTGCCTATTGTGCACGGGATCGAGAAACTACCCGGATCCTTCAACTTGGGAAGCGTGGAACGTTGAATAAGCTCGCTCACCACTCTTGTGAACGCAATGGTTTCTTCCTTGTCGACGGATCTCTTCCTAGCCAAGATTTCTCTCATAAATCTTCCATATGCCGTGATTTGGGTAAGTAGCTCGGTAAACGGGACACTCACATCCAATTTCTTCACAATATCTAGGAATTTGTCAAATTGGACATCCACCTTAGTCTTCATTTGCCTTGTTGGGAAAGGCAACTTGATATGAATCTTGTTTTGCTCAATCGGGGCGGACTTCTCAAATGACGCTTTCCCTTTAGTTTTGCCTTTTCCTTGAAGTGGGGGAAGCTTGTCTTTAATGGGTTTCTCAATCTCCCATAAGACTTGCTCCTCCATTGGATTTTCAAAGCTTGAATTGTCTTGAGAGGGGGGGTATAACTTCTTGCCTTGATTCTTGCTCACTAGGGGGTAAGGGGGAATAATAAGATGTACCACTCCTCGTGGTAATAGCATTTACATGCTCAAAATTTGATGTTTCACCTTGAGGAGGTAGTTGCCCCTTTTGTCTTGAAGAACTTCCCGAAGCGAGTTAAGGTATTTGGGTCTCAAGCATCTTCATATGAGTTTTTGTTTCCTTGTTGTCCATTAGGAGTTGGGCAATGATCTCTTGTTGTGACCTTTGTGTCTCCAATTGACTCCTTTGCATCTCCAACATTTGCTTTTGCATGTTGGAATCCCGAGGTGGAGATTGTGGATTGTGCGGAGTATCGGTGAGGGCTAATGGAGTACCATAATCATGAATAGGAGACCGGCTCCTAGGCTTGCTTTCTTGTCTAGCACCTTGGGTTGCTTGTTGTTGTTGACGGTTCCCTTGGAACCCATGAGAATTTCCTTGATTAAGGCCTTGATTGTTGCCATGGTTGTAGTTTTGATACCCTTGGTTGTGGTTTTGGTTTCCTTGGAAGTTTTGGTTTCCTTGGAAACCTCCTTGATTGAAGTTCCCTTGTTGCAACCCTTGATTGTTGTTGAAGTTCCCTTGTTGGAACCCTTGATTGTTGTTGAAGTTACCTTGGTTATGTTGCTTGAAATTGTTGAATGGTCTTGGATTACCCACGTAACCTTGGTAACCTTGATTGTTGTCCCTTAAGGGAGGTGGAACATAGGGACGAGGTTGTAGAGCTTGTTGATTGGAAGCTTGATGGGAAGCTTGGAACGTATTAGGATTGGAGGCACCTTGCTTGAACGCTTGAAAGGCGTTCACTTGCTCAATACTTCCTCTACAATGTATAGGCTCATGTCCAACTATCCCGCAAGTATCGCACATCCCATAATAAGGTGTAGGAGACACAACTCCCAAAGCATTAATTTCATGAATCGAGTGTTGGTTGGAGGAACTAGAGCTTTGAACTTGATTGAGGTGGCTTTGGAGCTTCTTGTCAATAGTCTCCATGTGAGTTCTTAATTGAGCCCCAAGGTCAATGCTTAGTTGTGTAATGGCATCGACCTCGTGCCTACCTCCTCGATTCGCCTTTCTAGGCCTTGAGTATTGGGAGTTGTGCACCGCCATCTCCTCGATTCTTGCCCAAGTTTGATCGTCATCGACCTCGGTGAACCTACCATTGGAGCCCATATTGAGTATAGCTCTTGAGTCCTCATATAAACCGTTCCAAAACTGTTGGACTAAGAACCATTGTGAAAGTCCATGGTGGGGGCATGATCTACCAAAGATTTGAACCGTTCCCAAGCTTCATAAAGGCTCTCCTCATCCCGTTGTTGGAAACCGGTGATGGAGGCCCTAAGCAAATTTGTCTTCTCTGGAGGGTAAAATTTTTGGTAGAACGCCAATGCAAGTTTCTTCCTAGTATCGATACCCATGGTTGCCCTATCGTGACTCTTGATCCATTGCTTTGCCTTTCTAATGAGAGAGAACGGGAAAAGCACCCAACAAATTTGATCTTGAGTAACCCCGGTTTGAGAGATAGCATCGTAATAATCGGAGAAAGTCTCCATGTGTTGGTGCGGGTCTTCAGTGGGCAAACCACTAAATTGATATCTCTCCACAAGCTGGATGAATTGTGTCTTTGCCACGAAATTCCCGGTATAAGTATCCGGTAAAGCACTCGGTCCCGGCAAGACATCCTCGGTAAAAGTGGAGTGAGATGAAAACTTCGGCATAATTGGATGTAAGGGAGACGATGGTGTAGACGGTGTTGATCTAGAACTAGAAGGGGAACTAGGACTAGAAGAATGGATAGATGAACCAAAGGGATTTATGAAGATCCCTTCGGCCGTCTCTCGAGTTGACTCGTTAAAGTCGGATCCTTGAGCTTGCTCTTCAATGGTATTGCTAGTACCCGGTTAAGAGTGTCTAACCCGGTCAATCGTCCGTTGGCGAAAGGCTCTAAAGAGTCTCTCCGGCTCTGGATTGAAGAGAAAGAAATCGCCTCTCCTCCTAGGCATACACTACACACTTGAGCTAACGTAAGACCACCTAGTGCTTTATGGGCACTAGGCAAAGAATATAAATGAATACAATCGAAAGACAAAGAGAAAAGGAAGAAGCTAAGAAAACAAGAAAAATCTACAAGATATGCACAAGAGATAATGGAAGAGCACAAAGAAGGGTAACTAAGTCAAGCTAGAAGTAAAGTAAGTCTAAACAATGCACCGTCCCCGGCAACGGCGCCAAATTGATGGAAGGATTTGTCGTGGGTCATACCGTCAATAAACAACCAACTATACCTAGTGGGTAGCTAGGGTAAGTCGGGATCGTGTCCACGGAGACGGTATTACAAAGCCTAGACTAAGTCGGTCTAAAACGAGACTATGCTACGAAACGAACACAAAGAAAGCTATAATTGGTAAACTATGATGGTTGAGGAGGAGTATGAACTAGAATAATAACGAGATAGCTAAAACAAGACTAAATGGAATGACTAGAGACTAACTAAACAATGAAACTAGAGAAATGGCGACTAACTAGGAGGATGAACCAAATATGGAAAGGAGTAGGGTTAGGTCGGGTTCTTAAGTGTAGAAGGGAAATAGGGTGATCAAGGGTGTAGGTGTCTCCTAATTGCTAGAGTCGGTTCGCGCTCTCGCGTCTAAACCTAGGTCAAGGTTGGTCCGCGCTCTCGCGTCAAAACCCAAGTCCGCACTCTCGTGTCTAGACTAAACCCGACACAAACACATACTAGTCAAACAATGAGAAGAAGAGAACCAAGTATAGGAAGCATTGGCCACTACTACCCACACAAGCATTTCCACAAACACATAGAGTGCCTATTATGTGACTAGCAATAAAAGATGTAACCTTTACCCCTAATCAAGCCTAATCTCCCATAATCCACACTTAATCCCCCTACTAACCCCACAAGTAATCTACTCACTCATAATCAAGATGAAACTAACATAAACAAGAGAAATCAAACTAAACATCCAAACATCCATACTAAACAAACAATAACAATAAACAATATATAAAGATTCAAACTTGAATAAATAAACAAAGAACAAGGGATAAGAGATTATACCAACAACAAGATGATGAAAAAGATGTAAACTTGCATAAATAAGAAACCCAAATCAACTCCAAGGTTGTCAAGCTTGGATGAATCTTCAAGTGTCTTCTTAATACAAGACTAATTAACTAAGATTAAACAAAGATTAACTAAAGATTAAAGGAAGATTAAACTAATTAGAGGAACACTAAATCTAGGGTTTGAATGTTGTAGAGAGGCCTAAGAGAGTCTAATGTCATGTCTCCTCCATAAACAATACAAGAGAGAAGTATTTATAAGGTTACAAGAATGAAGGAGGAGAAAGGAATAAGTCTCGCGCAGCAGCACCACGGTCCCGATCGGGACGGACCCAGGTCAGAACCTTATCTTTTTGTGCACCCCATCCCGGACGGGATGAGGCCTTTCCGACCGGGATGGGTCTTGTAGGCCTCCAATAAGAACTTTTTGGTCCCTCCTTGCTTCTCATGGGTTTCTCACCGATTCTCGGGGCTCGGGATCGGGTCCAAGAGGCTCGGGATTGGGTCCCAAGGTCTCGGGGTCGAATCCAAGGCATCGAGTGATCGTTCCTTCACTTCGTTGGCTCCGAAAAGTGTATATATTGAGTCGGATTTGCTCCAATTCTTCACAAATGGTCTTGGGAACCTAAAACGAACTAAAGGAAGCACAAGTAACCCATAAATCGCTCCCAAGGAGCGATTCCACAAGGAAAACGGGACCAAAACACAGCAAATTAGGCACTACAAACTACACTTATCAGTCTTTACCAGTGCGCACAGCCTTTCCGATCGGGACGGACTTCCTAAGTCGAGTTGATCTTAGAACATGCCGCGAAACCCATACGAATTAGGTCTGAACACCTTTGACATAACCAATTTGGAATATATCATGTTATAGTGGGATGTCGGTCGCCAGAACCGGGCCGGGAAAAGGTAGGGTTATGCGTGAACCGTAAAACTAAAACACGTATTGTACCGGTCAAACGATTAATATTCGAGTCTCGCCCTGAGGATGCCGACGGTAAGTCACACATCAGTTATCCCCAGCGGAGTCGCCAAATTGTGGACATGACATAGGTCCACCCCGACGGGGCCACGCGCGGGTTTGGGGAGGCGAATGAATCTCATGTGAGATGGATCACGTGTTGAAATTTAAATCGAAATGGAGTCGCCACCGAACTTTGTGGGAGTTCGGGCCCATTCGAACCCACTCTATATCTTAGTGGGCCGTGCACAAAGTACGGCCCATTCGGATCTCAGAGTTTATTGGGTTCGTCCCTTTGCATTGCGATACCGATATATATACCGACGTTATCGGTTACCGTGTATTGAATGACTCTCGTGCGCCAACGGTTTCGGACATCCAGAAACCGAGGTTCTGAGTAAGAGGTGAGGGTACGTGTTGAGAAGTTCACAAAGAACACCCAACCCCACCCGCACTTAGTGGCCTCTACTAAGATATCGTTCGGTTTTAGATTACGCGTGTTAGTAATCCGGTTGAATGATATGCAAACAGTATTTTCGACTAAACATGTGAATTATGTTTGATCTACGTTGTTTAATGCATCTTTGAATTTATGTCGAAGTTGTATTTGGCATGCGAGGTCCGTTTTAGTATAATAAAACAAACAACGAAAATAAGATACAAAGACAAAAAACAAACGAGTTAGTAATGATGATAACGGTTTGTAAATTGAATAAACGATGTGAATATAATACGATGCATGGTTTTGAAAAGATTAGGACACGTGATGGATTTGACACGTGTTGATCGAAGTCATAAAAAGAATTTTATCGGGACTCGAAATATGTCGAAGGGCTCACGTTTGGTGCGTGACGGAGGCCACTCGGCCGAGTCATGGGGTGACTCGGTCGAGTGCCCTGTTTAAAAACCTTCTACCAGTTTTTTGGGGTGCCACTTGATCAGTGGGCTTGGCACTCGGTTGAGTGCCCCCTGTACGAACAATAGTTCGTTTCAAAATTTAGCATTGATTTCGAAATTGCTTTTAATTTTGAAAATCGATAATTTTGCTAAGTCGTGTAAAAATATGATATGATTTATACTCGACTTAAATTTTTGATACTCTTCATATTCGATACTTGATTATGGAATCAATATCAAATATTAGGAGTGAGTTTAGAAAAGACGTTATAAGTCGTTTTAAATTGAACTAGGACGAAATAAGTTCTCTCCACGTTATAATGTCGTAATTAGTCCTTTCGAACCACGTGACAATTATTTTCGCATCAAGGAGTTCGCGCTAGTTAAATTTATTGACTAATTCGTTTAGATACGATATTCGACTATAGAGTTGATATCGCACCTAAAGAAAGATGCTTTGTTTGTTTGATTAGATCCGAAAATAGATTCCCTCCGCATCTCGACATCGTAATTAATCCTTGCGGATTATGCGATGTTAGATCGCATCAACAGGTTTCGCTCTAACCTAAAAAAGGAATCGGACGCGTTTAAAGAGGAGTATTCGCGATCCCATCATGCCTTTGAGTGTTTAGGGCGGGGCTTCTCGAGAGGGCTCTACCACTGTTACTACTCGTGAAAGGATTAGAAGGGTCTTATACGAATATCGTCTTTAAACGTGTTCGATTCGAAATAATTTTAGAAATTGATGAATGTGTGATTTCGATGATGATTATGTAAGCATAAGACGATACTAACGACGCGATAAAAAAGGAACGATTTTGTTGATGCTGATTCGCTTCAACAATCAAATACTTGGGGTGTCGGGATAAGCGATTGGCAACATCGGGTGCAATACCCTCGTATTCGGATTTCCTTGTCCCGTCATCCCTTGCATTTGACAGGAATGACGAATATTTTAGTATTTTGATACTAGTAATATTAATGATATTAGAAACGAGAAAAAAAAAAAAAAAAGACGCGACGACGACACTAAAAGGAAGGAGGGACGATGCGAGAGAAGAGAAGAGAAAAAGGGAAGAGATCGGGATTATTTGCACCCTCAACCTACATGCTTTGTATTCTTGGTATAGATTTCGTCTAGTTGTGGCTTAAGCACGGGAGTTTCGAGACTATGTAGGAAAAGTTATGGTGGCTTAAGGTTGGAGGAAGGATGTGTAATTGTAGGGTTGAAAGTTGTATATCAGAAAAAAGTTATTAATTGTGTTGCAAAAGGGTAGTATATATAGGAATTCACTCCACCCTCGTCTAGGGTTACTCGATCGAGTGCCCTGATGGACTCGATCGAGTGGCCCAACTGAATGAAGACAGCGGGCCTGTTGGAGGCCCACTCGATCGAGTGGGTCAGCTGAAACAGAATATCCGGAAATTTTGAATTCGGGTTGGATTCTCGATATTTGCATGGTTATTTTGTGTCTCGGAAACGACTTTGACCGGGGTTTGACCCGGTTGCTAAAAGACGGTTTTATTTCCGGTGTTGCTTTTGACCCAAATTAGTCTTATTTGATTGCAAACGACACGCTGGACCTAAATTTGAGGTTGGTTTTGTGAGATTTGTACTCCGTAAAAAGCTCAAACCAGAAACTAACGATTTCGAGTCCATATCTGAGCGCGTAAAAGCACGTTCGCGTCCGATCATCATCGGGTGTTTTTTTGGAAACTGCTATAGACACCTAGCAGCCAAATGTGGGTGTCTACACATTCCCAATGATGTCTTGATGAAAGGGCTAGAATAGTTAGGATGTTGATCCTGTGACTGTGACTGTGAGCGTTCTTCGGCGTAGCCCCCAGAGGTGGTGTGAACTATTTGGGCATGTTCTATGCCGACCGCAGGTTGAGTTCCCGTGTTTGGGGCTGGTAACTGGTTTGGATGTTTTTGGAAATGTGGTGCTAGGCAGTAAGTGACTTTGACGATTCGAAATCTGAAGCTCGATTTTGTGGAGCTAAGGCTTCGAGGGTAAGTTATTGTAATGTGGTAGGAAAGGGGGGAAGTTGAGTAATAATGACTCGAACTTCGATCGGGGTAGGTTTGATAATGTGGGGTCTGATTTCCATGTCTGCCCTAATGGTTAGGGTTTATCCTATGGAGTTTAAATTCTCAAAATTGCAGGCTGTCTATTAGCCTAGGTCTCGAGAAGGTCTTGAGGGTTGTAATGTGGGATGGCTAAATGTGGTGTTAGCTGACCAGCCTGATTATCTCTTCCCTATTGGATGGTATGAGCATTGATAATTTTTGAATTGACCTTACCCCGGTCAAGGGACTTTCACTTGAGTTGACCGCTAACCGTGGTCATGGGTTTTTGAAAAAAATATTCTAGATTGACCTCTTAGCCCCGGTCATGAGATTCTTGATTTGAGTTGACCGTATCCCGGTCAATGGGATTGACCGTACTTGGGTCGAGGGGATGATCGTATCTGGTCGGTGAATGTTGACAATTCTTTTTTTTTTATCATGGCCAGCTCTTTTGATTTGGCCTTTTGGTTTTTCCTTGGACTTCTGATTTTTTTAGTCCAGTTTTTTTTATTTTTTTGTTGGTCAGACTAACACCTAATGTAGGGATTAGGGTTGGCAATGGGTCGGGTCCGGCCGAACCCGGACCCGTGTTTCACAAGTTGGACCCGTACCCGACCCGTAAGGGTCCAAAATTTTAAGACCCTTACCAGGACCTGATGGATCCGGGTAGTGTCCGGGTCCTTCATGGGTCCGGAACCGATATGTATATTTTTTTTAATATATATTCTTTCGTCTCGTTTATTTATTTGTCTTTGATTAAAATATTATTCACAATAAACATAAAGGCAAATAAATGAATAAAACGAAAGTTGTATGACTTTAAACCGAAAGCTAAAAAGGCCTGACATATTGATAAAGGTGGTGAAATTCGATATTTACTGAGTTTCAGCAGACGTATTAGAATAATTGTTTAACTGGCGGTTAATTTTCTATTGCTAGTTTGATGTTCCCTCTCCAGCGGTTAATTTCTATGGCTAATGTAATGTCCCTCTCTAGCGGTTGCACATACCTGCATTCACTAAATTCTTTTTTTTTTAACGGGTCCATGGGTCGGGTCCGGGTCCAACATATAAGACCCGGACCCGGACCCGGAAAATTATTGAAGGACCCATACCCGACCCTTACGCGTAGGGTCTGAAAAAAGGAGGACCCGTACCCGACCCATTATGGTAAGACCCGGCGGATCTGGGTAGGGTCCCGACCCATTGCCATCCCTAGTAGGGATTGGTCGATCTTATTGGAGGGGTGTTTATTGTGGGAAATGGGCTTGCCTCCCGTCTCGGACCCAAACTAGGAGACTACGTAGATTTGTCATAGGATTCGAAATCGCTCCTGCTCCACCAAGTCCAATCTCGGACCTTCTGTAACCCCTTTATTCGCTAACCAATCAGCACACTCGTTCGCCTCACGGTATATGTGAGTGAGCACAATATCCCCATTGAAGTCTTCGATCAGGCTTTTGCATAGACGGATCGTATGTGAATGAGCTGATGACATAGTATCTGTCTGTTTCATTACTAGCGTAACAACTTGAGAATCAGTTTGAAAAATGATGCATCGGAAATTGCGTTCCCTTGGTATAAGGAGCCCTCGTCTGAGAGCCATTATTTCCGCCCTAGTGACTGTAGCTAATCCTAAGGATTCCGAGAAGGCAATAATACGGTTACCTGAGCTATCTCGGAACATGCTCCCCCGCCCCTGCCAGCTTGGGTTGCCCTTCGACGCACCGTCTACGTTCAAAGCAATCCACCCTTCAGGGGGTGCTAGCCATAGGACAAAAATTTCTGTCTTTTGGAGCTTAGTTCGTCCTTTTGCAAGGTTCATTCCACTCATAGCTTTCCTCACCCTATTGACCTGTATCCAAAGAAATCAGCCAGGGTGTTTCGTTATATCCTCCGTACGGCCAAAAATCCTGAGGTTTCTTCACTTCCAAATCCACCATACAACTACCGTAAATATGGTTTTGGCCCCGGATGAACTCTTATTGAGCAGGCTCAGAAAAATCTCAATAAGAAGAAACCAACATGCATGCAAGAGATATGCTCATTTGTTGGCAACTATAAGCAACTCAAAAAACATGTTAAAGCCGACCACTAGGGGTAAGCAAGAAAAAAAAAAACCGAACCGAAAACCGATTTAAAAAACCAATGAATTCAGGTTTTGATAGATGAAAACCAGGTCGGTCCCCGAACTGGTTTTTAAAAGTCCCAAACTGGTTTGTGTTCGGTTCTAAAATTTGAAAATCCGGTACCTGGTTATTATTTTCTTTTTTTATTAAATGAAAAATAAAAATAGAAATAACCTAACTTCGTTCAGAAGTCGAGTCAATAAAAACAGGTTTATAGGATAATTATACTTCCTCCGTTTCATTTGATTGTTTGCATTTACTTTTTCGCACTTGTCAATGCACGTTTTCTTTTGTCTATATCTTTAGTTACGTATTTCTAAAAATTATAAAAAATTAAAATTTATAACGTACTCGATTAGACAATTTAAACAAGATCCCACGTGACTATCTTTTATCTTATAAATTAAAATTTCATTGACGATTTCACTCAGCTATGAATAGTGCCCAAAAAGCAAATGTAAACAATAAAATGGAACGGAGGGGTATGAAGTTTCACAATCCGGGTCAAGGAAACCGATTTGGTTCAAAACTGGTTCGGTATCAGTTCGCCAAATGTAAAAAAGGTTAACCGGTTCGGTTTCAGTTTTTAAAAACTGGGTACCCGAACCGGTTTTTTCTCACCCCTACCCACCACCCTTGTACTCGTCCAAGGGAAGTGGACCCATCACTCGAAGAGATTGGAAAAGTCTGGAAAACGAGGGGGAAAAGAATTATGTCATTTGAACTTTGCCACCCGATACAATAGTGTTTGGCGACTATGTCATAGACTCAAATGTCAATTCCTTCTTTGATATCAATGATTTGTTGGATAATGATCTTGACCTTTTGGGTCTAACCGAATGAGGAGTGACGGCTTCCCATTCCATAGAACATTGGGTAGGGGCTACTATGACTCGTGTGACGAGCGACGAAGATGATAACGAAGAGGATGATAATATTGGAATCCGTCCTCTTCATCCCAATTCAATAACGGGAGATCACTGTTTTTGGGCAGGTCGCATAGGAGATAGAGGCGCAGTTGGCCTCCATGTTGACCTACTTTCATGGCCTCGTCCAAAGCCCTCCTACTATTGGGTTTTATGCTTAATTTAATTGCATTTCAAGGGGGCCATACTTCTTCCAAGACATTTGCTTTTGGAAGTAGGTAGACCTGTGGAACCGGCATGTCGCGTAGGAGATAAAGGCGTAGTTGGCCTCCATGTTGGCCTACTTTCATGGCCTCGTCGAAAGCCCTCCTACAATTGGGTTTTATGCTTAATTTAAATGCATTTCAAGGGGGGCATACTTCTTCCAAGACATTTGCTTTTGGAAGTAGGTAGACCTGTGGAACGGGTCAGGCGGTCGGATTTCGGGTTCGGTCATTTCGGGTTCGGGTAAAATACGGATTGGGTGTATTTCGAGTTTGAAAAATACGGGTCGGGTTTATACGGGTTTCGGGTCGAATACGGGTTATTAACCCACTTTGAAAACATTAATTTTCTTTACTCCCTCCCCCCTACTAAGATCTTCCCACTTTCCTAAAACGGAAACACCACTAAGATTTTCCCACTCTAAAACTTTTCATTTTAGGATAAAAAATTGACCCTATACAATACCTATATTTACAATAATGCCACAATGATTAAATCACTCTTTTATAATTACCCACACACTAACATAACAAACACTATCACTAAACCCATTTAACAAACTAACCTTTCCCTCCAAATAAAAGAGTAAAATTAGGGAAAAACATTAAAAAAAATATTAAAAAAAAACCAACAACTTCTTCATTCATTCTAGGACGTTCTACTTCTCTCTCTCTCTCTCTCTCTCTCTCTCTCTCTCTCTCTCTCAAACCCTAACTACCCATAGATTCTCAAAACCCTCCCAATTTCTTACCCTATTTCTCCTTCAATGGAGTATTATGGGCGTGATGAAGTAGGCGCCAAACCTCCATTCAAATGGGATCTTAATTTCCGTCCATGTGGTATTGATTTGAACTACCCACATCCGGAGGTGGCGCAGAGTGAGTGTATGATGCTGCGTTGTCCCATCATTTTCGGAATGACATCAAAGGAAGCAATGGAATACTTGATGATAAAGCCTGAGGTTATTTCAGAGGATTCTATGTCATCATATCTCAAAAAAAGGGGGCAAGAGAGGTTAATTTCTGTTTCCCTTTTACATTTTGTTGATTTTTCTTAGTTGCATGTATGGATAATAATTATGCATTTTCATATTTGATGCATATTGTGGTTTTATAATTTCTGATGTTGGTTTTTATGTCTTTGTTTTAATTGATCTGCTCCTATTGATGTCCATTTGTTGTTGCATGTTTGTATATTTAATTTTTTAGTAAAGAAATAAAAAATTATGTTGAGTTTGTGCGTTTGATTCCTGAAAAATTATGATTTGTGCGTTTGATTCCTGAAAAATTATGATTTGTGCGTTTGATTCCTGAAAAATCGTCCATTTCGTAGAGTTCAAGGATTTGTTTAAGTAAAAATCGTCCTTTGTGTATGATTTGTGTGTTTGATTGATTCAAAATCGTCCACCTCTTATAATTAATCGATTTGTTTGAGTGAAAATTGTCCTTTGTTTATCGATTTGTGTGTTTGATTGATTCAAAATCGTTGACCTCTTATAATTCAAAATCGTTCTTTTCGTATGATTTGTGTGTTTCGTTGTTTAAAAATCGTCCACTTCGTATAATTCGGCGATTTGATTGAGTAAAATTGGTTCTTTGTGTATGATTTGTGTGTTTGATTGATTAGAAATCATCCATTTCGTTGAATTACATGATTTGTTTCACTAAAATTCGTCCTTCTCGAATGTTTCGTGTGTTTGATGGATTAAAAATCGTCATTTTCGTATAATCCTTTGATTTGTTTGAGTAAATGTCCTCCATTTTGCCTATCCCATCAGTTTGTTTGACTTATAATTGGTCATTCTGTTTAAAATGTCAAGATTTTTTACTTATCTGGCCATTTTGTCTAATGTGTTGATCTGTACACAATGGTGTTGTTGGTATATTGTTGTGGGCACTCGATGATGATGATGATGATGATGATGATGATGATGAGAGTGCCATTGCACAACATGGATAAAGAAAATGAATCTCAGCATGGGTGCCTAGTCCGAGACAGTTGGAACGACATTGTGGGTGCCTAGTTTAACACTATGGGAACCCACAACGTGGTGCCCGTTTAAGACTATGGGAACCCAAATCGTGGCGCCTAATGTACGACTACGGGAACCCTCACCGTGGTGCCTAGTCTGAGGCTATAGGAAACCATAGTGTGGGTGCCTAGTCTTACACTACGGGAGTCCCGAAACTTGATGACGATAATAATTGAAGATGTTATCCGAGAGTTATACAATGATAACATTTGTTTTTCTTAAAAACGGTTACATACCAACAACAACAAGCTAAGATGATTACATTACAAAATATTTAAGCGAAAACATTACCAGTAATCATGACTCCATTTTAGAAAATTTAAGGACCTCTTGGGTCGATAATCATGATTACTTTACGAAATACTCCAAACTAAGTCGATTAATTTACAATTACATGTTTAGGTTACTTTGCCAAACTAAGTCGCTATTTTATCCGCCGATGCCAAAATAACTTCGAATTCTTCCATATTAAGTCCAATTCCCCTTAAAATCTCCTTTAGCTTACTAGAGTATTGGTTCTTGATTAAGTATGCCATGTAGTCAGCATCTAATTCTTCGTGTATTGTTAAGTTTCTTGGTAGAGTGCCTGCTCTTCTGTGTGACGCTTTTTGCATGTGTAGAAGTTTATAATCGTTGTGTCCCTTTCTTTTCATGATTTCAATCATGCATCCTTGCCAACTAAGCCAAACATCATCTAAACATTCCGGTGTTTGAGATTCATAAGCAAATTGCACATTTTCTACTAGCTCGTCTACCGTCTTTGCTGGTTTTGAACTTTGCAAGCTCTGAATGCTTCTAAAAAAACCGAAATCCAAAACATTTAAGTCTGGACTGTTTGCTGGCTGTTGTGTTAGGTGTATGTTCCAACCATCTGATGTTGCAGCTTGTATAAAGTCGATGTCATTGCCCTTGATATGGGGTTTCGCATTGTCTTGTTGAATAATTATGTTCTTCGTTGCTGTTTCTGGCCATTTACTCTTGATTGATGGAATAGTGTGATTGATCATAAACTCTTTGCTGATTGTTTTGTTAATCGACTCGATTGCCTTTGTCTCCATCGTACCTGCAACTCTGTTTTTGGAGTTTCTTTTGGCTGGTTCTTTGAATGTTAATAGAAATATTCCCATCTTCCCATCAAATAAAAGAGACCCGGCATTAGCATAAATGGGTCTAGAAACAGTAGATAAGAGCATTATTTTCACAATATGACGTTTACTCTTGCAATAACGGTAAGGTTGATCTTCTCCCGCCACCAGGTAGTATCTTTGTGTCGATTTTGACATGTTGAACCACTTCTCATCAATGTGTACTATATGGCCCATCTCCTTAAATTTCAGGTTTCTGTTCATTCTGTCAATGACGAGTTTGCCGAGAACAAATTCCAGCCTATCGAATTTGTTTTCCAAGGTCAAATGCGGGTGAACGGATGACGTATGACTTTTAATAAGACCCCGTTTAATCCGCCGACTTACTATTGTTTCACTCTGACCAATAGCAGCCGAAAGTTTTTGTACTGTGCTCCTTGAAGATAAGTTGTTGTTTGTCAAATTTGGACCGTTTTTCCTCCCATTTAAGCCCGTTTTTCCTCTGTTTTGCGAGAATAAAGTGCGATTATCGCCGTAGTTTGAGTATTTCTCGCATTAGCATCTCTGTTTTGCATTTTACGTGTTTTTGGTAGTTTTTTTGCCTATTTTGATAGGATTTTCGACCAAAAATGTGTCCGAGCTTCTATGAGCATGAGAGAGAGGGAAACCGTCCGAAAAGCAAAGCACACAACTTAAAATCCAAAGTCCAAACCCAAGAGGTGAAACCTTGAGCAAAAAGGAAAAAGTATAGTCCGTTGAGCATCTTCACCGGAGAGGTCGAACTTCAAATGAACATATCTAGAGTTCTATTCCTCGGATCGAAGCGATTTCAGTTGGAGGGGAAAGCTTATGTTCTTAGCTTTCCAACGACATATCACACGCCCCAATCGGAGTTGAAACGAGAGAGTTATGGCCCTATGAAGTCACAGGGCAAAGTTTCACCCGATGAGATTTGACCGGGTGAAACTTCGCCCGACGGTGTTCCTCCTCAGATTGCCATTTTGCACAAAATGTTCATAGGGTGAAATTTCACCCTATAAGTTGACCGGGCGAAATTTCTCCCGATGGAGAAAAGCGCCAAAAATCGCAAAATGAGAAGAAAATCTCATCGGGTGAAATTTCACCCGGTGGTGTCAGCTCGTCAACCGCAGGGTGAAGTTTTGCCCCATGAAGATGCAAAGGGTGAAGGTCTAGACTAAAAGAAGAAGGATTGGATTATGGGCTTAAGTAGTGTGACCCATTAAGAGTTAGTATATATATTAACACTAGGTTTTCATTCCAATTTGTGCCTTAAGTGACCCTCTTAGGAGTAGGAGTAGGGTAGAAGATCTCTAGTAGTAGTAGTAATAGTAGTAGTTGTAGTAAGCATCCTTAGTAAAAATCTCCAAAAACTTAGTAGATATTATTAGTATTAGATTAAATTACTCTACCATTTGTAATTAAGCTTCCATCTTTAGTTGAAGATTTATGCTTTTATGTTGAAGATTGAAGAATTTTGCAAAGGTTGGTGACAAATTCTTGTATTATCTCCTCCAAGATTCAATCTTTATGTTAATCTTCATCTTCCTCCTTAGTCTTCTCCATAATTAGTAGTTTCTTTCCCCTCCCTTCCTCCATTAGTTAGTCTTATTTTTAGTTTCTTGTTAGTCTATTATTTGTCTTGTGATTGCTTATGTTAGTGTAGTTTTTCATTGTTTGTTAGTGTTTTTCTCTAT